>OX453066.1:12053992-14463992 GCA_949699795.1 Spicauda simplicius | reverse complement strand
AGTCGAAGACTATTCGTAGATGACAATGACGTCAGGTATTCGACTGAAAAAGGATCAGTTTTCCTTTTGATTTCACATCAAAGAGGTTATATCCCGACACGAAGGTTGAATAATATTACAGAATTAGGTCGTGATCCGAGAAGGAGGAAAATGTCTCAATACGGCTAATATTCCCTACTAATATTTATAACTTTTGAACCGAATTTCCCGACCAATTTATTATTATCGCTAATCTAAAAGTCGTCTCTACGGTTAACTAAAATCATTTATGAGTGGGTTTTTTTTTTATCTGAGCGAAGTAGCAAACGAGCATGCAGTCCACATGATAGTCAGTGGTCACTGCCGCCCATGGACATCTGTAATCAACTTTTTTTTTTTTTTTTGTTTTCGAGGGGGAAACCTTCCAAAGGTACCCGACGCCGTCCCACATAACCGCGACGCAGGGTTATGTGGGATTTTTACCGCACTAAAACCCCCCCGGTGGCCGTCCTCGGCGCTGAAAAGGGGAGGACTCCGGGATCTCGAAACGACTTCAAACGGAATCCTCCGAGCGCGCTGCCCCATCGGGCTCCTCCCAGATGGGCGGCTGGGCCCACCGCTCCGTCTAGTCTTTACGACGGTATGCGACCACACATACCGCCGTCCTTCCCGGGATTGCCTGACCGAACGGTTCGAGCTCCCACTCTAGCCGTCTGCAACCCCGGAAGCCCCTTTTAGTCGCCTCTTACGACAGGCAGGGGATACCGTAGCCCTATTCTGACCCCGAGGCTACAGGGTAATCCACTACATACAGAACATGGGTTCCATCTGACGTTAATCACAGATGCATTGCCACTCCCGAGGACTAAGATGGTCTTCACGCTTTCACGCGTATATACTAACCGGTAACGGCTGATTTGTATGAAGCTGGGCTACTATTCTTATCCTACTATGGTTTTACCGCGGTTATAGCACAGCCACACCAATTTCTAACGTGAAGCTGTTCTTGCTTTTTAATAAAAGGGCGTGGTTGCTATCTCACTTTCACATGAGCGGACCATTTTAGTCCTCGGAAGTAGCAACGCACCTGTGATTGACTTCAGATAAAACCCCTGATTTATATGACGGTCAATACAGATTACGGGTACAGATTACATATTTGTGGACGGCAGTGACCACTTACCATCAGGTGTACAGCTTAGTCGTTTGCTACGCCAATCGTATATAAATATAGCTTTAGGTGGCGATGAGTATATATTTACAACACCCAAAAACTTAAGAAGAAAGGAAAAGTGAAACAAATGTATTTTGTTTTCAGATTAACGCAGACGTTCAAAAACCAACTGTTTTATTTTTCCAGCAAACTTTAAGACACGAGTTGCCTTTTAAAACCTTTCCCGGAACTTTAGACACCGGGGAAAGTTTTCCAAAACGGATAAGTTGTTGCTAAGAAACCACACATACTTGGATGTCGTTTTTTTATGAAATTGTATTAGAAATCCCGTATGTGAACTACATACGGGTCTTATATTAAAATATTACCTATAGTAGCGAATGATAGAAAAAAATACGCTTTTACACTCATAGCCCCATATTTTGTCCTGTGTCGTTGGTACCATGGACACACACAAGACGAATACACAAACACCCAGACCCAGAACATGAATCTAAACTCATCATTCAGATACCTGTCTGGCCGGGAATCGAACCCGGGACCCATCGCACATCAGACCGGTATGGTAACCGCTCGACCACGCAGGTCGTCAGAAATTTGTAGCCATGTATTTGTAAATAGTATTGGGATTCAATGGTGATTGGTCACAAATGCATAGGTAGTTACCCCATCCACCTGAAGACTGAGTTCGAACATCCTGTTCTATATTATTATTAATATTGTTTCTATGTTTATTTTTCTATATTTTTTATATTACCCTTCAAACTAAAACCCATCAGGACTTGACACTGCTGATAAAAGGTAGAATGGTCGCAGTAATGCTACTTAGAACATCCAAGTAACTCAAAGTTTGACTGAAATAACAAGGTATTGGGTGTTCATGTTTGTTTCTTCTTTATGTCATAATTATCATTTCAAAATATATTATATATTTTGTCAGTACATATTTTCGTGTACAAAAATGTGTACAGCAGTGATAGCCTCATGGTTGAAACTTGCTCTCTCGATCGGGAGGTTCGAGGTTCGAATTCAGGCACGCACCACTGCTCTTTCTATAATTATGTGCGTATTTGAAATTAATTATCACTGCTTATTGGTGAAGGAAAACATCGCGAGAAAACCTACACACCCGAGGGTTCTTTAAAAAAAATAGTTTTTGGAGGTGTGTGAAGTCCACCAATTCGCACTTGGCCAGCACGGTGAAATATGGCCTATAACTCTCTCATTCCGAAAGAAAATTGCGCAGCAATGGGACAAAAATGGGTTGACGACGACACATTTTCGTAAGATTGCTTTTAATAATAGAGTTTCATATTTTTATAATACTAGCTTATTGCAGTTTTTGCGTCAAAGAGTTTTATCTGACTGAGGTAGAAAACGAGCATAGTCTGCACTTACCACCACCACCATCCACTTACCTCTTACCATCAGTTGGACTGCATAGTCCACCTGATGGTAAGTGGTCACTGCCGCCCTGTAATCAACTTCATAAAGCAAATAGGTTTTATCTGAAGTTAATAACAGATGCTTTGCCACTCCCCAGGACTAAGATGGTCGCCTCATATAAAAGTGTGCCGGCAACCACGCCCTTTCATCGAAACGCAAGAAATGCTTCACGCTGGAAATAGGCGTGGCGGTTGTACTTTCCTGGTCGAACTACACTGGTTCTGCTACATGTTTTCTTTAGAGTAAGAAACTTATAACGTTAAGACTAATAAACTCACAAACTTTCTTATTTATAATATTAATAATAAGAAGTTTAAAATCTAATTGTATACTTAGTGTCTACTTAAGCTATTATGAACTTTACATTCTTAATCTTGTTTGAAACAATTTGGTAAGTAAACAGAGAATTTGAATTGACCTTTTTAAGAATGCAGCGGTGTTGAGTATCAAGAAAATGTTTTCTCTCCCGTCGAAAGCTGCATTTAGCTCGCGAGAAAATGTTTTCGAATACTTAAACTAAGAACAAGTCTTAGTTAATTCAAAGGTAACGTAGAGATTATAATTTCAAAAAGATATTTCGTTAGTTAAAGCAGGTCTGAGAGCAAATTAAGAGATCATGTTTACTTAATGGTATTTCTAACACTTTGGATGCTTCTTGTAAGAGTTAAGGCGTTGCCCAAAGAAATTCAAGTACTCGTAGAGAAATTAACTGCTGGACAAGAACTTATGTTACTTTTTTTCAATCTGTACCTACGCTCTCCTATAGTTTTTTCGTTATTTGATTGAATTACTATGATTAGTTTTCGGCATTATACGTGTAAATTAGATCTAATGTGAATATCAGCCTAAATTTTAAACGAAATATTTAAAATACTATTGTGTAATAAATTATTTGAAAAACAAGCTATTATGGTGATTCTCAAAGTGTTATATTATAACTGCTGTAAAGTGTGCTCACACATGCTCGCGTGCGTGTTATTTTGAAGCTTTGGAGTGAATATAGTCAGTTTTTTTAATTTATTTTTGTATACTCTCTCAATATGATCATGGTAAAAAATATTATTTGGGACTATTGCGGCTTACGTTGGGTTATCCATAAACTACGACTGTTACAAGTTTAGAGAACTGTAGTACTTTCAAAAACTTAGAAAACAAATTAAAACTTAAAAAACACTACCAAGGTGTTACCTACACTACTAAACAATCTTAACTAGACTTGGAGATTGATCCAGGAATTATATTAGGTTGACAAAAATAATTTGTTACATAATGAAATAATGCGATATTCTGTTTTGCGCATTGGTTTGCCGAATGTGCTTTTCTCTAAAGGTAATGAAAATGTTTAGGAAACCTACGTTCCTAAAATATAGAAATTGACTACAAAATTAGAAAGCTAGAGATAAATGTAATTTTGTTTACTTAATAATAAAATTATTTTTAAAATTGTACAAGTATGTACCTACGCCGCAGCACAATTGTGATATTTATCTGTTTATGTCTACGTTTGTACGTTTGTTATGTTATCCATTAATAAGTCACCAAATGTCCACGTCCACCAATTCGCACTTGGCCAGCGCGGTGGACTATGGCCTAAACTCTCTCATTCCGAGAGAAGACCCGTGCCCAGCAGTGGGACAGTAATGGGTTGACGACGAAGTCACCAAAAAGACTCTAAATCTATATTACTCAATAAACTTTAATGTCTTAGAGATATTTTTAGATACAGTTCAAGGTGGGCTTAGCACTCATACTCCCAATATTCTGAGGACTTTAGGACACATCATATCGAACTGGAAATCTTTTTAAGGTTAATCACTGTTTACGTACGTTGTTGCAACTATTACTGACTGCTGGCTACTAAGTTGAAACTCATCGTACTAATAAGGTAGATCCTTATAATCTGTAATATTCTCTGTACAATTGTTGAAATAATTTGATAATTTGACATTTTCGTTTGGACTGTTACTTACTAAAAATAATATTGTAAATAATTTGATTTCACCTAATAATAATTTAATATTGACAGATGTTAAAATGTTCAAATTTTAAATTATGATAGTTAATGAATATTATAAGTAATCCATATTCATATTTGACTACATCTACTAAAGAATTAGGCTTCCTGTAATGTCAATGAAGATGACTAAACAAATAAATAAATAAATGTTCATAAAGCCATACAGTTATGGGCGTCGCCATTAAACCACGATTCTACGACAATTGTAGTTACTAATCTCCAAATATTCCATTATACAAAATATAGGCATTTAAGAGCTTATCTGTTTTTTACTATAAAATTTTCATAAAAGATGTAGTGTTATATTTATAATCTTAGTACTACCCAGTTGGTCATTAAATGTCTCCATGAAATATTAAGAGCCATAAACGCCAAATTAAATATGGATCAGTAACTGGGAGATAAAAGGAGTACATTTATTTGTTACTTGACCTTTCGTTCTGTACTTTTTATTGCTATTTGAAAGTTTCAGTCGAAATATGCGGTTGATTTTTTAAAGCCGCCATTATTTTGTGAAGGATCACCGCAAAAATCATATTCCCTGAGCTCTCGCCCTTGTTTTACGGTTTTTTCATTGCAGCCGCTTTACGAGCAGCTCTGATGGGCGGCACTCTTCTTTTATACTCGGCTAACAGTATTCTGAGAGTCGAAGATCGCGTGTTTAATACTAATTAAACGTCTTCATGGTTACGTGATTCGTCTGCGCGGTGAATAATGTATCTCTTGCCGCGTTTTATAGCAGGTCGCGGGGTCTCTGCATAGTTCGTGTTATCCTGGTACTTTGGCGTCAATACTTATGTATCATATTTTTTATATTTTGTGTGATTTTAATTTTTATCCATTTGTAAAATCAATGTCATTAAAAGTGTTAGAATAACCATTTGAAGTTCAATAAATGATTTAACTTTCAACTAGGTCCTGTCTGTTTTAGCTTGACACTGGCATAACTACTGAAGCTAAAGAAATTTCTAAAATAACATGAAAACAGCTTACATACCTATACCGTTTTCATACTTATATCGTTGTATGAATATCAAGCAGATATTAATAATGTTTGCATTAACGGAAAAGTTTATTGTGGATATAAATTATCAATTTATGATGCACAATGTACCTAACTTTGTTGCACAGTCGTATCAATTAAAAATAATCACGTCAGATTTTATTTTAAGCTTAATCAACGCTCAGACCTTATATATTTTATATAGAACGACAAATGTAAATAAAAATGTTGATAACCGCGTACAGACGATAAACAGTGAAGCGGGACTTACAAATAGCGCCTTATGTCATCAGTGAGGTCTTTTAAAATTATTGTCGATTGTAAATCTCGTGGCGCGGGTACATGTCGTTGGTAAATTGGAAACACCTCGGCTACATTCGGGGGAGCGTTCTATTCCTGTTCCTGACACCATCGCGACAGGACGAAACGTCTTTGTCCCGGACAGGCCGTTATAATTATTTCCATCTCATACCTAATTTGACGTTACAACTTGTCACAGAAATTGGGGCGAT
Organism: Spicauda simplicius; assembly: GCA_949699795.1. Taxonomy (NCBI): domain Eukaryota; kingdom Metazoa; phylum Arthropoda; class Insecta; order Lepidoptera; family Hesperiidae; genus Spicauda; species Spicauda simplicius. Next base: position 14,457,861 of record OX453066.1, on the reverse strand, counting down.
AATTTGGAACAGAAACGAAACACGCTTGACTGAAATTTAACAGATTGTTATTGTCTCACAGCCGTAAAGAGTGTATCATGTTACCCAAGACAAGTCCTAGTCGGGACACGCTAAATCATGTACCACACTATAAATCACAACTCCACATGACGTAAAGTATGACTGCGAAGCGATCTAAAAATAAGGCCTATTAGAGCACAACGTGTCTTTTTCAATAATTAATGGACATTTTATTGGTTTACATATAAAAACGAACATAGCTCCAAACCAGTACAAAGTGGTTAGTTTAAGTCGTATCTTAAACAACATTGTTAAAACGAAATATGGTTTGGTAGGTACCAAAGGTTCGAAATTGACTGGTTATCTTTGGGAATTAATTTTAATCGTATCTATCGTAAATAATCATTCAAACTTGATTAAGGACTAAATTCTGCTAATAAAATCACTATCATACACCTTTAAAGAGAGGTATCATAGGGAGAAATTTTAAACTTATCAGCAGTCGACTAGCATATACCAATGTCAATCATAATATTTCTTCCAACCGGTCTGTTTTCAACTTTACTTACGAATAATTCAGTACCTAATGACCATGATTTATCTCACGATGACTTATGATTCATTCGGTTCACGACCTTACGTGCCAAGATCAAGCTATAATGAGTTCGTGTAATAAAACTAGAATAAACAGCTCAACAATAGTGAATTAGGCTAGCGTTCCGTACCGAGACTTGATTGACGACTATTCTCTTATAACTGTATCGATATAAGCGAACGATCAGCATTCATTTTGCTTTTAACCGACTCGACACGAGGGGCACTCTCCGATGGATATTTATCTTGAGTCTGTACAAACAAATGCAGCCGTGGATCCATTTCATCATTCGACACATCGTCGTCGGCAACATTCGAGTGACCCAACTAACTCCTGAGGCACAAAGAATCTGTCGAAAAATAATATTTTCTCAGTTTGGATTTATATGCTACGCTTGTCAGGAGATGAGATTTACACCGTATCTGTCAGCCTAGAAGACAAAGGGGCCTTGTCGAAAATCGCGTAGACATGATGTCACGCGTTCAGGAACAGTCTCGACTACAACGCTCCTAATTAATAGACCAGCTTTTATGGTTGGCTAGGGTAATCTTTTTCGGATCAGTTTCAAAGAAAAATAAGAAATATGCGCGTCAGTCAACGAAGTTTATGGTCCGTTGTTTATTGTGAACGTCGAAACCGAAGAGTATATTACCAAGAACGAATTCTTTGTATTCGGTGGACTTATTAAGTATATGGCTCAAAATAACAGTTATTCGTTAACTCCCGATTTAATCGCAAACCTTTTGCTGAGATTTTTAATATTGTGAACAATAGTCTTTGATACACGATTTGCATGCGTGAACTTTATTGATGGTGAAACTTACTTTCTTAATTTTAATGAAGTTGTTTAAGTCTAGAATTTTGTATCAGAAAATATCTGAAATATTTATTACGATTTTATTTATGTTGAGAAAATTAATTTTCTTCATTTTAAACGCTTTAGAAAGGAAGTTTTGATATTTTATCATATTTAAAATATAGATAGATGCTTTGCACGAATTTACAATGTTAACATTGTTTATAACAAGAGATCATAACGATACAAATATAGGATCTAATGTAATACGAACAGGAGCTTCGTACTTCTGAAAGCGTGACAAATCTCTATAACACAACTGGTCGCTGCTTGTTTAAGCTACTGAGTTTTATCTCCTAAATCTCCGTCGAGATCGTGCAGGAAAATCTATCGTTGTGCCGTATTCCAACATATCAGATTGTAACCCAACGAAATCGTGTCAGGCGTATTAAAAACCAACCGTATATAGGTGTCTAGTATAATGTTACAGTCTACTAAATTTGAATTTCAATTCACAATAGGATAAAAGTCAGATTATACCGCGATACCTCCTAGAATACGCTGAGATATGATTCTACATTTAAATATTACATTGTGGCGAGGGACTGTTTCAGATTTAATTTAGATGCGACGTTTTCAAAGTCTACAGACTTGTAAATAAAACGTGACAAAAAGTTGGAGCAATAAATAAGATGTTGAGATTACAAATTCTGTTACAATGTTATTATGTTTAGATGTTATTAGTAAACACATTTCGTTTTGCTCTAGGGGAAAGGTATATCTTCGTAGCAAGACAAGCCCTTGAACATCCTAAATCACGTTGATACAATTCCGGATAATTACTGTTACTTCTTTTGACGGAAGTATTTTGGAATCATTTGAATAATTTTTATCCTACAGTCTTTATTGTTTCTGATAATTTGTCTGAAAGACATTCCTACTGGTATTAATTGTATCTAAAATAGTTTTCACCTTTTTTGACGTTCTAATTTTAAATGATACTAGTTGACCTGCAGAACTTCGTTCCACCTTAAAGTAAAAAAATCTAAAATCATTAGTGTTTCTCTACTATATTATGCTTGTATTATACATAAAAATCTTCCTCTTGAATCTCTCTATCTATTAAAACTGCATTAAAATCCAGAGCGTTTTAAAGATCTAAGTGATACAACCATAAGGATAGACATCGGGAAGCGACTTTGTTTTATATGTACTATGTAGTGATATCTTGGTAGGAAAATGTATGCAGTACTTTTTGCAAAATTATACTAATCGTTCAATATGTACTTAGGTGTTTTAAATTGAATAGAACACATCATACGTATTTTATATAAACACCACATACATCATAAAATCAAACTGTATAAGGTTAACGGGTATCAGTAGGTAGTAGGCTATACTATGCGTTTAAATAATAGAAGTTTCATAAATGTCATACAAATTAATATTAATTTTAACCATAATGCCTCACAAGTCTCAACGACGCATACACAAATTCCCCGAAATGCCATCGCCCTAGGAACCAAAATCCATTTAGGGTCGTTAGAACAAAATAAATCAGACGATGTCCGCTAGTTCGACGAACTCTCAAGTTTGGAACAATCGGGGCGAAGATGTAAATTAAATCGAGTGGAGGATGCTGTGACTGGGGACTCTTAACATGTTGCCAACGAGTTCTTTTTACTTTTCCAACAAGTTGCCGAAGTCTCAAGCGTTTGTCACTTAAGAGTGGACGCTCAAATCTCTAGTTACTGGAAAGTTGGATACGTGTTCACAATGTTCTAGAGTTTGTTTCTTGTGTGTGCTTAAGTTTGTAGGCACATGTGTATACTGTGTGTTATAATATAGAAATGGGGCAGGAGTTTAAGCTGAAAGTCACAAATGTGTTCTTATATTTCTAGAGGAAGTACATAAGACAGTACTTAACATTGCCAGGTGCTAGAACTAGTGTAGGTAGACTGGGGAAGTACTACCGCCACACCTATTTCTAGCGTGAAGCATTTCTTGCGTTTCGATGGAAGGGTGTGGTTGCTGGCACACTTCACTTTTAAATGAGGCGACCATCCTAGACTTTGAGAGTATTAACGCATTTGTCTTCAGATAGAACCTATGTTCTGTATGAAGTTGCTTACAGATGTTCATAGGCGGCAGTGACCACTTACCATCAGGTGGACTGCATGTTCGTTTGCTACTTTAATCAGATAAAAAAAAACATTTTGAACTACGACTTTATGGTATTATCTTCACCCATGTTATTCGTAATTTTGTCTTAAGTATCTTATCTTTTTGGGAGCGTTGCAGGATGAACGTATGGATATTCATGTTAGACGGATTTAATGAAGAATGAACAGTTATTAACATTTTACAGCTAAATTTGTGTACAGATGGATGATGATATGATGATTATACACATGTCTGACAGAAATATTTGAACATGTCGCCCTTTAACTATTGTTAAGAGGGGTTGATTTTTAGATTGAAAGAACAGTTATATAAATTAATTCTATACCTTACAGTACTATCTTATGTACTATATTTTTAAGTGCTTTTTGTATAGTACGTATATACAGGATTGTAAAACTGTACGAGAGCTTGTCGCTAATTGAAGTAACATACATTTGAAAGCAGTAATTTTCATGTCCTCATCAAATATGAGTTTCATAACGGGGACGATGAGTGCAAATATTTGCAAGCCAATGCGGTCGAGTCGCAATATGCATGCGGTACATCTGAGGTTGTCGGCGAACCGATAGTATATTGGATTGCTAAATGAATTTTTGAAGTACGGTGCAGATGAAAAATGATTCAACAGGAAATAAGTTTTCTCTTGTATAACATCTTGTATAACAACTCTGTCCGGAAATTTTGAACGAAAATGGAATTTTCATAGCAATTGTGTGCTTTTTACCCAACTGTATGTATTGTTGTATGTACTTGTATCCAAAGAAATATACAAACGCGCTATAGCTTCAACGACTTGAAAGTTTGTATGATATGACATACTTTTGAAATCAACTCATATGTCAGATTGAGAACAAGTATTTCAAAATTTGATGTACCTATGTGTTCACACAAAAAAGGGGGACAGAATGTTCTTTACGAACGTGGGTACCGCGAGAAGGCTAACAAAATACGCATTACGTAATAAGATTATAATACTTTTGTGTTATTATTTTAAATTCCAAAGAAAACGTTAACTTAAAAAAATATTATCTAAACTCGACTGCTTATAAACAATTAACGGAAATCGAAATAAATTAACCGTTTTGCACTTAATTATGTAACTTGTTTAAAACTTTAACTACTTTTTCATTCGTACAATTTATAAAACCGCACTCAAGTATATTTAGCATTCGTTGATGTTAAAAAATATAACTCTAATTTGAAAGGAGTGTCTGGCAAAAAGCCAGTAGACCATGCTTCACGTATGCATGATACGAAAAAGCAAATTTTCGAAAAACGAAACCCAAATCAAGCAAGTGAAGCAAGGTACCTCTAAACGAGAAACCTATTGGAGAAAATTGCCTGCCAACGGCCATACAGTACGGCTATTACGACTACGTGAACAACCTGAGATTCTTATATTTTAGAGGGTATTTTATAAGCTGTTTAATAGAATCTGTTTTTCACATTTTGATTTTTATAATATGCAAATATTAAAGGAGTAAATAGTACACCCGATGGTCAATTGCCACTGTCGGCATTTGGACATGCTGTATCGTCAATTCATTGTTGTCTCACTGCTGGGCACAGGTCTTCTCTCAGAGTAAGAGAGTATTAGGCCATAGTCCACCGCGCTGGCCAAGTACGAATTAGTACTTCACACACCTCTGAGATATTATTTTAAAGAAGTATCGGGTGTGTAGGTTTCCTCACGATGTTTTCCTTCACTGTAAAACAGTGATAATTAATTCCTAATACGCACATAATTTTATAAAAATCATTGGGGCGTGCCTGGGTTTTGAACCTCAGTCCTCCTGATCGATAGAACAGTTTTCAACTATCTCGCTATCACTGCTCAGTTTCAAATACATACAATAGACAATAGACGTACTATAATCCACCCTAAGTAAAATCAATCTTACCAATAATTTGTCACACATGATCTCTCAGGACAAATTAGGACATTCCGAGACATATGTCTCACCTACCACATCAGAACACAGCAACGCTTATTACTGCTCTTATGCAACAGAAATAGGTGCAGGGGTGGTGTCTTCGGAGTTGAACAAAGGGTTATACTTCTTTTTTATTTTTTACATGCTACAGCAAAATTGAAAATATTTTTTCTAAGAACGCAAAACGGAAAGTCATTTTTTTATACTTTACATAGGTGACCATGAAAAAGTAAATGGGTACTGTCATTTTACAGATTCAGATGAAAAGTTAAGCAAGTATTAGCTTCAGCGAAAGGCATTCAACGAGACTGGTACTGGTCTAGTTTATAATTATATCCGGTTATCATAAAATATTGTAATTATTCAAACGTAATCGGAGGCTTTTACAAACGGCTGGTAATCGGACTACTTCTCTCTATTTATAATTAGTGTATTCATGGAGTAACATGGTATATATTTTAGTTCTTATCCTATTGCTGGTAAGAAGTTCGAACCAGTAGGAGGTTATTAGGGGGTCCCTGAATTACCGGGACCAAAATAAGGTTACGGTTACCCCTGCCTGTAAGAGCCGCATAAAAGGGGCTTCCGGGGTTGTGGGCAGCTAGAGTGATATACAGGGGGCGGAGGGGTTAGTGCTGTAAAAGTCCCACATAACCCAGCATCGCTCTTACAATGTAGGGAACCTTTTGAAGGGTTTCTCCCTCGAGAAAAAAAAAGGTGGTTATTAGGCGAAGTTTTACACCAAGGGTAACCTTATCAAAGTAGCGTTAAAATTAATAGGCTTATGAAAAACACGAAAACAAGTAAACGGACGGACAAATCAGAAAAAACTGATTTTTAATTCTCCTAATAACCTTTTTTTTTTCAAGTATATACGATGTACAGACACTTTCATTTTAATCATTTGTATGGATTAACATCTAGAAACCTTACTACTAATTTCGAAAAGTTTTATAGAGACGTTATTTTATTTAAAATCCCAATTAACTAAGAACTTCGTAAAAAATAAGGAGTTTAACGTTTATCAATCACTCTGATTTGGTCACTACAAATAGAGATACCGATAAATTTGGGCTCGCAGGCTAGCAACTTATGTAGACCTTCGTAGCTGTGGGCCCAAATACATAAATTATGTTTAATGCAATGAATGGCCGCTTAAATATTACACAGGATGCAAGATAAGTTACCAAGTACAGTAATACATGCAAAATATAGTCACGAAATCGTTAATGCATAACTCATTTTAAAGTCCGACATGTAGGTGGGACCTATATACGTGAATAAATATATCATTCACTTCACAAAACATACAAGTGTATGTTTTGTGAAATGAAGGATATATATATACATAAATCCATAATTCCATAATAATAAATGTGAAAGTGTGTTTGTTTGTTACTCTTTCACGTCGCCACATAGCTATTATATGATATAGTTTATATTAGGTATCATGCTGGGAGATAGGAGAGCGGAGAGTGACGTAGGCTATTTTTACTGCGCTCTCTTTCTATGAGAATATCGATGTTTTGTTAGTTGATACGTATTTAGTAGTTTCAGACGTTGTTAATAGATGGCTTTAGTAAAATTCATTTGCAAATTCTGAATCACGCTATCAAATGCTAATGTTATACCCTTTGACCGTGCGGACGAAGCCGCGGGTAAGAGCTAGTATAAAATAAATCGTTTATTATAACAAAAGGATACTTTTACTCGAGGGACACGAAACATACGGGTTTAGTGTTTTCCGTTTGGCGCTGCAAACGTTAGACGATATTTTAAATAGATTTAATTCAATCTACTACGCAAGAAAGCATGTTGTTCACCTAAAAGTTAGTAGCAACTGCCGCCCATGGACATCTGTAAACAACTTTATACAGAACAAAGGTTCTATCTAAAGTTAAATACAGATGCGTTGCTACTCTCGAGGACTAAGATGTACGCCTTTTTATATAAGATTAAAGTAGTAAACGAGCATCCAGGCCAACAGATGTTAAGTGGCCCATGGAACTCTCTAAGCAACTTCATATAGAACATGGGTTTCTATCTGAATCACAGATGCGTTGCTACTTGCGTTGCTACTGCGAAGACTAAGATGGTCGCCTTGTATAAAAGTGAGCAACCACTCTCTTCAACCGAAACGCAAAAACTGCTTCTCGCTAGAAATAGGTGTGGCAGTGCTACCTCTCTGATCGAACGATATGTTCTGCCACCTTAATAAATTTCACCAAATTTCACTACAATTTACAACAAAATATTGTGAGCTAAAAACTTTTGTCACATACCTAATACGTTATTAATTTTCAAAGCTGACGTTTCCCTCGCCAAGTGAAATACAGTTGAAGCGAATATTTCGTGGCTGTCGGATAAAAGAGTCATTTTGGTTTGATCCAGGAACTTCTTGTTAAGGGTTTTTGATTAACCACATAAAGAGTTATAACCGTATTCTTTGTATGTATTAGTAATCAACTCTAGACAAAATTAGACCCTTACCCGAAGTCGGTCGAGGATGAAGTTAAAACTTCTTATATATGTCTCTTCCCAAACTTTACAAACCAGCGTATTTCTTGCGTTTCGATAGAAGGGTGTGTTGCCGACACTCTTTCACATAAGGCGGCCATAATAGTCCTTGGGAGTAGCAACGCATCTCTGATTGACTTCACATAGAACCATGTTCTATTTGAAGTTGTTTACAGATGTCTATGGACGGCAGTGACCACTTACCATCCGTGTGGACTGCATGCTCGTTTGCTACTTCAATCAGATAAAAAAAAAAACACAACGGTCCTGATACAAGGCAAGAAGGAGTGGTAGTGGTGCCTTTAAACTCAAACCACATACGGTTCTACCACCAAATAGATTTTATGTTAAAAAAAGCCGAAAGTACAAGTAGCTCTGTCGCACACATGTTAAACTTTAAATAAATTATGTCAAGCAAGGATAACAAAGGTAAAAAAACTTTCATGCGTATCGTATAAATCATTGTTACTATTTGTATAAGGCTTATACATAACTTAAATATATCAAGGTTCATTAAGGTGATCTGACTGCGTGTAATTAATTGCTCTTTGTTGGTGTAAATCGCTACGAAGGCTGTGTCCCGGTTTTGTACACGGTGCGATATTCAATGGATAATGTATGCGGCCACGATACCAATAAATAACAACATTGCAACATATATATTAATTAAATCAGCCCGATGAAAAGTTAATTAAAATCAAATAAATGAATTTTTAACGATAATAAAATTATTTTAAGACTGTTTTTCATTTAATTAATCTACGCGAACGATAAAGATATAGCTTAGATTTCTAGAGGTTTTAATTTTGTAAACGTAAATTAAAACTCCGTAACGCCCACAAGGTAGGTAAGTACGAGTAAATCTCGCATTATTAAATACTAAGTAACACTAAACAATTTTCTTTGTATATTGACTCATTTTATTTAAAGAAAATTTATTTTTGTAACAATGATTCAGATCTTAATTATTATTATTTTCTGCTGTGGAAATGTATATTTTTATATAAAAGTTATCATTACTTATCTTTAAAATAAAACAACGTTTAAAGGTACCTCTGCCGCGGCTATTTGAGGTCTAAGTATTAGTTGAGGTGTTCTGATCCAGTGGTAGAGTAAAAAAATATATGTATGTAACTGACAACTTGTAAGTGCCTCCGTAGGCCTATGCAAAATAAAGACATTTCATTTCATTTATAGCGTGAAGTAGTTCTTGCGTTTCGGTTAAAACGTTTGGTTGCTGTGTACTTTTATATGTGTCGACCAACTTAGTCTTGGAGAGTAGCAAGGATATGCACAAAGATGCTTTTGTCTATGGATGAGCACTTTCCATGAGGTAAGTAGTTCACCTACTTGTTCGCTATTTAAATTTTATATCAAAAAAAACGTTATATTATAGACGTCATAATAAATTTTGTAGTATTTCTTTCATTAATGTAAACTAAAACGCCGAATATTTTTGAAGTGAAACTTCTTTAGGCGCATGAGGGTAAAATTTTTACAGATGAAACGTCACGCCGGTATGCAACGGAAGTGTCGGAAAAGAGAGAGAGAGAGATCGAGACCGATTGAGAGAGAGTAAGACAGGGCGAACGTAGCATGAGCAACTAGTCGTGGAGTGAGAGTAGGGAGCAAGCGAGTGAGAAAGATTGAGAGAAAAAGTGAGACAGAGCGAACGTCGTATCACGCCTTTTTCCCTTCCTCTTAATCTTGGAAATTTAAAGTTTTAGATTTGTATAAATATAAACAAGATTTATAAATTAGTTCGCCAAAGAAGTTTCACTTCTGACATGTGTACTTTGTACGCACGCATGTTTTTTTTATTCGTTGCTATTAAATTTATCCAAGTTTCACTATATATGAAACAGCATTTCAATAAGTCCTACATATAGTATAACATCATACATCCGCGGGGAAGGGAATGGTACACAGGGAATAGTGGTTTGTACAAGGTCTACTAAGTTGTGACTTGTGAGAAACTATATGTATGCCCAATGACTATGCATCAATCACGTCAGTTGTCTCTAGATTAGAAAACATCTGACAGTTAATTTAACGATTACATCTACGCATTTGAATACCTGATAGAATTATTTATTTTCTGTTTACTTTAAATTCGAAAGTATAATGCAAGTGCCGTGTGGTGATGAATCTTGAATAGCACCTCTCCGTATCTTATGGATATCTTAGGAGGTTAGAACGGGTTGCAGACGGCTAGAGTGGGAGCTCGAACCGTTCGGTCAGGCAATCCCGGGAAGGACGGCGGTATGTGTGGTCGCATACCGTCGTAAAGACTAGACGGAGCGGTGGGCCCAGCCGCCCATCTGGGAGGAGCCCGATGGGGCAACGCGCTCGGAGGATTCCGGATGAAGTCGTTTCGAGATCCCGGAGTCCTCCTTTTCAGCGCCGAGGACGGCCACCGGGGCGGTTTTCGTGCGGTAAAAATCCCACATAACCCTGCGTCGCTCCCACGGCGTCGGGTACCTTTTGAAGGTTTCCCCCTCGAGAACAAAAAAAAAAGATATCGGTGGTGAAGACCACCTAAAGTAGACTCATGCAATATGAAGACAGATACTGCTGAAGAAGAGGGCAAGTGATAAGTTAAAATGGGTGTTAAGAAGAACTGAAAGCGCATTGATGGACCCTTATTCTCTAGACGGACCGTTCTATTTAAAACCAAGAATGTGAAAACTCAGTAAAAGCTTTTAAAGTAATTTATTGCATTTGCACTAGACATGCTAAAGCTTTTCAAAGCTCCACTAGCGTGTTATCGCGGTTTCTCTAGAAGATCCTTTAATATGGGAGATTGGTATTCACAATATTATTGAACATATATAATATCTGGCTGTGTGGTGTCGGTCTTGAATAGCACCACTCCCTCTCTTCCCGTGGATGTCGTACGAGGCGACTAAGGGATAAAACATCCAGGAGATGGGCAGCAGCATCTCCTGTGAAATTCTAACATTTACTGCGGTCACCAACACGCTTGCCAGGCGCGGTGACTACTGGCAAAACCCCCATATGGTCGCCCCCCTACCAGGTAGACCGATGACCTGAAGAAGACAGCGGGAAACCGTTGGATTCAGAGGGCACAGGACCGGTTGGAGTGGCGCCATTTAGGGGAGGCCTATGTCCAGCAGTGGACATCAAAGGGCTGATGGATGGATGGATACAATATCTTAACAACCATTAAGTTAAAAGCCGTTATTTATAAAATTAAGATTACAGAGATACTTATTAATATCAATGCGATAACGATCTTTTTAGATTATTTTTATTTTTATTGTGGATAATACTAAAATGTTTGTACTCCAAAAGATATGATTGTAGTTACTTATAAGTAATAAGCTAATTTGTTCAAAAGGACTGTTCCTACTAATACTGCTGGCAATTTTCAAAAGAGATCAGGGAGAATAGTTTTCAGAGAGAATAGTATGTCCATGATTTATTTTTATTTTATTTATTTAGACATTAACAATTTTCAAATCATTTTCAATAAAATATTATGTTATAGTAGAATTATACCCTATATACATGCCAATTATAAGTATGTACAGCATTCTCATAATAATGTGAAGACATGTTATTGCTTAGGTATTGTAAAAGTTATATATTGATAAGTAAAGCATATATACTAAAATTTAAGCCTGATAAATTTTCAAAAAAAAAAAAAAAAACAACAAGATCTATATTTTATCAAGAAAATAAATAACTCAATAGTTTTTTTTAAACGTAAAACAAGAATCATGAAAAATATCAATGGTTTCTATTGATGCACGTGCTTGGTTATATTCGTTGCATATTCTGCACAGAGGAGAATTTTTGTAGAGATTAGTTCTGCTTGGAGGTACACTAAAAACTTTGGTCAAGGGATGTCGTGGATATTGATAAGGTACGTTAATATTTATGTTTTGCAATAAGTTATTACTATTATTAAATCATACTTTGTCACACATTTATATAGCACTAAAAACACGTAAAAGGTTAAATTTTCTTAAAATAAATATAGCTTGAAAGTATATGTTTGATGAATAACAATCAAGACATGCTACTTGAAGAACATTGTAAAGTTTGAAACAATGTAACAGTGTTGCTGCTAATTTTAATACCCAACGTCATGGTCACTACCTGGTGGTAATGGTCAGTGGTTTACACTGATTATTTTTTCGGTTAAGTCCAACCAACTCGCAATAAATCCTGCCAAGTAACATTTTATGGCAATACCGCAAATTACAAACTGCCCTAAAAACCAAACCAAATATGACCTTAATTGTTAAGTAAATAAGGTAACAAACCCAATTTGCGAAGTCAGAATAAACAATAACATTGTAAGTGCATGTTTGTTTGCTGAATTGAACGTTCAAATAAACGTCACAACTCAATGAAGTTAGTGTTTTAATCGTGTGAATACTCCAAAATGTTTTAATTGAAATATTTAACAAATGTATGAAAGTTAATTCAGATATTACAAATTCAATGTAGTGTAAATGTTGTTTTTTTACATAAACACCAACGTGAGTAAATTATAAGACAATGAGACTATTTTTTAAGTAGTTACTGTATTTTTAACCGACTTCCCAAAGGAAAGAGGTTATCTATTCGTCACGTATATATTTTTTTATATAATACGGAAATAGCAAATGAGCATACAGTCGCAGTACTCTGTAGGATAAAATAAATATGTCTCATTACCATTAACTCGTCACCCGTCGCAACGGTCGAGAATCGACCGTAATTTAAATTTAAAAAACTAAACTTCATATTGTCCACAGTAGCACGAATTCTCAAATTCAAATAAATTGTTATAATTTACAAGTTATTTTGAACGCACCCGTTAAAGGTAAAAAGATGTTTATTTAACTAAGCTACATTTAAAAGCAATAACGGGTATTTTGACAGAGACATCTGACATTTTTGACGTTACGTGTTTATTACGTATCTGCTTGTGTCAAATGGTAATGTGTGTAATGTGTTTTTAGTTGATTTTATGTATGTTTCATGCATTATTTTATAAAAATATTAGCATACCGTAATCCTTCTCTACATCAACCATAACCGTGCGTAATTCATACTCCTCCCTCAACGGCAAGTATCTTAAAAACGCATCATAAGTTTGTGCTTCACGTCTCAATAATAATATATTACGATTATTACCATTTAAACTAGAATAAACCAGCTGTTGGTATTAGGCAGCCATAAGTTAGGCGGTGATAACTCCAAAGACGAACCTCGAACGGCTTTTCTTTCAAACAATTGCATTATCAAAACATCGTACTAAGATTATGAAAATAAAATGTAGATAGATATGCATTTCCCAATGCACATTTAATATTACGAAAGCTACTAAGATTTTTATGCCTGATTGATGTGAACTATTTATTACTTATACACACATATACCTGTAATTAAACGCAAATGTTTAATTATACATCTAATAGGCAAATATTTCAATATTTCTATGGATTTAAACAGATCAGATATAAAAAAGTTATTATAAAGTAATTATGTTATGACTAATAAAACTATTTGACACTTCGTACTTATGTATAAGGTATCTACTGTTATATTATGTATATTACTACACGAATGCGTATCAACCAAGCGCCTGTGAGCATTAAGTAGCAAGTTGGGGAACGGAAACATGATGTCATCTCGCAGGGGATCAGGGCTGAAGATGACGTCACCCATTCGCCCCAATGCTGAATTAAGGCATCGGGTCACTCTCAGATATAATTTACTATTTCTATTGTATGTTATATTATACTAGTGATAATTTATTAATAAATTAATTTACGTCAAATTTAAGTATAATATATGTGTATATAGACGTAGCAATTAGGTTGTTAACAACCTAACTTAACCTAAATTTTGCTATAGGTATATGTTTTAATCAATTTGTATTAGTCAATTAATCACTGCATAGTATAAAACAAAGTTGCTTCCCGCTATCTGTCCTTATGTATGCTTAAATCTTTAAAACTACAGTACTGATTTTAATGCAGTGTTCTTAATAGATAGAGTGATTCAAGAGAAAGATTTTTATGTTTAATAAATGCATAAATATAGTGGAGCAACACTAATAACTTTAGATTTAACTAGTCATTAATAAACAAGGTTAATCCCGCTGCTTCAATCATGTACATGCTGTATGACAATTACACGATAATGAGCATCCTATGTGTAATCTGTAACATAAACTAGCGGTGTAGCAAATTTGAACAAATTCAGATTAGTATTTTTTTCGAGAAAGAGTGAGAAACAAAATTATCCATACATGCTTAAAAACTTTCCTATTTTATATCAATTTGATTATATACATAAGTCACAGAAGTACTTTCACTGCCAATTATCAATACTATCTTAAAAATTATTGTCCATGTAGAGCTACGGGATATTTTCCTATCTACTCTCTTTGCAATTATTAGTTCAAATAATTTATCTCAAAAGATGTTCCATCTTAAACAAAACATAGTCATGATTTTAAAATCCAATAACAATAACATGAAACGATATCATTAATGTAAACGGCGAACGTTGTGTAAACATTAATATCATGTTTGATCCCCTCAGTTTTAACCAGAGTTAAATTATTATTGCAATTGTAAACTGTTATGACGAAGATTAAAACTAACCACAAAGGAATTGTTGCATGAAATTATCCTTCAGGCGTTACTATTACATCGCTTTATAGCTAATATCTGCAGAATATGACACGTAAAGTCAACATTAGAATATACCCCTAAACCCGATCGTAATTCTACCTTAGAATTTAAGGGACGGGATGAAAATAAACGCACCCTTCTAAATACCCAATTCTCTTATACACCAACATGGCCGGGTATAAAAGTGTATTTTTCAAATGGATTTTTGAGTGCCCGAAACTTTGATGGCCAAATCTAAGTATTCGAATTTACTGATACTTCTAAGGGTGGATTTTATACTCTTTTTACTCTTATAGTTAGAGCCAATAAAACTCCACATTTGAATTTCCAAGCGTTGACGCCTTATATAAGCATTAAATAAGTAAAGCGCCTTCGGATTTAGGGAAGGCAACAAAATTATGTGACGCATACTTCACGATGTTCACGATGTAGTAATGTCATATTTCCATTGTATATATAACTCATATGTAAAAAGGGTATAATGTGGTATTGATATAGTGTAATTGTAGTATTACTTTACCCCATATAAAAATAAATATTTTTTTACGTAGAAGTTCAGAAGTGACCTTTATGTTAATTCTCTATGGCGATTATTTACAATATATCTATCTAAGGACAACCCACAATAAATACACATATTATAAATCATGTAACTATTTGGGGATGTCGTTGCTATAGTGTTTTGACGGCGGTGTTAATCGCTATTGTCTTTTGTTTTGAAGGGTGTAACGACAGAGACAATTACATTTACTTACCATTATCTGTCTCCAGTACACATCTGTACCCATACTTTCATCTAAATATGACGTTCAGTTCAAATTATATTAAATCGCTGTACCTGCAATTCAAATCTAACAGGATCAAATACACATAACGTTTTCAATAAAAATGCATTTAAAGATAACTCTTTCAATAAAACGGGAGACGAATATTGAGCTTTATATAGATGGAGATTCGAATCGATAACTTTCAATATCAGCTATATATCTTGAAAGCTTTGCTTCGGGTATAAGGGAGTCCACACACTCTTCAATACCGTCCGAAATTAGGAGAAAATTAGAGTTTTATGTTATTTGGATAAGAATAACAGAAAGAGCTTATTATTGCATTAACTAGACTTCTTAGCAATCTTATTAATATCATAAATGCGAAAGTTAGTGGAGATGTACTTGGATTTGTTACTCTTTTTCCAAAAACTACTAGTCGGATTTCGCTGAAAAACATAGTATGACCTTTTTGTGACGGGGAGGAAACGTTCAAAAGGTGCACCGAAGTCTTGGGAGAGACTCCGGGTTATGTGGGATTATTACCCACTAAAACCTCCTCGGTGGCCCTGCAAATTTCCAGCTTAATTGACAGTTACATACTAATAAAGCAACAAAGTAATTTAAATAAGACTTAGTACATGACAATGTCATGAGCATATGTCGGAGCTAAATAACAAATTACGGTCATAAGTACACTACATATGCACACGCTCGAGTACTGCCCAGCTTGGGAGTCTCAGCGGCGGATCCTCGTACAAAAGGTTGGAGCGAACCTTTCACCGGCGGCCGTCGTTGCGGCGATGGTTCAGCGGCGAGAGGCCTGGAACGGCATGATCACCTTCTGCGAGGACGTGATGTCAGCGAAGGAAGACGTCGAAAGGGCCAGAGAGCGCGCTGAACCCTCTCGGAGAAGGATCCGCCGCGGCCGCCAGTAACGGCACCCTGTAGTTCCGGGACCAGAATAGGGCTACGGCATCCCCTGCCTGTCGTAAGAGGCGACTAAAAGGGGCTTCCGGGGTTACGAGCGGCTAGAGTGGGAGCTCGAACCGTTCAGTCAGGTGATCCCGGGAAGGACGGCGGTACGTGTGGTTGCATACCGTCGTAAAGACTAGACGGAGCGGTGGGCCCAGCCGCCCATCTGGGAGGAGCCCGATGGGGCAACGCGCTCAGAGGATTCTGGTTGAAGTCGTTTCGAGATCCCGGAGTCCTCCTTTTTAGCGCCGAGAACGGCCACCGGGGGGGTTTTAGTGCGGTAAAAATCCCACATAACCCTGCGTCGCTCCCACGGCGTCGGGTACCTTTTGAAGGTTTCCCCCTCGACAACAAAAAAAAAAAAAAAGTACACTACATATAAGCGCAATGAAATGAAATGAAATGTCTTTATTTTGTATAGGCCTACAGGGGCACTTACAAATTGTCAGTTACACATTTTTTTTACACTACCACCGGATCGGAACATGACCTCAACTGAAAAGGTCTTTTTTGTTATGTTTTTTCAATCATGTTTTTATTTTACACTGTAATGAGAAAATACTTAGGAAATGACAAAAACACCGGTAAGTAAAATAAAGCATAAAAATATCTATGCCTAGGAACCGATCCAACGCTGTTAAATATGGATACTGTTAGCGATCCGTCTGCCAAATCGCTCTACGAAATGGCCTTATTAATTCTCCTTTATGTCTGGTAGAGCACACACGCCCGTATAAGCGATTTACGTTAGACTTTACAACGTTAGCTTTCTTTATGCTACTATAAAGTAGTCCTCCTACGTCTACTTAAACGGTACCCCAAATGTAATATAACCATTTAATTGTCGTCGACCTAGCACCTGGTGTCACTGTAATTGGACAGCCATTCCTTTGTTTTGAGTAAATGCTTACGTAAATAAGACGTGAAATAGGATATTTTTGTACATTTGACAGCGACATATTATATCCTACGTGATGTGGATACATAACGTACAAAATAATGTTGATACCTTATACAATACATACTTTTATGAAATGTTATTAAATTTTATTACAAATTTGATAAGGACATAGCCGTGAATATTTGTTTTTTACGTGTAAACATTCACAATTTACTTATATAACTGTTATTTGGATAATATATGATAAACAATGACAACACAATGTAATTAATAATAATGCTATTATTAATGATTTTCAATAGGACGTTTTAATTATATTATTTGGTATACAAATAATATAATTGAAGTCAAAAGGGGTCGAATATAGCGCACCTATATAACCATTGCAACATTTGTAAGACCTATATTCACAAATAAAGAGATTTGATTTGATTTGAAACAATTATACTACTATTTCCAATATGATGTATATTGTACGACACCTTAGTTTTGGATTGAAAAGAAAACACAAGATCAGTAACGAACATTGTTTTTGGTTCTATTAGCTTATTTCATTAATTGTCCGTAATTTAACACTAACTATTGAAATGCAGTAGTTTGATGACAGTCTTTATTAATATTCTGATATTAATAGTATAGTAATAATTTATGAGTAGTAATCGTTTTATTACATAACTATTACCTATTCTTTGTTATTAGTTATAATTAAGATGCGAAGGACACAAAATATCAAATAAATAAAGAGACAACTCTATACATACAACGGTCTCCAGTGACAAATGATAAAAGAGGTGCTATTTATTATAACGGAGTCGCCGAAATGTGAATAAAATAGAAATAATTTTTGTCCTCTAGTTTATTACATCTTTACTGTAGCTATCCAACTTTATACAATAAACATTAAACAAAAATCTGTCTAAACAGCTTCGTAGAGCGATGGCAGCGCAAACAGCCATCAAACTTCAATAACCTTAGATGTGCCTTTTGATGTCCCCAACTCACATCATATTAAATAAACTCTGTGTAATGTCTTTTTATCTTTATTTTACTAAACCCTCCAGGTTTATGATGAGCGAAGTAGATGGATTGAGGCTCTATTAGATTGGGATAAGAATCCCACCGAGAAAGATAAAATAAAAGTATTTTTTATTCCTTTTGCCTTGTATATTTCTTACTATAAAATATATTTTAAAATTTAGAAGTAGTTAACGAGCATTCAGTTCGAGATGGTGAGTGGCCACTGCTGCTCTTGTAAATCTATTGTTAATCCTAAAATTAGTATCCTACCTGAGTTCAGGCATAAATGAAAGTCCCATGCGGAATTAATTCTAATGCCACGTTATAAATGTCTCTTCTTTATCACAATTTTCAGACCAGAATACAACAGCGCATAACAACTAACGCGCCATAGGGCAGAATTGTTACAAAGAAGTATGCTGCTTAATTAGATATATTAAAATTTTAGGGTATTATTCACAAATTAATTATAAAATTATTGCTTGGCATGTATACAAACTTATTGTACGCCTAGTGAGGCAGAGCATAGAGATCATATTTTCTGTACCTACCTAAATATTATAACACCTGTATATACAATACAGGTGTTACAATGCTCCACAATAAATATATTATGAATTAAAAGTTATTTTTTAGATTAGTTCCGTAATATATATACTACCAGTAAGCCTATAATTATAATTTTGAAGTGTACATACTGGTTTTTAGTTATAATAGTTTTTATTGCTTTAATTTGTATATATTTATAGTCTACAGATATATGAATTACACTTTTCAAAATGTTTTTACTTACCCGTAGCTTCATGCAGCGTTTTGTTTCTTAGCGTTATTATTCATCGCATACAGCTTTCTCGTTCGTCTGGAGACACGTACCTGAAAAACGGACGAAAACATTTTTAAATTAAGTCACCATCTCATTAATGTAGGGGCGGACAAACCATTCAGTGTATTGGGAAATGTTTCTATTGAAAGCCTATCAAATTTGTGTTTACCGATATGAATCGGGAGGTGAAATTGGTTTCAAATTAGCTGCCAATTTAATTACAGCGCGATTGGGTGTATTCACTAAGCTCTTTGCGTTACTAATAGCAAATGAGGGTTTATTGAACTATGTTGTATATGTAATGTAGGTACTTGTGAAATATCTATAATTGTGTTGTTTGGCAAACAAAAATGATGCATGCAAAAAATTATGTATTTTATATATTTGTCGCTTACAGTATCCGCAAGAACTGGACTATATACTATCCCATCAAAAACATGAATGTAAAAATAAAAGGGCAAGCTTTCTCATAAAAATATGTGTGCTTCTTATCTTCGCATTAAAAAAAAAGAGATCTAAACGGGTACCAAGTTTTGGATAAAACTCTGATGACTTTAGTTACAGGAATTCGCAACATTGTAAATAAATTTAAAATACAATTCATTATTTTCATCTACTACAATAATCAACCATTATTGTAGTAGATGAAAACAATACCAGTATTGTAGTAGATGAATACCTAATAATACAACTTTTTCTGCAAAAATTGGACTATAATACTACACAGTGATCAAAATTATTCATTCTGAAGTCACTACCTCACTGTTGGGCTTTGGTTTTATAAGGAACGCCGTCCGAAATTTCGCAAAGCTACTTATGCTTGAAAGTGGTTGAGTGGTGGTTAGGTGTGCTTCACATATTAAGACCTAAGTCAGGAGCAGCGTGTTGGAGTATGATCCAAGCGTGCCTCAATAGTGAGAAGAGTCCTACACAGAGACAGAAATAAGCAAATTTTTATAACATTGACATATCAGCACATTTATAACATCGAGCGTCAGCAGCGATCTCCAGACTGCAGGCCTGCAGGTAAGTGGTCATTTCCTATGAGCAGTTGAAAGTAACTTTATTTAAAACCGCAATGGTATCTAAAGTTAATCACTGACACTTGATGATTAGGGTTACCTCTGATAAAATTGAGCCATATACCTACTAGAAATTTCCACCGAAATTGAACTGCTTCACACATAGGTGTACTTCCTCGGTCGAGCTATACTCGTTCTAGCACAAAACAAATTGATACATTAATTTTTTATTTATTGGATTACTGACGCAAGAATCAGCAGATCTTTTAATGCAGAATATTTATGGACAATGCTAACTGATCTCAGAATTACCAGTAACATCAACATGCACTACTAATTTGCCTATGCCTTAATTTATTACATTACAAAAATATATAAATTATTCTATATTTACTTTTACAATAATAAAGTTTTTTTAAATTTTAACAGTTCTTACTTACTTCAAATTTAAATTTACCAAGAAACCTTACCACAAGTAAATTTTCTTGTTTCCTAATCGTTACAGAAATATTTATAAGATAATGTATCTTAACCTACATAGTCCTACATAGTTAATTCTTTTATGGCTGTTTACTCTTTATAGTACCCAATCGGCGGCGTCATTACCGGCCCATTTGTGGAGCCAATCTAGTTAAACATTGACGTTAAATAATGATTTCTATTTCCGTTGGTTCCGTCGCGGCGCCGTATAGGGCTCGACTGAAATTTCCTCCTATCTCTGTTTATATTTCACTTGGTCTGTATTCTAAAGTCATAAGGTCCAAGATTCGGGAAAGTCATGATCACAGTTAGAATGTACCTATAGTGCGAAAATGAATGTGATAAGAAATTTGTTTGTAAAAATGTTACATGATATATATATTGAGGTAATATTGTTATTCTCGTGAACAGCTTTATATATAACTCATGTGATTTAAGAATATACCTATAAAACAATTAATTACAATGCTTTATAGACCCATATCCCAACACTAGAATTATTCACATGTTGTGGTGATATGAACACATACAAAGACGAGTGCGTAAATATCAAGACCTGAAAAAAATCCACAATCATTCTCATTAACATATCTCTCTGGCCGGGAATCGAATCATGAACCCACTGCGCGTCAGACCAGTATGGTAACCGCTCTACCTTACGTGTCGTCTAATATCGTAGAAATTACATTTATATCTCCATGTATACTAAGATTTTAGTGTACACTAGATGTACCCAGCGCCCGTTACTACGCCATCACAAAAAAAAAAAAACACAAGACACCTTCGCTAGCCCATGAATAACAACTTTGATAAAGATCATCACATGATCAAATGATTAGTTTACGCTTCTATAGAGGACATACAGACAAACATTCATTTGTATAAAGAAGAAGATTATATACCCACCATTAAACCTTCAAAAGTGTTTTGATAGAGTGTAGTTTGCTTTTATGTATATATGCAATAACATATTTTACAACAGTAACAACGAAAATTTTCCAAATGAGTGCATCTGAAATTTTCGTGTCTAGTAATTTGCACTTTTTAGTTCGGATTTCTCATTAACTGTACTTTTGTTCACCATTCAACAATCTCTTTGTTAAGCAGTATCAATGAATGGTGCAGATCGGTTTGATTGAGAAAATGATCAGCAAACGCGCATCGTTTATTACGCCGAACGGCAAACAAAGCGTATCTCATTCGGAGTCTCTGTTTCGCTTGATTTATGTACACTGTTCGAATCGACGACTACCGTCATTTGTATCAATAGACGCGCAGTCTGAAAAAAGCTTTTAACGAAAACATATTCAAGGTAAAGAGTCATTAAATCTGTTTGTATCCTACGACCCACGTATAACGTGAATCATCTTGGTCTTTCGTTACTTGCTTTCAACTCGGCAATAAAAGCCAATTTGCTACTCAGAGATATTTCTGATTGAAACCGAGTTAAGCTAGCCTTTGCAAAGTTAAGAGGGAATACTGCATAATTGGATCTATGCTGTGCAATTCGGATATAAGTTTATTAAGGCGAAGTTACTAGACGTCTATTCTTACAATTTTGAATTTTGTGTAGACTAATTGGTAAAGTTACAAATGTAACCCAAGTTTTGTGTAGACGATTGAGAACAGCAGTACTAATTGGTGAGTTTAAACTCCAAATTACCAGGACAGCATATTCGCTAAGAGAAGATTTCGTCGTTATATTATTACAAGAGTCCGGTTCACGTGAACATAAAACGGAGCAGTTAAGACCTTGCAATTTCTGTATCTCCGTTACTGTCTGCTGAGTAGTCTGAACGTGATGCATTTACACACGCGGGAAATGTATTCGTCTGAACCGCTCGCTAAATAAAAGATAGTAAATACATACAACGGTTGTGACAGTCGTTTTTTATCGAGACAACAAATGGCAAGGACTCGGGATTCATGTTTCAAGTAGTGCATTAGTGATTGCGAGCTTCTTGTGTGGTTTTGTACTCTTTCTGTGAACATGCTTGGAATATCCTCTGATGAAATTATATTTTCCTTTCAGTATGCGAGTTACGGTTAAATGTGAGGTAAATTACCTTCGAGCCTTGATTTTCCTGTGTTTATTTGTACTAAAGCGAAATGTAGGTAATTATATCGTTTTTAATTAGTCTCTCGACTGAATCTTACTGGATTTTAGTCGTAAGTCGAAACACAGCGTTTACGTTATCAACACTCTAAAGATAAACCTATACCTTGATGACGTATTTGTAACAAAAAATACCCACTTCGAACATAACTTAATTAAGCACATAATTGTATTTTTTTTCTTTTAACACCTGTGTGGTAATTTTGGTTAAATTAAAAAAAATAACCTTTCAAATTTATTTACATCTGCGAAGTCATCCCAAAGAATTCAACACACAAAAAGTAAGACAAAAATGAGAACCTCTTCATAATTTAAACATTTAAAATAAATGACTATTCAAACTTACACGGACGACCTTTGGAGATAAACGTCGCAAATCAATACATTTTTGCCATTTTAAGATAAAACGATGTATATAAATAAGTTTGTAAGGAAAAATAAAAGGCAAATGTTTACAAAATATTTTTTGTTATAGAATTATTATCGAAGTAAGGATTAACGAGCCTTCAAGTACCAGGGTATCATAAATCATGGATATATGCGTCTTGTAAATCACGTGCAAATAGAAGGAGCGTCAAGCTAAGAACATTGGCTACTCTGAGACCCATAAATAATAATATTTAGAGGCTATCTGACACCGGGCGTTACTGATACTGAGGCATAGCTCCGATCTTCGACGATATATCAATATTTGGCAAATATGGATTGAAAATGCAAACAATAAAATGCGGTTTTAACCTACAATACAGAGCAGGACATTAAAAGCATGTGAGGTGTGTAATAAATACAGGGTAAACATAAAACTTCTATATTATGCCAGGTAAAGTTATGAATGTATAAACAGATACATATTAAAGTAAATAATTAAAAGGTGTTTTTTTGCGTTGCGGATATTCTCAGGCAGTAATAAGTTATCGACGTTCATAATTTCTGGAGATTTTTAAAATTTTATAACTTACGGTCGACATCTGTATTAATATGTTGCGATGTAGTTCTTGCAACTGCTTCAGTGATAGAGCTAAAAAGGATTAATTTGATGAGTCGAAGCAAAGCGATGTGACCATGACATACGAATATTATTAAAGCATAGCATAGTTTGTTGAAATAAAATAAGCTTAGATTGCCATCCAACCAGATAAACTGATGAAGTAAAGAAGCGGGTAACTGTTAAATTCATATACCACAACACCTATTGGAAATACGCCAATCAGAGAAATCAAATCAAATCATTTATTATTGGGCAATATGGGTAAGTACAATGTAATGGGTAGGTATATCAAAGATTTCCTAGTCCTCCTTATTGTCGCCACAGACGGGCATACAATAAATCATATAAGATTAAAACACAACGTAATAAAAAATAACTTTTGCAATATAGATTTGTACTTGTATATGTCCACCAATTCGCACTTGGCCAGCGCGGTGGACTATGGCCTTAACTCTCTCATTCCGAGAGAAGACCCGTGCCCAGCAGTGGGACAATAATGGGCTGACGACGAATATAGATTTAAAATGAAATAACAGATGTTATAAATTAGTCAAAGATGAATTTAAGTCACATTCAGATTTTTAATGTTTTTTTTAAATTAGTAACGTTGAAATGTACAACAGGCTTTTAAACGCTGATGAATGAATGACAATAATGAAGCACTCTTACGCAATCAGGAAATTCCTTCAGACAAAATTCCTGCATTTTATTGTATAACTATATCTTATGCAGCATGCCTAATATGTATATACTTGCATTTTTTTGATAATGATCTGAAATTGCGCGAATCCAATTTATGTTTGAATTTTGTTTAATTCTAGACTATGTGTCCCTTGGTTTTATCCGCGTTTTAAAAAAATATTCAAAACAAATTGTTATAACTTTTGATATTGTGGATAGGTACTTAAATGATAGAACGACTAATTGTTATCTAGCAACAAAGACACTAAATACATTTAAACCCTTTAAAGTTAGCAGTTTTTGTTTTATACGATTCAGACACGCAGATAAAAAGACGTAAACTCTAAACCATACAATTTTATTTTATAACTTACTCATAATTATATACTTAGTCATCCAAAAAGAAATATATACAATTTGCAGACATGCGGAACACTCGCTTTTATTATATGTATCGATTTCAATAAAATAGTGAACTCTTTGAAAAGTTCATTCATGCTGAAGAAGTGTTGTTCGGTCGGAGTTATTTAAGCATCCTTTCGAGACAGTCGGAGAGGCCGCAGCCTCCAGTGTCTCCGATCGGCAATTTATCATGGCATCCTACGCTTGGGGGGCTATTCTCAGATTTTTAATACATTTGTCCAAATAAATGGGCAAGGGTGAATTTATAGGATACAGCAGTTTAAAAATGCTATGAAGGGAGCTGGGGAGCACTCTCATTTACTCCCGTCCATCAGCACAGGGATAGGGAGCGGCTGAAAAACAGCGCTGCGTAGGACGATAGGCCTATGTCAGCTCAAGCTGAGCCGCCTCCTGTTGCTCATATACTAATTATTTATAAGATATTTTTATTTTGTAAATTTAAGTGTGGTATATAGCAATAAATTGATTTTTTTATTTTTATTTTTATTTTTAAATATAAGATTTATTTGAAATTCATACTGGAGCTCGACATAAAGGTAAATTATGTACTATAGCGTGCGAAACACATCTTTTTAAGCAAAGTATATTTGGAAAAGCGCCAATAATTTATAATAAAATACAAAACACCACAAATCTTACAGACTAAACATACAGCCAATTATGGATTTTATTTTATTTATTTTATATAGTTATTATACAATAGATGAATTTTTAAATGACAATAATTCTGATAATTAATTAATATTGACTAGTAATTCCATGACCCGCTGATGTAAATGTTATTGCAATAATTATAATATAATGGTAAGATCTTCCTAAATTATAAATATTTTATATAATATTGTATGTCCATGTGGCCGGAATACGGCGAACAATATATAATTTAAGAACTCTGCATGTACCTACCTGTATGCCACAAAAAAAAGATATATAACTTTTCTGAAGAAACAACATGACAGCATTCGGTATTGGTACTTTTCAAAGACAGGGATCCGTAGCTGATGAATTCAATAAAATATGTTTTGAACTACTGTGTACTTTTACTTAGAACGGTATTAAATATAAAACCTTATATTTGGTATATCTATAATCTTAATATTTACCTTTAAGGGGTCTATAAAATTTAAAACTATAGGTACTCTGAATAAATATTACATTTTCATACGAAACATACATTTTGGATTTTAATAGATATAATTTCTGATCTATTACCCGTATGACATATTCTCATTAGAATTTCTATTGTATAAATTAACTCAAACAGTTTGGGGAATTATTTTCCTCATCCAACTATATTTATGTTTCTGTCATGTCCAAATAAATATTGGCGAATTAAACTAAGTATCATTTTATTCATATTTCATCAGTGTTTTTAACAGGGAAGTATATAATGTTTTATACCTTATTTACTTTTATATAAAACCCGTATTAGATAAACAAAGAATACAGTTGTTAAAATAGATATTTGAAAATGGGTTTGAAAAGAATATGCTATAAAATGAATATAATAATATATAAATTAGATATTATAAGGTGCGCTATAAGGTGAAATCTTTTACCTTATTTGAAGTGAGCCATGTCTTAGCGTTCAGGAAATACCTTGTGGGCGTCTTAATATCTTGTGAGTATGTATGTGGTGAAATGTATCGGGAAAACCGAATCGTCAATATTCGTCATGAGTTTTGTTGGTAAGAAAGTAATCTCGTTCTTTGGTGAGAGATGTGACAGAAATGTAATGTCGTTACTCGTTCGGTTTCGGCATATAAAATACTAATGGGATTTCTTTAAACTATTGCAGGCTTGGGGTTAAAGATAATAATCCATGGTGTTAACCATTTATAGTACCTATTTGTATAATATTATGAAAGTAAACGTATGTGTGTGTACGGTTATTTCTCCCTTTTACGTGCATAGTATCTTTTAATCTGATTTGGACGAAATTTGACCCACGAATAGTTTGTTATCTAGATTAATATACTTTTTACTTTAGTAAACAAGGCGGGCAGATCAAAGTAAAATCTACTGGCAACATCTACTTTCTCTTTAATATCATGAACATAAAAAAAGTCATTTAAAAAGGTAAACTGCAAGACCTACTAAGTGATATTTTTATCAACTACAGAACAAATAAGGTTCATCGATATTTTATCGCATGGCACCAAGATAGCCGCGGATTGGCCGTTGTCCGTCTGAGCGTCCGATTGAATACGTGCTTCTCCTACAGCACTGCGATTTACCAGTTTCGACTGTTTTCTTGTACTTTCATAAGTGCTTATTTGTGTGTCTTGATTTCACTCCTCATGAGTTCCAAGTGCCATACTTTTTACGATTGTAGCATACATAAATGCAATGAGTAAAATCTTCTAGTCTAAAATTTCAGTATTTTCAAAGTATGTATTTAGATACGTATGTACATACATATATAATACAAGTAAAATAGCGCACAATTCACGCGAGCTACAACCTAGCCATACGTTACTATGTATCTACCCTAACCTAACCAGAACCAAGTTGGTTGTAGGTAATAGAACCAGTGTAGTTCAACCGACCATCGCCACACTTATTTCTAGCATGACACAGTTCTTGCGTTTTGGTGCAAAGGTGTTTCCGGCTCACTTTTATATGAGGCGACCATCTTAGTCCTCGGGAGTAGCAACGCATCTGTGATTGACTTCAGATAGAAACTTTGTTCTATGGAGTTTATTACAAAAGCCCATGAGCGGCAGTAACCCCTTACCATCAGGCGAACTGCATGCTCGTTTGCTATTTTAATCAGATTTAAAACAAAAAACGGCTCGTCTATCTGTGCTTATATCGTCAACCCATTATTGTCCCACTGTTGGGCACGCGTCTTCTCTCGGAATGAGAGAGTTTTCTTTCTGTACTTACCACACTGCAAACACAAATAAAGTAAAGTCAACTGCTGTCTTGAGAAATAGGTGGGGCAAGATGAGTCCGCATTAGAACTGGGAAGGGCTTAATCACTTTCGAAATCGACGTAAACCTTCGTAGTTACACTGCAAAATCACTTGTATTGCAAATGTATTATCCGCAAATCCTGCGATTGCTAAAAAGGGATTTTTATCCGATTGAAATAGTAATGGAGTTGATGTCCATCAGATGGCTAGTCACTACCGCCTATGGACATCTGTGAGAAAC
Organism: Spicauda simplicius; assembly: GCA_949699795.1. NCBI lineage: Eukaryota > Metazoa > Arthropoda > Insecta > Lepidoptera > Hesperiidae > Spicauda > Spicauda simplicius. The sequence goes on along the minus strand of OX453066.1, from coordinate 14,429,827 downwards.
TTCATATCGAACAGGGGTACTATCTAAAATTAAACATGTAGGCGTTGCTACTGTCGAGGACTAAAATGGTCGACTCATAATAAAGTGAACCGGTAGCCACACCCATCCACAGAAATGCAGACTGCTTCACGATAGACACAAATGTGGCGGTGATACTTCCCCAGCTAAACTACACGGGTTTTACCACCTGATCTTGTTCATTAGGATTGACTCGTGTATATGAATCCATAAATCGTTGAACATACCCGCAAATTCGTATATTTTGTCTAACTGCCATTCGATAGATTAGTAATTGAATAATGCGAGAAATTGGGGAGCTGAACACAATTAGCAACGAGACATGAAAGTTAATGTCGTTAATCCTTAAACGAATTGCGCAGGAAATTGCGCTCCAGTTTCGAAAATTGCCTGATTGCTTGCTTGGGCACTGGGTCGATCGTTTATAGTAAATAAAAAGGGAAATAAATTAACGCTTACATAAAAAGAGCGTAAATCGCGACATGCTCAGTACGAGCTGTTTATGATTTAGTCTAACACACTGTTACGAATATAAATAAAAAAACAGCTAATTGAGTAGGCTATTGATTGTATGTTCTGATTTAAATTTAGATATTTTTAATGAATGTAAAAGGTGGTAAAAGTATTATGGTGGTACAGGAAAGGTAAGACCGTTATTTATTTCTAACTAGTTGACCCTTTTTTTTGTTTTCGAGGGGGAAACCTTCCAAAGGTACCCGACGCCGTGGGAGCGACGCAGGGTTTTGTGGGATTTTTACCGCACTAAAACCCCCCCGGTGGACGTTCTCGGCGCTGAAAAGGAGGACTCCGGGATCTCGAAACGACTTCAAACGGAATCCTCCGAGCGCGCTGCCCCATCGGGCTCCTCCCAGATGGGCGGCTGGGCCCTCCGCTCCGTCTAGTCTTTACGACGGTATGCGACCACACATACCGCCGTCCTTCCCGGGATTGCCTGACCGAACGGTTCGAGCTCCCACTCTAGCCGTCTGCAACCCCGGAAGCCCCTTTTAGTCGCCTCTTACGACAGGCAGGGGATACCTATTCTGACCCCGAGGCTACAGGGACGTAACTAGTTGACCCAGCGAACTTCGTTCCGCCTAAAAGTTAAAACTCAATTATCAGTGTTTTTCTACTATATTATACATGTATTATACATACAAACCATACTCTTGAATCACTCTATCTATTTAAAAATCTACATTAAAATCCGTAGCGTAGTTTTAAAGATCTAAGCATACATAGGGTCAGACAGAAGCGACTTTTTTATACTATGTAGTGACATAAACTTTTATTATGGAGGTGGCGATTGGCAAGTCCTTGGACGGCAGTGAGCTGATGAGGCAATGAGGCTGATCCGTTGCAGTAGTTATTTTATTTTTATCTAAATTTAGTGTTTCTCAAATACTGACCTTTTTACAAACGACGTGTTGTTCATAAGCATTCATAATTGCAATAGAATTGAGAGTTCATAAGTTTAAAACCTTCTTCTGTGGCCAAAGGGATGCAGCAACTGTTTAAACGTATATACATATTTATGATTCCGTTAATGTAATGAGAACTGCTTAGTTGTATTAAAAAATGTAATACCTATTTAAAATTCTTAAATTTAAGTTTATCTGTAGTACCTATATAATGGTGGTTTCTTGGCAGAGTTCTAAATTTAAACTATACATTTAAATAAGTGCGTATGGGTTCATTTATTAGAATAAACAGGAAATTAACAATGATGATTCAAATCATAGCCAGTAAACACAATATATATTGTTAAATTATAGCCATAAATGGATTACAAGTAAATATGTTGTGACGCACCGCCAAATTTTATATTATTGTTCAATACAGTTGTGAGGTACCAAATGACCATTCAATCAATCTTATTTTAATATACACCATCATAGACATCATAAATACTACTGTACTGCACTTTAGGGCACTTAAAATAAATATTTTTCATGTTAATTGTCAAAACTGAATATGCTTTGAAGGTGATGTTAGTAACAGAGAAGTCATCGTTACTAACGGAGTGTCTTTTTTATTGTCAAGGGGAAATCTTAATCTTCAATATCCCTATGCCTAGAGAACGTCAAGTTATGTGGGATATTTACTAAAACACTATACAAAAACCCTCCCGGTAGCCGTCCCTTGCGCGGCTTGACATCCAACGGGACACAACTGGAGCCCTCTTAGCATGATGTCTTCCGAGCTCTTTCCCGGTGAGCATATACACCCTCAGCATCTTCTGTTCTTCACGACGACTTACGACCATACATGTCGCCATCGTTACCGGGATCGCTTAGCTGGACAGTTTAAACTCCGACTCTTGCCGCCCACATCCCTGGAAGCCCTCTTTTAGTCGCTTCTTACGATAGGCAGAGGATTCTGTAGCCTTATTATGGGCCTGGGACACTAAACGGAGTAGGTACATGCGGAATAAGTATTTACCTTGTATTGTACGTAAAAGCAAATATTAACAATAGTATTTTATTTAAGATTCATAGATTCTGCAGGTCTTTGAAAATATAATAGAAAAATCGTGGGTACACAAGTTAGAGCAGATAATTTAACGGCCGATATTTTTTGCAATTAAATTTGTTTACAAATGTATACATATCTGTGATAAGAACGTAAAACCCAGAACTCACAATTAACGGTTGTTATTATTTTATTAAAGGTTAACATTTATCTATAATGTGCTCAAGTACTGATAGAATATATCAACAGAAAACAACTTTCCTTAATATTCGTCATAATCATTATTTTATGAATAATAAAAAATATATATATATGGACTGGTGATTCTAGCCGGTAAAATATTGTATCATATTTAGTGTCAATTCAGATCATCTACACTATTTGTGGGCCAAATTCGATTAATTATTTTTGCGTGTCAGAGCCACAAATTTCTATCTATCTTAAAGTTTCACCATATAATAATTGGTAAGATTGAATTAGCGAACGAGCATGCAGTACATCTAACTGTAAGTGGTCACGGACGTTCATGAGCATCTGTATACCTATAGAACAGGATTCTAACTAACGGTGATCACAGGGACGATGTAACTACTGAAGATTAAAATGGTCAATTCATTTGTAAGCCAGACAGCATTTATATCCTTACGAGGAATCTCTGGATCTGCTTCACAATCGAAACAGATGTGAAACAGTTGTTGTTCTTGGCTCAGAGAATCATACTAATATTATAAAGGCGGAAGTTTGTGAGTGTGTATGTTTCTTACTTCTTCACGTCTAAACGACCGAAGCGATTTTCATAAAATTTGGTAGGGAGTTAGCTCTTATTAAATATCTTATTCCCATGATACGATACGTCGATTTTTTTAACGCGGGCGAAGCTGCGGGGTTTAGCTAGTATAAAATAATCCTCAAAAATCGTACATCAAGAGGTTTTAACGTGTAGAAATAATATTGACTTCAGGTAGAGCTGTCCTTTATGTGGTTGACTGATTATCACATAAAATGCATTGACTCTATAATACTTGTTACTTTGTAATAACTTCAATAAAAATAATAATTGAAGCTTTAAATCAAAGTGTTATTAAATTTCATTAAGGCTATCTTCTAAAAATTCACGTAAAACTCTTTTTTATTTATTCTAAGAAATAATGTAACGAAAATCGCGCAAAATTATTGTTACTGTATTTTTTTGTAATTAAAAAACATTCATATTATTTCTTTTACATTTGAATACTGTTAAACTAGTAAAATATCTTTAATACTAACTAGCGACGTATAGCTTATAATATAGCTTAAGAAAAGTACTAGCTATACTTATTTATATTGTTTCGTAGTTCATAACAGGTTATAGTAGCCTGTTTTTGCGGACGCTACAAACATAAGCACGCATGCTATAAATATGTTGATGCTGACCTCTAAGATCCAGTGCGGCAAAGTGGACGGACCAGTATCGTCATTTAGTTAATTATTTACATAGCGTTTTTGTACATAGCACTTTAGTTCGAACTGACACTCCAGTGATGACAGTGCTCTCATAAAACTGAACTTTAAACAAATAAAATGAAATACATAGTGTTGTTAAGTTTCGCGTTCCTATGGAGTTATGCAGGTATTTATTTCGTTTTATAACGAGTGTGTGGAATAAATGAATAGCATCCCGGCTTCTTAGATATGAATGTAATCTGTCGGTCAGAGATCATGATCTTTAAACGTGTTTGTGCGTTATTATTAGTATTTTCCTTATTGTAGCACGACGAGGTTTTTTTAGATTCGATTTTTTAAGTAAATTATGGTTTTGGAAAACCCGAAAGTGGTGTGATATGTGATATTTATTCATATAATATTATTATGTACATTAAGGTTAGCCTACGTAATCGCCGAGTATAAGTTAGAATTTTCCTGTTAGTGAACAAGGATCAATGTCTGTTTGTTTATGTGTAGTTTCCTTATGACGTTAATACAACAGATAACCGGTATTTGTAATAAACAGATGTATACATATTTTTTATGTAGTTATTTATTCTTTACTAGTTGGTTACCCGCGTTTTAAAATAGTAACTGGCTTTATTCCTAGTTATATTGCTTCATAACCTAAGTTATATTGCTTTATAACCTCTCCCATCCCTATGGCCCTATCCCTATATGGCCTACCAAGCTCATTTTTATATTTATTTTTAAATTTCTAAGATTTTCAAGGCGTTTGCCTTCAAAATACATCAAATTGATATTATTTGTACCATTCTTAAATGACAAAGATTAGCTCTAACTTCTTGTTTGTCGGGTTTTACCTCTTTGCAATTCTACAATGTTAAAATTGCTTTTCCTTATACGTGTGCACTAATAATTTAATTGGGCATTAAATTGATGTTCCACGATTTTGATATTTTATATATTTATAATATAAAAAAACTTATAGACGACATTCTATCATTAAGCGTTATTGTGTTAAAATGGTTGTAGGACTAATATGAGTTGATCGGGGGTGACCATCGCCATACCTATTTTAACAGGGAAACGATTTTGAGTTACGGTGGAAGGGCGAGGTCATTGTACTCCTCAGGAGTGGCGGAGTGTACTTGATCAATCTATATAGAATCCCAGTTCTATGTAGAGTTGGTTATAGATGTTCATAGTCAGTGACGACCCGCGTGGCGCAGCGGTTACCATACCGATTTGACGTGCTATGGGCCCCGGGTCCGATTCCCGGCCAGACAGGTGTATGAGTTTAGATTCCTGTTCTGGGTCTGGGTATTTGTGTATTCGTATTGTGAGTGTGAAATCGTGAAATCGTGAAGCACTTGCCATTTTTTTTCGGTTTTCAATATTTAAAAGATACCCGACTATTTTGAGGCAATGCCAAGTTGTGTGGGATTTTGACTCACTAAAAACCCCTGGATGTCCTCAATGCGTATATAGGGAAATCCGGGGATATCTGGTAGAACACACCGGTACTTGCGTGGTGCCCTTCACGCCTTTCTCAGGGCAAGTATCCCCCGATCACCTTGTTACACAACCCCTACTCATAATGGCTTGTGACTCTTAGGTCTCTAACTAAGGACTATTTGCCATAAGGAAGTACACATGTCAGAAGTGAAACTTCTTTGGCGAAGTAATTTATAAATCTTGTTTATATTTATACAAATCTAAAACTTTAAATTTCCAAGATTAAGAGGAAGGGAAAAAGGCGTGATACGACGTTCGCTCTGTCTCACTTTTTCTCTCAATCTTGCTCACTCGCTTGCTCCCTACTCTCACTCCACGGCTAGTTGCTCATGCTACGTTCGCCCTGTCTTACTCTCTCTCAATCGGTCTCGATCACTCTCTCTCTCTTTTCCGACACTTCCGTTGCATACCGGCGTGACGTTTCATTTGTAAAAATTTTTCCCTCATGCGCCTAAAGAAGTTTCACTTCAAAAAACTAACTCGAAAAAATATGTCCCCCTGATCATTCCAATTGCTTTCAGACTCAGCCTGCGTAACTCCTCTCGGCCAAAGAAGCGAATGCGTCTCTCTATACAGCTGTCAGCCGTTACTCACCGCATTCGAACAACGCCCTCTGCCCACTAGTGTAGTCAACTTCTTGAGACAGTCATCATGCGGCTTCGACGGTTATGTGCCTACTGTGTGCTGTGGACCTTTGCCTGCTGATCAGCCTGCATCCACTGTAAGTAGGCAGTAGCATTTAACACCAAAAGCGCAGATCCTTTTGAATACCCTAGATGCGCGGATGTTTTAGGTAAAAAAATGGGTTTTTCATTTAAGTGGTTGAAGTCCCTTGCACATAATATAATATTTCCTGAAAAGTCATAAAAGTCATAAAAATAGAGCAGGAACTAGATAATTAACTAGAGCAGGAAAAACATCGAAGCGGACGTCAAATTTGGGACGCCCGCACTTCTAGTAATACAACTACTCAGCTCAGTACAAACCTAATAGAAAGTCACTGCCGTCAATGGACGTCTTTGATACACTCCGGATAAAATTAATATGAGTTGCGTTAGTACCATAAACGACTAAGTAGGATCGACTCAAACACTTATTCCTTATACGTATATGAATCTGTAGTAGAAAGTATTAAGTATCACCTATCCTTTATAATAAACTTCCAATTGAAATCAGGAAGGAATAATCTGTCTATTAATAAAAACAAAGCATTGATTAAGACTAAACTGTAAATATTACTTTAATGTTTGAAATCACGCGAACGGTTATATTAATTTGGACTAAGATGAATAATATATGTAGGTACATATTGTTAAAGTTATTGATTTAAATGTCAAAGTGTAACGTATCTATAGATCTATAGATGGAGTTGGCTATCATTTGCCTTGTACGAAACAAGATTGTATAATAAAACAACAACTTAAATATATGTTGTTGAACTATAAGTAATTATTGAGAAAAAATACAAACCCGCTAGGTTTTTTGCCGGATCTTCTTAGATAACGTCGTGTTCCAATGTAGCGGTAGTCAAAAAATATCGTAACTGACTATTACGTATATAAGCTTTCGTGATATACAAAATTATCTACCATTTCATTTCAATATCAACCCCTTATCACCTAGGGACAAATGGCAACCATACTTCAAAAAAATACTTAGGCATTAAAGGAGTGCGAAAAGAGCTCTCCTTCAAAGTCGGCGATGCATTGGCGCCTCCTCTGGTGTTGCAAATGTCCATAGGCGACGGTGACTACTTTCCATCAGTTAGCCTATCTGCCTTATCACCAGGTTTAAGAAAAAAAAAAACTATACATAGGACATCTCCCAAAGTTTTATGGCAGTAGTTCATCTTGTCGTTGAAATGCTCATTTAATCCTTCAATGTTCAAGCATAATACCTTTCTAGTAAGTGCGAATTATTAAAAATTTGAATTACTGATGAAAATCTACTTTTTTTTTTACAGGCAAGGCCGAGACCAAAGGTCCCTCCTTCCATCTCTGATCAAGTAGACCCAGTTTACCCAGAAGATTCCTATGTAATGCCAAGAGATAAATGCGGGATAGACGAAAATGGAGATAGGATATATGGCGGTACATTTACCGACCTGGACGAGTTCCCTTGGATGGCTTTGATGGGATATCGACCAAGTAAGTATACAATATATTATAACCAACTTTAAGAAGTAGGAGGTTCGCAATTCAGTTTTTATAATATACTAGCTGTACCCTGCGTGCGTTGTTACGCCATCACAAAAAAATACACCAGAAATCTTTGCGAGCTCATGAATAACAACCGCTAAAGATCACTTGATCAAATGAATAGTTTACGTTTCTATAGAAGACATATAGACAAACATTCATTTTTATAAAGAAAAAGAAATATAAGAAGAAAGTGAGCACGCATCCATCTAATGGTAAATGCTATCACCCCTCATAAACATTTGTAATCAACCCCAGATAAGGCTAGGGAGACCATATTTGTTGTTAGCTTAGAGTACTAAGTTGGAACACCTCCGATACTCAATAGAACAAAAGTGTCCTTTAAACATATACTTACTGTTGTCATTGAACGAGAAATATTGCTATAAAGTAGAAAATATCATTAGTAAAAGCTTAGTATTTCTCAATGACTTATTTGTTATTTGACTAATACCCTTTTCTTGCAATAACAAATTGAAAAAAATATGTACATAGTAATGAAATTAAGCATCGAAATTATAAATCAAAATTAATAGATATAATCAACGTTATAAAAGATTGCGTAAAGATCTTAACCTCGTTTGTAATAATGTTGTTGATAATTTTAAATTAAATTTCAGATAATGGTGGACTTTTGTTGTACCGGTGCGGCGGAGTTCTTATCAACCACAGATATGTGTTGTCGGCTGCTCATTGCGTTGTGGGAGCCATCGAAACTGCTGTTGGACAACTGTAAGTCTTTTATTCTTATTCAGTAATAGTCTTGTATTCAGTAAAAGTTTGAAGGTGGTAGAACCAGTGCAGTTCGACCGGGGAAGTACCGCCGCCACACCTATTTCTAGCGTGAAGCATTTCTTGCGTTTCGATGAAAGGGTGTGGTTGCTGGTACACTTTTATATGAGGCGACCATCATAGTCCTCTGGAGTAGTAACGGTGATTGACTTCAGATAGAACCCATGTTCTGTATGACGTTGATTACAGATGACCATGGGCGGCAGTGACCACTTAGCATCAGGTGAACTGAATGCTCGTTTACTACTTCAGTCAGATATAAAAAAAGTCTTATATTATTAATATACATGTTTAATATATGAATAGGAAAATATACGAATAGTTTTAATATATGAATAGGATAAAAAAAATATTTTGAGGGAAACCCAGATTTATACTTTACCATTTAATTACTTAAACCTGGTCGTAGTATTTTGGAAAATCCGTACAATTAGTTGTGATATCTTGAGTTAAACCCACCTAACGGGTATCAACCCGTATGACGCATCGCATTTATGCTTTGTCATCAAAAAAGTTGCGAGTTGGTTGCGTTCGGTTTACTCATTTATGGTAATTAATAAAATCACTAAAAGTACCGTTTACTAAAAGTACCTCATAATTCAATATATTCCAGCAACATTGTTGAGTTGTTAAAATGTTGGTGATTTAGAATATACGTCAGACATTACGTCACTTATAGTCAGTGGCTACTGACACTGGTAGACTATAAACTACTTTTGAATACCTTACTCTTTCGATTATTCTATATATTTATTCAAACAATAAATAATAAATAAATGATTTATTGTTTGAAACACGTTAAGCATCGTTAACGGCATCCTCTGACTGTCAAGACATACCTTTTCTTATATTCCATCCTTAAATTTAATCTCTACTGTTTGCCATTTGAAAAATTAGAAGTCGTGTATTTTAACTTTGGATACTGAATGTGAAAAGTAGAAATTTCTACCACCAAGTCATCATTCAAGTATCTTAAAGGCTTACACATCATCATTAAAGTACATCTTCATAAGTCTTGTATGTCCATCCATCCATCCGCCTTTGAAAGTCCACTGCTGGACATAGGCCTCCCCTAATCTGTGCCACTTCGACCGTATATTGTCTTGTATATAACCACTTTTATTTATTTCTAGGGCATCAGTCCGTTTGGGTGAATACGACGTACAAAACGACATAGATTGTGTCAACGGTACCTGCGCAGACCCAGTCCAAGAGTATGCTGTTCACTCTTCATACCCTCACCCAGGCTTCTCGGACAAGTACAAGAACAGACAAGATGACATTTCGCTGGTGAGACTCGCGCAGAGGGCTCGATTTACATGTAAGTACTCATTTTTCTTTATCACTACATGTCGTGTGTGTCGTCAACCCATTATTGTCCCACTGCTGGGCACGGGTCTTCTCTCAGAATAAGAGAGTTTTAGGCCATAGTCCACCGCGCTGGCCAAGTGCGAATTGGTGGACTATCACTACATATTATTAAACAAAGTCGCTTCCCGCTGTCTGTCCTTATGTATGCTTATATCTTTAAAACTAAGATGAGGATTTTACTGAAGTTTTTTTTTATAATAGATAGAGAATTTCAAGAGGAAAGTTTTATGTATAAAACATGTATAATATACTAGGGAAACACGGATTTTAGATTTTTGACTTTTAGGCGGAAGGACGTTCTCCGAGAAAGCTAGTTTAGTAAAAATCATAGTACCATGATCATATTTACACTTATGCATGTAGATTATTTATGCATTTAACTTTAACTTTTATGATACCAGAGCTGGGAAAAAATACCGGTCTAGTACTAAATCTGTACTGTAAAGGAGGCGTTGTCCAGTACATTTCTTCAATGTACATTTAAGGAGGAACGTACACGGGGTTGCAATGACATCCGCGCCACGTTGAGAGACAGTAATGGATGTTCACGCGATAAGACGTCTCGTAAGATATTAATCACGGAATAATAAATCTGTACTGTAAAGGAGGCGTTGTCCAGTACATTTCTTCAATGTACATTTAAGGAGGAACGTACACGGGGTTGCAATGACATCCGCGCCACGTTGAGAGACAGTAATGGATGTTCACGCGATAAGACGTCTCGTAAGATATTAATCACGGAATAATAAATCTGTACTGTAAAGGAGGCGTTGTCCAGTACATTTCTTCAATGTACATTTAAGGAGGAACGTACACGGGGTTGCAATGATATCCGCGCCACGTTGAGAGACAGTAATGGATGTTCACGCGATAGGACGTCTCGTAAGATATTAATCACGGAATAATAATACTCAAGCGCTTGTTTACCAATTAACCAAACTTTTACTATAAATTATCTTATAAGGTCATTGATCTTCGATTAGCTGACGTGTAAGTATATGCCAAGTACGATAACGTGTTTTAATGAAATTTTTGATTGATTTTCTTTATATAATTGTGATCCCACTTTGTATAAACTAATAAGGAAAATACTTGTAAAATTTGATCTAATGTCCGAATACACATGTCTATATTATCATAGACCTATTCACCGCCGTTGTTACCTACGTCATAATCATATATATTTTTAATCGACCACATGCATTTTAATGCATATTGACTTCAATGTAGACTTATTTGTGCTTCGATTGAACTTAACGTAGGTACTTGGTCATTGAATGTGTTATTTAGTTGTTAGTAATTACAATTATTTATCGTCATTAATAAACACAGCATACCCTTTTTTTATGTGACTGAAGTCGCAAACGAGCATGCAGTCCACCAGATGGTAAGTGGTCACTGCCGTCCATGGACATCTGTAATCAACTTCATACAGAGTATTGGTTCCACCTGAAGTCAATCACAAATGCGTTGCTACTCCCGAGTAACCACACCCTTCCCTCGAAACGCAAGAGCTGCTTCACGTTATAAATAGGTGTGGCGGTGGTACTTTCCCGGCCGAACCACACTGGTTCTACCACCTTCACTATTCTATTTCGTTTATTATGTACCAATGTGTTTGTGACAAATGCACGGTAGTGTGTTCAATGTGTTTTTAGTTGGTTTTATGTATGATATATGCATTATTTGAAAAAAATATTAACATTCTGCACTCTTTCTCTACATCCACTACAACCGTGCCAAATTACATACAAATCCGTTCGCGCCGTATTACTTAAAAATTCTTCACAAGTTTTTCCTTCACGAATTATTTATGAACATTTGCAAAAAATTACAAAATCTTTATTTTTGTTTTGTTTCAGATTACGTTCAGCCGATCTGTTTGACGGACAACACGCGTTTGAGCCCCGGATTTGACGTGTCGGTGGCCGGGTGGGGGAAAACCCTATCAGGTATTTACTATTGATTTTTTTTCCTTTACTAAGACTTTTCTCGGAATATTAGCCACCTTAATACAAAATTGATGCCCATAAACGAGTATCAGCGGGAAATGTCAGAGTTAATAACGTGGTTTCTCCTGAATCTTCGTATAAATTTCAACGCAAAATTCTGTTGCTAAAGGAATAAGTATTTATTGGTACAGATTGTTGTGTAACCTATGTTATTGTTAACAGATTACGGTCTTCATTAATTATTGTTGACTTTGAATAGTCTTATTTGATATTTTATTTTATAAATAGATATCTATTAAGGCTAAAGCAATGTGCAATCTATAAAAGCTGGAAAATATGAATCCTAATTAATAACACTTTAATTTTTTTCAATTTCTAGGACAGAGCAGTCCTATCAAGCTAAAACTTAACTTGCCAATCTTCAGCAAATCAGATTGTGACGCTAAGTACCAAACCCTCGGTGCAAGGTTGACTGACAGGCAGATCTGCGCTGGTGGTGTATTCGCCAAGGACGCTTGCACTGGTGACTCGGGCGGTCCTCTCATGAAGAACGTTGGAGGAACTTGGGAAACAGTGGCCGTCGTTTCCTTCGGATACGGATGCGGCAGGGACGGCTGGCCAGGCGTCTACACCTCCGTCGCCAGCTACCGCCCCTGGATAGAACAAACGTTGCGATCGTCAAATGTTTAGGCTTAACATACAAATGGACGTGGAATCCATTAAATTTGGCTAATCTCGAATACATACAGCGGCAAAGTAAACATTCAATCGTTTTTCCAACTTGGTGAAAAATTCCTGTTATGTAATAAAAAATAAAAAAAACACAGAAAACAGCATTGAAACGTTATTTTTATTTCCAATACTACATTATAATAACACCCAATATTCTGCCTGTTACCTAAACGATCCATGTTCATGAAATTTCTCAAATCGATAATGATCAATTAGTAACAACGCTGTTCTCAAACAATTAAATGATAATAAGAATTGGTAATTGTTTATATTATATAAATTTACTGTAATTTCTGTATAAGAAGTATGATAAAACTAGAAATTTGAATCCTTTCCGTAATGAAATTAATTGAAATGTCTTTATTTTGCATAGGCCTACGGAGGCACTTACAAATTGCCAGTTATATATATATATATATATATATATATATATATTTACTCTACTACCGGATAATAGTCGCGTTTAGTTTATATATTTTCATGCATTGTATTTATATTGAACTCCTGTCCTATATTCTACTCTATTTGAGCCGTTGCGAATTTACATATATCAGTAACTTTATGCATCAGTAACTTTTAAGCAGTTTGAAACTAATATCTCTTCCACAGAGAGTGTACTAATACAATTTAATAGACAGTCGAAATAAATTTAAATTGTGTTTTGTCAGAGGTGGTGGATCCCAAAAGTCATCGAGAATCCCCATTTGAAGGAACAAAGATATTCAATTAGTCGTAACGTATAATTTGCATATAGGTGTCACTCGCAATCAAATTAAGTGGAGCGCTGGCAATTCTATGCGCATAATTTAATCATTTACCCCTAGGAAGTTATGCGAGCCTGGTGACCCAAAATTTTATTAATTCACATATACTTTAACTGTCGCCGAAACTAAGTAATGAAAATAGGTTTCACAAATGCAGATATCAATTTATTGTGCATTAATATTATGATATTTCACTTAAAAAAATGATATCATCATACTAATGATACAAATATTATAAAGGCGAAAGTTTGTGAGTGTGTATTTTTGTTACTTCCTCACGTCTAAACGGTTGGAGCGATTTTCGTGAAATTTGATAAGGTACTTAGCTGACACTCTGGATTAACATATAGGCTATTTTTTACTGTGGGAAAATATCTTATTCCCACAGGACAATCGATACATCGATTTTTTTAAGGCGGGCGAAGCTACGGGATTCAGCTAGTATTAAATAATTCTTATGTTATATAAATAGCCACGTTATTAACCAACTCCTGACGTGGTCTATTTCAGTCCATTCAAATATTATCTTATAGTTACATATTTTGTTTCATTGTAAAGAAGTAAATAGTTGGTTTGACGATAATTAGTACATAACAGTATATTATTATAAAACTTTTATCAGTCTCTTTACATTGTTTTTTTTCCATGATGAATTTAAATAAATATAACATAGGTACTTAAACAGTCCACCAATTCGCACTTGGCCAGCGCGGTGGACTATGGCCTAAACTCTCTCATTCTGAGAGAAGACCCGTGCCCAGCAGTGGGACAATAATGGGTTGACGACAAGGTACTTAAACTAAAAAAGTTCGTGGAGTCATAATGATGTCAGTAATAATCACGTCAATTATATTTAATTTGATTTCATAAAGATTTACCTGCGAAATCGTTCCGAATACTTTGTTTTCCACAATTTCCATTACGCAACTCTATCGTTAAAATGATAAAAACGTAACGTGCCACATAAAAACATGAAATAAATCAAAACTGTGAATACATTCATTTATTCCCCGAAAGATAACAAATACGTGGAGGGGAAACTCCAATCGGAATCTAAAAATTACGACAGTTTAAAAGTAGGCGCCATTTACATAAAACTACTATATTGGAAATGATATAGTTTCTGTGGTGACCCATTCGTTTGTTTGTATGAAAATGGGCGCGAGGGATATTGGTTGAATCAATTCGAATCGTAATTTTATTTACACGTTCAGAATGATCCCGAAACGATAACAAACAAAGTAAATTGCTTTTAACGTACTTTAAATTCTTCCCAACATAGACTGTTGGTGATTCTTCAGGCGTTTTGGATAAATTAATATGTTATTTTGCTACTATCTACTTTGTCCGTGATTAGGGATGTATTTATTTTTATCTGACTAGAAAAACAAACAGCATAGTAGTAGATTATTGGAAAATAAATTTCTCACATACTACATTAGAAATATGTAATCAGTTTTATGTAAGAAATTGAAATATGTTGCCTAAGTTTGTTGAATGATTATATAAAATAAGACATTATAAAAAAATAAATCTCATTTATGTGATTAGATTTAAATAAAAAATAAAATCACTGCTTTTATACCATCGCGGGTTAAAGACGTAAACTTCATTTATTACAGTTACAAAAAAATGAGTATTTAAATCTTGAAACCGTTTAAAAATTTTAATATGAAAATATTTATGTCGTCAACCCATTATTGTCCCACTGCTGAGTACAGGCACAGTACTAGTATCTACAGTATTCTAACTTCTTACAAACGCACGAAACGCAAGTTGTACCTACGCGCCACGATTTCGGTATGCACTCAGTATCAATAGCTAGCGAATGTGCCGTAGTGGCGAGCGGGCGATGTGACGTTTTTTAAGCAGTGGATCTTTTTATTTAAATAATAATGTAGCGAAGAGCAGTTGTAAACTATATTAGGCTGTTTTTGATTGCTTTAATTGTGCATAAACACGTCCAGTGTTAATAATTTTTACTTTGGTTGGTAAAATATTATTCAGTGTGAAATTTATAACTATTATTTGTGTACGACTTATTATTAAGTCTCTTAAATATTAAAAGAACGTGTTGTTTTTTACCTTAATCTACTGAATAAAATACATAATAAGTAAGAAAGAAAGTCAAGTATACAGATGTATTAAAACAATTTAGGCGGGTAGCCCTAACGCGAACTCTCGTCCAGCGCGTCTGTAGGTATAAAATTCAAGGACATGGCAGAGTTAGACTACTGTATGATGTTATTACTGTGGTACAGGTCTTCTCTCAGAATGAGAGAGTTTTAGGCCTAAGTAACCGCGCTGGCCAAGTGCGAATTGGTGTAATTCACACACCTCCGAAAACTTGTTTTTAAAGAACTCTCGGGTGTGTAGGTTTCGTTACGATGTTTTCTTTCACCGAAAAGCAGTGATAATGAATTTCTAATACGAACATAATTTTAGATTAATCAGTGATGCGTGCCTGGGTTTGAACCTCGGATCTCCCGCTTGAACCATTAGGCTATCACTGCTCTATTAAGAAATATTAATAGTTTAATATATTTTAGGCTGATTCACGTGTTGTTAAGTAGTATAGCGTGATTGTTGTACAATAGAGTTATCGATCATGTTATTTAAGGATGTTGTAGCATTGTTTGTAACAATATATCCGCAAAGGTAGTCATTACATGATATAACAATAACGATAATGGAGATACTATCAATGTACGTATAAATATCAAATGCAACGTAGAGTGCCATTTGATTGAGTGGAAAAATTTGGAATGGAAATGCTTGTGACATTTTCGTTTTTATACCTTTGCTGTACGTTTTGTTTAGGGGGCGAAGTAAGTAATTCTAATAGCATTTATACTGTTAAATTATTGTTTTATATTCGAACAGAAAAAAACTTAAAATATTTAGTTATTTTACTGGGAATTCAAGTATCAGAAAAGTCATATTAATTTATTAATAATCGTTTCGTTTCTTAGTTTCATGTTTGACATGAAAAGTGACGGTAACTATAATCCATACATTAAAATTATTGCTATTATCAAAACCTCAAAAGAGATTGTTTAACTTTTAATATAAGGTAGACAATAACCATATAATCATACTAATAACCACATACATAAAAATGGAAATTTCCTCTTAACACTAATTATTGTAATTTATTGTTAAGCCATACTATGTAGCCGAGTGGTCAGACGTGGTAAGGAGCTGCCCAGATTACGATAACACATACTACAGCGCGGATGGTGTTGAACTTGGAGCGGAAGCGAATTCTGATGATGATGACACAGGCCTCTTGCTTAGAGGAGATTTGGTGTTATTACAAAATATAGAAGAGGGTTATACGGTTTGTATACTTATTATATTTTTTGTAATATTAAGGTATCGTGCATGAAGATTATTGATCGTAACCGGCTACCTGATGTTAACCCCAGTTAAGATTAATATTGTTGTTGGATTATAGACGTGTTTATACTGAAGAACACGTAATTTTTTTCTTAGAAATGTCTCTGTGTCGTACTTACAATCTACCCTCAAATCAATTTCAAGTTAGAGCACAACTTTTTTTGCGAATTGTGTAGTTGCTGTTGGCTCTACTGGTCTTTGCAGCTTTATTGAGTTTTGGCAGTGAGCCTGAATGAAGCTCAGCCGAAGTAAGAAGGTTGGAATGGAGGGATGGGTTTGGTCCTCATTGCTGAATTCCTCGACCATCCTTCGCTAGAAGGAGGGACGGTTGCTGACCGAGCTTAGAGCACTTGCTTGATACTGCTACTAAAGGGGAAAATGGTTAAAACAATGGTACTGTGGCGATTTCCCTTAACTCGTTAAGAGATGGCACGACTAGTATTTTGAAACACGCTATCGAAGTATTCTCAATACCCTGCATACAAGTTCCGAACAAAGACTGTCGGAGCACGGCCTTTCCCCAGGCATGATCACCTCGCCTGGTGGGAGACTCCCCCTGCCAAAAGTGGTGACCCCAGACAAGAATAAGCCCCTTTTCGAAGGTGGCAACCTCACTGGAGCTATAAATCGTAAACTTAGGCATTTTATCGTTTTCTTAACTCATCACTTCTTTTTAGATGGACTTAGAAATATTTAAGTGTACTGAAATTGGCGATGAACCCATGTATAGCGTAAACGCTGACTTTTGTTCAAATTTACAAAATAAAGATGTCCCATGGTATCCAATAGTTGCAAGATTGAATTCTACATCTTGTCCAATACCCGAGGTTAGTATGTTGATTAATTTTATTTTTATTTGAATTTATTCAATTATTTACATTTAGTACAAATATATTTTTTTGTTTTCTCTGAATGTAAATATGTATATACATAATTAGATCTAAATTAATTCGTTATATTTCTTTTTAATATTGTAATATAGAAACTTCCATATTGTTGAAAACACGTACGATTTTTTTATACATTAAAGCCAAATTTTAGAAAAGCCTAACCTGTGTATTTGAAAGTAAGTGATTGCTACTATCCATGGACATTGGTAATATATAGGACTATAGTGGACATTTGTAGTCTTATTAGACTCGTTTATTTTACGCTAAAAGTTGACGCTTCTAGTTCAAAGGGAATTTTAGTTGAGCGAAAGATAAGTGATAATATAATTATTAAAAAAGTAAGTATGTAGGTACCTTTTGAAGGTTTCCCCCTCGAGAACAAAAAAGTGATAATTAATTATAAAATACTTTTTATTACAACGTTTCAGGGTTCTTACCCGATGGACGGTCTGAAGTTGTCTGTCGAATTCGCCAAAGATGTTATTACACATGACTTTTGTGGAGAATACAAAGCTCGGTTGTCATTCACGTATAATATGGAATCATTGTCATGTCACATGCTAAGCTTGGCAGTCGTGGAAAAGTATGAGGATGAGAAATAAAGTGTTAATATGTCATGTTATTAAAATTTTACCTACCTATCACAGATTCATTTTTTAAGAGGTTGTCAAAAATGGTAATTATATGAAATATATTTTTAATACAAGAATATTTGTTATTTCTTATGATTCAATAGGTATCCTAAATTATATTTACATACTTATAAAGAATTCAAAACCAAAATTGAGTTCACCTACCTTCGAGTTAATTTAGAATTCATGTATAAATCAAAAGTCTTCATAAGCTCAAGCAAAAAGTTCACTCACATAATTATAATGTTAAAACGTAAATATAAATCTTAATATAAAATATCGTTATTTGAATAATATTTCGATTTAGGGACGCTAAAACGTGGAGACGGTACGAATTAGCATACCGCTGATAGTGACCCGCGCTGCCTCGTAATACAATTTCCACATACGTTTTCACAACTAAGGAGTTGAGGCAGAATTTATAGTGAAAACTTAAGTCAAATCTCTTCGCTGCGAATATTTTTGGATTGCATTCGCCTTAAAATATGTAAAGTCGGACTGCAGTCTGTCTGCTGTGCTTCACTTGAGGTTTCAAGCTTAAAGAAGCGAGTGAAGCTTATAAAAATATCAGTCGCTGCTTTTCATTTTTCTCTATTTTTCACGTAACACATCGGATAATTACGTAACAGAGCCTCACATACATAATCGTAAACCCCTACAACTTATCTATTTCACTAAAAAATGCAAATTAGTAACTACAAAAATCCTTGAGGTATATTAAAAATATATTTATAAAAATTAAAGTACGTACTATTTACTGTACGTTACAGCCATTTCACACATAGAATGTAATAAAGATATGGAATTTAGTAACAAAACACGCAAAGGATGAATTTAACAGAAGTTCGTAGATTTTAACTAAATAAATTTGACTGTACGAATACATTTAATGATGCTTGAAGTTCCGTGCTGACCAGCGGAAAAGTAATTTCTGGAATGCTCGGTTTGAGAAAAAGTTAATAATCCCTGACGGTCCCTTTCCGTCGCAATTATAAATTTGGGCTCGTTTAATGCGAACATTTTTATTTGTTTCGTTTTTACAGGAATGTGTTGATTAAGACTATGTTTCTTATTTACTGCAGTATAATTATTAGCATTTCTGTGAGAATTTTACTGCATAGTAATAGTTTAACGGTCATTAGTGATTATTTATGAAACCACTGACATTGACGGTAGTAATATTACGGTTATTAGTGGTTTTATGTCAGTAGTAATTTGAGTAATATTAAAAAGTAATATACGTAACCAAAAAATATTTTCAACAATAAATTTATGCAAGAACACAACTTTTGTTATGTATTAATAAATTATTAACTATTTATGTACAGGGTAAATCACACGGTGTTTACTTATATTGTGAAGTACAGGCCCGGGAAGATTTTATTCTGCCAAAAAATACCTCGACAACAGAGCCACCTATAGTATTCAAAAGATGAGATTGTATTCAACAAGTTTTCAAAATATCATAACGAGGAATGAATTGTTACTAAGTAATAAGTGGACAGAACAAGCAGTCATGTATTCAAACGCAACTATAAAACATTTTACATATTTGAGTCAGCATTTAATTTGTGTCATCGTCAGCATCTAAATTTCTGAGTAACCTCAGGTACCGATATTCGATTTCATATAAATATAACTAAGATCTCATAGAACCTATAATAAATCTTACAAAGAACAGCAACAGCACATTAGGGCTCGTATAATGCATATCAAAAAATATAAAAGCGCATTCATCAATTTCTACATTTCTTTTCTTAAATCTCGTATTCAGCTCATAATTGCACGCTGTAAGCTTTTTTCCACAATTGTATGACACAAAACAATGTGCTGTCTGTCAGTCAGCACAAAGGAAGTGCTTTAATTTACGAAGAAGGGTTTATTTGAGTTGTGGAAATTATTTCAGTGCTTACTTAGCAGCTTTGCTCATTTTTAGGGTTCCGTACTCATAGGGTAAAAACGGAACCCTATTACTAAGAAATCGCTGTCCGTCTGTCTGTCTGTCACCAGGCTACATCTTATGAAGGGTGATAGCTACACAGTTGACATTTTTACAGATCATATATTTCGGATGATGTAAAAAAATTAAGGTGGGCTCCCATACAATTTGCTTTTTTGCTGTTTTTATAGATAATAGTAGATAAGTACGGAACCCTTCGCGTGAGTCAAACTAGCACTTAGCTGATTATTAATCCTTTTTTTTTCATTTCTTTCGGGGAAATTATGAGAATTTAATTAACAGGCCGCGCATAAGATCGATTTGAGGTTAGTTTAGAATTTGGCCCTGGTCTCGGGACTAGTATAGAACTACGGTATCTCCTGGCTGTCATAAGAGGCGACTAAAAGGGAGCTCCAGGGGTTGCGGGGGCAAAGTAGGACGAACCGTTCGTCAAGCGTCTCTGGGAAGAAGCACGGCGTTGTTTACTTTACCACCACACGGCCGTATACCAAATATACCTGTGCAGGCCGTATACCTGTAAAGATGCCGCATTCCTGGGTATGTGGCGTTGGAACCTTTACGGTCAACCTACACTGGTTTTACAACCTGGTATTCCTTATTTCGCTAAGATTACAAATACTCTCACTATTAGATCGTATTCACTGATACTGATAGTTAATCTCTTAACACGAGACAGCCCAATAAAAGTTAGAAATGGCGAACTATTTACGTAATTGAAAAACCTTGTCCGAGAGTAACTCGCACTGTGAAAGGGAAAATCAAAGCTCTCGACTTGTGCAAATTGGGGACCGTACTTGTACAGGACATCAGAGGTGCGGGAAAGTTTCTGAGTAGTTTTGATGCCTTGTCTTATAACTCTCCTTGGTACGGGATTTCTTATGTCAAACGTAAATATATGTACATATTAAATAAAAGTGAGTATTTGGAAAGATCTCTCGTCTGTTCATGTTTTAATTGTCATGTTTTTCGGATTTAAATAATTATATTATATGAATAGATGTCAATGACGTGTGAATTAATTAAAAACAAAAGAGTGTGGTCATTGATAACTAACATGGAAGCCGTAGAAAGTATAATAATCTATCTTAAATATTATTAACGAATAGGTAGTGATAATGTAAAGTGAATAAGTATGTAATGGTAATGTAATGTGGAATAAATGTGTAGTGATGAGAAGATATGTTTTATTACATAATTGATCGAAGTTATTTTATTTAACACATTAAACATCTCATATACATAAAATTTTATGTATGGTGTTTAATAAAATAATTGAAACAACAATATTGTGTAAGTACCCCTTTAATTTCGTTAAGTTCAGATTCGTAATAATGACATATGTTTCTACTTTATGGCAGCAAAGTTACAATATTTTACACTTAATTTGCCTGTTCGACTCGTAATCATGAAAACGATTTGTTAAATAAATCTTACATTGTTATGATAGATAAGAAAAACATATAAATCTTTTATTTAATATTCCATCTACCAGGAATAAATTTTACCCCGAATTTACAGATCACAAAGAGCATATCCCAAAGGGTAATAAGAACTTTTCAATATACCGTACATTCAAAAGTTTAATCCACGCACGACAGTCGTCATAACAGAGCACAAAAAGAGCGTGTGAAGTGGACAAAAAAGCCGCACGCACATCAAAAAATGTGATAACTAGCGTAAGGGAGGTGAGAAGAGCTCTCGAGTTGCCCACAGAGTTGTAAACACGTAGAAATGTCGGCTTCCATTGTCATTATGAGAAATGAACATGGCGATTATTGGTATCGCGAAGTTGACACTGTTTTAATGAGATTAGATCTATCATTTTTTTTTGTTGAGAGGGAATAATTAGCTTCCTGCTAAACAGATATCATAGAAAACATTTTACTTTTGCCATATATATGCCAGATATACAATGCTATTCAACAAAAGTCAAAATATTCTTTACGTAAGAAACCCAAATACATTTTATTGTTTATATTCGGTATACTACATATTTAAAATTATTTAAAAAAAATATTTAAAAGAAATTTATCATTATTTATTGCATTTTTTTAACATGCAACCGGGTTCTATGCCACATAAATAAATTATTATTATTATTTTCTGAACAAAGTCCTGAAATTGGTGCTTAGTATAATAGGCTTCGCAGGATCACGACGACATAATTGTGTCCAACATGTGAATACAAAGCTATTATTAAAAACAATCATGTCATCATTCAAAAATAATCGACACATATACCACATGAACCGACCATTTCTAGTCGTTTTGAAACCTGCGAGGCCTCTCAATAATACGCCGTGAGGTTTGCAATAAAATCGTCAAGTACAGATCTGCTAACGACGCACTTTGGCATCCGAGCCCCGAGTTTCGGAGTTAAACACGACGTTATGAGATGAAAGCACATTTATACCTACTTTGGAGCCGAAACTCATACGATGGAATACAAGTTAATTTTTATTTTCAGTGAAGTTGAATGATAGTCTGCGAATTTTATGTTAAAATACGCTTTCTACATTCATAGCCCTACACTAGGATTTTTTCCTGTGTCGTGGGTACCATGAAACACACAAGACGAATACACAAACACCCAGACCCGCTCCGCCATGCGGGCCGTCAAAAGTCGTTTGTGCAGCTTATACCCACAAGTAGTTTTTTTATGAGTAGATATCGCGAGGACCATCCTTAAATATAAAATATGTCTAATAAGTAGCCTTTTATAAATTTGCCTAAAAGATGCATAACTTCATCATTTGTATAGTTCGTAACCAAGCCCACTACGTTTAACAGCAGTTTTTTATTACAAGAAAAAATGAAAATTTCAAATGACGCAAAGTTTGGCGCATAAGAAAACAGTGGCGCGATAAGGAACTTCGAAACGAAAAACGAACACAAAAGTGTAGATAAATTAATCTACCACTTACTTATTGAAATTGTTCAATCTTGCGATAATATTAATTTAAAATAGAGAAGACGTATTTTTTGATAGTCAATATTCTACTTTTTTATCTAAGCTGTATACTTGTAGCAATACATTTAGTGATTAGAAAGCAAATGTTACAACAGCCGGCTATAATGAAATGTGGAGCACCCTCTTTCATTCCAAAGTAATTCAGATACACACAATAAAGTTTATCTATTTATACGTAATAGTATACCACTCTGTCCATAGAATGCAGACATTCAGGAAAAAAGTTAATGGTGCTTAAAGCTTGGACGGTGTCCTGTAATTACGAATTAAAAACTTCGTCCGGCGGACCCCAGTTTTTTCTCATTTATTTGAATGTGAAGAAGATAATATTGCACCCCAAAATCTTATGTCTCATTCCTACTTTTGTCTTTATTACGGCACTCGTAAAGTTGAAATTGTAATGGCGTCAAACCCAATTACTTTTAACGTTATCTCTCATGTACGATATGTTTATACCTTTGCTATTTACAAACGGTACGAAAATTAACTTTTATGATCCATCTGGACAGTACAGATTGTTGGCTTTCAAAATGTATGACATCATCTTCAAATCCTTGTTTATCTTTTAAACACTTCTGACAGGTGGTAGGTTTGAACTAATTTTAATGTAGGTAAGAATAATGTAAATGAACATTAAAACAGGATTGTAGTAAACTGATCACCGTAGAAACTACTAAATAAAGGATTTTCTAAACGCTGTAACTACCAATAATAATTTCACCATTAATGAGTAATTTACGTAAAAAATACCTAAATAGTGAGGTTACTTTAAGTCCCAGCGTATATTTGTGCCAAAAAAAATAAAATAATTTATAACAATTTACTAAATTTATAAAGTAAAAAAATATTCACACAAATTTTTCGAGTAATAAAATAAATTTATTTAAGCATACTTACAGCAACTGTAATAAAACTTTTTATAGTCTGGCAATATATCAGAAATTATACAGAAACAAAATTTAATCATTCTACGACAATGCGAATTAAAGTTTGGCGGTCGTTTGCTGAGATAATAAAACTTATTGGATTAGCCAAATATTACATTCATGACCACAAGGCTTTGGGGTTATAAACATCATGTGTCTATAAAAGTTAGTGTATAAAAAAAAATTTTAAACAAAAAATACAACCGACTTCCATGCCACATAAAAGTAAAAAATAATTTAAATACATGTTGGTTTAGAGCAAACACAGTTCTTAGTACATAGTCCCGAAGTCGGCGCTTACCATATTTTGCTGGATCATGACGAAACTACATGTATCTTATATGAGCGCCGACTTCGGGACTATGTACTAAGAACTGTGTTTGCTCTAAACCAACATGTATTTAAATTATTTTTTACTTTTATGTGGCATGGAAGTCGGTTGTATTTTTTGTTTAAAATTTTTTTTTTCACGCTTTTCAGTCACGATAAAATCAGTTATGGCTGTTGCTAGTCGTCCGCTAACCGGATGAATAAAATTAATTATTCGTCCGATTTTCGGATGAATAAAATTATGTGCTGACGTCATCATATAAAAATAGACTTCTTTGACACACCCGGTCGGGGGCGCTACCGCGCCCCCTCCCTTAGATTCTGAATTGGAAAAATCTGTTCGAACCTAACCTAACCGAATAAAACAACTTTTTCTGAGTAAACATTTATTTAAAGAATAGACCTATAATTATCAATATTTAAAGTAGAAAAAGTAATATAAACCTTATAACTAAGAGTATAATTCAACTGATAGTGATAAAAATAACCCATCCAATTTAAAAAGGTTGGTAGTACTCTTGCATCTTTCAGGTAATTGTATTCAAAGTGGAATTTTTGATCATAATTATATCCTCTCCGAAACTCATTGTTGGTATTGTGAACAACAACATTATGTATACGTAAGCACAATATGGCCGATGCCTACGGTTTAAACTTGAAGGACCCCAGCATTATCAGGGTTGAGGAGTTGAAGGTCAAAATTATCATGTCATATCTTTGCTTAGTAATCTCATTACATATACGTAAGCACCATATGGCCGATGCTTATGGTTTAAACTTGCAGTACCCTGCATCATCAGGGTTGAGGAGTTGAAGGTCAATTTTCTTATCATACGTCTTTGCTTTGTAAATATATTACATATCCATAAGTATCAAATGGCCAACGCCTATGGTTTAAGCCTGAAGTACCCCTGCATCATCAGGGCCGAAGAGTTGAAGGTCAAAATTATCATGTCATATCTTTTCTATGTAATCTCATCGCATGCACGTAAGCAACAGATCCCCAACTTCTATGGCTTGGGCTTACAGTACCCTGCATCATCAGGGTTGAGGAGTTGAAGGTCAACTTTTTTATCATACGTCTTCGCTTTGTAAATATATTACATACCCATAAGCATCAAATGGCCAACGCCTATAGTTTAAGCCTGAAGTACCCCTGCATCATCAGAGTTGAGGAGTTGAAGGTCAAATTTTTCATCTTATATCTTTGCTTAGTAATCTTATCAGATATACGTAGCGATCATGTAGCTAACGCCTATAGTTTAAGCTTGAAGCACCCCAGCATCATCAGGATTGAGGAGTTGAAGGTCCAATTTTCCACCGTATACAACCACTTTTCTAATATTTTACCTTACATTTTTTTTAATATCATTTTGAATGCGTAAGATTGAAATAGCTAAGTTTTATGGCTTAGGCATTCAATACCCCTGCATCATCAGGATTGAGGAGTTGAAGGTCCAATTTTTCGTCGTATACCTTTGCTTAGCAATGTTATTACAAATCCGTGAGCAACAAATGTCTAACGTTTATGGTTTAAGCCTGCAGTACCCCTGCATCATCAGGGTTGAGGAGTTGAAGGTCAAATTTGTCATCGTACATCTTTGCCTTGCTATCTTATTATATATCCGTAAGCACTAAATGGCCATCACCTACGGCTTGGGCTTACAGCACCCTGCATCATCAGGGTTGAGGAGTTGAAGGTCATTTTTTTTATAATATGTCTTTGCTTAGTATTGTTATAACATACCCATAAGCACCAAATGGTCAACCCCTATGGTTTAGGCTTGAGGCACCCCTGCATCATCAGGATTGAGGAGTTGAAGGTCAAATTTTCATCACATGTCTCTGTTTAGTAGTCTTGTTACATATATGTAAGCACCAAATAGCTAATGTTATAGTTTAGGATAGCTGTAACCCTGCATCATCAGGATCGAAGAGTTGAAGGTCAAATTTTTCGTCAACCTATATAAGCATAGATATATAATACATATTCCAAGTTTCATAAGAATCGATTCAGCAGAAGCCGAGTTATCTCAAATTATCTAAAAAACTTGAGGAGTGGTGGTGGTTTCCACCCCATAACTCAAAGAGTTAAGCATCACAGCATACCCATGTCCAAGAGAAAAAGTTGCGTGACAAAATTTCCTATCAAATGAAAGAAAGAAAATGGAAATCGGTTTATAAACACCCAAGTTATTCAAGATTTTAAGAAACCGACATTTTCCAATTTTCCGGGAAAACCGCCGAAAGGTTTTCATTTTCCTCAATATGGGACTGCCTGTGAAACTAGTCGCATAGAATGTCGTATGAATCGTGTCGGTAGGTCGACGATTTCTAGCCATTTTGCCCGAACATACATAAAAAAAAAAAAAAAAAAAAAAAAAAAAAAAAAATATACGTGACGAATAGATAACCTCTTTCCTTTGGGAAGTCGGTTAAAAATGTGTACATTTTCTTATAAAAGCGCAAATAGTGCAGTTTGGTGCGTAAATGCAGTTAGTGTTGTGTGTCGTGATATGGTACCTAAGCAAGAAGAAGGAACTAGATGTAGGGTAGATATATTAATTTATCACAAGTGCTTGACAACGTTTTCACCGTGATGTCGCAGTTTGGCCGTGGCCGCAACTCATGGAACTGGGTCTAAATAATGGCAAAGAGGAATTCGAAAACCGCATATCGTGAGTACCTGTTACATACTAAAATGTATAAATTCGGAGATGATATTAGTCTAAAATTACATACTGTTATCATTTCATTACATCCAATGCTCGCTATTGATCTTATTTTTTAGGTTTAACAAGTGTATTACAATTTGTATATAGCAAAAAAGACAATATTGATGTAGCAAATAAGTATGCAATCAAATTAAGTAGTCCCTGCTGTCCATATACTCGTCAACCCATTATTGTCCCACAGCTGGGCACGGGTCTTCTCACAGTATGAGACAGTTTAGGGCATGGTCCACCGCGCTGGTCAAGTGCGAATTGGTGGACTGTCCATATACCATGTCCATATTACATTTGTAATTAATTCGAAATAGGATTGATAAATTAAGATCACAGCTGCGTTTCTTCTGCCGTGGGCTAAGTTGGAAAGTCTTTTGTATTTCTCTGTGTTATATTACCCTACCAAATATCGCAGTGACGGTACTAGTATAAGGAAGAAAGAAATGATTGGTTTGGATTGCATGCTTGTTTATTAAATTTCAAACGAAAGTTGCTGTGGAAGCATAACCGATGCAATATTTGACAAAAAATATTTTGTCTTTGTTTACCGACTTGACGAGCGGAATCCCGCGATAAAGCTTGTATAGCCCTATATAAAACCTGAATTACACATAGCTATAAAATGTATTGTAAGAATGTGGAATCCAGATTAAAGGGGACCAGATGATTGTTACAATATTATTTCGTTGTTTTACGACAGGAAAATAATAAGCGCGGTGGCATTTATGGCCGAACAATAAAATGGTAAGAAGGGGTCCAATTGTTCAAGTCCCCCGTATTCATTACTCCGTAGAAGAAAGCAATTAGTATTTTTTGATGCCATGGCAACATAATAAATACTTTTGTTGTCTGATATCTATAGAAACTGGTACAAAGCCAGCAATGGATTATTAAATCCAGTTTGACGAGTTATGATGATATAATCCGGAATAAAATTGTATCGTCATTATTATAAAATACAATAAAATACAAACGAATGGTTCAATATATCCCACAGTAAGCAAAAGCTTATAATTTATGAAAATGTTTGAAAAATGTACTAGACGCATAAATAAAATAAATAATATTTTTTATCTATTAGTATTTACATGATAATTAACAATATACTGAAATTCCAGTCACTCAATCAACTCTTTGATAATTGCTTACAAAATTATAGGCTATGATGTTCCATAGATGATTGCAAAATGTAACAGTTCTTTTTCAATACCTTAAGCTGAATATTTACGGAACAAAATAATCCATATAACCAATATTATACATATTACCGTTCGCCTAGACCATTGGGTATTATTATAATTATTTTTAATCATAATGAGTAACTGCATCTATCTACTACATCTACTGGGTTGCACCCCAAGAAAGTTGAGTATTGTTTACCTGCCATCGATTATCTACCTTTTAAATCAAAACACAAAGATGCATGGCCTAATTTGCTGGTATATAAAAAATGTGGTTCTTGCCCTTTCATTACCGTATGTACTACTATAGCCTTTCTATAGTACTACTATTCTACTATAAAATTGTTTCTGTTAACTAATATTTTCAAATCAAACCACTGTTGATTTTGCAGCTCTCAATATAAATGAAATATGTTTATTTTTATTATTATAATAATAATAATAATAATAATTTTATTGTTCATAAAAAGTAGGTACATACACAGTTTTATGAAACAGGATTGTGAATGCATTTAAAGTATTTTAAACATGTGGTTTATTAAACTCTGGTGCCCATTTTAAGATTCAACTTGTGTTATGGGCACCAGCGTCCATTATTTGGGATGGATTACATAGATTTGCATTCGGACGGCTACAGAAGTACAGTACAACCATATTACATTAATAAGGATATTAGTGTGTGTGTGTGTGTGTGTGTTTGTGTGTGTGTGTGTGTGTGTGTGTGTGTGAGTGCTTGTGCATGTGTGTATGTGTGGGTATGTATGTATGTGAACCGTAATAATAAAAAAATAAAATATAAATAATAATAAATATTATAACATTGATGATTTTACTAACTCCTCCGTTTCACTATAGTTTTGTTTTTGTAACCAATTGTACACTTCCAATTTACATTTTATTCTACACAAGGGAAAAATGTTACAATGTTTATTAGCTATATTGTAAAGATAATTTCCGATCACATCAAAGTGTCTTCTAGCAAGAGCAGTTTTGGCTGCTGGGGTTGGGTAAATCTTATAAACGCGGCGTTTTTTAATACAGTTAGGATCGTAAGGTATTAAGGAATGTTTGCGAAGTATTGTTTGTAGAACAAAGAGCTGTCTTACTGAGAGGACACGACATTCGTCAAGAAGAGTCCTAGTTGGATACCGAAATGGTTTGCAAGTCATGACCTTCAGGACAGCCCTTTGTGCTCGTTCCAAATGCATCATATGCGTTTTAGATGCCCCGCCCCAAGCAGTGATGCAGTATGTCAGAACTGATTGGCACAGTGAGTAGTATATTAATTTTAACGTATCATAGTCAGCCGATTGTCTCAATTTTTTAAAGATGTTTATTAGTTTTCGTACTCGGGTAGTAGACATTTCAAGATGATTTTTCCAATTTAATAAATTATCAATATGTACACCTAGGTACTTAGTGGAAGCGCATTCTTGCAGTTGTGGACATTGACATTGAAATTATTTTTATTTATGTTTATTTTTATTAACATACAATCGCTCTTGTAAACGCTTGTATAAGTATACATATATATTTTTATCCTAACATCTGACGCACCGACCGCAACTGAGAAGATCCTTGGAGAAACTCAGCAGGTTTGTCATTTTTCCTTATCATCCCTCCATCCATCAGCCCTTTGAGGTCCACTGCTGGACATATGCCTCCCCTAAATGACGCCACTCCAACCGGTCCTGTGCCTTCTGAATCGAACGATTTCCCGCTGTCTTCTTCAGATCATCGGTCCACCTGGTTGGGCGACATGTGCTCCTTTTCTCCTTTTGCTTTTTTCTTTATAGTTCATCTCAATATATAATGCATATTTAATTTGTTATTTTTTTATACTATTTCGTTTTTTTTCATTGAAAAAAAAAACCTATCTCCAGTAGCAGTTTAAGCTTGATTATCTATCATATGCCTATCAGTACCCATTTCCTCTGATTTATCACCGCGAATACATTATAAGCTCGCAACTCGATACACTAAATTCGGTATAAAATCAAAAAGTCGTTATCGTCATTCCACTTCAATCGTAATCCTGGAAAACAAAAGGGCTGTTGGAAAGATCAATGGTGGCCGTGGGCGCCGATGTATTCACGGTTTACTGCGCTGTAAATCCAACGATAGCGCACAGCCCGCGGCTACGTGGATATAGCCTATATTTTGCTATATTTTCCAAAGCGATCTAAATTGTAGCTTCCCTTGGTTTTAACTTTAAAACACGTTTCTAAGTTTTCCTGGCCGCTACTACGTTTGCCTATGTCAGTGGCTTTTATATATCCTATTTTGCTATATTTTCCAAAGCGAGTATCTAAATTGTAGCCTCCCTTGGTTTTAACTTTAAAACACGTTGCTAAGTTTTCCTGGCCGCTACTACGTTTGCCTATGTCAGTGGCTTTTATATATCCTATTTTGCTATATTTTCCAAAGCGAGTATCTAAATTGTAGCCTCCCTTGGTTTTAACTTTAAAACACGTTTCTAAGTTTTCCTGGCCGCTACTACGTTTGCCTATGTCAGTGGCTTTTATATATCCTATTTTGCTATATTTTCCAAAGCGATCTAAATTGTAGCCTCCCTTGGTTTTAACTTTAAAACACGTTGCTAAGTTTTCCTGGCCGCTACTACGTTTGCCTAGGTCAGTGGCTTATATTGTCTAGCTGACCCGACGAAATTCGCTCCGCCTAAAAGTACGACATTGTACTGGAAAAATCTAAAATTACACTGTTTCTCCGCTATAGTATGCATTTATAATACAAAGAAACCTTCCTCTTGAATCACTCTATTAAAAAACTATCTTAAAATCCGTAGCGTTAGTTTTAAAGATCTAAGCATACATACGGACAGACAGCGGGAAGCGACTTTGAAGTGAAGGCGTGATGTTGTTTCAATGAACGTGTTTTTTTATTATAAATAAGGTTTACATAAAAAAAATCCCAGTATTACATTCGTCACTAAGACACTTCAATTGCGAGTTCGTGATGCTTGGATTTGTTGCCTGTCTTAAAGTTTTATCAGTTCCTCTGAGTCTCTTTATGATTTAGATATAAATATGAAGTCATTTTAAATGTTGAATAAATTTAATGTCTTGGTTAAAACTAAAACCCTTTTCACAATTACGTTTTAATTACGTTGCGAATCGTATCGCAACGTACAGGTTTTCAACGTGATTTTTATGAAAAATGTTGTTCAGATTCTAAACAAAATACCATTTAAACTTCAACGTACGAACAAGCTGAGAAAAATAAAATATGCTGAACAAGCGATTGTTGGAATAACTTAAAAGTATTTCTTTGGTATTTTTGTTCGGAGCCAGCTTAAAGTTAATTTAGAATAGTGTCTTGTTTAACAATAGGGAATTAAGTGAAACGATAACAAAGAACGAATAAATTAAAAAAGTGGAAAACGAAACAAAGGGAACTGCGATTCTCATGAAATACTTGTCAGAAGTAAAATAGCGAAGTATGCAGCGGTTGTTAAGATTGCAGCTATGTCTCGCTAATTGTGAATTAGAGGACTCCCAAGCGTTCCCCTTTGTTAACTAAATTAAATTAATTGCAAGGAAATATTTAAATAGAGAAGAAGTTGTGGGAGATTCTCGGGCGTGCAATTGGCAGCAAGCCTTACAACTTGCTTTGTCTAGACCAGCGGCACTCAATCTTCTTTTGTGTGTCGTAGTTTTGCTACATTGACAAAACATGTTTTGTACTAGCTGTGCACCACAGTTTCACCTGCTTAAAAAAATGTGACGTTACGACGAAATTAATGAATTACGTACAAAATGTTACATCATGATACCTAAATATATTTTCAGTCCTTTAAATCACCTATCTGTGGTTTATGTCTGATGTGTATTCAAACACACAAACAAATTAATTGTTAAACATATAAGATTAATTGTTAAAATTATAAAGTTTTCTATTATTAGCACTTATTTTTTTAGTTCTCATCGGTATCTTTTATCGTACATGCAGAACTTCATTTTTTATTGTATTATTTTGTACGAGTGACTTTATATGTACTATTTGTATTAAAATGTGCCACATTTCTATACTTATAGGTAATTAATTTCGATACTCGTATAGGTTATTAGTGTTTATAGATTTTAAGATAATAGGAAAATCACAGTCATGTTAATTTTCTTACGATAGTTTATTTCACCATTAAGCTAGGCGATTATAAGTTCATAAATGGAACAGTAATGGCCAATAAATTATGTACTTATGGTTTGAGAATCATTGGTCTAGACTTAAACTAGTCGAGACGCTTGTTTTAAATGCGCTCTGTAGCAGGTTTAGTACATAATCATATCATATTTCTATATCAGATCAAAATCAATATTCGCTGAGCTCTTACATTGTATCTAAAAGGATGTTTGAATTAGATATCTGATTCAGATACCTTGCTAGGGTTCCGTACCCAAAGAGTAAAAACGGAACCCTGTTACTTGTTACTGTTAGACTTAGCTATCCGTCGGTCTTAAGACGCTGTCTACACCCATAGCCCCATAATAGGATTATCTCATTTTTAAATATTGAAGAAGCAAACGAGCATGCAGTCCACCCGATGGTAAGTGGTCACTGCCGATCATGGACATCTGTAAGCGGCTTCACAAAGAAAATAGGTTCTATCTGAAGTCAAGCATAGATGCGTTGCTACTCCCGAGGACTGAGATGGTCGCCTCTAATAAAAGAATCCCGGCAAGCACCCTTTCATCAAAACGTGGCGGTGGTACCTCCCCGGTCGAATTACACCCATGTTTCGTGGGTGCCATGGACACACACAAAGACGAATACTCAAAAATCTAGAACCAGAACAAGAATCCAAACTCATCATGATGAACAGATGATGTTTTTTACATCACACCAAAACTAAAAACAAATTAAAATAAATATTTATGTGGACTCCCATACAACAAACGTGTCCTTTTAAAGATTTTTATAGATCATGGTACAGAACCCTTCGTGCGCGAATCCAACTCGCACTTAGCCGTTTATTTTATTTTTGCATAAATATTCATTCTTACATCTTACCAGATTTGAAGTAGAGAGCACTTTACTAAGCGCATTTGCAGATCAAGAAACCGTTCTGAAATGTACGACGATGAATAAACGTAGACTGTTGTTCTTGAGATTTAAGTATAATTGCATTGGAAATATACTGCGTGTTTTAAGCAATATAAGTTTGTTGATAGACAGTGATTAATTGATTTACAGCTCTGTAATAATAATTTTTAAGCAATACATTTTTTGGCTATGATAAATTGGATTAAAAAAAAGGTTAAGAGGGCGCCAAAAATGTAATGTACCAGTTAAAGTATTCTAAACGTACGGCACTTAGAATTTTATTAATAACAAACTATGTATATTTTTAGGTTTGTATATAAAAGTCATAATTTAACAATGTCAACGTATAAGTAGTGTTAGTAAAGAAATTTACTCCCAAAATTAAAAGTTATATCTTTTTTAATTCATTTTTACAATGACTGAAACTATTGAAACCTGATATATGATGCTATCTCTTTCCATGATGTTAAGGGTAACAAAGGTTAAAATTTACTACGGTCAGCTTCTAATTACAACAAAATACTACTTGAAAACTTATGCCAAGCATTCCACTTCTAATGAACAAACTTTTGTATTTATCTTCTGTAAGCGTTTCACTTAACATACGTAGACCGATTTTAGACCTTTCGATTTTTTAGCTACAATAACATTATACGTTATATAAAATCACGAGCCTTAATACCTTTAAATGTAAATAACCACTGCAATCACTACATTGTATAAAACAAAGTTGCTTCCCGCTGTCTGTCCCTATGTATGCTTAATTCTTAAAAACTACGTAACAGATTTTAATGCGAGGTTTTTAATAGATAGAATGATTCAAGAGGAAGGTTTATATGTATTATAAATGCATAATATAGTGGAGAAACACTGATAATTTTAGATTTTTGACTTATGGGCAGAACGATTTCGATGTGGTAGAACCAGTGTAGATCGACCGGGGAAGTACCACCGCCGCACCTATTTCGTCTAATAAGTAACCTTTTGTAAACAATAAAAGTTGTTTACAAGCATTTCTTACGTTTCGATAAAAGGGTGTGGTTGCCGGCACATTTTCACATGAGGCGACCATCATAGTCCTCGGGAGTAGCAACGCATCTGTGATTAACTTCAGATGGAACCCATGTTCTGTATGAAGTTGATTACAGATGTCCATGGGCGGCAGTGACCACTTACCATCAGGTGGACTGCATGCTCGTTTGCTACTCCAGGCAAATAAAAAAATAAACGGAGTTCGCCGGGTCAGTTAGTCTTTTTACATTTTTGTTAAATTCAATAAATACAGTAGATCGGTTTGACGTTACATTTTTATTTTACACAAACATTTTTAATCAATCCCAAAATAGTTTACCAGCCTTTCTCATAATGCCCGTAAAAGCTAATAAAGTATCCCCGCAGACTAACTTGACATCAGACTGAATCTGGGTAGTTCATGTTGCGAAAGATAATAGTATTAATAGATTAAACTGGCTTTGAACGTGCGGCCGGCTCGAACTTTCGTTAAGCCAACCGTAAAACGTCAGAAAAAGCCAACGTTTTAAATTTAAACGTAGGTAATTGGCCGGACATGTTGGAAAATATGTGTATTATTCAACAACTTAAACAAGTTTTGATATAAGTGCTAGTTACGCTGATTATTGGCAAAAACTGTATGGAAACATATATCTAGCAGTGGACCTAAGAGGCTGTTGGATAATATAACGGAAACCATTGACATTTATAACTATTCTTCTAAAGACCGTTTACTTCAAAATAAATACTTAAATACTAAGAATGCGATGTCGAAAGACCTCTTAAAGATCTAGGTATTTATTTATTTATTTATCTTTTAAAACACCATAATTACTACAGTAATCTACAATAAAAAAATAAGGAACTGATTTATTGATTCTAATTGCGTTTTCACGCAAAAATTAAGACAAAAGTTATGGTATAGTTTAGAGTAATAAATGTTACGAAAATGAAAATGATTTTACTTGAGTTTCAAAACAGTATAACCGAAGGATGCTGACAGTGAGGTGATGTTACAATCAGAAAGCATTTTAATAAATTTGTATTCAAATTTATTTGCAAATCTGGCTGGTACTTTTAGATTTTCGCATGTTCAAATAATCATTTTAGCTTTATAATATTATTAAAATATCTATAGGTAAAGAAAAAAATATGTATTTAAAATACATATATTTTTTAACCTTAACATTTTTGGTACGATATTCTTCACTCATGATTTTTTCTAAGCTCAAACGTATTCGAGACACAGCAAAGTATGTGACAAGACTAAGTTTAAAGCAAGAGTTCTCAGCCAAATAAATCCCTCAGATAGAACTGTTTGTAACATGAAACACTTGAAACTTTCAATTTGTAAGGTAGTTTGATCTAAGAATGTTGAACTCCGTACAATGGGATGCCCGCTAACAAAGAAGTCCGACTGATTAGGCTTTTGGGCAGCTATCATGTTTTGTTCACGCCATTATTTTGAAGTTATTTTGGTTATTATTCCATGTATTCCATGAGCTATTTACGTATAACACCACTATTGTATCACAGACAGTAATGATAATCGAAGGCAAATTAGAGCTTGATGGCATTCTTTGCAAGTAACAATTTATACTTTTGTTTTATTGTCCTACTAATATTATAAATGCGAAAGTTTGTGAAAATGGATGTAGGTATGTTTGTTATTCTTTCACGCAAAAACTACTCAACGGATTTGGTTGAAACTTTACAGTAGTATAGGTTATACATCAGAATAACATATAAGAATTATATAATTGTGTGACAATAATTTATATATAAAATAATACGTTTGACAATAATATATATATAAAATATATATTATTGTCAAACGGTTGAATGATTTTCGAAACTGAAAACTTCTTTCTCTACACACTTACGTAATATATTTAGTTTTGCTCATCCGAGTTGTGGTGAGAGACCCACGCCTCTTAGAAAAACATATAAAGGAGCAACTGTTACTTGTCAAGACAGTAAAAACTTTATTTTAAGAGTGACGAAAACTACATTTAAACAACCATTTAGCGTACAAATCCGTATAGGTATGGAAATGCAGCCAGAGGGGCGGCGATGTTTGTTTAGACACTTATTAGGTACATACAAAGAGTGATTAGTGTTTGCCTTCAACTTAAACATTAAGGGGAAAAAGGTTTTAGGTATATGCTAAGCAAGCCGACTGCATAGATATCACTTGTTTTAGAGTTGGACGCAAGAAACATCGGATGTGCTTAAAGCATATTTGCTTCTAAATTCACATAATTGACCATTAAAATACATATTGGAACCCACCCTTAATCAAGATCTTTTCTGGACGTACACCTACGCTAAGGCTGTGTCATACCGATTTGTTAGTTGCCTCGTAAATCATCGCACACCTGTACAAATTTAAACCGTCGCAACAGTCAACTTTTACGGCCACTACAAGAGGCGAATACAAATTGTTTTACCGAAATCGTAAAATGCAAACATGGTTCGTAAACATTTGGACATAAATCAGTATGACCGTGAATGCATAGTACGATCGTTCGTGTAAACGAGTCTTTACGTTCGTTAAATTTTGTTTAACATACGTCAACCTTTATTACTTTATTATTAGTACATGTAGACGACGCTTCATATTTTACAGAACTTTACTGTATATTTGCTTTGCGATTCCGAATATTGATTAGAAACATAGTAAGAAACTTAAACCGCTTGGTGGTAAATGATCACAGTCACCCATGCTCATCTGTAACAAGCTTTCCAGACTATAAGGAAAAAGGCTTCCTGCCACCATAATCATCATAACACCTTCGACTGAAAGTAAGAATTACAATGAACGACGACGACAACTTTTCCCGCGACGTCGCCTACTGCGGTCACGTCTAGCAATGTAATGAGTAGACACTGGATTCTATGTATTTACATATTTGCATATGCAATGCATGTAATGACAGTTTTTAAGCGTTATTGCATATTTTGGTACTTTTTTATTAGTTTTGAGCAAAATAGTTCGCAGTTCGTTGTTTCATTTCAAACTTGACGACCAAAAAAAAGGTTATCAAACATATTATATCGATTTAAGCGTGACGACCAAAAACAAGGTCATCAAATCTAGACCGACTTCAATTTCCGACCAAAAATTAAATAAATGTGTCTTTTATAGTGCGTATTTCACTCTTTTATAGTGCATATTTGCATGCATATTTTGGCATTTTGATAGTGCATATAATCCGATGTCTAGTAATGAGTATTCTAGGCTATTAACACTATGTTAATATAACTCCTAAACTATGTGTATGCTAATATTTCAGCGAAAGCTGATCGGTAGTTTTTGCGGTATAATTTAATAAACACTCATACACCCTCAAAAATTCGCCGCTCTCTTATAATATTTTATTTATAACAATAAAAGGATTAATACGTTATCTAAATATCATAAGGTTCTAGAAACAATTAATTATAACTCAAATTACTGAGAAATAAATGGAATTTAACTAATTATAGCAATTTCTGGTCGTTTGTCACCAGACGCATGTCAAAGAGATAGACCCTTCGTCCCTACAAAAGTTTTGTAAGGTTTCTGATTGGCAAGTTCCTACGAATGTGAACGAAATCCGTGCGCGAAACGGATAAAAAATCTTCAAGTACCAATATTCCAATTCCTTATCCAAAGAGTGTCGATTGACCACGAAACCCTATTAATAATACGCCGCGTCCATTCATTTGTCAAAGGGCTGCAATCTCTTAGACGGTAATATCTAAACACATGATTTTTTTACAGAGTATTTACTATTATGGCAGCTACAACAATATAATAAACATAAATAGATTTCCTTGTATTTTTGGAATTTAATACTGATTGTCTCTAGCCGTTACAGGTAAATACTTGTTTTTCTTCATCTGTATCTGGCCTTAACAAGTGAACTAAAGTTAAATTTAAAAGGGGGTGTCTCTATGGCTATTTTTCTTGCATCGCATTTACTAGTTTTTAATAACTCCTTAATAATTTATGTGTAATACGATATACACAAGTGTCAGAGGTACGGAACTTTTCATGTGCAGTCCGATTCACGCTTTTCCGATTTTTACTCTCTTGAAAGCGTTCCTGTGTATATTCGTTGAGCTGAAAACTTTTGCAATACCAGGACTGGCTCAAGTTTAAATTCCTCGAAAGAGGGGATCCAGCGATCATATGCTTCGTCTAATAAAAGGCGTTTGTGAAATATGTTGTCACTGCATAAACTTTATGAGTTTAGTTTCTCGCTTGTCTCGAAACGCGAGAAGTTCAAGATGCGATGAAAGCCCGCTTGACTCTCATTATCATATGTCAGTGGCAGTCTAAAAGTTTAAATTTCTACTTATTTTTGAACGTTTGTGAAATATTCTTTCATTTACACTTCATCACTGCTTGGATTAGTCTTACTTATTAAAACAGTGTGAACACTTAGTAATGTATTTTTTTCGTAGAATTACAGTATATTTTTTCAGTTACTCAGAGAAAAATAATACGAATGTTCAATGAAAATCCTTAAGAGGTTAGATATCAAAGAAATATTTCCTAGTGGATGTCTAGATCATAAAAGGATTTGTTCACTACATCTTATAGTTGAATAGTTTAGGCTCTAAGATGATTTATCAGAAACATCTTTTCGCTTTTATTTACATAGATTTTGATCATTATAACATTTCATCGATCCGTCCATCCATCAGCCTTTAAAAGTCCACTGCTGGACATAGGCCTCCCGTAATTTGCGCCCCTTCAGCCGGTCCTGAGCCATCTGAATCCAGATACATAACATTTATGTACTACATATTTCAGGGCGTCTCTTTGTACATCTATCGGGGTTCACATTTTTCCTAAAACAAAATTGTCAATTTTACGAAACAAAGCAGCACTATCGAGAGTCAAATGTCGCATTAAATAAGCAATTACGTAAATTTATTTCCAATCGAGCGACATTACGAAAATATTATCGAAACCAATCCCGATAGTAGAGTAATATCAATATGACTTAGCGAGATAATATAGGAACAAAGGCCATTTTTCTATCTCTGAATGTAATTTGCATAATTTTCTACGCCGTTTGTCAATAAAGTGAAGTACTCTGGCTTTCCACTGCTGGGGTTGTAATAAGAAATAAATGGGTTTTGGTTTGAAATATATTGTTATATAATTGATTTCCTTATTATTGTGGCGTTATTTTAAAAATACACAAACAAGATTTTAAGTTATATACGAATAAACTTGACATGTGTATTCCTTGTCAAAATAGGCCTATGGTAAACCTATAGTAGGCTCTAAATGTGTATGTTCTAGGTAAGGATTTGTATGGACTTGATAAGGATGTACATTCACCAATGATAAAATAAAAATTAAGACTGTAGCGTTTTCTACATCACGCCAAAGAATTTAACTAACACTATTTAATATTATTCACAATTACTTGCAGAAAAATCCACATTGCGCAAAGCAAGAAAAAATAATAACAAATTGGTCAACACATAGCTTCATAAATATAATATTTATTCTGTTAAATCATTGTACTTGTTATATTTAAAACAGATAAAATGCGTTGGTAAAAGGACAACTTTTATTTCGTAATACTCTACACAACATTATACACGCACTTTAGCAACTTAGAATAAGAAAAACATAAATAAAACGTAAACGTAAAGCTAGATGTCAGGTGCATACGTTATGATTTAAGATATTAAGTAGATCATTGAAGTACGTACGGTACGTGGAATATTATATAAAAATACAAGAGCAACACACGAATGAAAGTAAAAACGAAATGAGAAAATAATCGCATAATTTAGACGCAGGTATAAAATGTGTATCTGTGACGTCAACTTGTCAGCCACACAATGAAAGTCTGAGGTATTAAGATGCGAAATGAGCAATTTCGCCGAGAGCCAAGAACAAATAAACGTCAATCCTTAAAAACATATCAGCGTTAGGAGCACCGGCTCACATGTTTATATGAAGGGGATGGTACAAAGGAAAGCAATTTACAAAATAAAAAATGCGATATAGGAACTGGGAGAAACAAATGATACGGGAAATACTTAAATCAAGTATTGATGCGAATTGGAAATTATGGGGTGGGGTATTTGTGATTTGGTCGCCCATGTTATACGGATAACACAATTTATTAATACGGTTTGGCAACTAGCTACACTGAACGTTCCATAAATATATTCTATTACGTTTAATATGCCTAAATGAACACCAACATGTTTCCATATGCTCTAGTGAAACATAGGCAATTGTAGTACGGCCATTGTAATTAAGTAATATTTCAATCAGTTTATGGTAGCGTTTAGTTTATGATATGCATGTCGTTTTGTCAACTTTGAATAATGACTTGGTATACTCGTAAATTGGTCTCAAACTCGACAAACTGTCGTGAAAGACTTTGCACAGGCTAAATATTTTGCAAATCACGTAATTATTCTCGTATAGAGTCGTCAACTAGTTTAATCCATGTGCTTAAGCTAAAACACAAAATTTATACATTTATTGAATTTTAAGTATTTTTTCCACCAATTCGCACTTGGCCAGCGCGGTGGACTTTGGCCTAAAACTCTCTCATTCTGAGACAAGACCCGTGCCCAGCAGTGAGATAATAATGGGTTGACGACAAATAGTTTTTAAACAATAATGAAAAGCTTTGAAAACAATTTACCAAATGATATATGTACATGTCATCTTACTCGTCCTTTATAAATACGAAGTACGCAAAACGCTAGTAGGAAAAGCGATGTAAAATATTTTTTATTAGAATCTGTCGGTGTATGTCATATCCGGGCCTTTAACAGCCAAAACCACTTGTACTGCCAACGATGCAAAACATCATTCATTACGCGTTCTCTGACAATAAATAGATTACATCACGTTACAAAAAACGCACGGTATACAAATTTGACAGTGAGTAAACATGCGCAGAATGATCGTGAGTCTATTTAAATGCCTACTTTGGATAGTCTAAAAATACAAAATCAACTTCATGTTGTTCGGTGTGTGTAAATTTTATTTAATAATTGAATAAATCGGGTTTGATGAATATATAAATATTTTTTTTAAAGTATCAGAATAAAATCCCATATTATTCCGGATTTATTTCGGTCCTGGTTGAGAAGTGTACGAGAAATTTGATTTGAATTTAATAATTATTTACTAAATTCCATATTTACGTAACTGTGACGTCACTAACGCTTAGTAGAGGGTTATGCTCGTTATTTTTTGTAATAGGCAGGTTTATTTCTGTACGAATACTTATTCTAGGACTTACGTCTTGCCCTCGTTTTGGTCGTAATACAATAATCAAAGGAATATGAGGGGCTGAACGGAATCAAACGTATACATATGCGACAGGCGATAAAAGAAAGCAAGTTAAGGAAAGATCGGGGTCATATAGGGGCGTGATATACGGATTGTAGCGAATTGATTTACGATTGATTAAAGTAGCACGAAATTGTATTATTTTTTTGTATAAAATCAAATAGTATTATTTTATATTTTTTATTTCACTCATTTAAACTTGATGCTTAAAATAAACGATAAAACAATTAAGTATATAATTAAGTTCAAACATTCCTAATATACTTTATGTATTATGATACGAATTAACATACTGTAAAATGTAAATAACCTACTGTATAAATGTTGGCTCGTAGAATAATTACGTACCTACATTTTAAAGATTTTTGTATAAACCCCTCATTGATTCTAAACAGACACGCAGAGGTCATAAAAAGTA
The DNA here is from genome assembly GCA_949699795.1 of Spicauda simplicius. Classification (NCBI taxonomy): domain Eukaryota; kingdom Metazoa; phylum Arthropoda; class Insecta; order Lepidoptera; family Hesperiidae; genus Spicauda; species Spicauda simplicius. The sequence goes on along the minus strand of OX453066.1, from coordinate 14,387,750 downwards.
TAAAAAAACAAATCAGGGCACTGTATCACATCCTAAGTACCAGGGCGACAGAGTTCGCAGCTGTCACGCATGAGATAATCCGAAAGCGGAAAGCGCGCCCTTAGCGATTTGCAAACCAATCCCCCATACACCAGGCTCACATGATAATGCGAAAAGTAATTTTTATATTAAATCTTTGCCAAAACATAAAAGAGGCTTCCAAGCCCGTCTTACTCTCTCGGTGAATGCGCCGCATAAATTAGTTTTCCCGGAGATTGTTTGTTTGGCCAACGCTTTTTTTGTTTATTTTAAGTTAACATTTATGAGTTTTTCGACATTCGCGTGGTTATTCCAGCGATGTATGGTTTTGAGGGACTGCAGCAAGCAAATAAGAAAAAGTTTATTTTTGTAAGATAACTTATTTTTTATTGAATAACCTTTCTAAAATGGAATAGTACATAAATAGCTATATCTTGATATGATTTGATATAAATTTTCCTGGACAGTTATTTTAGATCATAATATAATTTTAATAATATGTATAGTTCGGTACACACGAGCAAAACCTTTCAATATTTTTTAGGTGGTAGAATTAGTTCGGCCGGGGAAGTACCACCGCCACACCTATTTCCAGCGTGAAGCAGTTTTTCGTTTCGATGGAAGGGTGTGGTTGCCGGTATACTTTTTTATGAGGCGACCATCTTAGTCTTCGGGAATAGCTACTCGTCTGTGATTGACTTCAGTTAGAACCTCTTTTCTATATCAAATTGCTTACGGGCGTCTATGGGCAGCAGTGACCAATTACCGCATTGGACTGCATGCTCGTTTGTCCCTTCAATCTTATAAAGAACATATTCGCTAACTTTATCTCTGGGCCTATAATTATGTATATCTCCCTTTTATTTTGAGACTGGTCCTACTTTTTTATGATATACATAAAAATAGCAAACCATTTGCAGTTTACCATGGACATCTATTACCACATAAATCTTGTCTGATAGCAGGTGTCTTACTGAAGTTAGTCATAGATGCGTTGCTACCCTTGAGGGTGTATGTAGGAACACTTCAAATAAGTATGACTCACTTATCACACTGTTCAGATCAGAACATAGCGACGGTTCGTACTACTGTTATTAAATAGAAATAACTTTGACAGTGCTGCTTTTGAGATCTGGTTTAATCCGGTTTGATCTGGTTTGATAAAGTAAAAATAAAATAAAATAAAAACCCTAAAGTACAAAGAATTTAAACAAATTTTAATACGAGGCAACGTTTATTTAAGGCACATCTCATGTTATAATTATGTAAATGTTAAAAACGTTATCTTCGTGCATTGCCACCGTTTCCTGGTCAGTAATTAATTAAAACTTCAGGCTGTGCCATTATGAGCTTTATGCTAATATTGCCTGCATGGGGTTATGGACGATATATTAAATTTCTGCTGTGTGGTGTCGAAATTTACAGTAAATGCTATTTTGTAATTTTAACAAATTACATATCATAATTACAAGTATCAGTTGTCGTTCTATTTGCAAAATTTATCCAGAATATTTTATTAAATTATCTTAAAAATATTTTTCATTGTAACTTTGGTGGCCTAATAGCCATAGCAAGTTTATTAAATGTGTATTTTTTTGTATTCTTATTATTTTTCCGTCTCTGAAGGTTGTTTATATCTAAATGGTTGCGACACAGCTTTCACCTATCTACATATTTACAAAAGTACATGTACATTACATAGGAACTTATTATTATTTTTAATATCCTTTATGCCTTAAATCCTAGACTCTCTGCAATTAAGCTTACTTGGCCATATCCTTATGGTCATATAAAAACGCTTTCTACACTCATAGCTCCACAGTAGGATTTTCTCCTGTGTTGTGGATGCCATGGACACACACAAAGACGAATACACAACCACCCAGACCCAGATCAAGAATGTAAGCTCATCATTCAGATACCTGTCTGGTCGGGAATCGAACCAGGGACCCACTGCGTGTCAGAACGGTATGGTAACCGCTCCGCCACGAAGGTCGTCCGAAGGTATAAAAACATCCATATTCATTTTTGCTAAAATACCATGTGTTGAAAAATATAGGGATATCTTCATACGTCTCGAACACTTCCTGCCCGGTAATTAATTAAAAGCAAAGGCCATTATGACGTTATGCTAATATGGCGGCTAATATCGCCTTCAAAGGGTTTGGCAAAATATTAAACTTCGTTAGGAGCATCGCTTGTGTACATCGAAATATTTTATGTAGATAAATTTCATATTTTTGTAATAAACGAATGTTTAAACGCATGTCGTATAAAGAGTTGATCTACAGCCAATCTCAATAATCCTGACGACCAAACTTTGACGATCCGGAGTGGCGGAGTGGTCACCGTTCACAATCGCAATGTGTTCCTAGATCGAATAATTACATCATATCTGAACCCCGCAGCTTCGTCCGCGTTAAAAAAATCGATGTATCGATCGTCCCGTGGGAATAAGATATTTTACCACAGTAAAAAGTAATATGCATATATGTTAATCCAGAGTGTCAGCTAACTCACCACCAAATATTACGAAAATCGCTTTAACCGTTTAGACGTGAAGAAGTAACAAACATACACACTCACACACAAACCTTCGCCTTTATAATATTAATATGATATATCAACGATGACCTCTTAGGGGCAGCAATTTTTTTACATACATACTACTCTACTCTTCATTTATTTGAAGAACCTTTCTTTCGTCGTTAGTTTTTGTAAGCTTTAGTTCAATTGGTTTGAGTCTTTCCCAAAAAGTATTCTCGGATCACGCAATCTGTATGAATCAAATACTACTATTATAAATTGAAATTCATTCGTTTAGATTTTAGATTTATGTAAACAAACTACTCATACGACGAGTTCATAAAAGCCAAAAAAGTATTTTGGCAAGAAAATATTCATTTAACTTGACTTTATTAATCATTTTCTATTTTATGTATGTCTGACTAAAAATTCGTTACATGTCAGAACTATAATAATCAAATATTATTTTATATTACTCATTGAAAACGTCAAATAATATGGTTTTGTAAGTAAAGATCCGATTAGTTTACTGAATTAAGTGTAGGTATGATATACATACCACACTTAAATTGTAATTTGGGGTTCTAAGCGAATCCAGTCAGAAGACAAATTAAATCAGCCTATTGTAACACGTAGACAAATTTATGGAATATCTTTAGTGGTTATTGAGTGCGCGCTCATATAACCCGGCGGGGTGCGGGGTGTGAGTTAAATTGAGCACCGCCCAGACTCTCATTTCCTCCATCCCCCATTGTGCGCCACTCACAATACAAAACATTTTTTTACGAATTTCGACAAAAAGTGCTTTGAATTTTTTCCAATCTTCGCCTCTATTCAGCTCGTAAAAACTTAATGTCTCGCCGCAAAAGAGTGGGTGTGGCCACGAAAATATTGCTAACAGTAATCTCAGGACCAAAGGCCTCTCACTGTCCTGCTCAAAGACCTCTCCGGACCTCATCCATTCTTTGTTCAAATATTTCGTGCTGTACAAAAGAGTGGATTTTATTTCCAATGTATCTTGTTTTTTGTAACTACTGCCAGACAATTACTGGGAAGAAACTATTTTGCATATAAAACTGTCAACAGAGTCAATTTATTATATCTTATTGCAACAAAAATTAATCAAATTTAATTTTCTGTGTGTAACTCTAAGGGATTGTAGCCTTACAGTCTGTGCAAATTCTAAGCGATCTAAAAATTAAGTCACGTATTGTCCAGTCGGACGTTGGATGGGTCCACAAGTGCAAAATTCAGTCCGCATACTTGTTTACCGGAGAACACCTGGAAAAGGTAAGCCTTGTTATTATAGTGGTTAAATATCTGAGAAGGTTTGAAAGCTGAGGAGGCTAACTTATCCTGCACCACATACATGGATCGTAATCGTATCAAACCGCGACTCTGTGAAGATCAAATCAACCCAATATTGAAGCAACTCACTCCTGTCTGTTAACACAAATTATCACATTGTATAAGAAAATGTTCAAAGTGATTCAACGAGTATTAAACATACCCTTACCAGTACAAGTTATGATTTTTAGAGTTCCGTACCCAATGGATAAAAACGGAACCCTGTTACTAAGACTCCGCTGTCCGTTTGTCTGTCTGTCTGTCTTATGAAACGTAATAGTAAGACAGTTGAAATATTCATCAATCAAATCATGTTGAAATTTCACAGTCAACGTATTTCCATTGCCGCTGTAACAACAAGCATTAAAAACAGAATGAAATAAATATTTAAGGAGGGCTTCCAAACTTGTTTTTAAACTGTTTTTATAGATACGGAACTCTTCACGCGGAGTCCGACTCACACCTGACAGATTTTTACCCATAGTGGCGGAGTACGCACTAGGTCCTGCCACGCGATGACAAAACGTGGTTTTAGTAGTTATTTTGTAATCTCTATGTGCTCGCTTGCTTGTTTATTCCATTTTTGATAATAATTTTAAAGCAGTCGGGTTTTATCTTAATATTAAGTACATATTTAATCGAGTGTTATGCTAGAGCAGTGACAACCTAATGGTTGAAATTTGCCTTTTCAATCGGGAGTTCTGAGGTTCAAACCCAGGCATGCACTATAATATTTCTAATACCACATAAATCATTACGTCCGTATTAGATATTAATTATCACTGCTTTTCGGTGAAAGGAAACATCGTGAGGAAAACTACACACCCGAAGTGCTTAACAATAAAAAATAAACTGTGATATGTCCACCAATTCGCATTTGGCCAGCGCGGTAGACTATGGCCTAAAACTCTCTTATTCCGAAGAAGACCCGCCCAGCAGTGGGACAATAATGGGTTGACGTTGAATGCTTTGTAGAGATCATCTCAAAGTACAAATAGTTATATTTTAGTGTAATAATATATTTTTTGTAGTAGTATTTTCACCAGATTTACCTTTTGGAACAATCGTGAAAACATGAGCGGATAAATCCGAGGATTGAGGTAAAATAAAAATTAAGTCCAAAGTAAGATTTAGCGGCATGACATTAAGACGACTTTCATAATTTTATCGCCATGATAATTAGGAGGATGATAACTTTTTAAGAACAAACATTATTCATTTGAACTTCTACGAGATTTGTATTTGGAACTGCGATATTATACTAATTAATTGCTCTAAGTAAGACGTAATGGCCCTTATATTCTACAGAATTGCAATATCTGTCACGGTTATATGTATGACTTAGATTGTCCGAAAGAATAACATTGTATTTATAAGCTAAATGTTTTCATGACGGATAATTATCTTTTCTAAAGTATAGCAATACAACACAAAACGAGAGATAAATAAGATATATGGCTAAAATTTTGTAATGCTTGCGGTGTCATATGGTATTTTTATACTACAATGTAGAAAAACGAACATTAGCCCCCCTGACAGTAAATGGTCACTGTAGTTCATGTTTTTTTTATTTACATATTATATGAATAAATTCAGCGGTAATATTAGTATAAAATCATAAGATCAGACTTATCTGAAATTGTCCACAGATATGCGTAACCGCCCCAGAGTTAAAACGCATCGGGTAAGTATGTCTTTTAGAACACCCTATGTTGTCGTCACAGCAGCGCTCAAAGCTGCTATTATTAGACAGAATTAAGTGTGGCGCTGGTGCTTGTGGAGTTCCACACACATACCACAAACAGCCTTACAAGGTTCTTGTTACGAGGAAGGAAAACATCTTGAGGTTTATTAGGCACTGCAGTCTTCATGAAGTATAAGGCCTGCGAATATCTGTTCTAATATGCTGTTATCTATATAAGTAGGTTTATTTTTATAATATTCAAGCAAACGAGCATAGAGTCTATTCGGTTGGAAGTGACCAGTGCCACCCAGGGATATCTAGTACCAACTTATGGATTTAATAGAGAATTAATTAGTAGAGATATAATAGAGAACAGGACCTATCTGAAGTCAATAACAGATATGTTGCTACTTCCGAGGACTAAGATGGTATAAAAGTGAGCCGGCAACCACACTCTTCAACCAAAACGCAAGAACTGCTTCACGCTACAACTCAGTGGCGGATTTATAGATTTGCCGCCCATAGGCTATTCAATTTTTGCCGCCTCTAAATTTTGATATCTTAGTCCACAATCATATCAATTTTCTATCAATGAAATTTCAACTTTATAATTTGTGCTCCATCATCCTCGTTACATCAACTTTTCCTATATAGTTATTATTATTGAGAACTATGGTACCGTGTTAGATCCTTGGTTATAGCAAATTTTTATAGCAAAGAATTATTAAAAAACATTATTTTAAGGAAAAAATATCGAAATTACCGAATCGTCATGTCGTTTGTTCTGGCGTTACAATACAAATACGACTACGCAATCGCATGCCTTAAGTGCGAAGCGCGTATTAGGTATGCTCTATTCTTGCCTAAAAATCTAAATCCGATATTTTCTCACATTGAGCAGTACCTAACAAATATGATGTACATTATTTAAAAAGCAACTTATCAGAAAGAAAAATAATCGCTGAGCTTATAAAAAATATTTTTTCGGTTATGATTAATTATTTTTTATTTAAAAGGAAGTAATTTTAATGCCATATCGTATGGATTTTGGATGATCGTGTTCACAGTAAACACGATAACTTTCGAAAAAATCATTTTTTCACTTCAATTTTTTTTTAATATACTTATTTAATTGGAGAGAAGCCGTTGAATAAAAAATTGGAGCTGAGTATTGTTTTATCTTATTATAATTAATTCATTCCCATTGACATTTTCTGAAAAAGTTGGCTTTGCAAAAAAGTTATCAAATCTACTGATGTAAACATTTAATTTAGATAATTCGTATACGACATGAGCGCTTAAGGCCTGCTCATTTGGATTTTCAAAACTTTTACTTGCTACAAATAAAATAATTAACTGATAAAATGTATCAACTTTCTAATGAGCAAATTGTCTCACTTCATATTTTGTGGAAGGAATTTTTTTATTGTCAAGTCACAGTCGTTCAACTATCAGTTATTCGATTAATATGATCTCTATAAGATATTGAACTAGTTTTTTATTTAATAAAAATTAGTCTATTTTAGTCAGTATTTTTTACGCATAAAGAAATTACTTTCTGAAATTGAATTTGACAAGTTGCAAACTTGCTGCAGCGATCATGGTTAGACCATCGATATTATATCAAGATTGAATTGGGTAAGCAGATCTCATAATTATTAGGTACACGGAGAAAAAATTATAGCAGTTATCAGTGAATATATGTATATTAATTCGAAATTTCGATTATAATATCGAATCGCTATTGCGATATTCTAAAAGTTCATAATCAGTAATGTATAATTAGTAAAGCGTTTAGGAATTGTTCATGCAGAGATGTTGAAATATTTATTAATTAGCACTGGATATGAGAATATTTCGATTTTTGTTAAATATTTTAATTTCTCTCCAATTTTCGAAATTCGTATTATGTGTGTATAATATTTTTTTTTAAATTTGTAAACCGAAATAAAAAAATTATGAACTAAATTTGCCGCCCCTTAAAATTTGCCGCCCTAGGCTCCAGCCTACTCAGCCTGCTGGTAAATCCGCCACTGCTACAACTAAATATGGCGGAGGTACCACCCTGGTCGAACTACACTAATTCTACCACCTGGCTGGTAAATAGTAGGAAGAAATAACTATGAGAGAAAAATGTAACTTACTACAGTATATTCAGTCTCGCCTCTCAACTGCACGAAGAGTTTTACTACCCTATACCCAGAACATAATTTAGTAGTTACTAGAGTGTAAAGTTTTAGTAACAGTTGACAGTATAAATGAACGTGGATACCTAGGTATTAAATATAATTTATTACCCGTCCCTTTTGTGTCGATAGTAAAGTTTGTGGAAGTTCGATAGTTATTACTAGATACTCTGAGGAGTTTTGAAATTAGTCACGTTAGCGTTACCTTCCGAATTTATAGCAGTTACATACTTATCGATATGCATATCATGCTTATTAGACGCATGTTCTGAAACGAAGTTCATTCCGCTTCTAAAAGTAGATGTTGTAAGAGGCGGTTAACGGATCAAATACAAGAGATGTGCAGCATTACTGTCCTTCAAAATTATACTTCTACTTTGGCCAATAACATGTGTGGAGTTTTTTTCAATGCATAAGTTGCAAGGGAGCACGTAGGCAATCTGTTGGTAAGTTCCCACTGCCACCTGTACACATAAGTAATCAATCCAAAGAGTTTGGTTATAGTTATGTATAGCCTCGTAGTTGGAGCGCATCGATATAATATTTATCGTTTATTATACCCCTGAAGCCATAACACAGCAGCGCTGCTGTTCTTCCCGAATCTTACCACAAAGCTTTTACAACTATTAAAGTACGGTGATTGCGATGTCATGAACAACTTATATGGCATTAAACAGTCCGCCTACAAAGAAATGAAAAGCATCTGAAATGTAATCTAAATACATACATACATACATACATATACATACATACATACCTGAAAATACATACATAGATACCTGAAGCACGTAGAAATGCTAGGTAAGAGTATGTGTATTACAACAATATTCGAACCACGACATATAAATGGGTTGGTTCTCAAACAGTTGAATATCTTTACGTTTTTTCTTTCATTTCCCTACTAATAATATAATGAATCACATTACGTTATCTAACAGAGAGTACATTTATAAATTGTTTTTTTTTTTTTATTTGACTGAAGTAGCAAACGAGCATGCAGTCCACCTGATGGTAAGTGGTCACTGCCGCTCATGGACATCTGTAATCAACTTCATACAGAACATGGGTTCTATCTGAAGTCAAACACAGATGCGTTGCTACTCCCGAGGACTATTATGGTCGCCTCATGTGAAAGTGTGCCGGCAACCACACCCTTCTATTGAAACGCAAGAAATGCTTCACGATAGAAATAGGTGTGGCGGTGGTACTTCCCCGGTCAAACTACACTGGTTCTACCACCTTGAGAATAAATGGGTTGGTGGTTCTTAAACAGTTGAATATCTTTAAGTTTTTTCTTACATTTCCTTATTAATAATATAATGCATCACAGTACATTTATAAATTGTTTCTTATATACCTATTATTAATATTACACTATGGTATCTATTTTTACTACTAAATCCTACTCTACTGTGGTTACATAGGGCTTAGCAAAAAAGTGAAGCCTAGGATATTTTGATATACGAGGGCATCCCGTCTGCAGAGGGATTAATTTGGAAGCCCGATGAGTATCCCGCGATAAATCAGGAGATTCTATAACCACGTAATAAACTGATAGTCCATTATACCAGTCGCCCATATTGATTTTTGAATAAAAAATTACGTCGACTTTGTTGTCATAACAAAGATAAGGTTGTGTTAGAAAATATGTATAAGCTTACAATGATCTACTAAGTTGTACGTGTATGAAGAGCCTAATTTTGTCATAAATTGATGTATCCAAAGAAGCATAAAAAATATTTAAAACTACTTACTCTAGAAAGAGTGTTAATGGAATCACTGGTTGAATGGTTTAAATCTACTTTGCAAAAGGAGTATCATCTTAAGTTTTACAGAAGATCGCTCATATAGATATAGTTTCTTCACCGTCATTCAGCGAAATATATTGAACGCCGACTTCGGCACTATATACTAAGTACTCTTATGTATGTATGTACGTATGACTCTTCTGGGCCATGGAAGTCGGTGGATATTTTTTTGTAAACAGTTTTTATTACATAATCGGAAATCCTTAAAAAAATCTCCCCCTCTAATAAAAATAGGAATTAAATTCTATAGTAGGGTATACTATCATAGTAACTATTCTATGATTAGATATTGTCTATACTTATTTACAACTTACAAAATGTACTGAGTTTTAAATACATGATTTTCTTATAAAATAATCTTTAGAAACATATAATTACCACGTCCTGATGGTGAAGTATTTCCAGGAGCCAAGAATAACTTTTGATATTGAGAGGAGCGGACTGATACCATTTGAATTTCAAATAAAAGGGGTACTACTCTGTACGCATGACATTCGTAGATTCATACGAAGTTTCAAGGATTTACTTCTTTTTTTTTTTTTTTTTTGTTTTCGAGGGGGAAACCTTCAAAAGGTACCCGACGCCGTGGGAGCGACGCAGGGTTATGTGGGATTTCTACCGCACTAAAACCCCCCCGGTGGCCGTCCTCGGCGCTGAAAAGGAGGACTCCGGGATCTCGAAACGACTTCAACCAGAATCCTCCGAGCGCGTTGCCCCATCGGGCTCCTCCAAGATGGGCGGCTGGGCCCACCGCTCCGTCTAGTCTTTACAACCTCTGTCGCCTCTTACGACAGGCAGGGGATGCCGTAGCCCTATTCTGATCCCGGAACTACAGGGCCTAAGGATTTACTTCTACGTGTGATACTTGGCTACTTTTTTATATTGAAATTTTAAAGCAAACGGGCATGCGATTCAATAAACGGTCGCTGCTGCGCGTTGAAATCTGTAATGTTCGTATTAAACAGGGTTGCTGTACAGGCCTTAGGTATTACATTAAACAACACATAGTATCCTTAAATATGTTTTACTACGTTCGCACGCACGGGGCTTCACCCACTTCGACCACGTCTACCACGGTACCTACTGAGTATCCATGTAAAATTATGTGGGTGCCAAATTTTTGCGAAATTCGACTAGTAATTTTTGCGCAAAAGTGTAAAAAACACGTACATTTTCACTAACATTCGCATTTATAATAAGACTAGGCTATTCTCGCGGCTTCGCCTACTTCGGTCACGTCTTACATGATATTCTTCTTGGTATTCTTTGGTATTCTTCATGGTATTCTTTGTGGTAATATTGGTCAAAAACTTTGTGTGGGTCGAATTTCAGCAAAATCTGACCGGCAGTTTTAGTGTAAAAAAGTAACAAAACCACAGATATTTCATAAAGTTCGCATTTTTAATTGTAATACGATAAGATTGATATATTTAACTGATAAGTTACTATAACGTATCTCAACGTACAAACCAATGATCTAAAATCACATGTGTTTTAAAGAAAAAGCGTAAAACTTAAAGTCGGATTCGAAATTTGACGAATATAAAGAGTAGATCCCCAGGTACAGCGCTACGTGGAATCTAATAAATCAAACCCGATCGACTCGTGAACATGTGCATCCTTTGCAAACTGAATAGAACTATAATTATACTGTGCACCTGACAGGTAAGTCTGAAAGAAAATACGATATTGATAGAAAACGCGGGTACAGAACAGCTAAGGAACGAATGATTTGAAATAAATAATAAACATGGGAAGGTACTATTATGAATGGTTTTATCACCTTTGTTTTATATTGTGAGAGTAAATGATCTCACAATCTATATAAATGTTCACTATAGGAACGTTTATATTAAGCGTTAATAGCTTCCTACCGAATAATAATTTCAATACAAAATAGTCATCATTCCAATCCACTACCTCTTGATTAAAAAAAACGTCCTTAATTAAGAATACAGAAATCATTATGCTATACAAGAATTTAATCTAAAATATTAAATTTTAGTGTACCTAACAAGTAAAGCTAATATTGAATTACATCTTCAAATTACTTCTATAAGTGGTTTTATAACGTAAGTAGAAATATACTCAAAATAATTTTCGGTTCACAGAGCCCAATAAATCTAAGTGGTGGGTCTGAAATTAAATTTTTCGTTACATTGTGCATTAAGAGATATATAAAATGTATAACAACTGTCTAGCGCTTTATGCCTTTTGCAGGACGAAAACTCATATTTTATAGGTACTTCGAAGAATTGGAGATATCAAATCTAAAGAAACCTTTTACGATTTGGGTGGAGTAAGTGAGCTTTAAACAGTTGGGGTGAAATAAATTCAGTCGTAGTGGTCTCGTAACACGCGGTGTTGTGGAAACCTGCAGATCTCAGTCACGAAGCTTATAAAACTTATAAAGCTATAGCAATCACCATCAAATCCTAAACACGCTCGCTAGCAAATTTCTTAACACACAACACAAATCCACTGCGATTTTATTTTAATACATAAAAACATGTAAACATGTAATGTAACTGTAGTGTAATAACTTATAAAACATGTAGTTGTTGTCGCGGGCTATAGCAATTCGAATACGAGAATAAATATTTAAGAACAAGGCTTTGTGAAGGCTGTGTGTCTATAAAATAGGCAGCTATAAATAAATTATAATAATAATATAGTACTGGTATATCGAATTTAATGGATTGAAAATTACACGACCAAAAGTGGTGGTAACGAGCTCATTTCGTACTATCGCCTATGGTCGTCGACGGTGGCGACAGTAGACGACAGGCTGCGGTGAACAACATCAGCGACAGACAGCATGACTTGTTGTTCGTGTATAAGTCCCCTAAAATGTCACCAATTTACAAGATACCAACTTTAAAACAAACCTTAAGTAATTATTCTCCCACATTTTCCACACCAATCACTATATTGCACATAAAGATGATTAATCGGATATGAGAAAGTATTTTAAAAATTAACACCCCATAAAGACCGCGGAAAGAACGAAAGTTTAATTAAAGAACCTTATCTAAAATACGGAGCAATTTTGTTAATTACCGCCCGATAGGTAGCTGTTTCAACTCTTTACGACCGCCATCGCCGCGATGACGTTTCTAATTGTCGAATAAAAAAGGATTACACCTAATCCTTGTTTAATAAAAATGTTAATCATGAGATTTTCCGTCGCAGTATGCAAATGTTATGGCACCACCCCGTTTGCGATTGACGCCGGACTTGTATTCACTATCTGTTATATACGAAACGTAGCTGTTTCTGCTCGCTAAAGGGTGATGCTGTATCCACGCGATTCAAAATGATAATTGTCTTTTGATTGCTGAGAAAATATTTGTCGATAAATTTCTTTATCGATATTTAAAATTATTCACAAACACTCTTGAATAAGGTATAGCTCCATTACCTTTAGCTGCAGATTTTTTCGCACTTGATTTGTTTTTTAAATATTTAATTTTCAGATTTACGATATCCATCTATCCATCACCCATTTGCATTTTCTATCTGGCATGTTTTGGTAAACACAGTGGGTTAATGTTACATAAAACCACGCTGCTGCGCATTTCTTGAATTTAATTCTTATTTTCTCTAGAGATTCACGGTGGCGATAGTGCCATTCAAGACCGACGCCACAAGCAACGATTTAAGTGAAATAAACAATTATATGGTTTTAATAACGAATAATTACATATATGTGTCTATTTTAAACCGTGACTCCCGTTTGTTATCAGTAGACAACAATCGTAAATCTGGTCAAAGGCTGCTGTCAAAGTCAAAGGTCAAAAACTCCTGACACGAGTTTGCTGTTAACCTACTGCTACTGTTTGCTACTGGTCGAACCCATCCTACACCAGTTCTTATAGCAGCAGCATTATGAATGATCCTTCAGGCTTTCCCTAGTCATGAGGACAGACCCACGCCCAACAGCAGCAAAATGAATTTTACTATACGCAAAGCTGTTTAAATCTAAAATTTATACTAAAAGTAAATTAAGCATTAAGCCGAAACTTAAAGGATTCTAAGACCGACGAGCGTAAATATATTTTCCAAAGCAATTTATCTACGTTTCAAATATTACACGAAAGATATACGAGTTAAATCCGTATAATATTTTCCTTGGGCCTTATTAGAAAAGTTGAGGGTCGGTGGTAAAGGTAGAACAAATATCCGTAATATAAATGGACATATCATTAAGGCGAAAATTCTTGGGGATTATAAAAGGGTCTGAGGTCTGGACGAGCACGTAATTTTTAAAGCGCGGTTTTACGATCTGCATACGTACTGAGTAGTGATGTGCTTAGGTGTAAGACTTACGATGATTTTTATTAAGTATCATTGATTAATTATAGAAGCTATGTTTATTTCATCGTAATCGGAATATATAAATAAAATTATAATGAATACATGTTCTGAAACAAGAATTAACAAATGCTATTTGAGCTTGTATATTTATCTTTTCCATATTAATTGTATACAGATACCTTAACGATTACTTTTACAAATTAATATTTATCACTAAACAATTATATCATAAATTATTTCAATGAAATACATTGCCGACCTGTGAATCTAAAATTTACTTATTATCTATCTTCTTCAGACATTCACAATTTAATTCGGAGTACGAACACTGCGGCTATTAGATAAAAATGTTTTCCAATCAATAAAACGTTTTGTCAATTCAGTGGAAAAAGCTGTTACTATTGTAACATATCGATATTTTTTGCGAAGCTCGTTACGCCAACCCTCTTTTTGCACGTCTGAAAACGAAATTTATTCTAACAATTCACGCGCGGCGCCCGCAAGCCGGATTATTGTAAATAAGTATTACGCCGACACCCAAATTAATACACGCCGCTTTTTAACGAATGCGAAAAAGTTAGTTAACTAACTTTTCCCAACTCGCGTTGACTTTACTAAAACGCCCCTTGAAATATCGCTTTCCCTGCGAGAATTATTTGTATCAATAGAATGTTTGTAGAAAATTTGCCTCAGCAAATACAAGTTCGCGGGAAATATTCGGAACCCAAGTTTAAAAAGGTGTGTTTGACTTCACTAATAAGTATGCGGGCACTGAACAAAGAGAAACCATAAATTTCGAGGATCGACTATTACACGAAACAGACTCTTATAGTAGGTGCTTTATTTGAAAAAATGTTTCTGCGGATTTTTTATTAAACATTTCTGCTCTGCACATATTTAAAGACGTGTGCCTCGGTACTTAAATTTAATATGAGTAAATGTAACGAGATTTAAACGAACGAATGAGTTTTCATTTTATTTGTTTTTTTTTTTGTGTGCGATATGAGCAAAGTGTATAACAATTTATAAGTGTATAGCAATGTAATATTTGATAATGAAACATTTTAACTTCATGTTAATTATATAATGTTAAAGATTATAAATTATAAAAAGTTTACATCAAGCCTTTTTTAGATTCTTTGTAGGTACAATAGTTGGCCAAGGCGATCTAAGATTAAAAACTTTCTTAGATAAAATATATTTCAATCAAAGTAAATTTCTTTGATAGTGATAATAAAGGATAGAGGTATAATAATCGTTAAAGCTGTGTGCATCGTTCATTAATATATTCAGATCAAAGGATGAAAAACGATATTTTGAAAGTACAAGCCAAATTTAATTAAAGAGATTAAAAGAAGCGATCCCCGTTTGTTGCGAGTCAGTGACCGTTTTCGTGACCTACAAAGCGAAAGCTATCTTGTTAATTGACCACTCGAATAATTTAAATAAATTGCAGCCACTGGCGATATTTCAGCGGGATATTATAAATCAAAGGATTAGCGGGTAAATGGATACTGGCAGTATAGATATACTTTCCTGCATACGTTACGATAACGGGGAAATAATCGTGGGGGTGCGAGGGGGCGTCCGGCGCGGCGGGGGGTGTTGGACAAAAAGTACTAAGTGCGAGTTAAATACCCTTTGTGTTGTCGTGCTCCTGTTACCATCCATCGAGGGTCCTCTCATTATTCAGTCGAAATTCGATTATTTTCCCATTTCACAAAATATCCATATCGTCCCCGGCTTTCTCTCTAATTGAAAATGGGAGCGTATTTCGGTCGTCACGATGATCGCTCTTAATTTATTTACATTCATATTTCCTGTTTATATGGGCTTGTTGCTTTGTTTTTCTAAACTACTGTGTCTAATACGGCACATATTAGACACAATAAGTAGTTAGACAAAGTATAGTAATATTTCTATTACGTGTTCTTCATTTTAAATCAGACGGGTTTAAATCGCAACTTGAATAAAAACTTAATATTAAAAAAAAAAACCTCTATTTAGGGCGACAGGAATTTATTGTGTATTGGTTTATGTGGGTATTTTCATATTTAGAGGATAAGACGGTAATAATAATAAACATAAACGTAAAAAACCCACACATAAGTTACATAAAGAGCTTAAAATAATAAACAACATTGCTTATTAAACGAGCGCACATCTTAGCCTTAATAAGAGCCATACCTCACGAAAGCAGACGTATCCGTCGGAAAATGATTACGTAGCGCGCAGTTAACCAACGTTACGAGCGGCTTATACCCATTCCGGGGTATTAGCCTCCTGCCCACCAATTTCTGTAATTTATTAACAGTTTTCCTACTTATACGGCTGGTGTGCAAGGGACATTAGAAATACTTGGTTAGTCAATTGTTTGTTTTTTTTTATCGTTCATTAATTTTCGTAAGAAATTTGTATCTTATAAAATCAAGTCTCAATCTTCTCAAAAACTAGGCGCAAAAATGCTCATAAAGTGTTTATATTTTTAGCTGCAAAAGAAAGTCTAGCTGTTTTATTATATAGAGCGCATTTTTAAATTAATTATTCAAGATTAAAGAAGATTTGAATATTTTATAAACTGTAATTAAGGTATGGTAAACAATTACTAATTAAATTGTTAATAAAAATATTAAATGCCTATCTTTATTTATTTATGTATTTATTTACATACACTTAAGCTATAAACATTGCAGATTTAAATTCCAATTCGTTTATAGGCTTGCAATGTACATACATTCCTGCCGACTCGTGTAATTCAATTATAAATCTATACTATAATAAATCTGTAAGAGGTCGCTGTCTGTACATGAAATAAATTTAGGTGAAAACCATTTCTAGAGGTCTTTAATACGATATAGAACCCAAAATAATGGTTTTTAGAAATCTTGTCTGTTTGTCTGTTTGTCTGTTTGTCTGTTTGTCTGTGTGTTTGAAAACGCTAATCTCAGAAACGGCTTATCCAATTTGAATATAATTTTCAAAGATGTGTTGTGGGAAACTTCACTTAACATTTAGTGTTTATTTTATGTAAATCGGTTTATAAATAAAAAAGTTATGTCAATTTAAAACTACGCAGTATTTATTCTGTGTTCGATAAGTGTTAATAAGTAACTGCATAGTTGAAATGGTTGAAACTAAACATGTTATGGTTTGTTAAATGTATTCCTTTGTTATGTATTTTTATTGGTTATGTGTGTACCTACCTATGTTATTTGATACTATACAAATCTATATCTCTATATCTATATATACTTATATAAAAACGAAAGGATGCTCTCTCACTCATCTATTGAATAAACATCGTAGAGCCTAAACTGCTAAAGACACGAATATGATTTTTACTAGGGGTTCCTTTTATGACGTAGACGTCAGTTAAGAATGAATTTTCTGATCCCCCCCCCCCTCAATTTAACCCAAATAGGAGATGTAAGTTTGTATGAAAGTCAGTCAATTTTGAAGCTACCTCAATAAAATTTAGTATTTCGCTTTAATTTTTATGTTAAAACATAGTTTTAAACCGACTTCCAAAAAGGAGGAGGTTATCAATTCGTCTGTATTTTTTTAATTTTTTTTTATTTTATATTTGTTACTCGATTTGTCCGCACTGGGTGACCGGATTTGGATGATTTTTTTTTTTCATTTGAAAGGTAGTGCGTGTCATGGGGTCTCATTTATTTTTAGTTTACTTTTGACAGTGGCATCCATAAGAAAAGCGCATAAGTCTGATATTTGCATTAACGATGTGCGCGATAAATAGATGAATAACTCAATTTCCCGCCAACAGATTTTGATGATTTTTCTTTTATTTGAAAGAATGTACTTCAAGGGTACTCTGATACGGTTCTGATCATAGGATCCATTTCTTTGAAGCAAATTAACGAAATTAGCGATACTCGGCCAAACCTAAGCTGTAGGAGTCCAATTGGGTTGAATGTAGAATGAGATTACTAAGCAAATATTTGACCTGCAACTCTTTAATCCTGATGATGCAGGGGTACTGCTTAGCCTGATCCGTAGAAGTAAGTCAATTTGTTTTTATGGATATATAATAAGATTGTTAAACATATTCATGGGACAAAAATTTGATCTTCAACTCCTCAACCCTGATGATGCAGGGTTACTTCAAGCCTAAGCCATAGGAGATGGCCATTTGGTGCTTACGAGTATGTAATATGATTACTAAGCAAAGACACAAAATAAAAATTTCGACCTTCAACTCCTCACCCCTGATGATGCAGGATACTGCTAGCCTAAACTATACAAGATGTGCATTTGGTGCTTTCAGGTATTTAAAATAATTACTAATCAAAGACACAAGATGAAAATTTTGACCTTTAACTCCTCAACCCTGATGATGCAGGGGTACTTCAAGCCTAAGCCATAGATGTTAGCTATTAAGTGCTTTCGGGTATGTAATATAATTACTAAGCAAAGACACAAGGTGAAAATTTCGATCTTCAACTCCTCAAGCCTGATGATGCAGGGTACTGCAAGCCTAAGCCATAGGACTTGGCCATTTAATGCTTTCGGGTATGTAATATAATTACGAAGCAAAGACACAAGATGAAAATTTTGACCATCATCTCCTCAACCCTGATGATGCAGGGGTGCTTCAAGCCTAAGCCATAGCAGTTAGCTATTTAATGCTTTCGGGTATGTAATATAATTACTAAGCAAAGACACATGATGACAATTTCGACCTTAAGCTCCTCAGCCCTGATGATGCAGGGTACTGCAAGCCCAAGCTATAGAAGTTGTCTCGCAAGTGCTTACGTATAAGTAATAAGAATATTAAGCAAAGATACGGGATATTTTTTTTTACCTTCAATTCCTCCCTGATAATGCGGTATAGTGCAAGCCTAAATTATAAAAGGTAGTCACATAATACTTACGGTTGTTTTTAGTATATATTATAAGTTTATTGACAGCTCATTAAACTGAAATGTGATTAATAAATTAAACTTCAATTCATCAACCCTGATAATTTAAGTACACAACCTACTTAAGCCAAATGAGTTTGGTACTTATTGATTACAATACATTACAACCCGTTCCTGAGAGAATATTATGATGAAAACTGTCACTTTGAATACCTAAATCCTGGAAATGCAGGAGTATTGTCATGTTATTGTTAAGAGTTGGATTTAGCTGTAGCTTTTTAAACAGGTTGTGTTAGGTTAGTTTGGAACATAAAAGAAAACATAAAAAATAAGCGAGCAGGGTGCGGCAGCGCTCTGCGAGCGGGTGCGCCCTGTTCGTATGAATTGTAAAAGTGTTTTGATTATGTCTTCTGCTTTACAAAGAACAATGCGGGATTTACGCACACAAATAGCCCGATGCACCTCTTAAAAGATCTTATCTTTGGCCACATGAAACAAAATATGAACTTAGAATATATGTCGCTGTTCAATGATATTCCAATTTTCTAATGATTTTCTTCAAGTAGATAATAGTGCTTTGTTATCCGGAAAAGTTAAAATCAATCTTTATATTGATACGTCTTCGTTTAAATGTGGAGGAGTTGGTTGAAAAAGTATATCCTGATATTGTTAATACAACCAATAACACTATAAATTGGTTCCAAAAGACGGCTATATACCCACCCACCAATGAACGTGTCGATAAAATAAATGATTTATTTTTTTCAAAATTTAAAGCAGCGTCACAGATCTACTATTCGGCAGACACGGTCATTGAGATGGAGGAAGCAGTACATTATCCAACAGAATTTTTGAATTCCTTAATGCCTTCCGGAACTCCTGAACACAAATTAATATTAAAAGTAGGTATACCTATAATCTTACTTAAAATTTTGAATCCGCCAAAATTACTTCAAATAGTATTTTCCAATTCGGAAAAGTTTAAGTCAATCTTTATAATCGATACGTTTTGGTTCAAATATGGAGGAGTTGATTGAAAAAAAGTATCCCGATATTGTGAATTAGACCACTAAAAATGTAAATTGGTTCAAAAAAGCGGTTTACAATATTAGAATTCGTCTAATTTAAAAAAAAATACATATCAATACGTACCCACAAATACACACTTTAAATTCGTTTTTTCACTCTGTGTTTGACCAGGTAATCCTTGAGCGGCCAAACCGATTTTAATGTTACTACTTTTTATCATAGAATTCCCATAGTGTCGAGATTTGCGCGGGAAAAACTTTGTGACACATTAATTTGCACGCGGGCAAAGCCGCGGGTACAGCTAGTGTTTAATAAACATATTAAATCTTTATGTCTATGATACACTAAATCACAATAAAAAAATGTATAAATAATTAATTCATCTAAATATACATATAAATATATATATTTATTTTACAAATTTATTCAAGCGGGTACAAAAATACATAACAACATTTAGTAAAGCTATAAAAATACACGTGTGGCGTTTCCATCGTTATTAACGATCCGAATTGACCGGGCCTTGGGTGGCTTCTATTCCGGAAAGAAATATAAGCAGTTAGCTCCGTGTGATCAAAGACCTTCCTTGAGCGGACTGATCCCTAATATTTCACTCATAATTGGTTTATTCTAAGCTCGCAGCGTTTCCGTATGGGTCCTTTGATCCGTCCACTGTATTAAGTTGTAGCCAGAGATGTATGGCGCGCATTACTCGGACCTGAGCTGAGTCGATGGCGTCATTTGCTACGAGTATTGCGATTAAGGAAAATATAGACCCTTTTCTGTTATTAAAGGACGGGGTTTATTATAAATTTCAGTGGTTTTCTGTTTTATTAGTATCTTCTTTTTGAGGATTTGAGCAGAATACTGAATTAGGTATTAGGAATCTTTGATGTATGACATAGATACTTTGACTTTGTTACATTTTTGATGAAATACTTTTGCTACGATTATACTATCAGGTTATCATGTATTTAATTGTAATAGTTATGCCTAGCAGTAGGATAATAATTGTATAATTATTGTCCCACTGCTGGGCATGGTTCTTCTCTCAGAATGAGCGAGTTTTAGGCCATAGTCTACCGCGCTGACCAAGTGCGAATTGGTAGACTTCACACACCTCTGTGAACATTTTTTTTAAACTCTTGGGTTTGTAGGTTTCCTCACTATGTTTTATTTAGCTGTAAAGCTGTAATGAATTATGATGACGTAAATGAACATAATATTATCGAAGAATATTGTAAATTTTTATGCGCATAGGTACGTGTGTTTATGATATTTTTATTATTAATGCATGTGAGATACGCCATCGATTCGAATTCATACAAACTATACAGGTGGTCAATTCCAACCATTAACGAGTCCTATAGGGTTATCAGTCTGTTACTAAAGAAGTACTTCTCTTTTGAAAGGGGTTCGCTACAGCAGAGCGCTTGCTTGTGATGGTGACCGTAGCAGCCATATAATTCCTAAAGTAAAAGGCTTAAATAGAAAATTTCATAAAATATCGTCGTATTCTATGAAATTAAAAACAATCGAAAAAGTTGTTATTTTTAAATCAATGCAATAAAAATAAATACTTAAAAAAATCCAAGTCTCGCAAGTCAGTTTTCCTACCGAAAAAAGTTGTGAGATCCATGTATACCAAGTCGATTATTAATTTATTCAGTCCCTGCTTAAATGAACTTTTTGTCCTATGTTGTGACGTAATGTTCTAACCTAACAACCTCTTATAGTAACCATATCTATATTAAAAATCTTTAAATTGCTTAATAAAAAGGTTGACTCGGCAATCGCCTGGAAACACAATGTATTGTATTTCACTAGTAATACAAATATAAATTAGATTGCTTAATGCGAGAAAAGTCGAGTTTTTGCTCGACTTGGCGGGGGCACTGCCGTGCCCTCAGATACCACGTATAAAAGAAAACAATTAGTCGTTCTATTACCGCTGCTAATTCTGTAAAATCATATATAGACACTTAATAAAATTGTTTTACGTAGTCGATGCAATTCCGGAATTACCATATTCGCTAATCCAGTTATTGCTCCCCAGGGTTACTGATGTCAACGCGATTGGAGTGGCGGTCAGAAGTTTGGTAAGTTCGTTTAACTAAAAGCTTTGTCACTTTTAGCTTTTAACTGATATTTGAAATTTTGGGATGTGAAATTGCGAAAGAGGGTAATTGATTACCTATTTAATTGTGAAGGAAAAGTGAAAGGGAAGTGTCGCCAGAGTACCATATTATATAAGTTTTACACCCAATAATACATTCTATAATTCGCTGCACTTAGTTGGGTCGAAGAGAAGTATCGACAAATTTTAAAAAGCATTTAATAAAATATGTATTTAAATATGTATCTACGAATTTTTTAGGATGCCTGCCTTTAATCGCATAAGCGCTACATAGTCAGGTAGATTTCATTCGCCGTAACGAATCAATTTGTCGTCCTATGATGCTACATCAACCTGATGTGGAGAATAAAAATAAATATGTAAAAATAATAACTTGTAGTAAATTTTCAATACAATTCATAACATAAATACTACATGGATACCTTATTACCTTATTTTTCATATATTTTTGTTTACTGTTAAATCGCGATTAGTATCCAAAAGTTTAATGAATCATGAACCTTAATAATTTCATTGCATTTATATATAGGCAGGTCAATTATTTACAACACAGTATAATTAATAAAATAATAGGCAGAAATGAATAAGTCATAAGATGCCAGTAATAATGATTTACCTATCTTAATTTCCTTTAGCAAACACATTGACATACGACAGTTTTGGGGTTTGTTTTGCTTAGCTGTCGCGCTTGTCCCCTGACCGGAAACAGTCGGCTATGTTCCCTCCATTTCCGGCCACAAGGTTGCCAAAAACTGAAAGTTGGTGTCATATGCAGCATTTATTTGGTTTAAAGGATATCATAGCAGATTTATAGCATAACAGATTTATAGTCGATTAATTTCAATGATTATTTTATATGACTATGAAAACAATTACTCAAGATTATGTGTCTCATCTTATTGGGCTACAAAATTTTGGTACTAATTGTAGTAAAATTTGTTAAGATTAGGTTTTTAAAATTAATCGTTTTTTTTTATAATTCAACCTAACGAGAAGGCAGACGGGCTACCTGATGGAAAGTATTCACCATCGCCTATGGACATTCGCCCGAGGAGTGGCCAACGCATCGCCGGCTTTGGAGGAGAGCTCATTTCACACCATACTTGAAGAACTCCATGTCAGAGCGCTCTGGGAATACTATTAAAACACGTGGGATCAATGTACTAGCATTCAACGTATCGTAAATGCCACTGTATACGAATAGAATCGTATGAATAGTAATTTAAATTTCTTATCTAAGGACCACACGTAGAACTCTTTACTTGGAATACCAGTATGGTAACCACAGTGACTTATGCGTCACAGTAGTAAGAATAAATTATTATCGTTAATGGATGGGAAGTAAGGTTTATCTCGAATACTTTCTCGAATCTTTAAATATAAAAGTATAAAAACAAGTAAAATTGTACACAATTTGTATTTATAAGCGTAGAGGTAATAAGATCAATAACCTAACGTTGTAAATACGACCAGAATTTTGTGCTATTTTCGTCACCTAGCCATTAAAAATAAAATAGAGAGGTTATTTTTCAGATAAATCAATTTGTTAACATCGGACATATCTAATCTGCAGGAAATCCATTTATCTTGACCGCGGTATTTATTTAATAGCGTTCAGTCGATTGCGACCCGAAGCCACCCTAATGGAAATAGCAAAGAGCCACTGACTTGTTTCATTACAAAGTAATAAGCGGATAACGATAAAACATCTATAACTGAAAATAAAGCGCGATTTTTTTAGCTTCACCGGCTATTTGTGGTTAGCCTGAGCTTGGTAGAGGCAAGAAACTACGGGATAGAGGGAAGAGATGGTTAGAAAGATTCCTTGATCTTTCTCCTTATCCACAAAGAGAGACAGTTGCGGACCCAGTGGTAGCTGGGTCGACGACGAAGTAAAAACTATATAAAAACGTGTACCTGCTGTACATCTCTCAATTTCACCATTATTTCTTTGGAATATAACATTGGTAACACACATTTTCTTAAGAATAAAAAACACCGATAGAGTCAAATGCATCATTATTGGTTATGTTATCGGTTTCAAGATTTTTTTTCTCATAAGACAAACATAAATACATTGTAACTTGCAATGAGAAATTTACTGTATATTCGTATGATATAAGTAATTAGTTCGTTCAAATTCTATCAGTACAAAATTAAGAGAGAATTTGTATAACTCTCTCTGTGTGAGTATTATATTATGGAACGGCGATAAAGTTCTCAATATTTGAAAATAATGTGAAGGGGATTTCAATTTTATAAAATTACTTTACTCCATGATAAATAATAAAATAGCTTAAAGATATCATTTACGAGGAAGTTCATAAGAGCATCTCTTAAAAAGTAAATAAAAAAACGCCTCGCATTATTCAAAAATTGTTATACTTTGCTACGAAGAACAGTACTGCTCAACGTATACAACTTATTTACACAAGTCGCAATATTCTGCGGTGGCACAACAGCCTTATTTTACTGGACGTCTGCAGGCGACTTTATGATAATAGATTAATATCGGGGTAGTTTTAACGGGCGATAGTTTTCATTAAGGATCTTATTTCGCATTTTATCCAGCCAGCCATTGTGTTAGAAAATGAAAGACCGGAGTCTGATTGGGAGCATTTGTAAAAGGCACGAGTTTTCCGCGTCTAAGCCTGCAGTAGAGATGGGAGATGAAAAATGGGTACTTGAATTGTTTGAGCGTTTTGTCATCAAATCATTACTGACCGCTGTTTGAAACAAGTTTTCTAACAAATCGAGGAGGGTTGAAATCACAAAATTAATACCAAGCTATGTGCGTGTTGGATGCTTAAACATTCCTTATCGTTTGAACAAGTGACAATAAAATTACTTTATTTTAAAAATGCTCATGCTTAGTGGTACCTACACTGAAAGCTATATGTGTTAGTATTTCAGATACACAATAAAGTTATTATATTTGCGCATATCAGTATATATTCAAAATATATACTCATATGTGCACACATAAAACGTACGTTTTTTTAAAAAAAACATTGTTATTTATTTTTTTATTTAAAAAAAAAATCATTCTTGGTTATGTTATGTTATCATGTTAAATTCACTCGACAGTAACTTAAAGACGAATTTGCAAATAACCATACAAAACATAAATTCAATTTCATAATTGGATAATACATATGGTCTGCCTAGTTAAGGATTGAACCCGTACAACTCCTCACACGGGTCGAAATAATGAATATATATTGTATCACACGTGTCCCATCCCTACTGTACTGATTAATGTTTACCGGGGCAACTACCAGGCGTGCTGTAAAGTTTCGTAGCACTACTTCAAGCTGTTTAATGAGACGCCTTTATTAACTTTAGTAAGAAACTGCAAATTAAACTTTCTATTAGTTACAGCTTTTAGTATGATGGGTATTAAGCATTTATTAATACTGAAACTAAAG
This sequence comes from Spicauda simplicius, assembly GCA_949699795.1. Taxonomy (NCBI): domain Eukaryota; kingdom Metazoa; phylum Arthropoda; class Insecta; order Lepidoptera; family Hesperiidae; genus Spicauda; species Spicauda simplicius. The sequence continues at coordinate 14,362,390 of OX453066.1, read as the reverse complement.
ATTATATACGTTACGGAATTGTTTATATTCACTCTTTTTGTTAATAAAATATAACCTTTACATCCTTTCTCCTCTACAGTTTAGAAAATATTAAATAGAAATCTACTTCCAAACGAACAATACTTCATGTGTTTACAAAATATCTACCAGCTTTTTAAAATCCCACGACAGAAAACTGACCTTGACGTCTGAGGTCCCAATAGCTAGATGAGGATATACGCGTTATACACGCTTTCTACACTCATAGCCCCACTGTAAGTTTTTCTCGTGTGTCGTGGTACCAAAGGAATTTGAATTCATCATTCAGATACCTGTCTGCCCGGGAATCGAACCCGGGAACCATTGCGCATCAGACTGGCGTGGTAACCGCTGCGCCACGCGGGTCGTCCGGATAGAAGCATACTCCACTAATCTTTATCATTTTGGATTAATAAAAATCAAGTTAATAACACAACAAAACTCCAAGTAATAAAGCTATATGACTAATGTACAACCGAAATACAATCAAAGTCCCTAATTATAATTATCGGGCTCAAATCTCCTCATGTTTACGCCTCAGCATTTCTATAGTGGACCGTAGTGGAAATAATTACGTATCCGCACTATAATTGGGACAAAAACCCTTGTTTAAACCGGACCAGGATCTGCAGGGGACACTATTGTGGACCCCTGAAAGAGAGTCCTCTAACTGACCGAGAAATTGTAAATTGTCTATAAAGGACGACTGATTTGCCATTGTTGTGGCTACGTGACGGCTTATTATGAAATTATTTTCTTACATGGGATGCAGTGGGTAGAACTATATCGAATATATTATGTAGCTTTATATAGTAGTTAAGTGTAACTGGGGATAGTTTTATAGTGTTGGAACGTAAATAGCTAGTCGTAGATGGTGAGAATTTCTATTCGAGAGATAAGCATATTGGTATTGTTCACCCTGACATTTTTACTTACAAGTGTCTTTATGGCGATTGATGGTGTAAACCAATTACAGTTTCTAATAAGCTTTTCTAGTCCATTGGTAGACGAGCTTACCCAAATGGTAGTTATTGCCAATAGTCACCGCACCTAGTACGCACGTCTGTGACCATAGTGGATGTTCATATTACACGGCACAATGCTGCTCGCATCAATTCGATTTTGCTCATTAGTCTTAGTACATTCACCTCATGTGACGCTTCCATACAGTATTTTGCAGACATACCGTCCAATATAATACGAGGCGAAAATCAAAGGTCCGCAGCAAAGGGTCTTCACCCGGTTTCTAATTCAGTTAATTTGGGCCTTAAATCTCATATTGCAAAATGGACGCGGGCAATAATTGCGTTTGGTAAACACCGGCAAGCCACGACGAGTACACGGCACATCCATTAGGGAGGCTAGCTGGCTTATTGACGTAATTACATTGTCTTTATGAGAACAAAGGTGACTTTGTACACAATTAATTTGGTCGCATGCGACGGCTAAATACGTTAAAGTGACTTGACGTAAACGTTTTTTACTATAATGGAATTGGTAGTAGTTGATTATTATGTACTAAATGTTGTGAAGTTAGTGTAGTATCACTATTTTGACGACTCGCGTGGCGGAGCGGTTATAGTACAGGTCTGACGCGGATTCCATTCCCGGCCAGACAGGTATCTGAATGATGAGTTTAGATTCATGTTCTGCGTTTGGGTGTTTGTGTATTCGTCTTGTGTGTTTCCATAGTGCCCACGACACAGGAGAAAATGCTAATGTGGGGCTATGAGTATAGAAAGCGAGTTTAAAAAAAAACTATGTCTGAGTAAAATGTTTTTCTATTATGAATCTATTCAGTACTGCTTATCATCGTATGATTTCACCACCGGATGCTAAGATCTTCGTTAAATGTTTTACGTAACCAAAAAGAAAAATAGTCTGTTTGTTTTTCGGTCCGTCTAATTAAATCTAACCTTGAAACTTGAATCGAACCAAATGGAAAACTTTTTGGCAAATAGTTTATCAATCATATCAATATCATAAAAAAATATTACACATAAAAATTGCTAATAAAGCTGTAGTCTCGTATAAAAAATCTACCAACTAATAACTTCCACGTATTTTTTAGTCCTTCATAAAATAGCAAGATCATAAGATCTCGCAGATTATACAATCAACTCAAATGCAGTCAACGTACAATAAGTAAAGTTACCTTGTAATTAATTCATACAACACAATTATTTGCATGCGCTGAACTCAGATCGATGGTTGCAGACGTATAGATGAAACCAATACCGTCTCTCGAAGTAATTGAATTAGGGCTCATTGAGTCCAATGTACATAACCTTCGTACATGATTGCTTGCCAAAGATAGTTTAAGAGCCTCAGAAGTTTGGCGTATATTAATATTATTTGGATAAGATATTTGATATAAGCATAGTTTATCATCCAGTTAGGAAGACTACAAATTGTTTTAATATACTGTGCATTGTTCAATGTTTGTAAAAGTTTCGCACCCTCATAGGGAATATGATTTTGGGTAGTAGTTGTTATGATCATATAAAAATGATTACACAAACACCAAATTTCAGAATTTACTCCAGTTTCATCAGTTGTATATTTATTTTGCTGGGAATCGAACTCGAAACGAAGATATTATACCGCAAGGGTAATGTAAAATATTAAAGTAGTAGATACAGTTAATTATATATTTATTGTATTTACTGTATAGTTGATGAAACATAATAATACCAAAATGAGCATAATAATAAATAGTATTGGACGTATATTTACGTCCTGCCGTTGTAGTGGACGAATATGAGCGTCGTAACATTGTACCGAGCTTGTTTCCTCGCTCACATTGCGTATTATGGTGGACGGGCTTAATAACACGAGTACCGACAATGCTTGCCTGATGCGGCTTATACAGAGTGATGTTTCTCTTTTATAATTCTCAGGCATGTTAAAAGTTGGTAGTCACTATCAGTTTCGTGGTTTTTAATTATATACAACCGTTTAATTATTGCCTTCAAGTCAAAATTTCAATATAGAAATCATAAATACTCGTAGAAATACTAGTTACTATGATCACCTAAAAAAATTGTACGTGAACACCGAAATTCAGAGTTAAGTCCACGTTCATCAGTTGTATATTTACTTAGCCAAGAATCGAATCCAAAACACGAAAAATCTACAGCAAGGACGACGTAAAATTAAAATACATAAATTAAATTTGATACCTATTATACCCTACTTACCTATACTTGTATGATAACCAACTCGATAAATATAATAACGCAAACGAATAACAAGAACCAAAATTGAGTATAATAATAAATAGTATTGGACGTGTATCCACGTCCTACCGTTGTAGACGAACATAAGCATCGTAACATTGTACTGAGTTTATTTCCTCGCTCACATTGCGTATTATAGTGGACAGGCTTAATAATGCGAGTACCGACGATGCTTATTCGATGCCTTCTTATTCGATGCCTTATGCAGAGTGATCTTACTCTTTTATAATTTTTAGATAAGTTAATAGCTCGAAGTTACTATTACCTTCGTGGAGCCTTGAAGTTTAAATTTCAATGTAGAAATGATAAATATTAACAAAAGAGATAGTTAAAGTCTTCGTAATCATTCAGGAGGATTAATAAAAAATGTTTTTTTAATTTTCAGTTACGTTATAAGTTGGTAGTCACTATCACTTTCGGGATTCTTAATAATGTACATCCATTACATAATTGCCTGGAAATCATATATTTTATAATTTGGAAATTATAAATACTTGTATGATTAAAAAATCTACAGCAACGATGGCCACAGTTTTCGCAATCACAACATCGAATAGTGTTAACAAAATTAAAGCTATTTATTCGGATTTATTGAATTTTTGCTAGTGTTTTACTTTCAAACTATGGCAAAATGCGTTTCACTCCCTACAACCTTCAAGTTTTTCTGTTCTATTCCTCTACGATAAAATCTAAGCCGTTTTCAGGATTACCCTACAAAGCAGAGTCAACAATTCTGTATGTAAAGTTAGATTAAATTGCAGGTTATTTGCTTAAATTAGAAAAGTTGTTTAGGTATGAGAATAAATGGCAACATTTAAAAGATCTTTAAAAGCATAAATCATTGTTTGAAAGTATTTCAATTTCGTTTAAACTGTACACGAATGGATCGCGTATAATAAAGTTTCTAATTTAATATACTCTTTATAATACGCTTTAAAAAGAGTTTCGTAGTACATTTAGATTATGGAAGTTTGTAACTATTTCTTCGTAAAAGTTTAGGGAACAAGTGGCTGTTTTGATATACAAAAATTCTATTACGAATAAAAATGTATGAATCCCTCGAGGGTTTATAGGAGAGTTAGTTTATAGGAGAGTAGTAGAATAGTTTATAAAGTACTGCTATAACTTTTTATTGTATGTTTATTATTCTTAGCTTCGCACTCATGCTAGCTTTACTTCTTCGGAGAATGAAGTTAAACATATAAAAATAAATTTAGGTGTTGTCATATACATATTTAAAATGGTTAAAAGTTATGCACATCGGCTACATACATATATCTAAATAATAAAGTTTAATTTTTCGTGGTATTTCTAATGGTAATGACGACCCGCGTGGCGCAGCGGTTACCATACCGGTCTGACGCGCAATGGGTCCCGGGTTCGATTCCCGGCCAAACAGGTATCTGAATGATGAGTTTAGATTCCTGTTCTGGGTCTGGGTGTTTGTGTGTTCGTCTTGTGTGTGTCCATGGCACCCACGACACAGGAGAGAGTCCTACTGTGGGGCTATGAGTGTAGAAAGCGTGCGTGCGTGTAGCATTTTTTTTATTTTGATTGCGGCCACATATAAGAACTGTTATTAAAGTGGGTTAGGACATGTTCTGGTATGATGATTTAAGAAAAGAACCAGTAACCAGTGGAAACTTCACTCATCTTAGTATCTTTATTATATGGTTTGACTTTGTAATATGTAATCGTTTGTTGTCCAAATAAATAAATGAATAATTGTAAACTAATTATACTTATAAAAATATTATTTCTTGCATTAATTTCTTGTACATTCTATTATCTACATATATGTAGCAGACCATACGATTAGCAGATAAAGGTTAAACCAATAGGTAAATTAAATACCCTGATACATTTCGTACCACCCTGTACGTCATGTCAGTATAATAATATCATGGAACGTATCATATGTCACGTGAACAGAAAGCAACCCCTACATCATTGTGTGGCTATTGTCCGCAATATCTAGCGAATCACGACTCTGGCATTCGTCTTTGATTTCGTCAATTACCTTGAGTTAATTGTCTCTATTCTAACACAAGTTATATACATATATAAATCGATGTAAGTTCAGACTTATTAACTTGCGACTTTCGTTACTAATTTTATTTGACCTTCAACTCATTAATGATGTTGAATAATACAAAGTATATTACTAAATTATACTACAAATTTACCACACGTAGGTATTTATAATTAGTATATTCTGTTATACATAAAAAAGTTATAGATATTTCTTATGATACTTTATTTACTTACTACGTACACATATAAAATCATTTTGTATTTATATATTTTCGTGACATGTATGTGGGTAGAACTGAAATATTCGTCGTCCATAAATATTCGTCGATTGCGTCTTACGACCAGTTATCATCGTGCATTACGTGAATATATACGGACGTTCTGTATGCCATTACTACCCTCACATTCTCAAATACTACATGCACACGTCGTGCTATCGTGTGACTTATTAAATGCATAAACTACTCCTCACAAAGAACAGGCCGTGTCTACTTTTAAAGGTCCAGCATCGCCCGCATCACATCTGATACAATTTTGGTTCGCGGATCAACTTAAAAAGCAAGGTTAATGGTTTACCTATCTATCGGCTAAAATGAGATTTGGGTCATTTCTTCCACAAACACATGTTCACTTTATATTAAGGCGTACCAGGGCTCTTGGTAACCCTCAATATATTTTTAAATCGTACAACATTGGAAAATGTAACGACTCATTAAAATGATTGGGAACTAAAATCATCATTTGTTTTGTATGGATACGTAATTGTAACGTAACCAAGCGTGAACCGATTTTAGAATACATGTTTATATTTTTTTTTATTGGAACTACTCGGCAAGAAAAAATATTGCTTAAATTTTTAACTGGTTCTTAAATATATTTTATGTCGAGATGTTCATGTGTTCTTAGGGTTCCGTACCCAGACTTACTAAGACTTCGCTGTCCGTCTGTTTGTCTGTCACTAAGCTATCTCATGAACCGTAAAAGCCAGACAGTTGATGTATTTCTGTTGCCGCTACAACAACGAATAAAAACAGGCTAAAATAAATATTTAAGGGGTACAACAAACGTGAAGTTTTAGCCGTTTGTTACAGATAATGCTACGGAACCCTTCGTGCGCGAGACTGATTCGCATTTAGCCGATCTAATAATACACAAAACAATGTCAGATGCCATAGATCACACTCGTAGCTAATGCCTAGAAATTAGCTATTAGAATCAAACCTAGCATCAATTTACGAAGTTGAGATCTTGAATCCATAACTAACTTTATCAAACTATTCATTATCGAACTACATAATGAGATGGATAGTCATAAGTACAACTTTGAATAGTATATACCGTACAAATAAAATAGTAATATTGAGCAGCACTTCGCAAATAAAAAAAGATCGCAGATAAAGTAATACAAATACCAAAGATAAAAGATAAAGTATCCAGAAAGGGAGACCTATTGATATAATTGTTTTTATTTTTTCAAAGCCAACCAGTTTGGAAAGCATTCGAGAGGCTTACCCCTGCGATGATTCTTAACAACGCCAATCAATGAAACATGAAATCCGACTAAGCAGATGTATTGGTTCCTCTTGACAAGCACTCACATGTCACCGATTTACTTCACATGAAACTATGCTCTGGGTTAAAGAAAGGAAACGAAGCAAAGTTCGTTTTTTGGCTGAAGGTTTTCGCACATAAGCCCTTTTGTAAGATGTTCTAAGGGCTATTGTTAAAGCAAAGCTGGCCAATCAGTTCCATCAGCTCTTGAGAAGCCGATGAAGCGTGTCTAATGCCTCACTTCACGAGGGTTAAGTCTTTACGCAGTTGGTTTTGTCATTTTTCCGATACACTCGTAGTAACGTTTAAAAGCACCGAAAAAATTCCGAAATTGATAACTGAGTGCCTCTTTAACAACGATGTTTACATTACCAAAAATCTTAAGAGTTTCTTGAAGATTTCGGCAATGATAATGTAAAAGTTATCAAGTACTCATGCAAGTTTACAGTGTATCTAATTTTTGCGAATTCCACGATTCACTTTCAGACCTATATATGTATCTAGTATGTATAATATCAGCGAGGATTTAAAAGTAAAGACGACTCAGTTTATTTTGTGATACTCTTAACGGTGAAGTTAAGTGCTACTATTTGGATGAAAGGCACGGCAGATACGCCATTCATCTGTCTTTTGAAGTCAATAGTAAACCTAGGCCTTCTTTACAGGGGTTTTTGCCAATATTTACCACACTTGGCATACGTCTCAATGGTATGTAACACAGGAAGATGTTGATGTCCACCTCTTGGTATTTTGTCCCTTAGTTGCCTCCTGCGACATTGTTGTTCCCGGGTTCGACTCCGGGGTGTAGTGTTGAAGTGGATGTGCGTGTATAAATGTGTCGCTGTTATGTGTATATTGTGTCTGTGTATGTATATGCATGTATGTATGTATATAAATATAATTACATAAATATTATATTTATGTGTCAGTGTATGTATGTTTGTAGTGTAAATAAATAGATTACATACACGTAAAATATGTAATGTGGGTGAAGTGCCCACAACGGGAAAAGAGAGAGTGGTGCTATGATTGATATCACATGAAACATATTCTTATCTTAATCTTATTTTTAAATTATTATCATCTTATTCTTCGTGAACTTCGGAACTTCGTGAACATTGATAGCAAATACCACTTAATAACAAGGACAAATCTTTCTTTACTATTATTTTTTACATTTATTTATTTTATCACATTATCAAGTTTAACTTCTGAAAATAATATATGTAGCGACAATACTGTTGAAATGTTATTTGAAGCTAATTCAATTATTTATGCAAAATACCAAAATAGCGAGTTTAGTTATCCATCACATATTGGAAATAGAAAGCTGATTGGCTTAAAGTGTTCGGCATCGGAGTTTATTCACATGCGCCCTCTAAAACGATGAATAATGGCGCTGTACTAAGCCTTGCTATATAAATAACTGTCTGAAAGGTTACATTGATTGACAGAAGTTATTATTCATAGTCAATTATTCGTGTTTTTATAGTTGGGTAGTTTGTTTTGGGTTTGGAAATTAAATCTGGTTTATATAGTGCAGGTATATTATCGTTGTGAAATTCTTAGATAGCGTCCATGATAGTCCATGATGCTACAATGTAAGTATGTATGTGGTTAAATTATGTTTTCGTTTGAATCCTTATTTTTATTTTATAAAAACTTAAAATTCTACCGCTAATGAACATGTGCATTTTTATAAGATTGAAGTAGCAAACGAGCATTTACTCTAACCATCAGGTGGACTGCATGTACACCTGATGGTAAGAGTAAATGCCGCACATGTACATCTGTAACCAACTTCAAATAGAAAGAACATGGGTTCTATCTGAAGTCAATCACAGATGCGTTGTTACTCCGAAGGACTAACACGGTCGCCTCATATAAAAGTGTGCTGGCAACCACACCCTTCCGAAACGCAAGAACATAGGTGTGAAGCAAGCGTTGTGGGATTGACCGACAAATAATTGTCCAGGATTTACTGAGATAAAAATAATCTCAAATGCTCCATGGGAACTATTCTATCTTGACACGATTTTGCACGACTGAATTACTTGTATAAAAGTATCAATTTCAATATATTAATAGGTATACAAATATAACTCATTTGTGAAGTATTAAATTTCTGCTTTATTTTAACAAGTGCCTGTAGCAATTTAACTTAAACGTAATTTAAATTTAATTGAAGCCAATATTCCGAACATCCTCGCGTGTACCGTAACAATTACAATATATGCCATACGATCCCATAAATTAATTACCAAACTATATTGTAATACGCATCGCAAATTGAAGACTGTAAGATATTTCAGGTGGGTGTACTTCTACCTAAAAGGGGCAATTACAGCGGGATTAGTGGTTTAGTTGCCTAGTAACGTCATCGCTCGCACGCTCGTAATCCGATTAAGTTAATTGCCGAAAATCTTACCCAACGACAGATTACTACTCCGTAAAATACGGTAAAGCCGTATATAGAAACAGTATAGTATATTGTATTCAAGTGGCATGAACGAATATTAAGGTTCTAAAAAGGTTTAACTGTAAAAATTATACTATGTCTTGGAATACGGTGTCATACCGTCTAATATAACACTTTCGTGGACGGTACCGCTTGAGTCTGTGTTCTAGAATTGTCGTCAACTCATTATCGTGCCACTGCTGGGCACGGGTCTTCTCTCGGAATGAGAGAGTTTTTTAGGCATTAGACCACCGCGCTGGCCAAGTGCGTGTTGGTGGACTTCACACACCTCCGAGAACTTTTTTTTTTCCTCACGATGTTTTCTAATACGCACATGAATCAGTGGTGCGTGCCTGGGTTTGAACCTTAGACCTCCCGATTGAGAGGGCAAGTTTCAACCATAATATATCACTGCTTTCACTGTGTTCTAGAATGACACAGAAAATCTCTATACGACATATAAATACGTAGAGTCCAATGATATCATAAGTTTTAAAGACGTCATGACAGAATGGTGACAGTAAACTTTCTAGTATTTTACATGGTGTGACACAAGGTACATCCAATAAGATTTTAACTTGTAAATTCATCAGGAATAAACGTTCTGTCGTAAATAATATTTTATATTTGAACGTCATTGTTCGTTGTGCCATATCAAAATATCAAATTATGACGTACAATCACGTTCTGTCCTTAAAAGTGTTAAAGTTAGAGTTAATACAATGATTTGCATAGATTCGATCTGAAGCATGGAGAGCCATCTTACCGTTAAATATAAAGTACGAGTAATAAGACTAAAAATATACAAAATATTCTATGACTATTTGTGATTTTTGATCAACTTTAATAATAATTTAGACTTACAAATAACGTTTGTTGGGTTTCATGGTGTACAACGTTACTTTAAATAATCACAGAATATCATAGTAGATATTATGATGACGATTACAGCTTTTTGATACTTTAGTAGGTAGTACTTATTTGAAAACATGCTAAACATGTACGGTTTTCGTGATATTTTTGTGGCTTATGTGAAAGCACACGTATTAGGAATTTAAATACTTAAACACTCATGTTTTATAACTTAAATTTTAAATTTTTTAGATGATACTAACTTAAAAAAATCAGGTGCATAATACATAAATTTCTATTCCACTTACATAAATAAATAATCTGTTAACTCTACTTAATATTCACAACGAGTACTTAGCGCTTTATTTAAAATGCATTAAGACAAAGTTCTACCCTCGACCATTTTCAATTCCAAATAGATTCAAGGATTTTCGAAAACAAAAAGAGAGCGTTTGTACGTACAATTTTGTTTAGCGGAGCATTGAGAATCAGACACCTAGATAATCTAATTAGCAATCAACCGGTTTCTTACACTGCAATGGAGTAGCTGTCTGATACATCGAAATGTATCAGACAGTTACTTAGATATTGTCTCTTGTTACTCACTGATAGTTATATTTTTGTATTATTGAGTTAGGTTAGATCTAGTTAGGTAACAAATTTTTAGACACATTTGTTGTGGGGATAAACTCATGCTGTGTAGTGGCAGCATTTTTTTTGTAATAAACGCGTAACGGGTACGGACAAAAAACTAAAGTAATATAGAGTATTACAGCGCAATGTTTTTCTATTATTTTTAAAATATTTTAAACGATTGATAACCTTAGCGTAGCTTAGTTTAAATTGTTTTGAAGGTGGTAAAATCAAATAAAGAAAAGTTAAAAGTAAAGTAGAAAGTTTGTCAGGGTAAAATAAATATTGAGCAAAATCTAATCTACGTAACGGCATGCTATAAGTAATCCATACGACATACGTTTTCAAATCCCCCGCAGTACCGGGTGACAAGTAGTGTAACTAATGAAAGTGCTTTGCTATTCTTGTGTAGAGCTAAGTCAATGTGCGTATTCGATTGATTCGAAGAGAATCGCACATGTACACGTGCATATACAATTAAGCTATTTAATTTAAAATTTCCCAATTCTGGCATCTGGAGTACGCTGTCACGGACTAAAATTAAAAAACAAAATTACTCAAAATCCTATAATTTAGTAATAGTTAATAATTACCTCAATTAGATTTTTTTTAATAAACTTGAAAGTTCTGGGAACCTCAAAGAAAAAGGAAGAGAGTTACTGAAACTATACTAGAAAATAGGTCATACCATTGTCTATTAAATAAATAATTACAACCTTCACCAAGTTTTGTAGCCAAACGTAGTACAATAACGGTATATCTTTTTTTTCTCGCAAGGGAAACCTATGTGGGATTTTTACCGCACAAAACCCCCCGGATGATCGTCCTCAGCGCTACAAAGAGGACTTCGGGATCTCCAAACGAACGCAACCGGAGGCCTCTAAGCGCGTTGCCCATCGGGCTCCTCCCAGATGGGCGGCTGGGCCCACACTCCGTCTAGTTTTTACGACGCCGGCCTACCCTGGGTCACCTGACCGAACGGTACGAGCTCCCACTCTAGCCATCTGCGACCGCGTAAGCCCTTTTAGTCGCCACTTACGACAGGTAGGGGATACCATAGCCCTATCCTTATCCCAGAACTAAAATGAAGAACTATGGCATATTTAAGGTCACTTTCCACTTCATTTTTAAGCCAGTGTCAATCTAATTAAAATAATATATTTTTCGGAATATAAAATATACGTTCACTCAATTAAATTACGTTAAGTGAACGGATTTGTGCACTTGGTTAGAACAAAGAATAGCCGAAGAATATACCTAATTGGCAATCAGCAGGTTGTGTCTCAAATAGCTATAAGCTGACGCCGATGTAGTGTCTAGCTACAAAATACTTTATTATTTAGGTAGTATTAAAATATAAAGGTTAAGGAATTTGTATGTCATCTACCCAATATTGTCCCGCTGCTGGGCACGGGTCTTCTCTCAGAATGAGAAATTTCTTAGGCCATAGCAAACTGCAGTGGCCAAATGGGTATTGGTAGACTTAATACACCTCTGAGAACTTTTTTTTAAAGAACTCTCGGATGTGTAGGTTTCCTCACGATGTTAAAGGTTGAATTTGAGTTGAAAATTATTTAGTAAAGAGTATAAATAGGATGATCATCAAATTTTGCAGTATTCAAACCCATTATTTTGTTGCATCGTAAAATTCTCTATCATAATAAAGCTTGTCGCAAGATCGTCCACATTAGATTTACTCTAATCTAGGTCTGGGGCTTCCTAAAATATTCTTGTAACACGCTTTTATATAATAGAAAATTGCACCATGCAACAAAATGGTGAGTTTGACTACTACAAAGTTTATTTTTACCTTTTCAGTCCATTGAAATAAAATCTAATTTTAAAAACATTTTTTTAACATAATTTTATTTTCTTTACTGACCATTGAAATAAAGGCTTGTTTTAAAAAATATTTTTACTAAACCACATATACTCTAAAAGACTTTTGAATTACCACCGTGAATGGATTGTATGCATGTAAAAAAAATACAAATTAACCAGCGAACACATGAAAACAATACCGGCGGTACTAACGAGAAAATGAGCAGAAACAAAAATGAACAAAGGGAAATAAATAATTAATTGATCAAGTGAGATACATAAGTGATGTACAAGTTTTCCTACTAAGACACGTATACACTAAAAGATGTTGAGTTAGCGTTGTGCATGGATTGGAACAAAAACTACGGAGAAGCTATCTAATTGGCAATCAGCCGGCTGGTCCCAGCAGCTGGAGAACCAGACGCCGATTGAGTATCCAATCAATCTAGCTTTTCGATACAGTCCTTTGTTACTTATCTGCTTTGTTCATTATTGAATAAGTTTACGAGTATAAAGTGTAGACTAGATCCTTAATAAGAATATCACATTGTTTTAGATTTACGCCCTTACAGGGTCTCATGCTGGGCTGCTAGTTTTAAGAATATCAAATGTAATAAGACACATGATGCAATTTAAAAATAAAAAAAATACTATAATATATGTATCTAACTGGTACACCTGGCGAACTTCGTTCCGCCTAAAAATATCTGTTTCTCTGCTATATAATACATGTACGTCGTCAACCAATTACTGTCCCACTGCTGGGCACGGGTCTTCTCTCGGAATGAAAGAGTTTAGGCCATAGTCCACCGCGCTGGCCAAGTGCGAATTGGTGGACTTCACACATCTCCGAGAACTGTTTTTTTTTAAAGAACTCTCGGGTGTGTAGGTTTCCTCACGATGTTTTCCTTCACCGAAAAGCAGTGATAATTAATGTATAATACGCACATAAATCAGTGGTGCGTGCCTGGGTTTGAACCTCGGACCTCCCGATCGAGAGGGCAAGTTTTAACCATTAGGCTATCACTGCTCAATACATGTATTTTACACAAAAACCTTCCTTTTGACTCACTTTAACTATTAAAAAAATGTATTAAAATCCGTAGCGTAATTTTAAAGATCTATACATACATAGGAACAGACAGCGGGAAGCTAATTTGTTTTATACTATGTATTGATATAAAATATTCCATATATTTTCAGTGTTCGTTTATGAGTGGAAATAGTTACAATTACATACTAAAACAACAAATTAATTTGTAAAAAGGTCATTGCCGTTCCCGAAAGGGAGATTAACTTGATATATTAATTATAGGAAGCTCAGCACTACAGAGAAAGCTTCAAAATTAAATTTAATTAAATTGAACTTAACATTTTTTATGTAAATTTTAAGTTTGTTAAAATGCCGTTAACATAACTTGTGAGGCTTATATTTTTATCAATAAAATCGGCAAATAAGTCAAAAGCTTTCAAATGATTTATCTAAACTATAAACAACCAGTGCTATGTTTGTTGTATTTAAAAATTGAATATAATATCCAATTTAAACTGAAATCAAAATTACATTCGAGTTTGACACCGAATATAGGTACGTTATTGTCTTTCTAATTTAATATATTTTATACTAATGAAATCTTGAAATATATTTAAGTAAAATTTTATTTTATAAGAAATTTACCACTGCAAACACTTTTAAAAATCTAAGCCTACAGAATAACGAAATCTCGTACCAAAATGATATAAAATTGGGATTTTATATTACGCTTGACGTAAAATTCTAGTCTTATATTCCTGCGGCTGAAATATTCTTACAACGGTTTTTATTTAGATTTAAAAAGGCACATTTTTAAAACTGTTTTAAATTAATATAATGTATTTTCTATTTATATAACAGTATATTTAAGAGTAATGATAATTTTGACTTAACATCGCTAAACTAGGGAAACAGATTTAAAGAATAATGTAAGAGGCGGCCTTATCGCCTAACTTCATTTTATTCCAGATAACCATACAGTATTAATTAACGATACATTTTTTTTATCTGACTGAAGTAGAAACGAGCATGGAGTCCACTGATGGTAAGTGGTCACTGCCGTCCATGCACATCTGTAATCAATTACATACAGAACATGGGTTCCATCTGAAGTCAATCACAGATGCGTTGCTACTCCCGAGGACTATGATGGTCGTATAAAAGTGTGCCGGCAGCCACACCCTTCTATCAAAACGCAAGAAATGCCTCACGCTAGAAAAAGGTGTGGCGGTGAAACCTCGCCGGGCGAAGTACACTGGTTCTACCACCTTCGAAAATATAAAATAAGTAAAATACAATTAGTAGGATTTAAGAGTAACTACATAGATATAGTATTCAATGTTACATTATTTACGTACCGTGCTTAACTTAATGGCTGATCTTCAATTACCCGTCTGCGTTTAAGATTAAAGTACTCGTTTCCAATATCCGGGCGTCTATTGGCATAAGTCATTAGCACCTCGTTCGGATCTTCACAATATTGTCGACTAAAAACCATTTACACCTGTTGCGAATTGGAAAAGCAATCAAGTTAAGAAAAAAACGCAATATAATTTATTTTGTTGTTATTGCATATTGTCAGTTATTTCTCCTATTAGAAATTACGTTTTTAATTGGTTGTCATAACTTTAACTCTACTGTAAATATGTAAATAAATGTATGTAAATAAATCATAAATTTTTGCATGCAGGCAATTAAATGTCTATGAAACAGTTAACATGAAACAGCCAATAAAATCCGTGACAAAATACATGTACCTATAAGAATGTATGTATAAAGACCATTTTAGACTATACTTCAAAGCCATTATTTTAATTCAAACATGAAAAATTAAACAACCATGTCATTTAATATATAATTTATTTACCGAAAGCTCTTACCTGTAGCTAAAATTTCGCTAAATTAGCTACGTTGTGGAGTAACTCTATCGGCTTGGCGTTTGTTTGAACTTAATTAAGAGCACACGTCGATTCAAAATGGTCGCCGACGTCTCAGATCAAAGCTCGATGCTAATATTTGTTCGTCTATTGAAAGAAGTCATTGCCACCGTACTTTGCTTAAGTACACTAATTTAAACATGCTATTTATCGGAGTGTTAACTAAATTCGAGACGATGCCTGCGTCTTTTGGTGTGTTTATTTAAGGCTTGGTAAGCTTTGATCATTGATCGAGAAATATAATGTATGTTATGGTACTAACGTACGTATATAGTAGTGATAATTGGATTTTTCCCTTGTTGTATTGTTGAGTGCAAATGCCGAAGAATCCGTTCATATTTCTCATATTTACCATAAACCGTAAGTGAAATAAATTATTGTAAATATCGATTGCTTAAACTGAAAAGATGACATTAAGCTCGAAATTCATGAAATATCATCTCGTCTCGTCAACCCATGATTGTCCCACTGCTAGGCACGGGTCTTCTCTCAGAATGAGAGAGTTTAGGCCATAGGCCACTGCGCTGGCCAAGTGCAAATTTGTGGACTTCACATACCTTCGAGAACTTTTTTTTTAAAGAACTCTCGGGTGTGTAGGTTTCCTCAAGATATTTTCCTTCACCGGAAATCAGTGATACTTAATTTCTAATACGCACATAATTTTAGAAAAATCAGTGGCGCGTGCCTGGGTTTAATCCTCGGACCTCCCGATTGAGAGGGCAAGTTTCAACCATAAGGCTATCGTGGCTCTGAAATATACTACTACTCATGAAGTATACTACAACTAAAATAGAAGTTGTGATATGTAATAAGGGTGCAAAATGGCGAACGTAGTTATGTTCGATTTTTCAGCATTTGTTTTTTTGTTGCGTAAGTCTCTTAGAGCCCTTTTATTAAAATTCTGCATTAGCCGATTAAATTTTTTCGTCCCATATTTATACAATCTGTTGCATATTATTTAAGATTTTTTAATAAATCTTTAATATATTCCAAATATAGTCTTACCAAAATATTTGATAACAAAATACTGTAAGTATAAACTAAAAAAAAACTATATCGGTATCAATTCAGTAGAACCACATAATGTTGTAAAGGTTCAACTATTTGGAAACATCATTATTCTGAATGAGTAACCCTACAAATCGATAAGGAGTAATCCAATAGGCGTTTCTTCCAAGATGTTTGTGAGCTACATATATAAATGTATATGTGTAACGTCCTCAAGCTGATTTCGCGCCACCACGAAATCACATCCTGTGTCATATTGACATACTAGTCATTACCACTGGTTTTCACTAAATACTTATAGGTTTCCTTTTATTTACCTCGCTGGTTTTTCTACAAGCGAAGGGAATAGTCGGAATGTCGACATTTTGGCTTACATTTTTATTTAAATGTTATACGCATAAACATATAAGAGAATAATGACACATACATACAATATACAATGCCACATTTTTAAAATGAAACCAAGTAGACGGTTTACTACCGTTTTTAATTTAGAAAATATATTTTACGCACAGTAACGAGCGATGAATCTATTCATTTTGACTGTCATAGAAGCACACACCTTTGATTTTGTAGTTTTTTTATCTAACTGAAGTAGTAAACGAGCATGCAGTCCACCTGATGGTAAATGGTCACTGCCGCTCACGGACATCTGTAATCAACATACAGAACATGGGTTCCATCTGAAGTCAATCACTGATGCGTTGCTACTCCCTAGGACTGTGTTGGTCGCCTCATGTGAAAGTGTGCCGGTAACCACACCCTAGTATCGAAACGCAGGAAATGCTTCACGCTAGAAAAAGGTGCGGTGGTAGTACTTCCCCGGTCGAACTACACTGGTTCTATTTAGGCAATGGGAGATCTCCCGCCAGGCTAGGTGATCATGCCTGGGGAGCGGCCGTGTTCCGACTGTTGATGTTCGGAACTTGTATATATGCAGGATTCTGAGAATGCTTCGATAGCGTGTTTCAGAATACTAGTAGCGCCATCTCTTGATGAGTAGCGGGAGGTCGCCACACTATCTTGTAAGTTATTTCTACATACGATTTTGCACCTTTGTCGAATGTTGTACATACTACACGTAACAATAGTAGTGGCAATTCCTTTATCGCGATGTCTCGAAATCTCCTAATAACGCAGACGATCCCATATAGCCGGAGGCCACAAGTTTCCAATAAGTAATTAAAATCCCCACAACGGAGATTACGTCCTACTATCACAAAAGCCGAGTATTTACACTGAGCGCCTTGGTACACTTCAAATCTTCGTATTTCTCCGCTCCTTGTAGTTAACAGGAAATGTAAGATGATTTCCCGAGTTCTTGGAACTCGAGCCAGTACTTGATATTGGATTTTACGATTAACATTTGATACGATGTGATTTTCTTTTGAAACAGATATTCAAGTTAAAATTTTTCGATACCTATTCCATGTTCACCTGAAAAATTTTTGTATTAGCGCAAAGAATATAGAGAAATTAACTAAATTGTCGTGCAAAATAAATATTTTCTAGCACTAAAAAAGATTTTTAAATAAACTGATGAACATTGACTGACGGGGTTTGACTTTGACTTTGAATTTTACGTGTTTTTAAGTACAATGATTAACCATCTACATAGAAAATATATGCGTTTTGGTTACCACATTCCAGCCACAAAAACCTGTAGCAACGGTTTTTACGCATAGCCACATATTGTCGACATTATGCGTTGTTTCAATTCGCACTTGGCCAGCGCGGTGGACTATGGCCTAAACTCTCTCATTCTGGGAGAAGACCCGTGCCCAGCAGTGGGCCAATAATGGGTTGATGCGATGCGTTGTTTTGTCTTGGTTATAAATGTATTTCTGATTAATTGTGTAAACTATAATGTTACTTATGAATTTAAAAGATTATGTTAAAAAAAATTTATGTAAACTTATTAAGAAGATAATATTCAACCCCCTATTTTACAAGTATGATTAAGTTCTTGCATTAGTTACAAATAAAATCGGCTTTTAGAAGTTATTAATCTTTTAGTGTTCATAATAGATGATTTTGTAAAGCTTTGACTGGAATAGCTAAAGAATATAAATCTTTATACCAGTTTAATTACCTTACCTTACCTTTAAAACAAATTTGTTTAAATTCCATTGCTTGGAAATGATATAAGAAACAATTGAATCAGATATGTATCATAATCAATCATATCTTTATCAATCAAGAAAAAAGTACACTAAACAATCGATTATTAAACTAAAAAATACTTAATGCTACTCATACCAGGATACTTACTGTTCGTATTATCATAACATAAAAATGCTGTTATTTTTAGTTTAAGAGAACTATGGAAACAAAAAATAATTAAAAAAATGTCCCATGTCTATACCATACCCATGTCTATATGTCTATTAAGTTTTAATATGAGCCTAGGTCGCATCAGGCCGTCAAGACCGAACCACGCCATAATATTGGCGAAATTACAAACAGTCACGACAAATAAAATGCGCAGTAATTTTGCACTCAATCGCTCAAAAGGATTACAAGAGATAACGCGGTAAAACAATTCAAATGATATAACGCCCCTGTTTATCCAAGCGCTGTTTAGACCATTTTTATGAAGAACTGTGCAAATAACCTAGCACAAACATTAATCTGCTTTGAACAACAGCAAGATGTAAAGGGACTCTGAGTAAATATTTTCTTAGGGGACAAAACTCGACTCGGCTGCTCTCCGCGCCAATTAGAGCGTGATATGATTTTTACGTAAACTTAATTTACGTAATTCATGTTTAGTCTACGTCCAATCTGATTCTAATTAATTATCTTGGCAAAGATTAATTGGTAACAGTATGTATTCTATTAAGCAATAATATAACTTAAGATAGTAACTTAAATGTACTTAATATCTGTAAAATATTCACCGAAAGTAATTTTTATTTTAAGGGGTTTACAATAGGGTCATATTCTGCACAGATAGATTTATATTTAAACGTCGCAAACAACAGTTCCTTCAATTTTTTTAAATATTCATATTCAAACAAAAGTATTTAATAAATATATAAATCTATTATGTTTTAATACTTAGTACGCTCAATACTTAGAACTCAACTCTCAATAAATGCTTGTTAGAAAATAAGTCAGATATTTTTAGTAAGTTACTTTACGACTATATTTGTGCGAAAAGCATGAGTTTATTTTTAATTTAAATTGATTTTTAACTAGATGAACCCAGCAGCTTCGCCTGTGTTAATCAAAATCGATGTTTCAACTGCCCCGTGAGAATAAGATATTTTCCCACATTAAAAAGTAGCCTATATGTTAATCCAGAGTGTCAGCTAACTCCCTAAAAAAAATTTATGAAAATCGCTCCAGCCGTTTAGACGTGAAGAAGTAACAAACATACACACTCACAAACTTTCGCCTTTCTAATATTAGTACGATTTACTGATAAGTAGATTCTAAACAATTTAGATTGTAACTAACAAAGTAATGTTTCAAGATAACATTTTTAACAAATTAAATTCAAGATATACATAAATAATGGGCAAAATTGTATTTATTTACAAGAATATACATCTATCTATACTATATAGATAAATTCCAATTAGTGAGCAGTTAGAAGCATCGATGCGTGTCGGCTATTAATTTCGCCTTAGTTTAAAATGTGGCGTGCATAACTATAATTTAGTAGCGCGACTCCGTTTGTAGCATGTAATTTATTGACACCGCCTCAGGGAGGTGACTATGCAGTTTTACTTTATTCAACCCTTCTTCGTGTTTTGTGTCTATATATACAGGGTGATTAAACTAAAAAAAGTTATTTTCCCATAGGTTTGATAAATGTCAGAAATAAATGTAAGTGGTAATGGTTATTTCCCATTACCACTTACTTTTATTTCTGACATTTATGTGAATGTTTTCTCTTGTAGTCCAACAAACCTTGTTATTTTGAATAGTTTTTTTTGGAAGGTTTTACGGGGCTTTTTACTCTTGTTTGTTTAGATATGTTGAACATAGGAATATTTGTACGTATATTTAGTGATTGGGTAAATAGGGAATTTTAAAATTTAAATATAAATTACTTCTTAAAGAAATCATTTAATAAGTAAATAAAGTTCGTGAGCACAAATTTTTGGTTGTAACTACTCATTAAAACAGAAAATTGCTTTAATTTTGCTGTAATCTCAAATATAATGTTATTTGTGATTTAAGCAAAAGGCTCAAGGCGTTTTTTATTTTAATTTTATTCATGAAAATGAAATTAAAAATTATCTTACACGATACAAAATAAATAAGTACGGTAATAGTAGTAATGCTTATCGCAAAAATTGTGGAGTTTGAAAAGTAAATTGAGCTGTCATCTAAACACCGCTAAATGTAAATTTGTTCGCAAAAAATCCAATCTAGATCGTTTACCGTAACTTGTACTGGAATGTATTTTTTTACGCTGGATATTAATTGAATTTAGATAAGATTGAAATACTTTTGGGCTGAATTATTATAATAAAAGCCAGCACTTCTAAAGTATTTTGATTTCAATTAATCAATAGTAACTTTAGTCTTGTAAACAACCCATTATTGTCCCGCTGCTGGACACGGATCTTCTCTCAGAATAGGTCAAAGCTCACCAGGCTGGCTAAGTACGAATTGGTAGACTTCACACACCTCTGAAAACTTTTTTTTAGAACTCTCGGTTGTGTAGATTTCCTCGCAATGTTTTCCTTCGCCGCAACGCAGTGATAATTAATTTCTAGTATGTACATAATTTTAGAAAAAAAGTGATGATGGGTTCGTGGGATTTAAACCTCGGATCGAGAGGACAAGTTTTAACTATTAGGCTATCAGTGCTATTATACTTATCCTATTAATTAAAAATGCGAAGATTTGTAAAGATGTATGTATCTTTGTTAGTCCTTCGCGCAAAATCTACCAGTGGAGTGTTGCTAAAATTTGGCCTACACTTATATACTTTATAACCTAGATTGACACATAGGATACTCATTAGCGACGTAGATACGTAGATGTGACCGAAGCCGACTAAGCCGTGTAACTAACCTTTTTTTTGTTTTCGAGGGGGAAACTTTCAAAAAGTACCCGATGTTGTGGGAGCGACGCGGGTCATGTAACTAACCTAGTAAGTCATATTTTTTTTTTGTAAATTAGGTGTAACATTTATAAAATAACTAGTTGATACGGCGAACTTCGTTCCGCCTAAAAGTAAAAAATCTAAAATTATCAGTGTTTCTCCACTATATTATACATAAAAACCTTCCTCTTGAATCACTCTATCTATTTAAGAAAACTGCATCAAAATCCGTAGCGTAGTTTTGAAGATCTCAGCATACATAGGGACAGACAGCGAGAAGCGTTTGTTTTATACTATGTAATGATAAGTTACAATTGTAAGTAAAATTTTTGCTTGAGATATAATACAGACCACATAATTAAAAAATAAAGTAGCAGTATTTAAAATGGCCGACCACGAACACCGCCTGTACATTAGAGATTCAGCCGCACCTCGCAGTCCGAAGATTGGATAAAGTTTGAATTTAAATTAATTTGGCGGATTATTAATTTTGAGTAATGAACTTGAATCTCACTTTAAACGAGCAATTTAGTTATAGAAGTTGCGCCTCGATGAATATTATTTTATAACGTAAGTTAGTCTTTTAAGTTCATGTTACTTTGGTAAAGTAGTGGATGACTTGAATTTGTGTATTTTCCTATCTATCTAATTGAATGCTTTCTACCTATAAGCATAGTGACTGGTATGTTATTTTTTTATCTGATTGAAGCGGCAAATAAGCATGCAGTCCACCTAATGGTAAGTGTAAAGTAATGTAAGCAACTTCAAATAGAACTTGGGTTCTATCTGAAGTCAATTACAGATGCGTTGCTACTCCGCAGGACTATGATGGTCACCTCATATAAAAGTGTGGCGGCATATACACCCTTCCATCGAAACGCAAAAAAATGCTTCACACTAGAAATATGTATGGCGGTGGTACTTCCCCCTACTGCACTAACTGAACTACACTGGTTCTACCACCTGCGATTTTTTTTATTCTTAACTGGCTTAATATTGGTGAGTATGCATTATAATCTCAATTAGAAATTTAGTTTCACATTTATATAATAAATAACGTAAAACACCTGAAAATTTTCAAACCTTTGAAAGTCTAACAGAAATACTGTACAGTAATTATTATAATCGCTTGTTATTAACAAACATACAATAATGAGTATCGAACTGAATCTCGGAATATATTTGATGAAATAGTATTATATATTCTTATAAATATAATGGGCAAAGAATAAGGATAGATAAAACTCAAAGTAACGCGTTACTCCCTAATAGCGTTAATCGCTCTTGTATTCCCAGAATGAGTGTCAAAAGATTTATATCAGCGAAAATACGCTTTAGTTGTAATCCGGATTCCGCGCTGAAACCAGGAAATTAAGGCATTGCCCAAATCTTCCCGCATTTGCACTTTCCGCACTTACGAACTGTACAGATTTAAGACTCGTTAAAAGTTTATAAGGACTTTGAGAAAGTTGTATCATTGAAATACTTAATTTAATCCATTTATTTAATTGTCGACGAAGACATTGCTATTTTAGTTAATGAGTCCTTACATTATAATGTGATATTTTGTGATTGCATTGTAAGGAACTGTTTAAAATCTGCAGCGTACGTACGACTTGTCAGGTTATAGTTGTAGAATTCATTTTCGTTTTTATTTAGTATCTATAGCAATCAATGTGCATCTTGTCTTTGAAATTATAGTCGAGTCATACTATTAAAAAATTCGAAAAAAACACGAGCTTCCTACACTCATAGCCCCACAGTAGGATTTTTTCCTGTGTCGTGGGTACCATGGATACACACAAGACAAATACACAAACACCCAGACCCAGAACATGAATCTAAACTCATCATTCAGATACCTGTCTGGCCGGGAATCGAACCCGGGACCCATTGCGCGTTAGACCGGTATAGTAACCGCTCCGCCACGCGCGTCGTTAAATTGCACTAGGTATTAAGTTTATCCTTTTTTAACTTGATTTGTTAATAAACGTGTTACAATAAATAAATAAATACAAAAACTGAACTGTAACCTTGCTATAAGAAAGTTGCTGTAAAAGCTGTTGTGTCGATTTTGATGCAACTGTCATCATTGTACCCCATTGGATATAACTCTACACCAAATAATGACCGCGCTAAAGATATATATGGCACATTTTTTTTAAATATTAAAAAGTATTACACTATATCTAATATACCGTTCCTTCACCCACTAACACTTATAAGTTTTTCAATGCAGAAAAATAACCGGCCTGGCATATTTCGCCTACACCTAAGGTCATTAAATACGATAAAATAAGATGACTAATTTTCAAAAGGTCATTGATAAGTATCATCTGTATTAGTTTTTAAATCAAACCATATTTTCACTCAGTCCTATTCAAATAAAATGTAATGACATCTAATCCCGAATACTCAGATAACTTTTGTAAAGATACTCAAGTGTACGACTTCACATCGTAAAATATCGAAACTTATCTCGCGTATTGAATTCGGATTTTACTTATTAAATCCCTCGACAGACATTATAATATCGGAGGCTGTATTGCGAAGGAATATCGCGAATTTTTGCATCGAATACCGTCATCGATATTACTTTTCCATTAGTACTTCGATTTTTTGTTTGCTACTCTTTTTCTTTTCAATACAAGACGGCGTTCTTTTATTTTCATTTTTCTGTAGACCTAATGCAAGAAAAGTCTAATACTTCACTTTGTATATTTCGAGAAAAGACACAATTGTAATCAACTGGATTTCTCATCTATGTCGAAATATTATATAAAATGCTTTTTGTTTCGCTTCATTGATGCATATACTTAAAACTGTACGTACACAAAAGAATCAAATATAAGTAAATTCCACATTAGTATATTTCATACAATTTATAAGCAGAGAACAGATATAGACATATTACACCGAAAAGCTTCTTCTAGGTACTACGGCGTAGACATTCGTAGTGTCGACGCTACGCCATTCTGGAAATACCAAATAATGGTTAATAATATTTAGGTATATATTTTTTTTATCTGACTGAAGTAGCAAACAAGCATGCAGTCCACCTGATGGTAAGTGGTCACTGCCGCCCATACAGAACATGGGTTTCATCAGAAGTCAATTACTACTTTCGAGGACTTTGATGGTCGCCTCATGTGATGGTGTGCTGGCAACCACACCCTTCTATCAAAACGCAAGAAATGCTTCACGTTAGAAATAGGTGTATGTAG
Source organism: Spicauda simplicius (assembly GCA_949699795.1). Lineage (NCBI taxonomy): Eukaryota > Metazoa > Arthropoda > Insecta > Lepidoptera > Hesperiidae > Spicauda > Spicauda simplicius. The sequence continues at coordinate 14,337,517 of OX453066.1, read as the reverse complement.
ATTAAAATATTGAGCTATACGAAGGTACGAAATGGTATTTAAAAATTTTGAGTATGTACATATAAGTGAAAGGACACTCAGTTTATTGTCATGTCATTGTATAACCTAAGCTAATAAAGTAGGCATATTAAAATTTTTACGATAGGCCAATTTTAATATGTAGTAAATATCTATGATTTTAAAAGAAAATTTTCAACACGTTATCTCTTAAAGAGTTTAAATGTTAGTACTCTTTTGTTTTAGTGTGAGCATTTATGAATTCGCGGGTAAGATACAATCCAGCTATCACTCCTCATTTGTTGAAGTATGGCGTTTAAGTATAACGATGTTACCTTACACTATCAAAACAACGTCACGGTTCGTTACAAACAGCAAAGCCACTAACACGAAGCACTGATTCGATTGCTTCAAGCAACGCTCACTAAATCCTAGCGCTGATGTGATTTACGCTAATTTCATTTCGCTCGCTAGTCTAAACGCGTCTTAATTACACTAAAGACGCTCAAAATCCACGGCAATAATTTATAGGCCTCTAGCGACGTCACGCGACTTTGCCTGAAATATACTGCGCGAATTTGCATGTGTTTTGTGAATATTTTATTCAAATGTATGCTTTGTTTGCGATTGGAAGGACAGATTAACTTGTAGTTTAATTTATTGTGTAATTCATTAGTAAGCAGCTTACTGTTTTATATGTTTTCGGACCCTTACTGATTTATGTTTGTGAATGTAAGAAAATCTAATAGAAAACTTTGGCTCATAAATTGTTTACGTTTATAAACCCACGGTTATAAAAGTACGTACATCCTTCCGAAGCACATTTGATATAGAACACAAAATTGTTAAATGTTATTTACAAAATGTAAAACGTTTTTAAATAGCTGTCAAAAATAACTTTAAGTCTGAGCTCTTCAGTAAGCTTACCCAAACAAACACTACCATTTTGTACTAAAATACTTCAATGGTTCTATTTTGGTACGAATATGCGAAATAAATACTAAGTAGTGACTATATTAAATGTAATAACAAATTATTTTGCGGATAGCTTTGTCCTATATCGAAGTAAATAAACTAACTGTTTATCGCAACATCTATTTATACCTAACATGAAGTAGTTCCCGTGTTTCGGTTTAAAAGTGTTGTTCTCGACATAATATCATATGAGGCGATAATCTTGATCTTTGTGAGTAGCAATGTTTTAACTCAAAATAAAACCCCTGTCCTTTATGAAATTAGTTACACATAGTCATCGGCTGCAGTGGCCACTATCAAATGGACTGCATTCTACTCACTGCATGCGTTTGCTACTTCTTATAAAAAATAAATGGCACACTTTTACCTTAGGTCGTTAATATAACGATACTTGGATAAGTAGCTTTTAAATTCAACGTACCTAAGAACCCACTAAGAGTCTTTTGCGGCACCGTCTCTCACCGGATGCATTTTGTATGAGCTTGGAGAATGTTTTAGATTAACTTACTTTAATTATATTCTAAGCAGACAGGGTTACCGGATCTTGCATACAGGACGCGAATAGGCGATAAGCGAAAATGAATTAAGTGAATTAATTCACTAAGAAGATAACGCCGCTAAGTTTAGAATTATGATTTTAATGTGGCTTAGTAATCTTAATAAAGAATTAAAATGATAATTTATTCAAACGGGGTTGCTGAATATACCTTTTATTTATTGTAAATGATTAAATGATACTTCAGAATAAACTATTTGTCTTAGATGAATAATATAATAATTATAATAGTCAATAAGAGAAATTTTACCAGGTATCTCCCTTTTTCATTTATATTGGATTCCTTTAACACATTACAAAAATATTACCACAGCCATGTAATGTTCATTTTTGCTTCATATCGCTTCTATTTTATCGTTAAATCTCTAGAAAGGCCCTAACGTGGCACATGTGTAATCACGATCAGTAATTAGGTGTAGCATACGCAGGATGTAGCAAAGGGGTTAGTTACCTCCTCGTAACATAAGAAAATCATTGCGTTCAGTCAAGAACACATGCTTAGAAAGTTTGTTAATATTTAATGAATACACAGGGAAAATGGCGTTGATTTGTAGGTACTTTACGTTTAATTTTCGCCCCGAAGCCGCGAACCGCTAATTCAATAATTTGACAAGCAGTGTGTGGTGCAGACACGTTATGGACGTGATTCTAACAAATGTGTTTGATATTGTAATTTATTATTAATTGGTTTCTGTTGTACACGAATGATAAATATTGGGCGAAATAAATCCTTTTAGTCTCCTACAACTTCTAAGAGATTTTACAATAATGCTTACACTTATTAAACGAAATTTATTTTGAAGTAAATTTTTAATTACATTTTGGAGGAACTTAATAGAGTATAATAAGTGCTGTGTAAAAACTACGGAAAGTGTAAAGAACTTCACGTACCTGTCTCATAAAATCTATAAGGCTATCGTCAAATCAGAAAATAGATAAGCACTATTTTTTATCAATTTACAGATTCTGCGCGTCCTAAAGAAATCCAAGGTCGAATTGAAAGCTCGATTTTGAACTTAAATCGAAGGTAGACAACCTTCAGAGCACAATAGTCGAAAGTTCTGATACAGGTGTAGACAGTTGACTGACGTGACAAAAAATTGAAAATTTATAAATAATTATAAATTATTTACAAATCAGTGGTTAATTTCTAAAACTTATAATTTTAAATTATAAGTTATGCACTGGAAACATATAATACATTTTCAGTATATTTATGTATACTTTAGAAAAGCAGCAATAGGTTAGGTTAAACTCGTTCCTTCAACCAGAAGTTTTAGGTTCGAATACCAAGTAGCTCTGATTTTTTAAGCGTGTATTACAAAACAAATATCACAAGGTTTAACAGCAAAGCTAAGAGAAAACGTATACGCCTGAGAATTAAAAAAATATCGAAAAATGTCTGGAGAGTCTATTAATTTATCATCACGGTGAACTATAGCGTAGCTTTAGTATATTATGTTTAAATATATGCCGCATATTGTAATTTAAGATAAATTGCATATTTTATGAATATAGAATTATTTATGAAAGTGGAGTGTTTAAATAGAAATTTAAAATCGTTCACATGGACGCCTTAATATTCCCTACATATATTAAAACGTATCGAGGTTATTTTTAGGATGATTAAATACAATATTATATAGAAAACAATAGCAAGAATAAATTAATTTATAAAAAGTTAAAGGTTTAATATTATTACATATAATTATTATTATTAGTTTATACAAATTTACAATGTATCTCAAATTCAATAATTTACCCTCACCTTTGTCGCCGCTGTTGATACCATGGCGTGGTCAACGCACCACTCACTGTACTCGATGCCAGGGCGAACAGTTATAGTCCGTTAAATCTCCCCAACACTAAATTGAAATCCAGTACGCATTCTAAACAGTTACCCGTACTGCACCATTCGCCCTTGATCTTGATTTTTTTAATCAAAATATTTTATTACATCGCGAAATTGAGTTCTATGTCCCTTCCCCGTACATATTCCCCTTCAAACTGGGCATCGCATTGATCGAAAAGGGTTGCCTCCAAGGTCAGTGTACAAATGCATACATGTACGTATGAAATAAAAGCATCCCTTGCGCAATATATTAAAATACGATATAATATGATTATCATGCTGTCCCCCTAACACAGACAAAATCAATAACGTCTGCGTAGACGTATATGCAAAAACCTCCGATGCATCGCCAGCCGGAAATAACTCAAAGTGGGCATTCACGTTACAACAGTCGCACGGACAGTTGCAACGACAGTTCAAGTTGAATACTGCAACGGACCTGCGACATGACCTTGGTCGTACAGTCCGCCTTAGGACCAAGCCATTCACGATCGAACTAATCGCATACGACCTAGTTCGTGCGACAATCCGTGCGACCGTCCTAACGTAAATGCCCACCTTTACCCAGAAATTGTTATAATGACATTTATTTGTATTTAGTTTTGTTTTTATTTGGGCTAACAATCAAATTAAGCCCACTGTGACAGGGAGCTATATAGGAAGTTTGAACTTATAATTTTATGGTATTATTTTTGCGTAATCGCCTCTTATATTTTGTTAATTATAGCGTTCTTAATTTTGTGAAATTATATAGAAGCACTAGTTGTTATCAGCACTTTCGTTCGCTTACACATGACACAATACAAAGATAAAAACATTTATTACAAAGATTCCTTATATTAATGTATACCATCAGGTGTTTATAAGGTGGTAGAACCAATGTAGTTCAACCGGGTAGGTACCACCGCCACATCTAGCGTGAAGCAGTTCTTGCGTTTCGATGGAAGGGTGTCATTGCCGGCACACTTTTATATGAGGCGACCATCTTAGGCTTTGGGAGTGGCAATGAATGGAACCTATGTTCCATATCCATCAAAAGGGTCTAAATTCACCATTCAGATACCAGTCAGGCTGGAAATCCAATCCATAGAACCCGCTGCGTATTTGACCGGTATGACAACCACACCGTCATGTGGGATATAATTTATGATTCTATTTTAAGTAGGCTTTGCCATTTTAGGTTCGTGATAATTCGCTTTAATGATACAGATTCGGGCACTGATTTATCTGAAAATTTTCCTTTACCTCGTACAGCGAGCGGTGTATCTGGCTACCTGTGTGTAGCTCTGTATTTACAGTGATTGTTCCGTAGTATTTATGCGCAGCGACACACTCTGTCCATGGCCGTGGGGCGACGATACTTGTTTGTTTTATAGGGGATTTTAAAGTCGCAATAAGGTACCTAAATGCCGTTCATTAAAACTTTTGCACCAATAAAAGTGTGACGGATGGTATTCGACACAGAGTTATGTATTTTTCGTACAATGATTTTTTGAAGCAAAGGCTAATAACTGGTACTAGTAAATGCTCAAGTTATGTCGTCGTTATGTTGTCGTTAAAAATACGTCAGACATTCAATATCTGAGAAAATTTCATTCAGTGTTTTGCGTATCCAATATTGTTTACACTTATGCTACTATTAATTAATTTATTATTAATTAATCATTAATCATTTTCATAACAAAATACAATAACAATATTGTCAAATGTATTATTACATGAAAATCTACTTACTTGTTATACTGTGTTTAGTCTTTAACTTCTATTTACCGATCTCAAATAAATGCCGCATTTTCTTTTATTACATCTGCATCTTCTATACAAGTGTTAACTACATTTCTTATTAAATATTGAGTAGCTCTTTTTACTCTCCCGAATAGCTATAAATAGCTCTCTCCCGAATAATTACTTAAACCCAAAGGAATAATGAAGAAGGATAAATAGAAAAACGAACTCATTAAACACTAAATACTAAATCAACGCAAGGAGAATCGCGTTTAAAACTATTAGTTAATATTTCAAATAAATATTACCAGTTTTATATCTTTACTGCTTGCGTTTGCTTTTATGGAATTAACAAAAATGGTCTAAATTAACCTGCATAAATTATTATACTTCGTGAATACATTTACAAATTGGCTGATTTATACAAACAAATGAAGTGAAAATCGAAATCGTCTATCAAAATGTATTATTACAAAATGAGATGTATCCAACTGTGAACGCAGATAACTTTGAACTTATTCAATATTTGTAAGAACAAACAAAATATTTACACGATAGAATACTAGAATGCTTAGATTTATATAAAGTAAACTTAAATACGCTTTACGCTTTCTACACTCATAGCCCGACTATAGGATTTTCTCCTGTGTCGTGGGTACCATGGACACACACAAGACGAATACTCAAACACCTAGACCCAGAATAGGAATCTAAACTCATCATTCAGATACCTGTCTGGCCGGGAATCGAACCCGAGACCCATTGCGCGTCAGACCGGTATGGTAACCACTTCGCCACGCGGGTCGTCAAATAACAATATTCTCTTTAGTATTTGCTGGAGTGTACGTAGTGAAGTACACTTCAATATTTCAATTGCCTTGAAAAGGGCTTAGAATATACCAACAAATATTCGTTTTAAGTTTGCAATAATCTATTAAATATAATTAAACTAGTTTTATAGCTTTGCTCTAAAGGTAACTATTAACTCATGCTTTGCAAAATTTCCTTGGAAATAGCCATACTATTGAAACTATTGCCATAAAAACTACCAATCATTTTATCATTTTCTAATTTCTTACGCGAAATCGATATTACTATATAAATGCTTCGTTGGTTATTAGAACGAGCCATTCTCACACAATCTCGGAAAAACACGGTTATTAACATCTATAACGTTATTATATGACTAACTGTTATTTTACGAGCATCTAATGGCCCGATAAGGGTGTTTTATTATTCCCTAATGGCTTATACCTGTCTTACAACGTAACGGGAACGATGCGTTATGACCACGCTTTGCGCCAACCTCGCATAATACATTCATCTTTATTGACAACGTAGATGTTATAATAGACTTATCGCAATATAGATACTATATGATTATAGAATAATATTATCGCAGAATGGATACAATTTCATATGTAAAGTAATCACGATGTGCGATTTTCAAACTATTTTTGGTGATAATTTGGATCGTGGTCAGGACCAAACTATAGTAGACGACCCGCGTTGCCGAGCGGTTACCATACCGGTCTGACGCGCAATGGGTTTCGGGTTCGATTCCCGACTAGACAGGTATCTGAATGATGAGTTTAGATTCCTGTTCTGGGTCTGGGTGTTTGTAAAAGTGAGCCGGCAACCACATCCTTCCATCGAGACGCAAGAACTGCTTCATGCTGGAAATATGTGTAGCGGTGGTATCGCCCGGTCGAACTACACTGATTCTACGTGGCAAAGTTATCACTATTCTAAAATTACTATCACTAAATATAATTTGCAGCTTCAAAGGTGTCGCTAATTCTTCGCCTGCTTTGATAATAGCTCTTCATACATACTATTTAGATTTCGACGTCTCTGATGCTATATATGATTTTAGACTAGTATTATCGCGGAATTGATACATTATAATACTTAACGGGTACTCACGATATGCGGTTTATGAATTCTTATAGAATTCTTTTAGCCGATATTTCGATCCAGTTGGTAGGATCGTGGTCACGGCCAAACTGCGGTAGCGGGGAGAAACCGTTGACAGGCACTAGTGGTAAATTAACCTATCTACCCTACGTCTAGTTCGTTTTTCTTTTTTAGGTTCCTTATCACGACACACAGCAAAAAGAATTCTATAGGAATTTATAAACCGCATATCGTGAGTATCCGTTAAGTATTATAATGTCTCGGATGCTCTAGGAATACTTCGCAAGAATTCAGCTTCATTTTACATTTTATACCTTAAGGGTAAAAATAGTCATTTATATGAGTACATTTCATATTGGTAAAACATATAGTTGAACTATCAATAAACGTATAAACGTAGTGAGTTATATGTAGGATCTAAGATGATAAGTTATAGTTATAACAACGATACTTTAACTCTTTTGATAGAGTTCGGGAGAGGGCTCTAAGTTCTAATAGGAACCGCAATAGAAATCAAAATTTTTCATTCGAATGTTGATTGATTCGATTTAATTGATGAATTTGAAGATCGATTCCGGAACACTGTCAAACCGGTGCTAACGGTAATAACAATAGTGCTAAGCAGTATTGTCGGGTTGTCATCTAGGCTTAGTAACATAAAAAGAAGCAACTATTATTATTTGAGGCATTCTGACTTTACTCTAAAGAACTTTGATTAAGACTATTGTACTTAATACATACAGCTCCGTATTCCAATCCAATATAGAAAGTAACAACATTCATCGTCATTTGCAACACATAAAAACTTCATAATGAAACTTAATAAGCAAATAAACTGTACGAATATTTTTATCCAAACAATGCACTGTAAGCTTGTAATGTACATAAATATTAATATTAACGGTACATGCCATTGAGCGTAGAGCCACCCTAGCCCTTTGCAAAGCGTAGCCAGCCATCAATTAGTACTTTGACTACATTATATAGGCATAGCTCTGTTATATTATACAGATATCTGGTTAGACCTCGGTTTGTTTATTTTTAATTTCCTCATCCATTTGTCTACTCGTTTTAAATAAATAACTAACTGCTATTGCAGTATGTATAGGATAAGACTTATGTTCTTTAGTAGTTCAAAAGGAATATCAGAATTTTGCTAGTACTCTTGTATTCGTGTAATATGTAACTAACATAGATTCATTGTGATGAATATTAGTACCAATCACATCGCTACGACACTATAATTAATCCGACACCTGGCTCGTTACTTCTCCACAGAGAAGTACTAATAATAATATAACGTAAACATTAACTGCGATGCGATTCTTTAAATTAAATAATTTCATGTCTTTTATTTTTTATTTGACTGAAGTAGCAAACGAGCAGGCAGTCCACCTGATGGTTAGTGGTCACTGCCGCCCATGGACATCTGTAACCAACTTCATACAGAACATGGGTTCTATCTGAAGTCAAACACAGATGCGTTGCTACTCCCGAGGACTATGATGGTCGCCTCATGTTAAAGTGTGCCGGCAACCACACCCTTCTATCGAAACGCAAGGAATGCTTCACGCTAGAAATAGGTGTAGCGGTGGTACTTCCCCGGTCGAACTACACTGGTTCTACCACGTTCTGAATTCTATTTGTATATGCATGAATGTATAGTTACATATATTTGATTTTATTTCGGTGATTTGATATTCCATAGCTTAAATATTTTACAATCACTTTTCGGTAACAAAATAATTTCAATAACAATAGCTGGTACCGTAACCATTTATTTGTATCATGAAAATGCACGCTCCTAACAGCTTTTCAATACTGAAATTGCACGAGAACTCATCAATCACAGTGACGTGTTCTGTAGCTTTCCATGGCTCGACGTTTCTTGAAGTCACCCGTAAGGAAAGCATACATCACTCGCACAATGCCACTGTAATAGACCGTTGATAGAGGCTTCAATATGGAAATTTATCCGATTTTCTCCACTTCCCGCTTGAAATAACTTCGATAACGGAATCTTAATATAGCACGCATAAAATAACATTTCACGGCTCATAAAGGGATATAAGACGCGAAACGAAACGAAAAAATATAGCATTATGTGGAGTGTGTAATTTTTATGGTTATCTCTTGAATGGAAGGTATGAGTGTTACTCGCATTTATTTACATTATATTTTTTCTACCAACAAAAATGTGATTTAATAATTTTCAAATATTACGGAATTATTATATACAGCATATTATTAAGGCGTATAATCCATCCATCCATCCATCCATCAGCCTTTGAAAGTCCACTGCTGGACATAGGTCTCCCCTAATCTGGCCACTTCGAGCGGTCCTTAGCCATCTGAATCCAGCGGTTACCCGCCGTCTTCAGAGTTCTTCCGCGACAGAATTCGTAACGATGAAATCAGTAGGAGAACGAAAGTTATCGACATAGCTCTCAGAATTAGTAGGCTGAAGTGGCAATGGGCATGCCACATCGTTCGTAGGACTGATAACCGATGGGGTAGAAAAGTCCTCGAATGGAGACCACGTCTCGGCAAAAGGAGTGCAGGCCGCCCCCCGACCAGAAGGACTAATGACCTGAAGGTGTATAATAGTGAATTCAAATTTCTATTCCGTGAGACGGCAAAAAAACTATGGTTACTTAGCTGTAAAAACTTTAATGCCTATTGAGATGTCTTTTTAAAACAAAGGAGGCCTGGAATGTCAAAAAAAGTTAAATAGTTGCTACCTCGTATTTAAATTACCAAGATTAATGAAACTTCGAAGTTATATTCGATAAAAATGCGAACAATCCACCATAGAAAGCTCTTTGGTTCTAACAAAATTTACATTTGCGATACCGTATGAGTTTTCGTTATACAACCTCATTGATACATGATTTTACGACTCATATAAAACACACGCTTTGCCGTTTTTAATAATTCTGAATGATAAACGAGTGTAAAGTACAGATTTATCAGGCTGGGCACGTGTCGACCCGACTCGCCTTTGCTTCAATAGCGATTTGGATGTAAGCCCGAATTTATGGACCGCTGATAAAAATTGTATCGTCCGCGATATTTTTATCGTTCCCTGTTTACTGCTTGTTTATTATGTTGTTTTAGGGATTGTATAATGTTTGCTTAGTCGCTATTTTAATATACCCATATTTATATACCCATATAATTGTAACGAATTTGGGTATTTTTATGTAACTAGTTTGTAAAGTGAGCTTAATTTCTTTTAGTTATTATTATTATAATCTAATCAATGTTAAAATAAAGGTATGTTACTCTATGTTAATAGATAGACAGTAAGCAGTAGAACAACCCAAACAAGTATGTTATTCTCTTTTGCGGCAACCCATTATTGTTCCACTGTTGGGCACAGGTCTTCTCTCAGAATTAGAGAGTTTAGGCCATAGTCCACCGCGCTGGCCAAGTGCGTATTGTTGGACTTCACACACCTCCGAGCACTTTTTTTTAAGAACTCTCGGCTATGTAGGTTTCACCGAAAAACAGTGATAATTAATTTAATCCGAATATCATTTTAGAAAAATTTGTGGTGCGTGCCTGGGTTTCAACGTCGGACCTCCCGATCGAGAGGGCACGTTTCAACCATTAGGCTATCACTGCTCCGAGTATGTAATTATTTATAGATATTCCCGTTCTCCACTGTAAGTGAGTAGAACATTCTGTTTACTGGGAAATCCAGGTTGTGCTCAAAGAAAACTTAAATACAAGCATAATACATTTGTTATAGGTATATCCATTTTTTTTATATAAGAGGAACCTAAGCCCTTAAAGCCTCGGATCCTGTTATTTCGAAAGTGTCTTATGTAAAAGTTATACGACATATCTTCATTATTCACGAGTTCGATCGAAAATATCTAAACTTGCCTTTACTCTTGTAATAAGCAATATCGAAAGAAACATTACATAGATTCGGTGGAAAGATTTGAGTCGTAGTACCACATCGCACATACACACTCATTCTACACTCCCAACCCCACACTAGGATTTTCTCCTGTATCGTGGGTACCATGGACACACACAAGACGCATACGCAAACACCCAGACGCAGAACATACATCTAAGCATTCAGATACCTATCTGGCCGGGAATCGAACCCGGGGTCCATTGCGCGTCAGATCGGTATGGTAACCGCTCCGCCACGCGGGTCGTCAAATGACATATAATTAAGCCGACGCTGATATAAATATTTTCAGATAAATAGTTGCAGATAAATCTTGCATAATAGCATAATCTTGTTGAATGTGCTTGTTATAACACTTCATATGCTTTTTAGAACAGTATCACTCTTCATGTGTATGAAATACAAAAAAGATTTTCAAAGCACACGAATACGTCATGTTACTGTATCTGATTTAGCTTAAAGCTGCGTTTTATACAAAATACAAGTAAAACACATGTATTTCGAAGCGGAGCATTATAGAGTGATAACATCTCTCCCTACCCGCAAAAGCTTTCAAATGAAGTATTGCATGGTAGTTGAATGGGCCACAACGGTAGAGTTTATATTGAAGCGAGCTCTACATTGATGGTAGAGTATAATCATTTATAATGGATTGGGTCGAAACATGAGAAGTTGATAACATTTTTGGCACATGAAAATGTTACTATAAATATCGTTTCTGTCTTGCAATACTTATTCAAATAGCATTAGAGAAATAATATGCTTAGATCATTAAATACACCAACTTATGATTAATTTATGTTTATGGTTTTCCATTATTATTAGCATTAATATGTGAATAATGTGTTATATCAATATAATATAGTGTATATGTTAAAATCGATAATTACAGAACTTATTTTGTTTTATAATAATATTATTTTTTAAAAATAATATAACTTTTAAGGCGTGTATTATTTTGAATAAATAAAGTAAGGTAACAAGATTTTGCAAATAGTTGAGCATAAGAAGTTTGTATTTACACCAAAAACCGGTATCGCATTTTTATTTACCTAATGTATCGCAACGTAAACACCATCTACCCATAACCATAAAATATTTTACAGCGTCCCTGAGAGATCATATTCATAAAGTGAAGACCTTATGATTTTAAATCTTCATCAATTCGCCCACAACATATGACGAGCGGGGTTCGGTGTTTTGTTTATTTTACACGATTTTATTGGACTCGATGCGAGTAAAGCCGGGATAAAATTTCAATTGGCGGAGCTGGAGACAGCAGTGGTGGGTCCCCGCAGTTTATTTATTGTGTTGTGCAAAGTACTACGGTAGTTTAACTTATAGGGACTGGAAGGGACATTGTTGTCGCCGAATATTGAGATTGTTCACTTTATTGTGTCTTTGTATAAATTGTGTAGAACTCTTTTTAGACAGATTGTTTTAAGCATTTTAACAATATGTTTTTTTTTTAAATTCAGACCATAGCTGGTGACATAAGTGAGTGAAATCTATATACCCGATATATAGGAAATCATTTATACATATGTTATATTTTGCCCTTAAAACGGAAATAATATAAAAATATACTTTTGTAAAATCGTGTTTATATAAAAAAAAAAACAATTTATACTGACATATGGGTACTTGACACCAATATATCTTTTCACTAAACATCTTAAAGTAATATTTAAAAAGGGCATGTTAAAATAGGGACATTCAAAATAAAAATCGACCAAAAATACCACAGCACTTCTAGCTATAGCTAAATCCGTTTCAGAGTAAACCCTGTCGCTTCCACTCGAAAAATTTCAATCGCACCGCCGCAGACTGGAGCCCACAATGAAAATCCCTAGAAAACCTGAAAATTCGACCACTGTGTGCTGAAATAAGATAAGTTAGGTTCACACACCAACTTATTTTCTTTTCTCCCAAACACATTAGGTTTTAATTAATACGTCCAACTTTTATTGATAGTTGCTTAGACGAAGTTTAATTTAGAAGCAGATTTATCACTAGAGATATTTTTATTTCACTTATTTTTTGTAGGTTATTTGACACAAAATAATATCTACTCTCTCAAACCTACACATTATTTTTGATTTTAAGTCCTATAGACAATTTAACAAAGATTAGTACATACTCTCTCAAATAGCATACATATTTAATAATCATTAAAAGTTATTGGGACTTTTTATGGTTTGGTTGTTAAGACGACACCACTAAACTGGTAATAACAGCAGTTTAAAATTTGCTATATTTGAGTATCATAACGCAAGAATCGCATTTATTGGTTTAGTACAATTTTATGTATAAATTCAAAGAAGTATTCCAGTTGCTATAATTCTTTATTGTTTGATTCTGGAAGCACCACTACCCTAATTATTTCTACCTAATAATATTTTGGTTTGTTCTCGGAGGTGTGTCAAGTCCACCTATTAGCACTTGGCCAGCGCGGTGGACTATGGCCTAAAACTCTCTCATTTTGAGAGAAGACCCGTGCCCAGCAGTTGGACAATAATGGGTTGTACCCCGATATTTTGAATTGAAGGACGTGGCAAAGGACTCATCCCGTGCGTATTAACTTCTTCGTCATGGTCTTCGGGTAGCAACGCATTTATGGCTAACCTCATGCAGGACGCTGTTATTATATGGGTTGATTACAGACGTCCAGTGATGTTACTATCTGATGTAGTGTATGCTTGTTTGCTTCAATATAATAAAATGGTAAGTAGTAAATTTGAGGATACCTACATAATATTGAAGGAACCTTAATGTCCTTAGAGCGTTAGGTTAAGCACATTACTCATAGAAACGTTGAAAAATATTCTTTCACTATAAATTATTCTCATATCAAGAACAGGTGACACACAGACACCTCCTCAGATAATCTGACATGATTTATGTGCAAACTGAGTTACGCACATAACTTTACGAGTCATATCACAAACTCGATAAGAGTGTGATGAAAGAGACATATCGTCAGGAAAGTTTTATGATGCAAAGCTTTTGATGGCTGTCTCGTATGATAAACAATGTTTTGAAGAGCTTGATCTTAGTAATATGATCACGTATTTGAAAGTATTATTTATATATTTATTAGATCACCAACACAAGTAACAGCAACAAAGTTATGTCGTGTTAACTCGTGTCGTGCTAAGTTATTCGCTTTAAAAATATTTTTAACTATACTTATGATAATAAAGTAATCACAGGATGCTCAGAAAATCTAGTGAAATTTAAATAACAGATACATTGATAGTCAAAATTCAATTACTAAAATACAATAAATGAGAAAATTAAATTAAGAAAATTAAACAAAAAATGAGAAAATTAAGACTCAAATTGTTATTAAAATCGGAAATGTAATTTAGATTAAATTAAATTAAAATAAATTAAGATGTCATAAAATTATTTCAAAAGCAATTAAAAACGTGAATAAATATTTATTGAAACGTAAGCTGTATTAGATGAATAAAGTTTCAATAATTGTAAACATCTACGTTTAAGTTGTTGACAAAGTTTCAAATACAGTTCAATCACACTTTTCTGTGCGTGTGCAAAGTAGAAAATTGATATTATAATATTTTTTTAAAACTATATAGTCTGTTTATAAATAACAGTTTATTTTAAGCATGTCAAACTATACACGAAATTGAAAATTTTAGAAAAAATAGTTAAGACTCCATTGGTACAATAAAAAAGCTAAACAACTAACTTATGAAACTATCAGTCACTGTTAACAAATCCTTTTAAATAGATGAGCCAGTTATTCAGGTTGCTTTAAGATTGTAATCACAATAAGTAATCTGAATACGGAGATCCTGGTTGACCTCTGAAGAAAACTAAGTCTTCGAGTACATTAGAGAGGTTATATTAATACGTGAAGCAAAAACTTGTGATCCATTTTAAACATACTTGCCGCGAACGGAGGAGTATGAAATTACGTACGGTGAAAGTTGATGTAGAGAAGGATTAAACATACATAAAATCAATTAAAAACACTAATGTGTTTTAGTTGCTTTTATGTCCACACACACTACCTTGCATTTGACATAAAAACATACATAATAAACGAAATAAAACATTCAATGTCTTACTATGAAAACTCGTAACGTGAAAAAAGTCAGATGACTTTGTCAAAATACCCGCTATTGCTTTTAAATACAGCTTGCTTAATTAAAGCTCTTTTTACCTTTAACGTCTATATTTAAAATAACTAGGAAATTAAAACAATTTACCGAATTTGAAAAATATTCGTGCTGTTTTGGACAATATGAAGTTTGGTTTTAAGTTACATTACGGCCGAATTTCGATCGTTGCGACGGGTGACTAGTTTAAAGAAAAAAGAAACTGAGAGTTACAATTTTATGCAAGACTGTGTAGAAACTATACACAGTGAATATAACGTTATGACGCCGAATAAATTATTCATGTACGGACCAAAACATGCAGAGACGACGCATTCAAAGATAATCTCCGGTGATTTACGATGAGAACTCCTACATTTATACTCTTCGATTTTGTCAAGTTGCATTCACGAACCAAACTCAAACTGAAACAAATTGCACAACTGGGAATGACATGTTCAGTTTTTCAACCGAATGTCTCGTATAAAAAGATTGAAAACAAAAATATAACCTTTAAATAATGAGGATCACTCTGTAGGGATGAGCGCCGCCGTTCCCAAAGGTAGCTTTTAGACGTTGAATTTAAAAAATAGATAGATGCCGCACTATACCTTTGTTTTATACATCAGATTACTTAGACGGAATTAATTTGTATTATATGTAGCTATTAATGCCAATTGCAGGATAGTAATTGATGGTCTAATGTTTTTTGTGTGTGTTTTTTTTGATAAATAGCTAGCAAAACACGTTATAAACACAGAAAGTCATAAATAAACGCAGTGCATCAATTCTGCAGCAAATTTTAAACAAAATTGCTTACGTTACTTATTTGTGTAAATACTTAAACAAATACACCAAATCGTAGTAGGTTTTAGGGCTTAGAAGAAAATAAATTATCTAAAAGTTCTAAATATATAATAATTGATGTTAATAATGATTTATTGAACTGTTAAACCTATTTCTGATAACAAGAAAAAGTCTGTAAGAATAATAAAGGCAATGTTTTAGAAAACCGGCCATTGCGTCTTCTACATTCATCAATATTCCAAACATTCAGTAAAAATAAGCAAATTTTGCAAACTCCAGCCCATCAAACTAAGTATAAAATGTTTGCACAAAACCTGCTCTGTGTACCGCACTGCAGAGGCGTCTATGCCGAGCTTTGAATTCGCTAAAACATTTTCGGGCTACTCTAAACTGTACCGGCCCTTTTTAATATTTCTATCTTCAATAACATATACCTATTTTTCATTTTTGAACATGAATTTGCCTTTCTATCAAAGCCTAAAGTGAATAACATGTTATACCTCGGCACTAGAATATTATTTTGCACATAAAACTTTTGACGAGTTTTCAGCATTTGCACGAGAATAAATAATTGAATATAGTGAGTTCGTTACTTGGAATATCTTATAATAATTGTAATTATGTGATAATTGAATTCAACTTTAACAAATTGCGATAATAAGTATGCAGTGTTATTAAAATTTTAAATTAGTTTCGTTAGTTCTATGTGATATGAATAATGATAAATTAATGGAAAATTTAGCATCACAATTTTCTATTACATCTAATGAAAATCTGTTCAGTTATATGTATTACGCACTTTCACTAGTTTCGTTCAACATTGATTTCGGACAAAAACTGCAAACTTAGAAAAGGGAATTATCATTATGTATGTTTCCAAAATGATACTACAAGTTTAAACACTTTTTAAATACATAAAACCGTATTGCACTATAATAAGATAACGTACAAAGGAATCGAAATCCGTTAAAAATCTAAGATGGCCGTGTGAATCCTCCAACTGTAATCCCTTTACACTTTCCAATGGATTTCCTATTGCAAATCGTATTTGCGTCTCAAAGCTACGTCTGGGATCCGTTGTATTCGAAAAGCTTCTCGATTTACACGTTCAGATAACTTTTCTTTTTTTAATGACCCCTCCACATTCCAATTGTTGGATATAGTAACTTAATCCGGGAGAATGGAGTTCTCTGTAGTTGACTGTATTTTAGTTTTTGTAGATTTTCTTTATAAAAAAAACGTAGCAAACGCGCATGCTGTACAACTGAGACGCTCATGTGTACTACCGGTCATGGACATCAGTAATCAACCTCAGTTAAAATTTGAATCCTATTATAGGTCGACTACAAGGATGTCTTGCTCTGTTAAATAAGTTGAAACGCTTTGAATCCTTTATACGTACTATATGTGTAAGGCAGTGAATTTTTTTTGGACATGGACTGTTATGAATCCTTCATATCTTAGTTCTTAGCAAACTCAGGCGATTGAAATCTTAGACTCCCGTTTTAGGTATTTTTAAACACCTGGTTTGTAAAAAAAATGTGTTTTTTTTATTTTAAACTGTTTTATTGAAAAAACAATTATAATGACATAAAAAGTAATAAAGTTACACCCAACATTTTTTCTTATCTCATCAATACCGTAGATTGCTGAGGAGAGTGGTGTTATTTTTTTTCAATAATTGTTTAGCATAAATACTTGTTGTTCAATTCCTCAAGGTTAATCTAACTCGTCAATGCATAAACTCCGCAACTTTTTCAAAGCGTACTACAATTCTATTACTCAATTTCTATTGTTTGATCCCTAATTGAGGTAGTTATGAGAAAAATGTAAACCGCCATCTTGTAGTGGCGGCCATTTTGGGTTTACAATGATAATTTGTATTGTCATCAAAACTAAATGTGTGTGCTAAATATCACAACAATCTAAATGTAAATGTGACCCAAAAAAACAAAGCAAGCAAATAAAACCGTTTAAAAACACCTATTTTTGGATCATACGTACTTTTCATTTAAATAATGAAATATTGGCAAATATATAGACACAGTTGTAAGAAGAACGATACCGTCCTTGTGGAAGGATTGGAGTCAGTATAAGCTGCTACCTTATATCCTGCTGCTGTATCTAATTATCTTCTTCATCTTCTACTTCGTGGGTTTTTAACGTAAGTCACCATAGCACTACACATATCGAAACACTGCAAACAATTTTAGATTAATTATGAACATAAGATATTTTTTACATAATACAGTGTTTTAATATTAAACAATAGTACAGGAAAATTTCATATGGTTACATTTGACTTAGATGTTTTTAAGAGCAACAGTTGATTCAAGTTAGGTGCAGGTTTTTGTACTTCCA
This sequence comes from Spicauda simplicius, assembly GCA_949699795.1. Taxonomy (NCBI): domain Eukaryota; kingdom Metazoa; phylum Arthropoda; class Insecta; order Lepidoptera; family Hesperiidae; genus Spicauda; species Spicauda simplicius. The sequence continues at coordinate 14,319,272 of OX453066.1, read as the reverse complement.
TGATGATCTTTGGTTAAAGTTTCTACTTCAGATTTTAACTTACGGAGAACAAGGATATCACTAATCAAAGGACATCACATCATAAGGATATCACCACAAAAAGTATTAATTCCAGAGCAATTGTCTTTTTACGCACATTTTTTAATCTCTCACTAATTAGTTCGAACAGCGCGTCACACTGGCCTATGTACTAAACATTTCAGGATTTAACACGACGTTAGCACTAGGCTACCCGGAATGGACTATGCTGCAGGTTACACTAGTGCCCTAGTGCAGTCGCGCGCATCTGACCTCGAATGATAGCGAAAGTGAATCAATACCGTCCTCAGCTGACGCCTATCTTATCCTGATAATTTTCTCGGATCGGAAGCTGATGTTTCAATACATTTTCTATGGAAATATATAAGAAAGGATAGTGTAAATAGATTGCATATCATTAGAGTTATTGTTTATATGATTCTCTATATATGGCCAACGTAAATTCATAGTATACAGTTCGTAAAGACATCTGCGCACTGCATTATCGATAACTTCTCGGCTGTATTCAGATTGGTCCTTGAGTTTCAGAATTTTCTACTAGTCTATGCTGTAATACTTACATAGTCATGTACTAGGTACTCATGTGGAAGATACCACAGGTCTTCCTATCTAAATAGTCTAATTATTTACCAAGTAAATCTTGTTTTCGTAACAATAAAGAGAACTCAAAGCATTTTAATCTTTCTTCCATTTAAAGTAAGATAAAGTCTGGAGATTCTCTTATTTTTTTGTTAAAACAAATACCAACGAATTAAAAGGTAAACAACACCAAAATAAAAGAACTGACGAGAAAATTTAATTGATAGGAGTTGAAAATTAAATGTTTCAGATTTTTATTCACTTTTGCTTGTATAAGAAAACAAAATATTTTCTCTCCAGTAATTATAAATTGCGAAACGCTTGTTTAAACACCGATCTGCAATTAAAGAGCGTGCGATAATCCTGTTATCTGTTCTGCCAATTCATAATTAACAAGAATAAAATTCTAAGAGTAATAGCGAAGGTTCTGGAGCGTGAAGGGATTATAAGGGATGGAAATCAGTTTGGTGCTTTTGTTACTTCAAAATACTAATTAAATATTAGAAAATATTCTTAGTAAAGAAGTTATTGCTGGATAGATATTCGTGAAAGACCCGATGGTCATTAATTATCCTAGATTGTTTTTTAAAACGTTACAAAATTTTCTGTCAACAGTGCCAAGAAACTTACTCGTTATTAAGAGGTAACCATTAATAAATTACATTTATTCCTTAGGTAAATATTACCTAAACAATCCTTTTTTTGTTTTCGAGGGGAAAACCTTCAAAAGGTTATGTGGGATTTTTACCGCACTAAAAGGTGGCCGTTCTCGGCGCTAAAAAGAGGACTCCAGGATTTCCAAAGGAACGCAACTGGAATCCTCCGCGCGCGTTGCCCTATGGGGCTCCTCCCAGATGGGCGGCTGGGCCTACCACTCCGTCTAGTCTTTACGACGATATGCAGCCACACATACCGCCGTCCTTCCCGGGATTGCCTGACCGAACGGTTCGAGCTCCCACTCTAGCCGTCTGCAACCCCGGAAGCCCTTTTTAGTCGCCTCTTACGACAGGCGGGGATGCCGTAACCCTATTCTGATCCCGGAACTACATGGACGACCTAAACTAACTACCTATCTAACCTGTTTACCTAAACTTACTAAATATTACATGCTTGAGTATAACATTTTTATGTCCATTAAATTTATTCGCACCTAATTGCGATAGGACATCTAACAAAACGTTTCCATTACAAGTTTAAATTGAAAATCACGAACATTTGGTACTGTTTATTGCCTTTCCTATAAACTGTGCACATCTGAAGGCTTTACATGCAGCGGTCCGATTCACTGGGCCCAGATCGAATTTGTCTGCAAAGTTTGAATGTTTCAGAACGTTGAGTGAAGTTTAAAACGATGGAGTGTGGACCAAGAGTTATGTTGTTTACAATGGCACCCAAATACTATACTTTAATGAAGTTGTAATAAGTAACTACGGTGAGCAACAGCTATTAAAACTGGTTTTGCTTTTCTCGTCAACCCATTATTGTTTCACTGCTGGGCACGGGTCTTCTCTCAGAATGAGTTTAGGCCATAGTCCACCGCGCTGGCCAAGTGCGAATTGGTGGTTTCGCTTACTTCGAAAGTCACTCGACTCGACAATATACTCATTGAGTATATTTTTAACTCACTAATGCATATATATATTATTTTATGTCTAAGATATAAGTAAGGAACAAATTAGTAAATACTCCTCAATGATCTTTATCTATATTTATACTAGTATATAACAATTAGAAGGTTTGTGTCTGTTTGTTACTCAACGCAAGAACCACTGATCCGATTTAGATGAAATTTTGCTTAGATGTAGCGTATTTAATTATCAGTCTTTCTCAGGCTACTTTTAATTTTGATATTTTGATCTATTTAAAGTCTTTTAGTGATGTCACTACACTCTTTGATTTCAGATTTAATTTTTTTTCATTTTGAATAAAAAGTATTCTTATTATTTATTCAAAATGAAAAAATTAAGTAATGAATAAAAAAAATAGCAAATTTCTGATGGCTTATAATAAGGGGTACTTCAGCTAGCATCAAGATAAGTATAGAACAGTGCAAACAAAAATTGTAATTTAATGAAATATGATTTTGAGATTAATTTGATTTTGAACAATAAACAAAATGTAATGAGAGCGGATCTTTTAAATTCGTTGATGCTATTAATTTCACCTATTTATCAAGTCAGAAAAGACCACTAACGGCCTTAGACAACTCCTTAAAAGGGAATGCTACCTTGTTATCACATCTTTCTATGTGTATACCATAGTACCATAGTCTATTTGGTTTCATCTCTTCAGTCAGTCCATTTTTTTCATCAGTTCATTTGGTATTGAAACCAAATGAACTGCAAATTAAGGTATAAAAACCAACTGAAAATGATTTCTAAAATAAGTTACTATCTAGTTTTTACACAGATACTACATTAAAAATCAAATTAATACAAAGAATCACTTCGTAATATCTTATTATAAAGTTAAAGCTTGAACGCTTTTAGGCAAGTCTTAACAAGTATTTGATCATTGTAATCTTCTTTATTGTCTTAATGCAAATTAACGATTAATAAAAGAGACGAATTAGCGCGTTGGGAGCGTGAAATTGCCTCTGATTAATACTAGAGACATTTTGATTGGCTTCTTTATACTTTAAAATTTTATAATATTTAAACTTTTTAAGAATAGGCATGTTACTAACCATTAGGTATTTTTTGACCTCATGAGCATTAGAAGGCAACCTAAAAGGGCAGATGCGTTTTTACTGAAACCGAATAAAGACGTTTTATATACGTAGTAAATATTCCTTATTACATAGAAGTACTTTTAACCGAAACGTAGAAGTTACAGTTTCTAAAACCCTAAAAGAATTAAATTATTATTATTGAAAATGTAATTTTGTTTTTATTATTGTCTTATTTTATCTTAATTATTAAAATATATATATCGTCAATCCATTAGTGTCCCACTGTTGGGCACGGGTCTTCTCTCAGATAGGTCGTCTCTGAGATAGTTTTAGGCCATACTACACCGTGCTGGCCAAGTGCGAATTGGTGGACTTCGCAGGTGTGTGAAGTCCACCAATACCGAGAACTTTTTTTAAAGAACTCTCGGGTGTGTAGGTTTCCTCACTATGTTTTCATTCACCGAAAAGCAGTGATAATTAATTTCTAATACGCGCATAAATCAGTGGTGCGTGCCTGGGTTTGATCCTCGGCCCTCCCGATTGAGAGGGCAAGTCTCAACCATTAGGTTCAAAGTATTAAAATTAAAAATTAAAAATTAAAATTATTAAAATATATTTATCTAAAATAGCAAATTTGTCTTATTTCTTATATTGTCTTATGTCGTGTCGTCTCGTGTTGTCTTACTTAACTTTACATTGCAGCAGTTACGACTGTATGATTGCTGCATGTTCTTAATTTGCTGCATAGAAACACCAAAGTATTTTGTATATATAAAATAATAATATAAAGTAATATATAAAATATTTTACTAAACATCATACTTAGATATTGTTCGACACGTTACCATAATGAGGTTGTCATCTCAATACATACAGTAAATTCGTAGCAGTCGGAGGAAACGTATAACCAGTTTAACAAGAACCTCGACTTACGAAAAGTCGGGTCGTATTTTGGTTTACGAAGTTACAAGGAAATTGTCGCATAAACAACAGCGAACGAGAGTTATGCATATGCAAAATTTTCATTCGATTTAATGTGATTTATATTTATAGGAAGAAATATAGATAAAGTAAAAATAAAATTAGTGCAGTGATAGCCTAATGGTTGAAACTTGCCCTCTCGATCGGGAGGTCCGAGGTTCAAATTATGTGCGTATAAGAAATTAATTATCAGTGGTTTTCGGTGAAAAAAATCTGGTGAGGAAACCTACACACCCGAGAGTTCATAAAAAAAAAGTTCTTGAAGGTGTGTGAAGTCCACCAATTCGCACTTGATCAAAGCGATGGACTATAACCTAAAACTCTCTCATTCTGAGAGTAAGCCCGTGCTTATCAGTGGGACAATAATGGGTTGACGAGAAGAAACAATAAAACAAAATCCCCTGTTATCCCGACGAGAAATTGAATACGCAATCATTGTGACAAGTCGATATTTTTGCTGTAAAATATTAATCCTTTTAACTTTTTCCTACCAACTACCATAATTACAGCACAATTACTTCTATTATTATTTGTGTACTATTTTCATAAACGTAAATTATGAAAAGATAAATTTTTATAACACATTTTTGGGCTTCTTAATTGATTGAACCATCTTTTTATTTTTCATTTCTTATTTATTTTAAGCATACAATATAACACAAGTAGGTACATATATCGCCTTCTATTCGCATGTGATGAGACAAGTTGGCGTGGAGGATCAATTTAAAATGGGAATCAGAAGAGTGTTCCCGTCAGTCGCAGGTGATAACTGGATCGAGTAATTAGAAACTGACGCACTAGTTAATAAGGGACTAAGTTTGGCAGCCAAGCAGACGCTCCGAGCTCATTAACACTTCTGACAGATATCTAACGAACTATATATTTACAAATAAATGAAAATAGTGTTTGTGTGAATTTCAGTACAATAAACGCCATTAAAACTTTTTTAATTGAAGTAACAAGAGCATGCCGCAGAGAACTTGGTAGTAAGCGGTTACTGCCGCCCAGCGATGTGTAAGTTCATACAGGAACATAGATATTATCAGGCATGTGGCAACTTCATGCAGAACATGGGTTATATCTAAAGCCAATCAAAGATGCGTCGCTACTCCCGAGGACTAAGATGGTCGCCTCATATAAAAGTATGCCGGCACCCACACCCTTCCATCGAAACGCAAAAAGTGCTTCACGCTTGACATAGGTGTGGCGGTGGAACTTCCCCGGGCGAACTTATTAGTACTAGATTATTACGTTTTCTCAAAACAATCATTGTTTACGTTTTCGCCTGATACGGCATTGCAATGTACGGGTGGAAACACAAACAATGGTTGTTTTTAGGAAACGTAATGAACTCATGCTCATTGCCTCATATGAACGCATGCTAGCAATAACACCCTTCGTCTGAAACGCAAGGACCGTTTCACGTTAGAAATAAGATTCACCATCCCATGATAAACATTCCTATACGTTAAGCAAAACGTTAAGCAAAAATACGTTAAGCAAATACGTTAAGCAAATACGTTAAACAAAACGTTAAGCAAAAAAAAAGTAAACAGCATATACCTAAAATCAACTAAAAACACATTATACTACCTTGCATTTGACACAAACATATACATAATAAACGAAATAGAACATTCAATGTCTTACTATGAAACACATAACGTCAAAAATGTCAGATGTCTTTGTCAAAATACTCGCTATTGATTTTAAATGCAGTTTAGCTAAATAATTGAACCTATTTTTATATTTAACGGGCGCGTTCAAAATATCTTAAAAATTATTACAATTTATTAGAATTCGAGAAATATTCGTTCTACTTTGGACAATATGAAGTTTAGTTTTATAATTAAAATTACGGTCGAATTTCGACCGTTGCGACGGGTGACTAGTAAACGTTATATAGATACCTTTCTTTGTTGCTTAAATCTCATAAAAAGTCATACTATTTACTTAAACATATAATTATAACAACTTATTGTTTGAGCGATTTTGAATTCAGATCTTATTGATCCAAAGAATAAAAACTCACAGCTTAGTTAGTTAATAAACTGTGTGAACAAGCGTCAGATAATCTATTGAAAACGTAGAATACTGAATCTGTAAAAGAACAAAAACATTCAAGTGTTTTACATTCAGCTCTTTGTTCACTTAAATGCTAGCGGCTGGCGGTAACAAAGAATATTAAATAACATTTAACTTATTTGCTTTCTATTTGGAAGTTCACTATTATGCATAAAAGTAAGTGGTTAATGATTGTCGTATTACAGAAATATAGTTATAGTGTTATTGAGGACTCGTGGAAGATTGGAGAAATTGGAATGTGCTTATATCATAATACTAAAATAAATAATCAATGAATAAAAAAGTTGAAATTATATTCAAGATAAACGGGTTCATTGCTTAAAAAACTACGTATTGGACGTAGTAAACGACAAATAATTTCAAAATCTCCCATCCGATTAAAATACTATGCACTTTTTTTTTTATTTCTAGGGGGAAACCTTCAAAAGGTACCCGACGCCGTGGGAGCGACGCAGGGTTATGTGGGATTTTTACCGCACTAAAACCCCCCCGGTGGCCGTCCTCGGCGCTGAAAAGGAGGACTCCGGGATCTCAAAACGACTTCAAGCGGAATCCTCCGAGCGCGTTGCCCCATCGGGCTACTCCCAGATGGGTGGCTGGGCCCACCACTCCATCTGGTCTTTACCACGATATGCGACCACACGTTTACCACCGTCCTTCCCGGGATTGCCTGACCGAACGGTTCGAGCTCCCACTCTAGCCGTCTGCAACCCCGGAAGCCCCTTTTAGTCGCCTCTTACGACAGGCAGGGGATGCCGTAGCCCTATTCTGATCCCGGAACTACAGGGACTAAAATACTATGCATTACTGTCATTAATGCTTCATAAAAATATTATCTTTACAAAATATTTTTTTACACGTAGTAGAACCAGTGTAGTTCGACCAGAGAAGTACCACCGCCACACCTGTTTCCAACGTGAAGCATTTCTTGCGTTTCGAGGGAAGGGTGTGGTTGACGGCACACTTTTATATGAGGCGGCCATCTTAGTCCTCAGAAGAAGCAGCGCATCTTTGATTGACTTCAAATGGAAACCATGTTCTATTTGAACTTGCTCACCGATGTCCATGGGCGGCAGTGACCATTTACCATCAGGTGAACTGAAAGCTCGTTTACTACTTCTATCAGATAAAAACAAATCTTTGCGTTTTACTTGTTATATAATAATAGCAATTAATCTCTATTTTAACCTACCATGGTTAGTTAAACCATTTAATAATTATAATCTAGCACTGCATTATACTAAGAGGCGTTTATTTCCACTACAAAGCTTTAATATGGGCATGAAAGCTTACGTAGAGGTATTACAGAACAGCTGCAGCTTCTGAGCGGTCCGAAGTTAATTAGACGCGATACTCGAGTCCGGCTGCGGTTTTAATAATATTCGCCGGACCCAGCGATTGATATGGGTATACCCAGACTGCTTACACTAGAATTCGAGCTTTGAATAGTTTAGGATTGAGCGGCGATTATTCAAACAATGTAATAACTTGATTAAAATCAACATAGCGTTACATTCTACATAAACCAATGTTATGAATATTTATAATCTTTGTTATGTATATTTTTTGGTTCACATTTATTAAGTCAATTTCTTCGTTTAAGAGTAAATAAAAATTCATATGTGTGTTCTCTTAAAATTAGGACTAAATGTGACATTGTTATAATAACTCTGTATCTAACTCTGTTCACCTAGGTTCTCTGATTACAAATGTTGCAAAAAACTATACCTTGTTCCTGTTCCAACTCGATTTGTGAAACGAAAAGGAATCTATCTTTTTTGTTCTCATGCTTTTTGATTGAAATCAATCTACATATTTTCTACATTTATTAAACTTAGCTCTACTCATAAATGTGGTAGGCTTCAACGCTATAAAATAAAAAATTGATAAAGAATTGTTATGTTTAAACACACATTTATATTTATCATAGAAAATAATAAGCATCGTATTGGTACTACCAAATATTAAAGTATGAAAAAATAATAACAAGAAAATATGAATATAATGAAATGCTGACATTTTGTGTTATTTAATTTTCGTGTATTCGAATATATCAGTTATCAATAGCTAATATACACGTAACGTTATATATAACCAGCCATTTACATTGACGAAAAAGAAGTACAATTATTTTAAAAACGTACTCTTTAATTTCACAAATCTCAAAAGCAAAATCGTTGCAAGAATTTTGACGTTTAGTTCATGACAGCCTTGTTAGACGCACTTGAGGGATTTTCGGCTCCCTAGCGCCGCGCACTCGAAAAGTTAATAATTCGAAGCCCGCGCCGCAACTCTTGTCAGTTCCCATTCATATTCATATTTATTTCGATTCACCTATTCGCTTTTCAAATTTAAATTTAAATCCTTAATTTTAACAAGACATGCGGCATAACTTATATCCAAGTCGCCATTCAGACAAATTGCTCGGCGGCGCGGAAACGGAGGCACATTGTACTGTAATGCGGAGATGAATGAACGGAATTGGAGAATTATGATTATTATTCTAATTTAATATTCATGGAAATTGGGGAAACGTTAGATGAACTGTTTTGTTTGTTGAATGGGTTAAAATATACTTGTATTTCGTACTTTGAACAAGTAACAATAAAAACAATAGTACCTAAATACATCAATATTTTGTGATGTTGTTGTTGATGTGATGTTTAATATTTATAATCTAAAACTTGACTACTGGAATATGATAAATTTATTTATGGTATAAAAATAATATATTCGAAGCAAAAGACGATAGGTGACATCCACATAAAATTTAATTCAAGGTAATAAAATTTAATTCAACCTTGAATTAAATTTTATGGTCCTTTCATATGTTTTCAGAACTGTTTATTTTATTATTCATTTCCATTGTTAAACCATTACATGACGACGTAGAGGCGACATTTTCAGGTTATTATTATATTACTCCTACGCAAAATAACCACATTTTCAAGCTTAGATAATTAAATTCAGGAACTCATAAAGAAATATCTCACTAAACTTTATTTTACAGAGCACCCACTCGAATAACTGCAGAAACCGCAAGACTAAGAATGCAATCACCATTCTGGTAATTAATAATTCTAGACCGGTCTGAGGACATAAAGTCAAACCCCCACCTCCCCTATTAGTACTCCGTTTTAATACTGCCCACATTTAGCAGAGACCGCCCCGCACATATTAATTTTAGAGACGCTTTTCATACTATTGTTGGAGAAATATCGAAATTGGTGGACCGATGTAATGGAATATTTAATGGGTTTGTAAATTCTATTCTACAAGTATGTATTCCAATTAGTTGCTATGATTATTTTTAATGGAAACTGAAATATGTGTACACTGTATATTGACTGAAGTAATTGAATGCGATCATTGATTTTACTATTCAATTATTGAAACTATTAACCTGACTCTTGGGTGCCTTGTTGAGTTCGTTAAAAGGTCAATTATTTCCCAACTGCTTCAGTTAAAAAATGTTTACTAAATTAAAATATTGCCCTGAGATCAGAGAAAAAGAGGGCAACTTTTCTTATTTTGGGTATCTAATGAAGCCTATTAAATAGACTACAAAAATATTTAGGTACCTACACAGACTATATTTAGATTTTTTTTTATTAATCTTTATAGTGGGGGTTGGGGTACAACCAATTATTGTTCCACTGCTGGGCACGGATCGTTTCTCAGAATGAGAGAGTTTTAGGCATTAGCGCTGGCCAAGTGCGAATTGGTGGACTTCACATATCTCCGAGTACTTTTTTTTTAAAGAACTCTCGGAGTTCGAACTTCTCGGAGGAAGAAACCTACACATTTCCTCACGATGTTGTTCTTCACCGAAAAGCAGTGATAATTAATTTGTAAAGAAAAAAAAAATGGATGGATGGATGGGTGGATGGATGGATGGTGCGTTTGAACAGCCTGGGTTTGAACCTCGAACCTCCCGATTGAGAGGGCAAGTTTCAGCCATTAGGCTATCACTGCTCTAGTCTTATAAATAAAGCCGAAGTATGAAAGGAACATTCTAGTTTTTAGATGTCCATGGGCGATAGTGGAGGTTGGTAGTAGTGGTAGTTACGACCATTGCTGCCCAACTGCCCAACATATAGTTACTACTTAAAGCCGATCACGGAGGTGTAACCACTGGTAAGAAATAAGATGGTCGCCTCTTTTACACTTTTGGAATACGTTTTGGAAAACTCCTATACTTGTATGTTTCTTTCTGTTCTTTGTCTTTATTTTAAGCAAAAAGCTTAGAAAACGTGCTGTAAGGTAAAATTGCATCCCACATAGAGTAAATATGTAATATTCTCTGAGAGACTTGTAGACTAAGTTGTAGAAAATTGTTCCATTGTAATATATTTCATCCGGCTTTCCTGCGCCAAAATGATTTAATTAAATTAAATTTCTAAATAAGCACAATTTTCTTCGTTTATTGTTTTATTAATCTTCCCAAGTCATTGTTACGCGATCACCTTTAAAAAGAGGATTTCACTAAAAAGTCATTAAATTTCGCAAATTAAAAAGTACCAGCAACCTGGCATTATCAAAAAAATCACCATTTATTCTTCGGATTCTCTTTGTTTTTGCACAAAGCAAGCTGCAATTGTAATTCGAGGGCGGATCAGCCTCTGAATATTCATATAAGGACCGTATAAAAAATTTCATTCGAATGCATTTCAATCAAATTAAACCCCGTAACAGTTGTTTTAATAGCGGCAGACTACAATTACGTATGATATGAATTCGCTGTAAAAACGTTACATTTTTAAATTTTGTAATAACTTGCAATCTATCCATCAAAATACTATGAATTTCATAGCCTTTTGAAGTCGGTAAGTCTTAGTTGAAGGGTACTAGACAAAAACGAATGCAGAATAAACAAATATTAAGATTTAAATATGTATTATAATATAGGCATATGTATCCCCAATTAGAGGTAATTGGAAGTAAAAATACAAAACACAAAAGAATATTTCTTTGCTTTCTGTATTATTTGTTTTTAATATAACTATTCTTGACCATGTCACGGCTAGGGTTGCAATCCGGACAACCGGATCCGGTAATCCGGCGGATCCGGCACAAATTTACACAAACCGGATCCGGTACCAATTCACCACCAGATCCGGACTTCCACCGGATCCGGTGATTGTATATTTCTACAAAGATTTCACATTACAAAAAAAATTACCGTTAGAAATCGATGATTTTTTTACACTGTTTTAACCGTTCGTCGGATCCGGCCGGATTGAGAAAAACACGGCCGGATCCGGCCGGATTGCAATCCCTAGTCACGGCATTAAGCGACAGCGCCAAACGTAAACGTACTTAGGCTCTTAATTTTGTCCTAAATAGTAACAGTACTGGAAAAAGACTTTTCTCCACGACTAGGGGAAAGCAAGTATATTTAATCGCATTGCTCCTGCTGATGGAGAACACTATATTATGTAAGTCAACATTGGCTCTGGTGACAAAAATATTTTTTATTGTAATTATATAACCGCATATACGTATATACATTAATTTTAGTACCTATTTTGTACTTTGGACGAGACCTAAACCGCTCGGTTTAAATTTACGAGTATGAATACAAATTAAAGTAAGTAGTTTTACGTGTTTATATGAAGAGCGATGAAAACATATTTTAACGAATTGCTTTATTAATTAGTAAATTGAACATCACAACTTCATTAGATATTGCGCTCTCAGGTGTATTTATGGGGTTTCGTCGTCTGGCTGTTAGCAAATTAGTCCATTGGTGATGTCAATTTAAAAGTATTAAAATGCTACATTTGTGTTAGCCACAATTCAATTAGTTGTGGCAAATGATTTCTATGTCATAACTAAATTGATATTCGTTAAAGTTCAAACAGACGTGGTTTCACTTTTAGAATTCGGTTATTAGATAAACAAAAATGCATTGAAATTAATGTCTATCCGTCTATCTATTTGTACAATTATCTTAAACGACCTAAAATTATTCAAGTGACATTCCCATTCATGGACCAGGCGTTTTTAGTAGAAAAATATACTTACGTATTTATAATAATGATATTTAGTATCCCTGATTGGGGGTACAACTCATTGTCCCACTGCTGGGCACAGGTCTTCTCTCAGAATGAGAGAGTTTTAGGCCATAGTCCACCGCGCTGGCCAAGTGCGAATTGGTGGACAGTATCCCTGATTAAAAATTATAAAACTATACACGAAGCGGAAATTATTAGCTTTAACAAACAATAGTCTAGACATAAATAAAAATATTTCAAATTTCCAAACGTAAACAAGTACCCTAATACCAAACCTGGTTACGGCGAACGACTTTGAAAGCGAATAATCCGATCTGATAGAAATGAAATCTTATTTCAGGTCTTTTCATATTCGATATTGTAGCGTGAAGAATGTTTGTAATATCGTATCAGGTTCAATCATCTCGCCAACTCGGGGAAGTAAAGTAGTTTCGCAGTAATATTGTGCGTGACAGCCGCTTATAATATTGCGACTGCGTTGCGTTTGACGGAAGCGAGATTGTCGCTCGTGCGATAAACATCATAGCTATTGTGTTGAGAATAGCATTATGTGCCGTAGATTGCGTTTTTTGTAAAAAGTATGGCCAGTTTATAGCTAGTTATTGAATGGACTCTGTAATTATTAAAGTAAACATAATTGAGATCATAGTATATATTATCTACTCAGTAACTTTAACTTTACCGCATACGTAATAAATAATAATTATAGTGACTATAAATGGTTAAATTTGTACGCATATATAACAGAATTAGACACAATAGGCAAATCTATACATAAACAATAAACTTTACTCATTTCATCTATTTTTGCAATTTTTCATTAATAAATACGAATCATCACGTGCTCTGATTGTACCTCAAGATGACTGAAGCATGTATCTAATAGGTCAAATTTGAGAGCGATTTTCCTTCATTGGACATAAACTTTAATCGCATTCCTATTTAATGACACTAGTTCTCCACAACATGGCCTTAAGCTCATAAATCTACGAGAGGACGCTGCAGGACATTATTAAAATACCACATCGGACTGTTCTGACACGTTCCTAATTAAATTTCACACTAGAGACTTTAACTGCTCGTAAAATTTTACAACCCTTAGAGTTTTCATCGAATATTATAGCTTTTATTATCGTTAGTTGAGGGATTATTTCTTTAGGAGGGTATCAATATAGTAATATAAAGTATATGTCGTCACATTATATTGATGCTACAAAGGAAAATGTATGCGGTTGTTATTAGCCATCCAGTTTCAGACGTTTGTAGGAGTTACATTATTAACATTTAATAATATAAACTTACTTACTTTTATATTTATTTAGAATTATACATTTAATGTATAATTCCAAAAAAATATAATAGTAAGGGAAAATATATAGAGATATAGATGATAAAGAACTATTTTTTTATATAATAATGAAGTAGCAAATGAGCATGCAGTCCACCTGATGGTAAGTGGTCACTGCCGTCCATGGACATTTGTAAGCTACTTCATATAGAACATAGGTTTTATCTGAAGTCAACCACGGATGCATTACTACTCCCGAGAGCTAGGATGGTCGCCTTATATAAAGTGTGCCGGCAACCACACCCTTCCATCAAAAAGCAAGGAATGCTTCACGTTAGAAATAATTGTTGGTATGTTTTTGTTATAAAATAAATATAGATGTAGTCAATTTTTGATGTTGACGTATTGATCGATATAAATTAACAACAAGCATAATATTATTAAAAACAGAAATGTTCAAAATTAATGACACCCTATTCTTGAGACTCCGAAGAGTAAATCCAAATAATTTATTTACATAAATAAAATTGTAACTATTCATAGGATTATAATCATCTTACTATTGTGTACGAAACTTTCAAGACAATTCTATTTTGGAAAATACTAACGAAGATACAGATTTACAAAGATATGAAAAGACTTGAATGCTAACAACGCAGATTAGATCAACTGTATTCAAAACTAGAAATAAATTTCATGTCTTATTTATTTCAAATACTGTTTCTGAGATAAGGGAAATGTGATTGAACTGAACATTGAACTTCGTGGAATTTGATTCTATTTTATGATTTTATTTGTCAAAGTTTTATATAAGTTTCGTGTTTGTTGAAAATAGGTGTACTTCATAATATTATGTTATTTCCGGTGCATGTAAAGGTGGTTGAACTTTATAGTCCGACTGATTTTGCTCCACCGTTATACCTATTTATACCTTATAACTGTAGTTTTAAGTGCCAGTGTATTCTTTTTTTATCTGACTGAAGAAGCAAACGAGCATGCAGTCCACCTGATGGTAAGTGGTCACTGCCGCCCATGGACATCTGTAATCAACTACATACAGAGCAACGGTTTCATTTGAAGGCAATCACAGATGCGTTGCTACTCCCGAGGACTATGATGGTCGCCTCATGTGAAAGTGTGCCGGCAACCAGACTCCTCTATCGAAACGCATAAAATGAATACGATAGAAATAGGTGTGGCGGTGGTACTTCCCCAGTCGAACTACACTGGTTTAATGTATAAGATAGAATGCAGTTTCTCAGTGCAAGGCCCTCCAGGTCTGAGTATTATCTTTTTATTTGGATACTTGTACTTGAAGTGAAATTATTTGACACGTGTGTATCATAAATTTTGTATTTGTTTGACACATATCATTCTTTTATTAATTTAATTTCGAATTGACGATTATGTGGTTGTTGTAATGTAAATTTGTACTACTAATACATCAAGTAAGGAAAGGATCTAATTCCTATCCGGAAAGCTACGTTTTGTAAGGTACGAATAATGAATCCTCGAGAGAATAATAAGCCAACAAAAGAAAATCGTTATTTGTTTTCCGCATTTTTTCCCTCGACGTCGGATCACGTCATTATTCTGCGGATCGGCTTTATTCTTTTTCGTTCGGCGTCGTGTAGTAATTAAAGATAAATATAATATAAAACGGTCCACTTCACGAGATCTTTGGCTTTTGTCTTCTTAAATGGACTCCTGTTGATAGATTGTCATCCATTGTTTTCTTAATCTGCGCTTCGCCGGAGGAAAGAATAAATGATTTATAAGTACCACCGACCCATGTTCTGTCATAACAGACTGAAATGATGTTGATATTACGGTGAGTGGTCTCACGATGTTTTGTGTAGTAAATGAAAACAATTGTTGGACACGGTGTGAATATAAATAACCAATATCATATCGTATCGTTTAACCTAGTTTAAGTATATTTTCGTGGAGGCTCTAAGGGTTTTTATTGAGAAATAGACAGAAACTGATCCCATATATTTTTAGTTTTATTCAGCTAAACACAGAAAGATAGGTCTTTCTGTGTTTAGCTATATTAGAACGTTTAAAAAAACTATCGACATTATAGGTATAGATGAAATTTATAACATAGATATTCCGTACAAAGTGCTGTGCAGTTTGGAGAAAAATGATTCGAATTTCGTACGTATTGTGTGGTTTTGATATGTGATATATTCAGTGATATAATATTTCAAATTAATTAATCACAAAAACAGTAAAACTGATCTCCCTACCAACTATGTAATTCATATTGGAGAGACATTTACAAGGAGTAAACGAGGTCTGTCACGCTCTTGAACGTATTTTACATAAAACATTATATTATTAGTATACCTACTGTTTACTTGGTGCCCATTGTAATTTATACTTAAAAATAAATGATGCCATGTTATTATTATGATAACAAACAGAAATAGCAAAGTATAGTTCTGATGACAAACATTCTTATTTGTTGTTTCGTATTATTAAAATATTATGTATTCTTAAAATGACTTAATTGTGTTCAATCCTCAGTACTTTACTCGCAATATATTTTTGAGCTTTGCATTATAATTATTAAATGGGTATTATTTTTTTTGTGACCCTTCGCGTGATCTAGTCTCAGCCGTTTCGATTTATTTCCTTCACTTTCGAAAAATATATCAAACAAACGAATGCTTAACAAGACCAATGCTTCAGAGTTGTTCAACCAACGCGTAAACAAAGTTGCGAAGGTGGCCAGACTCCACGTGCTGTTTCCCACAGTGTCTTACGGAGATGAATAACACTAAACATGTATTCAGTGGAGTTTTTCTGTGTCCATTCGTCTGGGATCACAGGACTTGACACTGTCTACGTTTTATGTTTAGCCACAGAACCTTATATCGACTTGAAATGCCTTCCGACAATAATATTAATATTTTAAAACCGAAAAAATAATAGTTTGTGAGCAAATCCCCTGATATTATGAGGCCAGGTGGTAATTACTGCCCTATCCATGTGTATCTAATCCTAATTCTTATCTATACTTAAATAAAATCGATAATACCTTTTAATAATACTTATAGTATAGCCAAGCGCATAATACATAAGTAAGACTGACAGGTCTATTTGATATAATGGTCTGTGGTTACACACCTACTTTCAGACGACGTTTCCTAGCTACATTGTACGTTTCATGTGAAGTGCAAATGTACACTACCAGTATGTAGAAAACAGTTTCAAAGATAAAATTGTATTTAAACCTTATATATATAACCAATAACGGATATTATTGCTAGTGTAATTTTCACCGTCTTTTGGATAATATAGTTAAACTTAAATCTATATCATTATTCTATTCAGTTTCAAGACTTTCCAAGTTTTACGGGGTCTTTAAAGAACCCCATAAAATTCCGATGTTGATAGATTTTCCCTTCAAAATCCCGAAATATAAACCAATAATTGGATTAACTAAATATATGGCAAGCGTCAAGCTGTTATGTGCATAGTGAAATATATTTCTTGTTTATTTTGTTTTGTATGTCGCTTATTAAATTATTATTTTTTTGATATTTAATAACACAAAGAACTGAACGATTTATATAACAAAGAAAATGCGCTTGTTCTATATATGAATTAAAACAAGAAGCTCCGATAAAAAATCCTATCCAATCAAACTAACATCTTTAACACATTTAGCACATAACTTGAACAGCGAGACGACGATCATTATCACTAATTTGAGATCGTAATTATGAAAATTCAAGAAAGTTCTCGATTTATTTTCAAATCTTCGAAGCGCTCGTAAAAATATTTAGTTCGAAAACCATAATAAGAACGAAATCGCTCCGTCACATCGACGTAAAATAAGCAATTTCCTTTTGTATCAACGAAGGTGTGCTGTTTATGACTTCTTCTTTACGATTTGTTTGCACAAACGTACCAAAGTGGTTTTAAAATCGAATTTTAAAACAACTTTTATTATTTGTCTAACTATTTTCGTTTTATCCTCGAGTTACAGCATTTGTCATTTGTTTGTTATATGTATTCCAAGCAAAAACTTAAGTTTAAATTGTTTGCTACACTTAAATCAAAATCATATATTAATGGACGAAACACTTCTTATACCCTTCAGTCACGTCTAACAAGTAATTATGTATTTGTAATGTAATTATTGTATTCTATGTGTTTTAATGTATGTAATAAAGTATGTTTGAATTAATTTTTTGCGACTTCTGGTACTTTTGGTAGGTACTTCTTCCGGATTTTTTTCCGTGAATACCTTTTTACGCTTTCTACACTCATAGCTCCATACTAGGATTTTCTCCTGTGTCGTGGGTACTATGGACACACACAAGACGAATACACAAACACCCAGACCCAGAACATGAATCAAAACTGAACATTCAGATACCTGTCTAGCCGTGAATCGATCCCGGTACCCATTGCGCGCCAGACCGACGCGTCGTCGTGAATGAGCATTAAACATCCATACATCCTCAAAAACTTTCTAATTATTTGAAAACATAATTAAGTAACACAACCAACAAAATACATGTTTGATTAAACTAAATACATATTTTTTGTCTTGAGAAAACTAAATAAACATTATATACCGTCCTCCTTGTTAACTACGAGTTTCGTACAGCGTACGGTTTGAAGCGAAATGTAATATATTAAGAATCTTCAATTTCAGTTAACCTTTTTCAGATAAGACATTTTCGTAACAAAACATCAAACATAAATCGAATTTACAAGTCAAGAAAGGTAAATAAGGTAAATCAAACACGAAGCATGTCACAAAACACTATAATTTTAGTCAGAGCACATTCAGTATTTCTTTTTAAAACGAACGAACGTGATTCGAATTCAGAGATGGCCGAGACCGGACTGTCGAATGGGCGGTATATTATATTAAGGGACACGAAGACAGGAAGAGCTTGTAAAATCGAAACCTGGACCGTAGCTAAATCATATAGGTAATATTCAGACGCAGCGATAAAAGCATACTTTTATTCAGTAGACTTCTTTGTATTGCTGTAGAAAAATACGTCGAAAATAGCGATGGAAAAATCACCACATTTAAATACGAATTCACGTAAAATCCGCGTGAAGTTTAAAATAAACATTTTTAAAAGTAGCTTATAGCAAAGATTCAATATTATTAATTATGTTTATTTAAATCTGATTTTCGCTGATACTCTTAAAAACCCTTAAGATATAAAAGATCTTTCCAGTTTAAAAGTTATAAAAATATACATAAATTGAGGACGTCCATTTTTTTAAGTCGATGAAAACAGCAAGGTTGTTAGTTATTTTAATCATCGCCAAGGATCCCGCAATGTACAATAATATTACAAGTAATAGTTCGATATGAAACATATATAAAGAATACAATATACAAAGTGCACTATTATGATTCCAATTTTTCAATTTCAACAACAAAAGTTGCTTTCAAATTTGATTCAGATCAAAAATAGAGAGATCTGAACCGGGACAGCTAAACTAATTCACAAAGTGCGTTCGTATCGAATTTTATAAAAATTCACGTGATTTGAGAATTTAATGAAAACACGAATGTTTCGGTACCTACACCGAAACATATGTTCCATTGGGATATTGTAATAATAGTATTGTCAAGTCTAGACTTATTTCGAGACCTTTTATAAGATGATTATAATGGTACCTTCTGTCCTACGGGAATTTTTCCACTTATTGGGAGTAAAATGGCGTGGCGCGGCCGTGCGCTTCTTACAAGCTTTGGGCACGATCTCATACGTCCTTTGTGATATACAGAGAAGCTTTGCACTATTCACGGGACATTTGCCGCATGAAATAAGATTTCGATTAACGTCTACCAAATATACGAACTGATCAAAACATAAATTCCGCTTCTTGGTGCCTTTATCGCGTTTTCTAACATCTAAAGGCGTACGTACCCATACATTATGTAAGAGATCTTCTAAGATAATAAATTTAATACCCTTGCCTGGTTTCTTCCTTTTCTATGAAATGATAAACGTTTTTGTATATTAGTGTTATTGAAAAGTCATTTAGTGTAAATGTCTTTTCTATAAAAGTAATACGCATTATATTTATAAAACATTTTAGAAATACCTGTTTGTGGTTTTGTCAAAAATAACCAACGTAACTGTTCACGTTATAAAATTTTTAATCAAGTATATTGCATGATTATGTAAGATAGAAAATATACAATGAAATAGAAAAATACATGGTTATATGAAAATAAAAAAATAAATATGATGCAAAAAAATGTATTACGTCTATTGAAATAAAGTTAATATTAATAGTAAAAAAAAATACTCCAATTGAATCATTAAATGTAAAAATGAGTGGAAAGGAATTTTATCTAAATTTCTATTAATTCCTAATTGAAGGTGTTTTGTTTAGTACAGTAACGAAATAACAATTGATGACTTAAAAACGCAGCATAATTTGGTCAGTGCAAACGGTCGATAATAATTTAATTAGCTGTTAGTATTTAAGGGGAAAACTGCCCACGGGCGATACATGAAGCATCTGTCCACACAAAAGGGTTGCTTGGTAAAAAGGGTGCATGTCTATGTTCGTAAAATCATTAATTAGGTTTGTTTTGTTATGTCAGTGTTAAAATTTGATCTTAAAACTACATAGTAAGAGATTCAATATTCATAACTTATTAATATGTTTTCTATTCTCCAATCCTCTGTCTACGATAATCTATACCGTGAATGGTTTGATTGCCGATAAAGACAATAACTCAAGCTTTAAGAACTACAACAAAACTGTGATTCTTTTCTTTCAAGGAATCGAATCCCTGACAGGATTTTTTGTGCTTATCGAACTTCTGTCTCAAACTGGACGTTTTAAAAATGAATAAGTACCTATACGAAAATGTAATTTAACTCAAAATAGTTACAGATTAAAATCAAGAGAAACCTTGATATTATATATAAAAAAAAACTATCAGTAGGTACATCCTTAAATACGGGCAAATCACGCCTTATAATTGTCAACAAAAATGTTGTTATTATGTTCATGATATTCATAGTTTGCTACTTTATGCTACTATATTCATAATATTTATTTATTTATTTTTTATTTATTTTTATAATAATTAGTACGGCTTTAACCAATTACACTAATTATACTCGTAATATTAGGCATTAACATAAAATAAATTATCTAAAAATCATTTAAGAATTATTAACAATCATTAAACTAATAAAAAAATATAAAAAAAAATTCATTACAAATAGTCAAAAATATTAGTCATGAATAAATTAAATCGATTGTAACATAATGTAAATGTCAATGATAAATGAAAATATATGGCTTAATTTTTGTTTCATTCTTTAGGCACTTAATTTATGATGTATTCTTTCCTAAATACGGGCAAATCACGCCTTGATTATAATTGTCAACAAAAATGTTGTTATTATGTTCATGATATTCATAATATGCTACTTTATGCTACTATATTCATAATATATGGCTTAATTTTTGTTTCATTCTTTAGGCACTTAATTTATGATGTAATCTTTAATTTTAGAACCTCCCATTAATATAAAAAGTACAATTAATTCAATACCACATCAGATAACGCGCGGACGTAATTTGTTCAAATCCGCGCAGCATTTTTCTTTCCACTGTCACCGCGTTATTTACGAGGGGTCCGTTTGTTTAATACCTTTTCATTAACAATTTTAAGGTTCACTTTATTGAAGTCGTAAATAACTCGCACAATTGCCCAGTGTCGCTCTGTCACGCGGAGCAATTACGAAAAAAGCTAAATTACTCATTTAAAACGGGAGTTTGTTACGTCTAACAACTGTCTTTGGTGATGGTTTTTGGTTCAGCGAAATCTAATTATATTATATAAACTCAGTTATTTTGATCGATACCTAATTGTAAGCGATACTTACGTAAGGAGAATACAAAGAAAGTATTAAGTTTTATTAGAGCAGTGATAGCCTAATGGTTGAAACTTGCCCTCTCGATCGGGAGGTCCGAGGTTCAAACCCAGGCACGCACCAAAGATTTATGTGCGTATTAGAAATTAGTTATCACTGCTTTTTGGTGAAAGAAAACATCGTGAGGAAACCTACACACCCGAGAGTTCTTAAAAAAAAAAGTTCTCGGAGGTGTGTGAAGTCCACCAATGCGCACTTGGCCAGCGCGGTGGACTATGGCCTAAACTTTCTCATTCTGAGAGAAGACCCGTGCCCAGCAGTGGGCCAATAATGGGTTGATGCGATGCGATTAAGTTTTATTTATTACACAAATATTAGGAATAATAAACACAAAGAATAGAAAGAAATAGTAATAGATATAGTAATGCGATGCAGACGACATCACAGGAAAATTGTAGAATAATTTCAATAAGTATAAATATAAACTAATAACAAATAATTTTACTACAGTATTTTTTTAATTAACAAAGGACTACTTCGCATCGCAATATGATACATTTATACAGAAGAAGTCGCGTAAATACTTCACAATATAGGTACATACATCAAAATCAAATGTAATATAAAAGATTATACTTTCTTTAATAATAATTTAAAAAATTAAAACATGTGAAGAATAAAGTACGAAAAGCTCGTATTTCTATTAGATACAAAGTAAGTTTAAAAATAATACTGCAGACCATTTAAGTAGTAACCCGTCCTTAAGTCGTTCTTAACTGCAGTAACTACTGCTTGAAACTCGAGGGCTCTTAAAGACGTACTGAGCACACTCCACGTTACCACTTTACGATGCATTAATGACCTCCTCATTATTTAAGAAGTTGAAACTACGATTATTATTTTTATACAATTAACAAAATTAAATTCCTGTGAACTTCTCCTCAGATTGAATATCAACTAATAGGATAGCACATACAGAAGATATGTTCATCCATCAGCCTTTTGAGGTGGTGTTGGACATAGGCCTCCTCTAAATGGCATCATTCTAACCGATTCTGTGTCTTCTGAATTCAACAGCTTCATACTGTCTTCATGGTGGGGAGAGGGGGGACCTTTTTTATCTGAATGAAGTAGCATACGAGCATGCAGTTCACCTGATGGTAAGTGGTCACTGCCGCCCATGGACATCTGTAAGCAACTGCAAAAATAACATGGGATCTATCTGAAGTCAATCACAGATGCGTTGCCACTCTCGAGGACTATGATGGTCGCCTCATATAAAAGTGTGCCGGCAACCACACCCGAAACGCAAAAAAATGCTTCACGCTAGAAATAGGTGTGGCGGTGGTACTTCTCCGGTCGAACTACACTAGTGCTGTTTGTGCTTAAATGTGGTCGCCGCTCGAGGACCTTTATTTCGCATCGGTTATTAGTATTTTGAGCGATGTGGCCGGCCCGTTGCCTCTTCAGCTTGCTAATTTTGAGAGCTACGTCGGTACGCTTAGTTCGTCTGCGGATTTCATCTTCTTTGCAAATAAAACACATTAAATTTTATACAGACGATACATTTATATGATTTCAAACATTAAATGCTTATTATAATCTGACATGGCGGCTTGTATGTATGGAAGGATGAACCATACAAAAAATATTTAGTTGAATTTGTTTACTTAATAAGATTTAGATGAAACAACTTGAACAGATCAAATAAAAGATGATTAAAAGATTTCTTATTATTATAAAGTATTGTATTATCTATTTCAAAAGAGCCAAAATAAGTTATAGTACGTCAAACGAACAAAAGGACTTTTCTACAAATACGATCTAGTTGTAAGTATATCTTGATTTCTTTTGAGACATCGCTATTCGCAAGTACCTAAGATCAAAGAACTTCGCAGCTGTACTCAACCTACTCAACACAACACAAATACTCAACAGTTCAAGAGAAACTGCAACGCTACTCAACAACGAATACTTAAGGTTATCACGTAGTACTGCGTTACGCAGCACCCTCTGTTAAAAAACAAATCGTTTCTTGCCAAATGGGGTTAAGGTCAAAGGAATATTGAGGGGAATAAGGAACTTAGTTTTTGAGTAATTATTAAATATCACGCAAGGTTTTTTCGTTACGGAAGTAATAAACTAGCAATCTAGTTGGTATTATGTAACTACTTAGTGATAAATGTATTTGTTTACAACTCCACCCTTTAAAATAAAGTCTAGCAGCACTTCTGTTATAAGCAGAAATATGTGAATAGACGTGGCCACACACTTCAATTGTGTTTATGCTGAAGTATGCTTAAAGCACTACTCAGTTGTACTATTTTCTGCTTTGTTGTAGCTATTTTTATCAAAGCAGAAAATATTACAATTGAGTACTGATTGAGTGCTCTATAACATAGAACACAGAAAATAATTATCCCCACCGCACTAGAATATTTTTTATTCATTGCCTTTACCTACACATCACGTCTGGCGGCTTAGTTAAAAATTATTAAACATTTTGTTATTTATATTAAACTAGTTGAACCCCGCAGCTTCGCCCGCGTTAAATAAAATGCATGTATCGATTATCCTGTAGGAATAAGAAATTTCCCACAGTAAAAAGTAGCTTATATGTTAATCCAGAGTGTCAACTAACTCCCTACCAAATTTTATCAAAATCGCTCCAGCCGTTTAGACGTGAAGAAGTAACAAACATACACACTCACAAACTTTCGCCTTTATAATATTAGTATGAAGTATGATATCATATATTAATAATTCATAAAAGCACTGTTAAAAATAACAATGATTGCAAAACAGATGCGTAGCAGAATATGACGTGTAAGAAAATCGACAACATTTAGCAGGTCACAAAAGACCTCAACCGTTTATTTACATTGACAAGGGTTCTGTGACGTTTAAAATTTCAAAATAAATTGTCATTTCGATTCCATTGCGTTTCAGCCAATGGGTTGGACTTGCGTCGTGTCTTTAAATTATTAATTAACCCGCCACCGCCGTCGGATTTATTGGATTGCAGGGAGATGAAAAAAAATAATGAAATCAGTGCCACCCCGTAACCGCTCGAACACAACGCGTGCCGATCGCGATCGGCCAAGCGTGAAATCACCATTAATATTGGAATCTACCTACCTATTGGGGTATTAAGAACTGAGGTGATCCTACTTTGTATGGAATACAACTTTTAACACTCTATTTCATCAATTATTCTGTTACTGATTTCTTAAAAAATAAATACTGCTATGTTTGCTACATTTGCAATATTCGATTTATTGTATAGTATAAGCTGGTATGAGCTATATAAAAAATGTATTACAATAAAATAATTGCCATAGAAATTATATGTCAAGTGACTACTGGAGTAGTAGTCCATTTATGCTTATTGAATACAAAGCGGTCATCGTAAACACACCTTTCATCTTTTTGATTTCACCCCATCAAAGCTTCGCCGACTAAGGCGTATTATACACGTGTATCGGTCCTATAGTGTCGAAAGTATTCATCAGTTTGATTGTATCGGGCAGGGGAGTGACGCAACGCTGTTGCCAGGCAGGGGCTCTGACGCATTGCCATGTACGCAAGAAGATTTCGGTGCAAGTACCATGGATGTGACGTAACAATTGTTATTATTTCACGATGTTAACTTTAAAGAAAAATTTAGGACTTTTTTTTTAGTTTTCGAAATTGATTACTTTAAGTTTTTGTTATGAAAGGGGATTTGATTTTCGATGGTAAAGTAAAATATAGAATTTTAAAAGATGCATATGTATACTTTAAAACTATTAGGTATTTAAATATCCATAAAGAAACACTAATATTAATAGAGTGGCAAGTTATTTCTTTTATAATATTTATTTATATATATATATATATATATATATGTAGGATGGTCTAAATAATACTCGGCTTACTGACACAAATTTTCTTTTAATTCTTATTCTTCGACTTAATATAAATTTTATTACACATAACACGTCTTCCATCTTAATTACTCGCAATCTCAATCCCCTTCCCCTTCTTCCTACGTACCACAGCTAATAATCATAGACATTACTTTCTTTTTTTTTTTTTTTAACAAGGTATCTAATTTATACATCCTACAACTCGGCCATCCTACTAATCAGTCTGACCTCAGACTGAAAATTTAAACAAACAAAGTTCTCTTTTACTGCTTCTACTGACAAACTGACCTAACAAGTTGTGATAAATCTAAAATTTAGGTGAACTAAATACTTAACTTATATACTAGACAACTTACAAATAATTATAAATTGTTTTTTTTTTTTTTTCTTTCTTTTAAACATTATAGCATATTTTGACATTTTACATATTTAAAATTATTTTTAACTTATTAACACTTTGTATGCAACCTTTTTTTCACATAGAAATGAATACACCTTTAGCAAACAAGTTATAGTAATCTAATGCTTAGGAATAAATACTAAGTATTAATACTTTTAACGTTTACACTTAATGTTGCTACTATCACATGACATAACAAATAATACTCAAAACATAACACGAAATACTTTTTTGAAATAGCTAAGCAAAGGTTAAATTAAATCAAGGCCAAATTTTAATACAATCTAATGCTGTTGATGTTTTGATTGGTCCCTCTTTACCCCTATCTACCTTCTCCACTTCATACCTGCCCTTCCCTAACTCCTTCGTCACTCGATATGGTCCATAAAATTTTGGTTTCAGCTTTAAAGCATTCCCGAACTGTGTTCGTTGTATTGCTACTAAGTCACCCTGATTATACTTCTCTCCCTCTTTACGTTTCTTGTTATAAGTTTTTCTGTTCTCTTCTTGTATTTTAAATATTTGTGCTTTAGCTTCCCTTCTTAATTCATCCCTTTTACTCATAAATTCGTTTCTGTTCTCTTCTTCCAAGTATTCCAAAATAGACAAATCTTCTTTCATTTTAAGTTTTACTCCAGTTAATAATTCAAATGGTGTTGTGTTAATTGATCGTTGGTAGGTGCTATTTATTACTCTTTGTAGTTTACTCACATACTTATACCAATGACCAGGCTCTTCTATACACATCTTTGTCAATGTAGAAATAATAATGCTATTTATCCTTTCTACTTGTCCATTTCCCCGAGGAATTCCAGTTGTGATGTTTATATGCTCGATACCTTCTTGCTGACAGTATTCTCGGAACTCATTTCCGGTGAAAGCTGTTCCTCTATCCGTTATGATCCTCCGTGGGTTCCCATAATCTTTTTGATGCAGTTTCAATTTCTCCACTGTTTCTTTTGCTGTTACGGTCTTCACCGGATAAATCCAGACAAACTTTGTATACCCATCAATTATAGTAAGTATGTAGTTATACATTTTCTTCGTTGCATCTAAAGGTCCTATGTGATCACAATGTAGAGTATCTAATGGCAATTCTCCTTTATCTATAGGGTTTAACAAGCCTTCCTTTTTGCCAGACTTCCTATTTGCTAATAAACATGGCACACATGTAGAAATAACCTTGTCAATTTTACTGTCTAATTTCATGATATGGTAGTCCTTCTCTATAATATCCTTAATCTTTTTCTTCCCAAAATGTCCTATTTCATGAGCTTTCTTTATTATTTCCAAATCCATTATATCAGGTAACACCAACTTCTTTTCTGTCCCCTTATAGATAACCCCATTTTCCAAAAAATAATCTTCATATACGGAATTTTCTAATATTGTTTTAATAGTCTTTAACCCCTCATCATCTTCTTGTGCTTTCTTTACTCTAGCGTGCAACTCAACTCCAGTAAAACATATGTTTCTGCTTAATGCATCAACATGCTGCATTTTATCCCCAGTTCTATGTTCTATAGAATAGTTAAAATCTTGTAGGTATAATATCCATCGTGCAACTTTTGCTGACACGTCCCTTTTATTTAATGTTTTTTGAAAAGCTTCACAGTCTGTTACAATCTTAAAATGTCTTCCAAAGAGATATCTTCTAAATTTCTTTACTCCTTCAATAACGGCCAATGCCTCCAGTTCATAACTGCTGCACTTTTGTTGAACTTCCGTTGTTTTCCTGCTCATGTAATGTACTGGATGCAGACTATTGTCATTGGGATGTTTCTGTAATAAAATAGCTGCATAACCAAGCATACAAGCATCTGTATGTAACTCAGTCTCTAATTGTGTATCAAATATTTTTAAAACGGGTTCACTGCATAATTTTGATTTTAATTCTTGAAATGCATGTTTTTGTGTATCGTCAAATCTAAATTCACCTTTTTTTATTAAATCGCTTAAAGGTTTTGCTATTAATGCATAATTTGGAATAAATTTCCTGAAGTATGATGTCAATCCGATGAAGCTGTGTACTTCTTTTAGAGTTTTAGGCATAGGAAATGTCATTACTGCTTGCGTTTTCTCAGTCGACGGCTTTACCATTCCTTCACTAATATGGTAACCTAAATATTCTACAGACTTTTGTAGTAATTGAGACTTTTCCCAATTGATTTCGAGCCCATATTCAGATGCCACTTTCAATACTTCTTTAAGTCTAGCTATTCCCTCCTCTTCGTCTTTTGAAAGTATGATTAAATCATCAATGAATATCAAAACTATCCCGTTTCTTATGAAATCGGAAAATATAATGTTTATATATCGTGTGAAATATTTCGGACATATAGAAAGACCAAAAGGTGCCCTTAAAAATTCATACTGACCTTCAGGGTTACTCGTCACAAAAGCTGTATACTTCACCGACTGTTCCTCAATTGGTAAATGAAAGAATCCATTCTTCAAATCAAGAGTACTAAACACTTTCACCTTACTCAATTTGTCTATATGATCTTGTATAACAGGCAATGGATGTTCATCTTTTACCATTTTTTGATTGATTTTCCTATAATCTACACACACTCGTATACTCCCATTCTTTTTCTTTACTAAAACCAAAGGACTTGCATATTCCGAGTAACTAGGACGAATGATGCCTTTTTTCAACCAATCTTCTACTTGTTCCTTTACTAAAAGCTCTTCAGTTAAAGCCAATCTTCGAGGTCGCTGTGAGACAGGTATGTCATCCTTCAAAACAATTTTCAATTTTATGGGTGCCTCTTTACACTTTAAGGGTTTGTAGCTATTAATAATTTCTTTCACCTCTGTACACTGCTCATTATAACTGGAAAAAAGACAGTTAACATTTTCATACAAGCTTTCAAAACCGGGAGGCCTGATTTCAACTAAACCTTTGTTAATAACTGTGACAGTATCTAATAAGAATGGTTGACCTAAAATTATGTCATATGGTATTACATTTGTTGGCACAATATGAAAACAAATCATGTAACAATGGCCATCAACAATTAATTCGGCTTGAAACTTACCGAGAGAAAATACTTGAGAATACCCCAAGCCCGTAAGTAATAGTTTTTCAGGTTTGTATACAATATTTAACTTGGAAAAGAATTCATAACTTATTAAGTTTAAATCGCTACCCGTATCGATTAAACATTTTGTTTCAATTTTATTTATTAATACACTTTTCACGCTCATATTAACAAAATAACTTTTATTTACATTCAAAATATTTGAAGTTAATTCCTGACGTTGACATAGCAAGCTGTCACTGTCATGATAAGACTGAATGAACTTTTTACAGACAGAATGGACTTTCGAAGTATTACTCACATGCTCATTCCTGTCGATTGTCATTTCGTACGGATTACAGTCGTTATCGTTCACTTCATTCACGTTCGCGGTTCTCCCCGACGATTGATATTCCACTAACATAGACCGTCGATCTTGTTTACCTTCGTATGGTTTTCTAGGTTCCCTCTCGCATGTTGCCATAGCCTTCTTACACTCAACACCTTTATGCCCGAACTCATTACATCTGAAGCATTTGATACCCTTTAAACAGGAACTTGACAGATGACCTATATCGCCGCAATTATAACATCTTGGAGCTGATTTTACAATATTTTCTTGATGCATTTTCGGTTTTACTATCACATCCCGTTGTTTCCGGCATTCACTATCCGTTTTCTTAGATTTCTGCTTGAACGTTTCATACAATGCTAATTTTTCCTTCAATACTGTATAACTTGTCACGCCGTATAGTAGTAGTTTATTTGATTCGTAGTCTCCTATACCGTCAATTATGTATTGAATTGCCACGTAATCTGGGAATTTTGCTCTTTTCCCCAATTCCTTCATCGTAAGCATATACTGGTAATAAGTCTCATTGGGTTGCTTTCGACGTTTACTCATTATTTCATGCATTTGTTTGCCGTTGACAATATCTGGGAATTCTTTTGTCAAAGCAATTTTGAGTTCTTCGTATGTCTTATACGCCTTTTCTGTTCTTAGCCATAGTTCTGCAGTACCAGCCAAACAGCGTCGCGCGATAATTAACTTTTGTTGCTGACTCCATCCGAATATTTCAGCGTTGTCTTCTATATCCTGAATCCACTTTGCGGAGGAATATGTCATGTCATCTCCCGTGAACTTCGGTATGGAATCCATATAAAAGGGGCTGCACGACATCTTACCATCGTCGTTTTTATTGTCCGTCATCTTGATTGATTTTTATCGTAGTATTCGTCGTATCGTCGTATTTGTTCAACTTAACCAGAAAATTGCGTCGTTCGAGGTTATGGCGGCCGGCGCACGCGTCCACGCGGCAACTACGCAGCTCGATATTGCAAATCGATGTAAATCCGTGTAATCATTTAGACCTTTATATCCCGGACGAGAAATTGTAGGATGGTCTAAATAATACTCGGCTTACTGACACAAATTTTCTTTTATTTCTTATTCTTCGACTTAATATAAATTTTATTACACATAACACGTCTTCCATCTTAATTACTCGCAATCTCAATCCCCTTCCCCTTCTTCCTACGTACCACAGCTAATAATCATAGACATTACTTTCTTTTTTTTTTTTTTTTAACAAGGTATCTAATTTATACATCCTACATATATTTATTTATTTTTGGCAAAATATTTTTTTTAATTAGCTAAAATTACAAGTTTGATATATTGTTCTTCATCTGAGATCATTAAAATTTAAATTAATTCAGTGTTTAAATGTAAAAATAAGAAATAAAATTGCAGAATCTAATCTTAAAATCACCCAAACTGGAGTAGCAAGTACGCACAGTTTAAACGAATCGATTTCTAACTTCAGAACGCAGTCCTGTAGGAGCCCTATAGGTATGATTATCTGCAGATTAGGCGGGCGGGGGACCTGTACTCCCGTCGCTGGGCTACGCAGTTCCATCCCCAAGGTCAGATGTTCTACACCCATCTGTATAGCACACCGAATTACCGAGGGGAGCATGTACCCACGGTTCCGATTGCGCAACATTTATACCAAACTGGAACTGCGTAATAAATAAGTTGTTGGTAGTTACAATGTAATAAAATTGAGATGGAAATAAAATATGACTTTCGTTTGTACAAATTTCATTTGACAAGGTAAATGGTGATATACAAAATAATCATACTAATATTATAAAGGTGAAAGTTTGTGAGTGTGTACGTTTGTTACTTCTTCACGTCAAAACGGCTGTTAGCTGGGAGTTAGCTGACACTCTGGATTGACATATAAGCTACTTTTTACTAAGTAAGATATTTTCCCAAAAAATACCTTACTCCCACGGGACAATCGATTTATGTGAACGCGGGCGAAACTGCGGGATTTAACTAGTTAGCTATAAATTACAAAAGCTTATACTTTTAAATAGACAGTATAATTAAAATCGCTACATTTCGCAGATTGCAATTGATAAAACATTTTTATTACGTCCAAACACTGGATAATCAGCAATGCGAACCTGAATAAAAAGAAAGCTTTAAATTCAAGAAATCTAGTCATTTTTATGAAGTTTACATTATATACAATTGGCAGAGAAAAGATATAATACTTAGACATGTGAAATAATTTAAAATTTAACGTATTACATACACTTAATGTTCTTCCGCAAGTCGTACAACAAGGTTCTACGAAGTATTAAAAGTAGTGCCACAGCACCAGTCGATATATTTTTCACTATTATGAAATAATTGTTGATTACCCCTTATTATAAGTTCCATGAATCGCCGATTTAAAAATGTAATAAACATTAAATTGTAAAATAACATTGTCAGATACCTTGTTAATTTTGCTCTAATAAATGTGCCCGCAAGAAAGATATCATTATTTTTTCTTCCCTCGAGCCATACAGATGATCTTAACCCGCGTATTAGCTGTAGGTAGATCTTCAAAAGATCAACAGTGACACAGTGAACTGATGCGCGGCGACACGCTTACCTCCACTGCATTCAACCCTCATATTTTTGTCCTTACAACACACTCTCCCCCTGACACACTTGATGTTTCCCCCCGTAATTACTTCCCCTTTTTCCCTTCCCCTGCCCCTTCAAACCATAATACCTAGGTCCCGCACAAACCTAGGTATACCTACGATACACCCGGCGGGATTCGAAGGGGAATGCTAAAAGGGCTCGGCGTCAGTGTGATATAAATTTGTATTTGAGTTATACGAATACATAGCTTTATGCGGAGAAGGCTGTTTGTTTTCTCTTTCAAACACGAATTTTAATATAAATCCTTGTAACGAGATGAAGTGAAATATTTACTATGTTGATTATTGATACGTATATGAGTAACTTATATTCTATGTTATAAAAACCGTATATAGAGCCCATCTGGTATTAAAACAATAAAGATATGATTTCTTAGACGAGGTGTCCACAGCAGTACAGTTAAAGACATGTTTTGCCAACTCTAACTATTAATTATTGTGGTGCCAACCCATTATTGTCCCACTGCTGGGCACGGGTCTTCTTACAGAATGAGAGAGTTTTAGGCCATAGTCCACTGCGCTAGCTAAGTGCGAATTGGTGGCCTTCACACACCTCCAAAAACTTATTTTTAAAGAACTCTCGAGCGTGTAGGTTTCCTCACGATATTTTTCTTTACCGAAAAGTAGTGATAATTAATTTCTAATACGCACATAATTTCGAAAAATCAGTGGTACGTGCCCGGCTTTGAACCTCGGACCTCCCGATCGAGAGGGCATGTTTCAACCATTAGGCTATCACTGTTCTATTTTCTATAATTATTGTAGTTCGTCTTAATAACAACAGCAGATTTTTATTAGATCCTGGTGCTAAAGTGTTTTTCTTTTGAGATAAGTAAAATTAGCGTTACTTTTTACATTCTTAAGAGAAAAATAATAACAGTTACAGTTATAATTTTTATTTTAATGTTGAATACTTTGAAACAATTCCGTATTTTGTTCAACGAGCGGATTCGAGTATTCGTCGAAACTCTTTCATTACAGATCGTTAAAATATTTTCCGACATTGTCATTGTCGTTTGCAAGTTTAATGAATACGCTATTCATCCAGATAAATTGGAAGTCACCAAAAGAGTGTCCATTAAAAGGAATCGAACATCCAGCCTCAAATTAACTCTGACAAAGTTTACCCTCAAAATAATTAAGGATTCACCGCAATTATCACCACAAAATCAAGCTTCTCTTTGATCGTTATCTAGAAAAAGTATCGAAAGTAATATCGACTTTACCGTTTAAAATCTACGGTGCAGAATCGCGGATTTTCTAATCTTTAAACAATATTGCGGAAATTTAAATAGCCGAGACGTGGCACGGAAAAGTTTTGTCCTTTTGGCTTTTTGCGTGTGCAAAGGAAAGGTCTCGGTGATAATTATAATTATTTACCAATTGTGAAGCGAAGTTATTAGAGTAAGTCTACCGTAATTGCAAGTCTCTTAAAGTATCATTTAAATGAATAATTCCCCGATTTCAATAGAGTTCGAGTCACCGCTTTTTCGAGTGTTGAAAATCGTCAAGGAAAAAGAAACTGATTTAATTTTTTTACAGAAGCCTCGTCGCGCAGCTACATTATTTCGCATGAAAAATCTCTTTAGGTTTTGCGATTTATTCCTGAATATTTCTGATACTGACACAACGGAGCGACAAATCCGATTTCATGAAATGGAATCTTTGGCGGTCAATTATTTTTGCAACAATTACGAGTATTATTTTTTACTGGTACATACAGTTAGCCAAATGAAGTGCAATAATATTTGATGCTTAGTCTTCACTTTTAAAAAGTATTAGACCGTGTATGAATAAAAATAATGTCAAATTCTTTTACCTACCTCGTTATTTCTTAGTAGTAGTAAAAAATGTGTAACGTATATCGTCGGTGAACTATGTTGTGCTGAACCAATAGTTACTGTATGGAATATAAAATACACTCAACCGATTCTTATAAATCTTTAAAAAATACACGTTTCACACACATAAAATTCAACTTTTTCAAACTTATTTAATCAAACAAAAATATTATTATCCAAAAAAGGTTCTAATCTACTGTTTATATTAAATTGCATCGCCGTTAATCATTTTTTACAAAACACGCATTTACACGCATCAATTCCTATGTATTTAAGTCAGTCTTTATTATGTAGATGTCAAATCTAACCGTCTACGTGCATAGGGAGCGTAACGAAAGGTTTAACCCAAGGAGATTTTGCATCTTCAAGGATGATCCATCATTTTGCCGATATTGTCATACGTGTTTACTTACGAATAGCATAAAATGAAGCCGTCATATTCGGAAGGGCGCATCAATCACGAGCGTCAAGTTATCTCCACTTGGACTATTGAAGCGCGTAATAGCTAGTTGTCAACCCCTGTTACAGCTGTGCACTAATCTTTGTGTATTAACCTTTTGAACGATTTTCTCATAATAATAACTTTTTTACTTTTTACGAACCAGAAGTAACTAAGGAGCAACGTTCTTACGTAATGTCAAATGGTCATTGCCTTCTATAGATAACTGTAGTTCGCGTCAAATGAAATTCGGCCTCAATCAGCTATTTTACTGTAAACTGCTTGTAAACTAAGTGTGAACGGTTCATAGAAATAGGTTCATCATATTTTAAAATACGGCAGCGTTGAATACTGTAGAGTCATAAAAAAATAAGTAT
The DNA here is from genome assembly GCA_949699795.1 of Spicauda simplicius. NCBI lineage: Eukaryota > Metazoa > Arthropoda > Insecta > Lepidoptera > Hesperiidae > Spicauda > Spicauda simplicius. Next base: position 14,284,726 of record OX453066.1, on the reverse strand, counting down.
AGTTAGTGTCACCACAGTCCAAGCGCTAAGGTACCATTCACTTTCAAATATACGCTTCAATCCTGAGTTGCATCGGATTGATGCCGAATAAACTGTAGCACAACACAGTGCCTACAGTTCTCCATAATATACTTTAATGTTATGTTATAATTATTATCCCTATTGTAACGGCATAGGTCCGTTCCGAGTGAAAAAGAGGCCACAGTCCATTATACTGGCCAAATCCAGAATAGTCAGATTCTAAAAATTATGAAAGAAAAGATTTAGACATGTAAGCTGCTATGTTATTTTTTCTTATAAGTTATAATAAATTTCTTTCTTTTTATCTAACTGGTTGAAGTGGCAAACGAGCATGCAGCCTGCAATCAACTTCATACAGAACATGGGTTCCATCTGAAGTCAATCACAGATGTGTTGCTACGAGGATTATGATGGTCGTCTCATGTGAAAGTGTGCCGGCAACCACGCTCTTCTATCGAAATGCAAGAAACGCTGGAAGTAGGCGTGGCGGTGGTACTTCACCGGTTGAACTACACTGGTTCTTCTAAGTATACAATTCCGCATAGAAGGCGTGAGCTTACAATTTCAATTGGATCCCTAATTTGAAAGGCATTTTATATCATTGTATGTCAATGTAAATACTATCAATTCTATCACATGGTAATCATGTCATTCACTTTCAGGGGATGTAATAAGCACGAAACAAAGTCATCTCGAAGGCCCATCAATCACATGACGTCATCCGCCAAATGTTATCTCTCAGCAGGCCAGCGGAGCGCGTAATAGCTAGTTACCTGCCGACCCGTGCTGCATGGATTATCTATTCTTTGTACTGATTTTGTGTTTAAAAAGAGATTGGTAGGGGCCGTTTTTTTTGCCCATAACCTCATTTTGACAGTTGACATACAAGTTCATGGTAGTGTGAGTAATGTGTTTTAGCTGATTTTATGTATATTTTATGCATTATTAAAAAATATTTGAATCTGGTACTCCTTGTCTATATAAAATACAATCCTGCTAAATTTCGTAGTCCGTCGTCCGCGTAATATTCTTTAAAACAGGACTCTAAGTGTGCGTGTAATGTGTTTATGTTGATTTTATAGATGTCTTATGCATAACTTTGAAAAGAATATTAGCATCTGGTACTCCTTCCCTATGTAAACTATCATCCTGCAAAATATCATATCCCTCCGTCCGAGTGAGATCGCTAAAAAAGAAACCCAATTTATTGCTTCACGCATTAATGTGTAGATTATTGATTCTAAGACATGATAATTATGTCATTCACGTTCAGTGGATGTTCTAAGCAAGAAACAAAGTCATTTCGATGGCCCATCAATCACATGACGTCAGCCGCCAAATGTTATCTCCCAGCAGGCCAGCGGAGCGCGTAATAGCTAGTTACCTGCCGACCCGTGTTGCAAGGATTATCTATTCTTTGTACTGATTTTGTTTTAAAAGAGATTGGTAGGGGCCGGTTGGTTGCTCATGACGTTTTTGTTATATACTTATTGAAAGTATTCGTGTCAGTAAAATTGTTCTCCTCGTAAAACATGATAATAGGTTTATTGCCTTCAACTCGAAGGCAACTCGAGCTTATTAAAGTAGTATAACGTGTGAACCCGATAGATACAACTGCCATGTCTATTACTAACATGAAAAAGTTTTCACATTTCGGGTGTGGCTACCATCCCAATTTCATGTAAGGTAACAACTGCATGCAACTTTTTGCATGTTGACTTTAGATGTAAACCCTGTTATAGAAGTATTTAAGGTTAAACAATTATCATTAAATAAATTGTGAGCTTGTTAACTACTACAATCTTATAAAAAACTATATTCTCAAAATAGATGTCTATTGGAAAAATGCACTCAAAATAATTACGAGATTTATTTTATAGAAGAAATTGATCACATAGGGATCAAAAAGTTCACAATCGGCTCATTCCCACGGTCAGTAAATGTGCAAGATTGTCAAACCGCATCAGGCTCTGTTTTATTTCACTGTACTCTACATTTTATTTGCAGCCGCCAATCAGTCATGCGGGTTTTTGAAGGAAAGACATTGCTACATTTAGCAAACATTTCCAGTGAAAGAAATTTATTATCATATCGTACTAATATTATAAAGGCGAAAGTTTGTGAGTGTGTGTTTGTTACTTCTTCACGTGTCAACGGCTGAAGCGATTTTTATAAAAATTGGTAGGGAGTTAGCTGATACTGTGGATTAACATATAGGCTTTTTACTTTGGGAAAATATCTTATCCTCACGGGACAATCGATTTTTGTTAACGCGGGCGAAGCAGCGGGATTCAACTAGTTAGAAATAACTTTTATTACATCATTTTCGAATGCCTTGTAGCAAAATGACCTGGATATGATTAGAGGTTAAGATCAAAGTCTATCCTCTCGTCAACCCATTATTGTGCCACTGCTGGGCACGGGTCTTCTCTCAGAATGAGAGAGTTTAGGCCATAGTCCACCGCGCTGGCCAAGTGCGAATTGGTGGACTTCACACACCTCCGAGAACTTTTTTTTTTTTAAGAACTCTCGGGTGTATAGGTTTCCTTACGATGTTTTCCTTCACCGAAAAGAAGTCTATCCTAATATTTGGTTATGAATAAGAAATCCGTACTGATCGTTAGAGATAGCAACGATAGCAACCTCAAGCGAAAAGCTGATATTATCTGGGGTGCTTACAGATTTGTATGGACCGAAATGACCTACTGTGGAATGGACTGCAGGCTCGTTTGCTACTTCCACATAACAAAACGTATCATTGGCTTTTTTATTCATGGGAAATCACATACAGATACTTATTAAAAACATGGAATGAAGCCATGACTTCCTTTTCATACTTTCAAAGGGTCTGTCCGACAGTGAATGTACGACATAATCAAACCACATCCCATAGCCCGATAGAGCGAGTAATAGTTCACCTGCTCTGAAGATTATCTTCCTGTAACAAATTCGGTGAAATGTGAAAAGAGATTAGGCGAGTCCGTTCGATGTACTGCCGAATAAAATATAAAAGTGTAAAAGGAAAATTGTGAGACGCCTTTTTGTGTAATAAATATTTTGAATGGCCATACAGTTCGGCTAATATTAAATTCTAATGGTTATCCACAGATACCTGGAGCCATAAATATGTTGTTTTGACGCGCAATGGGTCCTGGGTTCGATTCCCGGCCGGACAGGTAGCTGAATGATAAGTTTAGATTAGTGTTCTGGGTCTGGGTGTTTGTATATTCGTCTTGTGTGTATCGATGGTACCCACGACATATGAGAAAATCCTACTGAGGGGCTATGAGTGTAGAAAGCGTGTTTTTTTAAAGTTGTTATAAGGCAAAAATCTTTGTTGCAGTTTAACTCCGAAAACTTAATGTTTATTTGTATTGCCGTTATATCTATTCAAGTACAAACAAAGCTAAGGGAAAATATGAAGTAATTTAACGTAACTTATATTTTCCACACATGCATATACCTATGTAACGTTTAGTAAGCAAGGAGTAAAAACTCAAGACAATTAAGGATTGATACGCGATTCAGTCATAAATCCCAACACAGTTATCAAATTAAAGTGCCAGACGAGAGGTCCACCGAGGATTGATTTAATCCTGAGCGTGTATGCCAATGAGAATCCATTTTCATTTGTGATACGAGCAGTGTAGGTTAAAAATCAAAGTTCAGTTAACGTTGTAAAATGAAAAAGTTTTTTTTATATAATTGATATAAAAACAAACATGCAGTCCATCTGACTGTAAGCACCACCATACCTAAATAGTAGGAACCAGTGTAGTTCGCCCGGGGAAGTACCACTATTTTTAGCGTGAAGCAGTTTTTGCGTTTCGTTGGAAGGGTGTGGTTGCCGGTACATTTTTGTATGAGGCGACCATATTAGTCCTCAAGTAGTTGTCATTGGTTTCAGATAGAACCCCATGTTCTGTATGAAGTTGCTTACAGATGTCCATAGGCGGCAGTGACCAATTACTATCAGTTGGACTGCATGCTCGTTTGCTACTTCAATCTTATGAAAAACGCCTTCATTGCCTTTTTTTATAAGGATACACTACTTTTCAAGGGCATTTACTTAAAAGCAATCACGGATGCTTAGTCGCTGGCGAGTACAATGGTCGCCTCCTACATAGTACAAATATGTAACAGTATGGAAACTAAGCCTTCTTTATGAAATATTAACCCACAATCTATTGAAGCAATAGGGCTGACTCTATATAATTTCGTCGCAAGATGATTTTTACATCCTTAATAAAAAGTACGTTTAAAAAAAATATAAAATGACCTCTTTTTTAAAAAAAAAACACTTTCTACACTCATAGCCCCACAGTAGGATTTTCTCCTGTGTCGTGGGTGCCATGGACACACACAAAGGCGAATACACAAACACCCAGACCCAGAACAAGAATCTAAACTCATCATTCAGACACTTGTCCGGCCGGGAATCGAAACCGGGACCCACTGCGTGTCAGACCGGTACGGTAACCGCTGCGCCACGCGGGTCGTCAAGATAACGCAGCTGCAAGTCATTACTATCATTAAATATTACACAGAGCTTTAGGAAACCACCACCACACACCCTATTTGGATTAAACACTAATTCTTGTCCGGAATAAAATATAACGCTGTAAAGTTATCAACAAGACTCGGACCTCAGCCTCTAATGGGACGCAAGGGACCTTTCCTTTAATGGCTACTCGTAAATTGGGCGAAAATAATTAAAATCGCGCGTCCACACACCCACAGACCAAAACACGGCCATTAGAGAGTCCATGCAAAGGGTTCCATTCGATAAATAAATAGACACCCGTTCAAACAGATAAAGTGGTCCGGAATAGATTTGGACAAGCGCTGCAGATTTCCGACGATGCATTTAGTGGCTCTATTTATACGAATTCGAAATTTTAGTCGTGTTATAAACGTATTTTTTTACGAAATCCTTTTTAAGTTTAAAAAGGATTTCGTAAAAAATAATCGTAAAAAGCATGTGAGAAGTATATGTTATATCTTAATGTTCTTCATGCTTTCCCTCTAGAGTATTCAAGAAGTAATTAAAAGTTTCAGTTCACAATTCTGCATTTTTTATCTGACTAGAAGTGCCACACTGAAGTAGCAAACGAGCATGCAGTCCACCTGATGGTAATTAGCCACTACCGCCCATGGCCATCTGTAATCAACTACATACAGAACATGGGTTCCATCTGAAGTCAATCACAGGTGCGTTACTACTCCTGAGGACTATGATGGTCGCCTCATGTGAAAGTGTGCCGGCAACCACACCCTTCTATCAAAAGCAAGAAATGCTTCACGCTAGAAATAGGTGTGACGGTGGTACTTCCTCAGTCGAACTACACTGGTTCTACCATCTTGAAAACGTCGTGTTATAAAAGTATTTTTTTACGAAATACTTTTCATACTAGCATGGGAGAATTATATGTTGTTATATAATCATGATGTTCTTCATGCATTTTTAGAGTATTTAAGAAGTAATTAAAAGTTTCATTACACACTTCTGCATTTTTTAAAGATACATAAGATCCATTAAAGATCTTGTTTTAGGTCTTAAATTTAGGTCTGCTATTATCTTTAGTAGCTAAAACACAAAATAATTAAACTATTAAGTGGCTAGGTACTACCGCCAATATATATAATATATACTCAATCAATCACAACTACAGATTCGATAGAAAAGTGAACTTTTCATTTTTTTATGGTAGTAGCAAACGAGCCTGCAGACCACCAGATGGTAAATAGCCTCTGTCACTCATAAACATCTATTAATCAATGCCACTAGTATTAAGAACTATTTTTGAAATAAGTAAAGATAGTTTTTTTTTAATCAATCCCAGATAAGGTTATCTTTTTTTACGTTTAAAATAAGTATGATAATACTTAGAGCTGAACTGAATAACAGCGCTTTACACTGCTATTAGAAAATTAGTGACGGTGAAGCATTCGAAGTTGCACCACAAAGTGTTCAGTAACCCTATAATAACTCTATCTTCATACACCGTGTCTTTAAAACGAGCAATTTGATATTTTAAATCACATTTTCTTTAAAAGCAATCTATTCATACGTGAATCTGTGATTCTACGTTCCACGATGGTACTAGATATGTCTTTTTACAACTGGTTACCTTTCCACTGATCAAAGCAATAGTGACTGGAAGGGCGGATCGACGCAGTCGTAAAATATCGTCAATCAGAGTCGCACTCAGCCAGATTAAATTTGAATGTCGTTACGAGAGAATGATGGTATGGTGCACTAATGCTGGACCCATTTCTGTTCTGATGAAAAAGAAATGTATAGTTCTCTATTTGATGTATGGTTAAGTTGTTCGGAAATAAGGCGTGTTACTAGTAACATGATATTTTATATTAATAGTAACCTCAATAATGTAGGAATATATTTTAACAGGCTTTTACACTCATAGCCTCACACTAGGATTTTCTCCTGTATCATGGGTACCATGGACACACAAAACGAATACACAAACACCCAGACCAATAACTTGAATCTAAACTCATCATTCAGATACCTGGCTGGCCGGGAATCGATTTCGGGAATCACTGCGCGTCAGACCGGTACGATAACCGCTCCACCACGCGGGTCGTCTAATAAATAGTGTTAATGTGCTTAATAATTATCAAAGTGTTATATATCATTATATAGCATGACCAATAAGTTAAAAATGATTTGAACGAAGCACATGAAATTGATGTATTACTCCGTATGTAGTCATCTACAAATATGTAATAGTGGCAATTTGTGACGTGTCTGTCATAGTCTCTACTCATTTTTAATATTTTACTCGTATGTTGTACGCTCCCAAGGTTTTTTTTTAATTATTGTTTGCTTTTAAATCCATTATAAACTTAAAACTTACATAATTGTGTCTTTTAGACTCTCTAAAGAGTGAAAAATTTTTAAGACATTTTTATTTGTGAAATTGTCATCCTAATCTGAGATATATTTATTTTTTTGAATGTAGCTCGTCAGTAATGTAATGTTTAAGTGATTACTAAATTCTACCGAATCAAATACGACTCAAATGATTTTATTAATGAAAACATGCCTTATATGAAATGAAAACCTTTTAACACCCAAAGAATGTGCAGTGTTACTAACTTACCGCTTCGCAATTGAGCGATCCTACAAACATTAACGCTATGAATATCTCGTTGACAGTTTGATTTTAATTGACTTATTTGCATGCTACTGGTATATAAGGCAATAGTCAACTGTCACACAAATTGGCTTCATGCATTAATTTCGCCACTTCACGCGAAAAGCGAAAAAAACGACGAATTACATTGAACTTTGGCAGCGAAATAAAAATGAAAACTGTTGTGTACAGAAACTTTTTGGCAAATGTTTCATAGCTGCAAACATTTATTTTCCACAGAATGCGTTAGTTAATTTTCGCTTTTCTCATTTTTGGCGTTCTGCTATAATTCAATAGAGGACATAAATTTAGCCGAGAGTACTTTTCGACGGTACCTACAATAGAGGGAAATTAATTTGTTTTTCTTACAATGGGATGTCTAGACAATCGCATATAATTCAAGTTTCACTTAGTCCTCAGTAGACGCTAATGGTCGAAAACTAAGAGCGTATATTAAGACAACACGTGTATTATATCACTCTAAGGTGACCGGTGAGATTAGAATACAAAGGCAAATTGCGATTTATTCGCATTGTTTGCTAAGTCAGCGGCGTGGGGTTCGGCGAAGAAGAAAGATATCTGAAATGTTATAACGATATACTATACGATAATATGCTACACTATATACTATTTGATTACCTGTTTTTATCACGAATTAGTAAAAAAGCAGCTAACCACTAAGCTTTGAAAGTGGCCCTCTCAATCTTAAGATGTTTAATTACAGTCCTCGGATTTTTCAACTATTAACATATCAGTAGCCTTTTCACTGTGAAGAGAGACCCAATAGCACCCAGCAATTGGATAGTTATCTTTTCTATTTTATTAATTTGATACTTATGTGTAACTATTTAGTAATCTAATATATAAAATTCTCATGTCACAGTCTTTGTTGCCAAACTCCTCCGAAACGGCTTGACCGATTTTTACCAAATTTTATATGCTTATTCAGTAGGTCTGAGAATCGGCCAACATCTATTAAGGGTTGTCCTCCCTTAACATTTATGTAGTATTCACCAGCTTGGAGCTATTCTCTAAGCTTTGGATGTTGGTAGGCCGGTGAATATTGTAGATGGGAATCACAGGATAAAAGATAAATCGAAGTATAGGTATTTATTACGTCTTAGATATGAAGATGATACAACGTCTTTAATCAAACTTAGTTAATACAAACTTCTTGACATCTAACTCTCATAACGTCTAACTATTTTTACGTCTATCTTATAACTTCTTACTTCCGTCTTCTCACTTCTCACTTCTTACTTCTCACTGACGCCTCAACTCTGCGTACAATCTTATAATACTAGCGTCTTACCCCCACCTAGTCATACTGACCCTTGTTTTGTTATTCTAACAATAGAGTGTTCGGCTTCCTTGCAACACGCAGTTCCTATGCAATATTACACCCTAAAAGTTATTGTCCATTTACAATCCTTTGTCCTTTATCTATCCACGTCTGTTAAGTTTGTACACGATATTTTACAAACGCTATTATCTAATTCTTAATTTTACACGTCTTTGTTCTTATCCAACTACATCTGCGCCCAACATGATCTTACTAACAATATTACGATTACAATGTATCCTAAACCCGACAAGAAAACCATTACCGTCATAAAAATATAAACTTAATTACTTAATTACACTCTACAATTATTTTACAATACTACACTCGGCCATCCTACAAAAAAATTCGCCCTCGAATGTCATCACTCAGTTTTATTCCGTAACTATCCGAATCCCCATCGTTTCAAGTGTTCGGTTGATGTCGAAGTCCACTGTGGACCAATCCAATAGGGTCTCAAAAAATGTTCTTTTAATTTAAGCCCTGGTCCAAACTGCATCCGCTGAATCGCCACCAAATCTCTTTCTTCATATTTTGTCGCTAGCTTGTGGTTTTTAATAAACCCGCGACTCTTATCTTCGTGGACTTTTACCATTTGCTTACTTAAAGTCCGCTGCAATTCTTCTTGCTCTTCTTTAAACTGTTGTATCCACGCTTGTTGCAACAACTTAACGCCAAACTTCAAATGACATTTCGTCTTTCTCTTGCTATAACTGGGCGTCGTATTTAATAATTTTCGTACAGGGGCCATGTGTCCGTACCACTTCTCCGTCGTAGGAGGAGCTAATTTAGTCAATACAGGTATTGAAGTGCGTCTTACGTTCTCAACCTGCCCATTACACTTAGGAACCCTAGTTCCTATCACAGAATGCTCGACTTTCATACTGATACAATAATCTTGTAAATCTTTCGATGTATATGTTGTCTCTCTATCTGACATAGTTTGTGTCGAATTTTCAAACGAATTCACTATATTGTTGTCTTTTATACGCTCTAAAGGATTTAGTCTACACGGCAGCGAAATAACAGGTTTCTCGTCTTTTAAGATTATTTTGGCTTGTATGCCGACGTCACACTTTGCTTTCGGTATATCATTTTCTATAACTTCTTTACGGCGTTCCTCTTTAATATGCGATAGATCACTTACTTTAGCTTCTTCAAGGGTATTTACATTGAAAAAGTGCGGCTGTCTAAACGACCCTATCGTTTCAATTATATCGGAGCTCTTCAAACATACCTGCTTATTTAACAACGGAGGAGACCCCAACCTTTCGCACTCACTTTTATTCATCAACTTTAAATCACTATCAGTGTCAACTACGGCTAAAACCTTACAGTCTTTAATTATCACTTCTTTTTTAGGTTGCAACACTAAATACACATGTTTGGACTTAGTTTTACATTCAGATGCTACATGTCCAAAATCACTACACTTAAAACACTTTTTTCCTTTTACTTTTTCTGGACACTCGTTACTTATGTGATTACTTGAACCACAGTTGAAACATCGTCTAGCCGCATCAGTTCTTGAAACCCCAGACATCCTCCTTTGTTGATTTTCCGTGCGTCTTCGTTCTTCACTCTTCTCGTCGATTAGTCGTGTTTTTGTCCTCGATATCTCCTGTTTCATTCTGTCATACTGATAGAATCTCTCCTTCAGTTGCTTTATATCTTTGGCACCGTAAAGCACTGTTTTATAAACAACATTATCTGGAATACCTTCTATAATATACTGAATCACTGTTCGCACGTCTAGATTTGCCTGAGCAGCGATTTGCAGCATGTTGTAAGTGTATTCTTGATATGTTTCATCAGACCTCTTCCTTCTTTTGGTCAACTCTCGGTGGACTTGCAAACTATCCACCACTTCTTCAAACTCATCTTTAAGCGCTTTTTTCAGCATAGGCCAAGTTTTTGCACATCTTTCATAACTAACGAATAATCTTGCCGAGCCAACCAAGAGGCGCTTGGCGTATACAACTTTTTGCACCTCATTCCATCCGCAAAGTAGAGCCATCTCCTCGAATTCATTTAACCACCGCTGCACGTTTAGATGGTTATCACCACTGAATTTCTCCAAGGACTCTTCCACGTCTTTAAATGTTAATAATACGCGTTGTGATTCGTAACGTCGATGAATCGCAGGCGTTTTATGAGTACGCTCGTCATACGTACTATCGTCTTGATCGTCACAAAGAATTCTTCGGCCACCATTCGCAGGATTTAAAACACGTCCGTCTTTGTGTCTAACCCCTGCGTGCACATTTTCGGCTAGTGCATAGGCGGCTTCAGCGTCTAAGTCTTCATCCTCGTCGTTTACGTCGTCGTCAACTTGTTCATCTTCCTCTTGATCGTCGGTGATGCGTTCTCGTTCCACAAGTAATGCAGCCCTTAGTCTGGCTAACAATTCCGTCTTTCGGCCTGTCACCCGGAGACGCCGTTGCCTAAGCTCCTCTCTGAGCTGTGCAACCCTCATCTGCGGAAGCTGGTCGTCTTCCAACTCTACCGCGTTGACGCCTCTGGTAACCTCGCCAATTGCGCCTTCCATGACTTACGGACTTCACACACTACACTGAACTTTTTAAACGTAGCGCACTGACACGTCGTCACCAACACTTCTATTATTTTTATTTGCTGTGATCCCGGACGAGCCCCCAAAATTATGTAGTATTCACCAGCTTGGAGCTATTCTCTAAGCTTTGGATGTTGGTAGGCCGGTGAATATTGTAGATGGGAATCACAGGATAAAAGATAAATCGAAGTATAGGTATTTATTACGTCTTAGATATGAAGATGATACAACGTCTTTAATCAAACTTAGTTAATACAAACTTCTTGACATCTAACTCTCATAACGTCTAACTATTTTTACGTCTATCTTATAACTTCTTACTTCCGTCTTCTCACTTCTCACTTCTCACTTCTTACTTCTCACTGACGCCTCAACTCTGCGTACAATCTTATAATACTAGCGTCTTACCCCCACCTAGTCATACTGACCCTTGTTTTGTTATTCTAACAATAGAGTGTTCGGCTTCCTTGCAACACGCAGTTCCTATGCAATATTACACCCTAAAAGTTATTGTCCATTTACAATCCTTAGTCCTTTATCTATCCACGTCTGTTAAGTTTGTACACGATATTTTACAAACGCTATTATCTAATTCTTAATTTTACACGTCTTTGTTCTTATCCAACTACATCTGCGCCCAACATGATCTTACTAACAATATTACGATTACAATGTATCCTAAACCCGACAAGAAAACCACTACCGTCATAAAAATATAAACTTAATTACTTAATTACACTCTACAATTATTTTACAATACTACATTTATTTTTATTTTTTATATGGCAAAACAACGTTTGTCGGGACAGCTAGTAATTTATATATGTTTTATCTCAGCACTTCTTTAACCGACTTATTTATTTAACAACTCTGCATGTACCAAATAGCACACTCTTTCGCGCGTGCAGTATTGGTTAAAAGGTATCAAAAACTTTCCTCTTTCGTAAACATACATTTTTATGGTCGTACAAATACACCGTATGATCAAACTGACTCCTTTTAGAATGAGATGAGGCTTTAAATGTGAAACCACATTTATCATTTCTTTTAAGTTGTATTTATTTTAGACCGTATACATCTTTGTTAATGTTATAGAAAACTCTAAAATACTAAGTTTTCCTAAATAACAACATGTATTAGTGACACAAACTATCAAATTCACTTTCCTTTAATATGTATTGCTACTTTGTAGCTAAATCCTGAAGTGTTTTTGAACAAAGACATTCGTATTATAATTCAGAAATATGTATCTCAAACTATCAAAGTCTCGTTCCACAAACCAGTGGAGTGACAATTTATATCACTTTATCTATTTTACTTTCGCTTTTTATAGCAGTTTCTAGTATTGCTCGCGACACTAGCTTTTAATATTTTATCTGTAACCGGTTCGCTGGTTTTATTACTAAAGTTTGAAGGGCGATTTGGAGGGTGAGAGCGTAAAACATCTCGTCTGTAGTGAGTACTCCATTTGCAAATATCGCATGTACAGTAGTTTGCAATTGTGATATTAAAGTGTTAGGTCAAAAAACGCTAAAACTAATCATATTTCGTGCAAGATTTAATATTATATGTTTCAAGATTGACGGATTTGTTCAATGAAATAGAAAACTTAACTAAATATAGAAACGTTAAAACAATATTGACTTATAAAGGAATACATTAAAGTTTTATGAACAGAAAATTTAATATCAGTGATTTTATGTTCTTCGAAATATGATTCTAATAGAGAACGTGTTAACCTTAAGGAATTCTTCATATTAGTATGGTTTTACACATAATAGATGACGAATTTGCTTAAAAACGTAAGTGCAATACGATCTAATATGTGCTTTAATAAGAATCAACGAAAATAACGCTATCGCTAAGTACAAACTGCAAAATGCATCTTATTACATTTTTTTTAATCTGACTAAAGTAGCAAACGAGCATGCACCACCACCTGATGATAAGTGGTCACTGCCACTCGTGGACATCTGTAATCAACTTTATAGAGAAAATGGGTTCTATCTGAAGTCAATCACAGATGCCTCTCCCGAGGACTATGGTGGTCGCCTCATATAAAAATGTGCCGGCCACTACACCCTTCCATCGAAACGCAAGAAATGCTTCACGCTAGAAATAGGGGTAACGGTGGTACTTCCCCGGTCGAACTACATTGGTTCTACAACCTTCGAATTATTTATGTTTCGATAACCGTTTACCTATTCGATACTGAACCTAATGTTGTAGTAAAGGTTTGAGATTCATTCGCTGTCAGTTCGTCATGTAAGTTTGCAAAATTATTACAAACATCAGTTGTCTGAATATTAAGTTTTCGTGTATATTTATATTTAAATTTTATTTTATTAAATTGTTTGGCATTTCAACGACACTCATTATAAAAAAGATATGCAGTTTTAAATAGAATGAGTTTATTATTTCTACATCATCCATCCATCCATCCATCAGCCCTTTTATGTCCACTGCTGGACATAGGCCTCCCCTAAATGGCGCCACTCCAACCGGTCCTGTGCCCTCTGAATCCAACGGTTTACCGCTGTCTTCTTCAGGTCATCGGTCTACCTGGTATTATTTATTTATTTATTTCTACATATAATTACTAAATAAAAAAACAAATGTATAGAGAAAATAATTAAAATTTCAAAGCATACGTGCAAAGTGTAATTAAAGCGTTTGAGTTCCAACAAAATATGTTGCGGTGTCCATAATCATTAATATTCGTCGTTAAGACTGTGGCTGATGGCAGTTTTACGTCTTATTAAAGGGTTCTAAAATTTTATGTGGCGCTAGAACTTGGCGCGACTTGTTTAATTAAAAACGCCCTCTGAATAATCATGATGCTGCAAGCTAACACTACACGTGGACGTGTTTCAAGATACATGTTTCGAGTTTATAATTTTTATTCGGTTCTAGTTAACAATCTTATATATATTCGTAACAAATGTCAATGTGGTTGTAATACAAGATGCGTCTTCTATCGAACTGGTCCTGCTTAATATTAAGACAAACTGTTGCAGGCTCAATTCTATTTCACTTTAATAATTTCATCTTAGTCTTGGGGAGTATCTGTGATAGACTTCAGATAGAATTCGTGTTCTATGTGAAGCTATTTCTATTTCTAGCGTGAAGCACTTCTTGCGTTTCGATGGAAGGATGTGATTGCCGGTACACTTTTATGTGAGGCGACCGTCATAGTCCTCGGTAGTAGCAACGCATCTGTGATGGACTTCAGATAAAACCTATGCTCTATATGAAGTTGCGTACAAATGTACATGGGCGGCAGAGAACACTTATCAGGTGGACTGCATGCTCGATTACTACTTCAAAATTATAACAAAAAACTATAGATATGGGCAGCTGTAACTCCTCACTATAAATTGAACTGCGTACTCATTTGATAATTCAATGGTATAAAAATATCGAAAAATAATTATGCAATTAATAAAAAGGATATTGCTGTATTGCCGGCACACTTTCACATGAGGCGACCATCATAGTCCTCGGGAGTAGCAACGCATCTGTGATTGACTTCAGATGGAACCCATGTTCTGTATAAAGTTGATTACAGATGTCCATGGGCAGCAGTGACCACTTACCATCAGGTGGACTGCATGCTCGTTTGCTACTTCAGTCAAATAAAAAAAAAATCAGGTTTAAACAACATGGTAAGGAAAGCCACTTAGTTCTCTGAACCAGCAATTTATATTTGGCAGTCGACATACAGAACTTTAATTCTATTGAGAGCTAATAAGAAATGTCCTTGGGTGGCAGTGACCACTTTCCGTCAAATGGTAACATGATTGTTTATTACTTTTATATTAGAAAAAAATATATACTTCTCACCTATTCGAATTTAAAACCTCATTGCCAATAGAAGAAGAATTCGTCAAAAAACTTATGCATTAGTGTTCGTATTTTTTTTTAATTATTTTAAACTAGTTGAATTCCGCAGTTTGGCCCGCGTTAACAAAAATCGATTGTCCCTTGGAAATAAGATATTTTCCCACAATAAAAAATAGCCTATATGTTAATCCAGAGTATCCGATAACTCCCTCTACCAAATTTTATGAATATCGCTCCAGCCGTTTACAAGTGACGAAGTAACAAACATACACACCCACAAACTTTCGCCTTTACAATATCAGTATGAAGGATGATTAACCTATGAGTTAGGGTTTTTTTATATCCAAACGTAGCAATTTGGCAATTATACAATTTGGTTACAACAATATAAAAATAATGACGAAAATATATTTTGAAACACAAAGTATGTTACATGAATTATTTTGACTTTATTTGCGTTATTTATAGATGTTATGACTTAAACGTGACCTATGTTGCGTTCCTTAACCTCTGGGTCCAAAGCTTTAACGAAAGCTCCAGCTTAGAAACAGCTTCTGGGCTTTTGCCAAGTACTTGTGTAACCGTTATACGATTATTTTATGACAATTTTATGGGCAATGAAGTACTTAATGTTATATAATGCCACTTACGTAACGCTTATCATGAGAATAATTTAAATTGATAGAAATGTTATTTCTAGCGTGAAGCATTTCTTGCGCTTCGATAGAAGGGTGTGGTTGCCGGCACACTTTCACATGAGGCGATCATCATAGTTCTCGGGAGTAGCAATTCATCTGTGATTGACTTCAGATAAAACCCATGTTGTGTATGATGTTGATTACAGATGTTCATCGGCGGCAGTGACCACTTACGATCAGGTGGACTGAATGCTTGTTTATTACTTCAGTCAGATAAAAAAAATGTTTTATATTCATATTAGATAGAAAATTTAGAGTCAATTTATAGTAATTTATTTACAATTTATAGACAGTTATATAGTTTAATATAAGAAATAAATTCAATTTTAAGTTTACCATTTGTAAATAAAGCTCGTATTATTGTAATGCAATAGATTTTGCCCTTTAGAATAGAAAAAAGAGTAATACCAACTCTCTCGTTTTTCATATCCATATAAGTAATACACAATTTTGCGCTTTAAATATGTGTACTGCAAAGAAAAATTAACAAAAAATATCTGAATATTGTTACAAAAAGTTTTTTTTTATTTCTTAATTGAAAAAATGCATAGAATCAACGATATTTAACTCGATAATAATAATTAACATTTACAAAAGTACAAGATACCAGTACAAAAGTACAAGATAACAAATTTCGGTACATAACCGTCACTTGAATGTAAAGAGTTGTTCATTAAGACTAAGCACTAGCGACTTAAGCACGTACACAAGATTGAGAACAGCTGTCGACTACGGCTAAAGGGATTTCCAGTACACGTACTTTAACTGAGTATTTAGCTAATTTAAATAGCCGCTAACAAGAACTACTGCAGAGTATTTGAACGTAACTGAAAGTTGTCCTAAATCTTAAGAGTAGGTACAGATATTTCTTTCTATCAATATTTGAATTTCTTATATATTTGTCTGTCTTCTATTCTGTTCTTCAAGTGAGTCTTTCGTCTTAAATTAGATTTAAAGGCCTTCAGAAGACCAAAATATTTTATTTCTCTTCAAGAAAGACAGGATGTAGCTAACTTGGATATGGCTCTCTGCCTAGGTTCGCGAAGTGAATATACATTTTAGTTTTTTGAGTTAAGAGTAATCAAATAATAATTATAATAAAGCTATAATAATTATAATAAAACAAAGAACGAGAACTTAAAGAGTGTCTCCCAAGTTAAACACAAAATAAAATAGACGATAATTAATTTATACACGTATTTTTAATTTTTATTTCATCAGACTATTATACAAGTACACTAACGTTGATAACTAAGAACAAACCGTCATGTTCATTTATGTCATGTTATTGTCTATTATTATAATTGAATATAAGTAATTGATAATTTGTATTTGGCGTTTTAGATTAAAACTGTTCTCTGAAATAATTTACGATTCTTGTTCCATCTCTGACTTTCACTTTAAACGGAGATGATTCATAATGAATGTTCCTTAAGGTAAGGTTCAAGCATTATTCAATTAACGCTGAAAGCTATGCGTCAAAGGGGCTTTCAAAATACTCAAAATTGCGTGCTTGTTCCAGGAATTACCGGATGCCATCACACAAAGTATCTTTTGATGGTCGTAAAAACATCCCTTAACGACCGGCCGATCTCTCGCCCTTAGGCCCGCCCACGTTCTGTACTACAGCCTTTATGCCCTGTTTCGACCGTCTTAACCCCAATAATAAAATGCGGGTTGTAAATAGATAATAAGGGCGAAATACGTTGCAGACGCCATTAAAGGCGCCATCATCGTAGTTTAACTGTCGCTAGCTAAGCGCACTAATCGTCTTCGTGCAGTATTTAATATCTGTTTTTATTATTCTAAGCCACTCAGATGCTTCCGGTCTTCAAATCACACCAGTTATTCTCCCTTCCTCGCTCTTGTGAAATGTCTTTAAGTACAATATAGTTATATTTTCTAACTTAGCCTACATTTACTTACATTTCTTACATTTTGTTGTTTTCTTTTCTCAGTGTTCCTTTACTAGGATTCTCAATGTTTTGGATATCTTACAAACAATCAAAAATACAAACAAAAATACCGCTTAGGTATTTGAAGTTCTCTGAATTACAGGACAATAGGTAAAGATCATTGTGTCACACAAGTATACTATTGTTGTTCTTTGAAATAGTTTATCTCATCTCTCTATTCGTAAACCAAAAATAAATGAACTTTCACACGTTAACTCCTATCAATATGATGAATTTGAAAGTCAGTTACTTCTGTTACATTAAAAATTGGGAATCAGAAATTTCAGGCAATATAGAGCGTAGATCTTAGTATATTTTCCAAACCTTCAAATAAACACAATTAGAATAAAAGTAAATTTACAACTGTCCACCAATTCGTCCACTTATTCGCACTTGGCCAGCGCGGTGGACTATGGCCTAAAACTCTCTCATTCCGAGAGAAGACCCGTGCCCAGCAGTGTGACAATAATATGTTGACCATATATAAATTTACAATTCGTTAGGTCAATCCAGGCGGGATCTATTTAACTTGTAATCTACTTATAATGCCCTTTGTCTGATCACAATCGACATAATAATGCATACAGAGTAAAGACATCTAAGAGATTTATTTGATTGGATATTACATTAAGCTTCCTTATTAGCTCAGTCCGCCCACTTCCAACTAATGTATTTAAGCGGCCTTTTGGTAGATAAACGGGGTCCGACATCATCTAATAATGTGGATAAAATAGTCTGTACGATTACAATGCGAGTCTCGTACAGGTAATCGAGTTAGCGGTCTGCTCGGCGCCGATCATTACTGCAACGCGTACGCGACCACGTATGACAGCGATGTAGAATTTGTGGAAGAGGTTCGTAAAAGCCTTCAGAATTTATAAAGTAGTAGTATGGTTCAATGGGGCCCGATGGGGCAACGCGTTCAGAGGACTTCGGGTGCGTTCCTTTGGAGATCCCGAAGTCAACTTTTTGGCGCTGAGGAGTCCGATAAAAGTCCCACATAGCTCTTTGTCGCTCCCACGGCGTCGGGTGGGTTTCAGGTGCCTTTTGAGGGTTTCCCGCCTAGAGAACAAAAAAAAAATGGTTCAATCATGGAGATATCAAGGAAGCATCTATTTCTAACGTGAAGTTCTAGGTTGTGGTTATCGGCTCACTTTTATGGGAACCGACCGTCTTACTCCTTGGTAGTAACAACATAGCTGTGATTGACTTCAGATAGATCGGTTGTTCTCAAAAACTTTGCTACTTCAATTTTATAAAAAAGCTTTGCATAGTATTCAATTTGAAGTTGATTTTGTCGTTGTCAAAACACTTAAATAAAATAACAAACTTAACTGTGAATATAAATAAATTATTGCACCATGGATACTAATATTTTGTATGTTTATTTGCAATTAATAACAATTATCATTTAATAATTTAAGACAAAGATTTACCGGTCAACTTTATCCACATATATCATTACCTTAATAACTTTTTCCTATAACTACATACACTTTCCATCTTAATTCCATTCCAGAATCTTTAACTCTACAACAGATTGGTCGTCGTCATGCCGCGTCAGCATTTTCGACGAATACGAGATAATTCCAATCGCCTTCAGAACCGCTGGTCCGTGCTAGATTGTTAGAAAAGATGAGTATGAAATTCGTACAAATATTATACCTGCTATAGGGACCCTATACTACAAATACATTTACACGTAAGCACGTATGTACGGATTTAATACATGAAAATATTTTATTTGTATAGTGTAGTGGTAGCAAACAAGAATCCAGTTGATGCACCATCTGAAGGTGGTAGAACCAGTGCAGTTCGACCGGGGAGGTACCACCGCCCCACCTATTTCTTGTTAAATGTATAAAATAATTATTTGTTGTTGTATAAAAACTTGTTTTTTTTTTCATTTTTCACATTTAAGGTTATAGGAAATCAGTGTAAATACAAAAGTTGTAGATCTTTTTATTACCTACAACTTCTCCATTCAACTTTTCGTTTTTTCAATGGACTTGTAGTTTTGCCGGAAATCGAGTCATGCCATTTTTTACCCTTACAACCTCCCCCTCTCCCACTTCTCGACCTCAGATCGCCCATAACTTATTTTTTC
The DNA here is from genome assembly GCA_949699795.1 of Spicauda simplicius. Classification (NCBI taxonomy): domain Eukaryota; kingdom Metazoa; phylum Arthropoda; class Insecta; order Lepidoptera; family Hesperiidae; genus Spicauda; species Spicauda simplicius. The sequence continues at coordinate 14,265,028 of OX453066.1, read as the reverse complement.
TTTAATTTTTGACACATTTTGTTCCTTTCCTAATGGGTTTCATCTTACTATATTTTTTATTAGTTTCAAAAATTATCGACCCTAGATGTTATATTGGTTAATTGAATATTTGAATTGTTCACAAACAGTTCTATCGTAGCAAGCGTAGCAAAGTGCTACGACGGCTACGTACTAGTTATTTTTGTGAAGCAATTGCAAAAAAATGTAAACTAACCATTTTTTTAATACAGCTCTAAAGCCGTGTTAAAAACTCTGATTACTCTGAGTACTCTGATTTTATATGTACATTATATTCCCAAGTTATGCGATATTTTACTGATACTTTTGCAAAACAGTACGAATAACCGAAGCAGCATTTCAAGAGAAACGTGTAGCCCCTTAGGCGAAGTCGCCTTAAGGCAATAATTATTTGTTAAAGCTTTCTCTCTTCTAAGTTATAATTAAAATTTATGAAAAAAATCTGTCAATCATATTTTTATGACATATTTTAATATTTTTTTAAGTGCTGATCATAATGAATTTTTTTGGTTATATATTGTTACTTCTTGTTTCAAAAATAAAATAATAATAATAAAACAAAATACAGTTTCAATCTTAATCATACCTATAAAAAAATCAAGTATGATGAATGTCGATTTTCTATCATTCCGTCTATGTCCAAAAGAAAATCTAACAAAACACTTAGAACAATGATGTCGACGCATCTCACTGGATTCCCATTATAACAGCATTTCCTAGTTCTGTCGGAAATAAATAAATCTGCACAATAACAACGGATGTCAACGAAATAAATGTGACGTCAATCCGCGTCCATTTGTCGTGGAGCATCGCTATATCTGTGAAGGGAAATACGGCCCTTGCGTTTTACAAACTAAATCTGACTGAAAGGTAAGTGAAAATATAACGTTAATTTTGACTTACAACTTGAATATGGATAATTAACTTATTTTCATTCCATATTATATTACGGAATCAGATATGGAAATTCATTTTGATGTTTTGAAGGCAAAGCGTATTAGGCGAGTCAATCTGTACCATAAGTAAAAAAGCAATATTTCGATCGTCAACCCATTATTGTCCCACTGCTGGGCACGGGTATTCTCTCGGAATGACATAGTTTTTAGCATATATTTAATATTTCTAAATATGATTGGATTTACTAGCTTACTGCAAACATATACTCACAGTTTTTCTCATGGTAAATTAATGGGTTTTCTTGATTAATGACCAAGTTACGTTTTCTAATGCTTGTCATTTTCAACTATCGTGTGTATCATAAGCCGCAGATCCAAGTAAGAAGGGGAGGACAAAAACTTAATGACAAGTGGACAATGACGGAGATTTGAAACGCTTGTCGCCACGAGATTGTCAGCTGTGGGGAGTATTATCGTCTTGACTGCGAGGACATGATTGCGGATCGGCGGGCTAATTGATATCATGGGACGAATGTAAATGAAACAGAAATGCACATATTAATCGTGCCAAAATATAATTTATATTGTTTTTCTTATATTTATTCATTTGACCATCAACAACACTTTAAATTATAAGCAATTCGTAACGCCCAAAATATTGCAAATATATTTTGCTAAAGAACGGCTTACCAGTGCAGTGTCATATTAATATGCACTAGGTTTAAGTTATAACTACGAGTACATAATTGATAATCAATTGTTAAGTAAATTAAATCGATGCATAACAATCGAATCCATACATAAAAAAATTGTTTGCTAATATTTAAGAAATTATGTACTCGTATAACTTATAAAATAAAATAAACTGAATACACGATGGGGTTTCAACATTAACGGTCTACATTTTTTAACAATGGTTAAGCCATTGTAAAGTACCCATGCGTAAAGTTCAATTATGTGCTTTTAACTTGCAATTCTTCTGGTAGTAACATAATTATATTAAAATATTATATAAAAATACAGGGAAAAGTATTCGAAATTCAAAGCCAAACTATTTTATTTACTTAAAGTAATCCTGGTAGTATTGTTGCGTTTTCATTGAACAATACGAGCCAAGCAGTCTTATTTCTACGGGGCTCGCGAACAATATTATTCCTACTAAAGCCTCAATATTATGAATACAACCGCATCCAGTGCATTGTTGGTTATATTCTTACTGGAAGTGACTCTAGAGAACCCACTTCCTGCGCTATGGATCCACTTGCGCTATTAGTGCTTACGTGAATGACTCTTCAGGAAAAATGGAAAAAGATAACTGGAGATAAATTATCCTATGTATTGTTTTTCTTTTTATTTTTATTGGCGTTCTAGAAAAACGGAACATTTACACACTTAACACATATTTTACTGGTATAATTATGTTGATGCTAAAAATCATAAAAGTACACGGTGTATTGGCTAAATTTTTTCACAATATTTAGCATTTACACAAAAAAACTCTTTTGATGTTATTTTTAATCCGCTATGAATAGAGAACGGATCTTTTATTTATTTATATTACAATCTAGGTTGTTTTGTTGGCTTAGGATTTATAGGGTATATACCTAGTAGTAGTTACTTTAGTGTATATTATGAAAATAGTCTTAATAATTTAAAGTGATGGTAAATAATTATACATAACTGAATTTTATTAATAATGTTTTAAATAAAAACTGGAAAAATACCCAAAACATCGTTCAGCTTTCAATCGATCAACGCGTCCAATCTGAGAAGAGCTTGGTAAATCAAATCAGACAATCAAGTGGAAAAATCCATGTCGGTAGTACAAACAATCAACTCGAGTTACGCGACCGGGAATGACGTAGGACGGTCCTCCTCACCTCTTATACTGTAACCTACCAATTTGAACCCAAATGCACTCGGTTTTGTACCTTATGTCATGACAGTTACAAGTCAAATACCGCGCCTTTACGAAAGGAACCAACTATTTGATCACCTCTCCGCTCCCTCTGGAGCATTCTCAAGGGAACACGCTATTTGTTTTAAAGCTTTATTACTAAGTAATGTGTACGTAGGTCAACCCTCTAAAAATTTCCTCTGTTGACCAATATCTCTAACGCAAGTCATTCCTTATGTAGATCGTTAAATTTACGCTCGAGTAGGTAGAGTAGTCCGTCCCGTTTAAATAGATTTTGTTTGAAAGCAAAGGTTTCAAACACTCGGTTATTTTATTCTATATACATACTTATCAGAAGGATTGATAAATGTATAACAGTCAAATATGCTAAGCTATACAGATAAAAAACGGCTTATTAATCTTAAGAGAAATGTCATGTAACAAAAATAATATGTAACGTCAAGCTGCGACATTGTTACATTTCAACAGCAATTTTGATTGTGAACACCATCACCATATCATACCAATATACTTTATTTTTTATTATTTTCTATATATTATTATTTAAAGTAATTTTAAACACACTCATTAACTATTCTCCAATCCAATACAAACTATGCATTAAAATTGCCAAACGAAGAAAATCAAATTGCAGACTTCATTTGTCTTTTTCTCATGTTCTATTTTCGAAAACATTGACGGTGGCACCGTCATATATATTTTTTTTATTAGACCTAGGTAGCGTTGTATTAAAAATATTTTAAGAGCTAAACCAAATAAAATCAAATTATGTGTTTCATTAATATCAAATTTCTTTGGTAATATAATTGATACAATATACAAACCTAGTATGAAGATTGTTTGTTACCCTTTATAGATTTTTCTGATATCGATCTTATTAAAAATTTTGTCCTCTGTCTTTATGCATTACTTCGAAATTGCACAGAATGCTTTATTCAGTTTGTAAAATGCTGAGATGTAATAGCAGGTTCTTTGTCCAATTTTAACGCCACTCATTCATTTTATATACGCAATAAAAGCATTTTATTGCGAAAACTGTATAGAATATTTGAAAAATTCATTCCTATTTCTCTTCGCACCTATTTCACATTATCGTTTTTATTATCCACAAGTACCCATGAATTAGCGCAGTCGTAAAACACGGTTCCATTGTGGCCTCGTAATTTATTCACCGGCTCAGATACAAAAAACTTGTTCGTTTCGACCAAAAGAGGGTCCGTAACCCCGAAAAAGGTGTCAATTTTTGAAAGATTGCACCGCGTCATGAATATTATATGAACGAATCGAGTTAAGGGTATTTTGCGATAATGTTCGACGGTCGTTTGGATGCTGTCAGCCTATGTCATTTCACATGGATTGGCCCTTTGTTAAAAGTAACACGTAGAGTGTCAGGCAGGGAGATGTCGCGTGGAAAATTTGCCTGGAAACGAAGGCTATCGTTATTGAAGCGGTGCGTTGATATGCTACGTTTTGTTCGATTTGCATTATTACGTATTACTGATGATGTTATGAAATCTTTTTATTTTACAATTATTTTGGGGTTTACATTTTATTCTTTTTAGAAATGAATATGCCTTGTAAAACTTCAGATGTTTGAATGATTAAGTTGAATTATTTCACACACGATTGATTTGGACGACAACACAACATTTGTGGTATGGTATGGTTCTCAGACCAATATAGCGGACCTACTGTATTTTTATGCATTCCAGGGTTGACGGTATCAAATTAAATTTAATAAAAAAATACGAAAATAAAAATGGCCTGTCTTAAAGCGTCTTCTATAAAATTTTTAAATAGGTATATTATTTTATTAATTTGGGTTCTATTATTATTTTTCATGAGTTTTCGAGTCATTTTTCGATTAAAAACTACATAAATGGATTTACTGATTAAATTGATTTTGTCAATTCATTTTATAAAAAAAATTGTATACCACTCCACGGTGAAGTAGGCATAGTATATGTTATACTCAGCAGACGGTTTTAAGTATATAAAAATTATGATAGCTGCGCACATATAAATACTTTATGAGTTAATTAATAATTTAAATACCTTTAAGATATATTTCATTATTTTTGTAATATAGAATTAGGAAACAAGCATGTTTGCCTCTGTTTCATAAGTGGCTACTGCCGCCCAAAGATATGTGTAACCAACCAACACCACATAGACTGAAAATTATTTACCAAAGCATGGCAAAATGACACTACTAGCTAAGATAATCGCTTCGCATTTAGTATGATCGTCTCTCCGGAAACCGGAATTCGCCTTTACAACGAAACGCACGAACTGTTTCACATTTCTACACTATACACTGATACGCTTTCTACACTCATAGCCTCACAGTAGAATTTTCTCCTGTGTCGTGGGTACCATGGACACACAAGAATACACAATCACCCAAACCCAGAACAGGAATCTAAACTCGTCGTTCAGGTCTGTCTGGCCGGGAATCGAACCCGGGACCCATTGCGCGTCACACCGGTATGATAACCGCTCCGTCATGCGAGTCGTCATTTAAAATTGAAAATAGGTGCAACGGATGTACCATCTTGGTACAACTAGCAAACCAACGTAATAGACTATAGATTAAAGCCGAGAAGGTTCATTCTGTCAAAAGCTTGGACTATGGACTAAACCCTAAACATTTTAGCAGAAGGCTCGTTTTTAGCTACCGGGCAAAAACAAGTCGATATACACCTCATACATGTCCCGTTAATCACAAATAATACTTTTACAAAAAAAAACCATTTCCTATGAAAACAAAATCATCTACAGCGATAATGTCTCTATACTACATATTTATAGCGTATTTCCTGGCAAGTTGTAACAAGAGCTATAAATAACAGATTTCATTCGAGCTAACAGTTCGATAGAGATACTCGTGTTTACGTTACGGAAATCGTAAAATAAGTTTTCTGCGTCGCCGCCGCCCCGCGTTGTCTGAAAACACTTTACATATCACACTTTATTCCATTCCTACCTTCTATGTACATTTTTGAAGCATGCCTGTTCGTTCGGCGCCACAAAGGACTTTTTAAAACAGCAAAAGAATTATACCCTAGAAACACCAGGCGTGGCCAACGCCTGGTACTTGATAAACTACCGCGTACTTCTTTGCTCCAGCGAAACTCATATGGAATGTGTGTTAAAATATATAATAAGTTATCCGATGACATTAAAAATGAATCCAATAATAAATTTAAATTCAAATTAAAGACATACTTATTAATGAATAATTATTATAATATAAATGACTTCTTAAATGATAGGGAATATTAATTATATTTGAAATAATAATAATTTTAATGACTAATTCACACATATTTATGTAATGAATAATTTATATTTGCATGCTATAACATTGTTAGCAGGACAAGCGGACAAATTTTATTTGTAGCATCGGATATTATGTACCTGTTCTGTGCAAATAAACTATTACTATTACTATTACATTTTTATGATAAAACACCGACAAAATATGACTATATGGTGTAGTAAAATAAAAATCATCAGCTTTTAAGCACGGGCGCTGTCAGACTTATAGATTACTCCGGTAATTTGGTAAGGTAGTAGAACAATTGCGTTCCATCTTGCAAGTAACTTCTCTATACATCTTTCAAGCGTGAAGCAGTGCTATCGGTTCTTATCGACTTTGTTTCATGTTTACTCTGTGAGTATAGTTATACTCCTCAGCGGATTAATGTTATTATAGGACCGAGATTCCTGATAAGTACACGAACTAAACCAAATAAATGAGTTTAGATTTGTGTCTAGGAGTTTATATACTTATCTTTGTATATATATATCAGTCCACCTGATGGTAAGTGTTCACTGCCACCCATGGACTTCTGATATATACTGCATATAGAACATGGATTCCACCTGAAGTCAATCACAGATTGCTATTCCCGAAGACTCCGATGGTCGCCTCATGTAAAAGCCGGCAACCACACCCTTCTATCGAAACGAAAAAAATGCTTCAAGCTAGAAATAGGTGTGGCGGTGGTACTTCCTCGGTCGAACTACACTGGTTCTACCACCTTGAAAAGTATTAAAAGTAATTCAATATGATTGCAGGTATGTAGATGGGTATATGTATATAACGATCTCATTATACGGTTTCTATTTCCGCTTTTCCAAGACTCGATCAACATTTCTCGAATCCATCATATACCTACAGTTACGAATTTAAACACAAACCAATTTTTGGATTTTTGTTCGTGTCGTAGTATCAACGACTAGCGATTGGTGAATGTAGTTAAATTATTGGATGTCACAGTTTAAATTACGTATTGTACTTTACATATAAACAATAATTATTATAGTATATTAACTAAATTACGCTAATATGCAAGAAAGTAATTAGTATCACACGTGTACGTATTTAGATAGGAAGCTTACTTTTTATAATATAGAGGTAGTAAGCGAGAATAAATTGCACCGAATGGTAAGTTATCGCTGCCTCCTAAGGAATCTGTGATGAATGTTATATAAGATAAGAGGTTTAACAGTTTAGCCACAGATATTTTGCCACTTCTAAGGACCAATCGAACTCTACTGATCTTTTCACCTTTTTAAGCAAAAAAAGAGCAGTGATTGCCTAATGGTGTAAACTTGCCCTCTCAATCGGGAAGTCCGAGGATCAAACCCAGATACGCACCACTGATTTCTCTACAAACATGTGTGTGTTAGAAATCAATTATCATTGTTTTTCGGTCAATAAAAACATCGTGAGGAAACATACACCCGAGAGTTCTTTGAAAAAAAAATAAGTCCTCGGAGGTGTGTCGATTCCACCTATTCCCACTAGGTCAGCGCGGTGGACTATGGCCTAAACTCTCTCATTCTGAGAGAAGACCCAGGAGTGGGACAATAATGGGTTGACGATAAGCAAAAAAATACTTGATAAGTTTCGCTTAAACGCTTCCAGTGAAACACGTTCCGATCGGTGCGCTCTCCCCACGCGAACAAATAATTTTCATGTCAAACACAATATCCATCGCTAACAATGATGGCTGAGTGAAATGTCAAATCGAAATTTTTACAATTCTTGTGTTGACTTCATTCTGAAGAATACAGATATGCTGCTGAGTGCAGATGTACAGTCACCAGCAATAAGATGTGACTACGAACAGATGAACAAAAGTATCTGACCCAAGAAGGGGTTCAATAATATCTGACTACACGAACGCAGCAAAAATATCTGACATTGAAAGGCAGCATAATGCAGTAGCGTCAAAATTATGTGATTTGACGTTCATCTACATAATTTTGACGCTACTGCATTATGCTACCTTTCATGTCAGATATTTTTGCTGCGTTCGTGTAGTCAAATATTATTGAACTCCTTCTTGGGTCAGATACTTTTGTCAATCTTCCATAGTCACATCTTATTGCTCGTGACTGTACACTGCTTCAATTAAAACTTTTCCTTGAAATTTAAGTTCATATGCTACTTTTCTGTTACGTCCGCTTCCAAACTTAGAAATTCCTCGACAAAATGCTAGAATTTCTTCTAATGTAGGTGTATTGAAAAGCAAGTGTGGTATAACGCTAGTTATATGACTTCTCAAGAGGCGCATAAATATACACATTTTTTCCTGTGCCCAAACACAATATCAAAAAACAAGTAGGTAGTCTCCGTCACAAAACCTATGACGAGACGTTCACGAAATATATTATTCAAAGTGAATATTCTATTAAATATTTGATCCAAATGACACGTCTGTAATCTCTAAATGAATTCTCTTTCATGTCGTTAAAACAACAAAATGGAGTAGGTAGGAAATCGTATTACTTTACCGCGGTACTTAAAATTCATTAAAACCTGTCCTTAGTAAAACGCAATAATTTATTTAAGCGACAAAAATCCTCAAAAGTAATATTCGTTGAAGCGTAATTCACCGTTCAAACGATGATGTACCATGATGTCAGATACCAAGCGAGTTAGCTACAAGTTTATATTGATTATCGTATCCTACTTCAGAAACCAATTAAAACTGTCTGCTTCGATTATTAGGATTCCATCTTTATCAATTCATTATTATGATTCTTAATTCACCAGTAGGTAGAACCAGTGTAGTTCGACCGGGGAAGTACCATCGCCACACCTATTTCTAGCTTGAAGTATTTCTTGCGTTTCGATGGAAGTGTGCGGTTGCCGGCACACTTTCACACGAGGTGACATTCGTAGTCCTCGGAAGTAGCAACGCATCCATGGCGTATGATGTATGAGTAGATATCCATGGGCGGCAGTGACCACTTACCATCAAGACGACTTCATGCTCGTTTGCTACTTCAGTGAGATAAAAAAAATACAGCTGGACAGGGGTATGTACTTAAGGTGAGAGCGGTTCGTTAGGCCATAGTCGATCGCGGTGACCAAGCGCACATTGGTAGACTTCACACACCTATGACATGACTACAAAAAATCAAAGGTATGTGTGTGGGAATCGAACTTAGAATCCTCTGATTCAGAGATCTAACTTCTATCAACAAGCCTATCACTGCTTAGGACTCTAAAGAAAGCTTTGTTGAAAGTTGGAAGATATTTTTTAATTCATACATAACTAATACGTAAATAGAAATAAATTAACCACAAGATTGTTTAGTCCTCCATGTGCCTGTACTGGAATCACATGTAGGAATACAAATCATAAAACTAGTACGATTATTCTCCTAACACAGATTTAATGATAGATTAAACTTTATCTTGTTTTTCTGAGATCTCACTCTCTTCGAATTAGCTGGAACATGCATTGTCATTTTTATCATCAGAAATATTATAATAAAATAATAAAAATCCTTTATTATTTTTTTGATTTTTAATTTTTTAATTGCTCTATGTTCAAGCTACGCTTGTCATTACTCGCTCTTGATAAACAAAGTCCCTTAAGGGCCCAAACGTATTAACGTATAAATAATTCAGCATATCTTTAGCCGCATTATGTCATTTACGGCGTTACCTTTTAGACGAGTATTTACACAAAAGAAGCGAATCAAAAATGATAATTACATGCAAATCTGGGGATTTGCTCGCTACCCCAAGGTAGCCAATTCGCTGGTGATGACACAGAAGGGATGATTTCAAAAGAACAGACTAATCTTTTCTGAGCAGTCCTTTTTGAAAAACATAAGCTGTGATGAACGATCGGAATCACATTACTCAAAAGAATGATAGAAAAGATGATGATAGGTATTAGGTATATAATACATTTGAAACTTTGTACGATTTTGTAGTTTTGTGCAAGATGGTAGAAGGAAATTGGTTGGATCGAAGTTCCTTATCGCGCGTTGCGAAGGAGGCTAGACTGAAAAAATTCAGACGAAAAGTTGTCAAGACACTTTCCTATAGTGTAGTAAGCCGCTCGGCGTGCGCATGTTTTCTCTCTCTCTCTCTGAAACTACACTGGTTCTACCACCTGATATAAGTAAGAGTTCTGTAAATTCAAATATTCATGGCGACAATTACCACGTACTATCAGGAAGAATATAGTTACATTTCTAAATTCTTTCTCATATGTAACTTCAATCATTTATACAGTAATACCCCGAACTTACGCGATAGGTGGGACTGACTGATAACCGCGTAAGTCGAATTCGCGTAAGTCGGGGTACAAGAAATACATAACACAAAATAAAATGTTGCTGTCATACATAGTACATAGTCTTACTATCCCACACTTTTATTTAATAGTGTAGCATACTAAGGCTATGTAATCCATAATATAGAGATTGTGTGACGCAGCTGGCATTCAATAAAAGACAAATTGAGGAGATTTGAAAACCGCGTCACTCCGATTTCGCGTAAGTCGGGGTAGCATATGTCGAGGTATTACTGTACAAAAAAATGTAAAATAATTAAATTCGCGGGTATACCGCAAAGGCCGCAAACGCTATGGGTTGATAAATATTTTAGTAAAAATATTTTTTGTTATCATAAAAGTCCGTATTTAATATCTTTAAGAGTTCTTCTTCTTGATATTCGAAAATATCAGATAATGTAATTTGAAAATAAACCTTTCCTTTAACAACATAGTTACAATATATGTACCTTATCGTAAAGTAGCAAATGTTTCGTCTGATTCCAACCGTAAAACAAGTTGTTTGTACTGATTCTGCTACAAACGACAGAGAACAGGTGAATTCGTTGCTATATTGTAGCGCACCTAGATTTATTTTAAGCACCGAACATAAAAATGTCTACTTTATTTTCTTGTAAATAACGAGTAAACAGTCTTTGAGGGGCAGGTTTTGTTACCCTTTTTCTCGTCTCAGCGAAAAATTGCCATAAATGTTTTTAAAACTCATTACGTTTTGACTATTTGGCGTTATTTAAAGAGTGTATATAAAAGTAAATTTTGTCGATTATTATATGTACCTATTTATAGTAATAAAAATCATTATCGTTTTCTTGATTTAAGTCACAAGCAAGCATCCCGTCGATCTAATGGTAAGTGGTCTCTGCCGTTCATGAACATCTGTAATGGTTTCCATTTCTTTAGGATGGCCGTCTCATATTTAAGTATGCCGACGCCAACTAGATGGAGGTGTGACGGTAATACCTCCTCGGTCGAACCATACTGATTCTAACATCTTAAAAATGCCTTGCGTTTACGATGTCACGTTTGGTTGTATTCCAATTAACTTAGAGTATTTAACATCCTGATAGAACAAAAAATATTTGTTTTGGTAATTATTTTTTGAGTACGCCATATAATGGTGTAGTTAAGTTGTGCACATAAATATCCATCTCAAACAAAAAAATAAATAAATTTGACTAAAGTACCAAGATTTCACAATACATTTTTTGCAAACAAAAACGCTCAAACATTCAGTCATCTGAAAACCCAGAGTAAAATTTGCTGAAACTTTCACTGAAAACCCGAACAAAACCATTCATCTTTATACAACTTTATACAACCTCGCTTTTCGCTTGTCGTCCACAAAAACAAACTAAAAATTCAAATAGTCACGATCAAGTATTCGAGAGACGAACACTCTTCGTTAGGGCAGTGCCGCCCCTTACCTGCACTGCATATGTTAACGCACTACATACTACACGTAGTATACTGTGTTTTTTACCAAACTACACTCCCATTTGCTTTGTTTATTTGCTACCAGTGACGTACGAGCTAAATCGAGTTTCTTTTGATTCGAACGCGACTGTACTGGAAAACAAAAGAGTCAGGACAAGAATATAAATAAACAGGCTAACTTAAACAGATAAATACGAAGAAATATTTCAACGGCCATTTTATCTACAATAGTGTTTACTGAAATTGTAATTATTTGTTTCTATACTTAAATTTCAATTACATAATCATATTTCTATTTATAAAAAATGTATTACCTAGCTTTCAAAATAAAGAATCGTCGCAGACAGAAGTCGCTTAAAGGAAAATATGTTCTATTTAAGATCAATCACAGATTGGTTGCTACTCCCAAGAATTAAGATGGACGGCAACCACAGTCTTCCATTGAAATGTAAGAAATGCTTCACGCTACAATCGAACTACACTGGTTTTGCCATCTGGTATAAAAATAACTGAGTAGTGATAGCCTAGTGGATGAAACTTTTCCTCTTAATCGGGTAGTCCAAGGTTCAAATCCAGGCACGCACCACTGATTTTTATAAAATTATGTGCGTATTACAAATTAATTATCACTGTTTTTCGGTGAAGGAAAACATCGTGAGGAAACCTACACACCCAAGAGTTCTTTAAAAAAAAAGTTCTCGGAGGTGTGTGAAGTACCGATTCGCACTCGGTCAGCACGGTGGACTATGGCCTAAACTCTCCCATTCTGAGAGAAGACCCGTGCCCGGCAGTGCGACAATAATGGGGTGACAAGAGAGATAAGAATAACGTTTAAAGTTTTAGGGTCCTAATTGATACATTGTTACTCTTGAGGACTAAGATAGTCATTTCATACGTAGGTCGCACGGCATTTTCACCCTATTCCCATCCAAGGTATTTTCCAGGTAGATCCATTAGGTTAGGTTAGGTTGTTAGTTCTACGACATTTCCGAAAATGTCTTTGCCACATACTGTTAAAAATTGTTGCAAAAAAAATGTTCTTTTCTTTAGCAAAATCTTTTACATACGAGCGAAAAAGTTTTTATTGAGAGCACTTTCATTTTATATGCCAGTTATATTACCTAAATCTATCTTAAAATGTAAAAAATAAACTTACAAAATTAATCCCTGGGGAGAAATTTAGTTCTTTACAAAGAAAGCTGGAATGTTTCAAAAATTTAAGGGCAAGCCAGTTAAGTTCACATTTCCATTAATACTTATTAAGGCAGGGACAAGACAAAGGATTGAACTTAAGTAATGACGGTTTCAACAACCCTTTATAATGACGGCCATAACTATTAATTTATAACTCATTACGATAATTACTTGAAGCTTTCTCGAAGAAATAGTTCTGAAGCTTGCGTCATGTTGCCTGTCAAGGCTTAAGATATTTGAACGGAGTGCAGAATTACTATAAATGCTCAGTAATTCTGTGTACTTCAGCTTCACCGTTATACCATTGTACTAATTTGATCCAGCCTTGATATAGTAAAGGAGAGGGACTAAATTATGTTTTAAAAGTCGTTTTTTATCTGACTGAAGTAGCAAACGAGCATGCAGTCCACCTGATGATAAGTAGTCACTGCCGCTCATGGACACCTATAATCAACTTCATATAGAACATGGGTTCCATCTGAAGGGAATCACAGATGCGTTGCTACTCCCGAGGACTATGATGGTCGCCGCATATAAAAGTGTGCCATGTGTCCTTTATTAATCAGTAAGAAATGTGAAATTCTGATTTAAGTAGAATTAATAATAATATTATTTACCTTACGTTTTTGAAAGGCTATGATTTGTACCAACTCTCATTCATACCATTTTCATTTCAAAAAATATCCATGACTAGTAGTAAGCAACAAAAGGTTGATAACGTTTCAATTTAAAGTAAAATCAAACATATCCATTCAAAGGTTATTTTTAATAAATAAAAAGTAATTTTAACATTTATGTTTACATAAAATACCTTACATAAAGTCATATAGTACCTAAGTAGTTACCTAAAACAATGGCAAACTGTACAAAAAGAACATATCTTTTGAAGAAAACAGATAACAATTTGTCATACAATTCAAAGCAAAATAAAATAATTTTTCTCTTGATAATTACAGTGTATCTAAATAAATCAGTGGGTGAGTTGGTAAATTAATAATGTCGTTAAAACCAAAATTATGACCCGGAACGAACCTCCGAATGAGGAATATTTGAACCGCGTAAGGACTAAAATATTCATGGGTCAATTACCCTAATTTATAACGCAAGGTGCCTATTACATTAACGTGCCTACCCAAAGATAAAGATTAAACCTATAATTTACTCTAAATTATACTAGCTAAACTATAATTAATTGTATAAAAGAAGGTTTTCATTCTGAATGTTGTTAAATCAAGAATATTACATTTATAAGTATAAATCACAACATAGTATAAAACAAAGTTGCTTCCCGCTGTCTGTCCCTATGTATGCTTAGATCTTTAAAACTACGCTACGGATTTTAATTCAGTTTTTTTAATAGATAAACTAATTCAAGAGGAAGGTTTTTTACAAGAGAGAGAGAGAAGCATTGGCTTAGTATTCCTGTCTCCCCAGTCGAAAATCGAGTGTGTGCTGCAACAGGCATTAGTCTCTTACACAAATAAAAAAAGAGAGAAAATGTTTCATGTCTGCGAATATATTAAACACATAAAAGCGCTTATATGAATACACGACTATTGAACATACACCACTATGGCGTATGTTTTAATAATGGTACCTATTCCTACATACTCTTGGTATAAGGTAACAGAATATACTTCATATCGGGATGGGAAATCCCTAGTTCTAATGACGTTTCAACTGTCATGTGCCTAATCGTTTTGGTCTTTAGAATATGTTACGACTAAAAGACGACGAACATTACAATCGTGCAAACGCATTAATTGAAAATATTGATATTTTTCATGACACATGTCTTGGTCTCAAAAATAAATTTAAGACGAAATTTATTTGTTTGTAATTGAAAGTCTCTGTTATTATCTCTACATTTATATACTGACATTTATCTATATTTTACCTATATTAAATAACATAATAATATAAAGAACATTGTAACTGCTTTAACTGCCTAGTGTTCCGAAAAGTGGCTACAAATCTATATAATCACTAATCTATGACTAAATATTATAAATCTAAAACAAGAACTCATAGTCTATTTAAAAATGCAATAAATATCTTAATCCATATTAAGTAGTCTCCGTTAAATATAATTTTGATATCGAAGATGAATTCTCTGAATAACTTTCCGATTCAAACAAAACAAGCTATCGGAGATGCGTTAGCGGATTCTATGAGAATAAATTTTTAATAACTCGTCTAGACCAAACATTCACAGAGAGATTTTGCTTCGCCAATACCCAATACCAAGTTTTCCACTTAAGAACCCAGCATTGATCGGTGTACGTTTTATTGGTTGTCGGGGCAAGTTCGCTCGCTCAGCGAATTCATTCCTCTTGTTTAGACTCAATCACATTCAACATCATAAAGCGGAAAATAAAAACTATAATGAACCAACTTCATCTTGCAAATATCTGGCCGCCTGAAAATAATTGGACAAGCGTGTTGTACTATCGCATCCGAGCGGAACGCGACGTCGACAGTTTCACGGATTCGATATAAGTATTCGTAGATTGTGTCGACAATATAACACAAAGACCGATCTTTGTGCTATATTGTCAAGTTTATTTTCAAATGACTTTTTATTGCAATTTACTTTACTAGTAGGAATAATAGTTTTTATTGTAATTTGGTTTTAACTATTGATATTTTACGTTTTTCGTTTTTTTCGTTTCGTTACCAATAAATACATAGACAAGTGAAGCTATTAAGTACACATTGTTATAATTATTATAACATTAGTTGTTATGAAGACGGAATCAACCTGATAATTTATTTGAGTTACTGTCATCGTTGTAAGTTACCTTTATAAATTTATTATATGAATTACTGTTAAATCTAATGCCATAGCATACTGAACAATGAACAAATGTGAAAAATCTTAAAACTGTTGACAAGACAAAAGGTCCGCCACTGATTACAGGTACTACATTTTTACTATTTTTCAAAGTAGACTGTATATATGCTAAGCTCATAGAAGTCTCAGAACCGGACGCATTAGTGCGTTATAAAAATGCTTACCTGAATTTTTTTATACATATTCTTAAAAATATAAAAAAAAAAACTATTTAACGTCAACAATAACAATAAAAATAATGTATGTTTTGAACAGAAAGCTATGCAACCCACGTGATTTTATACATTCTACAGTGCTTTCGATGATGGTTCATGCATGCCCTACATTGCACGAGTAATGACTTGGGCTACCAACTATGAGATGAGTTAGTGTTTCGCTAAAACATTTAGTCCAACTCAGAACTGTATTGTTCCCACTCAAATATTTGCTAATGAAAGTCATATAGTACTTTCCTAAACTTTAAAGGGTCCCTAATTAAAGTATAAATAAGTACTTCACTCTGAAATTAATTGAGTAGCGGTTTAAAATAATTTTTTGTTCGTAATAAGTATGGTATTTAGAATCAAAGCTTCTAGTAAATTGGAAATAGAAGAAGAAGAAACTGTATATGGTAGTTTATATTCGCTTTCTTCCCGTGGATGTATTATTGATGTTGTATAAGGAGACTAAGTGAGGTGTGTTCCTGAATTACAAAACCTACTGCGGTTGCCAAGACGAGCGCTAGACCAATAATTATTGTCAAAACCCCAATTTAGGGATATTATGGCCAACAGTGGACATCAAAATGAAAAAGACTAAAAACGGATGGATCAGTCCTCACTTTGACTTGATTCTAAGACGTTCACTAGACTAAGATAAAAAGGCGATAATTCCAGTATTTAGTTAAGTGAAAGCAGAATAATATAGCAGTAATAATAATAATTCTCCTCTTTGTAGAAAGGTTCAGCATTACGACCGATTAAGTGGGTCCCCGGACTTCAACATTTGATATCCTTGGTTCAATTTAAAATTTTAGTCAAATCTATAGAATGGGTATTTAAATTCTAATATTGGATAGTGTCGTTATGGTCGTATATTGTTTTTTTATTTCTCTTTACAAATAATTTCAGATGCTTATTAGTTATTATTTATATACGCTGTTTTCTTTTTCTACATACAAAGATATTTTACTATAGTATATAGTTCATCTGTAAGTGATTATTAATTTATTGTTAAGTTACTATGTCAAATTTAAATGTAATATTCGTTGGTAAATTAAATAAATTAATTAATTAAAACATTAGTAACTTCAACTTCACTCAGACAACGTCATTTCACCAGGACTGGAAACCCAAACCAAGTATAAGAAGAGCTTCTTGCATGAAGCTAGACAGTCCGCATAGTTTATTTGGACACAGTGTAAGTCTACGTTGACTTGCGAGCTTGTTTATCTTACGTTGTCAACATAATAACATCTTAAACTTGGTCATGTCGGTTATACAAATTAGTTGCTTAGTTATATGAGCCTGTTTACGTTTGTAAAACTTGAACAAAATGTTAATTTAATATGGTGTATTGTCATTAGTGTTAAACTATATTTTTTTATATAAAACACGAATTGTATATATAAGATTAATTAAATATAGTTTTTTTTTTGTTTTCGAGGGGGAAACCTTCCAAAGGTACCCGACGCCGTGGGAGCGACGCAGGGTTATGTGGGATTTTCACCGCACTAAAACCCTCCCGGTGGCCGTCCTCGGCGCTAAAAAGAGAACTCCGGGAACTCGGCCGACCGCAACCGGAATCCTCTGAGCGCGTTGCCCCATCGGGCTCCTCCCAGATGGCGGCTGGGCCCACCGCTCCGTCTAGTCTTTACGACGGTATGCGTCCACATATACCGCCGTCCTTCCCGGGATCGCCTGACCGGACGGTTCGGGCTCCCACTCTAGCTGCCTGCAACCCCGGAAGCCCCTTTTAGTCGCCTCTTACGACAGGCAGGGGATGCCGTAGCCCTATTCTGATCCCGAAACTACAGGGACGTAATTAAATGTAGCTATTTTTGTAGTATTTAGTGAAGCCATCACATTTGTTAATGAAAAAAAAAAATACATTTAACTTTATGGCGACCCTCTCTTAAGTTACCCACGGCGTACTGTAATCTCGTAATAATTACGAGATAATAGTGTTGGGGGATTCCTGGATCGTACTCTACCACGTTGTATCAATGCGTATTGGTAAAGACATATGGGATATTTCACAATCAATGCAATTTATTCCAAAGTGCCTATAAACCAATAAGGTTTAATGATCGACGGCTTAATAACTTCTAAGCATGGATACCCGTATATGAATTTACCACTAGCGGTTATGCATCCAATTACTGACCGGAACTAACTTTGCTTTAAATTTCAGTTGTAATATAAGTACAGCTTAAAGGCTACGTGCATTATGATAATATTAAATCTAAAAAAAACAAGATTCCTTATTAATCTTTAACGTTATAGTTTATTTTTTTAACCATCCGTCTAATTATATACAACAAATTGTATAACTAAATGGCGTCTTTATTAAATTACTGGTCCGTATATTAACCCTGTAAATAGCTAACATTGTCTTAATCCAGTTGTCTTGTTACTATCAATCTTCTTAAATGGGCAAGGATTCAAAGTTCTCGGAACCCAAAAGGTCATTTCCTCTTATAGTTAATTATAATAATTGGCGAAAGGGTCTCAACAGGGCGCCATATTGAAAGACCGTGGTTACCGCTACTCGTACCTTGTTTCAATTTAGTTTCTAAACACTTGAAGATGGTCATTTTATGTGCCTTTTCAATAAAACATAACAATGATTGTAACAGAATAAAATTAAGTGCTTATAGCATAGCATATTACTAAGTATTTTCTTTTCGGAGTTGAAATTGAAGCAAATTAAGAATCCAGAAAAAGAAATCCAGGAAATGAAAAGTAGCGATTTTTTGCGAAGTTATTTATCTACTTAAATTAAATATGTACTGCGTAACACGATTACCAATACGTACTGAGAACACGAAAATGACTTAACATTCCCTTAAAATACCTCTGTTCAGTAATGTAACCTACACGTGGTAATGCACTTTTTACCAATTAGTACGCTCGGTTTGATTCCAGGTAAAGGTAACTGTAATAAAAAACATTTTACTCTTTTAAACACTCATTTTATAATATAAGTTGTAATATAAAATATAGATACAATTTAATAGAGTCGGATGAAATATTTGAAATTATTAGCGTAAGAGCTAGAACATTTTATGTTCTATATAATATTTTTTGAAAACTAAATAAATTAATCTTGAGTTATCGGCAATTTTGTGTAACCGTTGAAATCTTGTATCGAATATAGAAAAGCTGAAACGCATAGTAATAATATATAAACTCACTATAAATAACTGTTATTTGCTATTAGTATTTATAAAGCCTAGGTACTCAATACAATTAGAGAGTCTCTGTAGACAATTCAACGCGCAAATTGGCAATACATTTGTTATGATTGACAATGATAAAACCAATTGAAGCAAACCAAATTACCTATAATATAGCGAGACCCTTCTATTCTGCGTAACTTAATTACTTATGCTAACTAACAACAAGCGTAGCACTACACATCAACTTGTATACGAAGATCTGTAGCTGAAGTGTCCTTGCGTAGTGACTCTTCGTGGATGGAATGGAAAACAAAGGTCTTCTAATCTGGTCGGCTCGTTCATTCGTTCAGCTATTATAGTGTATATTTGAGAATGTAGATTAGCTATCGGGTACATAGCGCGGAGTATGTAAAGTAATTACTCTGCTCAAATAGTTCCAATACGCAATGTTAGAGTGCTTTAGGGACTAATAAATACGCGAAATTGGCAGAGAGGTAGATAAGTTTACCTATTAATATAACTTAAGAAATTGCCATTGCTAAAAATATATTCGTTCTAATTCAGTAACGAACGACTGTCAGACTGTAACTGCCATTAATGGTTGATGAAAGAAAAATGTAGAAATATTTTATTTGAGATTGTAACCAGCTAATAGAATATTATATATTTAAATGTAAATAATATTCCATAATCTGTAAGGTATATCAGTATAAAATTATACAGAATACATTTTTATACTGACATGAAAAATGTTGTGCATATATTTTTTATATTGACAAGGCTCAAAGGACGTCATATCAATCTCACAGCCAGATCTTCGATTCCAATCCCCGTCAAGTCATTACTTTACGTAAGCTAAAACAGAAAACAAACTTTATGGTTTTCTGTTTCAAATCTAGGTTTTCGTGTCCTTGTGACCATAACATACAGAATACAGGGTCTTATAAGAGATAAGAGTGTAGAGTCCGTTTATTTGACCTGTTATTGATTACTAGCGGAACCTCGCAGCTTCGCCCGCGATAAAAAAATCGATGTATCGATTGTAGCGTGGGAGTAACGTATTTTTGCACAGTAAAAAGTAGCCTATATCAGTAGCTAATCCAGAATTTCAGCTAACTCCCTATCATGTAATACATTTTTTTAAAAATCGCTCCAGCCGTTTAGGCGTGAAGAAGTAACAAACATACACACTCACAAACTTTTGCCTTTATAATATTAGTATAATTAGTATGACTAAAGGCCCAAACATTTTTATTTGGGTATATTTCGTTGCATCACATATACATTTGAAATCTACTGCAGTCATCTCCAATTAGGAAGCAAGTCCTACTCGACTTTGGCCTTACGCCAAACGCTTTCGCTTAAAAATCGAAATGAAAACGGTTCTTCTTTTTTGGCGCATTGCTTGCGAATTTTTAGCCCATCTTGCTTTTTCAATAAAGCGCAGTATAGTACGTATAGGTATGTTTATAATAACGCTTCACGTATTAATATATAGATGCCGTTTTTGATCAATTTTATTTTATTTGCATACTTGTTTATTAATTAACCTATTACAAGATTGATCTCAAGAATCGAAGTTGGTCGTGAAAAATTTTTTAATAAAAAAAAACAGAAAATAATTTCAAACTGATACCTACATATCGAACAATGCTTAATTTGTGGTTCCAATTTTCTAGGATAGCAATCATTTAAAAAGTGGTTTAACTATTGCTACCTAATTAACACGTAATTAAAAGGTGGTAGAACCAGTGTACATCGACCGGGGAGGTACCACCGCCACATCTATTTCTAACGTGAAGCATTCATTGCGTTTCGAAGGGTGTGGTTGCCGGCACACTTTTATATGAGGCGAACATCCTAGTCCTCGGGAGTAGCAACGCATCTGTGATTGACTTCAGATAGAACCTATGTTCTATGTGAAATTGCTTACAGATGTCCATGGGCAGCAGTGACCACTCACCATCCGGTGGAGTGCATCCTCGTTTGCTACTTTATTATTATTATAAAAAAAAAATCATAATCTTACCTTATTTCTATTCCTGTTTTTCAAGTTTTGTAATTTTGAATTACATATTCTAACATTAATTATATATGATTCTACACTTTATTATCTATGCGATAAAAGAAAGTATAGATTCATAATCAAAGAGTAAATTTTGTATGTATAATTTATAAAATTATATATTTGTTGTTACATATACCATTTACGATACATGATAATTTTTACAAAATATTTAAAATCAAAAAAACAGCAGTCTAAACTATTTAAATTACATATTTATGAGTTCGTAAAATCCTAGTGTTTCAAGGCACAGCGTATAAAACTGGAATCTATATATAGTTCTATTTTTGCAAGTTTGTAATATGTTCATATCTTGCCGGTAAACTTTTAATGTATGCCCGTTTTGCTTGTGAATGCCGTAGAGCGCAGAGGGAGGGCTCAAACTTGCTCCGTCGATCTCAGAATCTTGAAGAACTAATTTAACTACGTCTCCTAACTGCCACTTCAATAAATTCTGAAGTTATATATTTTTATTTTATGTTTCAATTTATTCTAAGACCGAGCACTTTACGGTTCATTTTTTATTCGCCCGTAAGATCGTTAATAACAAACTTGTGGAGTAAAGATTGATTTCTTTGGATGTTTTGCCTAATGAGATGTAAACATTGCAGTTTGTTTTATAAAATATATTTCAGTATGATTCGTGTAACTTAAATGCGTGCTAAAACAAGCTGAATAATATAAATACGATATGTTTTGTCTATCAAGCTGATACATTAAAAACTAATTGTTCATTGATTTTGAGTTCAACGTATGGTCTGATAAACATGTTTGAACGGGCAAAAGGCAAAACCATGCTTTTAAATATATTTATATTAAATATCTATTGTATTAACTTCTTAATTGGTAAATTATTATATTAATACGTGAAGCAAAAACTTGTGACGGATTTTTAAGTATTATGCCGCGGACGGATTAGTCTGAAATTTTGCACGGTTATAGTGGACGTAGAGAAGGAGTGCAGAATGTTAATATTTTTTTCAAATAATGCATTTTTCATACATAAAATCTGCTAAAAACACATTACACACACTAACGTGCATTTGTCACAAACACATAGGTACATAGTAAATGAAATAGAACATTCAATGTCTTACTATGAAAACACATAACGTCAAAAATGTCAGATGTCTTTGTCAAAATACCGCTATTGCTTTTAAATGCGGCTTAGATAATTAAACCTCTTTTTATATTTAACGGGCGCGTTCAAAATATTCGTACTGCTTTGGACAATATGAAGTTTAAAATTTTAATTTAAATTACGCTCGAATTTCGACCGATGCTACGGGTGACTAATTTATATTATTATGCATTGCCATTTTTCGATGCAAATAATACAAGTCAAGTATAACAGCAAATTTTCCAAATGAGCCGCTTTCATCCGTAATAACTACGCGATTTGGCAGAGCAATAAACCCGGGATATTTAATAACCCAATAAAATGATACCTCGGGCCTGGCTAGTTCTTCTAATTAGACGGTCGGCTACGCGCAATGCATGTTAACGAATGTCATTTGCATCACCGCCCGCCCTGCCGAACTAAGACTCCGGGCACAGCTGCGAATTTGTGTACATAGTTTTATTAATACGGAGACGGCTTCCTTGTATTTGTACTGAGGCATATGCTTCTATTTTTAAGTAAGTGTATAGGTATATGAATTTTGTAGTGAATAACTTTATAGATAGATAATACTCTTCAAAGCGCGTTTAAATCACTAATGTTTGTCTTTTAAAAATGAAACTATATATTTTTTACAGTAGGAAAAGTAATCAAATATATATTTTTTAAATAAAAATGTTCTATTTTCTTCTTTTAATAACATCTAACAACTCTTTATACCACTTAACTTAGCAATAATTTAATGAATACCAAGTAGCATAGTACAAATACTGTCCTGATGATTTTCGCTATATTCCAATCTTATATAGATTACATAAAATTACAATATTGAACATAAATCGAATAGGGTATTAATCATAAAAACCTACTATAAACACGTCCTTACAAACAGGCTACCCTTTGAACACCGCTGGCAACGCCGAGTGACTGTCAAAATCAGCACGTGATCGCTCCACCCGGCTCAGTCAGGAAATGAGCCCACACAATAATTGGTGGCAACTTATTCGGATTTCTAACAGGATATTTTGAACAACTCTTTGTGGATAAATCAAGATAGTTTGTGTATAATTAGTCATCTTAAATTACTTGTATAATTGTAAGTAGCTACCGACTAGAAATAGAACAGTGATAGCCTAATGGTTGAAACTTGCCTTCAATCGGGAGGTCCGAGGTTCAAACCCAGGCATCCACCACTGATTTATGCGCGTCTTAGAAATTAATTATCACTACTTTTCGGTAAAGGAAAACTTCGTCATGAAACCTACACACCGATTCGCACTTGGCCAGCGCGGTGTACTATGACCTAAAACTCTCTCATTCTGAGAGAAGACCCGTGCTCAGCTGTGGGACCATAATGGGTTGTATCCCCACGTACTAGAAATATCTAGCATGAATTACAACTTTTTCTTCTATTAATAAATCTTGCTAGTGCAAGATTGCTAATAAAATATTTCTATTGAAATACTGGTAACCGTTATAAATGTCACAAGCACTGACATCCAGTTCCAGAATAGGACACTAATTCATAATTTAAAGGCCTGCTCGGCCATGGATCATATCGGAACCGATCGCTTTATACATCAGATAGATAATTATAGATATCATGAAAGATATGATAACATATTCTCTCAGATCATAATAGTGATGATGACTATTCACACTAACATTATTGGTTTTTATTCATATGTATTATGTATTTTTCTCCAGATAAAAACAATAATCCGGTAATAAAACATTAAACATAATGTGACTATGATTTACAAATAACAATCAGATAACATTGACATCCAATTATAAATCGAAGATCATAATCATGACAAGTTAAAATAGTCCCGAATAATGCAGAACAACTGTCAAAATCACCGGGGAATGAGTCGGAAAATGAGCGCGCACGGATAATTGGCGTCATGGAATGAATTTGTGATTCGTAACGCGATATTTTGATGAGGTGCGGATGACAGAGGCGCCGTTATGGCTTGTTTGATAGGGCTGCCACGGATAAAGCGGATTAAAGCAAATGAACTATATTATAGAGCATTTCTGCTCAGCCGTACTCACGGATAGACGGTGCATATGTATAAAATGAGCGCGCGCGGATAATTGGCGTCATAGAATGTTTTTGTAATTCGTAAAGCGATATTTTCATGAGATGCGCATGACAGAGGCGCCGTTATGGCTTGTTTGATAGGGCTGCCACGGATAAAGCGGTTTAAAGATCGTTGGTGAATTTATATATAAATAAATAAAAGCAAATTAACTATATTACAGAGCATCTCTGCTCAGCCGTACTTACGGATAGACGTTGCAAAAAAAAAGAATAAGATCGCGCACGGATAATTGGCGTTATGGAATGGATTTGTGATTCGTAAGGCTATATTTTGATGAGGTGTGCATGGCCGAGACGCTGTTATGGCTTGTTTGATGCAGCTGCCACTATTGAAGCGGATTAAAAACAAATGAACTATGTCACGAAGCGTCCCTGGTCCCAATACGTTGTATATAAAGCTGTTTTATGTACTAGCTGAGCCCCGCGGGTTCTCCCGCGTTTAGAAAAGGGAACATAGCTTTATATTCCTATATCTTTGATAGCCCAGATAGATTGAAATGATGTTAAAATTAAATATTACTTCATCAAACTATAAATTTATTGTTGACGCTTTAAAATTAATATGATTGTTATGGTTTGATGCGGTTTTAAACAAACATACGTAATAAATTACAAAATGACGAATTCAAACAATTCCTTATTCACAGTCCTCAAAACTTTCGTTTTGCACATATAATGAATAAAATACAACGCAGTCGCAGCGACTGTAGAGTTAAATATTCAGGGGGTTAAATAACGTTAAACAATTTACAGAAATATGAAATAACATTTTTAAACTGACCACATAGGTTCGCTCAAATGAAAATAATATGACACAATATAAAATTACTGATGTGAAATAATGCTAACCGACAACCGCACAATAATTTCATACAACTAAATATTCAATAACTAAATTTCATGAGCCCCATACCAATGTTTATACAACAACTCGTCGCTTATTTTTAATAGAAATATAATATTTATTAAAGGAGACATTAACTTAAAAATAATTGTTGGCCTCTTCCGTATTAGAGAAAAAATATTCATTTATTATCTCACTAGTTGACCCGGCGAGCTTCGTTCCGCCTAAAAGTCAAAAATCTAAAATCATCAGTATTTATCTACTATATTATACATAAAAACATTCCTCTTGAATCGCTCTATCTATTTAAAACACTGCATTAAAATCCGTAGCGCAGTTTTAAAGATTTAAGCATACATGGGGACAGACAGCGAGAAGCGACTTTGTTTTATACTATGTAATGATACGCATTACAAGGATATTCTTAATATATATAAATTACGTGTCACTTTATTTGTCCGCAATGGACTCTTAAACCTCTAAACCGATTATAATTAAATTTAAACAACATGTGCATTTTGATCCAACTTGAAAGATAGGATAGTTTATATCTTAATTTATAGGTTTAATTGCAAATATTTTTTTTAGCTTCAGCTGTTAGCTTTATATAATCCTAATAATAGATGGCGGTGCAATGTTATCTGTTAACTTGATTAAGTAAGTAATGGCGCTTTGTTAAAATTACAACCGTTTCACTTAAGCTACAATTTAATATCATGACCAAAGATAAGTATATGTTACTAACTTCGATCAGTAATATTGGTGATCAAAGGTTACTAAAGTACCTAATACATAGCCATCTCAGTATATTCTGCTTTGATACGCAACCTTACCGCCAATTCTATATGAGATATTAGATGGCACTCTTTACGATACAGTCATCTACATGAACCGAATATATTGATGGCGCTTTGTTAAAATTTCATATGAGCAATCGTTTCATATGAGCGACAATTTAATATTATAACCAGATTTAACTATATCCTTATAAGTTACTAAAGTAATACAAAGCCATCTCAGTATATTCTGCGTTGATACGCAACCTTACCGCCAAATAATTTATATGAGATATTAGATGGCGCTCTTTACGATACAGTCATCTACATGAACCGAATATATTGATGGCGCTTTGTTAAAATTTCATATGAGCAATCGTTTCATATACCTTATAAGTTACAAAAGTAATACAAAGCTATCTCAGTATATTCTGCGATGATACGCCACCTTACCGCCAAATCGAAATAGTAATATGTCTGAGATATTAGATGGCGCTGTTTACGTTACGGTCGATAAATCAATACCGTTTCACTTAGTCAGTTTTTTTTATTTTAATTTCGTATTTTCCTAGATTAAAATTGACAAATAATTTTAAAAGCAATTTAAGAGATAAAGGAAAAATATTTTATTAATAAATAAACATACCCATACAATTTTAATTTATTACTGGCAACAATGCATATATTATGACTAAAATAAATTGATGCGTTCACCTGACATACATTTCCATAAAAACAAAGTGTTTTACACTTTTTTTAGGGAAATGTATGTATGTATAAGTGTATATGAACCGAACAGTTGACTCAATAATACATAAAGTTATTTTTTATTCATAGTTTACTGCAAACAATTTTTCTTTACTTACAGAAAACATTTAATTTGACGAAGTATTTTTGAACGCAAATTACATTTAATTCGTACTGATGTGACCGTTAGGTGGCGCTACCTAACCTATTTTGTTTTTGTTTGTCGATGTACATATTGTAGGAAAGACAAACTAACGTGGTTTTTATGTTGTGGTGATCGCAATACAGTTAAATCTCAATATTCTTACTTAGACTGAAGTATATACCTAACGTAGTATATATAGTACAGTGAACAATAATTTAAGTTAGTATAGTGAATAATGAAACTATTCCTGCTTTTTAATTAATAGAACTTCATTGTTCGACACTTTAATTTAAATAAATAAAGACAGGTTAATTAAAAATATTGTACACCGAGAAGTGCTGAATTAAATTGAATGTAATTTTTTTTAATAAAAAATCATAAATGTCATTGTTGAAAACTTAATACCATCTACCCTTCTTACCTTATTTATAAGTTTAAATGTTACATGTTGTCTATTTACAACTTTGTAGTATATTACGAAATACGAATAATACAATTTAAAATTTGTTTAAGTAACATTTCTTTAACCACAGCAACGCGTGGCCGGGTCTGCTAGTAAGATATATAGAATACAAAGCGAATGTTAAACATACTTTACTTAAAAACCGTGCGGTACCGATTTTAAGTAGTCTTAATAGATGTCTTCCTCAACAAATGCTCTCAAAGGTACAATCATGCGCTGACTACTTAAAACTCTCCTTCCTAAAGGAGTTGTCGAAAACATTTCAACATTATAGTTACAAAATGAAAACAAAAACACTATTTAAGGACTTAAGTTTCAGTTTGTAAATTCAAACTTGTTTAACCATCAACTGTTAGATTTTTTTTTACAAATACATATATTCGACAAATCCGTTGTTAATTTTAAATCGTGAATAAATCGTAAACATCTATGTTACACCCGACACTCTTTATGTAAATTCAGTTAATTAAAACAGAATTATTTTCTCCCCGCATCCAATACCGATAAATTCATAACTATGCACATGATATTATGCAGGGCCACGTGCAGATCGCATGCTAAGTACACTTTATTGTCTCTATTACAATGCAGTACGTATACAATATGGTAACTGTTTACAATAGTTTGAGTGGTCTGTGTATAGTAAAGAATATAAGTAAATTGTTTACCTATGACTTAGGCCTCACTAAAATGGAATAATACTAAATCGTAGGATTTTACACTTTATTATGTAACGGGTACTTACAATATGCGATTGATAATGTCCGGCCAATTTAGCGTGACCACGATCTATGCAACTGGGTCGAAATATCGGCAGAAAGAAATTTAAAAAATCACATATCGTGAGTACCCGTTACATAATAAAATGTATAAATCCCGCGATAATATTACTATAAATTATATCGAATTTCAGATGTTATTTCCCTGTAACAGCGGTGTGAAGCTGATATGTAATGGCTTGAGGATTGGTGTCATTTTAATTTAATTTAATTTATTAAGACTAACTATTCTCTTCTCCACTATTCTTTTTCATATGTCGACCATACTAGTCCTCAAGAGAATCGCCTCTGACTTCAGATTGACTGACTGAGAATTGACTTCAGATAGAGCCCTTGTTCTGTATGAAGTTACTTAGAGATACATTTTATTATGTAACGGGCACTCACGATATGCGATTTTCGACCCAACTGCATGGATCGTGGTCACGTGGCAAAACACAGTTTGGCCATGACTACGATCCAACTACAATTTGCAACTTATCCACGCAATTCCGCGAGAATATTAATTTAAAATCATATATTGCTTAGAGATGTCGATAAGCATCAATGACTAGCTACTATCAGGCAGATGCAGACTGCCTTATAAAGCTCTTATGAAGTATTTAATTAGTTCTTAGACTTCAAACATGATTTAACATGGTGAACTCATATATGATTCGAATCACATAAAAATCTACATTTTGCATCTAAAAGTATTTTATGAATATGCCAAAGATACTAAAAATAATGCAAACATTAAATTGTAACGGTGCTGTTTACAATACAATATTATAAGTGGCGTCTGGAGTCAAGAAAGCTACATTGTAAAGGTACATGCACACTCGCTACTTTTCCGCTTAAAATACGCAACACACTTGAAAACATATATGTGATTTTGTCAGATCAATGCTAGACCAAACAAATATGTATATAACTGGTGATATGCATATAAGTCCTAAAAAAGTAAATTTTTCGGAGATATTCATGTAAAAGTATTAGATATTTCTATAATTATTTGAAAGGCAGGGAAAAAGTGCCTTATGTATATTGTTACCGATGTAAAAATTAGATGCTGTCCACCAATTCGCACTTGCCCAGCGCGTTGGGATATGGCCTAAAACTCTTTCATTCTGAGAGGAGACCCGTGCCCAGCAGTGGGACAATAATGACTTGTACCCCATTGGTTTTTATTTAGACCGTATTTATCCTCATGAAGAACAAAGCATCTTTAATCGAAATTAGATAGAAACTTCTTTGTGAAAATGTTTAAAGATGTCCTTGTAACGAGCAGCTGGCGCCGACCACTTTCCATCAGATGGATATACTCCTTTGTTTCTACGTCTTGTTTTTTTTTTCGGATTGAATGTGCAAAACAATCAACATGCATAACCATATATGTTATGTCCCAGTATGGAGGCCCTTGCGACTTATTTATACTGTAACGTTGAGACGAATAAAGAATTTTGAATTCTGAATTTTAGAATTTGAATTGCTTTTTCGGAAAACTTAATATCCAGATATGGTTGAGTAAATAAGAATCCTTCACTTTTGTTAGGAAGAAATGAATAATCATATTTTTAATCGCAACATTACAAGACTACTAATCGCAACAAAAATACTGCTAGTCTGCTTCAAGTCTTATTGTTCGCTCATAACATTTTTGTTTTCTCCATCCTGATACTCCTGAAATTGCAGTTTATTCCTGAGGGATATTAAACCGCCCGCCGAGTTTTTCCGTCTTCATCTCATACAAAATGGGCCACTTCCTGTTTATCGATGTAAAGTTTCTCTAGTACCTAATGCCTTCTATTTACCTAAAAAGTACCTAATTTTGCGACTGTTATATTAGTCTGTTTAAGTAAAACAGATACTCACTTTTCCTAATTATTGCAAAGCCTAAATTACTAAATTTGGAACCAAGACATTAAAAATTAATTGAATCAAATTTTAAGTGTCATGTTGAGAATTGGACACCCACTAAATAATGATTCTTGGAGAGGAATCTCATTTATGAAGTTTAATAGATTTTGAAGATTTTTACATTTTTTTATTATATTTTCTATGTATGAAATCACGTACAACGGTAATATAAATCTTTAGGGTAAATACAAAGTGAAAAAATAGACAGTACAGTTACAGTAACAATGTTTTTATTCATCCGATTAGAAATAAAAATGCGGTGATACGTGATTAACAAAACGATGATGACAACAAACATATAAAAATGACGACATATTTAATAGAACAGAAAAAATAAAACACGATCGCAATTATTTTTCCTTTTCATGTTTAAACACGCATTTAAACTTCTTTTGATAATTTAAATTCAAACTCCTCGACAGTATTTCTGTATATCTTGCAATCATTTTGTAACCGAATTTGATGATCTTTGAAATTGAAATGAGTAACGAGTACTCCATAAATACCTATCATTAAACTATACGTTAATTAGATTACCTACATTGTAAATCTTAACGGTTGACATTGTGGAGTAAAATATAATTTAATAAAGCCTCGTGTCTCAAATAATAAATTGATAATCCTGACTTAATTTACAAGTACGTGTACGCCACACAAAGGCGTATAAAACAAAGCACAAACGAATCAGCAACCCAATACAGAATAATCATCAAAATAATTACTTAGGAGCCACACTTGGTACAGGCCCATGTTTATTAAGAACAGCGGGAGGGTTATTGTACAGTCGGAAGAGTAATACTAATATTAAATTTGTACATTTGGCGAGAATATTACATTTTAATAGAATTTTTATCTAATTGAAGTAGTAAACGAGCATGCAGTTCACCTGATAGTAAGTGGTCACTGCCGCCCATGGCAGTGGTACTACCCCGGTCGAACTAATCTGGTTCTATCACCTTTATTTTATTTTATATATTTAACTAGCTGACCCAGCGAACTTTGTTCCGCTTAAAAGTTAATAATTTAAAATTATCAGTGTTCCTCCACTATATTATTCGTGTATTATACATAAAAACCTTCCTCTTGAATCACTCTATCTATTTAACAGAACTGCATTAAAATCCGTAGCGTACCATTAACATCAAGCATACATAGGGACTGACAAAGCGAAGCGACTTTATTTTATACTATGTAGTGATATTTTAAGGTACTTGTGTACAAATAGTTCAAAACGATCCATCTATCCATCCACCCATCGTCGTAGGATTGATCCCGGTGGCCGTACTCAGCACTGCGGGATTTTCATGTCAAGCAACCAGAGTCCTCCGAGACCATAGTACCATCGAGCTCCACCAGGTATGCGGACAAGTGCATCTCACAATTTGATATTTACGACGATATGCGGAAACACATGCCGCCATCTTTCCCGGAATCGCTGGTCGGATGTTACAAGATCCCACTCTTCCACTCACGCTCCTTAACCCCTGAAGCCCCCTTTTAATTGCCTCTTAAGACAGACAGAAAATACCATAGCCCTATTCTGTTCCCGAAACTAAAAGAACACATTGTATTTCACTTAAGTATAAAGTTTATCATTACTATTGTGAAAGATTTGTGAAGAAAGAAAATAGTATATTTTTG
The DNA here is from genome assembly GCA_949699795.1 of Spicauda simplicius. Taxonomy (NCBI): domain Eukaryota; kingdom Metazoa; phylum Arthropoda; class Insecta; order Lepidoptera; family Hesperiidae; genus Spicauda; species Spicauda simplicius. Next base: position 14,233,139 of record OX453066.1, on the reverse strand, counting down.
CGGAAGCCTATTCCTAATAATTTATTGATGATTTTTTATTTATAAATATTTAAATATATTTATTAATATTAATACGTATCAAATTTTTTTACACACTTATGCTTCTAACCATACACCGCCATATGCCTGCCGAAAGTATTTTAAAAAGTCTTTTATGAGTAACCCTTTGGCTGCGTACGTTGAAATGAAATGCTCTTTTATACCTCAAGAGGCTACCGTATTATGACGTCGGGAACATACCGCATATAACAGACACTCGGACGAACAATACGCGTTTTGATAATATAACGCTTTTGATGAGGGTCTCGAATGTTGGGCGTAATGAATGCAAATACTTTTCAACTTTTCGAATGGTTTTGTTAATCAATGAATTGTTTTAGTTGTTTGAAAGTAAACATGTGGGTAGGTTGAAAAATAGAAACAAAAGGAAAATAAAATAATAAATGATACATTAGATAAATCGAATGTATAATATTAATAGAACTGAATAATAAATTAATGCCAAATAAAACTGTAAAAACAGTTATAAATGTTTGTTACTTTCGATACATACGCAAATTGTTTTTAAGTATTTTAAACAGTCTAGGTAGCCGTAACTATTTTATCCATAAATTGTAGCGGACTCTAAATGGAGCGAGGACCCTACCTGAAATCGATCACAAATGCATTGATATCTCTAAAGACTAATTTAGAACTCCCACTGGGAATTTTAAGTGGTTTCGAATTTAGAAATTTGCAAATCAATGTACCGAAGAGACTGGCTAGACTGAAACACGGTAACTTTACCCTTTGAACGGAATCCCAATACAACTAAAGCTGTCCATTTGGTACGTCAAAACATAAAGTTCTTATCCCTTTGAAACTCCGAACATATCCAATCAAAGAGGTTTATGATATTACAGCCAAATTTACATCATAAACACTAACAACCACTATCAAAAGCGGGTCAAAATTCCCCAACAGTATATACGGATTACCTTTTGTAAACTAAAATGGGTCGCAATCATCATCTTGTAGAGGATTATAGAGGCGTAGGATTACAACTATGTCTTACTTATGCAATAGAGAGATCGCCGGGGGCGAATCGAAGCGACCCTTTGGTCCTGTGCAAATATTCCATATAATGATTCGGTTTTAATTATTATTGCTATAGTGGCTAAGTTTTGTTTGATGTATTGATTAAAATTGTGTTTGTGTTGAAGTGCCATCAGGGCTGGTCGTGTCAATAGATACAGTAATCCCCGGGGGGCGGGGTCCGTCACACAGACAATGCCGCCGTGATTATTTCGAGGGATCGCCGAGACTTATCTGAATTGACTCACCATTAATATATGCTTTAAATGAGTTGCCTAAAAGCGAACGGGCAAAAGGGTTTTTCCCAGACCGTTACATATTATTTAAAATATAACTCTTTTAGTTACATGTATCTACAAACGTAAAGAATTACAAAGCAACCTACAAATTTATCAAAACTACTTTTATACTAAGAAAAATTAAGTCATTAAAAGCATGTACAGATGCTGACAAAAGTATTATACTCCATATATTTAAATAAATATAAAACTTTCATTTAAATAACACAGGTATTTTGATTCCAAGTCTTATTTGTGTTCTACCTAGAATATACAAATTATCCTTTTTATAAAACTGTGTTATCAATACTCTACCAGACGGAAACATTTTGCTATTTTAAAACATACCATAAAAAAGAGAAAACAACGTAAACTATACTATCATGTCCCTCCAATAAATAATCTGAAAATGGCTTTCACATTGAAAATTTAATATTAGGGACGTAAACACATCGGGCAACATTGTCGCGTAAACTATAACGAGCAGTAACTTTACGAGCGCATAAACATAAAAAACTCATCGGGTCCACGAACGAAAAATATGAAAATGCACCTAATATCGTTCATGTGTGGGAATAAAAGTTTTTCCATTTAGTGGGTACATCGTCGGATGCTATTTCCCTATAGAAGTCATAAACATGATGCTTAGCGGCGGGCAGCCTAGCACCCCCGCCCCCACTGCTCCACCCTCCCAAACCAACCGACTACCAGCAAAAGTTCAATTTTATTCCAGTCTTTAAAGCCAGTCTACTCTTAGAAAAACGGTGAGCTTCCCAGTCCATTAGCTAGTTTAAATTAGAGTTTTAATTTTTAAGAGGGCACCTTTTGAAATGAAATCTTTAGCAAAAGTAAAATGTAGCAAAAACTAAACATCTTGAAGATAACTGTTTTGTGCGCTTGCATATTTTTTACAATATTTCCAGATAAAGTTGAAAAGAGTATCTTACGCCCAGACAATCCGTTTGAAGCAAAAAACTGAAACGTGCGCTCATAAATAAAACGCCACGAATAAAAACAATATCCTCTGCGAGTAATATGCAAAACAATTTTTAATAATTACTTTATCGTACCCCAAAAGCAACAATTTCTATCAGAGTGCGTGCTATTACGGTTACGAGGAGGCTCGAGGTAAAGCCGCGCGAGCAAATAAACTCAGCCGAAACACACCGTAATGAAAGTTCATTGGATTAAGCCAGGCTTGTGTAAGCCCCAATAATAATAATAGGCAAAAATGCACGTGGAGCCAGTTGCGTATTAATTAACTCACTCAATAACCTCCAATTTACGGACCTCTAAATAGACCCCGGCACATTCCGAACCGGGCACGGACGCCTTATTTTGTGCGGTTCCGCAACGGTTCAAGTTTATGTTATTCTCATTAGGCTGAATTGCAAATAAATTTTATAGCGTTTAGCTCCTTGTTTTGGTTTGCGGTTATTATTTCCTCGTACCTTTAATAGCAGAGTATATTTTCATTTATTTGCGACTGGAGAGGGGATGTAAAAAATAATAAAAACGAAAACAAAAGCGAATCGACAGACCTTGAGTCTAGTCTCCGGTTTGACAAAAAGGAAACCACTAATAAAAAATATGGAGGCACTTACTTATCTTCGTGAAACAACCGTGCAATCCAGGTAATGAGACGCTCGCAATAGAGTCAAGTAGGCAACTACAACAGGGCTCATTATTTAGTCATTTGAATTTTTTTTGTGAAATTCGGGATGTAAAAACTTTAGACGAAGGCAGTTTTTGTTTTAGTATGAATCACGTTTAACAGTGGTGTAGTTAACATAGTTATTTTAGGAATTTTGTTTCACGTAGGGTTGAAAAATGTAACTTTTGAATAAATTACCATAGCGTTACGAATATTATATAATTTTATATTATATTTTTTTATATTTTATCTTACAATAATATATAGTTATATTTAATAATAATAGAAAATAATGTTAACCTTTTAAAAAAATGAATAATTGTCTACGCTATCGTATTGGGTTGCTACCTGTAATGATAGACGTAAGTCTGAATAAATAAATAAATAAATAAATAATAAATGAGGGCCTTTTTAATTTAAAACACACATTTAAATGCTTTTCATAGAACGCGTCGCGATACACGGAGTAAATACTTTTAAAATACTTCTTTATTTCTAGGATTGTAGGAAGGAATCTCAGATAGTTTGCTCAGGTGTAGTTCCGGAACAATTCCGCGTCATTTGTCGCGCGGCGTGCAATAATGCACCGCGCTCCATTTGCACCGAGCAATTTGTTCACAATTCACATACATTTTCTGCTATCGTGTCTTTCCAGCCATACACGTACACTCGGAAATCTTTATCTTTTAAATCTAGAAATATTACAGTACATTATTTTAAAAAAACACGCTTTCTGCACTCATAGCCCTACACTAGGATTTTCTCCTGTGTCGTGGGTATCATGGACACACACAAAGACGAATACACAAACACCAAGACCCAGAACAGGAATCTAAACTCATCACTCAGATACCTGTCTAGCTGGGAATCGAACCCGGAATCCATTGCGCGTCAGACCAGTATGGTAACCACTCAGTCACGCGGGTCGTCAAAATGTACACATTATTAATAGTGAGTACATATTATTTACAACTAATATAAATAAGTTAATTTTAAAATAGGACCTTTTTAAATTGTAAAAGTTTTCCCAATAGCAACGAGTTTGTGAAATGCTGATGATTAAAATATCTGCTAAGACCTACTATAAAGATTTATTTGATTACTCTCGTCAAAGCAAACACAGCCACCATTCACTCCAAGGCAAGTATTAGACGCCCTCATGTCGGTACACCACTTAAAATGTACAGAATTTTACGATAAATGTTCCACATCTTCATTTATTATATAAGCCTCTCAACCTGATTTGAGCTCCCTATGAGCTTAACATAAATATCACGTAAGAACGGAAACGGTACGCGTTTCCGATATTTCAAACGTCGTGCCAATTGTAAATAATACTTGCATTATACACAAACAGATATACGAAGCACCACGTCGTAGCTTTATATCTTTTGTTTCCGTTTTGTAAAATTTCGCCCCATAACATTATGTTGATGGTGGCAATAACGTCTGAAATATTTACGAATATCCTAACAAACGGGCCGCCTGTGATAAATAGGCGGTACTCGCGGTGGATTGACCGTGGAATAAAGATTAGTTAGGCCTAGTGATGTATTTAAACATTCGGGAACGCGAATGCGAATGAGTATTCGTTAAGTATTAAAATGTAACAATTCCGCGATAAAATTAGTTTAAAATCATATATTGCGAATGAAAATGTTGTTTTTTGTTCAGTTTTTAGTGTAGTGAGCCGAAGGATTTGACGACCTTATTTTTTGGTGGTCAAACGGCAGTTCGATTGAGTTTTGGGTAAATTTGGAAACCTTTTTTGCTAAATATTGCAGTTCAATATTCGCAAAACCTTCTCACCAATCTTGCGAATCTTGCGAATGATAATGCGAATGCGAATATCTAAAAACATGCGAATATTCACGAATGCAAATGCGAATTTTCATGACATCACTAGTTGGAACCAAAATTCGGTTTCATTTCTCAATGATATTTGTGCTATATAGCATTTCCTCACGGGTGAATCATGCTATCATGAATCACGCTACATTAATGATACACGATAAAAGTATAATATCTACTATGTAATACGCGCTTCAGGTGTTAGAAAGTACGTTATTGGCGCCATGAGGATACTTATACGTATGAACGATTTTTCTGGAAATTTGCAGTTTAATGTATGAAAATTTGTTTGATTACTTGCAATTTTATTTAACTAACCACATTGTTACCTACCAAATAATTATAAAATCATTAGTTATAAGATTTATGCAATTTTAATATTTGTCAACAAATATTAAAATTGCATAAATTACTGTTAAAGTAATCAGGATTACTTTAACATGTTTAATAAAAAAATGCTAATGTACTTCACTTCGAAAATACGCTATTTATTCTCCAAGAAAGAATTCATGAATACTACAGATTTTTTTTATGTAGTATCTGCTTGACAATTTCTGCTAATGCTAAATCTTATATTGAAATAAAGATATCATTAAGGCATTTCGGAAACTACGAGTACTTTTAACATTATAAGTTAGTTCATACTTTTAACAGAACAACCGTTAGTGGAATCTTCGCTCATTTCTTACAAATACAACCGACAAGAATCAAGAATAGTTCCTTTGTTGGTGTTGAATCTTTTGTTGGAGTTGTTATTAAAACTCGAATATGGCTCTCAGAAAAAGGAGATGAAAATAATTGAAAACATTGTTCAGTTGAAATACTCTACAGTATTTGAAATATGATAATACATCATATCAATGGTCGTATTATTTATACTCAATGTTTACATTTATATTTTAACAGGTAATATTGTTGATATTTATAGCATTTTGATCGATTTCATATTTCTGTTGTGCTCTTTCGGGACACGACCATTCTGTCCACCGGAGGAGGGTTTCGGCCTAACTCCGAAGTCTGCGTTTCGATCGGAGAGTGTGGCTACCAGCTGAATTTTATATGACATGACTTAACACCTTAATCCCTTAATTAATTAATACCTTAATTCTCAGGAATGGCAACGCATCTTGTTCAGCTTCAATCAGAACCCAGTTCTATAAGGAGTTAACTACGTATATCAAAACGAGCATCAAGTCATTAATATGGTCGTCTTGAACAACCCACTAAAAATTTTAAACCGAAAACCGAAATAAACCAATCTATAATTTCAAACACTAAGTACAACGTGATATCGAATTTCAATACCAAAGAAAGGTATTCTTCCGTTACTACAAAATACTCATAAAACGGTCTAACAACGTCAGCATCCGAGGATGGTCCCTCGTTCATTAGCAGTAAGTGTGACGGCAGGACACCCTCTCAGCTCGAATTATATCAGAACCAAATCCCCAGCGTCGGTCCACTGGCCCCACCTTGCTGCTCATTTTGCTATTCATTGTCTAACGTGACACACGGACCGACGTATTGCTAAGTATATTTTGATTTTGTTTTTGTATTACAATAAACATAAATGAGCGTGTAGTATGGTTAAAAATTACCCACTACAGGCTCTACATTTTGTCTTATAAACTAGTCGCTTCCAACTATAAATTAATATAAAAGCTTGTGAACTTTAGCAATTTTTATAGTAATTTACCTAGTTCTAGCGTGTGATGGCTTCTACATCGTTGGTATTATAAATATATATAAAAAAATAAGTCGTTTAAGATAAAAGCGTGAATTAGTGCCTTTCACATATACTGTATTAATTGGCAGACATTTTTGATAACTTTTTGTAAAGTCTTTGCGTACAAAACATTCAATAAAAGTATCCTTTTACTTTCATAGCATACGAATATAACTTGGATGTAAGTTTGGTAGTTGTGCTTTCACACCAATACTACTCAACCGATTATAATTAATAACTAAAAAGTAATAATGTTTTTTTTATAAAAAAAAACATTATAACTTTTTAGTTATTTTATGCGAGCCAGGATTTAAAAATACTACGTACAAAATAACTAAAAAGTTATAATGTTTTTTTTTATAAAACGTAGTATTTTTAAATCCTGGCTCACATTGATTAAGTTCTATTGGAATGTAATGATTTTGACATTTATTTTAGGGCTTCAACGCTAGCGAAACTGCGGGTAACAGCTAGTATACTATAAGTTTTATTTAAATTGCCAGAAAGGTGAAACCCTTTCAAGCAGTGTGTATCTGCCGGTCAGTAACAATTGCCTCTGGACAAGTCAATAGAGAACGACCCCTAATTAGTCGAACTACTGTAACATCAAGCCAATTAGAAGGCACATTTTGAATATCACACTAATTATTGAAATATTTCCTTTATGGTTCTTTGATGCGTTGGAAATCGAAGTAGAAACAAGTATGTATAATTGACCAGTAGATTGGTTTAATTAGTGTATTTAATATAAAGAGAGCAATTAAGTTAAATACTACATCAAAGTCGAAGTATAAAAACGTAGTATCACTTAACTTGAAAACACAGTTTTTGATTTCAAAACGGATTTGATTAATGGTAGTAAATTAAATTTGTACAAAATATTCAAAGTTATTCGTATAAGATGGTAATAAGAAACTGTCATGAATTCTATCTGACTTTACGTAATATTATTACCCATAAACATCTGTAAGTGACTACATAGTTACTCCATATGTTTTTTATCACAACTCTTACTTGTTTATTCAAAAAGTATGCTTTACAATGCTTGGCCTGACAATAATGGTTACTTTATGTTACAGAAATTGTAAAGTGGCATAAAGTAGATAATATGTAAAATAATCGACGGCAATGATCTTTAAACATGTTTGGTATATATCGTTTGACTGAATAAACAAACCTGCATTACAACGTACCTTCATAAGTCTAACAGTCGAACAGATATCTGTTATCGACAATAAATATAACTACCATCTTACATTGTGTCGATCGACAATACGTTTCTTCTTCTGAAAACTATTTTCTTATATATTACCACACCGTTATACATTCGACTTGTCTGTTGTAATACATAGACTAATTTAATATTCGGTAATTCCAATCCCGCTTTACCGTTAATTCAGTTATTACGCAAATCAAGCAATAATATAATGCTTATCTAGGCCAATCCAACCGGTTTGACGTCTATTCTGCGATACGATTTCCCTAAGGACCTTCCGATATCTAATTACAAATTCGATGCGCCCAATAAATATTCCAATGGTTTCCAATTTACATAACGTTAGCGTATACCTAAGATTGAAACGAGTTGGCGACTCAATCGAGTGGCTAGTTGTGGCTATGGAAGTAAACTTGAATAATATGGAGACATCAAAAGAGTATAGGAACAGCAGTATAGGAACCCTTATTAGGTTGAAAGGCAATTTCGCGGACAAAGCGATGCCCCTCAGTGCAGCCGATGTAAGTTTCCAGTTGATAGACATCCCCAACTGTCCGTATTTATTGAATTTCGCCCCGAGTTTGAAGGATGACCACACGTTCATTGTTCTGATGGACATTGATTAGGATAACGACACAGGTATACCGGGATACAAGGATGCTGTAATGATGTTGGGGTGAGGCGGTTATGTTCAACAAATGCGTGGAATATGTGAGTAGGCGCTTTTGTTTGAATATATCTATAATATACACTTATAGCACCTACACCTATCAAAGTAATATATAGGTACTACTGAATTTATAGACCTTTTGCTTCTTGTTACTTGTGACTTATACGAGTGTGGCTATACTTTAAGTATATTTAAAGAATAGGTAGGTACGTATAAGACCAGAAAACTTAATGTTACGAATTTCACAAAATAGAATCTTTTTTGATAGGCATAAAGTGGATCAAATCGTTTAAAATGTCTCATCGATTTTGGAAACAGGAGTTGGAAAAAATGTGGTTGTGTTAACTGGTTCGGGTTACCTTGAAATTTGTAAATATTTTTTTCTGGTGCATCCATCGTGTAATGTACTATTGATATATAACATGATGATATAACTCCCACTTTATGTAGGAGTCTATTTAATATTATATACCCATTGAAAAATTAATGGAGCTATTTACAATACTCACAGATAATTTCTATTGTATATAAATATTTACCCAACACGAAATCGAACCGGTCTACGAAGGGTATCACAAGTAAATAATGTCGCAAACTAGTCGCCTTTACAAAATAATATATTACCTCAATAAATTTTACCTTTGACCCAACGGCGGCTAGTTGGAAATTCATTATTATATTGATTTTCGTTCCTCGCATAACTGGAATATCTTCCTCGCAAAGCTGGAACAGCTCGCCGAAAATGATTTTATCCTTTATGTCTTTGTTTACACGAAACATTCCGTTAAGCGTAAAAATAAAACTTAGTAAATATTTTTAAAAATGTATTTCACAGTAGATGCCATGGAAACGCATATAAACATATACACCTTGAGCTGAGTTTTAAATTTATCATTCTAATATTTGTCGAGCCTGGAATCAAACCCGGAAAACATTTCACCGGTAGAATTATTGAACAATTAAACAAATCAACTTCCGAATCACATTAAAATATATAATGCCAGCAATTTTTTTCGTAAAACCGTGACTAAAGAATGTATCTAATGTTGATGAAATCGATGGAACATGTATTACATGCTTGTTTACTTACAATAAAAATATTCGATGATTAAATGTCATTAAATTAGATTTAGAACAGTAATAGCCTCATGGTTGAAACTTGACCTCTTGATCGGGAGTTCCGAGGTTAAAACCCTAGGCACGCCACTGATTTTTCTAAAATTATTGGCGTATTTTACATTAATTATAACTGCTTTACGATGAAGGAAAACATCGTAAGGAAATCTACATACCCGAGAGTTATTTCAAAAAAGTTCTCGGAGGTGTGTGAAGTCTACCAATTGGCCAGCCCGGTGGACTATGACCTAAAACTCTCTCATATCTCCAAGAGAATACATGTGCCCAGCAATGGGATAATAATGGGTTGACAACAAGTTAGAATTAACATCCCTAAGATACCTATGAGATGAAATATTTATATTTTTTATATTGATACTAGCTGTGCCCTGCGCGCGTTGCTACGCCATAACAAAAAATACACCAGAAACCTTCGCGAGCTCATGAATAACAATTTTGCTTAAAATCGTCTTTGATAAAGATCAAATTAATAGTTTACGATTCTATAGAGCACATACAGAAAGACATTCATTTTTATGTATAAGAAGAAGATATATACCATACTATAGCGTGACGGTTTTTGAAGACTAATGGCGCGTGGTTTTCATATAGCTTTACATTATAACGTTACTATCCAAGGTTCATCCACCTCTGCCACCGTGTCTGCAGCGATTTATTGCAGTAATGTTAGCGATCTGTCGCTTCGCCATTGCAATAACTCAGCGATGTAAATAGCGACAGCGTTGCTTTTAATGATATTTTAATATAAATTTTAATGTCCACGATTTCATAATCCTAACAGTTCCTCTGGATAGTTTATGGCAAATAGCATGCTACTACTATTAGTACTACTTCTACTAGTACTACTACTACTACTAATACTAGCAGTAGATTTTATATTAAATGAGAAGATCCTCTTAATCCAGAGGCAGTTGACAAACTATCTACGCATATTGTCGAATAATATGCATATGCTCTTGTTTTGTTGGGTAAAAATATGAATTAATTTGTTATTAATCAACATTTGGCATGTCTATAACGGCTATTGCTTTTTACCCAACTGGGTTAGAAGGAGGGTATTATTTTGAGAGTACGTATAGGTATATATGTCACATATCTTTGGTACACTTTACGGCCTTAATAGCTTGGCAGATTTTACCTATGAGGTATCGTTGGAATAGCCTTACTTGAATAACTTACAAAGCTTAGCCTAATATAACGGTTGTATTTATTTAAACATAACACCAATAAATAAAAAGAAAAAACAAAATCAGTACACTCACTCGGAGGGGGCGAATCTTTAATCATAATATTATGGATATAAAATCAAAACCAGGAAATAAACTAGCACAAACGTTTATTTTAAACCCCTATTAAATCTTTTAAGGCGTGCAAAATCCAAAAAATATCTGCTAAACTAACTTAACACAAAACAAAGTCGCTTCGCGCTGTCCGTCCCAGACTGATAGAATGATTCAAGAGGTAGGTTTTCATGTATAATACATGCATTAATATAGTGAACGAACATTCATAGTTTTAGATTTTTGATTTTTAGGCGGAACGAAGTTCGCTGGGTCAACTGGTGAAGAATAAATAACAAACTGTGCCTATTTTCTAAATTTTGTGGTGCTATGTAGTTTTAATAGTTCAGAGTCTACGATGATAAGTCATTAATACACATTCGTTTTTTTAAAGTACTGTCGTTACGGTACTAAATTACTCATTAGTATCATGTCAGTACCGTTAGGTCAATATTTTTAAACCAAATTCAACATACAAAGCTCGTATATTCCTTATTAAAATTTAAAGGTCTGGTCCCATTATTCATGAGAGGGGAGGTCTCGCTTGATTCCCCACACGAAATAGTTGCAATAAATTGGGACAACTTTATTGGCTATTAAAATAAGTAATGAAACTGTTTCGTGTTTCGTGTGCTGCCATTTCGTATAAGAATTAGCGAATTTTTCATTGAATATTCTGTCATTTTACTTTTTTAGTCATAATTGTAAAATATGAGACTCATAATTAAACTAATTGTTATCTTTGCAGTTTAATGTAATTGAAACACTCAGGTTAATATTAATTATACTATAATAGTAAATAAATTTATAACATTAATGAAGATTAAACATAACTTTGGCACATGAATGAATTATTTTAAGAAAGAATAAGACATCGTGAGAGACATTTTGTTATTATAATTAAATAAAAGCAACAAATCACTTTGCAATGGTAAATACAATTGTTATCCATAGTCATCTATCATCAACCTAAAATAATACTGAGGTCAGCACAGCGTCAAGCAATTCATGGGTTTCGATGGAAGGGTGTTGTTGCCGGCACACTTTTATGTAAAGCGACCATCTTTGTCCTCGAGAGTTGTTACTCTTTTATGACTTCAGATAGAACCTACTCTCTATGATATTACTCACTGATTACCATCAGATGAACTGCACGATCGTTGAATACTTTAATCGGATAAGAAAAGACAAAAACGCGTAGTTTTTACTTATCAAATTGGCGTTTTTATAAAGACTCTTCCCTTCATGAGCTTTGGTTTAATATAATCTCTATTTACATGTTGCGCCTGATAGTAAGTAGAGACTGCCACCCATGGACATCTGTAATCGATCCCCGTAAGAAAGCATACCTAAACCACGTAACCAGGGGTGAGGGGGTACAAAAAATACCACGCTTTGACACAGGGAAGGGGGTGTGGTTCAGATTATCGTCAGGTGACCAATATCTCCTAGAGAAAATCTTGAACTTTTTCGACCTATTTATATATATTTTTTTATCTGACTGAAGTAGCAAACGAGCATACAGTTCAGCTGATGGTAAGTGATCACTGTCGCCCATGGACATCTGTAATCAACTTCATACAGAACATGGGTTCAATCTGAAGTCAATTACAGATGCGTTGCTACTCCTGAGAACTATGATGGTCGCCTCATGTGAAAGTGTGCCGGCAACCACACCCTTCTATCGAAACGCAAGAAATGCAAATGTAAATGTAAAACATGTTCCGTCGATTTCATCAACATTAGGAGGGTCAACCTGTATACTACGGATAGACACCAAGGGGAAGGTGGGCATGAACTTGTCAAAAATAGGTTACGTAGTTTGAATACGTATCCAAAGAAGTATTAAGATTAACCTGAATACAAGTGCGTACCTATCCCTAAGGACTAACGAAGTTTTTCGCGAAGTGCAAAAAGAGTCAAGACCATTTCCAACGGCATCTATGATTGCATACATATTCTTTGTAGCAACACATTTCCTTTAAAATGCCTAGAACGTCTCACTCATTATGCGCTACTTAATAATCAAGAGTACTTAAATGTTCACTGGAGCTTGTTACCCAGCAAAAGATTATTTACATTTCTTTAAATACATAAGTCTCGTCTGCAAGCAATTTGTACTATAAGTAGCGTTTAATTAGATTCTGAAATAATGACGCAAATGAAAGCTTTGATATTAAAATTTTAATTACATCTGTTTGATGGACGATTAAAAGAACTATTGAGACATTTTCTTATAATAATTATCATTTTGTATATTCAATGTACCCATTTATAGACTATTTTAATTATAATACAAGATTTATTACTCCTACTTTGAATGTACTTTGCTTACAACTTTGCTGAAAAAGTCTTTACGTTGCTAATTTCAGGTGTGAAGGAAGTAGTACATAAAGATTTATTTTATTAAGATATCTTGTCATTCACGCGTTTTTTATATCACGAAAATAATACATTTATCGGAATAAAAAACCATGCATCGTATTTTAATGTCAATCCGAACAGTAATCTATCTCTGTGAAAAATGTCAGCTAGATACGTTCAAACGTCTTAGTGTAATTAAGCAATATGCTCATACGCTACGCTCGTTATTTCTACCGAAGGTGTAACAGTGACCACAATGACATAGCAAGAGCAGTGATAGGGTTCAAACTTGCCTTCTCGATCGGGAGGTCCGAGGTTCAAACCCAGGCACGCACCATAGATATTTCAAAAATTATGTGCGTATTAGAAATTATTTATCACTGCTTTTCGGTGAAGGAAAACATCGTGAGGAAACCTAAACACACGAGAGTTTAAAAAAAAAAGTTTTCGGAGGTGTGTGAAGTCCATCAATTCGCCTGACCAGCGCGGTGGACTATGGCCTACAACTCTCCCATTCCGAGAGAAGACCCGTGCCCATCAGTGAGACAAAAATGGGTTGACGACAATGACATAAACCCATAGATAAATAATGAATTCCTAATTAAGATTACAGACAATTATGACCGTTTGACTGATATATTTCCAAAAATTACATATCTTGCACTATGTCTATATTATTGCACGAGTCTATATTATCACTTCATCTATCAGCAAACATAAATAAAATCAAAATCATCATCACAATAGAATCGAAGACTTAATCAAGATCGCTCAATTAATCCGTGCCACTCACAAACTCGAACAATCCGTTGACTTCCAGGCATTTATGGGGACAGATTTCCATCAAATTAAGCACCACCTTTGCGTAACTATTTATAAAGATTCCCTCTGAAGGGTGAGCTATTCAAGATGTGAAATTTGACGTGTGAGACCTCGCTTCGAATAAAGCGCTCGGCTCTATTGTGAGCAGAGTTGAATCCACCTCATAACCTTCGTATTATTCTTCAAGGCGTCTTCGTTTTGCGGAAATATTTCTCGTATAGAGTAGGTGAATACCCCGTGAACTTGTTAGAGATTAAATTTAAAGTAGTAAATATACTGTATGATTATAAAAAATTGCTAATTGTTAATACATATAGTTATCAGTTCGGTAAGACTAAGTTTGAGAGGACTTTTTGTCCTAATAATAATATGCTACTATTTTTCCTAATCGGACAGTTAAGTATCAGTGCTATCGGTATATTTGAAACTAAGATAGTTAATATGACAGGCTTTTCATGTACCTAATTTCAGCTCAATTGCTATACTTATTGGTTTCCATCGTGTGAATAAAGAAAACACATAAAGGGCTCATCCGTGAGCATATCGCCGTTCTATTTGGATATCTCGTGACTCATTGGATACGCCGTCTATCTGCTCAATCACCAATGTAGGGTTGTGTTAAAATATGTATTATGAACGTCTGGATTATATTTATTAGCTAACGGATGGGTTACCTACGTAGTATTATGTAATTGTTGTGTATTATTAATTAAGATGCAATTATTGTATTTGTAATAAAGCTGTGAATTGTACTTGTAATAATCTTCTTAATTTTATAAATATGAAAGTGGGTAAGGATCTCGTGTGTTTGTTACTCTTTTACACAAAAGCGACCGCTTTTATCATAATAAAATTTTATATATTACAAAGTTTATGACTTAAAGTAACACATCCAATGCTCATTATAAATATGACGGATACGAACGAACCCGCTCGGAAAACATATTATAGTATGATATTTCGTATTTTTAAATTAGAAAACGTTTTAATACGAATCGTGATGAGGTATTTATAAAAATAGTTTATAGCACTCATGTGATGCTAAGTAAATAAGAAATTTATTTTGTATTAAGGCTTGTCTATATATTTTGACGGCAATTAATTGGTAATTTGAATATCACATTACTTTCTCAACTTACATATTTATTCTTAAACCAATTATATATTAGCCATTTAAGTGGTTTAAGAATTTATAATTATATTAATACTAAGAAGCCAAAACTTGTGACGCATTTTTAAGTAATATGCCGCGGACGGATTAGTATGAAATTTTGCACGGTTATAATGGACGTAGAGAAGGAGTGCAGTATGTTAATATTTTTTTCAAATAATGCATATAAAATCAACTAAACACACATTATATACACACTACCGTGCATTTGTCACGAACACATACCTACAATACATAGTTAACGAAATAAAACATTCAAACTTAATACGAAAACACATAACGTCAAAAATGTCAGATGTCCTTGTCAAAATACCGCTATTGCTTATAAATGCGGCTTCGATAATTAAACCTCTTTTTATATTTAACGGGCGCGTCCAAAATTATTTGAAAATTATTACATTTTATTTAAATTTGAGAAATATTCGTACTACTTTGGACAATATGAAGTTTAGTTTTTTAATTTAAATTACGGTCGAATATCGACCGATGCCACGGGTGACTAGTATTAAGTATTTGACAGCCCTAACAAGGCTGAGGGTAAGACGAGGTTCTAACTAATCTGGTCTCTACAGACCGATCGGGTTCGTACGAGGTCGCATTTATAAAGATTCCAAACGGATTCCGCAAATGAACACAATTTAAAGATGAATGAGTTCGCATTCACAATTTGAATGAACATTTGCGTCTCATTCGGACTTAATATGGTAATATTTTGCGAGCGTACGATGCACCTGAATCAGGAAGAGGGATAGTTTATGTCTATTTTGAGCAGAAGGCCTAAATTGGAAAAGAGAATCACTTGAATTGTCCTTAGATTTTAAAAATATAGTAGTAATCAAACTTTTGGTATAACCTATTCATTGTTCCGAGAATCTGATCAAATCAGTTTCAAGTATCGCTAATATAGAAAAATTATCTTATTGAAGTAGCACACGAACATGATGGTAACTGGCCACTGCCGCCCATGGACATCTGTAAGCAACTTCATATAGACCATAGATTCTATCTGAAATCAATCATAGAGTTCGGGAGTAGCAACGCAGCTACTCCCGAAGACTATGATGGTCGCCTCATATAAAAGTGTGCCGGCAACCACACCCTTCCATCGAAACGCAAGAAATTCATTACGCTAGAAATAGTTCTACCACCTGGCAAATATACATAGTATATACTTGTATATATATAACAATGTGTTTAATTTGCATGAATGAGCTTTTAGAATTTCAAGAGCATCCCTCTTTCTAAAGTAAGATATACCAATTGATATAAATAACAAAAAACTGCTTACATACTCGTACATAATAGCCAAAACAATAACTTGGCCCAATATTTGTCTCTCGAGTAAATTTCCGAGCAAAGAGAATAGCAAAGCCGTAAGCCCACCCATGCCTACATTAGCGTCAAGTGGATGACATACTCCCATCAGATTAATGCCCATATTAGACATGCATCAAAGGACTCACAGTACTGTGAAGCCCTCCTGTGATTTCGCGAACAATACGGGAAAATTATAAGTGATTAGAGTGTCTTGACCTATTTCTCTGAGTATTAAATTATTACTCAAATAAATTGATAGGGATGAAAATACCGAATAATCGCAAAATTATGAGCGTAAATCTCATGTTTACGTTTACTTTATTTTACGGAGCTGTTTAAATAATACGCAATAATGTTCTTCTACAATAACATTCCACATAATTATACATAATCACGTGCAATATATATTTTTAAATAGTAACCGAAGTAAATTATTAATTCGTTAGTTATTTATTTACCGTTGTCATTTTTTCAACGTTAGTGAACTTGCATGCGGACTTGATTTGTCAATTAGTCGCCTCCCAAAATATCCATCAGAAGAGAGGGAGAGGTGGTATTTAAGACCAACACCAAATGACACCTATTAATAAAGTTAAATAGTTACTCTCTAACACTAACAATGTAGATACAGGACTATACAGAAAAATTATACATGTATTATTAACTTTTATTGAATATGGAACTATTATTTCTACTTATTCATTTGCCTTGCACTCCACCTATTAAATTGCCTACTTCTTGTACTTAAATTAAAAGCTTGTAAGGAGACACGTACGTATAAATTTAAAATAAGTGATTGACAATATCGAGATTCATAAGCAGCACCATTTACCTTTTATATATAAAATCACGACATGTTATAATTTTGCAATCAATTTAAATGAAGTAAAAAGTCCGAGAGTTCGTGTGATTTTTTAAATAAAAATAAACGGATATTTACGTTTTTTTTTTCAAAATATACAGTAATAACTCTAATTTTTAGCTATATTTATACATATACAATTTTCTTTAATTTTAAAAGAAAATGCCATTCCAATTAAGAATCTTCAAAATAAATATGATGTTAAATATTTCCCAAATAATAAAAAAAAATAAGAAAGATTAATTAAAATCATTTTCCAATTTATAAATCTTAAGAACTTTACAAAGTGATATACGATTAAGCTACCACTTTAGTATACGGTACTACTTAATCAGTATAATTATAACACCAAAAACATAAATATTGTGCTCCTGGTCAATTTGCTAGCTCAAATGTGTATACTAACTCTTTATATTTTTAATATTTTAAATCATTATAGACGCAAACATCGAACCTTAAAGATGCCTGATCAAGAGAATCCTATACAACGGGTTATACTATTGGAACTAGAATTCCTAGATTCCATGGGATACAAGATATTTCTATGCCCCTTTATCGGCAGAACCAAAAAGCAAATGATCGGTTACATTATCACCTACATCATCGTCGCTTGCGTTACAACTCAGTTATTTCTGACCTTTTTTCAAACTGGCTCTAGTGATTGGTTGGAGCTGATCAACATCTTTCCAAATTTTGGGGTGTGTGTCATGACAATTATCAAATATACTAAAATACAGACACACAAGCAGCTTTACCACGATATCTTCTATCACTTTCGGGATGACATGTGGGATATTGTGTCGTCGAAATCAGAAAAGCATTGCAAAGCCGTGAAGAAATATAGAAGAATCACGATGATCATAAACAGGTTTCTCTTGTACTACTCAATCCCGCTGACGATTGTCGTCGATTCATTTCCCTATGTCATAATGGTTTACGAGCACAAAGTTCTTGGTAAGGAGTTAGTCCACTTGTATCCTTTCGACGGCTGGTACCCATTCGACAAGGTAAAGTGGTACGCAGTGGCCTACCTTTGGGAGAGTTTTATGACAGCTGTAGTTATTTGCGTGTATGGATTTTCAAACATGATCCACGCGTCGTATATAGCGTTTACGTGCATGGAGTTGAAAATTCTCGGAAATTGTTTAGAAGAGCTAATAAGCCCTGAGGACGTGATTAACATAAAAGCGGGGAGGAATGTAGAAGCAATTCATAGCGCCGCCGTGAAGAAACTGAAGATAATTATAGCGAAGCACGAGTTCTTGGCAAAGTATGAACAAATATTTACTTTTAACCAACGATAAATATATTATAATAAGTTTTGAATTTCATTAATGCTCTTGAATTGATTCATTGACGCGCAATCGTGGGATTCCACAACTGCGCCAATGTAGCTGTTAGTTAAACATTATTCTATTCAATCTATTCAGTATTATGCAAATATTATCTTCTTAACTTTTGTTAGCACTAAAACTCGTGTACCTCTCCCAGAATGTTCGTAGATGTATCTCTGAATTAACATTTACTTTTATTACTCTTTATATTTATTACTAAGCAGTTCTGGCCAAAGTTGCGCGATACTAATAAACATTACCGTTAAATTTTGCAGAAAATCTTCAGCACTAGACGCAGTTTTGGGTGACGCCATGCTGCTCAACTATTCCCTAGGAGCAGTTTTCATTTGTCTTACGGCTTTTACCTTCACGGTATAAGATTTTTACATATTTATACTTTAAGCTTCAATTACCTCGCCGATTGATGCTTATAAATACGTCCGTTGGGACCTGTTTTGGCATTAGGTACCAAAAAACTTAGTCATCACTAATTTAAAATCAGAAATAAATGTTTAAATAAAAACGCTTAATAAAAGCTTTTTTCATCAATAAATACCTGTATGAAAATATTATTTAACTTTAGATATATTAAGAGTACTTATATTAAGAATACGTAGACCATGACACGTTTTAATTAACATAATTATTTATTAATTTAATTGAGATGTTCCATGGCCGGGTATTCATGTCGGAACCTTCTGCTCGAGGGGTAGGTAGGACGTAGTGGCATATAGTATACTCATTATGTCTAGAGAAAAATGTAAATTTTAAGACGAAACATCGATTTATATATTAGATTTTTTTAGGTAAAATGGAGTCTATAACTTAAAAGTTGAATGGATCAGTAAGTAACTAATACTTAAATTCTATATCCTCTGTGCCATTTTTCTTTTGCAGGTAGTCGACAGCTTGTACAAATCTGTTCGCTACTTCTTCATGTTCACTTCGCTACTCGTCGAGATATTTAATCAATGTCTTATTGGACAGATTCTTAGTGACCATGTAAGGAGAACTCATTTTATGATCAAAATCAGAAAGTTAATTTTATAAATTATTAACTTTCTTTGAAAATGATTCCATTAATAGTATTTTAGCTTTCGTGAGGTTTTAGAAAAGTATTTACTTCAAAATTAAAATAAAATTAATTGGAGTAATAAAGTATCAAAAAAAAAAATCAAAAAATCAAAAATATTTTTATTTCTACAAATTGGGTACAAACAAGTAGTGGTTGAGGCCCCCCTTTGAGCATTTAAAAGTATAGTTTGGCATTTTGTCCATAGTACCTAGTTTATTAATATTCCTTTAGGTTCTTTTCTTTATTTTTCCGAATCTCGACCTGGAGTGTTGGTTTTACAGTCTGACCTCAATTCAGTAATGAAAATCCTTAAAAAAATTAAGACATTAACAGGTGTTAGAAACGGTGTAGTTTGACCGGCGAAGTACCACCGCCACACCTATTTCTAGCGTGAAGCGTTTCGTGTTTCGATGGAAGGGTGTAGTTGCCGGAATAATTTTAAATGACGACGACGGCGACGCATCTGTGATTAAATTCAGATAGAACCCACGTTCTGTTTGAGGCACACTTGTCCATGGGCGGCAGTGACCACTTACCATCAGGTGGATTACATGCCCGTTTGTTACTTTATCAGGTAAAAAACATTTTTTCAGAGTGAAGATCTCACAGAATCAATTTATTCATCCGATTGGCCGTACGCAAGTCCGGAAACGAAGAAAATTTTGCTGATGTTAATGATGCGTACCCAAAAACCATTTGAACTGACTGGAAACGGATACATTGTAATGAATATGAATACATTTAGCAGTGTAAGTGGTTTTACTTATATTGACTAATATTGCCTATATGTATACCAAAAAAGTTATGGATACAATCACGGTCATATATTTATAGTCTAGAAGCAAGTCAGTATACGATCAATCTAATGGTAAGTGGCTAATGCCGTCCATAGATACCTGTAATGAATCCTAGACTACATCAGAACTTTTTTGAGATTAACAGCAATTGCTATGCCTATGGACTAAGTTGGAATGCCTCGGGTAAGTGTCTCTCGTACCTTACATTTCAACAGCCGTTATTAGGCTAAAGTAAGACTTAGAAATAAATTGGAATTGCTTTTCGGTTAAGGAAAACATCGTGAGGGAACCTACACATCCGAAAATTCTTTAAAAAAAAAGTTCTCGGTGTATGAAGTCCAGCAATTCGCACTTGGCCAGCGCGGTGGACTATGGCCTAAAACTCTCTTATTCTGAGAGAAGACTCGTGCCCAGCAATAATGGGTTGGGACCACAAGACTTACCTAAATGCTTATTATAAAAACAATTATACTGCAGTTATTGCAAAATAAGATTAATATAATATTTTATTAAGTAATATCGGAAAGTATTCGATAGGAACATTTTAGTCTTATTTGGTACACGTAACGCCCCCTACCCTATCATACAAGAATCTTAATGTTCGACGTTTTCCCACTAGGTGCCGCTTAGTTAATCATCGTATCTGTTGTAATTTTTTTTTTAAATTTGTAAAGTATGTCTAATATAAAAGTATAATCGTTATTTTCTTTGTGAAGTATATGCCCTCGAAATCCGTGTAAATAATTGTAGCGAGAAATTTAATTTTGATTTACTTTCTATACATAATAGTTGCGCTTTGGAATCTATCAATATAAGTATTAAACCCCTTTTATTTTTTTTCAGATTTGCAGCACATCTTACCAATTCTTCAATTTACTACGCACAGTTTATCCGTAGCATAAGTCTATCCACGTAACCACAATCCACGGTGTATTTTAATTTTTTCTTTACGCTAATTTGTATTTATGTAATCCACAAGGAATCATTATGTAATACAATGTCCTTACTTTATTATAAACTAGCAGACCCGTCCACGCGTTGCTGTGGTTAAAGAAAAGTTACATAAACAAATTTTAAATTGTATTATTTCGTATTTGTAAAAAGTTAATTATATAAAGCTAACAGCTGAAGCTAAAAAAAATATTTGCAATTAAACCTATAAATTAAGATATAAACTATCCTATCTTTCAAGTTGGATCAAAATGCACACGTTGTGTAAATTTGATTATAATCGGTTCAGAGGTTTAAGAGTCTATTGCGGACAAATAAAGTGACACGTAATTTATATATATTAAGATATTATGCTTGTTATATGCAATTGCTTTTTTAACCAATATTTATTAAACTTAGGTACTAACATAAACCTGCATATATAGGTCTACTACTACCTACTAGTTATATCTTTACATTGTACTAACACGCTGGATAAAATAAAGAATATGTTTACGTTCAAAATGTTTCATTAGTTATTTATTCACATATAAAATTTATTAACACAACCTACTAAAAGTTATGTATGTCTAAGCATCCTATTATTATAAAATGATAAAGGTATTTCATTTTAGTGAAGATAGTGAAGTGAAGATTTTGGTGAAGTGAAAATCTATTTTCCCGTGATATGCTCGAATAAAATGTAGGATTTATAGAGTAACAAAAATTTTTGCCGAAATCACTGTACATAAAAACTTGAAATTTGATACAGGGGTTCCTTTCATGATGTATTAAGAAAGGGGAAAAGTTTATTTAGCTTTGTAGTTCAATAAATTGGTGACTCTTGACATAATTACGTCCAGCAAATCTTAAAACTGGATCATAATACTGAATGAAATTTATTCGTAATTAAACAACAATTTTAAACACGTACTTCATAATGTCAAATCATATCATTGGTCACGTCGAAAAGATTATAGAAATAATATTTATATTATATATTACGTACACTACATTTCTGAAGAAACATTTACAGTAGATATAAAGTGTTCACGAAAGAATCGATGTAAAATTACGAGGTGCATACGACAGCGGAACAGGGGGGCTGGAACGACAATGACTTTATTGAAACCTTTCGGCTTCGAAACGAAACCATAAACTCAATATGTCTGCCCCTTATTGAAGTCTTCGTGAATTGCGAGATATTACAATGAAAATGTCTGTACCAAGGTCTTTAGGGGTTTGATTTAAAGGGAAGCATAAGGTTAAGATGAAAATTGAACACTGTTGTGTTCTTGGTTGAAGGGCGTGGTAAGGTAAATATATGTACTTATACTTATGCCAGACGTTTCAACTTAGCCCTCAGGAGAAACAAAGTATTTGCGTCCAACCTTAGGTAAAAGTAACCGGTACTTACCTACAGTTAATTAGTTGACCCGGCGAACTTCGTTCCACCTAAAAGTCAAAAATCTAAAATTATCAGTGGATCTCCACTATATAATGCATGTATTATACATAAAAAAGCTTTCTCTTGCACCACTCTGTCTATTAAAAAAAATACATTAAAATCCGTAGCATAGCTTATAATATCTAAGCATACACAGGGACAGACTGCGTGAAGTAAATTTGATTTATACTATGTAGTGATTAATGTTCTATACTCCACGATGTATTAGAATACTCTTCTTTTCGGGTTGGCTCGTAGACAACTCAGGCACTCTCTCCAGCAACTTATCGGTAGCTCTTTTACACTCTCACTTCATTTCTTCAATTTTCGGCACTTCTCATCTACTCATATTTGCTTGAAACTGCCTAGTACCGGTAGTCTTGATACGTAGAGTCTTGATACGTTGATCCCATGTTTTATTTACCATCTAAAATAAAAGAAAATTTCAAATAGCAGTTACAAGATATGACTGTTCTGAAAGTAACATAATCAAGTTAAAATAGAAGAAAAAAATACATAGTATAGAAAGAACTATTTCCTAATCCTTTTGGTTAATTCATAATAAAATAGTAGAAACGTCCACAATGTTGTATAAGCCGTTATAATGGCCCTTAGCCATGGCTTAAGTTTTGATTAACGCTTTGAACGGTACGGAACGGCTTTGAGCGTTAAAAACAATAATTCAGAATAGTACGTATTTCATGGCAGCGATCTCAAAATCTTGAAGACTTTAACGGTTTATCCTAATAAAATCAAAAAATATACTTGTATGTGCTTATTTTGTTACATTTTTTAACCGACTTCCCAAAGGAAAGAGGTTATCTATTCGTCACGTATATTTTTTTTTTTTTTTTTTTTTTTTAATCATAGAATTAAAACAATCTTGTGAAATGAACATTGACTTCTTTCGGCGTTCTGCCTAATAAGTTGAAAATATTAATAAGTTTTATATGCATTTAACTACTGTTATATAAGTATATATTATACTATTGTATACTTGTAGCAGATAGACAAAACACAAATATGATACCAACTCAATATAAATTCGATATGTTATGTCGATTATGCTGTTACATTTCAAAACTAAACATTCAATGATTTGAAGTAGAATAAATGTTTTTAAACATGCATTTATTAACTAAACGGGATACACAACTGTTTAATTGAATATCGGGTATCTAAATAAAAATAAATATATTACGATTACCATTTTTAGGGTCTCGTTTGATCTTTCAATTGAGTGAAAATGTCTTACTCTTCATATATATTACATTTTTAACCTCCTCTAAAAATTCATAGACCCGATAGTACTTTTTTTGGAAATATAAACTTATTCTATTAACAAAAAAAATTTTTTCTTACAGACTTCATTTTGTTCTCACATGAGGACGCCAGAACTGTTTTATCACGTGAGGACGTAGTTCTACTGAGAAAAGAGGCTTATAAAGCTAAACTTAACAAAATTTATCATAATAGGACATTAAGGTTAATGAATTATTTATTAAAACTATTCAATGAGCTAATTTGGAAGTACCGGAGATTAATCAAAGTAACTCACCATGCGAGTAGCATTTGACGACCCGCATGGCGCAGCGGTCACCATATCGGTCTGACGCGCAATGGGTCCCGGGTTCGATTCCCGGCCAGACAGGTATCTGAATGATGGGTTATGGATAGATTCCTGTTCTGGGTCTGGGTGTTTGTGTATTCGTCTTGTGTGTGTCCATGATACCCACGACACAGGAGAAGATACTACTGTTGGGCTATGTAGTGTAGAAAGCGTGTAAAAGCGTGTAAAAGCGTGTGTACCGTGGTGCCACTCAGCCGGCAAGATGTTTAGTGTCACACTGACTTGTTTGTTGTTAATTGTCTGTACCAAAGTTTTGCTTAATAGTTGCTGACTTATTTTATAACAGATTATGTACTTACCTGAGTACGCTAGGACCCAGAAAGTTTTTACTTGTGTTGAAACCTACTAATACAATAAAATACAAAATATTTAGCGCTGCTTGCTACTTATTCAACTACTTAATTTTTATTTAGTTATTTTTTACTTATATGTGCAAGCCAGTTTATTCACTATTATTAAATAATTTATTCACTATCAGTAACTTTGTTTATTCATCTATATTCAGCTTGCTACTTGCTACTTGCTGCTTGCTACTTGTAGATGTCCAATAAATGCTTTAGACAGATTCTTAGTGATCACGTATAAATTATATTTATTTTATGATCACATGAATCCTAACGATTTTGACAAACGTTATAACTATCTCTAATGATAAAGTTTTACAATGTTTTAAATATATCAATATTACGGTCCTTTTTTCGTGACTTTCTAGAATTACATTCTTACGATTTATTAGCAATTAAATTTAACACAAATTAATGATACTCTTATCATAGTCATGTTCACGAATAATTTTGACAATAATAATGCCATAAAAATTATGTTCTCGATCATCACGACGTCTAATAACGATACTATTTTTACGACTTTTTTTCATTTATAAGCTGGAAAATATCTAGCAATCATCATTCCAAGCATCCCAACCATGGGAACAAAACATCTAGTATTATTTACAGTACTTCTACTGTATCCTGCAGCCTTATGGGCTCAAAATGCAGGTAAGTTTTTATTACTTTTCCTTTCATTCAATATTATAAAAGTTTTTATAATAATACTTACATTTTTTTACTTATTATTTTCCATTTTGACTAATTTATCTCATCTTCAAAGCGATAAATTTATGTATGGAATGAAATATTTATTTGTATTGTTATTATATTCATATTGCCTATATCTGGGTTTACTTAGACTGAATATGTCTCCTAGCCAATTCTATCAAATTAATCTTGTACTTTAATACATACTATACCAATTCTTTTAACATCTCATTCACTTATTACATTTATAGACGAGCTATTTTGATTTATTTTAACTAATATATCAATTTTACTTATTTACAGGTGCAGTAGCAAATGCTGCAGCACAAGGTAACTTAATGATTTTTTTAAGACATGAGTCGGTTCACGGTTTATTCGTGTATCACGTTTCCAAGTTATAAAATACGAGCTGAACCCCGCAGCTTCACCCGCGTTAAAAAAATCGATGTATCGATTGTCCCGTGGGAATAAGATATTTTCCCACCATAAAAATAGCCTATATGTTAATCCAGAGCGTCAGCTAACTCCCTACCAAATTGTTTGAAAATCGCTTCAGCCGGTTAGACGTAAAGAAGTAACAAACATACACACTCACAAACTTTCGCTTTATAATATTAAGTATGAAAGTATGATGACAGGAATCTTGGTGACGATGCTAACTACCACTCTGACACATTGTTGTCCGCCCATATCAAAGCCTTTGCTTGAGTTTTTGAAATTAAAAAAAAACTTTTTATATCCAAAATTAAATAGCCTAATAGTAAAAGCTGATGACAATAATTGCTTAACTGTTCCGGACAGAGTTAAACGACCCGCGTGGCGCAGCGGTAACATTTGATACGTAGCGGTCTGATACGTAGTGGGTCTCGGGTTCGATCCCCGGCCAGACAGGTATCTGAATGATGAGTTTAGATTCCTGTTCTGGGTCTGGGTGTTTGTGTATTCGCCTTGTGTGTGTCCATGGTACCCACGACACAGGAGAAAATCCTACTGTGGGGCTATGAATGTAGAAAGCATATTAAGTTTTTTTTTAAAGATTTCATTGTGTTATTTGTATATCCTGGTTAAATATCATCGTAAAGAAAATTATGATTAATATTATTTTAATTTTATTTCTTTCAAAGCCATAAGTAGCGGATCAGGTGGGGGAAAGGCTGCAGCGAGCGCAGCCGCGGCCGCTAGTGGTATGTATTAAATTCAGTATTTACTGAAAGAAACGATATATTTTAAAGACATTTTATAATAGAGTTTATTTCGATACACGCCTCCCCCCCTTCATTTGAAAATATATCTAACTTCTTTTCTTGTTTTTTATAAAATGTTAATTTTGTAAAACAATTTTTAGTGCTAACAGTGTCCTTTACGTAACGCTGACTAAAGTATAAATATGTTAAAAATGTATTTTTAAATTAATGCATTTTTTTCTCTTTTACCAAAACTTTTAAAGGCTTGCGGTCTATTTACGTCCAAACAGTGAAAAATACTATTTTACGATATGTTTTGTGTGATACACCTATAGGTACTTAAATCATATAAATGGGAAACTGTTTAGTTGTTACAAATACCTGTTAATATATTAAATAAAACGGTACATCTATATACTAATACGTGTAGCAAACATTTGTGATTCGTTTTTAAGATACTTGCCGCAGATCGAGGAGTATGAAATTGTGCACGGTTATAGTTGATGTAGAGAAGGATTACAGAATGCTAATATATTTCCAAATGCTGCATGAATCATACATAAAATCAACTAAAACTCATAACACATACATAATAAACAAAATAAAACACTGAATGTCTCACTATGAAAACACATAACGTCAAAAATTTTAGATGTCTTTGTCGAAATACCCGCTATTGTTTTTATGCATTCTTATAGTTAATTAAACCTCTTTTTACCTTTAATGTGTGTTTAAAAATAACTTGAAAATTATTAAAATTTATTTGTATTTGAGAAATATACACATTACACAATATAAAGTTTAGTTTTTAGTAAAATTACGGTCGAACTTCGACCGCTGCGAGCGGTGACTAGTATGAATTTATGAGTTTCGCCGTGACCACGATCCATGCAACTGGGTCGAAATATCGGCAAAAAGAATTCGAAAAGGATTCAAAAACCGCATATCGTGAGTACCCGTTAAGTATTTAAATGTGAATTTAATCAACAGCGGCTGCAGCAGGTGGAGGCGCCGCTGCTGCATCCAGCGCAAGTGGTATGTACATCTATATTATACTAGCTGTCCTGACAAACGTTGTTTTGCCATATAAAAAATAAAAAATAAATGTTAAGGGTGGACAAACCTTAAGGGGTATGAAAAATAGATGTTGGCCGATTCTCAGACCCAGTAGGTCTGAATAAGCATATAAAATTTGGTAAAAAACGGACAAGCCGTTTCGGAGGAGTATGGCAACAAATTCTGTGACACGAGAATTTTATATATTAGATTAAACTCATAATGTGCAAGCCCTTAATTGAATCAAACAGTGAAATTAAATATAGATCTGTAATAATATAAAATATAATAGTTTAGACCTGAAATACATTAAAGAATTATGTAAAAAGTAAAGTTTGAAATTATGTAAGAATTAAAATTCGTATCGAGAAATTCCTGAACAATCGTACACAAAACTTCAAAATATCTGTATTGTATATTTAAAATTCTATGAAATCCTTAAATATGCACAAAATATAGGAAATATTGTACCTATATATATTAATGTGTACATTAATATTGACTATAATAACTACTGATATGGATATTAACCATTTTAACAGCAGCGGCGAGTGCCGCCGGTTCGGGATCAGCGAATGCTGCAGCAAACGCATTAGCTAACGCAAACGGTGTGTATACATTATATATCAATATCATATATATTATAACAGTAACGTATAACAACAATTATCCGTAGCTTAGTAGTTTCAATTCCGGTCCTTCACCCTGGGGCTAGAAATCAAGTCACAGGCACTTACATTAAAGTTACGAACGTGTTAAAAAAGAAATTTGTCGCACTTGAATGATAAGGGTTAACGCCATCAATCTGCATTTAGATAGTACCTTTATCAATAACAACCTGATGTTAATGGTATGGGAATATCCAAACATATTGAATGTCATTAAAGTAGTGATAGCCTAATAGAGCAGTGATAGCCTATTGGTTGAACTTGCCCTCTCAATCGGGAGGTCCGAGGTTCAAACCCAAGCACGCACCACTGATTATTAGAAATTAATTATCATTACATTTCGGTGAAGGAAAACATCGTGAGGAAACCTATACACCCGAGAGTTTTTTTTAAAGTTTTCGGAGATGTATGTCCACCAATTCGCACTTGGCCAGCGCGGTGGACTATGGCCTAAAACTCTCTCATTCTGACAGAATACCCGTGCTCAGTAGTGGGACAATAATAGGTCGTACCCATTGAATGTCTTATATGTTTACAAAAGCATTCCTGTAGCATTTTACATTAATACAGTTTTTAACATAATATATTTAAAAATATGTTCATAAAATAGCCGGAGCCACGGGTGGAAATGCAGTCGCCAACGCCGCAGCCTCATCTGTTGCATCCGGTAAGCCTGTGTTAATATTCTATACATGAACGAATATGAGTCAATTTCACATTGATCGAGTAATAGCTTTCATAATATTATTTACATATTCATACTAATATTGTTATGATCACTATTTTTTTTTATCTGACTGAAGTAGCAAACGAGCATGCAGTCCACCTGACGGTAAGTAGTCACTGCCGCTCATGGACATCTGTAAGCAACTTCATACAGAACATGGGTTCCATCTGAAGTCAATCATAGATGCGTTGCTACTGCCGAGGACTGTGATGGTCGCCTCATGTAATAGTGTGCCGGCAACCACACTTCCATCGCAACGCAAGAAATGCTTCACGCTAGAAATACGTGTGGCGGTGGTACTTCCCCGGTCGAACTAAATTGCTTCTACCACCTTGAGACTATTATAACGATTGAATGAAAAAACAGTAAGATATTTAGTCTTATAAAACGACTCCTATTTTTTTAAAGACCTCTGATAGATTCAATATTTTACACTCAGTGTATGATGAAATGGACTGTGCACCATCATGTCAAGATGAAATGTATCAACATACGCAATAAACACATAGAACATCCCAATAGTATATCGTAACGCTATGTTCAAAAAAAAATTAACGCATTCGATCTCAATCTAAATGAAAACGTGTAAGGTTGCGTTATTATTTTGAAGTAAATCATATAAAAATAAATATAATTCGTAAGTCATCAATACACCTCACTAAGATGGACATTGCTGCAACTAGAGTTTTCTTAGTTATAAATATTTTAAATCGCAACATTCTGTCTTTAAATTCCATTCATATGTAGAAATATACATTTTAATATTGATTTCAGCAGGTATTGTTTTTTTTAATCTTTATTTAAAGAGACTTGCCTACTGGCAGTGCCGCTCTGTAATATCTTCTCACAATATTTAAACTATTGAAACACCTTATACTAAGGGTTACAAGGGTGAACTTAATGCCTAATGGCATTCTCTGCCAGTCAACCCTGGGCGATGGCGTAATCTGTGGTAGGCATATAAATATTTTAAGAAGAGATTTTGCTGAAATAATCATTAGGTATTGTTGTTGATATAAATATTTCTTGGTCACAGCTCTTGGTGGCGCTGGGTCAGGCTCGGCTAACGCTGCAGCTAACGCCGCAGCATACGCTGGAGCGAACGGTGGGTCGGGAGGCACAGCGAATGCCGCCGCGCAAGCCTTAGCTAGTTGTACGTATTAACATTGTATTCATTTTTAAACAATTGTCATTTATAAATTGAATATGGAAATGTTAATTGGATTCGACTAAGAGAAATACGACTCTTTAAGAATGCAATAGGTGTATGATCTTAGACTCTTCTTTTTAATGAGTTACATTGAACGTTTTATGTACACGGGTATTTTAAATCATTGCATACTACATAAAAGTTATTTTCATTAAGTAGATAATCATAATAATTTCTAAAAACCTAATAAAGGTGAGTAACCTCGTTGAGAACTAACGTTGAAATGAAATGTATATGTCCAGAAATGTACCATAACGATTGTGAGTATTCCTGTAATTTACATTCAGAATAGGTACTTTAAATCCAAATACTGGTCGTGGTGCTAAGTACTTGGGATGAGGCTTGATAAAGCGTAAGTAGAGTGTCGCTGAGAGTGCAAATTGTTAGAGAGTAATATGATTTAGAATTCGTTAAATATAATTAATATGCACATCTATAATAGACAAGAGATATACAGTGTGTATGTAATTCCTATGTCAAATAATTATTTTCAATTGTATTAAATTTTATATTATTTTGACAGTTTTGAACTGTCAATATGCCCTCGCAATACTCCGTATTTTCGATTGTAATAACATTGAATATTTAAACAATACACATTAATTTCGTCGACAGCTATAGCCACTGGAGGTTCTGGAGGAGGGTCGCCAAGTTCATCACCACCACCCCCAGGAACACCTAGACCCAGCAACCCTAGCCCTAGCCCTCCCCCTCCCCCAGGAGGATCAAGCCCTAGTGGCAAGTATACCTTTTCATTACGTTGAAGGCTGCTAAAGAACTGCTTTTGTAAATGAGTTCCTGATTCGACTCTTGAGGCACTACTACCTTAGCTATGACCGCATCCTTATCATCATGTTTATCACAGTAGTGTTAAACGCTACGCTGTTTTACGACCACACTAATAGTTTTTCTGTATCATGGGCCCCATGGACCTGCACAAAGACAAAAACTGTACTAGAAAAGAAACTTAAATGAATCCTCTAGTTGGGATCAAACTCAGAACATACTTTGTATCAGTTGAATAAAAAAATATGACTGTCTCACCGCACATTTGTTTTGATTCGATGTATGGTTAGGATGATACACTTTTAAGATTCATACAGGATTGTGGCCACGTATCCATAGGCGTTTTTACGCAAAAATAACTGGGATCGCTTAAAGACATTTTTAGGTAATAGTTCCCAATTCAAAGCATCCATCAGAAGTTATATCTATTTTTTGAAAGCCTACATGCGTCTATTTACTTGTCGGTCGCTATGTAATATGATTTGCATTTAATTCCAAATGTTTAGAACCTGAGATCAAATAGAAAGGAAATGCTAATTTATTCAGACAAATAGAATTGATGATATTTAATTGCGCCTTAAATGATTTATTGTTTGTGTTAATGATTAATTATGTTATGTTATTGTTTTAATCGTTTTTTTTTCATTCCTAGCTTCCGGAGGTAGCTCCGCAATCAGTTCAGCCATAGCATCTGGTAAGTGTAAAGAAATTTTATTAATTTCATGATCTGAACTATATATGATTTAAAATGTAGCATCATTTAGCAACAAACATGCATAATAACACAAAACTTATGCAAAACAGGTGTTCAGGGTTCCAGTAAATATAACTTGAAAATAAATAATTACTGTTTTCATATATTTTTAGTATACATAGTATGTGAAGAGTACAAAACATATTTTGTCGTACACACATACTTACGTTATTTAATCATTTTTTTTATATGAATAATATAATTTACGATAATGAATTTACTTCCAGTATACCTGTACATAAAATAGAGTGTGATTACGTTACGAGAATAGCTTCTTCCTCCATTTTTACATAAGTATGTGTTTGTTATAATATTATTCTTTCCTACAGCAAGGAGTAGAGGCGGAGCGGGATCAGCAAACGCTCTAGCCCAAGCGATAGCTTCCGCTCGATGTATGTATTTAAATATCCTTCTCTATCCGCTTATTTACTGTAGCCAACCATATTTTTGTCCTTTATAATATTGCAGCAAAATAGTAGCAAACGAACGTATGGTCTACCTGATAGTAGTGGTCACTGCCCCTCACGGACATCTGTAAGGTGTATCTGAAGTTAATCACTCATATAGAGTAACAATCTATACCCAACAATCACACCCTTCCACCGAGACGCAACAATATCTCACGCTAGGTATAGGCATTGCGATTCTTCCCGATCCAACCATACTTGCTCGCCCACCCTGCAATATAAACTTATGCTTTTTAATAAAAAATCGAAGTAGCTGACGAGCAAGCAGCCCAGCTGATCGTAAGTGGCCACTGACACTCTAGATACCTGTAATCAATCTCAGATGGGTATGGCTCCCTTAATATAAAATATTTAAGTTTATTATTAATATCTTGGTACCAGTACCAATTATATAGTATATTAGTATAATAATAATAATAATAACACCATTTAATTATATTTATGTACCTGGAAATTTAGTTCCTGCATATTATTGACGACTTATGATTCCCGGAGCAGTTACCAAATCCGTATAACACGTGGTAGCCCCGAGTTCGAACCCCAAACAGACAAATCTATATTTTTGTATATTAATACTTACGCCCCTAAAAACCCCAGTGTAGGGTTATCAAGGTTATTGTTATTGTACCTGGACTTTTTGTATGCGGCTATATTACATTCCACTATTATAACTTAGTAAAATGTTTGATTTTCGAAATTAAATTATTTTATTTCAGCTAGAGGTTCCGGATCCGCAACAGCGGCTAGTACAGCGATTGCATCTGGTAAGTGTTGGCTAAAAGAGCGCTTTCGGTAGATCTACTGAGAAATTATGGCCTAATGATTAAAACTCGACCTCAATTTCGATTCTGATGTTTGAGAAACACTATTTGTCTCAACTTCATCAATTTAAGATGAAGGAAAAAGTTATATATTATACTAATTTACACAGACTATTTAAAAATAATACTCATATAATTATGTAGCAATATTTATTATGCACCGTTGTATTTTGGTCTATAAATATTCATTTTATCATAATACACGAATTCCTTTTTCTACCTTTGTAAATAACATCGATCTCATCATATATAAAACATTATCAAATTTATTAAATTGCAACTTTTCGGATTTCATCTCAACTTTAACTTCTTTTAATTTCAGCAACCAGCGAAACGACTCCATCCCCAGGACAACCTAGCTCTAGCCCAGGAGCACCAAGCCCTAGCCCAGGAGCACCGAGCCCAAGTCCAGGATCCCCGAGCCCAAGTCCAGGAGCACCAAGCCCTAGTCCAGGAGCGCCAAGCCCAAGCCCAGGAGCACCAAGTCCAAGTCCAGGAGCACCGAGCCCAAGTCCAGGAGCACCGAGCCCAAGTCCAGGAGCACCGAGCCCAAGTCCAGGAGCACCGAGCCCAAGTCCAGGAGCACCGAGCCCAAGTCCAGGAGCACCGAGCCCAAGTCCAGGAGCACCGAGCCCAAGTCCAGGAGCACCGAGCCCAAGTCCAGGAGCACCGAGCCCAAGTCCAGGAGCACCGAGCCCAAGTCCAGGAGCACCGAGCCCAAGTCCAGGAGCACCGAGCCCAAGTCCAGGGGCACCGAGCCCAAGTCCAGGAGCACCGAGCCCAAGTCCAGGAGCACCGAGCCCCAGCCCAGGAGCACCGAGCCCAAGTCCAGGGGCACCTAGCCCAAGTCCCGGAGCACCAAGCCCAAGTCCAGGAGCACCGAGTCCAAGTCCAGGAGCACCGAGCCCAAGTCCAGGAGCACCGAGCCCCAGCCCAGGCGCACCGAGCCCCAGTCCAGGAGCACCAAGCCCTAGTCCAGGAGCACCGAGTCCAAGTCCAGGAGCACCGAGCCCAAGTCCAGGAGCACCAAGCCCCAGCCCAGGCGCACCGAGCCCCAGCCCAGGCGCACCAAGCCCCAGCCCAGGCGCACCAAGCCCTAGCCCAGGAGCACCAAGTCCTAGCCCAGGAGCACCGAGCCCCAGTCCAGGAGCACCAAGCCCTAGTCCAGGAGCACCTAGTCCAAGCCCAGGAGCACCTAGCCCAAGTCCAGGAGCACCGAGCCCCAGCCCAGGTGCACCGAGCCCAAGTCCAGGAGCACCAAGCCCAAGTCCCGGAGCACCAAGCCCAAGTCCAGGAGCACCGAGTCCAAGTCCAGGAGCACCGAGCCCAAGTCCAGGAGCACCGAGCCCCAGCCCAGGCGCACCGAGCCCAAGCCCAGGAGCACCGAGCCCAAGTCCAGGAGCACCGAGCCCAAGTCCAGGAGCACCTAGCCCAAGCCCAGGAGCACCGAGCCCAAGTCCCGGAGCACCAAGCCCAAGTCCAGGAGCACCGAGCCCAAGTCCAGGAGCACCAAGCCCCAGCCCAGGCGCACCAAGCCCTAGCCCAGGAGCACCAAGTCCTAGCCCAGGAGCACCGAGCCCCAGTCCAGGAGCACCAAGCCCTAGTCCAGGAGCACCTAGTCCAAGCCCAGGAGCACCTAGCCCAAGCCCAGGAGCACCGAGTCCAAGTCCAGGAGCACCGAGCCCAAGTCCAGGAGCACCGAGCCCCAGTCCAGGAGCACCAAGCCCTAGTCCAGGAGCACCTAGTCCAAGCCCAGGAGCACCTAGCCCAAGCCCAGGAGCACCGAGTCCAAGTCCAGGAGCACCGAGCCCCAGTCCAGGCGCACCGAGTCCAAGTCCAGGAGCACCGAGCCCAAGTCCAGGAGCACCGAGCCCCAGTCCAGGAGCACCAAGCCCTAGTCCAGGAGCACCTAGTCCAAGCCCAGGAGCACCGAGCCCAAGTCCAGGCGCACCGAGCCCAAGCCCAGGAGCACCAAGTCCTAGCCCAGGAGCACCGAGCCCCAGTCCAGGAGCACCAAGCCCTAGTCCAGGAGCACCGAGCCCCAGTCCAGGAGCACCAAGCCCTAGTCCAGGAGCACCTAGTCCAAGCCCAGGAGCACCTAGCCCAAGCCCAGGAGCACCGAGTCCAAGTCCAGGAGCACCGAGCCCAAGTCCAGGAGCACCAAGCCCAAGCCCAGGAGCACCGAGCCCAAGTCCAGGGGCACCTAGCCCAAGTCCCGGAGCACCAAGCCCAAGTCCAGGAGCACCGAGCCCAAGTCCAGGAGCACCAAGCCCCAGCCCAGGCGCACCAAGCCCTAGCCCAGGAGCACCAAGTCCTAGCCCAGGAGCACCGAGCCCCAGTCCAGGAGCACCAAGCCCTAGTCCAGGAGCACCTAGTCCAAGCCCAGGAGCACCTAGCCCAAGCCCAGGAGCACCTAGCCCAAGTCCAGGAGCACCGAGCCCAAGTCCAGGAGCACCAAGCCCAAGTCCAGGAGCACCGAGCCCCAGCCCAGGCGAACCGAGCCCAAGTCCGGGAGCACCAAGCCCAAGTCCCGGAGCACCAAGCCCAAGTCCAGGAGCACCGAGTCCAAGTCCAGGAGCACCGAGCCCAAGTCCAGGAGCACCGAGCCCCAGCCCAGGCGCACCGAGCCCAAGCCCAGGAGCACCTAGCCCAAGCCCAGGAGCACCGAGCCCAAGTCCAGGAGCACCTAGCCCAAGCCCAGGAGCACCGAGCCCAAGTCCAGGAGCGCCGAGCCCAAGTCCAGGAGCACCAAGCCCCAGCCCAGGCGCACCGAGCCCTAGCCCAGGAGCACCAAGCCCAAGCCCAGGAGCACCGAGCCCAAGTCCAGGAGCACCGAGCCCTAGCCCAGGAGCACCGAGCCCAAGTCCAGGAGCACCGAGCCCAAGTCCAGGAGCACCGAGCCCTAGCCCAGGAGCACCAAGCCCCAGCCCTGGCGCACCGAGTCCTAGCCCAGGAGCACCGAGCCCAAGTCCAGGAGCACCTAGCCCAAGTCCAGGAGCACCGAGCCCAAGTCCAGGAGCGCCGAGCCCAAGTCCAGGAGCACCAAGCCCCAGCCCTGGCGCACCGAGTCCTAGCCCAGGAGCACCGAGCCCAAGTCCAGGAGCACCTAGCCCAAGTCCAGGAGCACCTAGCCCAAGTCCAGGAGCACCGAGCCCAAGTCCAGGAGCACCGAGCCCAAGTCCAGGAGCACCGAGCCCAAGTCCAGGAGCACCTAGCCCAAGTCCAGGAGCACCGAGCCCAAGTCCAGGAGCACCGAGCCCAAGTCCAGGAGCACCTAGCCCAAGTCCAGGAGCACCGAGCCCAAGTCCAGGAGCACCGAGCCCAAGTCCAGGAGCACCTAGCCCAAGTCCAGGAGCACCGAGCCCAAGTCCAGGAGCACCGAGCCCAAGTCCAGGAGCACCGAGCCCAAGTCCAGGAGCACCGAGCCCCAGCCCAGGCGCACCGAGCCCTAGCCCAGGAGCACCGAGCCCCAGCCCAGGAGCACCGAGCCCAAGTCCAGGAGCGCCGAGCCCAAGTCCAGGAGCACCAAGCCCCAGCCCTGGCGCACCGAGTCCTAGCCCAGGAGCACCAAGCCCAAGTCCAGGAGCACCGAGCCCAAATCCAGGCGCACCGAGCCCTAGCCCAGGAGCACCGAGCCCCAGCCCAGGAGCACCGAGCCCAAGCCCAGGAGCACCGAGCCCCAGCCCAGGAGCACCGAGCCCAAGCCCAGGAGCACCGAGTCCTAGCCCAGGAGCACCGAGCCCAAGTCCAGGAGCACCGAGCCCCAGCCCTGGCGCACCGAGCCCAAGTCCAGGAGCACCAAGCCCCAGCCCAGGCGCACCGAGCCCTAGCCCAGGAGCACCAAGCCCAAGCCCAGGAGCACCGAGCCCAAGTCCAGGAGCACCGAGCCCTAGCCCAGGAGCACCGAGCCCAAGTCCAGGAGCACCTAGCCCAAGTCCCGGAGCACCAAGCCCAAGTCCCGGAGCACCAAGCCCTAGCCCAGGAGCACCGAGCCCTAGCCCAGGAGCACCTACCCCAAGTCCAGGAGCACCAAGCCCTAGTCCAGGAGCACCGAGCCCAAGCCCAGGAGCACCTAGCCCAAGCCCAGGAGCACCGAGTCCTAGCCCAGGAGCACCGAGCCCAAGTCCAGGAGCACCGAGCCCAAGCCCAGGAGCACCGAGTCCTAGCCCAGGAGCACCGAGCCCAAGTCCAGGAGCACCTAGCCCAAGTCCAGGAGCACCGAGCCCCAGCCCAGGCGCACCGAGCCCTAGCCCAGGAGCACCTAGCCCAAGTCCAGGAGCACCAAGCCCTAGTCCAGGAGCACCTAGCCCAAGTCCAGGAGCACCTAGCCCAAGTCCAGGAGCACCGAGCCCAAGTCCAGGGGCACCGAGCCCAAGTCCAGGAGCACCGAGCCCCAGCCCTGGCGCACCGAGCCCAAGTCCAGGAGCACCAAGCCCCAGCCCAGGCGCACCGAGCCCTAGCCCAGGAGCACCAAGCCCAAGCCCAGGAGCACCGAGCCCTAGCCCTGGAGCACCGAGCCCTAGCCCAGGAGCACCGAGCCCAAGTCCAGGAGCACCGAGCCCAAGCCCAGGAGCACCGAGTCCTAGCCCAGGAGCACCGAGCCCAAGTCCAGGAGCACCTAGCCCAAGTCCAGGAGCACCGAGCCCCAGCCCAGGCGCACCGAGCCCTAGCCCAGGAGCACCTAGCCCAAGTCCAGGAGCACCAAGCCCTAGTCCAGGAGCACCTAGCCCAAGTCCAGGAGCACCTAGCCCAAGTCCAGGAGCACCGAGCCCAAGTCCAGGGGCACCGAGCCCAAGTCCAGGAGCACCGAGCCCCAGCCCTGGCGCACCGAGCCCAAGTCCAGGAGCACCAAGCCCCAGCCCAGGCGCACCGAGCCCTAGCCCAGGAGCACCAAGCCCAAGCCCAGGAGCACCGAGCCCTAGCCCTGGAGCACCGAGCCCTAGCCCAGGAGCACCGAGCCCAAGTCCAGGAGCACCTAGCCCAAGTCCAGGAGCACCGAGCCCCAGCCCTGGCGCACCGAGCCCTAGCCCAGGAGCACCGAGCCCAAGTCCAGGAGCACCTAGCCCAAGTCCAGGAGCACCGAGCCCAAGTCCAGGAGCACCGAGCCCCAGCCCTGGCGCACCGAGCCCAAGTCCAGGAGCACCGAGCCCCAGCCCAGGAGCACCGAGCCCAAGTCCAGGAGCACCGAGTCCCAGCCCAGGAGCACCGAGCCCAAGCCCAGGAGCACCGAGTCCTAGTCCAGGAGCACCGAGCCCCAGCCCAGGAGCACCGAGCCCAAGTCCAGGAGCACCGAGCCCTAGCCCAGGAGCACCGAGCCCCAGCCCTGGCGCACCGAGTCCAAGTCCAGGAGCACCGAGCCCCAGCCCAGGAGCACCGAGCCCAAGCCCAGGAGCACCGAGTCCTAGCCCAGGAGCACCGAGCCCAAGTCCAGGAGCACCTAGCCCCAGCCCTGGCGCACCGAGCCCAAGTCCAGGAACACCGAGCCCCAGCCCAGGAGCACCGAGCCCAAGCCCAGGAGCACCGAGCCCCAGCCCTGGCGCACCGAGCCCAAGTCCCGGAGCACCAAGCCCTAGTCCGGGAGCACCAAGCCCGAGTCCAGGCGGACAATGCCCTATCCCAGGAGCACCAAGCCCTAGTCCAGGAGAACCAAGCCCTAGCCCTGGAGGACCAAGTCCAAGTCCTGGTGGACCAAGCCCAAGCCCAGGTGGACCTAGCCCTAGCCCAGGCGGACCTAGCCCTAGCCCTGGTGGACCCAGCCCAAGCCCAGGTGGACCAAGTCCAAGTCCAGGTGGACCTAGCCCTAGCCCGGGGAAACCTATTCCAGGTTCAGGTGGATCAAATTCAAACCAATGTACAATAATTATCTATCGTCGGGGATCCAAAAGATATAAAGTAGATCTACAGGAAATACTTGGTAAGTTTCATTTTTTATGTCGAATTATCTAACAGCTGAGTAATTCATGTGACGGCTAGCAGTTGTTGCCTGTAGTGGACATCTGTACTCCTCGAGTAAGCCGGAGAATTTAGAGATGGCGACCTTTTTTTGTTAACAACTTGCAGTTTGATTTCAATTTGGATAAATTTGGTGACCTTTTTTGCACTGCAATTCAATTTGCACTGTAATTCAGTTTTCGCAAAAATTCGCACAAATCTTTCGAATCAAGATATTATTTGCAGTCTACCCTCATGCTCATTACTTATGAATGTTATTTATAAATCTTAAGTTCGCATTTATGTGAATTGTAACATTCTTTTGACCGCTAATAAGTTCCACTAACTATTTATGAAAGAGGTGTAATCTTACTGAGATTTTATAGATGATGTCTGTTACCACTTTAAAAGCAATAATAACAAATGGGCATAACATGTACATTTGGATATCACAAGATGTATAGGACCTATAAGCTGAACTAATATAATTCGATTGTCTTAATTATTATTCTTTTTTATTTAGAAGGCGTAAATCCACGTTCTTCGAGAGTCCCAAGTTGCTCATGTCCTGCGAAGAGAAGGATGTGAGATAAAGTAAGTCATAGTAGGTAATATATCGCTCGGTTCATTTATATACAATAACATTTGCGGCGCTTTCTCCTGGCAAATAATACTATTTTCTTTTCTTATGCACACCAACACGTGTGGAACGCGTCTATATGTACATTTTTAAGTTAATCATTTTGTATAAACTATGGATTAAAACTTATTTTCACAAATGGAAATTAATAGACATTAGTGAACGTTATATCTTTTGTAAATTAAACTCATTATCTTATATCAATTAAAGTTATACTTGCATGAAGTTTAACCATTTTTTATTCTATTTCAGAAAACTCAAAGAAATCGTTAAAAACAGAAGATAGCGACCGACTTTGGCAGCGACAAAGGAGATGATTCTGCACATATAATAATAGTATATATTTTATGTGTTTACTTATGATATGGTACCAGTTAATTATATATATAAATATATGGAGCAAGCATTACACATTCTTTTTTTACAATCAATCCCTTATCCTATTCAATATATTTTAATTGTTTTTATCTCAACTTGATTTATATACAGGAAAAACTCTAAGTATCGTATCGAAAATATACACTAGCACCTTAATCAAATTACAACAAAAGTGAAATTTAAAACAATTAAACTGATTTTCAATTTAAAATGTTTTTAACACTATATAGTTATTACGCTAAGATACATGTATGACTTGGCTGTAAATTCATTGAGATGCGCCGAATAGTGGTTTCACCGAATAGCCGAATACCGAACACTATTCGGTTTAACTTTTACCGAACCGGATATTCGACCGAATTATTCGGTTTACCATTTCTAATAAATCATTTTACGCAAAAAAATGTCTTCTTGTTCTATACCGTGACGAGTAGCTAAAAAATAGAAAATCTCGAACAGAATATACTCGGCACGAAATCTGAATAATTTGACCGAATGCTAATAGTAAAAAAGATGCCGAATACGCCGAATGCCGAATAATAACCGAATATTCGGCGCATCTATTATATTTATATTATCAGACCACTTCAATGATTCTTCTAATAGTTCAAGCAGTTTGTTGTTTCTTACAACTGTATACCTACATTCAATTAATTTAGATTCACAGACAAGACGAAAGACATAAAAAATATTCGGTGTCAGTAATTTTAATAACTATTAATTAAAAGAAGCCTCGACTTATTTTACTTCTATTTGGTCTTGGTGGTCACTACACATATTTGGATGTAGTCAATATCGTAAGATATTAAGAAAACGTTTATTATTTTGGAGAGATCTGCAAACAAAATATTTACAGGTAAACTAGCCATTATCAGATTAGAAATATA
The DNA here is from genome assembly GCA_949699795.1 of Spicauda simplicius. Classification (NCBI taxonomy): domain Eukaryota; kingdom Metazoa; phylum Arthropoda; class Insecta; order Lepidoptera; family Hesperiidae; genus Spicauda; species Spicauda simplicius. The sequence continues at coordinate 14,191,958 of OX453066.1, read as the reverse complement.
AGTACTGTGCCATTACTCTCGCTAACTTCATTCACTTGAACTTCAAAGAGATAGAGCAAAACATAGTTCTCTATATTAGATGAGCACGTATAATTAATATGTTATTTATTATTTTTTTATTATTACAGAAGAATGACAGATATAATCCAAAAATACTCGAAAATTGAATTGTCATATTTGGAAAATTATAGTATTTAAAATTTGTATTGTCATTTTGTATTTAAATCCTATTTTTTTGAAAAAAAGTCCCTCCTACAATCCAGATCAGCTATTATGTATTAGGACAAATAAGTCATCTTTTTATCCAATACCTACAGGAAGTTACCTAAACTACGTGACCTATTTTTGTGAAGATTTGACCACCCTCGCTCCCTTGGTGAGCATTCGTAGTTTATCCGTAGTACGTAGAAGTCGCTCTGTAGATGTCGCTTATTAAATAGTAACAATTCAATCATTTTTTAAACAGAAAGTTGAAAATTAATAATTTGGCTAATAATATATAAACACCAGGTTTACACGTGGCACCAAAAGTTCATCCGTACGTATTTTTATACATGAAATATTTGAATATAGGTTTAAAAAGTGCGAGATCTCCTTTAGGGGCTATGGGCTTCGAGACAAAAACCTGAACCCCCATCCCCTCCTTGTGATCCAGCGTGGTATTTTGAATTCCCCTATAATATTATTTATTTATATTATAATAAAACTAGTTGAACCCGCAGCTCCGCCCGCTTTAACAAAAATCGATTGCCCCGTGGGAATAAGATATTTTCCTACAGTAAAAAGTAGCCTATATGTTATTCCAGAGTGTCAGCTAACTCTCCAGCCGTTTACAGGTGAAGAAGTAACAAACATACACACTCACAAATTTTCGCCTTTATAATATAAGTATGAAGTATGATAATAATATTTAGTTATAGAAAAACAACTCCCAACAGAGAAAAATGCATGTCTTCGCTATTTTAATGTCATAAATAAATATACTCTAACGTACTTAAGTTTCAAGATTATATAATTTAAAAAATGAAATTATATAAAAATTGAGTTCTGAGAGACTATATCCTTCTTTCTTGGATCTTTAAATCGTTATAGATTCTTTATCTAGATAGATTTTTTTCTTGTAAGGATTATTGGTTTAATAATCTTGTCCTGTTTACTATTGAGATCCTAGGTCAAACTTACTGCGTCCCTGTAGCCTCGGGGTCAGAATAGGGCTACGGTATCCCCTGCCTGTCGTAAGAGGCGACTAAAAGGGGCTTCCGGGGTTGCAGACGGCTAGAGTGGGAGCTCGAACCGTTCGGTCAGGCAATCCCGGGAAGGACGGCGGTATGTGTGGTCGCATACCGTTGTAAAGATTAGACAGAGCGGTGGGCCCAGCCGCCAATCTGGGAGGAGCTCGATGGGGCAGCGCGCTCGGAGGATTCCGGTTGAAGTCGTTTCGAGATGCCGGAGTCCTCCTTTTCAGCGCCGAGGACGGCCACCGGGGGGGTTTTAGTGTGGTAAAAATCCCACATAACCCTGCGTCGCTCCCACGGCGTCGGGTACCTTTGGAAGGTTTCCCCCTCGAAAACAAAAAAAAAAAAAGGTCAAACTTACTGAACACATACATCGCTCTAAATATTATAGTCAAGTCTTTTGCCATTAGGAATGCGACACAGTTATTAACGCAGTAAAAACTGTTGGTCTGACCTTATATCATCGGACATTAAGGTGTTATAGCAAATAACTGCACCATGTAGTGTAGGTCCACCAAGGAGGTGCCACCTGCACACTTATTTCTAGTGTGAAGCAGATCTAACATTTCGATGGAAGGTTGTGGTTGCCGGCGCACTTTTATATGAAGTAACTATTTTAGGTCTCAGGAGCAGCGGCGCAACTGTGTTTGGCTTCAGGAAGAATCCTTTTACTATATGAAGTTGCTTACAGATGTCCATGGGCGGCAGTAATCCCTTACCTTCAGGAGGACTGCGTGATCATTTGCTACATTAATCGAATAAATAAAAACAAAAAAAAATGTCAAAACGTTTATTATTTATTATAATCTGCGCTTTTCCTCACAATAAATTCCGTTAAACGTATAGCGAAAACAATTGTTGAAGTCTATGGTTAATATCGCAATGTGGAAATGTACGGCGTACATCACAAAATATCACGACATTGTCAAATTATTAAACTTTGTAAAAATACTAAGTCGATTTTTTTGGTGGAGGGAATGAATAGTTGTCGTAAGATTGGGGTTTCCATTACATGTAAGCACAGTCATGTGTTAAGCCCTTACAGCTTAGACATTACACATAGCCGGTACAATATAGGTTACTCTCAACCTATATTGTACCGGCTCCTTAAATGTACCACCTCTAAATTTCCTACTAAATATTTACATTATTTTACAATGGCAACATAAAACAACTCTACTACAGCGCCAACAACACTCCTTCATTTTGTTAGGGTACCCGACAGATTATTTGGACTGAATTCATGTTATTTTTTTGTGTTTTGTCTAAAGAAATTTTAAATAAATAGGATGAGTAATGATATAACGAAATCTTCCTACAAAGTCGATATGGTGTTGTTTTTGACCAATAGTGAAATAATACTTCATGTGCAGGGGCTATATTTTTGTTTTTTAAAATTATTGTAAAAATGTACTGATCCCTATATGTACGACGTCGACTTTCTTAAATTGGACCCCAAGAAAATTGTGTGCAATGTGTGCGTGTACCTCAAACCCTAATATATGTAGCGATTGTTCCAATTAAATGCGGCAATAAGATAATTATTTTCCTATTTAGAAATTAATACTTGTCATTTGATATTATTTGATTTTTGATAACTATTTTTGAATGAATATGTTGATTATTTTAATATTCTTTATTTATTTTCAATTAAGATGTTACTTTTGTAAAGATTATGATTCTAAAAGACTAATTAATTAGTACAGTAACTTTTTAAGACTGATTGTATTTAAGAATACAAATACATGAATATTATTAATAAATAATTTTGTTGAATAGGTTTTCTTTGGTACAATTTAAGTACCCGGTGGTACAATATTAGATACCGATTGCGTTATTTGTACCGAAGGACAGCTTCTACTATATCCTCCGTTTTCACTAGTTGTGGCTAAACTACAATATTAGTATATTGATATAATGTAGTTAATATACCATGCTATCTACGAATTTCTTTGTATTTTTGTAACTTAAAGGAGTTGGATGTTATTTCATCTAATGTCAAAAGTAGTCCAATATAGGTTACTCTCCCCTACACGTAAGGATTTATGTCTTATCGTATAAAATGCGCTAAGAGTTACTAATAAAATAAAATAACCCTTGCTAATAACAATAGATTAGATGTATAATTAGTTTGAGTAATTCTTTACCTATTACAATTTTATACGTAGAATAAAAAGTATAAAAAATAATAATAAACATAATAACACTTAAATTTACTAAAAAAACCCGAATAGAAAGTAATAAGTCTGTTACGCCCGCATTTTTTATAATATTCAGAGAGACGACTAAGTTGTTCTGCATTCTAAACATGGACCAGCTTTTTTCACTATCACATCTAAACTGTCCGAAAGCAGGAATGTTAATGATTTGATTTCCTATGCCGAGGCGATGACGGTGTACGGAAGGTGTACGGGCTAAAAGGAACCTCTCCTTGCCCGATCATTTCCTTCAGTTAATACACTGCTCATCAGTGTTGTCAGCTATCATTACGCAGCGGTACTGCCTTTGGTCTGAGATTTACTCCTCCAGACTGTCAGAGGACGTCTATTTCTCGGATTCACGGTCGTACCCTCGGGCCTTCGAGCGTGTTGGACGCGAAATCTCGCGAAACCTCGTAGATGGGAGTGTGGGCCGCTGCCGGCACGCTCGTACATAAAGAAGTGTGGTTTTATAAGTCCAACAAATATATGTAGTTTTGATGAGTATTAAAGACAATAATGATCCCCTCATCATCAGTGAACACAACTGGCCAAATGCTACATTTTAATGACTTACGATAAATAAAGTAGCTATCAACTCGTAAAATACTTACAGAGAATAATATTTTATTTTTTACAAGAACCCAATTGTCTTCAACGCTACAAGAAAGTAACAAATAATTTAAACCTTTGGTTTAGTACACAGTTCCGAAGTCGGCGCTCGATCTTATATTTTGCTGAATCATGATGATAGAATGGTATTAAATATAAGCGTTGACCGAAGTCAACCGACCGAAGTTACCGAAGTAAATGTATCTTTACTCTTTAATGTAAAAAGTAGGGGTATATTTGAATTCGCGAAAAAAAAAATTAACGCATATTAACGAACAATTGCTGTACATTTGTGTATCGAACGCCGAAAAAATGAAAATATATACGATCAATACCTACCAACATAGAAACATACGTATGCATTCAATCGAAAAACATCATCCTCCTTCTGACGGAGTCGGATAAAAATATCTAAATAGTATAAACGTGTTATAATTTTTACCCGCAGATGTTAAATAAGTATGTCAGAATAATTTAAATTGTTATACACCTGCAACGTGTACAAATGCTTATACAGTCGTAAAGCTTCTTACACGTGATTATAAACATAAAACCTTTCAAGTAGTAATGAAACATACTTTATTTATACAATAAACATTAACATTTCATGAGCAAAACGTGATTTATGTATTCTCGTCAATATTTATGAAGATATAGTCTAAGTTACGACTGCATATTTGTATCTTAATCAGTTGAAAATATTTTTGTGATATATTTTTTACAGAGGATTGTCGTCAACTCATTACTGGCTCACTGATGGGCTCGGGTCTTCTCTCAGAATGTGAGAGTTTTAGGTCCATAGTTCACCACGCTGGCCAAGTACGAATTGGTAGACTTCACACATCTCTGAAAACTTTTTAAAGAACTTTCAGATGTGTAGGTTTCCTCACGATGTTCTCTTCGCCGTAATAATTAGTAATAATAATATTCGCAGTGATAATTAATTTTTAAAACGTGCATAATTTTAGAAAAGTCAGAGGCCTGGGATTCGAACCTCGGATCTCCTGATCAGGTCTATTAACAGAGGATTATGTTATCATAACGTAACCGTAATTATATTTTTGCACAGAACATGGACATGACACCCGTGTCCCATATTTTGGTTCATAGTCACCTCATAGGACATTCACGAGAAAACTAGGAGTGATATTATTCGGGACCAATATCATGCAGCAAAATATTAATAATATGACTCATTTATCTTCAAGGCAATTATGAAGATAATTTATAATTAATTTTATTTGATCTTTTTTATTATAAATGCAGACAATAATAATACAGTCAAACAGCTACATAACCCTATATAAGTCGGTCACAGACGCATTAGTAGTAGGAACCTTTTTTTCCTGTCTTCACACACAAACTTACATTTTTCATCGTGCTCATGTGATTTAGCGGTAGTTCTGCTTTTATTCTTATTTGCTCTATGACAGACAAGATCCCAAATGATATTACATCTAGTCGGGAAGATTTGTGTCATATTACTGTACCAAATCGCGATTACATGATACAACAGCATCCAATGTAGAATCGCTATCCCAAAGCATAAAGTATAAATGAAACAACTTGTTTGTTCACAAGTTGTTTCATTTATACTTTATGCTATATTAAAAATACTGTATCTAAGAGAGACATTTTTTAAAACACACTCTCATAACAGAACACAACGCCACAAAAACAGCAATACTTGAAAAAGTCAGAGTCGGGTCTATTCCGTCTCAACAAGAAACATATCAATTAAGTAAGTAATTAAAAACCCATTCATTTAAACTTAGTTTATACTAAAACCAAAGAGAATAGAAATCATACAATCAGGTCTTGTACTATTCTGACACTTTAACAAAAAGTTATCAAATGATTTCATTACAATAAACCCTTACACACAAGTTATGTGCACTTGTAAGGTAATAAAATCCATCACGACCATCCAAACACATTTTAATGTACCTTCGTGTATAAATATAACGTATACACTTTATTTTAATTCTTTCACCTGATAAGATTAAAGGCTTGATAAAGTCCATAGATTTACAAAAATGAAACACAAAACATTGTTATTTTTTTTACTTTTCTTCGGATTACTTCTAGTATTTGACCTTGTACATGGTAAAAGTAAGTAACATTTTATTTAACTAATCTTTCGAATAGTAACTTAATAAAAGTATTATTATACCCATATTGTTACGATAATAAAAATATCATCAATTGCACCGTTTATTTTTTTCTTCTTTTAAACACAGATGCTATATTTAAAAATTATATACCCTATGTTAGTTTCCAAACTGAGATGATTTAAATATACCACATGTTATCTAATATATAAAATTCTCGTGTCACAGTTTTTGTTGCCATACTCCTCCGAAACGGCTTGACCGATTTTTACCAAATTTTATATGCTTATTCAGTAGGACTGAGAATCGGCCAACATCTATTTTTCATACCCCTTAAGGGTTGTCCACCCTTAACATTTTTTTTTATTTTTTATATGGCATAACAACGTTTGTCGGGACAGCTAGTAATATATATAAAGTTATTAGTAAAAATATACCAAGAGTTCTATAAAAACGAAGTGATTTTTAAAATTACGATGCATATATGGTCAAAATTTTCGCTTAAATATAGACTGAAATGTATTGTATACCTATTTATCTAATAAAAAAAAACATATTAAACATATTGCAGCTGCAACAAATGAAACAAGACCTAAAAATTCTAATAACAATACGAACGTACAAGTTGTAAATATTTACGAAGAAGAAGAACCTGATACTCCGAAGAATTGCGGATTAATTGTAAGTGTCATTAATTTGAATAAATAAAATAATGATGGCCTAGTGGTAAGAGACTCAGCTTGGTTCGGTCTGAGTTTTGGCTGAATTTTCTGTTATATGCGTATTATAAAACAAACTATCATTTGCTTAAATAGTGAAGGAAAATGCTATGCGCAAACCTAATATAAAAATAAAAAAAAGTCTACCAATATGCATTTGGTCAACGCGCTCTCAATTTCTCTGAGAAGAGAACCGTGCTGAGCAGTAGGACAGTAGACAACATGTTATGGACTATTTAAAACTTAAAAACACCTAGCTAACGTATCTTTCAATGTGTATCGAATTTAGATCGATACTAAGTAATTTCTAAAGTGGATGTCTTAGAGACATTTAAATTTTATTCATTAGAACAAAAAGCCAAGGCTTCCTCATTAGAATGAATAAAGTCGCAGACATGCCCTATTATAAAAAAACTGTAGTTTCACAGTTTCAGTTTCACGGATAGTTACAGATTTTGAAGTTAAGAATGAAATAAAAAGAGTCGAAATTCAATTAACATAACAAATGACACGGGGTTCTTCAAGAAAGGTGCGAAAAGAGTTCTCCTTCACAGCCGACGATGCATTGGTGACTCCCCTGGTGTTGCGAATGTCCATAGGCCGTCGCCTACTTTCCATCAGGTAGCCCGTCTGCCCTATCGTTTGGTTAAATTATAAAAGAAAACACTTTTGTCTTATTATAAGCATTTTAAACATTATTATTTGCATTAGATTTATTGAAGGATCGTAAGACAAGGATTTGGTACGGTACTTGTACACAATTTTCTCCCAGGGCTACGTATTTTTCCTTACGATCTTGCACATCATGGAACATTTAAAAATAGAGGCAAAATTGTGATTTTTCTGCTTGTTCCACTTGTGAACAAAGCCATATGCTAATACTATAGTGCATGTTTTATTGAAGTTAATAATAATCAACTTTTTCCATTCCAGCTGAATATTCTCGGCCTGCTTTTACCTCTTGGGGTAAGGATTAAAAATATCTTTTATCTTTTAAAACAACAAGAGTTTATATATAAATATAATTTATTTATATAGAAAAGACTATAGATCAAATAGAATATATTGTCAAGATTTTTATAAAACAATCATTGAGGGAGGATATATCGCCTATGGAGCTTAAAAAAGGAAAAATGATGCTACTCCAAAAATCAAGTTTCTACATACACGACCAACAAAACCAAAGTGAAAACATGTACCTATATTAATTTTTATTTTATTTTTAAATAATGAGAAGTGGATTTTTAATGTAACTATGAAGAATAGGTATAGGGTACTCGCCATAAGTGAATTACTGGACAAAATGGCGGATAAGTCGCTGTTGCATTTAAAACTCAGCTAAATTTAATTTAAAGTATGCATACTTACTTAGCTATGCTTTACTTTTTATCTTGATTTAGCGAATTTGTTTGAAATAAATGATTCTCAGATTTTGAATTATGGTTCTTATACAGGGTGTAAATGACAGCGTACCGAAAACTTAAATGGTAGATTTGTGACACTAAATGAACTAAAAATAACTCATCAATTTTCCTCGGAAATTATTGGTTCCCGAGTTGGTCATTTTTGAGCGCGCAATGTACATCGAACAACCCGCGTACCGATCGCCGATCGCTTATTGTATTATAAGTAGGTATTCCCCGCACGCATCTAACAACAAATCGCTTATTCTATTTTATTAACTTAGTACCTACCTAGACTAAGACCCGTGCCGATTGCGCAATACTCGAGCTGCGGTGCATGTACCTAAGCGCGGATTTAGACGCACGGCTTCCAAAACATTACCCACCACACGCTCTCAACATTCTTCCGGCACCTTCCTGCTGCGGTACAATCGGCTGATTATCCAACACTCGTTGGTACGCCCGAGTAATCACACGACTGTCCGTTGGATGGCGAGCATAAGGGTACCTCTGGATGTACAGATGCAGAGCTTGCTGTGCATTCCCACGTGCTTCACCATAACACATTAGCATTTTCCCGTATTCACGAGCACTGAACTGCATTTTGCAAAAACTAAATAACAATAAAAACACTAAAAACACAAAACTAAAGCAATAACAAGTAATAATAAATAACAGTTCACACACGACACGACTAACACGAAACCGAAATTTGCAGAGCATCCGTCTTCCGCAAGCGAAAATCACGAACTGTGACAATTTTTCAAATTTAAAATAATATCCGAACTATCAAAGAAAACCGCCAATACGCCGCTCCGTGACGAGTTACTACTAAGCGAGTGCATTACACAGATTCAATTAAATTCAGATATGACACAACCTTTAACTTAAAACTGACAAATCAATTACTTTTACTTGTCCACTCGTTGTTTTGTAATTTTAATAAAATACCAAATTAGGTACATTATAAACATTATTCATGTTAGTTCAAATTAGACTGGTTTACTTCAAGATTCTAAATACTTTAAATACATAAAAGCAAATTAAAATTTCATAAAATAACAACATGCAACATAAAAAAACGAAAGTATAAAAAGCTATTATAATATCAATCAATAACTATTGATATTCTTATCACAGAAACTAACTCATCACCTCGAGTACATGACCTACGGAGAACAAGTACTTTATTAGCCACATTGAGTTATCTTTTTATTGTTTATTCTGTGTGCGGCGTTAATCCCGCCTTTCGGCAAAGGACTGAAGAGCCGCACCGCGCTGTATGTGTGAGTGTACTGTGTATGTGGAATAGAATTTTGCATGATACTTATGTACCTACATCATTTCTTTAATGATGTTTCCCTTATGTTTGCTTCTGAAACAAATACGTTAAAATGTTAATCATTATTTGTGATTTATTTTTATTTGCCCTAAATAAATGAAGAAGTTTTCAATCATTAGGTACACAAAAATTAACAAAAGAATAGGTATTTAGTATTTTTCCGAATAATGTTTTCAGTTATTATTTGCGTTAAAATGTTTGAATTAGGTATTGAATGTTTTTTGGAAACTTGGTTCCTAAATTGGTGGAAGTCGGTGCGGCGGAGCGCGGGGCGGCCCGCCGCACGGCCTCAGCCGCGCGGCGTCATTGACCGGACGTCGAACAGCTGATAGCTCATTCATTATACATTGCTAGTTTTCGTGAAAAACACTATAATGAGTGTTTTTCTTTTAAATTCATGTTGCATTATGCAGTAGTATTGAAATACTACCAAAATTTGTAAAAAAAAGTGCATAAAAAAATGGAAAATCCGAGGAAAATCCGATGAAAAATTCCAACGCCATAAGCACCAGAATCGTGTTAGGAATCCATATTTTTAATATTCGGTACGCTGTCATTTACACCCTGTATATCTTATTTAACTACTACTATTTAACCACTAAATTGTTGTTTCAGGTACATAAAGTTATATGAATTATACTATATGCTAACTTACACTCGCAAATGTTTATAAAACAACCATAAAAACAATACAAATAAAATTATATTACATACCTAATATTTGTATTTAATAGCAAATTATTTGACAAATACATTTTGGCAATAGAAAAAATGTCTAAAAAGACTTATATTATTGCTTGTGATTGAACGATTCTGCATATGCTCAACAAAAATAAAATTATTTATATATAACAAAATATTATGTTGATTAAATGTTATGTAATTTTTAAATCCTATATAAACATATTTAACTGTTTTGCAGTGCTTGTGATGAGTACGAAAAACCATTGGAGCGCATCTCGTCTAAAGGAAATAACTTTAAGACAAAAAAAAATAAAATAAAATAAATATTCTAACTTAGTACAACTTTTATTATATTCTACAAGCGTCCTAAAATTAGTGTTGCCCAAATGCAAGAACAAGACGAGACTTAGCCAGTCTTGGTCTTGGTCTTGCGCCAATACACCTGATCTTGGTCTTGGTCTTGGTCTTGCGCTCCCACTCTTGGTCTTGGTCTTGCGCTCCCACTCTTGGTCTTGGTCTTGGTCTTGCAGCAAGAGTCTTGCAAGTCTTGCAATTACCTATTAGTCTATTACTATTTATTAGCCAGTCTTGGTCTTGGTCTTGCGCCAATACACCTGATCTTGGTCTTGGTCTTGATCTTGCGCTCCCACTCTTGGTCTTGGTCTTGCGCTCCCACTCTTGGTCTTGGTCTTGGTCTTGCAGCAAGAGTCTTGCAAGTCTTGCAATTACCTATTAGTCTATTACTATTTATTAAAGTTTACTTTAAATCTTAGAAAAACGTATTAGAATTGGAACATTGTGAGCTTGAATTAACATAGCCATAGTAAAGATCAAGCAGATTAATAAATAACTGAAGATTTGATAAGAAATTCGAAAAATCAACTGACCTATATGTCGTTTTCCATGGAAGTAACTGTTTCTTAATAAACATTTATGATTTATAAGCTTACATTTGCTAAAACATGTAAAAAAACAAATTAATTACAATAACTTGACTGTATTTTAAAGAACAATACTTATCTGTCTAGAAAGAGATTGAACCCTCAACTTATAAGAAATTTAATAAAAGAGTTTTACGATTTATCATTTATTTGAATAAAAAATAAAATACAACACTAATCAACAGCTTTATCATTAGGTTATGATACTTTATATCAATTTTTTTGACCAAGAATTAATACAAAGTAACCATCTGGCTGACTCATCACTTAACCTATTTCTATGTTTTCTAATTACTAATGATGCTTTAGAAAATAACCTCTCAGCAGGTACTGAAGTTGCAGGTATTGAGAGAAAATCACGGGCCATTTTCGATAAAATCGGATACTCTGTCTCATGCGTCCTCCACCAATCTAAAATGTCTTCCGAGCTGGCAGTTCTTGGTTTTCTCAGGTACTCCTCCAACTCGTCTATCACTAAGCCTTGAAGACAAGATCCAGATGACGTCGAGGGACATTCATAGAGTTTATCAAAGTCTATAACGTCTTCATCACATACTTGATTTTCTTTTTCTGGTAATTCTTTGAGAAGTAAGTACAAAACCTTTGATGCCGCATTATTAAAGTGCCGATGGTTAAAACATAACTATGCATGCACTCAGTTTGATTTTAATAGATATTTTTTTATTCGCTATGTTTATGGTATTAGTCGTAATGCGCATAGGTCCAGTTTTTCATATTCTTTGATACAGTTTTTTGCGTCTCATAGAATTCATACCTATACACCGAACTGTTACACCTAACTACTCAGTGAAATAGCGCTAAGTCCTACCTAAAATGTAATCACATTTCCCTTGCAGCCTCGCTTACATGAATTGTTAACACATTTCATGCCTTTTAAATATAGTATTTTTAATAAAATAAACTATCTACAACTACAAATTCATTTTCCTTTGGAAAATCTGTTAAAATCAATTCAACTTCAACTATTTATACGTCAAACAGATGATAATATATATATATATATATATATGTCGGGTTATTCTGCAAGGTATACGAACTAAGTAATTGATATTCATTTTCGAATGATTTATATGCTCTTCAATTCTATTGGTTCATTTATAAATTTAAATAATTTTTGTACATGCACAAATAAGTATAACATTCCTATTATATTGTATACGTAGATGTTTTGTTTGTCTGTCTCTGCTTTAAAAGCTATCTTTACTAATATTATAAAGAGGAAAATGTTGTATTTTTGTATGTTTGTTATGAATTAACTTAAAAACGACTGAACCGATTTTAAAAATTCTTTCACCATTAGAATGCTACATTATTCCGAATTAGCATATGCTATATTTATACTAGAAAAACTAAGCGAGGTGTACAAAAAATTGTTTGAAATTTCTTTCGTCAGATACGCTGCGGTAACTATTGATGATAGAACCAGAACTCTATGCAACTATTGTAATTTAGTCACTACGACCACTTTTTACATTTTAAAAGTTAGTACAAAAGCTGATCAAATTCAGACCATGGTAGTCATACCTTCGTTTTTATCCCTTACCAAATAAATTATTTCACATTCAAAACCATTTTAATACTTACAAATAATTTCTTGAATTACTCAAACCGAACATTCCATTCAGAAGATATTGCGAATTTAGGAAAAGTGTACCCCACACAAAGCATCCGTATCGTTCACGGGATCACATCAAAGTAGAATTTTCTAAAAAATGTTTTTTAAATCGCATTTTCTGAATGTACAGCTATTTGAGTGTATTCCCTGAAAATTTCAATCAGATTTATCAAACCGTATTAAAATTAAAAGCATATTCGTAAGAAACAAACCAGGTAGAACTTACACCGAAATAGACCCTGTTTTTCTGAATTGCTTAAACGTTCTTAGGACCTTCTTTAAAGAGTTTGTATTTTTTGGAAAGATAATTAAGAAGGTTAACTTTATAGGTGGGAGCTATATTTTTTTTTAATAGCTCACAATGAATAAGAAAATTTTGTCTTATCTATCAGATCATTAGCTACCACATAGTTAAATTGTACGGGCATTCAATTAATATTTTTAGTTTATAGCTTTGTCTCATGAAATGCTTGAAATACAAGGGTATAAGAGCAGTAACAGTATCCATACCGGTCTGACACGCAGTGGGTCCTGGGTTCGATTCCCGGTCAGACAGGTATCTGAATGATGAGTTTAGATTCTGTTCTGTTCTGGGTCTGGGTGTAGTGTATTCGTCTTTGTGTGTGTCCATGGCACCCACGACACAGGAGAAAATCCTACTGTGGGGCTATGAGTGTAGAAAGCGTTGTTAAGACTAATCAGTATTCTTTTTATTAAAATGTTGGAAAAGTGCATCAGGCTGACTGATCACCAAGAAGTTTGGCATTGCAAACGGTAGTATTTGTATATATTTTCACCTGCAGCAATTAATACAGATAAACAGTGATTATAATTGATATGATCAAATAACAGCAACCTAACATCATAAAAAGATCAAAAAACGCAAAAATAACATAAAGCCAACGTCTATTGAAGACGCAGATCGTGTCCTGATATCTGACTCAAGAGTGCAAAGGAGCACGCGCGAGGAAAAAATATAGGCACCAACAGCTGGATAAATGAGAAAGTTTTGATGTCCTTGGCCAGCGCGGTGGACTATGGCCTAAAACTCTCTCATTCTGAGAGAAGACCCGTGCCCAGCAGTGGGATAATAATAGGTCGGAGAGATAGGGCAAATAAGGGAATGTAAAAAATATCATTAAAAATCATAAAACTACTTAAAAAATATATAAAAAAATAGGTTAAAGACTGTCATGTAATTCTTTCTTTTTAATTTTGAATATCAAAAGCAAATTACGTAACGACGATTTTAGTAACAGATTTTATGATATGTCGTCTCTTAAAATGTACAAAACGTTATTTACTGAAGCAATTATTATTAAATACATAATTACTAATAATACTACTTAAATATTTGAAAATAAAAGTACACCCGGGCAAAGCCGGGGCGGGCTGCTAGTTATACATATATAAGCACCAGATTACCTATGGTTTAGGTAGGTTATGGTAGTACCATTGCATGAGTCGAGAGGTTGAAAATCTAGTTTTTCATCAATGAGATGATTCAAAAATCAAAAAAAATCCTTTATTAACAAATGGGTAAATTATACAGTGCATGGCATCTCCCTGTTAAGTTTATTATTAATCTGTGGTTAATTGCATTGCATGATTTATGCACCAAAACGTGATAGTAAGCACCAAATGGATAATTTCTAAAGTTTAGGCCTTTAGTACTCCTGCATCATCAGAGATGACGAGCTGAGTCTTCTAAGGAACTTTATTCATCTGAATTAAATATATGTATAAATGACATGTATTTTGCATTGGCTGTATTCATAGTCGAGATAATATATACCTAAAGAGTCTAATCTATATAGTTTAACACTAGCTGATAATTAAGTCGGTTTAAATATAAGATGGTATATACCGGTCCATTATAAGACTGGTACACGGAAACAAACCGGATAGCCATCCTCATCGCTGCGGGATCTCCAAAGAAACGCAACAGGGGTTATTTGAGGGCGTTACACCATCGAGGTACATCTAGGTGCGCGTAGAAGTTCACCGTCTGTTGTTTACGATGGTATGAAACCAAACATACCACCTTCCTTTCCAGGGTAGCCGGACGATTAGACTTTTTAGTCACTATTTACCACAGAGGATACGGTAGCCTAGCTCTGGTGCCGAAACTACGGGGATACTCTGTACCTAAGTATAATGTTTGTTTCTTAAAAAATAAAGTTCTAATGGTTATAAATAATCATAATAAAGTATTACCGATGTTGTTTTTTTTCAATAATACTACTTGCTATTTAAAATGTTATCAAAGGACACGACAAGCAATTAAATAATGCCCCCTTGATATAATACCACAACGTATTTTAAATATTTATTCATTACCAACATTCATCTATTCTCATTTAAGCCTTTAATTTATCACAAGTCTTATGATCCTTTATATAACATTGAAGCAACAAACAAGTTTGTTCGCCTCGGCCTCCGGTAACCACTTATCAGACCACTACTAGACGTATGTATCCAAATCAATATAGGCTTTCCTAAATCAACCTTCCTACTGTAACTCTTCTGAGTTAACAATAACTTGAAGCCGATTACAGGTTTTGTGTCTCCAAGGAAGTAAGATGAACTATGATGATGACGATGAACTAACCTAACCTAACCTAACCTAACCTCCTATTTAAGTCAGCCAGCATCCACACCCTTTCCCAGTAGTGAAAAAAACCACCTACTGCCCCTTTGGTTCTAATTAAATGGCTTCTCTGATATCTTTCAAAAGTTATTATTATATTGAATTAAAGTAAATCATGCTAATGAGAAAAGGGTGCACTCACTAATCCTGTGGCATCGCTGACAGACTCAATAATAAAGAGTATAGAGCTATGTAGATGTTTAAGCAGATAATAATAGATAGAATAGATCTCTAGCTATAAAAGCTCGTGACAAAATCTTCAAAATTAATACACAGTTAAAAAACATTTATTGATATATATATTTATTTATTTTTATAAATTTTATTTATTCATTTATTTATACTTATTCCAAAACAAAGAGCCCAAATAGATAGTGCTATTCTCGAGGAAGGTGTAGGTTAATAATACATTATGGTTTTATGTAAATTGACTGAAATATAACGGTTACTGTTGAAGGGATCACACGGTTGTAAAAAAATTCGTCTGCCTAAAGAATTGTAGATCTGCAAAAAGTAATAGTAAATAGAGTGTAGTGTCCTTAGAATTATATACAATAGCATAGCATTATATGTAAAAAACAAAATCGTAACACTTATACATCTATGTACAATGCACCAAATTATACATACCACATAAATAAAAAAGGACAAATGGTCCTATATATATTATATTATATTAAGCGTAATTGTAAGATTTCTTTAATTGCCAACGCTGTCACTACCGCACAGGACAGTGTGATGGTGACAACGATGGCCTAACGTGGAGCTAACAAATACAGACTTATTGTTAAAAAAAAAAGAAGAACTATTGTGACAAAAGGCACGGACGATCAGTCTGTGGAGTTTTTGTGTTATAATAAAAAAAATAAAAAAAAACATCTGTAAGCAACTTCAAATAGAACATGGGTTATATCTGAAATCCATCACATATGCGTTGCTACACCTGAGGACTATGATGGTCGCCTCATATAAGTGTGCCGGTAACCACACCCTTCCATCGAAACGCAAAAAAAAATGCTTCACGCTAGAAATAGGTGTGGCGGTGGTACTTCCTCGGTCGAACTACATCGGTTCTTCCACCTGCTGCACAATATGTTATATATTACCGAGATATTATTTTCGGGATTATGATTTTTTGTTCAGTATTGATCCTTATCTAAATAAATACATTAGCTTTGGAATTTAATATACATCAAAATTGTCTTTTACACTATATGGATGAAATAAATACTTAAGAAGATATTAAAGATTTAAATACTCACTCACTAATACTCTCGGACTGGATATAATACGCTGGATGAAATTTAACAAATTTATATTTTAAAACTATTAAAAGTAATATGAATGATTGCAAAAAAAATCAAGTATCTAATATAGATTGAATTTGCTTTTTACTGCATGTAATTTGGATAAACGGAATTACAAGTATAATATATGACGTAATCTAATAATAATTAGATAATGAGCATAATTTAACTTTGTAAGTAGTTACTTTGGTTTATATTCTAATAAATTGTATTGATGTTGATTCACCCGTATGCGGCGTCGTATATTAAAAGACTATTTTGCAAGACACGAGAACAAAATGGGAAGTGGAATTCAATGTGATTAAAACATTAGAGAAATTCTATTTTCTTGACCAATTGTCATCCTTTTAATGTTGCACTACTCAGAACTCCTATTAAGTAGCAGGAGTTTAGGGCATAGATAACCACACTGGCCAAATGCGCGATGGTAGACGTCATGAACTTTTGAGAACGTTTTTATAAACTTACACACCTGATGTGTAGGTTCCGCTTGGTGTGATATTAATTTCAGAGTGAGGAAAAATAAGGCAATGTGCAGTTTGACCGAAAAAGTACCACCGCCACCCCTATTTCAGGTGGTAGAACCAGTGCACTTCGACCGGGGAAGTACCAACGCCACACCTATTTCTAGCGTGAAGCATTTCTTGCGTTTCGATGGAAGGGTGTGGTTGCCGCCACACTTTTATATGAAGCGCACAGTCCTCGGGAGTAGCAACGCATCTGTGATTGACTTCAAATATAGCCCTTGTTCCGTATGAAGTTGATTACAGATGTCCGGCGGCAGTGATCACTTACCATCAGGTGGACTGAATGCTCGTTTGCTATTTCAGATAAAAAAGGCAAATTACATTAATTTGCCTTAGTTTTATTTGTTGTGATGCGTGCCAGTGATTTAGACATTGGACCCACAGATTAAATTTCCATGTCCGAGATCTGGTCGATATGCGTACAACTAGCATCCTATGGGTTCATACAAGTATATACTTTTTCGAATGCGTATTATAAAACACGGCCCCCTTATAGTATATTTCTAGACTTGTGCATATGTGGAGGCGGGAGGTTAAACACATGCGTCTGCAATGCCTGCAATGCCTACCTTTTAATTTTGAAATAGCAGGATGTTAAATAAGGCGTTTGGACTTATTTATGGGTATCGCTTTAAGGAGTCCTTTAATTGGGGCTCAATTACCACCACCGCTATACAGAAATTGTCAATTCACTAGATCACGTTATATGCAGATTTTTTTAACGGGATTGAAACCACGGAGCACTGCTACTTTATCACAAAAAATAATACATTATTTACAATACATAAAGTGATACAGTCTAAAAAATGTCTAATATGCTTCTTGAAAAACTCTATGACCAAATATTAATTTGATTAAAATACATGTTTTATGTATACTTTGTTCGGTTGGATGAACGGAACCCTACTGGTAATCGAATGGTATTTTAGTAGAATAAAACCATTAAACATGTCATGGTAATAAAATCGGTCACGAAAATACGTTTTATCACACCTTTATATACTTTTGAATATAAATATAAACTGTAAAAACGCTTTTACTCTTTTACCTTATAAGAGTAAAGAATTAACAATAGATACAAAAAAATGGAACACAAAACTCTGTTATTATGTCTGCTTTTCTTCAAATTGCTATTCATTAATGTTACACATGGAAACAGTAAGTTAGCAATATTTCTTAATCATCTTCATTAATCGATTCATCTTAACCACAAACCGCCTGTCAGAAAATAAAGGGGTTGAGGCTATGGTTCTCAGGACCTATTGGTAGAACTACCAGTAACACCTTTCAGATTTGGAAAACATGGCGAATCATTGACGATGATTTCTTTCTTTCGTTAAATAGTGGATAATTGGCAACACGCGTATCGGACTTTCCTATGTCTAAAGTTAATTAACCCAAGCTATGGATATATTGATAAGGGATTTAGTTGTAAACAAGTTAAGTTTTAAACAAGTTAAGTTAAATACCCGTTTGTAATAGAAATAGTAAGAAGGTGTATCTGATGAGTAAATGCTGAACTTTATCATACTTGTACATTTCTATAAGAGTGAGATAATTTCCCTATAAGAATGAGCAGCAGTCCATAGCACGGCTAAATCGTTTACGACCCTTAACTTAGCATATTTCTCATCTCCACTAAGAAGGTTAGGCACTGTTATATTCCATTATGTAGTAGTAGAAAACGAGAAAAAATACAGACCAGTTGTCAGTGGACATGTGTAACCAACTAACTATTATATCAATCATCGTTTTTGCCACGGACGTGCAAATTGTGGAATGAGCTTCCTCCTGAGGTATTCCCGGAGCGCTATGATGTGGGGTTCTTCAAGAAAGATGCGAAAAGAGCTCTCCTTCAAAGCCTGCGATGCATTGGCGACTCATCAGGTGTTGCGAATGTCCATAGGCGACGATGACTACTTTCCATTAGGTAGCCCGCCTGCCTTATCGTTAGATTAAAGTATTAAAAGAAATCAGGGTTCTACCTGAAACTGATCATGGGTTTGTTAGCACCTTTGACGATAAGTTGGTGGCCTGATTAGTGATTCGGACCATCGAGCTGACTCTATTTACGATTGACAACAAAAATATGCTGCATAAAGACATTCACGGTAGTGGTTGCTATCGCGGTACATAAGGTAATTTCCTTTCGATATGTAAACATCTTTTATAACATTACATTTATATGGTTCGGAAGTATAACCATATTTTAAGATTTATTTCTATCTCTCTCTCTCTCTACCTGAACGGAGTGATTTGCAAAACCCTAAACCAATATGATCAATACTTTTACTTAAAGATAGATAGAAAGGAGATGTTTCAAAATGTATGGACCTTTGGCCAGGTATGTGTACACCATATGATAAAAAGGCCAGTAAAGTATAGAGCACTTTTAAACTAAGCATTTTATTAAAATCGACTGGGTTTATTGGTACAAGACTAGAATTTTAAGTTAGAATTGCAACACAATATAATGGCGGCGATATTATTTCATTTTGACAGTTGAGGTTAATAAACAAACTGTGACAATGACAATCAGTTGTCAGTGATTAATCTGAATTCTGATCCAATGCAAAAAAGGTAAAACTTATTAATACATTATGTAGCTTAGCTATGATAACCTTAAAACTTTTGTATAGTTATGGTTCTGTGAAAACAAATGTAAACAAAGACTAATCTTACGTCATAGCTATTAGTCAATTACAATTATGATTTCAATTCAAACCCGAATAAATCAGTTGATGTTTGGAAGTCCATGTTGAGTATGTAAATCCTTTATTCACTAGCCTGGCCAACAGGTTAACCGATGAACAGTCCAAAATATGAAAGTCAAGTCAACTGAGGTAAGTAGCGATCCGAAATCCAAGACATGTAAGCCAGGCGTTTGATAACTTGATATAGAAACTCCAACACAATACGCACACGAAAATATTCCGTGAAAATATCTAAGAACAAGAAGACAGATGAATGGATCTAGTAAAAGAATCAATATGACAGTTGTCAGATAATGACAACTATAGTTTTGTCCACAGACTGTCTAAATCAGTTGTTTCGCCATATTGGAAAACGAAGAAAATAGTTGATTTTAATTGGTTTTGTACCAGAAAAGTACACGTTTTTATAAATTTTAAGTATTTTTTTCGGATTCTTGAGATTTTTCTCGATTTTTTGAGATGGTGTACATATACCTAGCCAAGATTGAAACATCTCCTTTATTAACCATACGCAATCCATATAAAATTTATAACATGTATATGTATATTGCAGCTTGGGAAGATTTAACCCAACCTCAAAATGAAAATGTAAATACAAATACTCAAGTCGTCAATATTTATGGCGAACCGAGTATTCCAAGTTCACCGAGCTCTCCAAATCCACCAAGCTATCCAAGTCCTCCAAATTCACCAAGCTTTCCAACCCCACCGAACTCTCCAACTTCTCCGAGCTCACCAACTTCTCCGAGCTCACCAACTTCTCCAAGTTCACCAACTTCTCCGAGCTCACCAACTTCTCCGAGCTCACCAACTTCTCCGAGTTCACCAACTTCACCCAGCTCACCAACTTTACCCAGCTCACCAACTTCTCCAAGCTCACCAACTTCTCCAAGCTCACCAACTTCTCCGAGTTCACTAATTTCACCCAGCTCACCAACTGCTCCGAGCTCACCAACTTCTCCGAGCCCACCAATTTCACCGAGCTCTCCAACATTTCCAAGCTTTCCAACTTCTCCGAGCTCACCAACTTCTCCGAGCTCACCAACTTCACCGAGCTCTCCAACATTTCCAAGTTTTCCAACTTCTCCGAGCTCTCCAAGTTCTCCGAGCTCACCAACTTCTCCGAGCTCTCCAACATTTCCAAGCTTTCCAACTTCTCCGAGCTCTCCAACTTCTCCGAGCTCACCAACTTCTCCGAGCTCTCCAACATTTCCAAGCTTTCCAACTTCTCCGAGCTCTCCAACTTCTCCGAGCTCACCAACTTCTCCGAGCTCTCCAACATTTCCAAGCTTTCCAACTTCTCCGAGCTCTCCAACTTCTCCGAGCTCACCAACTTCTCCGAGCTCTCCAACATATCCAAGATTTCCAACTTCTCCGAGCTCTCCAACTTCTCCGAGCACACCAACTTCTCCAAGCTCAACAACTTCACCGAGCTCTCCAACATTCCCAAGCTTTCCAACTTCTCCGAGCACACCAACTTCACCGAGCTCACCAACTTCTCCGAGCTCACCAACTTCTCCGAGCTCTCCAACATTTCCAAGCTTTCCAACTTCTCCGAGCTCTCCAACTTCTCCGAGCTCACCAACTTCTCCGAGCTCTCCAACATTTCCAAGCTTTCCAACTTCTCCGAGCTCTCCAACTTCACCGAGCTCACCAACTTCACCGAGCTCTCCATCATTCCCAAGCTTTCCAACTTCTCCGAGCTCACCAACTTCACCGAGCTCACCAACTTCACCGAGCTCACCAACTTCACCGAGCTCTCCATCATTCCCAAGCTTTCCAACTTCTCCGAGCTCACCAACTTCTCCAAGCTCACCAACTTCACCGAGCTCTCCAACATTCCCAAGCTCTCCAACACTTCCAAGCTTTCCAACTTCTCCGAGCTCACCAACTTCTCCGAGCTCACCAACTTCTCCGAGCTCTCCAAGTTCTCCTACTTCACCAAGTCAGCCAAGTAATCCAAGCTCCCCAAGTGTGCCGTGTCCTCCAAATTCTCCAGGATTTCCGAGCTCTCCGAGCACTCCAAGTATGCCAAGCTCACCAAGTTTTCCGAGTTCACCAAGTTCTCCAAATATTCCAAGTTCTCCTAGTACTCCAAGTATTCCAAGTTCTCCTAGTCTTCCAAGCTTTCCAAGTACGCCAAGTATTCCAAGTTTACCAAGTTTACCGAGTTCACCAAGTTCTCCAAGTTTTCCAAGTTCTCCTAGTCCTCCAAGCTCTCCAAGTACTTCTCCGTCACCGAGCTTTCCTAGTAATCCAAGTCCTCCAAGTTCTCCTAGTTCTCCAAGTATTCCAAGTTCTCCTAGTCCTCCAAGTTTTCCAAGTGCACCAAGTATCCCAAGTTTACCAAGTTTACCGAGTTCACCAAGTTCTCCTACTATTCCAAACTCTCCAAGTTCTCCTAGTCCTCCAAGTATTCCAAGTTCTCCTAGTCCTCCAAGCTTTCCAAGTGCACCAAGTATCCCAAGTTTACCAAGTTTACCGAGTTCACCAAGTTCTCCTAATCCTCCGAACTCTCCAAGTTCTCCTAGTCCTCCAAGTATTCCAAGTTCTCCTAGTACTCCAAGTATTCCAAGTTCTCCTAGTCCTCCAAGCTTTCCAAGTACGCCAAGTATTCCAAGTTTACCAAGTTTACCGAGTTCACCAAGTTCTCCAAGTTTTCCAAGTTCTCCTAGTCCTCCAAGCTCTCCAAGTACTTCTCCGTCACCGAGCTTTCCTAGTAATCCAAGTCCTCCAAGTTCTCCTAGTTCTCCAAGTATCCCAAGTTTACCAAGTTTACCGAGTTCACCAAGTTCTCCTACTATTCCAAACTCTCCAAGTTCTCCTAGTCCTCCAAGTATTCCAAGTTCTCCTAGTCCTCCAAGCTTTCCAAGTGCACCAAGTATCCCAAGTTTACCAAGTTTACCGAGTTCACCAAGTTCTCCTAATCCTCCAAACTCTCCAAGTTCTCCTAGTCCTCCAAGTATTCCAAGTTCTCCTAGTCCTCCAATCTTTCCAAGTACGCCAAGTATTCCAAGTTTACCAAGTTTACCAAATTCGCCAAGTTCCCCTAGTCCTCCAAACTCTCCAAGTTCTCCTAGTCCTCCAAGCTCTCCAAGTTCGCCGGGTTCTCAATCTACGCCAGGTTCTCCAAGTTCTTCGAATATGCCAGGTTCTACAAGTTCGCCAGGGACTTCAAGTTCGCCAGGTTCATCAAGTACACCAGGTTCTTCAGGTTCGCCAGGCTTTTTTAATTCTTCATGTCATTCAATAATTGCGTATCTATTTTCGCATAAAATTTATTACGTCGCCTAGTCCTTGGAAGAAGCAATGCATCTGTAGTTGTTTACAGATGGTCATGTGACCTGTGACTACAAATCATATAAACTGTATGGTCGTTTGCTACGTGTAAGTAAAAAAATCAAAACAGATTGACTGTGACGGACAAAAAATCATAAAGAAAAATATGTGGTTTGAGAACCTGAATTTCTGAAATTGATTAAATTCAGTACTACTTTAAATATGTAAATGTAAATAAAAAAATATTAGTATCACATATCACGAGGGTAGAAAAAAATTAATCTGCCATTATGAAGCACCCACTATATTAGATGTATAATGGCATCGCTTAATTAAACATGAATGAATTCTTTCACGCTAAACACGTTTGAAAATTTCAGTTCACCTGGTCCTCGACAACATTATATAAATGAGAAATAGACAAAATCCTTAAAAATCTCAATAGCTTGTTTTAGATTTATATTACAACAATATCTAACTAACGCTATCACCAAGCCGAAATTACGAGAATATCTTATAACGAATTACTTTGAAACCAATAAAACTAAGCTTGTTGGTTCTTGAGCTTTAGTGCAACCTAAGTTGATTAATATCGTGTCTTTAGATAAAAAGTAAAATTAAATGTAAAGTACCGATATACTTCCAGGAGTTCTTACGTGATATTATGACACAAAACAAGCATTTCAACTTTGTTTCTTGATTTGTTACTAAAGCAACTATTTTACACCCAAAAAATTTCAAGTCCTCCAATTGTGACTCAATACATACAACCCTATGGCACACTTACATACAGCGGAGCATTATAATAAGATTATATTGTTACGGGACACATCTGTACAGAACTCTAAAAAGTCAATTTCCAAAAATGACATGGAGTCGAATATAGAACTACATATTATATGTATATTGCATTGCATGCAATTATTCTTATCCACGAATGCATTTTGGCTTATAAATTCCAATATTGCACCACCGAAACTAAATAACAAATAGATGTAATGAGAAGAAAAACCAGAGTAAATTTTAAATAACCTGATCCGTTGTGAGCTTACCTTTCACTCATAGAAAGACATGTTTATCCTATGCATTACATATAGCGTTCATTAATTATGTATGTTTCAGCTTCACCGGGAAATTCAGGCCAATCTCAAAATAAAAATGTAAATACGAACACTCAACTTGTCAATATTTATCAAACACCAAGTTCAGGTTCTCCGCCGAGTCCTCCAAGTCCTCCAAGCTCACCTAGTTTTCCCACTTCACCAAGTTCGCCAAGTTCACCAAAAACACAAAGTCCTACAAGTACTCCAAGCTCTCCAAGTACAAGTCCTCCAGCCAATTGCGGATTACTTGTAAGTATTTAATATCATGTATAGTATCAATTTTCTACCGATATTAGGTAATCAAAGATCTAATGTAGAATCAGGCTTAGATTAAAATTACTTTGTCTATACTAGTAGATGCTTTTGTATGATGATATAAGGGGAACGTGAGCTGCAGCATTTTTTTGCAGCAATGTTATTATAAAGTAAAAAAACGGAGAGAAAGGAAAAATTCAATCAATATTCTATAAGGACTGTTGAATATCGCTTTAAAAATAATTTGTTAAAGGCATTTTTTTAGCATATAAAATATGTATTTGTGTTGTTGTTAAAAATATCCCTGATACCTATCGCAAATGACCAAACGCGATAAATTTCAACATGAGCCCTTAAGTCATCCCAGAAGGATGCCTAAAAGACGTTTCGTTATCATCAAATTATTTATCACTCTTTCTTCTATTTTATTGGAGAACTTCCAACAAAATACGAGTAAGAAGAATTACTACCATTCACCAAAGTTCATTGTGCCTTACGTTATTATTCGTGGAGTGTAGAATATATTCAACGCTGGAATATTTAATGTTTTGGTAAAACTGTATCTTCTTTTTTAGCTCGATTTAGTCAACCTGCTTCTTCCTGTTGGGGTAAGGAACAAATCAAATGCTTAATAAAAATGCAATATATACGTATATGCCCTATATAAAACATTCTTAATTTTTTTCAGTGCTTACCTTGAGATTTGTATGAAGAATACGATTGAAGTACATCGTAAGAAAATGATTTATTACATATTTTTATATCAAAATAAATTAAAATTTGCATTGTACCTATATGCAGCTTTCATTGTATCTATTCTACAAACGGCCTTATGACCTTAAATTTAGATGTACATATTTATATATCTTTGTCAGTTCGAAAGCTTGAAAATATTTTATGTTCTTTCAATATTTATGCGAGATCTTTTCTGGAGTAAAAGATATGTGTTCAAATTATTCGCTGAAAAAAGTCTTGTCTAAATCGGTTTAACTTTGTTGTTTGAACATTTTTTAAGTTTGTATTCTGATGTTGTAGCATTGAACATAGGCGATATAAATTTAAACAAGCACGACTTTATAGCATTTATAAGAATAAGTGAATTAAAAAATAACGAACACTCCCACAATAGGAAAAAAATCCAACGATATCTCTTATTTTAGAATCCCTTGGGCCGTTTAAATCGTGTAACATATCAAAGATATAATCATACCAAAGTATGTACAAATATTCGGTCGAAAAAAATTACACTCCCTTTAACGCATTTAAGTGAAAAATATAGTCACAATCCAATCAATTCTTACCGAGACCTATATGGATACACACCTATACGTGAAAAATGTTAGCATGATAGTTTTGGTTAAAAGCTCTGGTAGATAATAAACCATATTTTTTTATGTAATCGAAGTAGCAAACGAGCATGCAGACCACCTTTATTTTTATCTGACTGAAGTAGCAAACGAGCATGCAGTCCACCTGATGGTAAGTAGTCACTGCCGCCCGTGGACATCTGTAAACAACTAGTATTTATTACTCATAATCTATTTACAGATGTCCATTAGAACTCATGTTCTATCTGGAGTAAATCACGGATGCGTTGCTACTCCAGAGGACTAAGATGGTTGCCTCATATAAAAGTACCGGCAACCACACCCTTCCACCAAAATGCAAAAATGCTTCAAGCTAGGTAGAAAGGTCATATTTAAAAATATTAGAATTCCAATATTACGTACTTGACGAAACCTCGTTATTGAAATTAATTAAAAGTAGTGGCAGATAAGCAACAGGGTAGAAGAGGCTAAACCGTGCCTCCAGTAAAAGGAGGGCTACAGATGTCTATATAAATAAATCGCCCATTCCGTGTCGCCTCTTAGACCTCATTTAGTTCGTCCCTGTAGTTCCGGGATCAGAATAGGGCTACGGCATCCCCTGCCTGTCGTAAGAGGCGACTAAAAGGGGCTTCCGGGGTTGCAGGCGGCTAGAGTGGGAGCTCGAACAGTTCGGTCAGGCGAACGGCGGTATATGTGGTCGCATACCGTCGTAAAGACTAGAGGGAGCGGTGGGCCCAGCCACCCATCTGGGAGGAGCCCGATGGGGCAACGCGCTCAGAGGATTCCGGTTGCGGTCGGACCGAGTACCCGGAGTCCTCTTTATAGCGGCGAGGACGGTCACCGAGGGGGTTTTAGTGCGGTAAAAATCCCACATAACCCTACGTCGCTCCCACGGCGTCGGGTACCTTTTGAAGGTTTCCCCCTCGAGAACAAAAAAAAACCTCATTTAGTTATCCCTGTAGTTCCGGAATCAGACTATCCCCTGCCTGTCGTAAAAGGCGACTAAAAGGGGCTTCCGGGGTTGCAGGCGGCTAGAGTGGGAGCTCGAACCGTTCGGTCAAGCGATCCCGGGGAGGACAGCGGTATATGTGGTCGCATACCGTCGTAAAGGCTAGACGGAGCGGTGGGCCCAGCCGACCATCTGGGAGGAGCCCGATGGGGCAACGCGCTCAGAGAATTCCGGTTCCGAGTTCCCGGAGCCCTCTTTATGGCACCGAGGACGGCGAGCGAGAGGGTTTCAGTGCAGTAAAAATCCCACATAACCCTGCGTCGCTCCCATGGCGTCGGATGCCTTTTGAAGGTCTCCCCCTCGAGAACAAAAAAAAAAAAGAAAAAAAACGACCACATTTAGTTATGCCAATGATAAAATACTTCGCCGCCGTTTATTAGATTACAAAAAATCTATAACAGACAAAAAATTTCAAGTGTAATTCAATTTAAATATTGATTCTGACATTAACTAACTTAGTATATAATTTCTAAAATTGAATAAAAGCATTGCAACAGTCACGGGTATCTTTTATTACTATCCTTATTTCAGGAATTCGATTTATTCATTTTTTCATTGTTGTCTCATTAGAATTAAACACAAGGTCACCTAACAAAATTGCAGTTAAATTACAACAACATTTTTACGATTTTCACACACATCAAATGCAACGGTGAATAAGTATTCAAATAAGTTTTGATTTGTGCAATTGCATGGTATAAACCTCCATCACTCAAATCGAGGACTGAGAAGAACTTGATGTTCGAAATTAAAGCATACAACACTTTTTTTGTTTTTATCCGTATTGGTAAATTAACTTAAATAGACCAGACTAAAAGATCAGACCCTTGGCTACGAAAGACATAAAAACCGTTTAATAATGAGAAACAAGCAACATTAATTTATTTAAAAAATAACACAAATGCTTATAACGAATTCGACGTTGACGATTGTTTGGTTTTTGTAATAATCCATGATTTAATTTAACGCTATTTTGGATTTTGCGTTATGTTATGACAATCAAAAAATCGTCTCTACCTCCCTTTTTCTCTGACCTCAGGCATCATGTTTAAAAATTTATAGCCTATGTTATGTTACTCCCTCAACAGAGTCGTTTCAAATGATGATACAATGCGTCAAGCCGTTTGGGCTGTACGACGTGCCAACTAACTATACATATACGCCCGAAAAACAACACCCTCTTTCGGACGTTGTTGGACAAAAAGACAATCCCGCTAATTTCATTGCCTGATCTTCCCAGTTGTCGGACTTTCTCAATCGTACTCGGTTGTAGTTTATAAAAAAATTGTAGCTGAAAATTAGTAAGTGCTCCCGAAGAGCAGTATGAAATAAAGAAGAAATAATAAGAATCTGCCGTGGTGCCGCTGCATTGTCAATTGACAGCGTTTTGAAAATGTTAAAAAGACAGGGGTGGTCATCAGCCCTATTAGCAGATATGTGCGCATATTATGTGCACATGTTTGCCTATGGGGCTGATGACCACAGTTTTCTTGTAAACTCAAAATATCGGAGTTGTCTCCGATCCAGAGTTCTGACTATTGTAGTAATCAATTTTAAAGTTATATTTATGATTTAAGAAAATTTGTACATATGATGTGCTCACCTGGCAAACTTCAATAATTCGATTAAAACAATGAGAAGGATCACAGAAAAATAGTATAACATCATGTTACCTCTGTGTTGTCTAGTGACAACGTTCTAGGGAAATATTAAAAAATTAAAATGTACTATACATATTAGGCAGACTATTTTGCTTAAATTAAATGAAAATATATTCCATATTTTTTTCTCTCGGTTACCGTTACATTAGCAAATAATATCAAAGAAGATAATAATAATAATAATGAATCTATTACGCATCACAATAATCGCATGCTACCCGCTTTTCCTTGATTCTGTAAACTTCAAACAGTTGTACTGGTAAAAATGAGAGGGAAAAGCGTATGCCAATTTTTTTTTCGTATCCGGGAAGTCATACTAAATGGAATGGATGTAATGAGAATAATGTGCAAATGACCTAGTAGACCTTTTTTTCTAACATTTTTATAACTCCGTCCAATGGTGGTGCAGGGCTCTGAATGTCTGCCTCTTCGATTTTCTTCGTTCCCAAGACGATTGTGACCATGAACTGCAGAGGCAGATATGTGCAAATGATTTAATACCATCCTTTTTTTAAGCAACTTCAATCCACTATGTCATGAAGGCGCAGCAATTCGCTTCTTAATTGATAAAAAAAACATCTATTACTCCGTTTTTAGAAAAATAAGGCCTAAGAAAGTAGACTAAGGGCTCTAAGTGTCTTTGAAAATCCGCTTACATAAAAATAAAAACATTAATCCGAAATAATGGAACACCTACTACAATGTTTTTTGTAAATTAAGTCCTTAGCGGAGCAATAGAGGTTGAAGGTATTCGGCTGTATTGTAATAGCCTCGGAAAGGAGTTAGAAAGTGTTAAAACAGGTGATGAAATTCTGTCAATAGTGTTTTCAATACTCCAAGCCTCATACGAAACTTGCGAAGCGAGAGACGGAGATAGCAACTAATATCCTGATCCACAGGCTCCGGAGGGGACGTCGGAGGTGGCATAATCCTGCTTCTCTTGTGTAAAATGCACTTGCGTTGTTCCAGTGCGCATCTCATAAAATGAACTCATTTCTTCACTCAGGAATTTAGCCTCAGTGTCCCAAAAGTAGTCTAACGCTAGCCCGGCCGCGGTACAACACATAAGCGTGCCCGCGGCCTACAAAGTCCTTAAACGGATAACATTTCTATAACGGGCATATTGTACTTAGATTGTAATGTTCTTGACCAGACGTTACCTCACCATTCGGGTCTTTCGGAAGACCAGCGCTGGCTGAAAATAAGTCAACCAGCTTAATGCTGAGAAGGGTCCGTTTTGTGATGTATACCACTCACGTATCGCATGTTAGTTGGTACTATATTATTATTGTTTCTTTAAACTGTATGAGTGTGTACGCATTACGAATAAACGATTTCATTCTTCTTTCTTTTCTTATTTCCATTTCGTAGCGAAACAAATTGTCTTTAAAATAGTCAACAATCAGTAACATACTTCACATTAACATCTGTATAATAGTGCTAACAATATTTGCAAAGATAGAATTAGTGAAAAGATTAGCATTTACAAATAAAATAAATGGAGCAATTCATTTCTTTCTGAACATTTACTTATCAAAATAAAGTAAGTTATTACACAATAAGGTTTTATCGCCACGATATCGTTTTATTTATATAGCTTTATTATGTTTTATTAGCTTTATTATTATTATAAGTTTTATTTATATAGCTTATGTTTATTATCACACCACGTTTGAGTTACTTCATTATAAAAAAGATTATAAAATTATAAAAAAGCAATTAAACAATTTTCCATTGCTATAAAATCTAGCTTATAATAGTTTAAACAAATATTGTACAAGTAATTTCTAGTCTTCTTACCGTATGTTTTTTTATAAATTGATTTTATATGTTTTTATAAGCATTGGACTAAACGATCCACTTCATGGTAAGTGGTCACTGCCTCCATATGAAACTTCATATTCTACTAGAAACCAATTACATGCGTTGCCACTCCTGAACACCAAAATGCCTCTTGTAAGATTGCATATACTTATCACTCCACACACGCCGAACTGATTTTCCCTAGAAATAGGTGTTGTGGCAGTAGGTGGAAAGATAGAACTAAGGTAGTTTCAAAATTAAGACGATTTTAATGATATGTCATATATAGGAAGCCGTTAAGCTGTTTGGGCTGTAGCGCATAGCTAAGAATAGGACATACTTACATACAAACTGACATACATACATAATTAAATATGGTCACAAAACTCTTCTGACACAGTCGGGTAAAAAGGGTGGTGGTGGTAAAAAGTTGTGGTTAGCGAGGCTAATTATATTATTACCGTTGACGAAAAATAATTAAAGCTTTTATAAAGTAAAAAATACTTATAATATGTTAAATTAAGTAGAAAAACTACATGCAAATCCAAGATTTTAACTAAGTTAATTTTATATAATATACTTCTGATTGGATTTCCTGTAATGTATATTATTATAAACTTTAGTTAGTGAAAATAAAAACAAAACATTTTTTTCTTTGTTTACGTTTTGACAAAGAGGAGGTGTTTGTCAATTTTCCTATAACTTATCAGCCAAGATTAAAGATTTTTATGTAAATAATACTACTAACAATCTACCCCGACTACGGACTAGTAGTAAAACAGGTGGAAAATATTATAACAATGTGCATGAAATAATGCTTAAGGTAAGTAAAGTGTTAAGGTTATTAAGGATTATTTATTAACTATATCCGTCTAAACAGCTTTCTAATTACCGCATTCTATTTCTTAAGATATAATGAGTATAGTTAACTGTCATTAAAAGATATATAACATAACGGAATAGAAAATAACGTCACTCTATCCATGGAAAACCGCATGAAAATCGTAGTAATTTTAAGTTTATTGTGAAATGTGACAAATGGTCAAACGCAGTGGAAGACATTTTTTTATTCCTATATAGTGATATTGAGATTATTATGGTTAACTTTAACTTTATGTTAACCGGTCGAAGTGGCGCGGATTAGGGGAGGCCTACGTTCAGCACCTGATGGACTTGGACGTGGACTTTTAAAGGCTGATGGATGGATGGATGTATGGTTAACTTTGATTCATAACATGGATGTGATCCAGATGATGTAGCCGTTGATTCAATACTTCAGATTCAGAGCAGTGATGAATATCCTAGACGGACAAAAAGTCAGACACTCCCATTCTCTTAAATGGTTTCGGTCTATTATTTGAACGAACATAACCCTAAAAGTAAAATGTCAGATATTTCATTACAAAGAGACTTACGTAAGCCAATAAAATAGGTCACGACAAACCATATACATTTTACTATAAATACTTTAAGTATAAATACAGTGTACATATAATTGCTATAACTTTAGCCGATAAGAGCGGAGGATAAAGAAAAGCCAAAAGATAAGAAACCATGGAACACAAAACGCTTTTACTTTGGTTCTTTATCTTCGGATTACTTCTTAATATTGTACATGGAACCTGTAAGTCAACACTTTTTTACTCCTCTTAAAATAATAAAGATACCAGAGACAACTTCATGCCCGATGGTATTCTCTGCTTGTCAACACTGGGTGGGTAAAATAGGAATAAATTTTGTATTCTATGAATAATAAATACTTCTTTGTGGAATTGTGATAAATTTCTCATAAAAAATCACCTATCAGGCAGCTATAGAAGAACTAGCCGCAGTCAATATCACGCCTACGTGTATATTAGTGATGTAACGAATGTCATTATTTGACATTCGCGGATGCGAATATTCCATATAAGAACCGTGAATGCGAATGTTGTTTTTTTTTAGTTCCCGGTATAGGGTGCCAGATAAATTTCGCGACGTTTTTTTAAGTCGTCACACTGCAGTTGAATTTTAAATTGGTTAGATTTGGCGACCATTTTTTGCAAAGCAACGCAATTCAATATTCGAAAAACGTGCGCACCATTCTTGCGAATGCAAATGCGAATATCCAAAAGCATGGAAATATTCGTGAATGCTATTATACGTACATCACTAGTGTATATTAAACTGTTCCAGTAGCTACGTCGCGGGTATACCGCGTCTAAAACTGTGTGACAAAATTCAGTAAAATTCGACTAGTAATCTTTGCGTAAAAAAACTAATAAATACAATAAAATTCTCACAAACTTTTGCATTTATAATATGTATTAATAAGGTAAGATAAAATAATATAAATGTACAAAATCTGACCACTTAATGTCAACATTAAGTGTTCAACATTCATGAGAAACCAGGTTCAAGTTAACTAGTTTCTCCAAGGTCTCTAAGTTCTTAAGGTTCTCCAATTTATTCAGATTCACCAAGTTATCCGGGTCAAACTCCGGCTCCAGCTCCAGGTCCAGCTCCAACTTCAGCTTCAGCTCCAGCTCCAGCCACTGATTGCGGAATAGTTGTAAGTTTTAGTTTTATAATCAGTTAATTTAAGGGCTACAAAATTGCATGTATGAAAGACTAGATAACCTTTCTTTGTTGCTTAGTGGCAAAATTATACTTATGTATGTTTGTATGAACGTCCATTTACAATATAGCAATTGAGATGAGCTAGTTGTGTTACGTAGGCTATATATTTTTTTATATACGACAAGGAGGGGGAGGGGGGGTTGTTCAGGTTGAAATATATATAAATTAGTGATATAACGAGTGTTATTACTTGAACATTTGCGAATATGAATGCGAATATTGTTTTTTCTATTATATCTCACATCGTTACCATTATTGTCCCATAGATTTATAGCTCAATTCATAGCTCACCGCTCGAACGAATCTGTAATCCACACCATTACGAACTGAGTATTTGAAGAACGCACAGGCGTATAGGTTTCCTCGTGTAATTTTCATCACCGGTTTATTACGATATCATTAATTGAAAATTGAGAGGTAGAAACCTGATGGTATTATTAATAAAAATGTGTATTACGTGACCACAACAATTAGGCGCATGAAACAAAAGCGGTTCCGTGCCCCGCAACTCGCTTCTGTCCTCGCGCATCCCCTAGTGACGTGCAGTCGTGTATCGTCTAGGTGTTTACGTTAGCTAGCACGTGTTTAATGTTATTTCGTTGTAATATTAGTTTAATAATTGTTGAATTTTTAAAGTTAATATTAAATTAATTGGTTATTCGTCAATAGACCTCAAAATGGGTGGGAAAAAGACTATTCGTGGATGAGAAAGGACTATTACATTCAAAATTGCATTTTTTTAAACAAAAGAAGATGCATGGGCTCAGTATTCCTGTGTTCCAAGTCGAAAATCGAGTATGTGCTACAACAGGCTCTCTGTGTCTCTTACACAAATAAAAAAGAAAGAAAATATTCCATGTCTGCGAATATATTAAACACAAGATAGTGCTAAAGCACAAATAAAAACACGACTATTGAACATACACCACTATGGCATGTGTTTAATAACGGTATACCTACATACTCTTGGTATTTGGTAATAGAATATACTTCGTATCAGGATGGGAAATCCCTAGATTTAATGACGTTTCAACGCCTAATTGTTTTGGTCGAGTAGTATATAATTAATTGCTAATGGTGTTTCGCTCAAGCTTACGATTGTATGTATTTTTTTCAGGTTGACGTTCTCCATGCCCTCCTCCCTGTCAATGTAAGCATAGCTTTTGTAGAAAACAAACCTAATTTCTTGAATTATTAAATTTATTTCTGTAATTTATAATTTATTGATATTTTTTCAGTGTCCAGGGTCGTCATCGTAACAAATTAAGAGTTAGATTATACCATTAGGCGTTCATTTTAATCTAAGTTCGGCCTTAACAAGTCTTCAATAAAACTTAATCACAGCAGGTTTTTCATTATAAATTGTCCTTTCTACGTACTTACGCTGGACATTTCATGGAATAATGTCAATATATATTTATTTCCCAGTGGAAAACACCATTTCCGAATCAATTTTGGCTGTTTGATGACATGAAATTTTAAGCGTAGGTATTTTGCAAAGGTGTATAAATCATAAATGATATGAAAGATGGAAAATAATGTTTATTTGAGATTTAAAGAAATCTCAAATAAATGTTATTCAAAACATTTCAATGTAATGTATATTTACCGAAATATTTTAATTTGTTTTTCGAACATCGTTATTTACTAGAGTTTAACTGAATACCACATTTTTACTTAATCTTATTCCACTTTAATTTAAAAGCTGTTTTTACTGATGTCGAGTTAATATATATTAAATTTAAACATTGCAAATCTGGAATCTGTAAAAATTTAATTATTTTAACAGTATTATAAATTTGATTTATATCTTAATATATATAAATTACGTGTCACTTTATTTGTCCGCAATGGACTCTTAAACCTCTGAACCAATTATAATCAAATTTACACAACGTGTGCATTTTGATCCAACTTAAAAGATACGATAGTTTATATCTTAATTTATAGCTTTAATTGCAAGTATTTTTTTAGCTTCAGCTGTTAACTTTATATAATCCTAATAACAGATGGCGGTGTAATGTTATCTGTTAACTTGGTTAAGTAAGTAATGGCGCTTTGTTACAATTACACTTATGCTACAATTTAAATATCATGACCAAAGATAAGTATAAGTTACTAACTTCGATTAGCAATATTGGTGATCAAAGGTTACTAAAGTACCTAATACATAGCCATCTCAGTATATTCTGCTTTGATACGCAACCTTACCGCCAATTAATGTTTAAGAGATATTAGATGGCGCTCTTTACGATACAGTCATCTACATGAACCGAATGTATTGATGACGCTTTGTTAAAATTTCATATGAGCAAACGTTTCATATGAGCGACAATTTAATATTATAACCAGATATAAATATATCCTTATAAGTTACTAAAGTAATACAAAGCTATCTCAGTATATTCTGCGATGATACGCCACCTTACCGCCAAATCGAAATAGTAATATGTCTGAGATATTAGATGGCGCTGTTTACGTTACGGTCATCTACATGAACCGAATGTATCGATAAATTAATACCGTTTCAGTTAGTCAGTTTTTTTTATTTTAATTTCGTATTTCCTTATACTAAAATTGACAAATAATTTTAAAAGCAATTTAAGAGTTATAGGAAAAATATTATATTTTTTATATATACCTACCCATTCAATTTTAATTTATTACTGGCAACAATGCATGTATTATGACTAAAATAATATTGATGCGTTCACCTGACATACATTTCCATAAAAACAAAGTGTAAAATTATATCAATCGAACAGTTCACTCAATCCCTACTAATATTATAAATGTGAAAGTAACTCTGTCTGTCTGTCTGTCTGTCTGTCTGTCTGTCTGTCTGCTACTTATTCACGCCTAAACAACTGAACCGATCTTTATGAAATTGGGCACACAGATAGTGTTGACCTCGAGAAAGGACATGGGCTGCTTTTTATCGAAAAAAATGGGTTGAAAGCGTTAAAATCGGGCATAAATGTTTGTATGGAAGTTCATTTCTGACAAAGTCCCATATTGACAAGTCCGTCAAGGGGTACGATAGACTTACTTAAAACCTTATCTAAATAATAAAACATAAAAAAACATTGATTTCGAGTCGACAACATATATCCGTAACATTCGGATTGTCGCGTATTTTGTTAAATTCTAATGTAAACATGTGTGACATGACAGTAGTGTAACATGACAGTAGTGTGACATGACAGTAGTGTGACATGACAGCCCGGAAGCCATTCTGAATTCATTCAAAAATAATACGTATAAATTTGTAACTATCAATTATTATAAAAATAGATGTGATTAAAATTGATTTTAATTTAATTTATGAATTTATGAAATATTTCAATAATAAAAAAGCATCCGTTGACGCGCTGCGGCCGCGCAGATTGCGACCTAATGTAAAATCGCTCTTAGAGTACAGGGATTCCCAATTGATAACAGATGGCGCGTCATACTATTATAGTAAAATAGTTATTCGAATCCAATAATTCAAAGGCGATAAAATGTTTTTTCATTGTTTCAAAATAAAATTATCGACTCCATTTGTCACTCCATGTTATGTTATTGACCCGTACATTTTTAGCGAAAATAAATATTGTGGACAAAATACAATTGATAGTCTTTTAAGCAAAATACTAACATTAATAAGTCGATCAGTATCTAAATAAGATATAACAATTATATCATGAATTATTATTATAAAGAAGCTTTTGCAACTTTTGTGATAAATAATTGCATTTAT
Organism: Spicauda simplicius; assembly: GCA_949699795.1. NCBI lineage: Eukaryota > Metazoa > Arthropoda > Insecta > Lepidoptera > Hesperiidae > Spicauda > Spicauda simplicius. The sequence continues at coordinate 14,155,080 of OX453066.1, read as the reverse complement.
GAATATTAAAGCATGGTTGATGAACACTTGGCTCTAATAACAAACGAGCAAGGTCAACATTATTGTTCTTTTTATATTTATGATATGTTCATTATAAATAATGTTATAGAAAACATGCATTTAAATAACAACATATTTTAATTTAATTTTAGAATAACAAAGTGTGTCAAAATAAGCCAAAATAGATGATGTTCTTAACTCATAAGTATGTGTATTCGCCTTTGAGCGTCCACTCAAGATTTGTATTTCTCTAACATTTTTAATATTTCAAATCAAAGGAATACTGGAAATTCAATGCGGGATTGTTATTTGACTATTTGGGATGAAGATTCTGTAGATACAGCCATCGAGATCGAAGACATTATGCAACAAAATTTTTGGATTCCGCCTCCCGGTACTCCTCCACACAAACTTTTTTTTTTAATAAAAATACGCTTTCTACACTCAATAAAATAGAAAATTTCTACAATTTCAATTTCTACAATAGCCCCACACTAGGATTTTTTCCTGTGTCGTGGGTACCATGGACACACAAGACGTATATAGAAACACCCAGACCCTTTTTTTTTTTTTTGTTGTCGAGGGGGAAACCTTCAAAAGGTACCCGACGCCGTGGGAGCGACGCAGGGTTATGTGGGATTTTTACCGCACTAAAACCCCCCCGGTGGCCGTTCTCGGCGCTAAAAAGGAGGACTCCGGGATCTCGAAACGACTTCAACCAGAATCCTCTGAGCGCGTTGCCCCATCGGGCTCCTCCCAGATGGGCGGCTGGGCCCACCGCTCCGTCTAGTCTTTACGACGGTATGCGACCACACGTACCGCCGTCCTTCCCGGGATCACCTGACTGAACGGTTCGAGCTCCCACTCTAGCCGCTCGTAACTCCGGAAGCCCCTTTTAGTCGCCTCTTACGACAGGCAGGGGATGCCGTAGCCCTATTCTGGTCCCGGAACTACAGGGTGCCGTTACTGGCGGCCGCGGCGGATCCTTCTCCGAGAGGGTTCAGCGCGCTCTCTGGCCCTTTCGGCGTCTTCCTTCGCTGACATCACGTCCTCGCAGAAGGTGATCATGCCGTTCCAGGCCTCTCGCCGCTGAACCATCGCCGCAACGACGGCCGCCGGTGAAAGCTTCGCTCCAACCTTTTGTACGAGGATCCGCCGCTGAGACTCCCAAGCTGGGCAGTACTCGAGCGTGTGCTGTGCGGAATCCTCGTCGTGCCCGCAATGGTGACAGAGGGCTGTCTCCTGTCTCCCTATCCTGTTCAGATACTGACCGAAACAGCCGTGTCCGGTTAGTATCTGAGTCAGGCGGTAGGTCACTCGACCGTTGCTTTTCATCCATGCGTGGAAGTTCGGCAGGATAGCGTCGACCACCCGTTGGCGTATACTATGCGGCTCCTTGAGTCGCTCACGCCAGCACCTCATAGCGCGCCATTTGGCTCTCCTCCGAAGAGCTTCGATCGTCCCTGCGTCGAAGGGTTCAGTCCCCTGACGGAGGACGCGGATCTTAAAGAAGACCCGTGCGTCCATATCCGCCAGGATGTCCAGAGGCGGAAACCGCCCCAGGACAAACGCCGCCTCGTACGAGATTGTGCGATAACCGCGGCCGACCCGAATTGCGATCATACGGTGCACGGAGTTTAACTTCCGCGCGCGGCGCCGGCTGCCTGACAACTTGTCCGACCACACCGGCGCCCCGTAGAGCGCAATCGAGCGCACCACCCCCGCATAGAGGCGGCGGACTTCTTCCCTTGGTCCCCCAAGATTCGGCAGCAGTCTGTGCATTGCACCCGCTACCTTGAGAATCCGGGGGACGAGACGATCGAGGTGCTCGTCAAAGCACCAGCGGCCGTCCAGTGTTAGGCCGAGGTACTTCATGTACCTGCCTATCCGGACGACCGCTCCACCGACGCGCAATGAGGTCTCATCTGGCTCGACTCTCGACCTTCGGCCGTGGAACCACATCGCCTCGGTCTTCTGGGACGCTATCTCGAGGCCCAACCTGCGGATCTCCGCCACGACGCGTGCCACTCCGAGTTCTGCTAGCCGTACCGTCCCCTCGAAACACTCCCCTTCCGTAAGGACGAGGGTGTCGTCGGCGTAGCAGATGATGCTCACTCCTTCCGGGAGCACCGTTCTCAGCACCGCGTCGTAAGTGATATTCCACAGCAGTGGGCCAAGCACCGAACCTTGCGGCACTCCACGCACGACGTTCCTCCCGTGAACGCTCCCATAGCGGCCAGGGAAGCGGATTTGTCTGTCCGACAGGTACGCCTTCAGCACCCCCTGCAAATAGGAAGGCACCTGATGGACAGACAACAGGACAGACTCCAGGGCAGAGAGTTAAAAGCATTGACGATGTCAATGCTGACTGCCAAGACTAGCTGCCCTGGGAGATGGCCTGCTCTGAGAGCGCTCGGACACGGAGGATGGCGTCCACGGTCGATCTCTGCTGCCGGAAGCCGAACTGGTTATCGGACAGGTCCGGGCCGGGGCATGCAAGGTGCCTGCTAATTCGAGAGGCGGTGATCCTCTCGAACAGCTTGCCCGCCTCGTCCAACAGGCAGATGAGTCTGTACGCCGACGGAGACTCTTTGGGTTTACCCTGTTTGTGCAGGAGCACTAACATTGCCTGTCTCCACACCGACGGAAATCGTCCGTGGCGAAAACAGGCAGTGAAGAGCCTGCACAGCCTCACCCCCAGCACCGTCAGCGCTAAGACCCATGCACGTCCTGGGATTCCGTCCGGCCCCGGCGCCGTGGTACGCTTCGTCATGCGCTTTAAAGCAACGTTGAGTTCGCCCTCTGTCACCACTAGATCCTCCGTCCACGGGGAGAAACACCCAGACCCAGAACATGAATCTATTCAGATTCCTGTCTGGCCGGGAATCGAACCGGGTGTGTTAGCTGCTCCGCAACGCGGGTCGTCAAGGTTGTCAAATTAATGTTGTAAGTAGGTTCACCTATATGTAATCTTATTCAGAAATTTAAAAGGACCAAAATTACTTAAAAATAGTATTTTTCAATTCATAAAAGATAAAATCCATCTTTATAATCGATGCGCTTTGGTTTAAATGTGGAGGCGTTGTTTGAAAAGATGTATTCCGATATTGTTAATGTGACCACTAAGACTGTAAATTGGTTCAAAAAAGGGGTTTACGATATTCTGATTCGTCCTATTTTCATAACATTTTACATAACAATATGCACCTACCCACAAATACACACTTAAAATTCGTTTTTTCACTCTGTGTTTGCCCGGGTAATCCTTGACCGCCTAAACCGATTTTTACGGGTTTTTTACTAAAAATGTTATGAAAAATGTTATGGAACAACATGTAGACTACTTTTATCGTAGAATTCCCACTGAGAGGAGATTTGCGCGGGAAAAACTTTGCGATACATTGATTTGCACGCGGGCGTAGCCGCGGGTACAGCTAGTATTACATAAAGTAATTTTTATTCATTAAACCATGCAAACAATTTTTCTTTATTTATAGAAAAACATTTATTGTGATGAAGTATTTTTGAACGCAAATTACATTTAAATTCGTACTGATGTGGCCGTTAGGTGGCGCTACCTAACCTATTTTGTTTTTGTTTGTCGATGTACATTTTGTAGGAAAGACAAACTAACGTGGTTTTTTTGTTGTGGTGATTGCAATACAGTTAAATCTCAATATTCTTGGTTTTTCAATTTTTGGAGTTGTCATAGACGGCTACGTGTTACTTAGACTGAAGTATAGTATAGTGAACATTATTTTAAGATACTATAGTGAACAATAAAACTATTCCTGCTTTTTAATTAATAGTGCTTCATTGTTCGACACTTTAATTTAAATAAATAAAGACAGGTTAACTAAAAGTACACCGAGAAGTGCTGAATTAAATTGAATGTCAATTTTTTTAATAAAAAATTATAAATGTCATTGTTGAAAATTTAATTCCATCTGCCCTTATTACCTTATTTATAAGTTACATGTGTCTACTAACAACTTTGTAGTATATTAATTTCTTACAAATACGAAATAATACAATTTAAAATTTGTTTATGTAACATTTCTTTAACCACAGCAACGCGTGGCCGGGTCTGCTAGTATGTAAATAAATACAAATAGCATAGAATATTTAACTGAATTTACAACTAATACTAAACATTTAATAACACTTTAAAAACCTGTCTTTTTAATGTATTATTAAGGCTTAATAAAGCTTCATATTAAATCTACCAAGTATATTATTTACCATCCTTATGACATGAACTGTTATATACCTATTTATTATGAAAAGAAGAGACTTAAATTTATGGTCAGCAGATACAAGAATATTTCTTTTATTTTAATACAAGAAGTTACAAAAAATTATTCCATAATATGCTCGATTTATTTAGAATTCAAACGTGTCTAACGAAGTGGGCGTGACGTCAGCAAAGTCTTCATTACTGTCCATTCTTGAAGATTTTAGGTAAAACACAGGAGTTCTTCTTCGATTTATTAGGCGCGTCCACACAGAGCGAGCAGCCTCGCGAGGCATTTGCCGCGCGAAGCAGCTCGGTTAGTGTGGACGTGCCTCGGCCGAGGCACGCGCGCGCGCTGCCGCGGGCGAGCGCCCGAGCACCCGAGCCATCCAATGTCGGCTTTCTGTTTTGCTCAAAGGCGCCTCAGTCGTTTGCCGCGCGCACTCTGGACGCTCGCGTGTAATGTTTCGTGCCTCGGTCGAGAAATTGATGTTACTCATAATACAAGTGAAATATGGATAAAGTCTGCTCTGCAAGTTTGAACACAATAGATCCAACTCATCTGCATTAATGCGTGCAAAATTTTTCTCCACTCCCATCATTTATCAATTCTTGGTACAGGTCTTTTCCATTATATAATAATCTGTTTTTGTATAATGTCTGGATCCAATATCTTCTTCGTCTATGTTTTTGTTGTCTTCTCTTTTCTAAAATCCTGTTTATAAGGATAAATGCAACAGCTGCCACCGCAACACGTACGTGTGGTGTCATGATGTCTTAATTCGGAACTGAACGAACACAATGGATCGGGCTCGCCGCGCGCGGCAACTTCGCAATGATACCGAGGCTGCCGCGCTCATTCGGGGGATAGTTTCCTCGCGAGGCTGCTCGCTCTGTGTGGACGCGCCTATTCACAATTGAGGAGGTCTGATCGCTTCGACGGTTAAACAAGAATCTCTTTCCACCGGCAGGCGCTCGCCTTTTTATAATAAAGTTGGGTGAGGTGACAATAACAAATTTATAGAGGGTAAACTAAATTAACATCTTTAGAAATCACTAAATATTGCTAATTTAATAAACAAACCATTTTTGATCTTTAAAGTAACTAAAATAATTATTTCGTCACGGTGTTTTTCATAATTACGCGGTGTCCCGCCGACATATCTAATGTTTGACATAATACATGTAAGCATGTTAGAAACGATTACTATAGCCGGGTTTTACGGTAATGGTAAAAAAGTTAAATACTTACTAAATATCCAGAGAGAAATTTTATGGTAATGACAACATAAATACTAATAAACATGTAAACTAAGAAGATTCCTCCTTGGGTCGTTCACTCATTGCTGAGTATCGTGATCCCCTCCTCAGTCTTCTCTCTTATGCCAGAAATGGCAGAGGCTCTCGGGTGATACTGGTATCTAGTTGTTCGGATACCAGATCCGACCATCTTTTCGGGCTTCGCTCCCTAGGTCTCTTGCCTACTTCCCCGTTATCACTATGAAGATTATAATGATAAAAAGTAACGCAATCACAAAGGAAGAGAAATCATGTACATATTATGTAATGGCATCATTGCTTATAAAGCCATTAAAATGTCACAATATGTATGATACTGTATGATAAATTTTAGGTAAAATGAATACAACATGCTTTAAAAATTAAATAGTATTAGGTTTTAAACGATTTTTAACTCGAAAGAATAGCCATGGTGACAATGTTTTAACTTTAGAAAAAAAAATTACTTATAGAATCTTGGAAAAACCTATAAAAAGTATTTTTAATCAGCATAATATTTTTATAATACATACATATATTTAATGGATTTACACACTGAAAGCATTTTATTCTATATACTTTGTCATTTATCGTATTCAAAATGGTTTACAAGTTATCTAATGGATAACAAATGAATAATATATGATGATCACTTGTATCTTTATCAGACTCCACACAACAAATTCAACAACTCTATCAACAAAGAACAGGTATTTAAGGCACAAAAGAAGTGTTTACGATCGATGTGTAACATGAAACAAGGAGATTCATGTAGACCAATCTTTAAAAAGCTTGAAATACTAACCCTGCCATGTCTATATATATTAGAGTGTTGCTTATTTGTTAAAAGTAATACCGGACTGTTTAAATTTTGTGAAAGAGCTCGCAGAAATGATAAGTTGACCGCAGTAGCATGCAAAACCCATCTTTGTAGACAAAGCATTGTTGGAAAAGCGCCGATAATATATAATAATCTACCAAAGTGTATACGAAATATTGAAAATGCAGAATTATTTAAAAAAAGGCTAAATAAATTCCTAGTAGCAAAATGTTACTATCATATTAATGAATTTTTATCTGATAAATTTAACTGAATAATACTTATAATATTTTTTTCATAATATCAGTTATTTAATTTAGTTAATTTAATTTAATAATGATAAATAATATTATTTTGAATTATGTAATTTTATGACATTTATTTTGATTTTATAACAATATTTCAATTCAATGTATACAATATATTAAATTGTGAACTTTGTATGCCCATTTGTGGCGGGATAGTAGCGGATTTTATGTGTTTATTTAAGAACTATATTTATACCTATTATTCACAATAAAAAAGATTTTGATTTGATTTGATTTGAAAGAAAAATTCACGTATACTCAAAATCACACAGAAAAGAATAATTAGGTTTAAGATTAAGAATTTTAACATCTTGGACGATATGTTTAGGTTAGGTGAGGTTAGGTCGAATTTTTGTGTTTTTTTTTTTAATGGATTGAAGTAGCAACGAGCATGCAGTCCACCTGATGGTAAGTGGTCACTGCCGCCCAAGTATATCTGTAAGTAACTTCATATAGAACATTATAGGGGTTCTATCTGAAGTCAATCACAGATGCGTTGCTACTCCCGAGGACTAAGATGGTCGCCTCATATAAAAGTGTGCCGGCAACCACACCCTTCCATCGAAACGCAAAAACTGCTTCACGCTAGAAATAGGTGTGGTGGTTGTACTTTCCCGGGCGAACTACACTGGTTCTACCACCACCTTCATGAATGGTGTCTTATGAAACATTTCATTAATAACGAAATATAAAGACTTTCAACACTCATAGAATTTTCTCCTGTGGTTTGCCTTTACAAAGACGAATAAACACACAAACCCAGAACAAAGATTTAGCGAAAATGTTCTGAAGCTTAGCCATAATAACTGTTTTAGAGTGTATAACAACCTGGAAACCCAGGATTTGTAGAGAACTCTCACGTACAATTTTCTTAGTGCAGCTTCCATTAAAGTTTTTTTTTTTTATAAAATTGAGGTAGCAAACGAACGTGCGGTCCACCTGATGGTAAGTGGTCACTACCGACCATGAACTTCTGTAAACAACTTCATATAGAACATGAAATTCTATCTAAAGTCAATTACAGATGCGTTGCTACTCCCGAGGACCAATCGTCTCATATAAAAGGTAAGTATACATTATAAATAAAAATAGCTACCCAGTACCAATTTGCTGCATTATTATTGTAATGTATGATATGTTTCTTGTTTTTAATAATAGATTTTTGTGCAGTTTCCGTGATTAGGACAATATATTTTAATAAAAGAAAAAAAGAGACATTTATACAAATATTCCCTAAAATGTAATAAGAAAAGGTCAGTGTATATTTTTAATGATAAAATGTTAGCCATTCTATCATTAAAAATATACACTGACCGTTTCTACAATATAAGATAACAGCTCCCAACTTATCAATTATCAATTATATTAGTACGATGCATTCAGAGCAAATAAAATATTATAGACACACATACACACAAACAAATAAACACATAAGAAAGCTTATAAAAATTTCATTTCTGTTAGACGTACGGAACACATTAAAAATATTTTTTTACATTAAGACATTTTCAGGGTAATAAAAGGTAATATTCATGACAAACGAAATAAATTTTATCACACTTTTATATGCTTTCCAATATAAAATATAAATACAGTACCTATGCAAATAACAATTACTTTAACTTTACTCAATAAGAGGAAAGGACAAAACAAAAGCCAAAGGATTAAAAATGGAGCCTAAAACAATTTCGCTTTGTCTCCTCATCTTCGGAATACTTTTTAATCTCGTACATGGAACCGGTAAGTATTTTTTCATACTTATGTTCATTAATCATTACATCTTAAGTCCTCCTGAAGAATATGAAGATGAAGAATATGAGGCTATTGTCTACTGAATAAATTAGTAGACTTGTGCACTCTTTATTTTTTTCATAAAAACTCACCTCCTGTTTGATATTCTTATGATGATTTCCATTGTCTTAATCTAAATTTGGAATAATTATTGTAAGATTGGTTTCAATTGTTCCTGATAGCATTCCATTAACTCAAGCTTGTCTAATCAAACTGATAAAAGCTTTACATAAAAATATTTTATCAATAATCCTATTAATACTATAAATATGTCAGCTCGTGCGGATGTATGTGTGTGTGATAAACGCAAAAACTACTTATCGAGTTTTATTGAAATTGGACAAAAATCCAGTTTATGACTTTTTATATTATTTTATTTATTCATTTGAAACTGACAATATGAATATAATCAATAACTAGACTTTATAACTATATGTATATATAAAAGAATAACTTAAAAGTTAAAATGCCAAATTAAATAATTATAAAAAGCAGCATCCAAATTACTGTCCGTAGGATGAGTTCCCAGAATGCTGACAACATTATCTCGTTGAATAGCAAACCTAATTCGTTTACCGAGGTATGTGCCAGCTTTCCGATCATCCCTTGACTCTATCAAACGTATGGACAGATGCTTTAAAAATAATTTAGCATTTAATCCCCAAAGTTTATGACTTGGATTATCATATGTGATACTCTTTGCCATGGTAAACGTGTCTAAAGTGGATGGAGCCGTGCGAATAAACCAATATTTATAACACGTTTTGTTTTTGAGAAAGTAACAATCTATAAATGTATACTTTGTGCATGTCCAAGAAAATGATATAGGTTATTCATGTCAATCGTCTCTCAATCTAAGACAGCCTATTCGTATTAAAGTATATTATGGAGATTACAGATGTACCGGGAGGAGGAAATTCGAATGAAAATACGAACACACAAATCGTCAATGTTCTTCAGGCAGGAGGATCAGGGGGAGGTTCTCCTGCGGCACCAAGTCCTTCTGGTTATCCAAATGCTCCTGCTGCACCAACTTCTGGTTCTCCTAGTCCTGCTGCTACACCAAGTGCTGCTACACCAAGCCCATCTGCTGCTCCAGCTGCTCCAGCCAATTGCGGATTGCTTGTAAATGTTTATAGTATTGTAGATTATGCTCATCTTTATATTAACAGTATTAGGTTCTAAGTGACCATATGGTATCAAACTTCAATTTATACTACTGGGTTTATAGTAAATTTCTTGGAGGTATTTCAAAGGAAATGGGAGAGTAGGCAGTAGCAACATAGTGCAAAGTTATGAATAAAAAACAGAGAGAGGTGAAAATTTACATCTGAATTATAACTTTAATGAACTTGCGAAAGAACGGAAAATAAGATACTGTATAGCGAACATGTACAAAAACACACCCAGATCCATCATCTTAACTTAGAATCTAATCCATAACTTGTTTAAGGGCCGTCAAAACCTTGGACTATTTTTGGAAGAGACAAAAAATTTTTTCATCATCATCCTTGGTGGCAAAATTATATTTGTGGTTGGGGTGGTACGTTAAAGACCGTTTAAATGAAGAACATTGTTTACCTTAAAAAGCCGTTCTACTGCTGGACATAGGTCTGTTCCTTGAGTAAACTGTGTTGAAAAAGTGCGAATTGTTAGACTTTATGGGCCATCAAGAACTTTAAATAGCCATAGGCATCTAGACTTTCTCTTGATGTTTTCTTTTCTCATTTTAGTAAGACTTCCTCTTCTTTTTCGTCAAATTCTATTGTAGTTTTAACGACATTAGAGCAATGCTAATTTTATTTATTTTTTCAGGTCGACGTTGTCAATGCGCTCCTTCCTATCGGGGTAACTCGCTTTTTACAGAAATTTAAATTCTAAACATTCTTAATCTCAAATTGTCATTAAATGTTGTCAGTTGTTTCAACCCCAATGTTAACATTTTTTATTTTTTTCAGTGCTAATCCATGGTGATGATAAGATCGAAATTGGGGAGCATCATGTCAAACATCTTGTTATCGATAAACAAATTAAGATTTTGGAAATGTTGGCAACATTTACTACATTCTATGAGTAACCTTAATAATCAAATATAAATTATTACTTAACCCTAGTGGCTTAATAGGATCTTTTCTGAAGTAAAAGAGTTCCACCTACATGCCTATATTGGAAAATACAGAAATTACGGAATTTCAGTTTCATTATATTTGTTGTACTTAGCCTTTTAACTGATTCGGATAATCATTTTTGTTTCAAATGTTTTTATATGTAATGCCAAAATTTGAAGAAATCCGAATTTTTTTTTAATCATTTCGAAAAAATATTTTTGTAGTTTGCTTTTTCTTTATAATATTTACTTGTATTACTAATACCTTATTTAAAATTAATTGAGAAGCCCTTCGAGATAAAAGTCGAAAATCTTACTCCTATAATACATATATAGGTAGGTACCTTAACACTAAAATATTGTAAAAGTACTGTTAGTAAATACAAAAAAATAACGACAACATATTTTTACTAACGTTGCAAGCACTGTTACATCAAAGCATTATTTTATTTAAGTGTTATTATGACTTAATAAAACATCAGTATGCATACATCTGATTGTTTTTCTATCCCTAATTTCTATTAGTTTCTACTAATTTTAAGTATTTTTCATTATGATCAGAATTTTTTAAAAATTAAAGTTAGCAAACGCGTCTCTGTTATTTTTATATGCACAACCAGTTGAAAAAAATAGGTCTATAAGACTACGAATTAACCTTTTAGTGTTTATTATAGACCTCATCAATGTTTAGATATCGTTGACGACTGATATTTGTATTCAAGCTTGCCTAGTATTTTTAAAACAAGCATGTAGACGTCTTAAGCACGATTATTATGAAGTTATTGATGAAAAAATATACAACAGAAGACAAAAATATGTACATTATAGAAAAATATAATTAAATGATATTTAAAAACAAACGTACCTTTGTCTGAAAAAGGTATAATAGAAACTTTATATTAAATAGCATTATTTCCATAGATAGCTTTCGGAATAATAATAAACATCTAAAAATAACCGCATTTTAAGCATTTCCAGTAACTTTCCGGCCTTTTCCTGCACCTTATACTCACATACTTCGGTTATATAGTTAGAAAAAACAAGGCGTACGAGTAGATACGTACGTTCTAAAGATCTATGCCTTCTATATTAACCATATGATCATACTATGCATCGCAACCCTCTAAAAAGGAATATTTTGTAATATCTCGAATTGTTTTGAAATATTACATAATATTCCGAAAAAAATATTACAAAATATTCAGGAATATTTTGTAATATCTAATTGTTTTTTAATATCTCAAATGGATAGGCAGCATCTTCCACCAATGCTTTCTAGCGGATTGACTTTTAAAATAACGACTATTATATTCCACACAATTTACACAAAATCTTGACAAATTATAGACCTTAACCTTTATCTTGAATCCGTGTCGCTATTTATAAGACCGTATAAAAATTCATGCAGCAGTTTTTAAATTTTCGCGAACGGACAGACAGACAGAAACGGTAGAGGACTTTATTTCGTCATTTATAATAATAATAATATGCTTTATTGTATCCAAAAAGAATGAAATAATGCAATGAGATTACAATGTTGAAATACAAAACGCGGTCTTATCGCTAAACAGCGATTTCTTCCAGACAACCTTAGAAAATAGAGATAAGGTAGGGATCAAAAATCAGAATAAGGAATTAGAGCAACATACAAATTAAATAATTAGCTATAAAAATTAAACACAGCAACGAATCATAAAAATAATTAAATTGAACGATAGCAAAAAGCGTAAGGAGAGGAATGAAAAACAGAAATAGAGTTAGAGGTTTAGGTAATAGGATTTGACAAGATTTTTGACAGAAAAAGGGATTTGGGCATAAGGAATAGATATGGGAAAGGAATTCCATAGACGAATAGCTGACACAGTAAATGATTTTTTGTGGAAAGCAGTTGAGTGGGAAGGGGTGTGGAGAGTAAGGTTTTGAGTGAAGCGAAATGATCTACCATGGGACAAGGTTCCTTGAGGTACGTTGGAGAGGTTGGATTAAATAGTATACAATACAGAAAATATAGAATGTGAACATTTCGGCGAATACGAATTGTGTAATTATATTCAGTGTGTATAACCGCATGATGAGCTGGTATAATAACCGCTCCACCGCGTAGATCGTCAAACATTTGACGGCGATTCAATAGCAATGAGCCACAAAAACGCTGCTAACTGAACACCTCACAATAACCTATTTAAAATATATCACACTTATTTAAATCTCAAAAATTCATATCAGTGCTGAATTTCAACTCCGTCGGTCCAATAAGTTCAGAGAAAATTCGAAGATGTAGACAGGTAAACACACAAACAGACAGACACGTGACCAACGTTCCTAGATTTCCATTTCAGTTTGACGTGCTGAACCCTAAAATATATTTTATGACATTAAGACTTTTAAGGTAATAAAATGGATCACGACTAACGAAATACACTTTATCGCAATTTTATATACTTTAAAGTATAAATACAGTGTACATTATGATTATTTCTATAACTTATCCCGATAGAGACAAAAATAAACACAAATAGACTAAAGAAAAGACAAAGGACAAAAATGGAAATCAAATCATTTTCACTTTGTCTCTTTATCGTTGGTTTAATTTTTAATCTTGTACATGGAAACGGTAAGTATTTTTTATTGTTCTTACTTAAATAATGACGATTTTCGTCATCATTACCTAAATTGGAAAATTGTAAGAGATTGTTAAGTTGCCAAATAGCATTAACCCAAGCTGACTGTCTAACCAAACTGTTGGAAGTTTTACTCACATTTTGGTTTACTTTAATATTAATCGTTTTGGTTTTTGTGGGACAACGACGTAATTCCCTTATATCAATCTATACTCAATCAAAAGCAGGCTACATATATGATAAAATGTATCATGGATATTACAGATGCACCGGGAGGATCAAATTCAAATGAAAATACGAACACTCAACTCGTCAACGTTTATCAGGGACCAGTATCAAGTTCTCCTAGCGCACCAAGTGCTCCTACTTCACCAAGTTCTGCTGCTTCACCAACTTCACCTAGTCCACCAAGTTCTGCTGCTTCACCAAGTGCTCCTAGTTGCGGATTAGTTGTAAATATTTATAATATTGTAGACTACGTTCATCTTTTTATTAATAGTATTAAGTTCTCAACGACCATATGGTATCGTACTTATACTAGTTGCTTGACCCGTTTTTTTTCCTCGAGGTTATGTGGGATTTTTACGCACTAAAACTCACCCGGTTGCCGTCCTCGGCGCTACAAAGAGGACTCTGGGATCTCCAAACGAATCGCAACCGGAATCCTTTGAGCGCGTTGCCCCATCGCGCTCCTCCCAGATAGGCGGCTGGGCCCACCGCTCCGTCTAGTCTTTACAGCGGTATGCGACCACTCGTAACGCCGTTCTTCCCGGGATTGCCTGGCTGGAAGGTTCAAGCTTCCATTCTAGCCACCCGCAATCCCGAAAGCCCCTTCTAGTCGCCTCGTACGACAGGCAGGGGATACCGCAGCCCTATTCTGATCCCGGAACTATAGGGGATGAGTTCCTTGACCCTGGATATCTTAAAAGAACTAAAAAACGATGTGGAAGAGGGGGCAGTAGCAATCTTGTTGAATGAACTTATAAACGTATAGGAATACTTCCTTTACCGTTGCAGTAAGACTACTTCTTCTTTTGGCTCTACTTCTATTGGAGCCAAAAGAAGAAAACATTAAGGCAATACTTAATTTTATATATTTTTTGCAGGTTAACCTCCTTAATGCGCTCCTCCCTCCTATCGGGGTAAGATCAAATTTATATAAATTTCAATCCTAAAGATTTTTACCTACATGATCTCTATGTTAAAATATTTATTTCTTTTATTCCAGTGCTAGGCCATGGTAATGACAAGATTGAAATTGGGGAGCATCTGTCAAACATCTTGCCAACGTAAAACAAATTTAGATTTAGGCAGTATTCATTAATTCTACGAGTGAGTTTAATAACCAAATATTTATTATAACTTAACCCTAGCAGCTCGGCCCGTTTGTATCCTTGGAATATTTTACTTCTTTTCAATACTTCAATAAATACGATCTTTTGTGGAATAAAAATCTGGAGTTCCATCAACATACATTTAAAAGAAGTAATGTAAATATCGATTTAGCCTTTAACTACAAAAAGTGATATTGGTGACGAAATAGAAATGCCGACAACATACACATTTTTAATAACATTACAAGGACAGTTACATCAAAAAAAATATTTTCAAAGTATCTCAAACATGTATTTTTTTTAAAAAGTGTTTATTAGACCTTAATAAAATATGAATACTTCATACATGTGATTTTTTCTACCCCTATAAAATTAACTGATTTTAGGATTATGATCGGAAGATACCTGAAGCAAAAGTCACGGAACACGTAAATTTTCGATATGTACTTCTCAATATCTATCGCAACCCTTTAAAAGTAATATTTTGTAATATCATGAATTGTTTTGAATTTTCATAATATTCCGGAAATATTACAAAATATTGAGGAATATTTTGTAATATCTCAAATGGATTAGCAGCATCTTCCACCAATGCTTTCTAGCGGCTTAACTTTTACAACAACGACTATTATATTACCACGCTATTTATAAGACCACATGAAAATTCGTGCAGCACTTTTTAAATTTTCGCGAACGGGCAGACAGGCAGAAACGGTAGAGGACTTTATTTCATAATTTATAATAATAATAATATGCTTTATTGTATCCAAAAAAATGAAATAATACAATGAGATTACAATGTTGAAATACAAAAGGCGGTGTTATCACTAAACAGCGATTTCTTCCAGACAACCGGGCTAAGGTTAGGGTTCGGAGTTAAAGTAAAGATGAAAATATAGATAAGGTGGGGTGCAAAAATCAGAATAAGGAATTAGAGCAACATGCAAATTAAATATTTAGCTATAAAAATTAAACACAGCAACGAATCATAAAAATAATTAAGTTGAACGATAGCAAAAAGCGTAAGGAGAGAAATGAAAAACAGAAATAGAGTTAGAAGTTTAGATAATAGGATTTGACAAGATTTTAGAAAGAACAAAGGGATTGGACATAACGAATAGATATAGGAAGGGAATTCCACAGATGAATAGCTGACACAGTGAAGGATTTGTTGTAGAAAGCAGTGTAGTGGGAAGGGGTATGGAGAGTAAGGTTTTGAGTGGAGCGAAGTGATCTATCATGAGACAAGTGGAGAAAAGGAAAATATTCCTTTAGGTACGTTGGAGAGGCTGGATTTAATAGCTTACAGTACAGAAGAGATAGAATGTGAGCATTTCAGCGAAGACGAATTGTGTAATTACATTCAGTGTGTATAACTGCATGTTGAGTTGGTATAATAACCGCTCCACCGCGTAGATCGTCAAACATTTGACGGCAATTCAATAGAAATGAGCCACAAAAACGCTGCTAACTGAACTCCTCACAATAACCTATTTAAAATATATCACACTTATTAAAATCTCAAATATTCATATCATTGCTGAATTTCAACTCCGTCGGTCCAATAGGTTCTGAGAAAATTTGAGGTTGTAGACAGGTAGACACACAAACAGACAGACACGTGACCAACGTTCCTAGATTTCCATTTCAGTTTGACGTGCTGAACCCTAAAATATATTTTATGACATTAAGACTTTTAAGGTAATAAAATGGATCACGACTAACGAAATACACTTTATCGCAATTTTATATACTTTTGAGTATAAATATAGTGTACATTATAGTTATTCCTATAACTTAACCCGGTTAAGGCAAAAATAAACACAAATAGGCTAAACAAAAGACAAAGTATAAAAATGGACAACAAATCAGTTTCACTTTGTCTCTTTATCGTTGGATTAACTTTTAATCTTGTACATGGAAACGGTAAGTATTTTTTATTGTTCTTACTTAAACAATGATGATTTTCGTCATCATTACCTAAATTGGAAAATTGTAAGGGTAATTTAAGTTGCCAAAAAGTTTTACTCACATTTTAGTTTACTTTAATATCAATATAACGTATAGGTTTTTGTAGGACAACGACATAATTTCCTTATATCAACCTTTACTCAATCTAAGGCAGCCTATGATATGATAAAATGTATCATGGATATTACAGATGCACCGGGAGGATCGAATTCAAATGTAAATATGAACACTCAACTCGTCGACGTTTCTCAGGGGCCAGGATCAAGTTCTCCTAGCGCCCCAAGTGCTCCTACTTCACCAACTTCTCCTAGTCCACCAAGTTCTGCTGCTTCACCAAGTGCTCCTAGTTGCGGATTAGTTGTAAATATTTATAATATTGTAGACTACGTTCATCTTTTTATTAATAGTACTAAGTTCTCAACGACCATATGGTATTGTACTTATACTAGTTCCTTGACCCTTTTTTTTTTCTCGAGGTTATGTGGGATTTTTACGCACTAAAACCCACCCGGTGGCCGTCCTCGGCGCTACAAAGAGGACTCTGGGATGTCCAAACGAATCGCAACCGGAATCCTTTGAGCGCGTTGCCCCATCGCGCGTCTCCCAGATGGGCGGCTGGGCCTACCGCTCCGTCTAGTCTTTACAGCGGTATGCGACCACTCGTACCGCCGGCCTTCCCGGGGTTGCCTGGCTGGACGGTTCAAGCTTCCACTCTAGCCGCCCGCAATCCCTGAAGCCCCTTTTAGTCGCCTCGTACGACAGGCAGGGGATACCGTAGGCCTTTTCTGATCCCGGAACTATAAGGGATGAGTTCTTTGACCCTGGATATCTTATAGGAACTTAAAAACGATGTGGAAGAGGCAGTAGCAATCTTGTTGAATGAAATCATAAATGTTTAGGATTACTTTCGATGTTTTTCTTAACCTTTGCAGTAAGACTACTTCTTCTTTTGGCTCTACTTCTATTGGAGCCAAAAGAAGAAAACATTAAGGCAATACTTAATTTTATATATTTTTTGCAGGTTAACCTCCTTAATGCGCTTCTCCTTCCTATCGGGGTAAGATCAAATTTATAGAAATTTCAATCCTAAAGATTTTTACCTACATGTTCTCCATATTAAAATATTTATTTCTTTTATTCCAGTGCTAGGCCATGGTAATGACAAGATTGAAATTGGGGAGCATCTGTCAAACATCTTGCCAACGTAAAACAAATTTAGATATAGGCAGTATTCATTAATTCTACGAGTGAGTTTAATAACCGAATATTTATTATAACTTAACCCTAGCAGCTCGGCCCGTCTAGATCCTTGGAATATTTTACTTCTTTTCAATACTTCAATAAATACGATCTTTTGTGGATTGAAAATGTGGAGTTCCATCAACATACAATTAAAAGGAGTAATGTAAATATCAATTTAGCCTTTAACTATAAAAAGTGATATTGGTGACGAAATAGAAATGCCGACAACATACACGTTTTTAATAACATTACAAGGACAGTTACATCAAAAAAAATATTTTCAAAGTATCTCAAACATGTATTTTTTTAAAAAGTGTTTATTAGACCTTAATAAAATATGAATACTTCATACATGTGATTTTTTCTACCCCTATAACATGAACTGATTTTAACCTTAGGATTATGATCGGAAGATACTTGAAGCAAAAGTGACGGAACACGAAAATTTTCATGCTGTTATACGCACAAAAAGTTAAAAACAAAACCATAGGCGAATATAAAAGGCGAGTCCCGAATATCCCGAGTTTTTATAGTCAAAATTCATGCTTTACTAATTAAAATGACTTACAGCATTCCACGCGATGTAAAGGTGTTGCCACACTGCGGTTTAAAATGTTTACAAACATTTTCGAACACTAATACATATGTTAGGAATTGTTGAATGTTATAATTTCTCCTACACTGATGGAAAATGTTTGAAAAATCGGCTTGCTCGCAGTTTGGATTTACGTTCCGAGCTTCCGAGGCAGGAATCTACATAAAAATGGAAGAAGATTTGCTCATTGGATTAGCTTTTATTTCTGTTTTCAAAAAAGAAAAATCTACACGAGCTAAATACTCGATGATAACAAATGTTTTATTTTGTTTGAATTTCTTTATTAACATTATCTAACATGAAAACATTTTCTAACATTGTGATCATATGTTTCTTAACTGATGTTTAATAATGTTAGTAAACATTTTAAACAGCATTGTGGTAGCACCCTAACGATAAAAAGATTTTCACTCATTTTTGTAACTAATATAAAAGTATATTTGATTTTTTTTAATTAAGCTAGTTACAAAATCGATTTTTTTATTATTTTAAACTAACTATATTGCACTTTCTAGTTAGTTTATTAAAATATAGTTTATTTATTTATTTTAAGTACCTAACGATGACACTTTCATAGTAATTAAAATGTACATTTAGCGCAACGTAGGTGAAAACAGATTATGAGGTAATTCTAAGATTTATTTTGTAACTAGCTGTACCCGCGGTTTCGCCCGCGTAAAAATGAGTGTATCGCAATGTTTTTCCCGAACAAATGTCGACCCCGTTGAAATTATATGATAAAAAGTAGTCTATAATTATGTTATTCCACTACCCTTTCTATAGTGCAAGTCCTATCCAAATGAGTTTAGCCGCTCAGTGTGCGTATTAGTATGCGCGAGCGGGACGGTTACCTACCCCTGCCGAGAGACACATCTCGATCTTTATTATAGAAGTATCTTTTTAATGCATATAGTGTAAAAGCTAACGAATTCGTTTATTTATATGAGGATTAATACCGAACAGAAGAAAACACACTCGAAATTAACGTAATATTTTTAGTTGAAATATGGAACATAAAAAAAATATATTGTTACTTAAACATAAGATAAAGAGATATACTATCGTGAATTGATTTTATATTTAAGGTTGCAGTCCCGTGTTTCGTAGCCCTTGACGGAATTATTAGTATTCAACATCAACATTTAATTTATCGATAGACTTCGTAGTTGCTTTGTGAATAACGCCACTTATCGCATTCAATGTAATTCAACATAGTAGTGGATAGATGGCGCAAGTATACCTAATATATAACTCATCGGTAATTCCTCGTAATTTTATATTGTGGGTAAATTAAATCAAATTTATATCATTAATTGTTATCGATTTATAGGTATGTATTATTTCTTAATGAACTAAGGATCAGGATGACATCAGGGCAAAATGGCTAATATGGCTATAGTTGGAATTTAGAATTAAACAAAAGTCGCGATATACCGAGTTTTACAGATATACCTATGTATGTTGTCGACTCAAAATCAATATTTTATAATGTTTTATTATTAATGAGTTAAGTTTTCAATCAAGTCTATCTTGCCCCTTGACGGAATTTTATTATCGTATCCTTTGAAAGAAATTATATAATTTGATATCTCTAATAACTTTAAACGTATTTATTTGATGCATACAGTGTAAAAGACAATTTTGATCTTTATTAAAATTACGAAGCTAACGAATGCATTTATTTACATAAGGATTAATACTGAACAAAAGACAACAGACTCGAAAATAACGTATTATTTTTAGTTATATTATGGAACAAAAAAATAATTATTGTGTGTTAACCTTAAGAGATATAGATATGCTATCGTGGATTTATTTTATATTTAAGTTTGCAAACCAGTGTTTCGTAGCCCTTGATAGAATTATTAGTAATTCAACATCAACTTTTAATTTACCGATATTACTTCGATTACTTCGAAGTTGTATTGTAGATAACGCCATCTATCAAATGTTCATTCAACGTAATTCAACAGAACAGTGATAGATAGCGCAAGTATACCTAATATTTAACTCATCGGGAATTCCTCGTAATTATAATCGTATCTTTCGCATTATAAATACATTTTCATATTATAAACCCATATTATGGGTAAATTAAATCAAATTTATGTCACATCTATTTGAATGATAATTAATTGTTACCAATTTATATGTATTATTTTTGAACGAACTCACGATGACGTCCAGGCTAAATGGCCAATATGGCGATTGTCATTTGCATTGGAATTTAACAAAATTCGCGACATACCGAGTTTTACGGATATATGTTGTCGACTCAAAATCAATATTTTTTAATGTTTTATTATTCACATAAGTTTTTAATCAAATCTATCATACCCCTTGACGGAATTATTAGTACACCTCTTTGTCAAAAGCCAATATGGAAATTGTCATTTGCATTGGAATTTAATAAAATTCACAACATACCAACAACAATTCAACAGTTTTACGGATATATGTTGTCGACTCAAAATCAATATTTTTTAATGTTTTATTATTCACATAAGTTTTTAATCAAATCTATGATACCCCTTGACGGAATTATTAGTACACCTCTTTGTCAAAAACGAACTACCATACAAACATTTATGCTCGATTTTAACATTTTCAACCCATTTTTTGAAATAAAAAGTAGCCTATAATGGATCCCAAGGTCACCACTATCTGTGTACACAATTTCATAAAAATCGGTTCAGTAGTTTTGGCGTGAAAGAGTAACAGACAGACAGACAGATAGAGTTACTTTCGCATTTATAATATTAGTAGGGATAGTAGGGATTTGACCATTTCATCCAATGCATCATTAGGTGGGACATTCCCAGTCAACTTTTATCAAATGTTCTATCCGAATCCACCCAGACCTAACGCGATTAAGGACTAACAGTCGAAAATCTAGATACACGACTGAATGCTAGACTGCATAGCCTTACATTTGAGGAACAGCCGATGCCTAACTGAGGATTAATGGCAACATTCAACTTTCAGCAGTGCCACAGTCTATTTATAGATTGGTTTTAAAAACGGGGAAATAGTTGATACAGTTTATCAAACCAGAAAGCCAAAAAACAATGTTTATTTCACTTGCATCAAAATTGACAGATTTCCAAACAGACTTTCAACCAGTATTTTAATTCTTAGTTTCCAAAATTATTCAAATAAATCTTTCATGACATCAAATCAAATTTCAATGCTGTCTATATTAAAATTTTTGAACTTACAAACAAACTTTTAACCCTTATCACATACTCTTACGGTCGATCTTACAAAAGCGGTAAAATGTATTAAATATTCCATTGTTCATACCACAGAGCTACAGGCTACAAGCAACAAAATTTGCGGACTTTCATACAAACTCTCCTCCCCCTTCCTAATTTTATTATGTATGACGAAGTGAGCGTGAATTCAGGAAAGTCAGGGTCTTCATTACTATCCATTCTTGAAGATTTCAAGTTAAATGCAGGAGTTATTCTTCTTCGATTTATTCAAAGTTGAAGAGGTTGAGGTGATCGCTTCGACGGTTGAACAAGAATCTTTTTATACCGGCGTTCGCTCGCCTTTTATAACAAAATTGCCCGAGGTGACAATAACACATTTATGGAGCGTAGACAAAATTACCATCTCTAAAAATCACTAAATATTGTTAATTTAATAAACAAACAATTTTCGATCTTTAAGCTAACTAAAATAATTATTTTCGGCAACGTGTTTTTCGTAAATATGCGGTGTCTCGCTGATATGTACAAATGGTGAAAAAAATATTCTATTACGTTAAACGTTTGGCTTTAGCCAAATAATAAGAATCATTTTTCTTGCATCGAAATTGACGTACTAACGTAATTGACCAAAAAAATCTTCGGCCTCTTTTTCACTTTTAGCCTCTCAGTGATAGATTTTCGGAAAACAATAAAATATATGTTCCAATATATCAAATCACAAACCTAAGGTACTAAATTAAGCTTGTATCTAAATCGGCAAAATAGAAAACAAACTTGCAGCCCCTAGTTTCCTACTTTAGGGGTTTATTATCTAAAATCATTAAATTAAATGTTACATTGTATTAAAGTAAATATTAAGATTCATTGACATTGTAAGAAAATTGGCGGACCTCCTAAAAATCTTTCAACCCCTGATTTGCCTCCTTGGGGACTAATTTTAGAAATCAATGATTAAGATATTCTATTAAATCAAACTACCACGTTTGGTACTTAGTGTCATTGAGCTTGGATTCCTTATTTAATCCCTATAAAAGAGCGGCTGCGCTCACCGCATTGGCTGCCGTCTTTTCAGCCGGTCACCTGGCTAGACGGTTCGAGCTCCAACTCCTGCTACCCGCAAACCTGGAAGCCCCTTTTTGGTCGCCTCTTACGACATTCAAGGGGTACCATAACCGTATTCTAATCCTGGAATTGCAGGGAGAGACCTCTTAACAAGACCTTAATATATCACAACATATAAAAGAAAAACATTACACGCCCCTGTTTGGGTCAGAAAAATTATATCAAGGCCAAATTTCAAATGTCGTCCAATATATCCAGAGCAAATTGCATGTCACAAACGAACAGACACGTAAACCACCAAACACATAACTTAATTTATAAAAGTTCCATTTCGATTTCACGTACGGATCCCTAAAAGATATTTTATTATATTTATATTTTTTAAGGTAGTAAAATGAATCATGACAAGCGTCATACATTATATCACACTTTTATATTTACTTACAAGTATAAATACAATGTGCTAAATAATTATTCCTATAACTTTTCCCAATAGCGGAACGAATAAGCAAAAGCCAAAGGTTAATAAAATATGAAACTCAAGATATTTTCACTTTGCCACCTTATCGTCGGGTTACTTTTCAATTTAGTGCATGGAAACTATAAGTTCATTTTTTCTTACATATTTATGTATATTAGTTAATGTTTGTGTTTTGACTTGTGTTTCGATGGAAGGTTGTGTGGTGCCGGTGTGGTGTGGTTGCCGGCACACTTTTATATAAGGCTAAAATCATAGTCCTAGGGAGTAGCAACGCATCTGTGATTGATTTCAGGTAGAATCCATTTTCTGTATGAAGTTAATTACAGATGTCCATGGGCGGCAGTGACCACTTACCATCAGGTGGACTGCATGCTCGTTTGCTACTTCAGTCAGATAAAAAAAATAAGAAATTGGAGGTACAAGGGTTTTTTCTTATCATTATTACGACCATATTACACTAAAATCAACCATTCTGAAAAATCATCGGAAAAAATTGTTAACCCTTTATTTTTTTCAATTAGTTTGTCTTTGCAACTAGCGATCATAAAAATTCAAGAAAATTGAAATAAATAATTCTTATCCTTACTCAATCCAAGGCTTCCTACATGTATATTAATTTATATCATGGATACTAGATTTGCCGGGACGAACAAATGCAAATATTAATACGAACAATTAAGTCGCCAATATTCGTCCACCAATTCGCATTTGGCCAGCGCGGTGGACTATGGCCTAAACTCTCTCATTCAGAGAGAAGACCCGTGCCCAGCAGTGGGACAATAATGGGTTGACGAGAGAAGTCGCCAATATTGACCAGGATCAGGTTCCCCTGCTTCCTTAAGTACTCCAAGCTCACCAATAACAAAATATATACAAACAAAAAGACCTGCAGAGTTTCTTGCTGGATCTTCTGAGTTGAGTTCGCGTTCCAATCCGGTGCAAAAAAAAAATGTAATTGTAAATTCGTAAGTGCCCCTTCGATTATACAAAATAAAGACATTGAGTTTCATTTCATTTCAGAAAGTAATCACCTTAAAACAACCTATTTGATATATGTATCAATCACACTTAGTAAACAAATAACGTTACCAACCCTTGTTTAGATCTTAAAAAATATTTCACCTGCCGCATTTTGAATATGCCAATCCAATAGATTCAGAAACAATTTGATGACATAGTCGGGCAGACAAGTGAACAGACAGATACATTAGTTCCATTTCAATTTGACGTAAGGAACCCAAAAAATATTTTGCGATGAAACTTTTTCAAGGTAATAAAATTAATCATGACAAACGAAATGCACTTTATCACAATTTTATTTACTTTCGAGTATAAATACAGTGTACCAAATATTTATTCCTATAACTTACCCTGATAAGAGGAAGCGTGTATAAAAGACAAAGGATAAAAAAAATGGAAATGGAAATCAAAATATTTTCACTTTATCTTCTTATCTTTGGATTACTAAATGAAAACTGTAAGTCGTTGTTTTTTCTTACTTATATTAGTCTAACCTTACATCTCAACTACGGAGATCCTGAAGAATGGGAAGAGTTTTGGCTATAGCCCATAGGACAAATTGGTAGATGTACGCAAATATAACATACAAAACTGCCGGAATTGTATGATATTCTCATGGTGGTTTACGTCATCATTACCTAAATTGAAAAATCTTAAGATTTGTGTAACTTGTCCATGAAAGCAGTCTTAAGCTAAGTTGGTTATCTAATCAAACTGATGGTCTATTAGTCTTAAACTGAAACTTTAATTGATAAACAGTCTTAATATTTTTTTCTGCACGTCTAGAAGAATTAGATTAGAACTAGATAATTTCCTCATATTATTAAAGTATATCACGGATATTACAGATGTGTCCAGCCAGGGAACCAATTCAAATGAAAATACGAACACTCAAGTCGTTAATGTTTATCAGAAACAAGGACCAAGTTCTGCGAGTGCTTCTGGTTTTCCAAATGTTCCTGCTGCACCTGGTCCCTCTCTCTCTCCAAGTTCTCCAGCTTCACCAAGTTCTCCTCCTGCACCAAGTTCTCCAGCTTCGCCAAGTTCTCCTCCTGCACCAAGTTCTCCAGCTTCACCAAGTTCTCCTCCTGCACCAAGTTCTCCGGCTTCGCCAAGTTCTCCTCCTGCACCAAGTTCTCCTCCTGCAGCAAGTTCTCCAGCTCCAACCAGTACTCCAGCTAAATCACCCAATTGCGGATTACTTGTAAATATTCATAATATTTTAGACTATGTTCGACTTCATGCACTGCTCATAAAAATACACGATAAAAAATATCTTAATTTTTGAGACATTTTAATTAAATTTTCTTTTTAAATAAGTTTTTTTGAGAGTTTTTTTGAGAGTTTGAGGTTTTCTGAGACATAGAGATCAAAAAATATAGAACATATCATTCACTATGGGTATCCATTTTTTTAATATCCATAAATTTGTAAATTTTATTTAAGTTAACATCATCGCTTCGATAAATAATTATTTAATGCCATCTTTATACAGTACCCATACCTTGTTGTCAACCCATCACTTTTCTACTGCTAGATAAACGTCTCCTCTTAGAACCACACTATGTGTGTGTGTGTTTGTGCCATGCCACTGATAGAAGTAAAGGAGTATTCATCAAGAACTATTTTTATTGAGCTCATAGGCATTTTTTTAACGCTATCCTTCCCGCGATCGCCTGGCTGGATAGTTCGAGCTCCCACTCTAGCCACCCGCAACCCCGGAAGCCCCCTTTTAGTCGCCTCTTACGACAGGCGATACCGTAACCCTATTCTGATCCCGGAACTACAGGGACGAGTTCATAGGCATCTAGACTAATTCTTTTTTTTGCGTCCACGTCTATCGGAGCTAAGACAACATTAACGAAATACTTATTTTTTTCAGCTTAACATTGTCAATGCGCTTATTAATGTCGGGGTAAGCTCACTTTTTATATAATTTTCAGTCCTAAAAACCACATGATGATTATTTATTTTGTTCAACTTTGTTAAACATGTTATTTTTCATTTCAGTGCTAATCCGTGTTAATGATGAGATCGAAATTGGAGCAAGATCTTTGGAAACAACTTGTCATCGTTAAATATAGATTTAAATAAAGCCAATATTCATTCTACGAGCGGCCTTAATACCCAAATGTTTATTTTAACTTAACACTAGCAGCTCGACCCGAGTGGATCTCCATAAATATATATATTTTATATAAAAGTATTATAAAAAATATATTTTCTATTTTATGGAGTAAAAGTCTAGGGTCTAAAAGTAATCCTAAAACATTTCATATCATAAAGAAAAAAGGTTTTTACGTCTGACTATACTGAAAAAAAAAATACGGAAATAATTTTAGTTTCATTTATTTTTACCCGATTACATTGTAAGAGAGGTGATTTATATTTGTTATCAAAATCGGCGCAGCCGTTTTCTTGACATAGGGGTTAAAAAGAGGTACGAAAAATCTAATGTTGTCAAATAAACTCAAATGGGGTATCAAATGAAAGGTTCAGGTATTTTCAGTCCATTGAAATAAAAGCTTGTTAATTTTAAACATGTTGTTATGTTTAAAATTACATACAACATTATGTTTAAAATTAACAAGCTTCTTTTTCAATGGACTGAAAAGAAAAAAATAAACTTCGTAGTAGCTTTTATATGATATAAAATTATACTATGCTACTAAATGATGGGTTTGACTACCACAAAGTTTATTTTTTTCTTTTCAGTCCCTTGAAATAAAAGCTTGTTTTAAAAAATATTTTTAATATCCCTACTAATCCCTACCAATATCCCTACTAATTAATATTATAAATGTGAAAGTAACTCTGTCTGTCTGTCTGTCTGTCTGCTACTTATTCACGCCTAAACAACTGAACCGATCTTTATGAAATTGGGCACACATATAGTGTTGACCTCGAGAAAGGACAGGCTGCTTTTTATCGAAAAAAATGGTTGAAAGCGTTAAAATCGGGCAAAAATGTTTGTATGGAAGTTCGTTTTTGACAAAGTCCCATATTGACAAGTCCGTCAAGGGGTACGATAGACTTACTTAAAACTTTATCTAAATAATAAAACATAAAAAAACATTGATTTCGAGTCGACAACATATATCCGTAAAATTCGGATTGTCGCGTATTTTGTTAAATTCTAATGTAGGTAAACATGTGTGACATGACAGTAGTGTGACATGACAGTAGCCATAACGGCCGCCCGGATGCCATTCTGAATTCATTCAAAAATAATACGTATAAATTTGTAACTATCAATTATCATAAAAATAGATGTGATTCAAATTGATTTTAATTTAATTTATGAATTTATGAAATATTTCAATAATAAAAAAGCATCCGTTGACGCGCTGCGACCGTGCAGCTTGCGACCTAATGTAAAATCGCTCTTAGAGTACAGGGATACCCAATTGATAACAGATGGCGCGTCATACTATTATAGTAAAATAGTTATTCGAATCCAATAATTCAAAGGCGATTGGTGTTTTAACATTGTTTCAAAATAAAATTATCGACTCCATTTGTCACTCCATGTTCATGTTACATAAATTGTTTCTTAACTATTATTGCATAAATAAAGTTATGTTATTGACCACACCCGTACATTTTTAGCGAAAATAAATATTAAGGACAAAATACAATTGATAGTCTTTTAAGCAAAATACTAACATTAATAAGTCGATCAGTATCTAAATAAGATATAACAATTATATCATGAATTATTATTATAAAGAAGCTTTTGCAACTTTTGTGATAAATAATTGCATTTATGAATATTGAAGCATAGTTGATGAACACTTGGCTCTAATAACAAACGAGCAAGGTCAACATTATTGTTCTTTTTATATTTATGATATGTTCATTATAAATAATGTTATAGAAAACATGCATTTAAATAACAACATATTTTAAATTAATTTTAGAATAACAAAGTGTGTCAAAATGAGCCAAAATAGATTATGTTCTTAACTCATAAGTATGTGAATTTCACATCTGTTATTAAAATCGTGATAGCCGTGTGGTGCCAAGTCGGGCGGATTAGAAACGCGAGGTCTGGGGTTCGAATCCATTTGTCTTATAATCTGTAGTTTTCATAAATACTAATTTTAGTATTATTTTTTTAATAACCAGCTCATTTTTAAATATTATTTAGTATCGGAAATGCAAAGCTTTCGCCCGCTTGGGAATCAATGTGTCACAAAGTTTATATGAGATTAATAGAGGTTTAACTTTTGTCAGGTAAAAGTACAAAATAATTTGGATTTACCTTGCCGACCAATTCAAATTTTAATGTAATGAACCACAAACAAGGCTTAATAAAGTTAAACTATAAACATACCTGAGCGCCGCTTAAATGTTAGTAGAACCAAAATTAGTTTACGTATCATAACTAAAACTAAAAATTTATTGACAGTATGTCAATAAATTTTTAGTTTTAGTTAGATGCACTAGGGGGCACGGGTAAAACGTTTTTAATAAATTTACTATTAGCGAAAAATATAAGATCTGATAGAAAAATAGCTATTGCCGTGGCGTCGTCCAGCGTTGCGCCCACACTTTTAAAAAGCGGTCATAATGCCTGCCTATTCGTCCACTCAAGATTTGTAGCAACGATTTCTCTAACATTTTTAATATTTCAAACCAAAGGAATACTGGAAATTCAATGCGGGATTGTTATTTGACTATTTGGGATGAAGATTCTGTAGATACAGCCATCGAGATCGAAGACATTATCCAACAAAATTTTTGGATTCCTTCAACCAGCCTCCCGGTACTCCTCCACACAAACTTTTTTTTTTAATAAAAATACGCTTTTTACACTCAATAAAATAGAAAATTTCTACAATTTCAATTTCTACAATAGGCCCCACACTAGGATTTTTTCCTGTGTCGTGGGTACCAACCATGGACACACAAGACGTAAATAGAAACACCCAGACCCAGAACATGAATCTATTCAGATTCCTGTCTGGCCGGGAATCGAACCGGGTGTGGTAGCTGCTCCGCAACGCGGGTCGTCAAGGTTGTCAAATTAATATTAAAAGTAGGTTCACCTATATGTAATCTTACTCAGAAATTTAAAAGGACTAAAATTACTTAAAATTGCATTTTTCAATTCATAAAAGTTAAAATCCATCTTTATAATCGATGCGCTTTAGTTTAAATGTTGAGGCGTTGTTTGAAAAGGTGTATTCCGATATTGTTAATGTGACCACTAAGGCTGTAAATTGGTTCAAAAAAGGGGTTTACGATATTCTGATTCGTCTTATTTTCATAACATTTTACATAACAATATGCACCTACCCACAAATACACACATAAAATTCGTTTTTTCACAATGTGTTTGTCCGGGTAATCCTTGACCGGCTAAACCGATTTTTACGGGTCTTTTACTATAGAAAATGTTATGGAACAACATGTATACTACTTTTATCGTAGAATTCCCACTGAGTGGAGATTTGCGCGGGACAAACTTAGCAATACATTGATTTGCACGCGGGCGTAGCCGCGGGTACAGCTAGTACTCTATAAACTAAACTTACCATTTTTTTAAATTTTAGTAGTAGTAGTAAACGTTAGGAGGCATACTCTATTTATGCATATATATACACTCACTGCGCGCCAGAACAGTGTCGACTTGATCGGTTGAATAATTAAAAATAAATCAAAATAATTACTGATAACAAAATGAACACGTCAAATCTACACCTGTTTGATATAATTACGACGTAATAGGTCCAGTTCGAAGCATAAAATTCTTATCAGTGCCAAATGTCAACCATATCGAAGAAGACCCATGCCCAGCAGGAGGACAATAATGAAATAATGGGTTGAACCCCCCCCCCCCCCCACCCTTAATCACCTTGATATCATATTTTTTTTAATAATGAAGTTAAATATATATGTATGTAGATAAAGCGTGTTTTTTTTACTTTTCATATCAAATCCTAGGTGAACAACTTCTAATCAAATACCATAAAAATAATTTGTCACGTTAAGGTTTTTATTGTAAGTAAATCGTAAATTTAACAACTCCACGTATTCATTAAATTATTATCAATGGACACGACAAACAAATAAACAGATTTCCTGTCACTATAAAAACCAGAATACATTTAGAAGAAATACACATGAGTGAGACCATACATACAAGTAAGACATTGTAGTTGGCAAGTCTTGCAACTCTTAACATAATGAATTTAAAATTTATGATTACTTTACTTGCATTCCTTTTCACCATTGGAATGACCCAAGGTACGATCACCTGCTGTTCCTTATTTTAGCCTATATCATAATCACGTGCTTACTTATTGCTCATCTTTTATTCATACATTATTTTTTGCAGAGCAAAGATTTAAAATATATTTTCATTTTTCAATGTTTCCTAAGCTTTAGGTGAATATAGTGCCCCTGACCCCGAGAGTGGTGGCTACGTGTACCCCGACTACTCCTAAATAAACAAGGTATGTCGCCTTTATTATTTATACTCCCGTCACTTTCCTGCTCCCTGGTTGACTGAGGAGATAAAAGCATTAATAACTAAAAAGAACAATGCCAAATCGAGGCACAAGTCAAGCCCCAGCGATTAAAATCTTTCAAAATACAAAAACATCAGGAACCAAGGTCTGGAAATTTCTAAGATCGCTAGGAGTTGGGAAAGCGCGTAACAATTCCTTTTCTAGTTACATCGACCTAGACTGTTTTAATCAGTTTTTCACTCTTTCTTGCATTTAATACCAAACTTACCTCAGAGGCCTTATATATTATTTTCATAGTCAAAGTTCCTAGTTTGTATGCCATACTTATAAATTGCAAGAAACGAAAGTTGTTATCTATAATCGCAGTTAGCCGTGCAAAGGGGTCTTCTACGTTGATATATTTCCTTGTGAATTTATAACAAGTGTTTCTCAATATCTAATTGTAATTTTATAATATATTTACAGGATTGCTCCGAAATCGTCAAGAGAAGCAGGAAGCAAAATGTTTATGTAAAAAAATATTTAAGGTACCATATATAAATACATATTATTACACCATTTCGCACTTTGCCAGCGCGTTGGGCTATGGCCTAAATCTTTCTCATTTTACGAGGATACCCAAGCCCAGCACTGGGACAATAATGGGCTGACGAAACATATTATAGATATAAAAGCCTTTTTATTATATTTAAAGTTCTTTTGAATTTCACGCCTCTGATAGGAAAATTAAACTGAAAAGTACTTCCAATTCAGATTCCTCTCACTGACAGGTTTTCCTGTTCACTTGTATATGACGCGATCATATTAGCCCTCGGGAGTTGCAATGCATCTGGGATAGTTTTTCCAGAAAGAACCCATGTTCTATATAAAGTCGCTTGCATTTGTCCATGGGCGGCAGTGATCACTTACCATCAGGTGGACTGCATGCTCGTTTGTTACCTCAGGTTTAAATACAAAAAATAGATCCATGCCCAGCACTGAGATAGTTGATGACACAGATATCCCTATTTCTATATCTATACCTACTTTACTAATTACTAATATAATATTTTAAAGAGCAAACCTTTGTATTTTTGTATGTTTGTTATGAATTAACTTAATAACTACTGAACCGATTTTAAAAATTCTTTCACCACTAGAATGGTACATTATTCTGAATTATCATGGGCTATATGTTTTCTAGAAAAACTAAGACATCCTTGCTAAAACTTCAGTAACGCGAACCAAAAGTGTAAAAAAAATTGTATGAAAATTCCTTTCACCGCGCACGCTGCGGAAACTATTGACGATAGACGAAACGTGTTCTACAATAGTAGAGAGCACATTAACATCCACCAAAACCTTCGCGATATGTCCAACTATTGTAGTTACGTTACTATAACCACTTTTTACATTTTAAATGTTACTAAAAAGTTGTATTGTACAATGTGCTAGTTCTACTAGTTCCTAACCATTACATCATGTATAACATAATAAATATTTAAATATAATAATAGTTAAAAAAACAGGTAGTGACAACGAGATTCGAACCAACGACCTGCAGTTTCTAAATAGTCTGATATCCCGCCAGAGCTATCCTGTTCTTAGAATCCACTGCGAAATTTATAGATACTATAAATGTAGCCCTTTTTTTGTTCTCGAGGGGGAAACTTACAAAAGGTATCCGACGCCGTGACGCCTAAAAAGGAGGATTCCGGATCTCGAAACGACTTCAACCGAAATCCTCCGAGCGCGTTCCCCCATCGGGTTCCTTCCAGGTGGGCATCTGGGCCCACCTCTCCGTCTAGTCTTTACGACGGTATGCGACCACACATACCGCCGTCCTTCCCGGGATTGCCTTTCCCGTTTTTTCTGCCAGATCCGTTTAATTTCGCAAACATTGGAATTTCGGTAGCAAGAATGTGTGCGATATATTCATTTATTCATATATATATACATACATATTATATTCATATAACCTTATATATATACACATGATTGTAACCCTTACAATTTGTTGTTTTCATATGTTTATGCACGTTGTTAAGTTCGCTGTACTTGTCTATAGTTAGGATTATATGTTTATCATATTTAAGGCCCTGTATTAGATAGTAACTTGTCAAATATGTAATGTAGTTGATAAGTCAAATAAATAAATAAATAAATATTTAAGTAATATGACATTTAGCAATTCTAGTCAGTATATAGAAAATAGTAACATAGGTACATGTTACTGTCGTACAGACAGAAAGTACCTACCCTCTTTGTGGCGTAGTCGACTGTGAGACTTAGCAGAATAAGCCTTTTGATTTGACAGATATAATTGATGCATTCATTAAAAGTCGTAATACATTGCAAATGATATGTAATGATGTAGGAATTATAGTTCTAATAGTCTTTGCACATATATATAACATCATATCTTACATGCACGTCAAGCTTTTCGTTAAAATATTTTTTAATTGTAAGTACAACCTGTACTTTACAAGGCGGTAGAACCAGTGTAGTTTGACCGGGGAAGTACCACCGCCACACCTATTTCTAGCGTGAAGCAGTTCTTGCGTTTCGATGGAAGGGTGTGGTTGCCGGCACACTTTCACATGAAGCGACCATCATAGTCCTCGCGAGTGGCAACGCATCTTCGATTGACTTCAGATGGAACCCATGTTCTTTATGAAGTTGATTACAGATGTCCATGGGCGGCAGTGACCACTTACCATCAGGTGGA
The DNA here is from genome assembly GCA_949699795.1 of Spicauda simplicius. Taxonomy (NCBI): domain Eukaryota; kingdom Metazoa; phylum Arthropoda; class Insecta; order Lepidoptera; family Hesperiidae; genus Spicauda; species Spicauda simplicius. The sequence goes on along the minus strand of OX453066.1, from coordinate 14,121,818 downwards.
CTCGTGCTCGTTTGCTACTTCAGTTAGATAAAAAAAAGTCAGTTATAAACGTGATATCATATGTTTTTTTAAATAATGCAGTTAAATATATATGTATGAAGATAAAGCGTGTTTTTTTTTACTTTTTATTTCAAACCAAGGTAAACAACTTCTAATCAAATACCATAAACATAATTTGTCTAATGTAACGTGAGTTACGTAACGTAACGTGAGTGACGTTATGGTTTTTATTTTAAGTAAATCGTAAATTTAATAACTCCACGTTTTCATTAAACTATTATCAATGGACACAACGAACTATAAAACAAATTTCCTATCACTATAAAAACCCGAATACATTTTGAACGAAAATACAGACAAGTTAGACCATACAAACAAGTAAAACATTGTAGTTGGCAAGTCTTGCAACTCTTAACATAATGAATGTAAAATTTATGATTACTTTACTTGCATTCCTTTTCACCGTTGGAATGACACAAGGTACGATCACCTACTGTTCCTTATTTTAGCCTATATCATAATAAATCACGTGCATACCTTATTGCTCATCTTATATTCATACCTTATCTTCTGCAAATCGAAGATTATATATTTTTTTATTTTCCAATGTTTCCTAAACTGTAGGTCAGAACAGTGCCCCTGTAGGTGACAGTGGCAGCGAGAGTGGCAGTGACGAGTACAGCAACTACGCCTAAATAAACTAGGTATGCCGCCTTTATTATTTATACTGAATGAGATATTCCAGTATGTTTAATGTATACTGATTGAAGTTTGAAGACCAAAAAGGTCATCAAATCTATACCGACTTAAATTTGACGACCAAAAAAGAAGTAAATGTTTCCTTCGTAGTGCATATTTTATGAATATTTAACCATTTTGGTGCATATTTCACTATTTCACTCTGCATATTTGCATGCATATTTTGGCATTTTGATAGTGCATTTAGTTTAAGATTTTTTTGGTCACATTGGGTATCGTGTTTTGTGTATTCGTCTTTTTTTTTCTTTATCTGTTTGAAGTAGCAAACGAGCATGCAGTCCACCTGAGAGTACGTGGTTACTGCTCCTCATGGACATTTGTCAGCAACTTCATATTACACTAAGACTAAGATACGTCATATAAAAGTATGCCGGCCACCTTCCATCGAAACGCAAGAAATGCTTCACACTAGAAATAGATGTGGTGATGATACATCCCCGGTCGTACTACACTGGTTCTACCACCTGGCTATTTATTATAGTTATTAGTTATAAGACCTCCACGACATGCATTAACAGCGAGATTTAAGTACGCTCATAATAAATAGCTAAATACTGATGACTTAGGGTAGGTATATTAAATAACATTCATATTTTTAAATATGTTCCTGTCATTTCTGATTCATTGTCTATTGCTACTATAGTTTAATAAGGCGTGAATAAGTTCTGAAAAGCCGTTTCATTTAAAAAAAAACATAAGCAAGGCTGATAGCACATGCGGAGAGAGACTATGACCCTCCACAGAGTCAAGGGCTCTAAGAAATCGGAGATCCTTGGTTATTGACAAGTTAGACCGCAAGGAATCAAAGGAGCTCAGCTGCTATTGTACGATAATACAAGAGATAGAGTAGTAATCCGCGTAAGGTCTCACGTGTGCCTCATAACGCAGAAGTTACCCCGTGGTGAAATATTTGTTTGATCTCTTCAACACGCCCAGCTCTTTAATACCAAACTTACCTCAGGGGTCTTATATATGTTCATAGTCAAAGTTTCTAGTTTGTAAGCCATACTTATAAATTGCAAGAAATGAAAGTTGTTATCTATGATCGCAGTTAGATAGCCGTGCAAAGGGGTCTTCTACGTTTATATAATTCCCTGTGAATTTATAACAAGTGTTTTTCTGTGTCTAATTGTAATTTTATAATACATTTACAGGATTGCTCCGAAATCGTCAAGAGAAGCAGGAAGCAAAATGTTTATGTAAAAAAATATGTAAGGTAGCATGTCATATGTGTATATATTTGAATAAATACATGTTATAGATATAAAAGCCTTTTTATTATATTTAAGTTCTTTTAAATTTCACGCCTCCGATAGGAAAATTAAACTGAAAAGCACTTCCAATTTAGATTCCTCTCACTGACAGGTTTTCCCGTTCACTTGTATATAACGCGATCATATTAGCCCTCGGGAGTAGTGCATCTGTGATTGTTTTCCCGATAGAACCCCTGTTCTATATAAAGTCGCTTGCAGATGTCCATGAGCGGCAGTGGTCACTTACCATCAGGTGGACTGCATGCTAGTTTGCTACTTCAATCAGTTAACGAAAGAAAAAATACAAATACACGAAACACGATACTCAATGTGCGGCGGCGACAGTGGTCATTTTCCTAAATTTGTAATATCTTCTGAACGGACCTCTAGATTAAAGTAACTCAAAAAGTTATTTATAGGTATTGAAACAGTTTTGAATATAAAATAATTTATTTGGATAAGGATTAACACAAAGGTATGACAATCTGATTTAGGTCAGCTTTTTAGTAACATTCAAAATGTAAAAAGTGGTTATAGTAACAGTTCTATCCTAAGTAGATCATAGAAGCGTCAAGTATGCTCCCAAAGATATTGGTAGATAAGACTGGGTATTATTTTAATGCTATAAGTAATACGAGGTTTTAACGCTACAGGAAATAAATATTATGAACGTTCGAAACGCATTGATGTAAAAACGTGTAAGAGTCGCCGCACACGGGCCACCGGCCGCAACCACAAAACGCTGCCTCTGGCATATTTCCTATAGTTTGTGTACATTTTATATAAATTCACACGGAAACTCTTCCAGCTTCTAGTGGCAGAGTTTGTGGCCGCAGTGAGTGGCCAGAGTGCGGCGACACTAAAATATTTAAAATTTCCAACGCTTTTTATGTGTCACTGCGGGGGTCGGATTTCCTCCCACATCAGGTAGTAAGTTAAAGCAATTTCTCTACGCTACTTCAGCCTGGATTGACGAACCCAGGAACAGATTATACAACGGACCCCTATATGTGTCGCACGTGTTTAAGACGGCAAGGTTTTCAATTGCTATCGGATTTGATGTGATGTCTTATAGTGCCATCTCGCATGGATTTTCCACTAGTTAATTTTGCAGTAAGTTTCATAGTTATCTTTTGAATTCCGTAGATTGGTTGTGGTCCGCTCAATTTGACGCTATGCTAAGATTAGTTGAAGGTATTTTTCTACAAAATAATATTTATAGAGATACTAGCTGACCCGGCGAACTTTGTTTCGTCAAAGGAAGATTAGACCTTAGATTTCAAAATTATTATATCTATATCCCTATCACAAACAAAAGGTCATTTACCCTTTGTCTTTAGAGGTATCAAAGGGTCGAAATATTTTTTTTGTTAAATATTATAGATTTTTTGGCAGGAAAGGCAAAGAGTTCTAACCTATATAGCCGTTCTCAACTTATCTATTATTCTTAACTTAGAGCAGTAGTGTTCCCGCTTGAATTGATGCACGCGAATACGCTACTTTTCTGCGTGATACACTATCACAACATACTGTATACCGCATTATGTACACATGTTACAATTATAAATAGAATAAATGAGCCAAATTGCTGCCCCGTGGAAATGTACTCAAGACACTAGCAGCATTACCTCGCTGTATTGCTAAACTTATTTGTTGGCCGAGGTAAGCTCCAGCTCTCGGGTCACCGGAGGCGTCAATCAGGCGCGAAGACAATTCTTTGTAAAAATGTTTCGCTTCTGGTCCCCACGGTCCCATCGTCTCTACTGCAAACGGCACAAATATGTAGTCCTGAGAAATGGCTGCATACTTGCGCCGCTTCACAGTTTCTGCAGATTCGGCTGCCGGACCAGCGTGCATCGAAGTTGCCCGTATATGAGATGTATTATTATATTATATTATTATTATTATTATAAGTATTCTTTTAAATTTAATTGTTTTCTAAACGACAGGATGAACATCAAATGTTTGACTGACGAGGAATGCGAAATTGTTGTTTACTACATTCCAATATTATTTTCCTATTTACCCACGTTTTAAATCTTCCCTGGACTTCCACAAATATGTCAAACCAAAAATAAACAAGCTGGTCCAGCCATTCTCAAGTTTTACCGAGACTAACAAACAGCAATTGATTTTTGTACATACTAGTCACCGGACGTATAGTAATTAAAATAAAAAAAATAAACTTCATATTGGCCAAAGTAGCACCAATATTTCTCTAATTTAAATAAATTGTAATGATTTTCAAGTTATTTTTAAAGCACACGTTAAATGAAAAAAGAGGTTTATCAACTAAGCTGCATTTAAAAGCTAAAGCGGGTAATTTGACAAAGACATCTGACATTTTTGACGGAATAGAACATTCAATTTCTTACTATGAAAACTTTATGTGTTTTCCTAGTTGAAGAAATTGAATGTTCTATTCCGTTTATTATGTATGTGTCTGTGGAAATGCAAGGTAGTGTAATGTGGTTTGATTAGTTTTAGTTGATTTTGTGTATGTTTTACGCATTATTTGCAAAAAATATTAGCATTGCGCAATCCTTCTCTACATCAACTATAACCGTGCGTAATTTCATACTCCTCCGCCTGTGGCAAGTATCCTAAAACGAACCACAAGATGTTGCTGCACGTATTAATATATATTAATATATAGATAGATAGAAGATATAAGTGTAGAATATATGTATGATTCATCGTCCCCACCAATTCGCACTTGGCCAGCGCGGTGGACTATGACTTAAACTCTCTCATTCTGAGTGATTTTTTTTTTCAAGGTGGTAGAACCAGTGTAGTTCGACCGGGGAAGTACCACCGCCACACCTATTTCTATCGTGAAGCATTTCTTGCGTTTCAATAGAAGGGTGTGGTTGCCGGCATACTTTCACATGAGGCGACCATCATAGTCCTCGGGAGTAGCAACGCATCTGTGATCGACTTCAGATGGAACCCATGTTCTGTATGAAGTTGATTACAGATGTCCATGGGCGGCAGTGACCACTTACCATCGGGTGGACTGTATGCTCGTTTGCTACTTCAGTCAAATAAAAAAAAAATGGGTTGACGAGAGATATGATATGAAAATATGATATATATCTTAGTTGCTACATACTGTCTCAGTGCTGGGCATATTTTAACCTGAGATAACAAACGAGCAGTCCACCTGATGGTAAGTGACCACTACCGCCCATGGACATCTGCAAGCGACTTTATATAGAACATTGTTCTGATCTGAAAATAACAAAAATAACACATGCATTGCTACTCCCGAGGGCTAAGAGGGACGCCTCATATAAAAGTGATCGGAAAAACCTGTCAGTGAGAGGAATCTAAATTGGAAGTGCTTTTCAGTTTAATTTTCCTACTAGAGGCGTGGAATCCAATAGAACTTAAATTACAATAAAAAGGCTTTTGTATCTATAACATATATTTATTGAAATATAAACATACATAAATATATGATATGGTACCTTAAATATATTTTCACATAAACATTTTACTCCGTGCTTCTCTAGGCGATTTCGGAGATATCCTGTAAATATATTAAAAAATCACAATTAGAGATTAGAAATACTTGTTACAAATTCACAAGTAATTATTTCAATGGTGAGAGACCCCTTTACATGGCTATTTAACTGCGTTTATAGATAACAACTTCCATTTCTCGCAATTTGTAAGTATGGCATAGAAACTAGGATTCTTGACTCAGAGGTAAATTTGGCATCAAAGAGCTGGGCGTGTTGAAGAGAGCCAAGCAATACGTCGCCGCGGAGTATCTTTTGCGTTATGAGGCACAGGTGAGACCTTACACGTATAACTACTTTATCTCTTGCATTATCGCTCAATAGCAGCTGAACCTTCTTGACTTCGTGCGATCTATATTGTCAATAACCAAGGATCTCCTATTACTTAAACCCTTTAACCCTGTGGAAGGTAATAGTTTTTCTCTGTTTAAGGACTAGCGTTTATGAACATAATCACGCCTGATTAAACTATAGTAGCAATAGACACTAAATCAAAAATAACAGAAATATACACCTACTTAGAAGTATAAATGTTATTTAATACACCTACCCTAATTCTTAAGTATAATTAGCTATTTTATTATGAGCGTACTTAAATTTGACATTTGTAATTTTCCGCGTAATTTATCTCTCTTTTAATGCATGTATAATAATTAACCAGTAGTACCACCGCCACATCTATTTCTAGCGTGAAGCATTTCTTGCGTTTCGATGGAAGGTTGTGGTTGCCGGCATACTTTTTTATGACGAATCTTAGTCACCTTAGTCTTAGTATTATATGAAGTTGCTTACAAATGTCCATGGGCGGCAGTGACCACTTACTATGGACATGGTGGACTTCATGCTCGTTTACTACTTCCATCAGATAAAAAATGCTAATACCCAATCGATCTTTTCATAATAAGACAACAACAACAAAACATTTCTTACATCACTACATAGTATAAAACAAAGTCGCTTCCCGCTGTCTGTCCCTCTGTATGCTTTGAGCTTTATAACAACGCTACAGATTTCAATGCTGTTTTTAAATAGATAGAGTGATGCAAGAGAAAGGTTTTTGTGTCTAATATAGTGGAGGAACAATGATAGTTTTAGTATTTTGAGTTTTAGGCGGAATGAAGTTCGCCGGGTCAGCTAGTAAATAATAAAGGCATACCTAGTTTATTTAGGAGTAGTTAGAGTACTCGTCGCTGTCACTGTCGCCACTGTCGCTGTCATAGCCACTATACTGACCTAAACGTTAGGAGATATTGAATAATTAAAATACATTTTAAGTCTTCGCTTTGCAGAAAATTATGTATGAATATAAGAGCAATAAGGTAAGCACGTGGATTATTATACATGCTTATAGGCTAAAAATGAACAGTAGAACCGTACCTTGGGTCATTCCAATGGTGACAAGGAATGCAAGTAAAGTAAAAATATATTTTAAATTCATTATATTAAGAGTTGCAAGACTTGCCAAGTACGATGTCTTACTTGTATATATGATCTCACTTGTCTGTATTTTTTCTAAATGCATTCTGGTTTTTATAGTGATATGAAATTCGTTTTATTGTTCGTCGTGTCCATTGATAATAATTTAATGAACACGTGGAGTTGTTAAATTACGATCTTCTTAAAATAAAAACCTTAACGTGACAAATTATTGTTATAGTATTTGATAAAAATTTGTTTACCTTTTGTTGCGCTTTGGAATGAAAAGTAAAAAAAATAATCTATCTTTCTACATACATAATTAATATATATGTAGAAAGATATATCACAGACATTTTTTGAAATCACGCATTAAATTGTAAAAAATGTTTGCATTCTTAAGCATACAAACTATAAAGTAATTATTTATCTAATCTAATATATAAAATTCTTGTGTCACAGTTTTAGAAATTAAACTCTTCCGAAACGGCTTGACCGATTTTGATGATTTTTTATATGTACATTGAGTAAGTGTGAGAATAGGTCAACAACTATTTTTTTCAACCCCTAAGTATTAAGGGTGATTCACCCCATTTTTTTTTATTTTGGACAAATTTTTATTTGGTTATTTTTTATGGTGTGGAATTAAAAATAAATTTACTCCTAAATTGTCACTCCCTTTTTTTAAATAGCATTATATATTTTTTAATCCCGGTCGATAGCTGATCAATGAGGTCCCGTTTTGCGAAATTCTTCTACCTGGGATCAGCTAAATTGCAAGTCAAGCAATTGGCAATTTACACCCTTAAGTGCTAAGGGTGGTTCACTCTAAATTGGTCAGTAGGCCGCATCGCTACCTTTTCCGCTACCTTTTACTAGCAGGGCGTCGCCGCCCTGCTATTAGTTTGCTTTTCCCTTTCTTTCCGAATTTTGCGTTCTAAAGTGAACGTAACGAAATGTAGCGAATGTAGCGTAACGGTACAATGTAATGTAAGACTACAATGAAACGTAAAGTACAATGAAACGTAACGTAATACCGTAATGAGCGTTACAAATTATAATAACGTTACAATATAATGTAACGTAAAACCGTAACGTAACATTAAAATTTAACCTAACGTATCACCATAACGCAACTTTATAATGTAACGTAACGTAACACCGTAACGTAACGTTACAACACAACAAAACACCGCAACACCGTAATATGTAACACAGTAACGTGACGCCACTCACTGCGCGCGAGTGGCAGCCGCAGCAGCGCGACTGAGTTCCCTTTTTCTTCCCGAACTTCGTTCCTACCTGCTGTCCCACGATACCATCTTGTTTTCCCAAATAATTGTTTCATAATAATAATAGTACACTTTATTGTACCCAAAATAAAAACAAACAAAATTAAATAAAATACAGTTTTTAATACAATACAAAAGGCGGGCTTATCGCTAATCAGCGATTACTTCCACGCAACCTCACGGTGCCGAGTTGAAATAAAGCTATAAAAAAAGAATAAGTAGGGTCCGAACAAAATAATTATAAATAAACATTTAGAAATAAATAAAAGCATAAATAGTCAAAGGAGAAACAAGACAGATATGAACACAATTTTAGAAGAATTTTAGTTCAATGTTTATTTTTTCAAAATGTATTTAAAAAAATTCAATCAACGGAACTTGCTATTGTGCTGTTCCCAAGCGGAAGAATATGGTAAAACGGGGCCCCATTAGGGGTCTAGCGGTGTTACTTTACGCCACGTTAAAAGCACGGAGTAGGGATAGAAGTATTCTCCTGTCCTTCTTGCAACAAAATGTGTCTTACTTTTTACAGCTTTCGGGAAAATTTCGGCCATTATTATTGTTTTGTACGTCAACCGCAGTGACGTTTACATATACAGGAAAGTCATTTTAGTTAAACCATTTATAACTCAAGAACGCCTGGATTTTTATTGTTGTTGTGTGTTTGCATTTATATTCGTCAGGAATAGTATAATTCGTGTTAAAATTAAAATAAATCTATTGTTCATTAGCTGTTAAAGGTATAAAATAAAAGATACCATACATATACAATAATTTCATTTTTTTTATTTAATAGTAAATTTCATTACGAACTCTTCTATTTTTGTCACGGGTGTGGCGGATTATTTATTATATTTTACTAGTAGTTAATATTTATGACAAAAATATTTATAGTCTTTGTTTACAACATTAACGCCACCGTTACAAAGGAAATAATTATCTATCGACCAACAGTCATTATATTATCGTGACCCAACAGATGGCGCTAAGAGATGGCCGCACGTGCACCGGCCGATGTCGTACGATTTGGATGCGTGGCGGGGCACGGACCGCTGTCTTTTTCAACAGGCTCCTCCTTGCTCTCGCTATTGTCATTAAGCGATAGCAATTGAATTCGGATTGCTGTTAACTTCTTAGTCTATTTAATTGACTATTATAACTGGAATAACTAAAGTTATAGTTTTTTTGACGGGAACGACAAAGGGTTCTGACCCATAAAGCCGTTGTCTACGCGCGATACACTATAACAACATACTGTAAATCGCACTACGCACATAAAGATAAATTTACGCCGAGACAACGCGACGCAACAAAACAAAAGTATTCCTTTAAATTTAATTGATTTATAAACGATCAAAAATTTGACATTTAGGAATAAATTGTATAGGAATGCTTAGTTGTTGTTTACTGTATTCCAAGCATTTTTTATCATTTTTAGCATTTAAATCTTCCCTGAACTTCACAATTAATTCTGAACCAAAATTAACCAAATCGGTCCAGCCATTCTCGAGTTTTAGCGAGACCAACGAGCAGCAATTGATTCCTATATATATAGATAAAAGATAAAGATATGATTCACCGTCCCCACCAATTGGCATTAACCGGTGCGGTGGACTATTGCCTAAACTGCCTCATTCTAAAAGAAAACCCGTGCCCAGCCGTGGGACTATATGGGTTGACGAGAGATATGATTTCAAAATAACATCTATATCTTCGTCACCAAATACTGCCTCAGTGCTAGGCATGGATCTATCTTTTGGTATTTATACCTGTGGTAGTAAACGAGCGTGCAGTTCATCTGATGGTAAGTGACCACTGCCGCCCATGGACACTTGCAAGCGACTTCATATAGAACATTGTTCTATCTGAAAATCAATAACAGATGCATTGCTACTCTCGAGGGCTAAGACGGTCGCCTCATATAAAAGTGACCGGAAAAACCTCTTAGTGAGAGGAATCTAAATTGGAAGTGTTTTTCAGTTTAATTTTCCTACTAGAGGCGTGGAATCCAATAGAACTTAAAATACAATAAAAAGGCTTTAATATCTATAACATATATTTATTCAAATATAAACATACATAAATATATGATATGGTACCTTAAATATATTTTTACATAAACATTTTGCTCCGTGCTTCTCTCGGCGATTTCGGATCAATCCTGCCTGTAAATATATTATAAAATCAGAATTAGACATTAGAAATACGTGTTACAAATTCACAAGGAATAATTTCAATGGGAGGAGACCCGTTTGCACGGCGATCATAGATAACAACTTCCATTTGGCATTAAATTTGGCATCAAAGAGCTGGGCGTGTTGAAAAGAGCCAAGCAATACGCTACCGCGGAGTAACTTTTGCGTTATGAGGCACAGGTGAGACCTTACACGGATAACTACTTTATCTCTTATATTATCGCTCTGTAGCAGCTGAACCTTCTTGACTTCGTGCGATCTAAATTATCAATAATCAACGATCTCCTATTAATTAAGCCCTTTAACTATGTGGAAGGTAACAGTCTCTCTCCGTTTAAAAACTATCATTTAAGAACTTATTCACGCCTGATTAAACTATAGTAGCAATAGACAATGAATAAAATAAAGTCTTGAGTATAATTAGCTATTTATTATGAGTGTACTTAAATTTGACATTTGTAATTTTCCGCGTAATTTATCTCTCTTTTAATGCATGTATAATAATTAACCAGAAGTACCACCGCCACATCTATTTCTAGTGTAAAGCATTTCTTGCGTTTCGATGGAAGGTTGTGGTCTCTTACATGACATCTTAGTCTTAATGTTATATGAAGTTGCTTACAAATGTCCATGGGCGGCAGTGACCACTTACGATCACGTGGACTTCATGCTCGTTTGCTACTTCAATCAGATATAAAAAACTAATAACCAATCGATCTTATCATAATAATTTAACAACAACAAAACATTTCTTACAAGATTTAATAAGAATGATTAAATTCAACATACTAGAATATCTTATCACTACATAGTATAAAACAAAGTCGCTTCCCGCTGTCTGTCCCTCTGTATGCTTAGATCTTTAAAACAACGCTACAGATTTTAATGCTGTTTTATAATAGATAGAGTGATTCAAGAGAAAGGTTTTTATGCATAATATAGTGGAGGAACACTGATAATTTTAGCATATTGAGTTTTAGGCGGAATGAAGTCCGGTCAGCTAGTAAATAATAAAGGTATACCTAGTTTATTTAGGAGTAGTTAGAGTACTCGTCGCTGTCACTGTCGCCACTGTCGCTGTCATAGCCACTATACTGACCTAAACGTTAGGAGATATTGAATAATTAAAATACATTTTTAATTTTCGCTTTGCAGAAAATTATGTATGAATATAAGAGCAATAAGGTAAGCACGTGGATTATTATACATGCTTATAGGCTAAAAAATGAACAGTAATCGTACCTTGGGTCATTCCAATGGTGACAAGGAATGCAAGTAAAGTAATAATATATTTTAAATTCATTATGTTAAGAGTTGCAAGACTTGCCAAGTACGATGTCTTACTTGTATGTATGATCTCCCTTGTGTGTATTTTTTCTAAATGTATTCGGGTTTTTATAGTGATAGGACATTCGTTTTATTGTTAGTCGTGTCCATTGATAATAATTTAATGAAAACGTAGAGTTGTTAAATTTACGATTTACTTAAAATAAAAACCTTAACGTGACAAATTATTTTCATGGTATTTGGTAAAAAATATTTTAAAGAAAAACATGACGCGCATGCAAGATATGAAGTTATACATAATTATATGTAAGCAAAGACTATTAGAAGTATAATTCCTACGTTATTACACATAATTTGCAATGTATTACTATTTTTTAATGAATTCATCAATTTTATCTGTCAAAAGGCTTACATTCTGCCATGTCTCTCTCCCGACAGCGCAAGGAGGGTAATGTTTTTCGACTGAATGTATGTATGTACGTACGTCTGTTTGTATGTATCCATTTCTAGGGCACGCTACAACCCAAACGGCTTAAGGGATATATAGGTACATATCAAACGACGCCGTTGTGAAATGATTGCAAAAAATATGGATTGAATTGTACTATTGAGTGCTTTGTACTGCATGTAATTTGGATAAACGGTTTAGAAAATATTACGAGTACACTATCAATACTTGCTTGAAAAATGATTTTAATGAGCTTATTAGATACTAAGCATACCTACTTAAACTTTGTAAGTAGTTAATATAGTTAACATAATGATAAATAAAAAAATTCCACCATTTCGCACTTGCCCAGCGCAGTGGACTATGGCCTAAACTCTCTCATTCTGATAGAAGACCCGTGCCCAGCAGTGGGACAATAAACTAAGACAATAAATAAATCCTATGAGTAAGGCTTGCAGTGCCCTGCATCCATAATGAAATTTCCTATTAAATAAAAAAACAGTTCAGAAATAGCCAAATTATTCAGATTTATCATTCATTTTGTACCTATAATGGCTAATGACCGTGAGATTTTTTTTTTTAAATTTTAACTTTTATTATGCTATTCCCGACGAAAATAAATCCTAACAATAATAATGGCCGAAATTTTCCCGAAAGCTTTGCATGAGGGACAGGAGGATACTTCGGTTAGCTGTTTACGGGTTGAAAAGTAACACCGGTAGACCCCTATTCGGCTATCGATCGGGGTTTAAAATATAAAAAGTTATTAAAAATAAGGGTTGATGGTAGGAGAGTATAAAATTAGGACTGAGTTTATTTTTTAATTCCCCATAAAAAATAACCAAGAAAAAAATTGTTTAAAAATAAAAAAATAGGGGTGAACCACCCGTTAAACAGGGTACTGCAAGCCTAAGTTATAGGCGTAGGAATATATACGACGTTCAATTTGATCTTTAACTCTTCAACCCTAGTCCCTAACAATGCAGAGTATTGCAAGTGTGAGTCATAGGAGTTAGCCATTTGTTACTTACGGATATGTCTTTGCTTAGTAATCTAATTATGACTACTATGCAAAGACATTCGATGAAAAAGTAGACCTTCAACTCCTTAACTCTGATGATACAGGGTACTTCAGGCCTAGCCCATAGGGGTTGCCTAATTAGTGATTATGGATATATAGAGGATAGACAGGAGAGGAGGAGAGGATAGAGCAATTCTAACAAGATATATTTGGTGAAAAACTTGATTTTCAACTCCTCGGTTTTCATTAAGTGCTAAAATCTTTCTAAACCATAGATGTTAGCCACTTGGTCTTGGATTTTTTTATGTTGTGGTTTAGGATTAGATTTATCTGGAGCGTTTTATATAGGATTGGTTAGGTTGAGTTGGAACTAAGCTAAGTTTTGTCTTTTCTAAAAGAAAGCGAGCAGGGAACAAAATCCTGCGAGCGGGCGCACCCAGTTCATATAAATTATTTATATTTATTATTCTAATAAAAATAAAATTAATATTCTTTTTTATAAATTTTAAAGACTAAAGTCTAATCTTTCTTTCCTTATAAATGTCTCTAAAATATATATATATGGAGTCTATCAACCTCTTTAAATCAACAAAAATACAAGATTTTGAGCGAAAACCCGTATCCAAAAGCCAAGGAATTAATAATAAATAAGTGATAAGGATTTATAATAAATTTAGAAGTCAATGTTATGTTTTATTTTTATTGACCCAGACCCGTGTAAGCCGCGTGTTGTAATTACAATAATAATTTAACACGATAAATCAATAAAACTATCTTTTAGCTGTAAAACTGATAATTCTATGTCTCTTTAACTGAAATTGTTGTGTGTTATTTTATGAGCGCATCATTTACCTATAAATATGATATCATATATATATATTTGTAAATACCGAAAGTTAATAAAAGCGGCAGGTAAAAGATGCATTTGCCACTATAATTTCTTTAAAATACCTTATTACTTCGTGTTTAAATACATATAATAACTGGGTATTTTGCCTTGTGCATGAATGTTGTTTTTCAATCGGTCATTTAACTGTCTTTCTGCATAAATAGAACGAATTGATTTACATTGTACTACTTTCATAATGCAACACTCGTTAATTAATCAGATGCAACGAGCTCTTTTGGTCGTAACTGAAACCAGTTTATGAAATTTAAACCGAAAATAAACTCGTGTTATTTACAAACACGATTTTTATACCGTACATACTATTGAAAAGTAACGTATGGACAAATATAAAAAAACACACGCCAAATAACAAAGGATGTCAGATATACTCAACAAAGGATCTGTCTTTCATCTCGTTAATTGCAAAATTTTAGAAACACTAGTAAAATCATTTTCATAGTAGTAGCATTTTTACTGAGCGGAGTACAATGTCTATATTAATATTATTGCTGAACGAACTGGCACATATAGTTATAGGCAATGTAATCGATGAGACAAAAATATAATGATAGTGTGTTCTTTTCTGTTTAAAAATCTGTCATGGTGGAAATTGTGTAATGTGTGTCTCGGTCAATTTAAATAAAAATACATTTAAAATATTGCGTATTACTTTTATTTTCAACATCCTTCAATTATATTATGAACCGGAGTTTGATCATTGAAATGCGCAAATAGAAAAAAAAAAGGTAAGTATCGTCGCCTCAATTGCTTTGAATTTGTGGACACACACAACGTCACTTGCCTGATTCTCTTTTCTTAATAATTCTGATCTTGTTACTTCAGAAAACCAGATCTATACATTTCAGTATCAATGTAACGCTTTCTTCTTTCCCTTTTTCCTTTCAGAGTATTTTCAGATTAAAACGATTCTACAATGGAATTCTCTTCCTTAGGAACTAAGCAACATGTGCTCTCAATAAACTTTTTATATGAATATTGACACTCACCAAACAAATTCATATTATCCTACTACATATCTATCACTTGATCTTCTTTTATTTATTCAAATATTTTTTCTTTTATTTCACATTTTATCTTTACCTTTTCTTTACATTGAAGTAGCAAACATGCTTGCAATCTACCTAAATGCCCGCTGTTATCCATGAACATCTGTAAGTAATTCCATATAAAAGGAGTTTTATCTTAAACCAGTTACAGATTTGTTGCTACTCCCCAGGACTAAGATGCCTGAAAAAACCAGACTCTTCCACCGAAACGCAAAAACTACCTTACGCTAGAAATAGGTAAAGAGATGATACCTCCCCGGAGACTGGTTTCCACCCCTGGCAAGATGGTAGTAAACCTCTGTCATACTATCTTTCCTTTGTTATATATTATTTTCATTTATATTTTTTTCAACTTCGACATATTTTTATTAAGTGAAAGAAAAAGTGGAAAATAAAACCTCTACCTACATTAAACTATATTTTTATGTTGTAGTACCTTACCCATATTGAGAAAGTAAATCGAATTGATAGAGTCTTCCGATTTGAATATCAAAAGAATTTCGCGGACGAAACGCAGTATACATTTCGTAGGTTCTTTGAAGATGAAACTATTTTAGTATCGTGCATGTATGTAGCATCTCGGTGACAGATTGGGGATAATGGCCGAATACCGAATACAAAGCAAGAGACGATAGGTTGCACCCGAATGGAATCTAATTTGAAAATTTTCCACCCTCCGTATTCAAAAAGTGGATAAATCTCGCGAAGGCACGAAGTCGGTATCGGTAGAGGTTTTGTACAGGAAACAACCCTAAAAAGAAATGAATTTGTATGAAACTCCATGAAGAAAGGTTATTGTCGTCTCAGGACTTGGGAATTAACTCAAAAAAATCAAAGTACTTGTTTTTTTTGTGACCCTGATATTCACGAGTGATAACACTTTTAGCAAGATATCTTTCGTCTTTATGTATCACCAGATATCATTGCATATCAAGAAGTCTTTATGCATTCGTGTCTTTGCTGCTAAAAGATTGATTTCTGAAAAGTATTTATTTTTACCTAAGTATGCTTATCGGTTGATTTTTCAAAAATAATATTTACTAAATTATTTTTCTCTCATCGCTAAGTGTATGATACACTTATATGAAATTAATAAATATAATACTAATATTATAATAATTATAATATTAAAAACACTTACGAAGTGTAGTATACACCGATTATATCCGTTAATCGTATTAAATAATTAATTCTACATGAGTTGTTGTTCAGTCACATGTGTAAGCGGCCTTCATTTCAACCTTCAATGGAAATATCTTGAATGTTCAATGAAATACGATTATGATTTTATACTTTTTATACCTATACTTTTTATATATGATAATCAATCATAAGTACATAAACACTGTTCTAACACTAACAAAAAAATCTTTATTTATATGATCACAGTACGGAAAGTGCATACAGTCCACATCTGATGATATGTGGTCATTGCCGCTCATAAATAGCTGCAGTAACTTTATATAGAACAAATGCACCATCTGAAGTGAATCCAGATGCGATCTACTCCTGGGTAGTCCCCAGGATAGTCGCCTCATATGGAAGTATGGCGGCGACCACAACTTTCCAGCTAAATGCGTCGATTGCTTCACGCTACAAATAGATGCGGCGGCAATACGCCCCCCCCCCCCTATCGTTAAGTTACTTATGCAAATTCTTGAAAATGAATATAGGTTATTATTTTGATATGATTGTGGTAAAATGCTACAGAACCTAAAAACTAATTAGAATTTATTATTATATTACAGAACAGATGAATGATTTCATGAGTAATGTCTACTCATGAAATCATTAATATCGAAATATTATAATGCATAACGCACAATTCTGAACAAAAAATCCTTTAGCATGTCCATACTACACAGCCCATCTCGATCTTGTATGTAGAATTTCGTTTAGGCGAAGAAATGACGCACACATAACGCCGAAAGTAGCTCCTCTCCATATGTGTGAGAAATCTCATTTGTCTCCATATTACCGTTGATCCATCCATCTGCATATGATACGGGAAACACAAGTTGCAAGATATTCATAAAAAATAGGGCTATCACGGTTGAAATGTCTTTTCTTTTTTATTTAAACTCTATTTAGTTATAATAGAGGTTTTATAGTAATAATGGGTTATACGCATTCACGCAGTTTACACTCATAGCCCCACAGTAGGATTTTCTCCTGTGTCGTGGGTACCATGGACACACACAAGACGAATACACAAACACCCAGACAAATAACATGAATCTAAACTCATCATTCAGATACCTGTCCGGGAATCGAACCCGGGACCCAATACGCGTCAGACCGGTATGGTAACCACTCCGCCACGCGGGTCGTCAAATCAAGGGTTATAATAGTAATGGGTTTAAATATTTAGATTGTTTAAAGTAATTAGTGTTATAGCCATTGTATAAATATGCTGTTAGTTAAAACTAGTCATAAAATTTGGAAAAAATCGCTCTCCAATACTCATGACATGACACTAAACCAGGGGTTTAGTATCATTTCCCCTTGGTGTTCTGTAAGTACTTGAATGATAAAGAAATTTTATTAAACTTAACACTTTATATAAGTAAAACATAGTGTTTAGTAAGAACATTGTTTTAATATTATTATATTAAAAACTCTATTATAATACATGGCTTTAAATAATATAAAAATTAACCTAGAACCACCTACGAATAACCATTAAATTTAACTACGTCCCTCAGACAAACAACGCAAGAAATATCTTATTGATTTTCCACACATGAATTGTTCATATAAGGTAGAAATAATTGTGGTGGTATCGGTAGTCCAATTTCTTATACTCTACCGTGTGTCTTATGTTATCTATGTCTGAAATAGTTTAGTACTGAACTCTTTTGTACGCTACGCCCGGCGAATCCTAAAATATATACCTAAGTCAGATTTAAAATGTACTTGTTACATCATAATAGGTAAAAAATATCAATCGGTCTTTGTATCTAACACGACTATCTACTATTAGTTTTATGTTCCTGTATAAACCGTTTCGTATATTGCATTATATATGAACATTGTATGTAATATTACCAAATTTTGTCTAAAAGTCCGTACTTAGACAATACTAGCTGAAACCCGCAGCTTCGCCCGCGTTTTAAAAATACCTGACATATACCTTTTTTTTTGTTCTCGAGGGGGAAACCTTCAAAAGGTACCCGACGCCGCGGGAGCGACGCAGGGTCATGTGGGATTTTTACCGCACTAAAACCCCCCCGGTGGCCGTCCGCAGTGCTAAAAGGAGGACTCCGGGACCTCGAAACTTCAACTGAAATCCTCCGAGTGCGTTGTCCTATCGGGCTCCTCCCAGATGGGCGGCTGGGCCCACCGCTCCGTCTAGTCTTTACGACGATATGCGACCACACATACCGCCGTCCTTCCCGGGATTACCTGACCGAACGGTTCGAGCTCCCACTCTAGCCGTCTGCAACCCCGGAAGCCCCTTTTAGTCGCCTCTTACGACAGGCAGGGGATGCCGTAGCCATATTCTAATCCCGGAACTACAGGGACACATGACATATACTTACGTATCCAATTTTATGCCTACAAAATTTTTAACTAAACAACATTATTTCGGTAGGACTGATAGCAACTTAGCAACTTCGAAGCGGACTCGCGCACGAAGGGTTCCGTACCATTATTTATAAAAAAACGGCAAAAAGCCCCATTTGTTTGATTGAAAATTCCTTGAATACTTCAAGCTCTACCTGTTGTTTCTGATTAATATTGAGTAAATAGATAACATTTGTCACATGAAAGTCCCCCCCCCCCTTAAATATTTATTAATACCAGTAGGTACTTGTACACATTGTACAGCATATTGTTACAATTATTAACAGCTCTTATTTAATAATCCATGCAAGTCGATCACTTAAGTTATCTTCGTTTCAATTCTACATAGATAGGTACATATGCCAAAATATCTTATATGACGTTCCATCGCAATCTCACATAGTTCTGAAGTTATGAATGAAGATAATAGTATCAAACTGCAAGTAAACTCCATTGAATGATAGAAAATTCTTCTTCAGTTGGCCGAAAAATCGATGTACACACATAAAAGAAACATACCAACCGAATTGATCCTCCTCCTTTTCGAACTCAGTTGAGTATATCATTACGTTAAGAAAAAAATATAATATTACCTGCATATAATTAATAGTGATATGTTACAAAGTCCCTATTTTAAACAAATCGTACCAAATGAATTCAACGTAATCGAATTTGAACTCAA
This sequence comes from Spicauda simplicius, assembly GCA_949699795.1. Lineage (NCBI taxonomy): Eukaryota > Metazoa > Arthropoda > Insecta > Lepidoptera > Hesperiidae > Spicauda > Spicauda simplicius. Next base: position 14,102,418 of record OX453066.1, on the reverse strand, counting down.
AATTATTCACTCACTTTTATATACCTACAAACTTCAAGAATTTGCCCTTGGCGTAACTCAGGATACATCCAGCGACATCTGTTATCCCTTATTAAAACAATACACAAAGTAAATCTTTCTAAACACGCTTGAAAGCTGAGAATGCTCGATCGCGGCAGCATCGTGATGTGTCTGCCTGTGTAGGTGTATCTATAGTTATAATCGTGAATATTGTTTACTTCTACGAAATACTACGAAAATAAGTATTAATTATATTTCCTTTGTTTTTTGTAGGTATAAATTTGTTTGTACGAAGTAGATTTATTACAAAAAGGTAGATTGTGAATTAAAAAACGGAATATCCATTTCCATATTAATTTAGTAAAAAGTAGAATTCTCATATTCAAAAGACATTTAAATTACATTTATTTGTATGGATGAAAGCACCTAATGGCCAACTTCTGTAGAATATGCAGTAGGTATCCTCAAATCAAGAGCAGTGAAACTTGAAACTTGCCCTCTTAATCGGTCCGAGGTTCAAACCCAGGCACGCACCACTGTTTTATGAGCGCAGTAGAAATTAATTATCACTGCTTTTCGGTGAAGGAAAACATTGTGAGGAAACCCACACTCCCGAGTGTTTCGTTAAAAAAAAGTTCTGGGAGGTATGTGAAGTCCACCAATTCGCACTTGGCCAGCGCGGTGGACTATGGCCTAAAATTTTCTAATTCCGCGAGAAGACCCGTGCACGGCAGTGAGACAATAATGGGTTAGCGATGTATCCTCGAATCATAGGGAGGTAAAGGTCAACTTTTACATTATTTGTTTCTGCTTACAAACCTCCTTAAATATTTGTAAGTAAAAAAAATCTAACTTTTACGGTTAAGCAGGCAATACCCCTACATCATGAGGGTTGAGGGGTTGAGGGTCAAATTTTTCACCATTTGTTTTAGCTCAAAAACGTTATAACAAATCCGAAAGCAAAAAATGAGGAGCTCTTGCGGTTTAAGCAGGCAGTACCCCTGCATCATGAAGGTTGAGGAGTTGAAGGTCAAATTTTTCACCATTTGTTTTTGCTCAAAAACGTTATGCCATATTTGAAAGCAGAAAATAAGTAGCTCTTGCGGCTTAGGCGGGCAGTACCCCTGCATCATGAGGGTTGAGGAGTTGAAGGTCAATTTTTTATCATATTATGTTATTCTAGATACTCAAGGTTCACTCCTAGTTTCATGTAAACCATATCGACTGAACCTAAGTTATCATTTAATCTGCATAAAGCGGAGGTATTTTTTGAAGGTTTTTATGTTTTTCCGAAGTACCCTAATTATTTTTCTAAAATAAAATTTATCTATTTTTCTAAAGTAAAATTAGCTATCTAATAGTGAAAATCCCGATAAAATCGGTCCAGCGGTTTCGGAGATTACCCCAAACAAACAGACAGACAGACAGACAGACAGACGGACAGACAGACAGACAGACAGACAGACAGACAGACAGACAAAAATTTTACTGATTGTTGTTTTGTTATCAGTATCATGTATACTTTCATATGCAATTGATAAAAAGCTGTTATTTTGATATTACAAACAGACACTTCAATTTTATTTATAAGTATAGATGGTGGATATATGTATGTATTTTTAATCATTTTATTCCAAGGTCGAAAATTCTTAAGGTCACCGTTTATATTTTTGTTTCTTTTAATCTGATCGAAATACCGAACATGCAGTCGACCTGATGGTAAGTGGTCACTGCCGCCCATGGACATCTGTAAGCAACTTCATATAGAACATGGATTCTATCAGAAGGCAATCACTAAATAGGATTAACAAAATCTATGATGGTTGTCGCGCATAAAAGTGTTCCGGCAACCACAACTCTCCATCGAAACGCAAGAAATGCTTCACGCTGGAAATATGTGTTACAATAACAATGAACCTTTAATAGGTTATATATGTATTACTTACACAAGATATGTAAATGGCAAATAAAAAACATTTAAAACTCACATATTTTATTTACATACTCGTACATCGCCAATACAATACACACGTGCTTAAGTTACACAAATATATTATACAACATACATAAAGATGAACTAAGTTGATGTTCGACATTTTCGTTATATATTTACATAAGTTAGTTTCTTGAATTATTATCACAGTTCTGATTATCTATTTACATTAGTTACATACCTTTTTACTGTTACCGTACAATAGCGTAACGAGTATAACGTTAAAATTTCATATAAGGTACGTGTGGATTTGTAGTGTTGTTTGTTGCTTAATATAATTATTATCTTAGGAAATATCCTCTGTAGTAATATCTCGGCAACGCTGGTCCTGAAAAAAAAAGACAATGGATTACAATCTCGATAACAACCAAGAATCGCATGCAATGCGGATGATATGCACATAATACTACGCAACAGCTTGTAAATCTGTGCGATTATAAAGAGGAGTAACTTTTTGTTTGTAATTGAATTATTCTGAAATATCTGATCGGATTTATCTTAGGTCATTGGATTACCATTTTATGATTGAATAGCCATACTTTCCAAAGCAAAATCAGTAATTTATTCAAATCCAAAATATATATTATTATGTGTAAAAGTTTGAAGAAGAGACGCTACTGAGAGAGTAACATATTAATTCTTAAAAAGTCATTTTATTATCAAAAAATATATATTGATAAACACATTCACATATAAAAGTCGCAAGTGTTACAGGTACAATAATTTAATATACATTTTGATCATTACAATTATGTTATATGGATGCTTTGTTTAAAGAAAGGAAAGTTATTGCATGCACGAAAGAGGACAGGTCACTATATTATTTACAACTTCAGCTTATATATGAATGATGAATGAAGGATGAAGTTCCATCCACACCAACTGAACTCGTGGCGGTCCTCCACGGTTCGGTTTACACGCTTGTTTTTGCCACGGACGTGCAAGTTGTGGAATGAGCTTCCTCCTGAGGTATTCCCGGAGCGCTATGACATGGGGTTCTTCAAGAAAGGTGCGAAAAGAGCTCTCCTTCAAAGCCGGCGATGCATTGGCGACTCCTCTGATGTTGCGAATGTCCATAGGCGACGGTGACTACTTTCCATCAGGTAGCCCGTCTGCCCTATCGTTAGGTTAAAGTGTAAAAAAAGAAAATAAAAAAATATATATAACAATAAGAATAAACACCACCAGTCTTTTATATAGGAATATCTTATATTAATATTGTTTCAAAGCGTTCAAGTACAAGGGCGGTGTAAGTGATTTTAGGGGATAGAATCGCTCGTCTCCGGATTTCACGCTCGGGGAGGCGGAAATGCTCAAAGTTTCCTTTTGTGGCGTTCCTCATAAGTTGATTTGTGACGGCGCAACCCTTCAACCGGTTCCGGAGCGGCGCCGCCGCGGCGCGACGCGTCACTTCCGGCACACGGTGCGAGCCTGACAGCTAGGTTCTAACTTTATGTCAGATTTCGGGACTTTTAGTATTTCACGACTTATAATAATTATGCTATAATAATAATAGTATTATAGTTTAACGTTATTTTTCACAACACTAAATGATAACACGTCATATTTGTAATGAAATAATATTTAACAACTATTTTTAACAATTAAATATTACCGCATCTTATAGTTTATTATGACAAAAAAATATTAAAAGCTACGTATATATTTTTTTGTCAATAATTTAATTTTACATGATATTATGTTTTATTTTAATACAAACAAGTAAACACAAAAATTACTGACTATTATACATATTTCATATGGTATGGTCTAGTATCCCGCCCCACTTTGAAAGTATACTTGTACAAAGCGGTATAATAATAAAGATTTGAAGAGGAATGTTATATAAAACAAAATAAATTACTAGTTGTATATGAACAAGTACTTTATTTTTTCAGATGTTCTACATAAACCATTTAACATGGAAACACTAATGGCGAGACGGACAACACTTGTCAGAATATGTAACGCATTTCTTTCTACGCGCTCGTGACTCATTAGCACAGAAAAGCTTTACCAGGAGCAATACAGAATATAGGACTACACGAAATGGCCGAGTTGCTACAAAAGGTAAATATTAACCAATAGTATTGTTTGTAACAGTCCAGAAATGAGAATTACATCAGTAACTGTATATGAAACTTACAAAGCACATTTGTAATGTTACAAGTTTGAACATATTCGTAAGTTGAATTACATTCATGAACGTCATGTTTCTCAAAGTCAATATTATTACAAATGTTGGCCGATCGGTGTATCAAGCTTGTATTGTTAGAGTCGTATTGCAAAAGTGGATTTTCCACCAATTAGTAACATGCTGACACATTGCAATGTAATGCACGATATGTAAGTCTTTATTGATAAATTTACCCTAGTGGGGTTGATTTGTCTACCAATTTACACTTGGCCAGCGCGTTGGGCTATGACCTTAAACTCTCTCATTCTGAGAGAAGACCCGTGCTCAGCAGTGGACTAGTAATGGGTTGACAACGGGGTTGAAGTGACCGAACATTTAATTTTTTTACCGGATAAAATATGATAGTGTCATGTTCTAAAATATTACATATTACAAGGTCTCGAAATACGTAAAGTAGAAAACTACTGTAATCGCAACTTTAATCGCATTTAAAAAATATATCATGAGATAAATATTACTGAAAAGTAATAATAGAGATGTATAACTTATTTAAAATGTTTGTCTGTATAATATAATTACTTAACGTTTACAGGGCTTTTAGTACGTTTACAGGGCTTTTGGTACCTCCTATACCCCCAAAAACATTTAATCTTTATTTTATTAAAATCTATCTATTCTAACAAAATATATTCCAATTAAGATACATGCTACATATTTTCTTGTCGTGGGTGAAATCGCCAGGGACAGCCATTGTCATATAAAATTCAGCACTAAATTATCTATGAAAACGTCTTCTGTACAGTGGCGGATTTACCAGCAGGCTGAGTAGGCTGGAGCCTAGGGCGGCAAATTTTAAGGGGCGGCAAATTTAGTTCATAAATTTTTTATTTCGGTTTACAAATAAAAAAAAAAAAAATATACACACATAATACGAATTTCGAAAATTGGAGAGAAATTAAAATATTTAACAAAAATCGAAATATTCTCATATTCAGTGCTAATTAATAAATATTTCAACATCTCTGCATGAACAATTCCTAAACGCTTTACTAATTATACATTACTGATTATGAACTTTTAGAATATCGCAACAGCGATTCGATATTATAATCGAAATTTAGTAATTTTTACATATATTCACTGATAACTGCTATATTTTTTTCTCCGTGTACCTAATAATTATGAGATCTGCTTACCCAATTCAATCTTGATATAATATCGATGGTCTAACCATGATTGCTGCAGCAAGTTTGCAACTTGTCAAATTCAATTTCAGAAAGTAATTTCTTTATGCGTAAAAAATACTGACTAAAATTGACTAATTTTTATTAAATAAAAACTAGTTCAATATCTTATAGAGATCATATTAATCGAATAACTGATAGTTGAACGACTGTGACTTGACAATAAAAAAATTCCTTCCACAAAATATGAAGTGAGACAATTTGCTCATTAGAAAGTTGATACATTTTATCAGTTAATTATTTTATTTGTAGTAAGAAAAAGTTTTGAAAATCCAAATGAGCAGGCCTTAAGCGCTCATGTCGTACACGAATTATCAAAATTAAATGTTTACATCAGTAGATTTGATAACTTTTTTGCAAAGCCAACTTTTTCAGAAAATGTCAATGGGAATGAATTAATTATAATAAGATAAAACAATACTCAGCTGCAATTTTTTATTCAACGGCTTCTCTCCAATTAAATAAGTATATTAAAAAAATTGAAGTGAAAAAATGATTTTTTCGAAAGTTATCGTGTTTACTGTGAACACGATCATCCAAAATCCATACGATATGGCATTAAAATTACTTCCTTTTAAATAAAAAATAATTAATCATAACCGAAAAAATAATTTTTATAAGCTCAGCGATTATTTTTCTTTCTGATAAGTTGCTTTTTAAATAATATTCATGTACATCATATTTGTTAGGTACGGTTCAATGTGAGAAAATATCGGATTTAGATTTTTAGGCAAGAATAGAGCATACCTACTACGCGCTTCGCACTTAAGGCATGCAATTGCGTAATTGTATTTGTATTGTAACGCCAGAACAAACGACATGACGATTCGGTAATTTCGATATTTTTTCCTTAAAATAATGTTTTTTAATAATTCTTTGCTATAAAAATAACCAAGGATCTAACACGGTACCATAGTTCTCAATAATAATAACTATATGGGAAAAGTTGATGTACCGAGGATGATGGAGCACAAATTATAAAGTTGAAATTTCATTGATAGAAAATTGATATGATTGAATCAAAAATTGAATAGCCTATGGGCGGCAAATCTATAAATCCGCCACTGCTTCTGTATATCAGTTTACTTGTTAGTCAGGCAATGTGGTAAGGCAATACCAGTTTTTTAACCAAATACACGATCAATCGTCAAACAAGTCTCGCGTGCAACCTCATTACTGGCATTTAGCGTAGGGTTGAAATGAATATCAATTATTCGTTGCTAATGTATTACAATGTTTGCACATAACTCAGTTGAGGTATAAGTGCGGAATTATAAATTGGCTAGCGATTGCATGCGAAGTAAGCGACCGTATTTGTGAACATTTAGAAACTCCACTTAAACTGAAATTAGCATCTTTTGTACATGTCACATGTAGCATTTAGTAGATTCTCATTGCGATCACAATTATGTAAGTAGTGCCGCAATATAATTAACATAATAGAGAGTCCTTGTAATATATTTGTAACATATTTTTCCTTTATAAAGTTAAATACGTTTTACTAGCTTACTCCCGCGGCTTTGACCGCTTAAGTCATCTTTACAATAATAATAATAAGTATCCTGTATGTTAATCTAGGCCATATAATATTTAGCCAAATGTCAGCGAAATATATACACACATCTACTGTATAAAAATAAAACAGACACAAAGCTGAATTAATAAATTTATTGATTTCAAAAAAAGAATTAATAATTAATTGATTCTTTTATTTTTAATTTGGCATTTTGTTTCTTTTTTAATTTAAGTTATTATTTTGTATATACATATAATTATGTTAAATTATATTATATTAATTTAATTTTAATTATTTAATATTTTGTAAATATAATAATTATTTGTTATTTGTAATATTTTTAATAAATTATAGTAACAAAAAAGATCACAAATATATTGGAACAACAACGAAAACAACATTTGTCTGTTCAAAGTGTCAGCCGTCTGATACGGATACATGATCTGAATCAAAACAGTTTCCCGTAGAAAAAGCGGTCTAACATTTATGGCGAAAAGCCAAAATAATGTCAAATATGTACAATGGAAAGTTTATCTTTCACTTAAAATATTGTAGCAAGAAAATCCAGTCCAAGTTTGTTATCTATTGTATGTAATGAATGTGGTTTCTTTCTAGTTTTCAATTTTCTCTGAATGACAGGTAAGTTTATCTTCATGAAACTTCACTCATAGAAATATATACAGTAGGGATAGAAATAAAAAAGTAACGGTTGAAGTTGTCTCAATCTATTTATTTTATGAAATATACATTATCAAAGGTACACTTGACGGCGACAGAGCTCTACATAATTCTACTGCGCTAACAACTATTCCTTCCTTCCTATTTTTAGAGCAAGAGTATTTGTAATACATTTAATTAATTAGAGGAGCCGTGTAGTGTCGATTTTAATATTGCCCTCTCATCCCGTGGATGTCGTAGGAGGCAATTAAGGCACAAAGTCCAGCGTCTCCCTATTTACGCATACTGTCAACACCAACAGCGGTCACCAAAACTCATGCCAGGCACGTTAACTATTAGCAAAGCCCACGTTTGGGGAGCCCTGTGACCAACAGTGGACCTCAAAAGGCTGATAAAAGGGTGGGGACATATGAGAATGATACTTAGCCATCGGTTTAGTGATCTACAAATGTATATTGATTTGCGACCATTGATAACAAGAACCATCTATTTTTTTTTGTATGATACCCAGCATACTCACAAAACCAACATCAAGAAAAGAAATATTTAGTGACTAGAAATCAAACATGACAATCGATCACCCAAGTGATTCCAATCAAAAAGTATGCGGTGACGAAATGTTGTAAGTGATATACTTCATATTTTATTTCAGAACCGTAGTAAAAAGACAATTCTTTTTTCCTCTGCTAATGATTGACAATTGAACTGAATATCTTTTTAGTATACTTAAAGATAAGGCAGACGGGCAAATGGAAAATAGTCACCCTCGACTATGAACATTTACTACCAGAGAAGTCGCCAATGCTTCGCCGGTTTTAAAGTAGAGCTCATTTAGCAACTTTTTTAAGAACTTTATGTTATCCGGGATTAAAACAAAAGGAAGTTTATTCCGTAACTTGCACATCCGTGGCAATATCGAGCGTGCAAACAGAACCGTAGAGGACCGCCACGACTCCGATTGGTGCGGATGAAACATCATACTTCATCATAGAAAGTATACCACGATATTACTATAAATCATCACTTGTTCACTATACAATACAAAACAATTTCATTGCGCACCAAAATAAATAACAAAAATAAAAACCACATGAACATATTAAGTACAATAGGCCGCCTTATCACTAAATAACTCACTATAATTAGATACTTAGGCTATTTGTTGTGGATATGACAAAATCCAGCTGTCTCCATTACTATCACTTGATACTAACTTATCGTGAGCGTTTTGATTATACAATCGGTACAAATAAATGTATGGTAACATTCGAGTAGTTTTCTATCCTGGTTATAATCGGTGACAGATACCTATCCGTCACAGTGACCTGGTCGATAATAATTAATTTCTGTTCATATTAACTCCAATTACAAGGTAACTTAATTGGGGTCAAACGTGCGACAAGTTATCTATAAATAAATAAAAATAGGTGTGTTCGTACTGTATTGCTTTTTGAATATTTTTATTTGACTTATAGTATGATAGATTAACTGTTAAAAATAATTCGCCGTCTTTCATATACTTTATAACGATTTTATGTACTAACTCGTAGATGTAGAATAATTACCTACATACAATGTTTGCATAAAAACGTGGGTATATAAATGACATTCTCTATTGAACCTGATTTATTATGTGTCGTCGTCGTTAACCCATTATTGTCCCACTGCTAGGCACGGGTCTTCTCTCGGAACGAGAAAGTCATAGGCCATAGTCCACGCTTGCCAAGTGCGAATTGGTGGACTTCACACACCTCTGAGAGCTTTTTTTTAAAGAACTCTCAGGTTTCCTCATGATGTTTTCCTTCACCGAAAAGCAGTGATAATTAATTTCTACAACGCACATAATTTTAGAAAAATCAGTGGCGTGTCTGGGTTTGAACCTCGAACCTCCGGACCGAGAGGGCAAGTTTCAACTATTAGGCTATCACTGCTCTTACTATACTTCTTTGATTTACTATATTTCTTAAAAATAAGTTTTCTTTATAGTGTACATATTCTAAACTTTACTGTACAGGGTGATGGATTGAAAAGATAATTGATAATTGATATATTGATATATTGATTGATATATGGATTGAAAAGATAATTGATAGATGACCAAAATAAATAGAGACTAGAAAATAGTTTATGTCTGAAAAAGGGATAAAAATTAAATTTCCTTTATATTAGCTTTATTTTATATTATATTATATTAGCTTTATTTTATATAAGCTTATTTATTTTATATTATATTATATTAGCTTTATTTTATATTAGCTCACTTCAAAAAATCAATTACATTCAGTCACAAAGTAATGTAGTCTGTTTTCACTTTACAAATAATGTATTTTACGGAATTTTAATATCCATATATTTGTCAACCCATTATCTCACTGCTAGGCACGGGTTTTCTCTTAGAATGAGAGAATTTTAGGCCAAAGTTCACCGTGCTAGCCAAGGCGAATTGGTTGACATTACATACTTTTAAGAACTTTAGTTTAATGAACTCTCAGGTTTAATAACATTATTTTAGAAAAATCTGTGGTGCGTGCCTGGGATTTGAATCTCGGACCTCCCGATCGAGAACGCAAGTTTAAACTTTTAGGAAGTCACTGCTCTTGCTGCACCTGCATTACCTTCGTTTTTTTTTTTGGTCCCGAGGGGAAACCTTCAAATGGTAGCCGACGCCGTGGGAGCGACGCAGGGTTATGTGGGATTTTTACCGCACTAAAGTCCCCCGGTGGCCGTCCCCGGCGCTCCAAAGAGGACTCCGGGATCTCCAAAGGAACCTAACTGGAGTCCTCTAAGCGCATTGCCCCATCGGGCTCCTCCTAGGTTGGCAGCTGGGCCGACCGCTCCGTCTAGTCTCCACGACGGTATGCGGCCACGCATACTGCCGTCCTTCCCGGGGTCGTCGGATCGAACGGGTCGAGCTCGCACTGCAGCCGCCCGCAACCCCTTTTAGTCGCCTCTCACGACAGTCAGGGGATACCGTAGCCCTATTCTGATCCCGGAACTACAGTGATGGGACTTGCATTACTTATATTCATTACACTAAAAGCTAAGGTTGCTAAAGTGCGAAGTTTTAAAATTCACATACAAATAACAAATGTACATGTAACATGTGTTAAGTAGCATAGAGCCCTTTAAAAGTGTTGTAAGACCGTAAAGTATTAGAAGGATATAATAAATCTTAAAAAAATACTTATATGTATATATCATATTATCAAACGAAATTAAATGTCTTTATTTTGCGTAGCCCTGCCTACGGGGGCACTTTATTTCTTACACTACCGCAGGATCTGAACACGTCCTCAACTGAGAAGATCCGGCAAGAAACTCAGTGGGTTTGTCTTTCTTTTTTGTACATCCTCTTTTGCCGTCTTGTTTTTACGTGGGTTATAAAAGTTAGCTCCAGTATCTTGCCCTATATTTGGCTGAACAAGAAGCGTATTTGGCAGGATACGCTACACTTTGACATTCAATTAATTCCGGAAACATATTGTTCAGTCCCAAACTGTCTTATCTTATACATAATTATGTAACAAATTTTGTAATATGCTTTACGACTGAGCTTGGTCTTAATAAATTATTGAAACTTATTAGTTGACAAATTTTTGATTCAATCAAGGGTAGCAATACATACCTATGTAGCAGACGCCACGTACGTATTCAATTGCATTTGAGTCACATTAAATGTGTAAAGCCTAGAAAGCTTGAACACGTGAACTGCATAATAACTGCCGAGTTCATTTTACATAGAAGTTTATTTAATTTACATACATTAAAACAATTTTAAAAAATCTAACATATATTACTCCTTATCCATAGATATTTATATAAAAAACTTATTATACAAACTCTGAAGTTTTAAAGTGGTGTAATTGCCGTAAAACTGGAGTGTAAACATGTTCTACTTTTTTATCTGACTGAAGTAGCAAACGAGCATGCAATCCACCTGATGGTGAGTGGTCACTGCCGCCCATGGACATCTGTAATCAACTTCATATAGAACATTCAGGGGAACAGGGTTCCATCTGAAGTCAATCACGGATACATTTCTACTCCCCAGGACTACGATGGTCGCCTCATATAAAAATGTGCTGGCAAACACACCCTTCCATCGAAGTGCAAGAAATACTTCACGCTAAAAATAGGTATGGTGGTGGTTCTTCCCTGGTCGAACTACACTGGTTCTACCACCTTGTAAAAAGTAAACTAAAACAAAAGTAAAACTACTTTAAAAGTTGTGATAAAACACATTAATTTACACGCAGAGGTCTAACCCAATTTAGTATGAAATGCTGCAGCTACTTAGAATTAATTGAAGAACTAATAATGTTAATACCTTTTATTGCTTTTGCATAAATAATTACATCCACATTTATATTGTTATATAAAAACTTATTTATATGAAACTTATAAAACGACTCCGAAGTTTTAATGTGCAGTATTCCTGTAAAACTGGGGTATAAACATGTTCTAGTTTAAAAATGATAAGACATAGAGGTAAATTTACATACACAGTTAGGTTGAACCGGTGCATTTAGTATAAGTTTGCTGCAGCTACTTAAGATAGATTAAATAATGAATACGTAAAATAAACGTATTTCAATCACATAAATAATAACATAATAATAAATTATAACACATTTACAGGTAAAGTACAGGTAAAGAATAAATATAACAAATAAAATATTATGAAGAGGAAAACTTTGTATTTTTGTACGTTTGTTATGATATAACTTAAAAACTACTGAACCGATTTTAAAAATTTCTTTCACCAATGGAATGCTGCATTATTCTCGATTAACATTAGCTATTTTTATTACTAGAATATAGGGGGGTCCTTTATAAAACTTCAGTAACATGAATCAAGGTGGTAAAAAATTCTTTCATCGCATACGATGCGGTACATGGCAAGGGACATGTCCAGATGTGGATCTCAAATGTATAATGGTCGGATAGTTTTATACTCTGCGCGAACGAAGTCGCGTGTATTTTGCTAGTTACAAATATAGGCAAGTCCAATTCACTATATACAAAGGAAATCCTGGTTGAGGTCACGAAACTTTTTTTATATAAAAACCGAAGCAGTAACGAAACTAAATGCTATTGTTAATTCAACTACAAAACTTTACCTGGTGACTAGAGCTAGACTTTGTAAAAAAATATGTAAATAGTACAAATTGTTTTGATTGGTCAAATATGTAAATAGTACAACAAATTATTTATTTTATCTATTTATAAGTTTTTGTACACCGTGACGTAGTAGGTAAACATATTTAAAATACATAGTACAAAGGGCTACTTATTCCAAAATGAAATTTGTTTTAGCCTCAAGAGATTTTATGTTGCATCCTTATATTATTTTGTAAGTTGCATTTATGAATGTTTTGTATAAGATTTTGTATAAGATTGAAGTAGGTAACAATCACGCCATCCATGTGTTGGTAAGAGGTCACTGCCGTCCATGAACATCTCTAAACAACTTCATATAGAACAGGATTTCAATCTGCAGTTGAAAAGTTGCTCCTCCTAAGGCCTAAGATGAAAGTTTGCCAGCAACCACACACTTCCACCAAAATCCTAGATATGAATGATACAGTGCTACCACCGCGGCAGAACCATATACGCTCCACCGCCATGTACTTAATAAGATAATTTGATAGAAATTAAAACAATCACTACATAGTATTAAATAAAGTCGTTTCCCGCTGTCTGTCCCTATTTGTACTTAGATCTTTAAAACTACGCGCCAGATTTTAATGCAGTATTTTTAATAAATAGAGTTATTCAAGAGAAAGGTTTTTATGTATAATACATGCATAATATAGTGGAGGAACACTTATAATTTTAGATTTTTGACTTTTAGGCGGAACGTAGTTCACCAGGTCAACTAGTGTATAATAAATTTAATGCATGTTTACAATTTCTAATGCTACACTTCTATTTCTTACGAACTATAACATGCCTGAAAAGAGAATTAATTAATTGCGCAAGTAAATGTATAGTTACTTCAATGACATCATAAACTACAGTTCTTAATTAGTTTAATAATAAACCAATACAATCTATGTAGCAAGCGTTGGCACTTGCACTTACAAATAGTAGTATAAGGTAGTTGCTTGACGCTTAGCGATAAACAAGGAACAATTATTTAATTGCGTATCATAGTATCATAGTAATAATGTTATAAAATATAGTACTGTTATAGTATTGTTTTTAATTACGACGTGCATTATTTATTTATTTAAATACAAATGTGATTGTATCACAGATAAAAGTATTTTGATCCGAACCCTATAATGTACAACCAGTGCCACCGACACCCGTGCCACTACGTTTCTTAAAATGAAGTACATTTAATATGCGCACACATTTCATAGAAGAGTATTAGGTACTTTCTCACTTAAATGAAACGCTTCTGAAATACACGTATCGTCATAAAAAACATCAAGAAACATGCATCGCAATACAAAAAAATATATATGTTTCATTACTATACGTGGAAGGAACACAGCGACCTGGAACGTTTTTAGATAGATTCGTTTGAAATGTTAGCCTTGAAAGTCAGCCTTCCAACCGAGAGTCCAAGGTTCGAATGCCAAGCACACACCACTTATTATGTTTAAAATTATGTATGAATTAGAAATTAATTATGACTGCTAGATATTGTAAAAGTAAACATCAATAGGACACCTTTACACCTGAGAGATCTCAAAAAAATCACAAAAGGAATTTACAGTCTACCAATACGCAATTGGCCAGCGTGGTTGACTACGCTCTGATTCGTATGTGAAGACCCGTGCCCAGCTTTGGAAAGGAAACAAAGGATTAACTGAAGTGCTTTAAATATTTAAACCATTCAAATATCATATTTATACATAGTATTAATACCGTTTTGTTTCTAAGAATTTACTCGCTTACAGTGAGACACATTGATATCAGTATCGAACGAACAAAGACTTGTTCGATAACTTTCACGCAATTCTTAATGCCTCGCCTCAAGCTTTTCGTAAGTTGTTCGATTCTCTTCCTGTTTACAGTTAACATTAACTACTAGTTAATATTAACCGAACATTTTACGTTGTTAAATTAGTTTATAGCATGTTAATTAGTATGCAGTTCCAAATTAATGACAATATACAATGTTTTTTTTATAGGTTGCTGCCTAAATCAGGCTCTTAAATGTTCATTGTTAATATTTTTTCGCAATAAAAAATATGGACAAAGTCCGCTTTCCATTTTTCTTAATCTTAATTTCTTCTATTTTATTTTTAATGCTTGCTGCCATACTTGATAGCAAAATTAGATTTCGATGAATTTTAGAAAATAATATGACAGAATCCTTTTATGGAGATAGAATTGTAAATATTGTACAAAACTGACCTAAACTGATGAGCCCTGTAAAGAATATAACACAATATATTTAATATCAATAAGTCTTATAAATTATTATTTAAATAGAAAGATAAAAACAATAGATTTAAGAGGTAGTATGATCAAAACTAATTTAAAGTCTACATAATCTATAAGCCGTTACAAAACGGTTACTTAAACATTTATAATTAAAAATTAATTATCTTAATTCGACAGCAGATATTTTATTACTGACATGTATAGTACTGTACTATGTGTAACGTAAAGTAATATTCATTACTATATTATATATACTATTAAGTAAACATAAATGCACAGGAAATAAAACACCAAGAGATTACACATACATACTTCACAATTTGTTTTGTGTTTAACTTAGTATAACAAATATATTTGTTTAAGACTTCTTATATATTATATAAACTCGTTTATAAAAAAAAACATTAAACGATCATGCAGACCACCTGATGGTAAGCGGTAACTACTCCCTAATAAGTGTTATCCGAAAATGGAAACAGATGCGTGCTACCTCTAAAATCTAAGTTGAAACCCCGCATACATAAGTTACCACCTCTAAACCCACTCAGAACCAAGCAGCACTTAATTCTGTTATAAGGTTAAATTAGGTACTGTTTTCAGCAGTAAATGTGAAAAACCATACCCGATATTTACCATAAACTATCTAATAGAAAATCTCGGAATTTCATGGACGCTTTACAAGCTTAAGCTTAAAGGTTTATACCGTTGTTACAACGTAGAATAAGTACGGCGGCCATAGCGCAGTCAACTTGCGCAAAATCCTTTCAAGTTCACAAAAAACAAGAGTTTCAGAAAATAAATAATATACATAATTGTAGCTATAAATTAAAGTAAGCACGGCCATGATGCCGTTTGGAATTTACGGAGAATTCTGCCACCTTTAATTTTTTACCATTCCAAAAGTCTTGGGTACAACCCATTATTGCCCCACTTTTGGGCAAGGTTCTTCTCTCAGAATGAGAGAGTTTTTTAGTCATAGCCCACCGCGCTGGCCTAGTGCGAATTGGCGGACTTCCAAAAATTCCAAAAATCTACTTCCATATAACTCACTCACCGTGATCGTTAAATAACAATGACCTTACACCAAATAATAAATAAACGTGGTATGTAACGACAATATCATTGATTTTTGTTGCATAATTGTATGGTACTAATTTAACTGGGCATAATTTGAAAGCAATTCACTTTGTAGGACGTAAGAACAAGTAACGACCTTAGAGATAAGTACTATTTATCGTACGTTCCGTCAAGAGAAACTCTGTGCAAACATTATTATGACACCAACACTTTGCTTTTGTTTGTAATGTATTACTACACACAATTAATATGCTTGTAAAATTTATTACCAATAAATTATTATTTGGCGTACGAATTATTACATTTCAAAGTTACAACAATGCCTTTTATGATTGCCAAAAATTGCGTCTATATATTTTATAACGCTATTATAAGGCATAATAAAACAGTTAAAAATTAGTAACAAAACGGACATGACAAGCACTCAACATTGATACAGAAACAAAATAAATCATTGCTTGTAGCTCGGTACGATTAATAGAACAGTGCGACCCTTATTTTGGCGTGCAAACATATAAATATTCATTGGATAAATATCACAAATTAACGTCCGCTAGAAATGGCCGAGGCGGGTGCTCGGCTCCAATTAATTTCATAAGTCCAAACTCTTTTATTAAATCATAAAATGTACGCGCTTGCCCTCGCGTCCTCTCACGATATGTCAATTTCATAATTAAAATGCATTTGACCGTACCGTGAGGGCTCCCGAGATTAAGAGAACCCAAATTGAATGTTTAAGCGGACGAGTTAACACTGAACCCCGTAATGTAATGAAGTCATCGAGAAATTTCAGCAAATACAATTAAAAAGAGCCGACATGAATAATTGAAAACTCATCCTGATTTACGCCCCTTTGTCGAAACATATTCAGTTATTCTTAATTAAAATTTGATAACGAAGATTCAGCCTTTTATTATAACAAACTGCTTTAATTGCATGTTTATTAAAATTTTAATAACTTCAATCACATTACTATTATCGTCGTGTTAATTTAGAACATAAAACATACTTTAACAATAAATAAGTACATATGGTATACAATTATGAAACGACTGAAAATAATTTGATATACTTACTAACATAGCATAATTACCTTATATAATTAGGATATAATCATATATTTTTTGACAGATCAATTAACCTAAAATTCAAAATCAAATGTCATACCGTGTACAATCAAAGCACTCACAAAAATAAAACGTCAAGTTCTGATTGAAGGAGTAATTCGTTATTGAGATATATACCTTATCTCCGGGTCTCCATAATGTTTGGACTGCAATTTCTGATCACAGATAATTTACAATTTAAGTTGAGAAATAGCACCGGCGATAGCATTCTGATACGAGTTATTACACCCTGGTACCGGAGTCGTGTTCGTTTTACTAAAAGCTTTAGGTTCGGAGAAGGGTACCGCGGTAATTTAATGTTTCTTAATTTAATGTTAAGTGATCGATGCTCGATATTGATATGAAATATATTGTAATACTTATAAGAATCTCTCAACAATCTTAATACATTTCCTTGTGTTGTCGGTATGATTCACATGTATTACATAGGCGGATTTGAGGCACAAAAAACAAGAACTCTATTAAGAGCTAGGTATGTAACCATCGTGCAATTCGGTCAGCAATAATCAAACGTTGTATATTAAAGATTTCAGAAACTATTAAACTACTAGCAGACCCGGCCACGCGTTGCTGTGGTTAAAGAAATGTTACTAACAAATTTTAAATTGTATTATTTCGTATTTGTAAGAAATAAATATACTACAATTATACCTATAAATTAAGATATAAACTATCCTATCTTTCAAGTTGGATCAAAATACACACGTTGTGTAAATTTGATTATAATTGGTTCAGAGGTTTAAGAGTCCATTGCGGACAAATAAAGTGACACGTAATTTATATATATTAAGATTTAAGCATATGTCCAAAAGCTAGTTTTCATTAAATAAAAACATATAACAATATTTTTACAAACACATTCTCAAATTCTCTTTTAAAAGATGGAACAACAACATCATAGCTGCAGCAGGAACAGAGTGGATAAAGCTAGCCAAAGACCGACAAAAATGGAATCAGCTGGAGGAGGCCTTTACCCAGACAGGGGTTCCCATCCAGGACACAACACAAACACAATTCTAGCACTGTATATTTAAAAAAATATATACGAAATTGTAATTCTAGGTGATGGGAAATAAAGAGGCTTAAATAATTAAAATAAAAATCCTCAAATTCTCATATATCCCACATTCCAAACAAAGGAAGAAATCGGGTGTAAAAGCCTAATCTGGCAGTGCGAAGGTCACCGGCTCGGTCATGCGCGCGCGCAGCCGGAACGGGTCGAGTAACTATTTAGGCGGTTCTACCCTCAGGGCGTTTGTGATTCATAGGAAATCTATCACTACCGTTTACAAAATGACCATTCATAGCATTTCAAGGTGCTTATGACCATTTCCGTCAAGATTTTGGCCTGATAAATCCGCCAGTACAAGCAAATATTATCTATTAATAATTACTATAATCACTTTGACAGCATATAAACAGTTTTAAGATATTATTAGTTTATTTTTTTTGTCACCTACTACTACATTGGTGCGGTTATATGGAAATGTTTATTTACAATTACAACCGACCAACTTCTGTAACTTCAATTAATAGGTATGGAATGCGACAGATTTAAGCTCAAAGTTATATATTTAAGTGTATGTACTATTTTTGTTGATAATTGTTTATAATTTAGACGATAACGTTAGAACTATTATAATTGCAATGTAGTGGCATGTTGATAGAAATTATTTCTAGCGTGATATTTATTTACAGAAGGTATTGTGTAAAATGTAACGCAAGTAATGATACAAATAGCCTATAAATTATATGAGGATTTTATGTACACTTAACATGTCAGTTATTGCAGATAGTTCATTTACATCGAATTTAAATGTGAATAAAAACATGTAGGTAAATATGCATGTTTATATTTGTCACTTGCTGTTAGTGTGAAATAGTTTTGCACTAGTCTACAATACATTAAAAAATATTTATATGTTTTACTACGGTATGTATATATGTTAAAATAAAGTTACGGGAATTTTCATCTTAGAACGTCCTATTTCTCTAAACACTTTAATGTTGATTAATATCGTTTCGTATAATTCCTATACAATAATTTACATTTTAAAATAATGGAATCTGATAAGTAACTTTATCTGTAATTAAATTTAAAAATATTAATTTCCGTCTCCGCGTATTATGTAATATATTTCCTGGTCAATTTAATTAGTTGGAATAAGCCTAGTATTAATTAATAACGATACTTTGAATAATTAAATCATATTTAGGCTATTGCGTGACATAAAATAGGGTATTTAGTATAAGACTAGTGGTCTATTATTTTATGGACTACTCTGACCCTGTGCTGTCATGTAAAATCACTTTCTAATACCTATCTGAAGTTAATTTTGCGGATTTGTTCGACATATCTCATGTCTTTGTTGACCAATTCACATTTATTCCACGTGTTGAAATATTATAATAACAGATAATTACATCACAATGTTACCATTTTATAACAACTTACAATACGAAGCAAGCATATATTACAAGTAAGAAAAACACGCTTTCTACACATATAGCCCCACACATAGAATTTTCTCCTGTGTCGTGGGTACCATGAACACACACACAAGATGAATACACAAACACCCAGACCCAGAACATGAATCTAAACTCATCATTCAGGTACCTGTCTGGCCGGGAATCCAACCCGGGACCCATTCAGACCGGTATGATAACCGCTCCGCCACGCGGCTCGTCAGCAATATAACATAAAGGATAGGCAATAAAACATACGTCAATTCTAACTATTTATTATTAATCAATAAATATTTACATCGGTCTTATTTACATCTCTATTCACAACAAAACAACAGTTGCAACAATACTACGGAATAAAAAAAGTTAACATTAGCGAAATACCTGTAGTGGAACACCCTTTATTAACATTTTTGAAGTCAAATACAATAATTTTTAAACTAAACAACAATATAAAGTGTGAATTTTGTACAGTAATTGCATAAGGGTAATCATCAAAACATGCATTAATGAAGCTTTCGCTACTATTATAATAAGTTACTAAAAATTAAATAACTACCGTAAACTATTCTATAAACCGCTAGGATTTATAGAATAGCATATGGTCACACCAACAATCGGGAAATAATCTATAAAGGCAAGAGGAAACATTTGTTGTTTAAGTAACGGTTTATATTTTATTAATCGTCACAATTTTAATGCTTTTATAAATCTCAATAGCCAAATATCAATGCCTCCTATGCCTCTAACCGACTGTGAAATTAGATACGAGGAACACAATGACAAATTCGTATTTACATAGTGCATACTTACATAGGATTGCTAGATTTATAACAAGAATATATACAAATAGTTTTATAAAAGGAAAGGGAAACACTAGATATAGACATAGCGAGTAAACCAAGAAACTCGTAATTGTACGTAGTTGATTGATTATAGTATATTGAAAACGATTTGGTACAAAACTTACAGGATAGAAATTAAGGCAGATTATCAATTATTGTGACTATATAAGAGAATCCTCCTATCTAATTTCACTGGCGTGTATTTGTGCTAACTACATGACTAGGGTGCTCTATCGGCCGTAGTTACCTTGCGAGCCGGGGGGCTGGAAGCCGTATCCAGAAGCGCCCACAACAACGCCGCTGGTTTGCGACGGATCTCCGGGGGGAGATGGGGGGAAGACCACGGGACCTGGAGAGGAGAAAATAAATATTAGACACGATTGTAACATTTTGATAGCCACAGATTATATTATTTAAAGTTTACAGATTACAAATATGTACATAAATGCCTAAACAGCTAATGCTTCGCGCTTTCCAGACTTACGCCCTTGAACTCGTCTCTTGTGTAATAAGCAACATTGATACATACTTAAATTCATTTTATGTATCCATTTATTTTAAATTTACGTCGTATCCAGAGCCTATTACATGTAAATGGAACAATGTAGGTCACCAGAGTCGTTAAACAGGCTTATCACTATATCCAACATTCCTAGAGCCTAGTATCGTAGCTCCAGTCTCCCACACCAACAGTTAGGGAGAAACAAAACATTGTACATAGATTAAGCTAAATATAATGTTCAATTCTTCCGACTAAGATTACCACATATTTTACTTTGCGTGATTTGTATAAACTTTAATCACTTAATTTGTGTTAAATTTGTAAACATAACATTTTGATTAAATCAATGATTTTTAAGTACATATTTGTAACCAACCTCAAGATATCAAAAATATAAAATTTAATATCAATGACATTTTAAGAGTATGTATACATCTTCACAAAATGTCACTGATATTTTGTGAAATAGTACTGATCATAAATACGAGAAAGTATATGTGTGTAACTATTAATAGGCTGTGGCCTATTAATAGTTACACACATATACTTTCTCGTCGTGTTACACAAGGAATGAGATATCAAGGGACATATTCCAAAAGGGTATTAAAAATTCAAATATGTAAAACTTCATAGTTATACTATGTTGTACATACGGATGACATTTACGACATTTCATTGTATTTTTTTCTGAATCTTATAAATATTTCATAATATATTTTTTATCACTCGTAAAGCATGAGTATAAGCTTAAACGTGGCCTTCGTTGATTAATACACTATAGACAAAGAAACTTCGCAATCACACAAAAAATATTCATCTTACTATTAAATTCTAGCAATTATTTTTTTATTGCAATCAAAATACCGGAAGAAGTATATCACTTTCTGACTGTAGCGGCCTTCATGTTATACGAAATTTTTAAATGACCTCAGCTGTCCTCATACTTATATTAAATTTGTGTCTTTTACTAAATATTTTAAGCCTTTCCTCCCAGATATTGTGAAAATCCTCAGTGATTAGTTAAGCTTGGATTAGAAACGAAATTAAAGTAATTATAACTAAAATAAGGTATGCCGATAGACGACGATGTAACTGCCAAATTAGTATAGGCGGATACTTAATCCTAATTAGAAATATAGCTAATTCTAAGATAGAACACTTCGTATATAAAATTGTAAACATATAAATGGGATAGTACAAGAAATAGTTTAAATGAAGAAGAAAGAAAAAGTTTAAATATTTACTTAAACTTTTAAAAGTATTAAATGTAAACTCATTTATGTTACGCGAACATAACGTAATGAGTGTAATTATCGAATTTTCTATAATGAACATAAACTTTACGAGTTTCACATGTCTTAGCAATTGCAATAAAATTTCAATTACTTAAGCGCCAAACTTTCTTATTACACAAACCGGAAGGATGTTGACGGAAATGACCAAATGCACTTATAGGCTGTGAAAGCTATATTCAATGAGACTTTAATGCCTCATTGACGTTTCTCAAGAATCAAAAATGACTATAAACCATTGTATCATACGAAAGTTATAACCGATGTCATATTTTAAATGCCACATTGACAATACTCGGTAATCAAAAAAGTCACCGCAACATAAACATGTATCATGATATGTATTAACTGATATTTTAGAGTATGTCTCGTTAGAGTTACTATTTAATGTTTGTAAAAAACTTCAAACAATACAAACAATGATCACAATATTTTAACATAGCTTAATATTTAATGAATATGAATATAATAAATCTAATTTACAGGCGATAAAAAACTTGGGTTTAAAATCAAAGCAAATAGTAATTGAAATTCAATAGAATAATTTATTAGGTCAATAACAGTAAGTCAACAATGAGTTGCACATTATTAACGATTAACTTCCTTAACACTGACCATTATGTCTCTTTCATAACTATATTGATAAAAGTAGTAATTTTGCTCTTGACTTTTACATGCATACAAAATATGAAATGATTAAAATTAAATTAAATTTCATAATTATATGTATATACAAAATAATAACTAAAATTTAAAAAGAAACAAATTGCCATTTTTTTTTATAAAAAGTAGCATAACGAATAAATTTTTGCACAATCGATATAAAAATTAAGCAATGTCGGGCGCGGTCGGACGTTAGAAGGGTGAATGTTGGTGGTTAAATTATTATATTTTTGGAGGACTTACAAACTTTTGAACAGGTATACAAAGTACACCAATTGGCACTTAGCCAGCGCGGTGGACTATGGCCTAAACTCTCTCATTCTGAGAGAAGACCCGTGCCCAGCAGTGGGCCAATAATGGTTTGATAAGATACAAAGTACAATGTACTGTTTACATTGTATTATATATGGTATTGTCTCCGTAAAACAAAGATTTTATTTATGGAGTGTTAAGAAATATGTGACATTTTGCTGCATACCAATGCTAAATTTGCATGTCTCAACAGGGAGTCCGAGGTCGGTTGGCAACCGGTCTTCATATTTATCAACTAACTTGTATTATGTAGGTAAAAACTTGTTGTAGGATACTATAACGTGCTTTGTTGTATCTATTACAACATGTGATTTAGGGCCAGCGGTTTTCGTTCAAATTGCCGCAAATGTGTTACAAGGTGCCTAGAGATGTGGCCATTAGGAGCACTCCTCACGTATCACTTCTTTCACAAGACTGCCGATTGACAGCCCCAACCGGTGAGTACGTGAGAGGACAATCAAGCGACCCCGTATAATTGCTAGTTAAAGAGACCAAGACTAATTTAAAAGTGATTTATTTATAGTTATAGTGTGTAGAGCAGTGATAGCCTAATGGAAACTTGCCCTCTCAATCGAAAGGTCCCAGGTTCAAACCCAGACACGCACCACTGATTTATGTGCGTATAAGAAATTAATTATCACTGCTTTTCGGTGAAAGAAAACATCGTAAGGAAACCTTTTTTTTTTTGTTTTCGAGGGGGAAACCTTCCAAAGGTACCCGACGCCGTGGGAGCGACGCAGGGTTATGTGGGATTTGTACTGCACTAAACCCCCCCCCCCCCGGTGGCCGTCCTCGGCGCTGAAAAGGAGGACTCCGGGATCTCGAAGCGACTTCAACCGGAATCCTCCGAGCGCGCTGCTCCATCGGGCTCCTCCCAGATGGGCGGCTGTGCCCACCGCTCCGTCTAGTCTTTACGACGGTATGCGACCATACATACCGTCGTCCTTCCCGGGATTGCCTGACCGAATGGTTCGAGCTCCCACTCTAGCCGTCTGCAACCCCGGAAGCCCCTTTTAGTCGCCTCTTACGACAGGCAGGGGATACCGTAGCCCTATTCTGACCCCGAGGCTACAGGGACGATCGTAAGGAAACCTACCCACCCGAGAGTACCTTAAAAAAAAATAAGTTCTCGAAGGTGTGTTCACCAATTCGCACTTGGCCAGCGCGGTAGGCTATGGCCTAAAACTTTCTCATTCCGAGGGAAAACCCGTGCCCAGCAGTGGGACAATAATTGTTTGACGATAGATAGTGAATAGTGAATACTATTCACAAAGGAACTACACGTTTTACGACTATGGCTGGAATAAACACAAAGGCCTATTACTTGTCTAACTGGAAATATGGTTCAATGGTTACTATACAGGGCTGCCCCGCAGTTTCCATCTTTGCATATAAAAATAAATGTTTTTAATGAGTTACTATGCTACGACTTATTAATTTCATTGTTGCATTTCTTGCGTTTCGATAGAAGGGTGTGGTTGCCGGCACACTTTTACATGATGCGACAATCATAGTCCTCGGGAGTATCAACGCATCTGTGTTTGACTTCAGATAGAACCCATGTTCTATATGAAGTTGATTACAGATTTCCATGAGCGGCAGTGACCACTTACCATCAGGTGGACTGCATGCTCGTTTGCTACTTCAGTCAAATAAAAAAAAATGTGGCTGAGTTTTCCAAACTGCATTTAAAAATATACATAAAACCCCAAAAAAAATAACTTCAGCCTCATTTGATCCCGGAGTCATTTACTCGGATACGCGCTTTCAATGATTTTAAGTTCAGCTAAAGATATATACAGATAAATGGCTAGATTATGAAGACCCGCTAGCCTAAATATTCAGGAAGGCATTTAAAAATTATATAATTGCCACAAACTATGTTTACAGTTTGAATAAAAGAATGAACCGCATTAATATAAAAGTAACATAGCACTTACTTATTTCAAACCTCTTTCATTGACCTTCTACTGGCGTAATTACAATTAATCGGTAAATTACACGCTCGCAACCAAATGTAGGTCTAATACCAACAAATAAGATGTTACTTCGCGGTGTAATTGATCGATAAGTGGACTAATTGAAGTGCTACGTACAAATTGTATTGACATTCAAGGATATTCAAATTGTTGCGATATGTCGCGATTGTATCCACGCTCCATATTTATGGCCGAAATTAAATAATTAATATTGAGTAATGGCGAATGGGTTGGAACTGAAATTAATCAAAACTCGATTGTTGATGGTAATGAGAAATATATTAAAAATTTTAAGCTCTCTTAAACAATCTGAGAGCATTCAAAAAGCCTACTTTTAAACCAGACAATTTTTTAAGTTAAAAGTGATCAGAATAAAGTTGGGCTTAACAGGTATGTGTAAGATATGAGATAAAGTCTTATCAAATCAAAATTATTCTATTATTTCATGTCTTTTGTACAGCTAGTAGATATTTTTTACAACATATAGGAGGGATGCTTATTGTACGCAAAAGTTTGATAAGGTTTCAGGAGATGTTTGTTACTTGCAAGAATCTTCTCCAATATTATGACTGTGAAAGTTTGTGATAATGTGATATGTATTTGTTAGTCTTTCCTACAAAAACTATACATCACTTTTCACAGAAATTTGGAACACAGGTAATTTATGACCTGAATTAATACATGTGATACACGCTTTCTACACTCATTACCCCACAGTAGGATTTTGTCCCATGTCGTGGGTACCATGGGTACACACAAGACGAATACACAGACACCCAGACACAGAAAACGAATCAAAATTCATCATTCAGATAGCTGCCTGGCCGGGAATCGAACCCGGGATCCACTGCGCGTTAGACGGGTAAGGTAACCGCTCCGCCACGCGAGTCATCATACATCGGGATACTTATTAATAGACCGACCTGGCCGTGAAGTAACGTGTACCATTATAAGCGGACAAAATCGCAGGAATAAACTAATATAATATAACTACACTTTCAAATAGGATACCTGTCAATGAGTAAGTTAATAGGCAACAATGACTAACTCGTAAATAATTAAGCGCTGAATGAATCAATGCAATGTCTCCTATATACTCATAAAATTATCTCAAACAGAACGAAATATCCGTGTTATGAAACCGACACTTCCACCAGATTGTCACATGACACGAAGTAAAAGGAATTTTGTGTACAATGGCATAGCATTAAACAGCATTTCCTAACCTTTTCAATATAACTGGCTATTTATTGAAAGGCTGTCTACTTAAATAACGCTTGACTCATTTACGTAAATAATGTCTTTTATCACTGAAGAAACAGTCATAAGAATAGCATTTCTAATAGACTTTATTTTAAATTATTCCAGTGACCAACTTCTACTGCAATTAATATAAACACTCACTCAACGAAAAGGTTTAAATTAATGATTCGTATTTTTCTCAAATATCACTGTTTTAAAAAGAGTTTAATTAAAACCATAATATTTCAATAAGAAGCTTATCAGTTTGAGTTCATGAGAAGGTTTCTATTTTTAATAATAGTGTCTGTATTATTATTAACATTTATTTTAATAGTAATATTTTTTTGTTAATAAATGTTAAAAATGCTAAGTTGTATTTAAATTATTTAATATTTAAATTATATTCGTATTTATATTCTATCATTTAAAAAATATAAAAATGGAATAGACTTTTTTTCATGTTATGTGTCATGTCATTTTGTCCATGTCTTAAAATATCTATGTTAAACTTCCAAATTTGTTTCATGTACCAATGCCCAACTTACATTAAGCAATTTCAACAGAATAAATAGAGCTTAAGATTGAGAATCACTGGCGCACGCTTTTAATAGGATTATAATTGGACATGTTGCTATGCGTGCATTGCTAAAGTCCGGCATGACATTGAAAACTCACGAAACAGAGCGCTACACTGCAACTACGCCTGATGCCCCCGATTATACAACTTCCACTTAAACACAATTAAAACTGCCACGCTTATAGTAATTGTTTGATCGTATCTCGTGTTTCGGTTTCGAAATTATTGTACTACATGCCAACGACTAGTATGTACAAATAATCATTGAGATAATAACGCCTACAACAATCGTAGCCAAGAATTTCATGAGAATACGAAGTTCAGTTCTCTATGCGTATTTATGGTCTAAAAAAATTTAAAAATATACAGTCAACTTTAGAACCTCCTCCTTTTTCGAAGTCGTTTAATAAATAAAAATGTTTCGATGTCTAAGCTGAGAGCGAACCCGGAACCTTCTACGTAAACCGGTAAGGTAACTACTGCACCACGTGTAAGCCAATTAAACAACCATTGCAAACATTAGTCAATTTTGACGCGTTCGTTTGTTAAATTTTATAGACGTTAACGATGCGCGAAGTATTAATTGCGTAAATACCACTATTTCATACATTACACATGTTTTATCTCTAATTTTATTTAACGCGAATAATCATGTCTATTTCGTTAATCTAAGAACATCCGGATAGATAAAAATGCTTGGAAAAGTAAAATCTACTTTATCGCTTTGTAACTCACTATGGCAGTTAACGCAATCAAAAAAATAATGAATGTGTAAAGTTTGCAAAAATATTAGACCATGTTGCATTTACGATACTAAGAAAAAATTAACTGTATTTTAATTATATTGCGAGTCTGTCACTGGTAGAATAAATTTTGTCGATAATGAGCTATTGAAATTGAGCACAGCTAATTATACCTAAATTTAAATGTCGCGCTGTATGCGATCGTATTACCGTTTATATTAATAACTATACACTTTTTATACATACATGGTGACTGTTATTACTGACTAGTTGAATCCCGCAGCTTCACCCGCGTTAACAAAAAACGATTGTCGTGGAAATAAGATATTTTCCCACTGCAAAAAGTAGCCTATATCTTAATCCAGCAACTCCCTACCAAATATTATGAAAATCGATCCAGACGTTTAGACGTGAAGAAGTAACAAACATACACACTCACAAACTTTCGCCTTTATAATATCAGTATAAAGTATGATAATTTCTGGAAGTACTGTTCTGTAGATCTTGTCTAAAAAGTAAACACATTCAGTTTCTTTGGGTATATCCGTAAAAATAACATTTTTTATTTTTTGCCGCATCTTAAATTCGTTTCATTAAATCATAACTCATAATTTAAGCTCACCATAAATATCCGAACGTTAATACAGTCCTTAATGATACATGATCTAATGGTTCCTGCATTACTTATATTGGGTACTAATAGCATCCTATACTTAATTAACCGACGCTAATTGTATCGATACATTAATAGATTTAATATTTGAGGCGTTGATGTTTTAGACTTCTGTGTAATTTTGTATGTTTTTTTATGTATTTTAAATATATTTTCAATTAATAGTAATTGTATCTAATCTTTTAATTTAAACTAGATAGGTAGGTACTAGTAATATTTGTGGTGAAAAATATGTACAGAGAAATGTGTACCTTACGTTAAATCTCCTTCTAGAGGAGTTAAACTTGCAAACATTATTTTATAAGTATCAACAAAAACAAATGCAAGTACCTATTAGGGTTCTGCATGCTCGGAGATTGAACCCAGACATTTTAGATATGCTAGTAATTATACTTTTAAAATACTTATATATTATCCTTTATGTATACGTTATACTTCAGTATACGTCAGTAAAGCTGTTGCTCATGTATTATAATTATGCTCATTTTACGATCACCGATCTGAGAGGCAATGTATCGTAATCAACTTACCGATGTCGTAAAATCTCTCATTTCCAATTAATTTCAAACACCCAATTAATTACAGCGTTTTCCTACATTCGCTGTAGCAAATTTACTAAAAATATGGATTCAAAACTTCACTTCTAATTACAGTAAACGGTGCTTATAGAAATAATATTACTTATTGCAAACATAAAAAAAAATGTGTGCGTGTACTAGCGTAGACTCGTAAGAAGTCAAACTTCTTTATGACGTTATTTTTCAAAAAATAATTTACTATATGCAACTTTACAGAAATTGGTTAAATAAAGTTAAATTAGATAAAGTTTAATAAAAGGCTTTTATTAAACTTTATCTAATAATCTAATCTATCTAATATCACGCGTGGTAGGGATAAGAAAAAGATGGCGCGTAACGGAAAAAAAAGATGGCGCGTAACAGAAAAAGAGGGCGCGTAACGAAAAAATGTTACACTAAATTTTTTTCCAACCCCGATAAAGAAGTTTCACTTCAAAAACCATGTAATAATTATGCCTTTAAGTTCTCTACAATGCGTTACTACTACAATTCTTCCATACTGTGCCTTTAATACAATGAATGTACACAAACTGCAAAGTAAGGGCGAAAACTTGTTCGCTTTAGTGAAATGTATTAAATTCCTACTAAATGCACATGGTCAGTGGGATGAAAAATAACCTAAATCCCGGTTTCAAAAACACTTTAGTCGAACGATAACATCATCTATACCTGACACGCGGCAACAACAACTGTTTGAAACCCTTCATTTTCATATAGCATATTAATTTTGGGGCCGACCACTGAAAATTAATTTTGATCAGGATCGTCCGTGTGGCGAGCACTTGGGACGTGCGCGTCGCTTTTTGCTCGGCCGAGCGTGATTCTGTCATTAAACGGCTCGGACCCTTCTAACTACTTGTGGTGTGGCAACAAAAATATTAAAACCAGGATCAAAGGGAGTGCCTTGAGTATTAAAAACTAAACGTTTATAATGTTGAAGTATGCATGTTGTAGAGCGATAGCATATGCTTTAAAACTTGCCCTCTCAATCGGGAGGTCCAAGGTTCAACCCCAGGCACTCACCAATGATTTATGTGCGTATTAGAAATTAATTATCACTGCTTTTCGGTGAATGAAAACATCGCTAGGAAACCGACACACCCGAGAGTTCTATAAAAAAAAATGGTTGGAAGTATGTGAAGTCGACCAATTCGCACTTGGCCAGCGCGGTG
Organism: Spicauda simplicius; assembly: GCA_949699795.1. Taxonomy (NCBI): domain Eukaryota; kingdom Metazoa; phylum Arthropoda; class Insecta; order Lepidoptera; family Hesperiidae; genus Spicauda; species Spicauda simplicius. The sequence continues at coordinate 14,072,198 of OX453066.1, read as the reverse complement.
GACTATGCCCTAAAACTATCTCATTCCGAGAGAAGACCCGTGCCCAGCAGTGGGACAATAATGGGTCGATACGATGCATGTTGTAAACTGGGGAACCGTCACTTGTAATGGATCTAAAACTTTTGGAATAGGCGGTATTGTAATTTGGAAAAGTTTTAAAAAGCTCTACTAATGAGGTAAATAAAATATATCCTCAATCTTAAATGAAAACATAAACATTTTTTTTAGATTTGATGTCATGACATAAAATATTTAGTACAAGAATAATAAAATGACTCTAACTCTGTAAACATGGACGAAACAGCAAATTTCCTTAACATTTATAATGACAATAATAAAGTAATTGACTAGATCTATTTAAATACCAGCTTTTTCCTTTTCAAGCAAATAAATACGATTCATTCATCAAGAATTTCCAAAGAAATAAAAACGATTCATTCACCGTAAACAATCATCCTAAGAAATATTCAAATAAAGTTTTTCCTTGTGGTGTTTCACTAGGTGTCAATTCAGTAGTTTTTTTATCTGGCTCGTTTAAAAATAAAACGACCAAGAAAAAAGGCAGACAAAGGTTAACTCTCTAGCGATTCTCCCACTTTCGCTTGGATTTTACCAAAAAGGGTATTATTGTCTACGGAATTTTGAGGCATCTTATATGCAGAATATAATAAACAAAGACAACTTGATTTGGCGTGTATTGCGATCCCACAAAGAACCACAAAATATTAAATGTCCATTAACTAACCATTATAAACTAGTCACCCGTCGCATCGGTCGAAATTCGATCGTAATTTAAATTGAAAAACTAAACTTCATATTGTCCGAAGTAGAACGAATATTTCTCAAATTCAAATAAAATGTAATAATTTTGAACGCACCCGTCAAAAGTAAAAAGAGGTTTAATTAGCTAAGCCACATTTAAAAGTAATAGTGGGTATTTTGACAAAGACACTGACATTTATGACGTTATGTGTTTTCATAGTAAGACATTGAATGTTCTATTTCGTTTAATAATTATGTGTTTGTGACAAATGCACGGTAATGTGTGTAATGTGTTTTTAGTTGATTTTATGTATGATAAATGCATTATTTGAAAAAAATATTAACATTCTGCTCGCCTTCTCATACTAATCTGTCCGCGGCATATTACTTAAAAATACTTTACAAGTTTTTGCTTCACGTATTAATATATAGATAACACATTATCCGCAACGTCCATAGTATCTGTTATGGATATAATTCAGTACGTTTCGTCTAAAACAATAAACATGGAAACTCTACAACAATAAGTTGTACACACAACGATGTCGCGAACACTTGCCTGTTTTGTAATTCGTATAACCTCGGCCCTTGTAATGTTCGAAACAGTTACAATCTATGACGTCTGGTCAAGATTTAATGACATTATAATTCAATGCTCTGACATACATAAGCAAAATATATTTTGGTTTACTTCTTTGTGTTCAGTCTTGACCGGTTTTTATACATTTCCGTCACACCGCCTCCTGATTATTGTATACCAAGGATATTGCCATTATATAAATTGGCATACAAAGTACCAGTACAATAATTACTATCATATATATTTTAAATGCACACAAAGTCAAAAAAGCTACTACTAATTCTGCTTCCTTGAGGCGGTGTAAAGGGCGAGTGGGCGCTTCTTTAAAATAAACAAAACTGGAGATATATTACATGAATAAATCTACTTTGCTCTCGTTACGTTTCCCACTCATTAAGTAGGTACGACATATAAATGTCCTCGGTCGACAGTGGCCATTGACCAACTTGAAGTCGTCTTTCTTAATTCTATAATTCAAATCGATTGATAATAACAGTTAAAAGTTTTTGTAACCGCATTTATAACAACGATAATTACACATAATTAGTTTTAATGTGTAGTTTACAAACAATGTAACGACATAATTACTACCAACTGAGAGCAGATCTATTTTGCAACAATTTATCGATGTGTACAAATACACAAATTAGCAAATGCAGATTTACACTTAATTCCTAAAACTACCTGTTGCACACAAGAATTATTGTGAAAATGTATGCCTACAGCATGAACCATGGAATTAGCCTACTTACGTACTCGTAGTTACTTATCTGACATCGGCTGCGGGCAAAACGGTCGTAATCCATTTTTGGACGGGTTATTACAAATGGACTAAAAGTTCCGGCAGTTTAAAGTTGTATATAGAACACTGGATACTAAAATATAGCCTGTCTGACGTTGAATAATCCTCTAAGTATGTCTATATTTAAGCATTTAAGGTATTTAGATAGATTCAATTGAATATCACATTATTAAGGATTAATTTAAAATATGTCACGTCTAAAGCGGTAAACAAAGTTTTCTATCTAAAAATGACCAGCGAATAGCAACATTGATAAAATCTCTACGATTACGCTAAAATGCCTATTATATGTTATTTTCGTAGGCATACATAGCTTGTGTGTTTATAAGCAATAAAACACCCGTCACCTATTCTAGGTACATAATAAAACCGGGAACATAACATTTCAAAATTTTCTTCAAATATTTCGTATGTCACTATAAAATTTACTGTACATTTAAATGTAGAGGTACATAGAGTATGTGTCCATAAGCAATAAAGCAAAGGTGACTTTGAAATTAATAAAAATATATACTACTTAATAATATAGAAAACACTGCATTTCAAAATTATCTACAAATATTTCGTATGTCACTATAAAATTGACTGTACATTTAAATGTAGACGTACATAGAGTATGTGTCCATATGCAATAAAGCACAGGTGACTGTGAAATGTATACTACTTAATAATATATGAAACACTGCATTTCAAAATTATCTACAAATATTTCATATGTCACTATAAAATTGACTGTACATTTAAATGTAGACGTACATAGAGTATGTGTCCATAAGCAATAAAGCACAGGTGACTGTGAAATTAAAAATATACTTAATAATATAGAAAACACTGCATTTCAAAATTATCTACAAATATTTCGTATATCACTATAAAATTTACTGTACATTTAAATAAGGTTATTGCAAGTTAATAAAGTTATCAGGCCTGAGTTGTGAAACAACGGGAAAGCGCTCCAACAAAGATTGATACGGGCCACCATTCTTAAGAAATTAGCAATAAATTCCACCGATCAGCCAGCTCCTGCGTTCAAATAGCCTCCGCTTGAACCAATTTACATTTCGTTACGTAAACTTAACTTTGCAATCGAACCTACTTCTCGGTAAACGCATCAATATTTATCTATTCTGATGAATAAATTAAAATAAGATGGGGCGGCGGATGCCTCAGATTCTTCTGTTTATAAATTAAATATAAGTACTCAAGTAATTTGTTTGATTATTGTAAAGTATAACAGTGAAGGACAAGAGAATTCAAATTTCGGAGAAGTAAATGACAGGTAATTATTGAAATTATAAAGCAATCTACCCATGACATCACAAAGAAATATTAAGGGCAATCTAGCCTCCTTTAAATAGTCTGTAACTATCAAAATGTATGAAGATAGTTATTGAATATTTTAGAAAAAAGTTTAGAATATTATTTTAATTTTTAATTTGTGAACAGTTCGTCTGCAGCAACACCACAATCACACCGGTTATAACAATGCACTGATACAAAAAAATATGTAAGGAGGTATTCCAACTCGGTTCTTGGAAACTACATACATCGCATGTGTTACATTAGTCACATTAATGACATAATTACTCATAAAAACGAATACACAAACAACCAAACCCAGAACATAAATCGAAATTAACTAATCAGATATCTTCCCTGCCAGGGAGCGAACCCGGAACCCTCTACGTGTTAATCTGACTGGTGACCGCTTTGCCATCCAGGTCGTCAAAACCTCTAACACTCAAATAGAACTATTATTTGACTTTATATCGATAACATATGTCTATAGGCTGCAGTGACCCCGTAAAAATACGTAAGCAGGTTGTTTGCTACATAAAAAACCTTTTTAGAAAAGAACGTACCCATATTATTAATCTGACGAATTCCTCAGACAATAACTAAACATTACCAGCTATTAAACTAATAAGTCTACGCAAAAACCTTTGTAAAAACATTCGACCATTTGTTCCGGAAACAATTAAGTAGTTCATACACTGAGGAACTTTACCTGGCCTTGAACTGGCAAAGGTGAACTGATTATGTTTTGAATGTGCCGCTCTAGTTAAAAAACCTTATGCAATTAGAGGTCTATATTATCTGATATCGTTATTCACTTTTAAAAGTAATTTCAAGAGAACAATTGTTTTATTAGATAGTTATTTTTATTTATAGATAATTTATACAAATAAATTAGAAAGAATAGTAATGTACAGCTTATTTCAACAGTTCAGAAAAACACACCCTGTGTACCTATACATTTTTTTATAACTTATCTTTTTTTTATTCTTTTGTGAGTCAGAGTGTTTGTATATTATTTTTTTGTGTATCCATGGCTTCTTTGACACAGGAGGAAATTCTAGTATAGGGTTATGAACATAAAACGTTCTTACACGTACCAATGTAAGTTAGGTAGTATCACTTGCGTAGTATGGTGTCCATAAATAGATGTATTTTTAATACTCTTAAAACTTATTTCTACAATTTCATAGATTGCACTCAGTGTTTTCTAGACGAGTGTCATACGCATATTTAATCTTTCAGACTTTCATTATTTACTCGAAACCTTTACGTAACCCTTCATTTTAATCTCTATATTGAAATCGTGTCCTAATGTGTGAATAAGGATAATAATTAATACGACAGTTACTTAAACCGACATAGAACTATAAAAGTCATTTCAAGCATAAAATGTGACATTTAATTAAGTTCCAAGTTTCAAATTAACACGTAAACTTCATCACGGTTTCACGCTCTGTCATTAATTTTGACAAATATAACATAAATAGTGAATGAACCGCTACGATATTGCGATAAGCGAGAATGATTGAAAACTATTAAGCGAACGATGCGAGACCGCGCTTTACAATACAACTTAATAAATTGTCGAAGATTAAATCGACATGTTATAGTTCTCTATATGACGAGATCGGTCATTTTAATAAAGTAGTTTATTTGTATGCTCTTAAGGCCATCTCAAATTTCAATAACAGCACTCTAGCTGTAATATACGGAAATTATAGCTACTTAAGATATCTTAGATGTAAACTTTACATGGTTCGATCAGTGATATTATGGCAGTAACTTAGTTATGTACGTGTATATTATGGATTCGAATAGCAGTTACCTAGCTACACTTCGTAATTTTTAACTATTTTCAATACAAATATTCTTTGTTAAGTTTCAGGTCCATTTGCTGTTTCTATATAATACATAAAGCAGTTACACTCAGATTTTAATTCCTATAATAAAAGCCTAATTATTTATAAACCAAACGTATTCGCTGTAACGCCTTAAATATAAACACGTACGTTGAATAAAATATGAATACAGATTTCATCTTGTAAATTTTAATAAATGCATACTAAAATCATTCGTTGTTACAATCAAAAGCTATGATAATACAGCATCAAAAATGTTTCATTACCAATTTATGTAATAAAAAGAGAACTGCGGAAACGGTGACATTGTTAAAAAGGTGACTGTCCGAGTAGAAAGGATCTGGGGTTTGATTGTCAAGGTTGAAATATTGCTCAATAACCACAAGAGGAAAAGGGGCAATTAAATGACAATTAAAAAAATTCAATGCCAAAATATTTTAATAATTTCACTACCTTGCTAATTATCTAAGATAAGTTGGCGTTTTGACGTCGCTGATATAATTACTAAATAATAAAATGTCAGTATATTAGTATGCGTTGCGACAAAAATATTTACCTTGACAACGATTTGAAGTCCTTGCGACTTATTTAAGATTTTTATTTTTAAATACTAGGTCAAATTTCTGTCAGTCCTAGTTCTAAAACAAGCTGGCATGACTAACAATAATATATAAGGAAGAACTAGTTATAAAAAAAAACAAACCTACTGAGTTTATCGCCTGATCTATTTCTGTTGAGATCGTATTGAGATCCGGTAATATTGCAAGAAGAATATATTGTAACGGACAATTCGAATGTACCTTTGTAAGCTCATATAAAAAAATACATAATATTGCTCTATTATTTTTGCTCATTGTCGTACGGTTTAAACTAAAACGCTACAGCAAATATCGGCTGCGATACAATAAATATAAGAATAGTTCCGACTTTGAAGGAGAGCTCTTTTTGCAGCTTTCTTTAAAAAACCCTATGTCATAGCGCTCCGGGAATACCTCAGGAGAAAGCATCGGTTATTGTGTTGCCTCTGAGATCGAAGCACAAAGATTTCTACCACCTCACCTAGTCTTGATCTTACCTGTATTAGCTCTCGGGTCCCTCGCAGCGGCCGCGGACAAGCCGCTATAGCTCGGTGCCCCGAAACTGGTGGCGAGGTATCCGCCCGAGAAATCACCGAATTCGTATTGTGCAGCCGACAGTACGACGCACCCGCATAGCACTAACGCCTGCAAAGATGGAAAATAGGGTTAAATATGCACGGATCCATACATACACATACTTATTTTTACATAATTATGTATTTTATAACCTGTAATTATTAATAGAAGAATTAATTTCTAGCAGTTTACAGTGGCTTTGGTCTTGACCATGCAACGTACACGGGTACTCTTATAAAATACTTAAATTTATAAGAATACCCGTAGAATATGATTTGGTATTGTATCATATTTTTTATAAAAAAAAATCTAAAGAAACTGATTTGAATAAACAACAGTTACTGTACTGGGTTAGATTCCCGACATTCCCGTATTACTGGGTACCCCGCTACATCACCAGGGCAAGTAAATAATTGATGACAATTACTATTTTCATAAATAGATGTATTTTCTGTTAAAATTACGACTTCAAGCAATCGCATTCGTTGTTTAGCCACACATAGCTTAGCTACCTTTTTGATGAAAAGGTACCCTAATATAATCAATCGAAATAAATACCAATACGAACTCATATCTTCCGTGACCTTACCGAATGTAGGCTACTTTCAAACCAATAAACAAATACAATTACATTTTATTTCCTTATCTATTGTGTACTCTAGTACCTACAAATTGAATGGTAGTCAAAAATTAATAAGTTAACCAGACAGTAGTCTATGTTCAAGTCATAGCTCAGTGGTGGTCTTCAAAAAAATATGTCTTATGCAAAGCAAAAGAGCAAAAACGCACAATAAATCACGCTCGAATCTAACTTAGTTTTAGTTAATAGGAATGCTAGAAGTTTTTATTATAAGCCTTTACGTAGGTACTATGCAGACTATTATCAAAATCAATTAAACTGTTTGTTTACAAGCAGAATTCGATTTGTCGAGAAATTCTGTTAAATTTAAAGTTTCTTCCACATATCTTTGAGCGGTAGTAACGACGATACCCTCACCAGTCGTGAAAACACATGCCAAACGTGGCTACATCAAGAACCCACCAACCCCTACCAAGTTAGGAAAAGTCTATACCCAGCAACCGACCTCAAAGAGATATTTATTACTAAGAAAATACAAAAGTAAACATATTATAAGGGTCACTAAAGAAATGTAGACCAACTTACTCGTATTTACATATGGCTTACGTAACAAATCAAGTTTACATACGACTGGTTTGCACCGAGCGTGAACTTGATATGTGAATTCTCACGTGACCTCACTCAAGGATTGAAATAATTATTGAATATGAATTGATAATATCACACGTTTGTTACGTAACAATAATGCAAAATTTAAAATACATTTTAACACGTGTAAACCTTCATTAATTATGAACAGCAAAACGTTTGTGTCGTCAACCCATTATTGTCCCACTGCTGGGCATGAGTCTTTTCTCGGAATGAGAGTTATAGGCCATAGTCCACCGTGCTAGCCAAGTGCGAATTGGTGGACTTCACACACCTCTGAAAACTTTTTTTTAAAGAACTCTCGGATGTGTAGGTTTCCTCACGATATTTTCCTTCACCGAATAGCAGTGATAATGAATTTCTAATACGCACATAAATCAGTGGTGCGTACCTGGGTTTGAACCTCGGACCTCCCGATCGAGAGGGCAAGTTTCAACCATTAGGCTACACTGCTCTAAACGTATGTGACTCTTCTCAATTATAGCTATCTAATATTGGGAGAACATTTTTATCATATCGGAGCAGCAAAAGAGCCTCCATTCCTACCGATATCAAATGGTAATTTTTATTGCCTTACGAGCATTTTGAGTTAGTTGTTTGAATGGTTGTCTATATTTGGAAAAGCACCTGATTTTTTTCTTTTCCTTTTGTTTTATAATTTTAGTAATGTGTACTTTCCGTTGGCGATAATTAATAAATAAATTAATTAATTAACGGTCATTATCCATTGACATCCCTGATTGACCTCTGACAAGATCAAAATCCCATTATTGAACCACGGATACGACATTACCCCTAATCATATAGTCGATATTATAATGCCTCTTATAAGTATACCTCCATTTTAAACAATTAAAGATCTTTGAATGGTGTCGTTTCTCATAAAACTATCATTAGCATACATATCCTTCAACAATATCAATCAATCATCATAAATCATTAATATAATATTTGTCGGCAATAACTAACGGAAGTTACAATCGATTTATTTTTTGCAAGTACAACACGTACCTACTATTTTAGTCTCTATGTGATCATCAATATTATCATCGTAGCAATTGTCCCACATCTGGGCAAAGTTTCCTATTCAGATGATTATAGTATTGGTGATATATCCCAATGTTGGTCAAGTGCATATTAGACGACTTTACACATATTTGTAGACTATTTTAGAACCTTCAAATAGGTCAGTCTCTATGTTATCATCATAATTATCATCCTATTATTTGCCTCACTCTTGAGAACGGTCCCCTACTTAGCATGACTTCAGTTTTGGTGATAGATTACAATGTTAGTCAGGTACATATTAGAAAACTCTAATACTTCAGTGAACTACTGTTTTCAAACATGTGTAATGTTTGAGAAGTATTTTTGAGGCTTCAGATAGCTTTCCTTATCTCCATCATCAAAGCAAATGACATTCAATTTCCTATGGGAACATTAGAAAAATCAAAGAAATTGAACCCTATACATCTATCGTAAGACGCCTGTTATCTATGTCAAGCTATAAATAGTATCAAACGGAAATACACATTCACCGGTAAGCATGCGCTTACGTCACAAGTTCACATACTGGTCGGGCCCGGCTGAACTTGGTGTGTGACCTCAGCCGAGGTCCGAAGGCGGGCCACTGATTAATCACACGTGCTCATGTTTGTATCAATGAGATTGTGAATGAAGAAGGAATTAGGCGTCTGTAAAATTAACTGAGTGTGTTTGAAAGTGGAATATGAAGATGTTATATAATGATAAGGGAGAGGTTACCTATATTCATGGAAACAAATAGGTCACTTTATATGTTTGTCCAAAGATGTTAATAAATGTTTATAACCATCTACCAGATAACTGTATCATCAAACACATAACTATAGAAAGAAAATCGAGTACTGGATCAAACATTTTTTTGAGTTATGTATGCCTACATTAACTCATATATAAGCGCCGTTAATACGTAAACTAAAGCGTAGATTATCATGAGTTCAGTGTAAATATCACTAAAATTAATTGACAATTTAAACACGAAATCTATCAAGCCTATGCAATACTTTCGAAGCAACCTTTGGTTGATAGACAGCTAACATTATTCCAGCTAAAACGAATGCACCACTTAATATCGCTAAGCAATAAACCTATATCTAAATGAAAAGTTGCTCAACTTCAGAAATACCTAAAAGAAAACTTACGCCACTTGCTTTGCAATGCAATAAACTACGCCCAACTGAAATATTACTCAATTTTGGAAATATATTTGCGTAAAGCGTGGGCATTCAGTTAATTGCCACCGCTGATATATTTTCCGAAGTTTCACGTGACACTTATAACATAAACTTAATATTCAATCGGTATCGAGCGATTGCACTAAACGTTTATCCACTTCGCAACTTCACACGATAACCGCTAAGACACGTTGCAACAGAATAAATCTAACTAATACCTTATACTAAAATAAAATTGAATTTTAATTAATATCTGCAACGTGTTATCATAGTGACACCTGATAAAAGCTTGAAAACTTAATAATTACTCTACAGTTTCAAAATAACTACCATTATCTAAGCTTGTTTACATGATACTAAATATAATGGAAAGTCACTATCGATTACAACATTTTTGCAACATGGGATTATAAGGCTTGTGCTTTGAAATGAGTTATATTTCCAATTGTTTTTAATACTCTTAATTCTTACTTCGAAAATACCTTTGTACTATAAAAATAGCAGCTCACTGTCTATTCAAAACCATCAAGGTAATTTTAAAATTCCATTTTAATACTGAATAGTTTTAATGTGGTAATTTTAAAATTACCACATTAAAACGGAATTTTAAAATGTCCACCAATTCGCACTTGGCCAGTACGGTGGACTATGGCCTAAATCTCTCTCATTCTGAGAGAAGGCCCGTGCCCAGCAGTGGGACAATAATGGGTTATACCAAACTGAATAGCAAACGTAGATATCATTTTATATTCTCGTTATTTGCGCAAATACAATGAATTATACTTGCACCAAGTAATTATCCGAAATAATATTAATAGCAAGTTATTTCAAACAATAGCAGGAAATTACACATTTTGAAATGAAACCCATAACTCTATTTGACGCCAGATTCTATCTCTAGTTATGAACAAACCACGCCATTAATATTTCTATAACCGTTAAGTTTGCTTTTACTTAATCGCAACAAATATTATCAACTAAGAAGCGGACCGGTCTGAAAGTGCTACAGATATGACTAGGGTTGCTTAAGAGGGTAAGTATTTTGTTTAGAAAATAATACATACTTTTCACTACATTACATGTATCTAAATATGATAAACTGACTAATATATGGCTCAGTATGTATGTTGTTTGATTTAATAAGAAATTAATACGTATTATTATAATATACATATACATATAAGCTATATAATATCCATAAATAGTAAGTAGACATACCTTTAGCTAAACAAACAGATACTTTCGTATATATGACAATTAATCATCAAAATTATACGTGCATCTTTTAATTAAATGTACAAATAGAAATAGTATAAACCAATTATATATTCCAAGCATACTATCAGTTCTATCTGATACCTAATTGTTTGAACCTAATAATCACTACATAGGACAAAACAAAGTCGCTTCGCGCTGTGTTTCCCTATGTATGCTTAGATCTTTAAAACTACGCTACGGATTGAATGCAGTTTTTAATAGATACAGAGATTTAACAGAAAAAGGTTTTTATGTATAATACATAATATAGTCGAAGAACATTGTCAGTTTTAAGTTCAAAAATTTAGGCGGAACGAAGTTCACCGGGTCATCTCGTATAAAATAACTCAGACATGACTTTTACTACGTTTTCTCGTATATCGATTTCAAGTATGCATGTGTAAAAGTACTCGTACATAAACGAGCAATGAGACAAAAACAAATTAGTTGATAAAACATCAAATTTCGTAGGAATTATTAATTGACAGCCTTGCATAATGTCACAAACGTTATACCCAGTTTTATCGCGAGCGCAGTTTCATCAATACTACACTTAGCTTGCTAAACTTCCTAGACTGCATAAACTTCAGCTCCCATAGTTTCTGTGTGGGCGTGAAACTCGTCTAAGTACGTACCTACTTTGAACAAGTGATGTTTATCAACTGCAATGTTTATGAATGTTTGCTATGCGATCGATCTTAATGCGATAATTAAGTCACGATGCTTCGAGCTCCACTATTCTATACAAAGAAGAATTGAATTATGACACTTTTTATTGTATATTCCGACGGGATCCTAGAACAAAATCGTATATGAAAAATTACCAATTTACAGTATGCAGCTTTGTTGACTGTAACAGCTATTTAGAAATGTATTTAATAACTTCCTAAATAGCTATCACAATGATTTTCCATAGATCGTCTTTCGTGGGGTAATCAATCAATGTTTGTGTATCCACAAAACTTCTAAGCCTTATACTGTAAATTGGTAATTTTTCATATACGATTTTTTTTCTAGGGACTCGCCGATTTTTACCTCACTGCTGAACATAGGTTTTCTTAGGATAAGGATTTAGGCGATACCTATCAAGTGCATATTAATTGGTTTCCAATCTTTGAAAACTGTTTTTAAAGAACTGTAAAACATGCAGGTTTGCAGTTCTTTAAAACAATTATTTTAATACCACTTCTTTCAAACTTAATTATTTTAATACCTACTTACGTACATACATAACTTAGTAAAAAAATCCGAGATGCGTGCCTACTATTCCAATTCCCGGCCTTTTGTACTAGAGGCCAAATTTTAAGTAACAAATTACTCATGGATAGAATTTAATTAGGTACTATACAAATACAAAAAATCTATTTAGCTATTTTTAAGTCAACTATTTGTTAAAACAATATTAAAACAAACAAAATGTATTTACATAATATATACGTTATGTAAATTATAACGCTTAAATTAAAGAAACTCATGTTGATATTCCGAATCGAAAAGGCTAAATATCGTCAAATTACTAAGTAATGTATCAGAATCGATCGTAAGTTAAATCAAGAATCATCAATTACTACATGACAGCCAGCTACTAACATTTTGATATATGAACGCCGAAGTTTAACTACCCGTAGGTCTATTAAATCAAGTAGGAAATTGTTTTATATGTGTTGTAAATCGCTTTTAGTAGAAACAATCATTTGTAATGTAGTAACATTTTTAACATAAGATGTGTACATAACTACTTACACGGTTTATTTAAGAAACCCGTAAAATTTACTCCGTTATATTTGGAACTTAATTGATTGAAATTCTGCATAATTTAAACAATGTCAAAAATTGTCCAAGGATATGGTCGTTAGTTATTTTGTCAACTGGTCAATTGATATTTATTTGATTAAGTGCTTGATTAATTAGCGCCATGACCAACAGTTCACATTGGACAGTGGAGGTTAAAACTCAAAGTATCTTCAGCTATAGGAAGAAATATATATTTGACCAGTAATCGAACATAAAGATTATTGCCACACCAATCATAATGAATTCTGTAAAGCCATAGAAAAAGTTACGAAATAACACTAATAAAGTAATAACTACACACAATTGATTGAAATAAATAAGTAGCACCTTAACTTTCAATTTCGACACAGTAAAATATAATAAAATTAAGCAATATGGATTATAACAGCTAATCGGTTAGGTATTTTAGAGAATGGCGAATCATAACGGTTACAAGGAACAATAAAAAAGAAACGTTTCAGATATCTTAATGAGGTTTCTTAGATATTTCTAAGATTTTACAGATTGATTTCTAAAGTATTAATTTAATATTAAAGTGTTGATGATTCACTTGAGTGACAATAGAAAATTCTGTTACTGTTACGAGTATTACCCGACGAGTACCTACTATTTGACGACCCGCGTGGCGGGACAGTTACCATACCGGTCTGACGCGCAGTGGGTCCCGGGTTCGATTCCCGGCCAAACAGGTATCTGAATGATGAGTGTAGATTCGTGTTCTGGGTCTGTGTCTGGGTATGGTGTATTCGTCTTGTCCCACGACACAGGAAAAAATCCTACTGTGGGGCTATGAGTCTAGAAAGTGTATTTTTTTTATCAGACTGTGATGTATGTAGCCCAACAGGCTAAGCAGATTGTTATAAAATATGACATATTATTGGAATATACCCGTTTTGAAGAGTGAGACAGGCTACATAATTTTTAAATATGGCATCTGCTATCAGAAAGAGGGGAAAGGATGATTTATTTTTTATTATTATAACAATATGGGTATCAAATGAAAGCTAGTACATAGAACACTAAAAAAATATGTAATGTTTTTATGTTACTATTTTGACGGAAAATAAATGCCAAATTACTATAAAAACAAAAATGAAAACAAAAGGAACTTAATCGACGTTTCTTTTGTTATTAAGTAATTTCACAATGTTGCTTGTTTGCGCAATATCTTTCATCCTTGCAAGGACGTTTACTTTAGATGCAAAATCACGATGAGCTTACGAGTATGTTACAAGGAGAACAACGTTATTTAAATTATATTCAACGTGAATCATCTTTATTGTACGTTTATATTTATCGCTATGAAGAAATACAATAGCTTTATTCTAATGTTATAAAAGGAAAACTTTCGGTCACAACAAAACCATTTTAATTCTTTTACCAAGAAATAACTAGATTATTTATTCAAAAATAATATTTATAATTATACTACATTTTACTCGAGTAGTGTTTATACAACAAAATTGTAAGTATAAAAACTCATTTCAAAACACATAATCAACTTAGAAGTGCCTATGACACGAGGCATTATTAATTTAATTGTATGTATGAATAAAAGGAGAAACATTAAAGGCATACTCCTACATAAATAATAAAAATAACAAGGCCGCTACCTAAATAAGGTTTATAAGATGTGATAAAATCAATACCGTTAGCTATATAATTTAATAATAAGAATGTTATATTATGTTATCTGAATATCAAACGTCACCTAATAAATAATATTTTAACGTATTAGGTTAAACAAGATCAAACTGATCGTCGTCTTAACCAGTTATTAATTACCGTACAGGAATGCTAAATTTGAAATAACTACAAATCGTAATAATTAATCAAGCGGGTAAAGCGTTAGACCAAATATATACTCTATCTTGCACTCTAGAATCAATATCTATGGCACAATCTTTACTAAATCGATCAAAATAAATTAATAGAAGCGTTTTTATATACCTATTGCAATAAGCTCACCTTACTGTCAAAACATAGAATTATTTAAATCATAATGATATATCGACAGACTTTAAAGACAGGTTTCCTTAAAGTTTGCCAATATTTCGAGTTTAATTCTGCATCAGTCTTTACAACATTAACGCATGCAAGACAAAACATACGTATCTTTTTACACTTAAACGGTTTAGGACAAGCATATAAGGTAAGTAGAGCAGTGATAGCCTAATGGTTGGAACTTGCCCTCTCGATCTGGAGGTCCGAGGTTCAAACACAGGCACGCACCACTGATTCTTTAAAAAAAAAAGTTCTTGGAGGTGTGTGAAGTCCACCAATTCGCACTTGGCCAACGCGGTGGACTATTGCCAAAAACTCTCTCATTTTGAGAGAAGTCCCGTGCCCAGCATTGGGACAATAATGAGTTGACGACATATAAGGAAAATATAGCTTTGCTACTATATACACCGACACAAGATTTCGTTCAAAACAATCTCACAAACAGTTAACGATGCCATGCTTAAGTGTGAAGACAAGCTAGTCAAGCTAATAATAGCAAGGCTAAATCGACCTGACGTTCCTGCACCAGTAACTTTTGGCTGGTCATGTAAGTTATGACACCGTGGTCATGATCATTAATTTATTTTAAGTAAAATTGCAATTAATTTCAGATTACGATAATATGAACCTATATCTTATTTTCGTGTCTTAGCAGCACTGAGATAAGTGATTACTGATGCCTATTGTAAAGTGTTAAGAACTCTAAACAATGTTGATGGTTAAGAGCTAATAGAATAAGTATTAATGCCATATAATAAAAACTCAACAGTTCTAGCCACTACATGGTACCCAAAATCTTTTTAACAAGCATTTTTTACTTTTATATTTAAAAAGTAACCTGTCAAAATATCTTGTAATATCACAAAGACTTGAAGCAAATGTTTTATTTCATTCATGTTTATTGTAATTCAAAGTAGAGTTACATAAAATCAAATGTTACCGTCATCCAACTTGAATAGCGAACTGTTTAAAAGCATTGTGTAATGCATAAAATATAAATAAATAATCCGTGATTGTAGTATTTCCAACAGATACTATTAACAGAAACAAGATCAAGGAACAGAAGTCGTAAAGGACGGAGCTATATTTATCGGAATCGAATATATGTATCGTTATATAGGCAACAATATATCGTATTTGTTCAAAGAAGTATCTTTCTATATTATATATTCTATGTTATAAGTTGTTGTTCTTATAATATAGGTATTCTTGTAAAGGAAAAACTGAATAAAATTAGGCTTTATCAAGACTTTAACATGATTATCGCTTTAAGAAGTAAAAGAAATTCATTATGTTCATCTTGAAAAAGGTATTACGCATTTTAATTAAGTTCCTTATACATCTTTCGGAACCGGTTCTCAGAAATTACAAACAGTTTCAGTACCACCAAAATTGTGTTTATTATCGTGTTTATCACCAAGTTTATTTTACATTTTCACGTGATAATTATCAAAGAGATGAATTATTTATAACTCAGATTCAACCCAGATCTTCAATCTGCGAGAATCTGAAAACTTGGTTACCCTTTGTGCTCATAATCCGGGTAATTAAAACCGGTTAACTGGCAACATCTTGTTTCGCAAACTCCTGTTGCTCGTAACAGTTTCAAAGTGTGAACTATTTTTACGCACGCACAAAATTATTAACATTCTTATTTTTTCACGCAATATTGCACGTTCAATATTTATGAGCAGGTAACACTAGTCACAGTCCAATACCGCTTGATAAATTTGCCCATGAAAATATTTATAAGTGCATTAACTATGGATTCTTTTGCTTTAGTAGGTAACAAAAATTATAGTGCAAATGCAAAAGTCATATTAACATATTTTAGTCTAGAATTTATTCTATACATACCTATTACCGTTTTTAATATATGTATATTTATTTAGTAATTTTAAAATGTCAATTTGAATATATTAAATAACTTAACTTTATAACTATATGTACATATAAAAGAATAAGTTAAAAGTTAAAGAAAACAAAATGCCAAACTAAATATATAAAACGGCATCCAAATTACTGTCCCTAGGATGAGTACCCAGAATGCTGGCAACATTATCGTCTTTTGCAGGGTTCTGAAATCATCCTTTACGTCACAGTCTATTTGATTTAAATTCATCATCAAATCACATCAGCGCTTTATTCTAACCTAAATAAATCTATACTCACCTTAAGTTAATTGGGTTTAGTCAACATTGGACGGATTCTACTTTGGACACCATAGTCTAGTATGGATTAACAACGTATCTCAATAAATATATATCTAGTGTTTACTACAAAACAGTTTTATACAATTCTCTATTTTTTTTTTTCAAATTCTGTCCTATGTAGAATATGTCCAATGTCGACTAAACCGTTAATTGTACTCCTTTACGCCTTCGCGCTTATTTATCTATTAGTCTTTCTAATACATTATTTGTACCTATCCATGTAATTTATAGCAATGACTCGTAAACTTATAAACCTATACGAGGTATTCATTTCCTATTAAAATTGAGGTCTATTGCATCTTAAAATATAATTTCAATAGGCGGAATCGGATGCCTTATCGTGTATCTAAGTGTCTTACATATTAACTAACGAAACCATGTTTTGATTCATTCTCACAGCCAATAAATGATTTTGGGGCAAAATTCCGGTGATAAACATCCTGTAGTACACCGGTAGCCTATCGAGAACTTGCTTTGGTACAAAGGAAATTACATCGTTTCCGAAGTTCAACCTATGGTAATGTAGGTAATTGGGTAAACAAGTATTTAATAGTGATATTTAGTTGCACGCGTATTAGCATAAGTCACTTGTTGTCATTCAGAGAATCAGGTTAGGTCCATAGTTTAAGACGTAAACTAGATTGGTATTCCTCTCAACTTATGGTATTTACTAGTGATGTACGGATGTTATTATTTGAACATTCGCGAATACCATTGCAAATATCTCCTACCGATAGTCAGTTTTTTTTATTTCATTTTACGCCAATATAGGCGCCGCCGGGTTTTTTGTCAAGGAGCGCCTGTATCTACACATACTAATAACCAGTATAAAATATAGAAATAGTTTAGGTGTGCAAACTTATTTTTGGGTGTCAAACTGCAATTCCACTTAGATTTATGTGTATTTAAAGGCCTTTTCTTTTTGGTCGTCAAACTGTAGTTCTGTATTCATAAAACAATCGCACAATCTTACAATCATACAATCGCAAATTGTGAATGCACATAAAAACATGCAAATATTTGCGAATGCGAATCCGAATATTCGTTACATCACTAGTAATCACGACAAAATTGTGAAGGCTACTTATCGTTTATTAGGCTAAAATATGGCCGCGTTTTAGCTATTGTATCTATTATTTCGTACCAAGACAGGTAAATAAGATGTATTGAGAATTACATTGAGATTTCCCGACAGTGATTTACTACACCAATTAGCTTGATAGAAATATCGTTTGAAAGGTCTCATATAAAATTTATGTTCTTTGTGCTGTTAAAAGGTCGACTTTTTACAAATACCATATAATATATAGTATTTTTTTTATTACAAGTGTGCAAAAATACGATTTTAAACATTGTCAAAAATGACACACGGTTTGATTGATCAAAAATAACTTTTTTGTATACGGAAGTACATAATCGAAATTAACTAAATATAAAACAAAGTTACAGTTTTATACATCCTGCATGCGCCACATATTTATATTGTCATTGTATTAAAATTATCTGCAATTATATCTAATAAAATGATATGTGACTACAGTGGAGAACTGAACTGCAATTTAGTTATAGAGTTCCGTATACCTCCAAAACGAAGCCTTATAGGCCAAGTTTAGTGTCCTATTATCTATTATAGCGCCTTCTGTATGAGGCTAATTTCTTGCTTAGTTTATTATGCGAAGTTAAAAATGATAAAACATTGACTAACAAAACAAAATAAAATATGCGAAAATCGGTTTTTTCTCTGAAATTAGTTTCAGAAATCTTTCAACTGCCATGTAACTCAAAAGTACCCTCTCTTTGCAAGGCCGTCTCACACTTCGCTAATTTTTACATGACGGAACTCCACTTGCGTCGGGTGGGTATTTTTACGGTAGCCACTCTTAATTAACACGCAATGCACACAAGGTCGAAAGCAAATCCGTGTGTATAATCCTTTCTAATTTCCTGCATTTTATTTTTACATACCCATAATTCAAGTTTGATATAAGTTTATTAATAACTCCTGTTAAAAAAAACACATACGCAAATAACTACTCATTAACGATTTCCGTTAAAAGTGTACATTTATATTTAAATAAATAAATATCTAAAGTTTACGGTTGACATGTATTTTGCATTAATTAATAAAAATATATATTAAATTATTTTCTTAATTTATGCTACCTTTAATTAATATCCATTAACATGAACTTGCAACCTAAATGATAATTTTAGGTAGCATTAGTACTTTGGAGAATCAACAGAATTTTACAACGATATCTTGATTTTAATGAAGCGAGTCTTCACTCATAACAAAAGCGTAAACGTGCATACAACACAAACTAGTTTGGCCATAAAGATTCAAATCAAGACAGAATTGCAATACATAATAATGATACAAAAACAGTGACCCTTATGGCCATATCATCAAGTACACGATGTGAACTAACTACCAGGTTGTCACCTATATACCCAAGGTTACTAAGCACAATGCTGTACATTACTGATACTCATTACGGAACGATACTATAAATCGTTTTGTCTTCAGGCTGTCTCTATTGCGTTTATTATCACCAATATATTATGAACGTACTTCAATATCATCAAATTATGTAAAATCTATTTCGTAATATTTGAGTTGTAACCAATGTATTACCTCCAAAACTGTAGTATTTTGCCTTGTTATACAGACAATGGAAAGGATTTATCAAATTACAGAAATCTTATGCAATTATTATCTTTAAAATATACCTATACTCACAGTGTAAAGCTGCTGCAGTTTAATCACAAACAATTAAACAACTTTTGTAGTTCAACTATTAGTAAGTAGATTCTACACTGGTAGACATATTTAATGAGGACTAAGATTGGCGCGGATCACCATCGAATGTTTTAAAACAAAGAACTCGGTAAATTATGTGAAATAGTTAAGTTAAATGTTGACAGCCTAACGTTATCTTAGATACATAAATTCGCGGTTTACTCACAACTTAACAAGAAAACCGATAAGTGGAACGAATATTAATTGGTTATACTGAGTAATAAGTATAAATGACGTTTGATTTTTTTAATACTTTAACCGGTATTCAAAGAGAAATCAAACAGTTATAAATATAAGACTAAAACAAGCCGAATTCTACGCAATTATAAATTTTATATAATGCCTTATTCTCACTGAATGAAAATGAATATAAAATATATCCCTGCGTAAATATTTCTTACTATATGTTTTCATACGTTAATGTGCATATGTAATATAAACTATATGTATTTACGAACACACAAACTAATAATAACCCATTTAAAGTAAAAACTAAATTGGGGGACTTTAAAAAATATTTATTATGTCCACTAATTCGCAATCCACCAATTCGCACTTGGCCAGTGCGGTGGACTATGTCCTAAAACTTTCTTATTCTGAGAGAAGAACCGTGGTCAGCAGTGTTACAATAATGGGTTGATGAGATTTTTTTATTTAGTTAGATAATGGTCCATCTGATGATACACGATCTCAACCATTTATTACTAATATATAACAAAAAATACCAGAATATCTCAGAAGAAGTTAAATCGGATAATAAAGCAATCTGTGCAAAAAACGGACCTACAATCAAACGAATGGTTACTCAGCCGATAAAAACGTGTGATCTTAAAGTAGCTTCAGACGAAATTACGCCATTACCTTCAATTATTTATCTGTAAGTGATTTATTTATACAAAAAGTTTTACAAAATTACTATTCGTGCTTAATGCTTTAGTGTATTCTTTAGTTTGTTAACCTGAGGTAGCAATCTCTGCAATTATACTATAAAGTGTTTTTTGCTATACTAAATACCGAATCTACATATCGCTACTTCAAAACAAAAGGGCCACAACTCGAATAGACCTAATTTTACAGGAGAGCCATTTAAAGTTTTGAAAATCAGTTCTTGTATAATTGCTCTGTAATTTTAAATCAGATAAATATGTGTTATACACTGTTAGAAAGGTATTTTTATTCTTCTTTTAATGGTTAATTCGGATATTGTTTTATTTTCTAAAATAAAAGTTCTAAGTTGATATTTTTAATTTGTGGCCCTTTTGTTTTAAAGTAGCGATATCGTGATTCGTTTATTATACAAACTATTACAGAACGCTTTGATCTGGTTACAAACGATTATCGAATCAGCTGTAATTATTGAAAGCGGACGAAGGTCACGCCGTGACCCAGCGTGGAAAATACCGTTTTCGTTTTTATGGGCTCGCAAACGAACCGTGACCAGTGGGTGATCGTTAATGGAATGTATTGTTAATGTGATGTATTGTATTGAGTCCCGGATGACGTCATAAGGGGTGTTAAAAAAATACTAGTATTTAGAGCTGTTGTGTGGTCAAGGCATTTATTCGAGACGTCCTAACTTAGCCCCCGAGGGTAACATCTTAGTCCTCGCATCTTTTGCCAACATCAAGTAATGTTTTTTTTATCGGATTGATTACCGATGTTTGAGGGTTGCAGCGGCAACGTACCGTCAGGTGGACTGCATTATTGAGGGCCTTCATATTATTATATAAATACCTAAAGGTATAAATTTGAAAGACAAGAAAAAAACCCCTACTTATGTATTGTATTAAATTAATTTACATCTTTTGATCTGAAGAGTTGAATTCGTCTGAAGAGTCGAATTCGTCTGAAACTGAGCGCTTGAATGGCATGAGAAATTTATTTCAATGGCCACTTCCTACTTCACGTAATTGCGTAATATTACAAAAATATTAATTAAAAGATAAGGTAATGAAACAAAATTGTGTTTCATCCGGAAGCATAAAAGCTTAATGTACAATTTAATTCAATTAATTTATATCGGCAACAATAAGAGGCTGCGCTATACTATTTAAAAGCAAGCAATAGCAAGTTATCTGTTATCTCATCAAAGATGTACACAATTTAATTACAGAGGTTTGTTGGTTATAAGCTAAAAAGATTTAAACGTACAGGAATTGTTGTGTAAAGCTAGGTTTTGTCTTTCATATTTTAACTCCAATGGTACCATCCCAACTATTGTTATAATGTATTATGTATAAAATATATATTGTATTTGATAGTCTATTACATTAAACACTTGTGCGTTAAGCACTGCGTGTTACGAAGATTTTCTGATTTATCTTATTGCGGGATATGGTAAAGGAAATGCATTAATAGGAAGCATTCCATCTTAAAATTTAGAAGCAATAATGCATCTGTCACCGATCTAATTACAGAGTCCAGTATGCTCGACTTCTATCAATGAAAAATTTCAGTTGTTAAGAATAATTTAGAGCAAACGTGCATACAGTCCTGATGGAAAGTATTCACCGCCGCCTGTGGACATTTGTAAGTATCTTCGTCAGAATAAGAGTTCTACCTAAAGTCAACCACAGGGGCTGCTTCCGAGAACTTAGATCCCAGCCTCTTATGAAAATGAGCCCACAAAGTGGCTACTTACTTCCAAGAAGTCTGCAAGATCTTACTAAGTCGAGAAGATCCAATTAAGACGTAAACTCGAAACAAAACATAAAACAAAAACAATAAAACAAAACATTTTAAATACCTTCATCTTTATGACATTACGTCATACACGGATAAATCCGATGTTACTGGATGTATGAATGCCATAGCAGTTATTGATACATTAAAATATGTATCTCATGTGTTTATGTAGTTGTATCAACGGTATGTTTATTTATTTCAACAAAATATGCAAACAGAGTTTATTAGTATGCTAATTAAAACACCCACCGTATGTATGTGACGTTTTTGATCAGGATGTTGTCTGAGTGGTTTCCACGGTATGATATAATAAAATTAATGTTACTATCGATTTTTTAAGTTAAACAAACCATTAATTACATTAATGTAAATAAACTCGGAAGACATTTGAATTGTTATTGTCTTATCTTGGGGCGATATTTTAAGCATAAAAATATATTTAGTTTTTTGCTTTATCATCGTCATTATTAATAATACCGTATATTTTGGTCTTACGGGCGTATATTCTATCGCGATTTATCAAAAATATCTATATAAATAGTTAGAAACTAAATGCATTTCATTGTCAACCCTTTATTAACCTATACTACTTAAACAATATAACTAAGTAATATACAAATTACTTTCAACATAATTAGCTAAATTTATCTCGAAACGAGCTGAATGCTACAAATAGTAAGTAATTTTAATTATATAATGCTTATGCGAATTATACAATATTGCACACGCAAGTCAGCTTAGCTTTTCCGAGCAACATGCCTCGAATGGACGCTTACTAACTACGCGTCACACCGCATGAGATATTTAAGCTTACTGCAGATTATCAATTTTACGACACGATAACACTAAATTAAAAGATTATGAGTAACTTAAGGTATTGTGGTCTTATGTTTCCTTATAATGTTTAATGGTGTAATCATTATCAATGGCCAGGTTATTACGTAGGCGTAGTAGGTATGACGGTGAGATCATTTACAGCGCAACGGTCGTTGTGACTGATTGATGCAGAAGTTTCCGGGTAAGATCCCTAGTCAATTTTAAAGGATGAATTTATATTGATGAAAACGTCAAAGGGTCTCCTCAATTTGGGAAATTGTACCACAAATAAAACCATTAAAATGAGACAAAAAACAGACTCAAAAATCAGAAAATATAGTACAAGTTCGAAACATAACCATTTACCTCATTATAATTATTAAAAACTAAACACTGTTCTTGAACTTCCAACTGGAATAAGTTCAAGAAATCTGAATAGCAATGAATAGAATTATTATAATTTCTAACAATTCAAATTGAATTTTCATGAAGGTCTCGGTGATTAAAAACATTAATATTAATACGTTATCTTCATTAATAACTGTAAAGTAACAATGAATTCCTTTTAACAATGAATTTTGATTGCGAATATTTCTACTCAGTAGTTTGACGCTTATTTGGTTACTGTAATTCTGTTTAACATTCTAAATTTTATAGAATTTTAAGATTCCCTATGTTTCTTCACACAAAAATCGAAAACGCACCCACACCTTCGAGTAGAACGCTCGTTCTATATATTATTGTTTACAGACGTCCATGAGCGGCAGTGACCGCTTACCATAGGATAGAGTGCATCTTTGTTTAGTACTTGAACTTCAATATTTTGATAAAAATCAGGGTCTAATCTGTCCGTGTGCAGTGTCCCTAAGGCCGGTGCATTAACATACCTGTACCCATATGATGCATGCGTGGACAACCGGTCGTGTTGAACTTCCGTCTTCCGCTACAAATATTACCTCGTTAGGACTTTTATTAGTTTTTAAAAATGTACTCGGTAAACATAGTTTTTTTTTAATTTTAATGCGTGTGTAATCTTTTTCCCCGTTAAGTGCAATAAATTCTGATTACTTTGTAATAAACTACTATGTAATACTAGGAAGATATTTTATAAAATGAATATTGAACCGATGAAATAAAGTAATACTTACTTATATTCGATATTAAATTTAATCCGATGCAATAATTTAAAAATCCTTTAAACTAAATTTCTCCTTTCGATTTTTTTATGACTCTTATTACGAAGCAGATTAAAACATCCAAAACATCCACTGCATTATGTAAATTGAGCATAAAGGCTTATTTACTGTTTTTTTATTTATGAAACCACGTCTGCTCTAGTCTCATTTACTTTCATATTTTTTATTATTGTAGTATCGTAATATTCACGTGATTTTTGGGCTTCTATATATATACATAATAACCTGATATATTGTTTGTTATTTTCGCAACTTATAACATTATATTATTTATTAGTGTCATCAAAAATGGTATGGTTTTCGTTGGGTGTAGTACTTTAAACATAATAATATAACGCAATGGTTTGGAAAATCGTGATAGAGTATATCTACGCTCAGTCATGAGAAAAAGTTTGCCTTCTTTTTGCCAGTGTTGAAGTTCTCAGCAATGTTTTTATATAAATATTTTACCTGTGCAATATTTTACTTTAAAATAAACATGTATCGTGACTACCCACTGTTATTAAAATGTATGAACTCTACACCAATATTACTCCAAAATTATATATGTAAATGAATTCCAACAGCCACTTTACGTTGCAGTAAATCGTCCAAGAAAATATAATCTACATTAGATTACTGCAGACGTTGCTTCATACGCTAACCAATTACGCGTTATTATTAGCACAAACCAATCGCTTACTCATAAATTATGAAATGATACAACCTATACGAGGTAATGAAGAATGATAATAATAACCAAAAACATTTTTCGATGTCTTTATAAACCCTTCTTATAATGGCTCCCAGGTTTTGAGATTTGTAAGATCAATTATAAGCCTTATGTTATGTTATAGTATTTTTTGTGATTGTTATATTATATCAGTAGTAAATGAGCATAAAATATTGATAGACAATATAGCTGTGAAGATTTTTCTAAGGTGGAAAACTTCGTAAATGTTGAATCGCCTCGCATGTTTGTCTCTTAATTTTTAATTAGTAATTTCTATTTATGACTTTAAATTAGGTTTAAGTAGATACTGCTTTGTTCTTTCATTGTTCTATTCTTTATTTATATCAGTAATATGAATGTAATCACTGTGAAAAATGGAAATCGTACGGCACCACGCGTAAGGTCAACAATTATGTAAACTAACACAATGACGAGGCCTCAATCGACGTTAAAACGGTATAGCAAGTGCATTTGAACTCGCCTTGACTCGTATACTGAGGTCGAACCTTAATAATTGAAGGAAGTGCCAACTTCACAATAAAAACATGGTTATATACGAATTAATGTGCCAACAAGCGACAATTCAGAAGAATATTTGCGTCAGAAATCATAAGTCTACCCCGATCCAATGAAAATCATTGAATTGAAAGAAAATATTTTTTTTAAATTTTATAATAAATGATAGCTTTATAAAACTAATTGCTCTCAGAAAATTACCTGATGATTCTCCATAATATATGCATTTCAATATCCATATTCCATATAAAATCACAGCGGGCTATACTTACAATGAATGTTACCTACAGTATCTTTGCACTAAATGTTAATTATAAGTTCTCTTTTTGTATTTTGATTTCTTTGTATGTGCATAAATAAACAAATAAATGATTTTTCTTTGTGACATTTGTTAATGCGGAAAGTTTGTTTTTCGAAAAAAAACAACTGTAAATATTTCCGCATTAACAAAGATTGACTGTTACGCTTATGCGAACATTTGGCTCCTTCATCATGAAATAAATCTTTTAAAATTAATCATTCACTTAGTTTTTGTATTTGACAAGCCAATCATTTACTCATCTCTACAATATTAATAACCATATAATTAATTAATGATAAAACTTGTATGAGCAAAATTGTCCTTGACTTTAAGTTCTATTATTTATTAAGCTACGCGAATTATGATTTGTTTATTAATTAACCAATTACGTAATTAAAGACGGCTATTTCTAGTTAATTGGCAAGTGCATACCGTGTAAAATTAATTGCTTAAACGAATTAATTATTTTTATCATACACTAATTTGATAGGTTCTGCAATTATTATTTATTAGGGAATATATTTATTCGTAAACTCTTCAAAATTATATAAAGCATTATATCAGTATTATGACCTAAGCAGAAACATATTTACGTAATATTTCATAATATTGATAAAATATTTTTCATACTTGAAGCTTAAATATTTGCGTTACATAAACTTACTTTATATTGAACAAATATTCCTCAATTAATTAGCAAACTCATCATATTTAATCCTATTAGGTAATCGTGAAAACGTCCTAAACACAGCCTATAAATATTTTATAGTTATTACACCTCAGGCGTTAGTTGTATCATATAATCTTCTTACGTTCAGACAGCCTGACATACATTATTCAATGTTTGTGGCACTCGAACGGATTAAATGCTCCGACGGCACTCGCTTTCTGCGGATAACATACTAATGTAAATAATTTGTGAATGCGCTTTCTGTGTTACACAATGTTTGCAGCAAGAAATACTCTACATTCTCGTGGAGTGCCAGATTCAAGAGCTCTGCGTGAGAATATATGGAAAAATATTTCTATGAAAAAGACTTCAACGCGCAACTCTTTTTTTATTAGAAATGGTAACTGCTCTTTTTTAAAAGAAATAGTAACTGAGGAAGCTAATTGGGTGGGGTTAAAAATTTGAACTACTTTAATTAATATATGTAGTTAATTACATGTCTATTGATTACAAGGTAATTAATAAGAGATATTATCTCAGCTAAAATAGAAACAAAATAAAATTAGGCACAAGCTATCTGATATCTTTTATACTTCTTTAAATATTCATTGACATCCAAATGTACAGTTTTAGGTTTAATACATATATGCAAGTTACACATAATTTAAACAAAATGATTAGAGAAATTCTATGATACTTGCATACGACAAAATATACAAAATTCAGTTGCAACGGCTCAGCATTCTAAACGGTAATGTGGAGTGGCCACCCAAATTATCATTAAACTTCTATTATTTTGGTTACGTGCTAGTAACAGTTCGTTTCGCCAAGGCGATACGGCATTGTCACGAGTGTTGAATGGTAGCTCATTGTTGTTACCGAATCTTATCGTTATTATTACTGTCGCCACAATACTGCATTGTAAAACAAAAACGAAGGCTATAAATATAAGCTATATGTCGGTACAATAACAAAGAAAGGCGAAATTGTACAATAATATATAAGTATAGGTGTAGAAATTCTCAAATGTAATGGCAAATTTATGTGTAACTAACCACATAATATTCAAAATTGTAAAGAAGCAGATAGTAAAATAAACATATTTTCTCCGCCTTTTATGAAAATGGTTTTGAAGTTTAAACTAAGAATCATAATTGTCTATTTAAGATGTATCAACCGCAAAACGTTAACAAAAAGCTGTTAAATAGTACTACAGTGTTACGCACCTATGAAATAACAAAGTGAAGTTGTGGTTTACAAAATAGGTCATTCACCTACCAAGATGTTGTGAAGGTCGCTTTACATAATGTCGACGAGAAACATCATCTAGTAATGGAACACCTGTCTTTAAATTTATACCTTTGCTGGTTATATTATGTTACTAATAAAAACTAATTCGATCAACTATAACTTTCCGATTGTTCACAGATCTTTTAAAAACGTTTTAGCTCCATTGGATATTTTTGATCTCAGCAACAAGATTAAGGCCTTTAGTGAAGATTAATGGACCAATACGTATTTTACCTATCGCAAAGTTTAGAAAAATATCTAAAGATTTAATATTGTCCTGAGTAAGAATTTATTAAAGATTTTACTATAGTGAAGATCTATACGTAGACCAATACGTATTTTTTTACGATAGGGCAAAGTTTAAAAAAATATATCTAAAGATTTAATATTGTCCTGAGTAAGAATTTATTAAAGATTTTACCGTGTACAGTTTTAATTTTAGTGAATACAGCCGTGACCCTAACGTCACAACATCCATTGATTATGAGCAACCGCAAAACGATCGCAATCATCGTGAGAATTTATGCATTGTTTTGTGTATAGGCGATGATTGCAATTAATCAAAACGTTTGATTGATGCAAGTATAATTCGTCCTACTTTTTGCATTACACGGTAACAGCATTCAAATCAAATTAATTGTCCGAATACCTCAAGTTTCTCAATCAAGGAAGCGATGGTGTATCAATGACGCAATGTTTGAATAGAGCCTGTTAATGATACCGTAGCAGGTGTAAAAACGCAATGCCATAAATCTTATTAAGTACCTCAAATCTAGAGGCGGTCAACTATATAGTTAAATTACTTACTACTATATTATTAGTACATTATTTGCCTTTCATTCTTTTTTTTTTTTGGTGTATACAATTATTCTTTTGTTTTACTGGCCGTAATACAGTTGTGTCGTTGCAACATAAAAGTTTAAGTAAAAAAATTTCAAAGGTTTTTTTCAATTCATTCATCTTTATAATGTTTTTAAAGAAATTTAATATTACTCTTATTTAAATAAACCAAGCAATTACTTTAAAGTGGAGATCGGTGTAACAAATAAACACGTCATTAATGTAATACCTACTATATAAAAATATTATTACATGAAGTATATAGGTACATAACTGACCTTTGCGTATGTGAAAAAATATAATATACAACTCGCGATTAAATTTGCAAAATTTAAATGATACCAAAATATCAATTACAAATCTCTATTATATATTATTATCCAAATTTGTTACCTTAACCTTCATTTAATATTACGTTGGTATTAAATAAACTTTTTACAGAGTAGATTGTTACTGGAATTTCATCCAGAGCAAAGCAAAAACAGTTAAAAAGTTTCAATGTCACTTTCAGTTTATAACAGACACTTCAGGTCGGGTTTTTACTTTATGTAATATAATAGATTTGCTTAGTGACTTATTTAACCACGTACAAGTGGCAAGAACAGAAGATTTTTTTATTATAAATATAACAAATGAATATAATTAAAGTATCGAGAATGCGCACATAAGTGTTATCCCTGAGAACCAATTTCAGCACGTCATAACAGCGTGGTAAGGAAGAGGTCCCTTATCACACTATTTAAATCAGAAAACAATAGCCTTTTGCATTGAGGTTACTAGGAAGGAGCAAGATAATTGCTACCATTCATAGAAATAGTAGAAATGTACGATATCGTATCGAATTTGAAATTCTTTGTCATATAATAGGTATAAAAAAAAATATAGTAAAAAAATATAAAATCACATCAATAAGAATACATGTGTACTGATCCATGAAATCTATTAAATTTAACATACAATTTCTCCCCACGACATACATATCTATTACATCTACAAATCCATAAAAGATTAGCACTCTACCAGTAACTAACATAATCTTTAAACATATTAAAATACTAGTCCCTATCAAAAGCTTAATACGTATTAAATTTTATCTATAATATAGCTCGTAAAATTTAAAATGTAATTAATATTACAAGCCTAATAACATATCGTAATTAAAAATTAAGAATCCTTGGTCAACTTTCATGGTTTGGTACCCAAGTACTTCAACTAAGATTCACATAAAGTTAATGCATAGAAAAATAAAATAAGTATTTACTATAATTTCTCTTAGGCCTTGAATAATAAACAACAAATTGTTAAAAATCATATCAATTTCACAGAACATCAAGAAAAGCGGCAAATTATAGATAGAACAGTTGTAAATTCTGAATATCGTAACCTAATTAGCTTCAATGGAATTAATGTTCATTGGGATTTACACTGAATACAATTATTTAAAAAAGTATGTTCCAACTCTCTAAGAAAAGACGTTTTGAAAAACGACTTAAATTATCTTTATTTTCCAAAATTTATTTGTGACTAATATATTTTTATTCTTTTCTGGCCTTTATTTTTGTGACTAATATATTTTTATTTTGGCCTGAATTACTACTCTTCTCGTCAACCCATTATTGTCCCACTGCTGGGCACGAGTCTTCTCTCAGAATGAGAGAGTTTAGGCCATAATCCACCGCGCTGGCCAAGTGCGAATTAGTGGAATTACTACTACCGCTACTGAATTTCTAGCAAGCACAATATTAAATTAACTTTGAATATTCGCAAGCTTATCAGATATTTTCATTCCCACATTAACATATATTTTTTAAAACAAATAAATTGGCAATGAATTGTTCTATGTACCTATATTTTATTTATGTCATGCTCGTGTGAAAACACGATTAGAATCTGTTTGTAATAAATATGACCTTTCTTTGAAGTTTCTGAAAAATAAAAGGTGATACAAAAAGTAAATTTATATATCTTTTAATACCAACAACATAAGACATTTTTCCCTTAATACTGGAATCCGCCATATTTTTAAGAATATTAACATAATTTTATAAGTATTTATTTTAAAATGATCATTATCTTGACTAAAATATCTATATTATGAATTATATATTAATTTGAGTTTAATCAAAAATTCTTGTAAAGTGTTAAATAATTATTTATTTATTTATTATTTGGATCACCAACATAAGAAACAATGTTTACAATCACATATGAGAAAGGAATTAATTGGATACATTTTAATTGTTCTTACACTTATAGGTAATCACATTAACATAACATCACATAAGGTAATTATAGTTCTAAGGGTACACTTATTTAAAAGAAAATATTGCAAAAGTGTAAAATAGGTGTCTATATTAAATTAGCCTCAACCACAAAGTAGTGTAACTACATAGAGCACCATGGAATGTAGGTCTTAAATAAGGATTACGTAACATTATTGACATGGTAACATTCACTATTTCTTTGTACAAAATGTCGTTAGCAGAGCAACGTAATTGGAGAGCGATGTAGAGGCCCTATAACCATAACTAGGGAAATACACCACGCAATCCTAAGTACATACTAGTGATGTAACTGTATTCTTTGAACATTCTTGCGAATGCGAATGCGAATTGCCCTTACCGTCACTCGCGAATGCCAATGCAAATGCCAATATTGTTTGTTTTTTCAGTTTTTGGTGTAGTTTTTGTGTGTAGCCTAAGGATCTAGATTTGGCGCCCTTTAATCGACACACTACATGTAAATTTGTTTAGACCTTTATTTGACGACCTTTTTTTGTAAACCACCACAATTTAATAATCGAAAAACATTCGCATAAACCTTGCGAATGCGAATTTTGTTTACATCACTAGTAGATACTTATACTTAAGTACGGCAGAATTATATTCGTTGCGAATATAAAATGGAATTACGAATTAACGATAATGGCATATTTGCTAATCAATTTTATCCTATCGTAAGACTATATAAATATTGCGCTAAACATATGTGATCCTTTTTATTGGCCAATTGTTTTGATGCAAATATATTTACAATCACATATATCAATGTCATGATTGTAAAAAAACATTGTTATCAAGATTGACATGAAGTTCAGATAATTTGCGTCCCACATATTCCCTTATGTTGTCACTATTTTTTTTTTGTAATGATGCATATTAGTCAATAAAGTATAGGTAATAGATGTCCTGTGCTTTGTTAAACTTTTCTGGAATGTCAAAATTACAAGTATGATATGACTACGTTGTCTTTAAATTTATTTATGAATCAACAATACGAATAATTGCATCGTCATTGATTCTTACTATGGTAAAAAAGCGCTAAGAAAAAATATAATATTTGAAAAAAGATTACATATTACATCATGTTACTCCTACAAAAATGCTTCACAAATTATTCAAATGATCGCGCAAATATTACAGTGATTTGGTAATGTCCACATCTGAACATTACATGGTCGAATTAAGAAATTTGTTCCGAATAACTAGACCGCGCAAGTCACGATCAACCATCTCCTTATATTAGGCTCGACACATTATACATCTACTTCTGGTTTCTTTCTTTTTACTACGATAATTTTGATCGATTGATTGAGATAATGATTGCCAAGTGCTACTTTCTTTAAATAATCGTGTTTTAATAGAAGCTGGTTTGTAGAAGTTACAAAATGTATTGTTACAAAAAGCTAGGAATGAATTAATCATTCGTTTTTTTGAGTTTTTTGATCATCGACACCAGAAATCAATGTTTTCAAAAACCCTTATTTAGTCATGGTAATGTCACATTATGGTACGGTGATGTCACATTACCAGGGGCAATTTATTCAATAAATTGAAACACTATAAGATAGTATCTCATTACGACTATGATATAACGTATATCGTATAACATATACTTACTGCTTTTGAGCATTAACCTTGCTGTTTGTACTTCTATTTTGATTCTATAAATAATAAAAAGATTAAAAGAACTATTTATGAGATGCCGTTGTTTGATACTGTCAAAACTATAATCTTGTAACGCATTGAAAAACTCATTGATGTGGAAAAACAGTATTTCACCTTAAAATATCATTGTTAAAATAAATAGTTTATGAAGATATTGAAGAATCGCCAATAACAATTTTATTCATATTCTTTTGTAGTTATGTCAATGTAACTTTTTTGCTAAGGACAAAAAACGTTTTTATCGAATCTTTTTTAAGAAATATTTGGTCTACGAATTCTAGACAAGTCTTCGTTAGGCGAACAATGCGGCGGTTATAAGAATATATGTTAATAAAAAACGGCAAAAGAAACAAAACAATCTTGACCTAAACATAATAGCCGCTTATGCTGTATTATTTAATACTTTAATGTTTGTGTTACTTATTCTTCTTGATTTGATACTCAAATTCAGGTCGTAACGTATATACCTACAATGTTTGTAACCATTTTGCTTAGTGTAGGTTTATTGTATTTAAAATTTGACATTGGCGAAGTATATTTTACCATAATAGTATGTTATGGTGATCAAACACTAATAAAGTTTCCGGCTAAAATATGGCAAACGGCCATTGTAGACTGGCAATATTTCCAACATTAAAGAGATTGCTAAGAGATTAATTCACTATACGTTTTTTTTATATGCTTGATTGTAAAAAATGTAAATAAAAGCACGGCTTCATTAATAACAGATTCGTTAAAAATTCAGATGTCCAGATGTACTACATATTAATGGACTGGCTAATGTGTCCTTTACACTGAGAATATAGTAAATTAATATTTATTGTCTATTTTAGTTATGCATCAACTATATATGATTTACGACATAGAAATTTGTTGGATAACCACCAGACATGACTCATTTAATACATGTCCGTAATAAAAAATTACTAATCAAATAAAAAATTAAGGATTGAAACCTATTTTTTTTAAATTACATCTCATGTCATGTCATTCTATACGAGGTTAATAAATAATTTATAGTTTAAATGGTCGTTAAATAATATCATAAAAAACATGATTTACTTTCAATTTTTAATTTACGCGCAATAATTTATATCAGTGTTGTAAAATTTGTAATCGTATATTTCGTTATGTGCGTGAGAATTTATTACATGAAGGTACCCAGAAATGAAGACATTAATGTCTGCTTGAATTATTTCTTCATTAGTTGGACTTAATGTATTATTATTTCATATATCACAACTTAATCTAAGCTGTAAGGATTATTAAGATGCAATCACACTTTCTTATATCTATTTAAGCATCTTTTTAATTGTTATGTTAAATATCAGTGCTGTATTTATGATTTAGACTTTCAGTTGTGTGGGATACCTTTTGGGTCATTTAAATAATGTAACTCTAAGTAGTCAATCTTTCCCAATATATATTTCTTTTAAAGTTAAAATGTTATTTCAGATTGCTGAAAGTTTGAAATAAAAATTTAAATCTTATTTATTTTAATCCTACACATTATTAACGCTTAATACCATATCATAATTAATAAGTATTTATCTTATTCCATAATAAGTCTTAACATCACTTAAATATAAATCAAGATAGTTATCAGTGATAACATATCAACAAATGTGCACTTACGATTTTTACGAAGTTCATGTTGCACGATCGGTTTTAAAGGCTGGCACTTAACACTGGGGTGCGTCGCGCTTGCCGGGCAGTGTCCGCGCGGACTGACGGTTCTTAGCTGGTCACCACCGCTCCCGCTGCAACAAGCAGAGGTGGTATTACACCCAATGCCACGCACACTACATACAAATCACGTATCTAATGAAAATCGCGGGGATGTGGAAACCGTTTCGCAATTGACCTTGGCCGTACAGGCCCGATTGGGTCGGTCTTTTCTTTACGTACTGGAGAATGAAGGTAGATGTTGGCGGCGTGCGCTTGAGTCGGGTTGTAAGCGCTTCAGTACTGTGTTCGAGTTATATAGGACAGCGCGCGACCTCCGCCTCACTAGCTGGAAACGGCTGCCCCACGTGTTGGCAGTCTCATCGCGATCAGATCCTACGACAACTTGATGACAATTACACCGCTTATCGGACGTATAACGTATTTTTTTAATCTGGAAAAAAAATAAAAATAACATTACATTCCAGGTTAGACTCTACATTAAGTAAAATAATATTTTGGAAAAATAATCGGTTCAGTGCTATGCTATCTAAAATAATTGTTACTTTATTTTTTTACTTTTTTTATTTTTTAAGGTAATTAGTTATTTGACATATTTTGTAAGCGTTTGCTGCTACTTCTCGTGGAACAATAAACTCAAAATAATCGCCTAGAGCGCAACATTACGCTTCTAATTTCAAATACTATAAAATATTCTATATGCTTTAAGGATGACAGAATTATCTGTAAAGAAGTAGGTATACAAATTTTCTAGGATTTTCCCTCTAGCCATGATTTATGCAATATATTTAGGTGTTTTTTATTAATATAGAAGTAGGAAAACAATTATGCTGTCTCCATGATGATAAATACCCACTGCACATGGTCTTTATAATAGACCTCAGATAAAACTAGTTTTTACCTAAGTTTAGCCTCATATAGATTGCCACCCTTGCGATTGTTAAACCAGGACGCTTCAGCGATCATCACTTCTGTTATTGGGCAGAAATTAGTGTCTCGATAGTTGTTTTAAGGCCGCACCATAAGGCTTCTAGCGCCTTTAAATTTAGCTACCGTATGTATTCTGTCATACCTTGTATACCATGTGTACCATGTACTAAATTTATTATCATATAGAATAGAATAGAATCCTCTTTATTGCACACTATAAACACAAACAAAAATAACAATAACATATAAAGTAGATCACTAGTATGCAATAGGCGGTCTTATCGCTTGGCAGCGATCTCTTCCAGACAACCTATGCATGTAATTGGTAAAGAGAACAGGAATGAAAAGTGGGAAGTGTGTGTATAGTTAGAAAGGGGATAATGACGGACAGAAATTACAGTAGGATAAATAACATATAGATATCCTAACGACGAAAAAAACGTTAAATTAAACTATACGCTTAAGAATTCTCTGTCATGTTTAATGATGTGAAAAGTCTACTAACACATTTTCACCAACTTAGTGAATTTAAGTCACCTTTCAAACATATATTCTATTATTGAAATATAACTATGAGGGCAAAGTCACGTGAAAACAGAAATTTAAATGGGAATCTTTCAATTTTTAATACTCCTTTCTAATGAGTTTTAGATATTAAAGAACTTTATGATTCATTCACTGGTATGCGACATTCCAATTTAATCCTCAAAAGTTGTTATCCTTGAGGACTAAAACATAATAAAATAATTATCTAGAAGAAGATAAAGGGAATTACTTTATCTATTGTTATTTAAAATGTCGCTTGTCGTGTGACCAACTTCGGACTTAGGGGTGAGTGGCATCTATAACAAACCGAATATAGACTGGTCTGGCTAACCTATGACAAATCTTGGATATTTTTATCGCTATAAATAGAGATAACAACATCTCGTACTTAAATTGCTAGTAGAAATTTACTCATACCTGAATATTGCCAAAGTTAGCGTTATTATAGCGAGAGTTACATTCAATTCCCGACAGGAACAAATATTAAGACAAGACATGTTTATATGAGGTCCAAAAATATTATCAACTGAATATTTTCTGCAAAAAATGCTAGGTGAGGAACTTCTCTTAGAAATTTTAGAGTTTTTGGCTATAGTAAGCAATAGCGCGCGGACCAAGTGCAAATTGGTAGACAATTCCAAATATAATCGCATGTAATTTGTATCCTTGCGATCGAAGTGTATTAAAATTAATAAAAAAATATAAAACCAGACCGGTTATACGTCCTTACGTGTGAAAAACATACCTAGCACGTATGTACGTATTGAACAGCTGGTCGACACTTGCACTCATATCGCTTCCGCGTGTCCACTGTCTGGTGCGAAGGTGAACGCCCGCAGGCTTAATGCCGGACAATGTCAGTGAATGGGACTTGTAAATTTTGTTATAACACCACCAATTTAATAAACACGGGATACCTAAGTATATCAACGCAACGAGTAGCAATAATCCGCCGCCGGTTAACCGCGAAACCTCGTGGCGTATGACGGTGTGAACGCTTACGAGGCGAAAATTTCACCGGTTTTAATAATTTCGGCTCCAAGTAATCGTACTGATCGTATATTGAATTCTTATTCGTATTTTGACTTTCAATCTTTACGCTAATTTAATATTTGTGGAGCAATAATCAGACGATATCAATGAATCTATCATAACATACATGTGGAGTATTAGAAGATAATTAGGTATATCAAAATCTTGGACATGTTCCGTCATATTGTTTCGAAATAACGATACAATGTTCTCCAGAAAATTGGTAAGACATATAACATAAAGAAAATTAAGGTACAGCTAAATGCTAAAAAATACCCTTCTCGTATTTTAAATTCGTTTGAAAATTATATGGTAATAATCCAACGAAATTAAATATGACCAACAATTGTTTTAAACAGTTCCATTATCCGTAAAGTTTAAGAAATCCCTAATTTGTATTACTACTAAAAAAAATGTATGTTAAGTGTATATTTACATCTAAACACTACTTATTTATATATATATATATAAACACTAATCAAAATGTCCTATGAAATACAATAGTATAAAGTCATAAAAACATAAGCATATTAGTTTTACTATTCAAATCACTCATGTTTATAAATAACGGAACGTAATATAGTTTTAAATCTGCGTGACTTAGTTCTATTTTTAAAGTTGCATAAGTACGTACCTAAAGACTAAAATTGGAACTGGAAGTGTCTGTCTGAACTTTAAAGGACCATTTACTAACGTCATAATCTTATAGCCCGATAGCAGAACCCCTTTTTTATTTAGATCAAGTTTTTATAATGTTTATCGTTCATACAAGTTAATGATAGGATTCTACCAAAAATTTAACTACTTTTGGTCAATGTTATCTTTGTAAGAGTTAACTGGAACCATAGCACCTTATTCTCATGGCAACATTAAGGGATTTTTAGATCTTATTAGTATCATAAACACCAAAGTTTGTGAGTATGTACGCCTGTATGGGTTTGTTACACTTTCACGCAAAAACTAACAATTAAATTTCGTTGAAATTTGGCACACATATTTGTAAGACCTGAATTATAAATTTAATACTTATTGCCGTGAAAGAATCTATACTCGTAGGATATTTACTACCGTGGTTTTACTACCTTTTTGTTCTCGAGGGGGAAACCTTCAAAAGGTACTTCAGGAGCGACGCAGGATGATGTGGAATTTTTACCGCACTAAAACATCTCCGGTGGCCGTCCTCGGCGCTATAAACTAACCCGGGATCTCTAAAGGAACGCAACCGGAATCCTCTAAGCGCGTTGCCCCTTCGGGCTCCTCCCAGATGGGGGCGGCTTGACCCACCGCCTAGTCTTTACGATGGTATGCGACCACACATACCGCCGTACTTCCCGGGGTCGCCTGAACTAACGGTTCAAGCTCCCACTCTAGCCGTCTGCAACCCCGGAAGCCCCTTTTAGGCGCCTCTTATGACAGGCAGGGGATACCGTAGTCCTATTCTGATCCCGGAATTACAGGGACGGCCGCAGGAATAACTTAGTATATTATAATACATTTATAGTACAAGAAAGCTAGTAAACTAAAAATTGTAGGCACTACATAATGTAAATAAATCACATGCCTGAATTCCTTATACATATTTTTTACGTCTGACCCAGTTTTTAGATGTGTTCAAATACTGGCTTAGCAAAAATATACTTTTTAAATTATCCTCCATAAAAACTTGAATACTGCATCGAAAAAACTATTGTTCTTATTTAAATATCATCACGGAACTAGACCGGTCAGATGAATATAAAGTAAGTATATATAATATATCATTTTTTTACAAGATGATCTTTTCATATATTCTGTGACATTTAAATGTGTATATAAATCTACTTAAATATTTTTCTTGTATGTATATTGCCGTCAGTGATTTTATCATTCAACCAAAACTTAATATCTTAAATAAACAATAGAATATAGATGTCGTGCCTGAAGACGATCATTGTTGCTTGGCTATTCCTGAACAGTGTTTGTTACCGTGTTGCGTAGTAAGAAGTAAGGCATTTAGCCTTACTTCTTACTACGCAATTGAAATAAAATACAGAAGAATTGATAACAAAAAAGTTAGAATGAATTTTACATAATATATCAATTTTATTCAGATTCTACATTCTGCCCCAAAAATCATAAACGTGCGAACAACCGCACCATTTTTTTTTTGTTGTCGAGGGGGGAAACCTTCAAAAGGTACCCGACGCTGTGGGAGCGACGCAGGGTTATGTGGGATTTTTACCGCACCAAAACCCTACCAGTGGCCGTCCTCGTCGCTACAAAGAGGACTCTGGAATCTCCAAAGGAACGCAACCGGTGTCCTCTGAGCGCGTTGCCCCATCGGGCTCCTCACAGATGGGCGGCTGGGCCCACCGCTCCGTCTGGTCTTTACGACGGTATGCGACCACACATACCACTGTCCTTCACGGTGTCGCCTGAACTAACGATTCGAGCTCCCACTCTAGCCGCCTGCAACCCCGGAAGCCTTTTTAGGTGCCTTTTACGACAGGTAGAGGCCGTAACACTATTATGATCCCGAACTACAGGGACGTCCCCGGTCGAACTAAATCGTTCTACCACCTAGAAAATCTAGCATCTATGGTTCAGAAAGTACTTTAAATTCTAAATCTTGTTATTATCGTCATATAGTATTTGTTAATGTTAACAAAAATTACCTAGCGATATTAAAAATCGAAAATCGATCACATACTGACTACTAACCAGGTTTATTGCCATTCATTCGTGTTGAAGCAATACGGTAAAGAATGGTTCAGCCAGTGTGAAAAGCACCTGCATTCAGAAAAAAAAATGTGTGCGTGTACTAGCGTACACTCGTAAGAAGTGAAACTTCTTTATGACGTTATTTTTCAAAAAATAATTTACTATATGCAACTTTACAGAAATTGGTTAAATAAAGTTAAATTAGATAAAGTTTAATAAAAGGCTTTTATTAAACTTTATCTGATAATCTAATCTATAATAATCTATCTAATATCACGCGTGGTAGGGATAAGAAAAAGATGGCGCGTAACGGTAAAAAAAAGATGGCGCGTAACGAAAAAATGTTACACTAATTTTTTTTCCAACCCCGATTAAGATGTTTCACTTCAAAAGATGGCGCGTAACAGAAAAAGATGGCGCGTAACAGAAAAAGATGGCGCGTAACGAAAAAAAAAGATTGCGCGTAACAGAAAAAGATGGCGTGTAAGGAAAAAATGTTACACTAAATTTTTTTCCAACCCCGATAAAGAAGTTTCACTTCAATTATAAATAAATAAGTTTGCGGCCAAATTGTAACTTATGTGATTTGACAAACTAACAGCACTTAATGAATTTCTAATTTCAAATTCATAATTCGTTGAATATAAAAAAATATTGCACAAAATTAAAACGTATCCATGTGCATACAAATTACATAAATTTGTACAAATTGTTTGCATTCTTGTCTTGCCTTGACAGCAAAAGTGTTCTACTGTTGTAATAAAATTATAATAATTAAAAACCTCTTTAAATATTTGTTATGCAACTTTTATATTTTTTATGAACGGGACATTTAAATTATAGCTCACGAAATTTATAGTAAAAAAGATAAATTATTAAAAATTTAATAACATAGCGTGGCTGACGAGGGACTTATATAGTTTACAAGATAGCTTATGGCTATTTGATACCTGCCACAATTACTGAAATCCATAACAGATCCTGAAAGATTAGGATGGACATCTAAAGCGGTCATAAAGAAATTTTAGATAATAGCAAAGACCCTGTAGAAAATAATGTTAAAAGCATCCCAATTTCTTGATTTCCACCTCGAAAACTTGCCAGCAAATTATGGAGATGCTAGTGAATAATAAGTTAAATGATTTCACAAAGGTATTAAGGAGGTGGAAAAAAAATGTTCTATGACAAAATTAAAGTCATTTTCGAATTCAGCACACTCAAAAATATAATAATCAGACAAGAAAACCAAAACAGCTCTAACTTTTTTGTTTTTTGCAGACTTGTGTATCAACTTTTTAGGTATACTAATTTACCCGACGAACTTCGTTCCGCCTAAAAGAAAACATCTAAAACTAACATTGTTCCTCCACTATATTATGCATGTTTTATACATAAAAAATACCCTTGATCACTCTATATATTAAAAAAACTGCATTAAATCCGTAGAGTAGTTTTAAAGACCTAAGCATACGTAAGGACAGACAGTGGGAATCGACTTTGTTTTTTACTATGTAGTGATAGAATTCTAAACAGGTCCAAATTACTTTTTTAGCCATAACCATCTATTATTAATCTTCTAAAATGACCAAAAATCAGCTACAAAGGAGGACATCATTATTGTCTACACTATGAAAAAACTGTTCAGGACCCATTTGTTTCATCAAATCAGTGTCTTAAGATTATATAATTTTGTAATTATGATTTATTTCATAATTATTTGAAATACGGATATCCTTGATTGTCAACATTACGTTACGTATGTCCGTACGTCTGTCAATTGGTATTTAAACAGGATGTTTTTAGAGAACACTCTCTATATCATTAATAATAATTATCGTGTATATAAATATTTATAACGATCCAAGTTATTTTAATGATTATGAATTAATGCAAACATACGTATGATAGTGTACATTCTTATTAAATTTATAAATTGATCATCATACATGTTTTTTACATAACAATAAGGTTTTCAGTCACTCTCTCTGAAAAGCCAGAAACAGTCCCTTGAATTCAGTCTCTGAAATTTCCTTAATTAATAAGTAATAGATATAATCACATCTCTATTATTTTGTAAACATACATTAAACACCGTTTTTGAGATAATGATAAAGGTTTTATCTTCTATAATAGTGAATAAATAAAGCACGAGTATTAAAATAGCTACTTTATTAGCTCTACACGAAATGTGTGAAATCTACCTATTCGCACTTAGCGCGGTGGGCTATGGCCTGAAACCCTTTCAGAAAGGCGACCTGAACCCAGCAGTCGAGTCGAGAAATATCTAAGTCATCTGAAATCAGGGTTCTGTAATGCAACATCAATCCAAAGCAGATAATAAATTACCCAAAAAAACAAAGTACCGAGTGTACAAATAAACTAAACATAAACCTAGGCCTAAACTCTCTCATTTTGAGAGAAGGCCCGTGCCCAGCTGTAGGACAATAATGGGTTGATGAGAGAGAACTGCCAATCTGATAAAGACAGCAATTATGTAAATGCACTCTAAAAAACTTGGTTATGTGGACTTTCATAATAACAAAGACTAAAATCCATTATTTAACTGGCCATATATAAGTATAATACTGAGTAATAAGCCAAATACACCATAACCACAAATTTTTCTCTAAACATTAATTAATAACATATTACATTTACTAGTTTCGATTTACACCTAAATGTATTGAAATATTAGGATCCGTGCCACCTAATTACCAACCACAAGGTCGAACTCATCTCAAGAACAGAGGTGATTTGACACTAGCTCACGCCTCCGTGCATTTGGTCAAGTTGCTGCGGTTTGAGCAAATATGCGATCGAGATAGATGAACTTTTCAAGGTAAATCGTGGTCTGTATATATCTTATTTACATATTTCATCTTTATGTAAGTCACAAATAGTGAAAAGTTTAGTCGACATACTTCGATAGAAAGTGTTTTGTTATGGTATATAAAAAACGGACTAGACGTAGGATAAATGGGTAATTTCTAGTTAATCAGTAGTGCCAGGCAGTGGTTTTTACCCCGGCACCGAAGTTTTGGTGTGACCACGATACATGCAACTGGGTCGAAATATTGGAACGAAAGAATTCAAAACCGCGAAAGAAGAAACTAGCTAGAACTAAACTAGAAGTAGCAAACGAGCATGCATTCCACCTGATGGTAAGTGGACACTGCCGCCCGTGGACATCTGTAATCAACTTCATACAGAACATGGGTTCCAACTGAAGCCAAACACTGAAGCGTTGCTATTCCCGAGGACTATGATGGTCGTCTCATGTGAAAGTGTGCCGGCAACCACACCCTTCCAACGAAACGCAAGAAATGCTTCACGCTAGAAATAGATGTGGCGGTGGTACTTCCCCATTCGAACTACACTGGTTCTACAACCTAGTAAAAAAGTGATACAAAGAAAAAATATATAAGAAACCCACTGAGTTTCTTGCCGGATCTTCTCATTTGAGGTCGTATTCCGATCCGATGGTAGTGTAAGAAAAGATAAAAAATGTAAGTGACAATTTGTAAGTGCCCCTTTTTTGCCTTCGTAAAAAAATAAAGACATTACTTTTAAAGTATACATATCGTGACAATTTTAGACTAAAATCATATATTTCAGCTGACTACAAAATATTAAGTAGGTACTATTACACATTAACGCCTTCAATCCGCTCCAAGAACAATTGAACGCCTAAATTAGACTTAGCCATATAGCGTATAAGTCGGCTTGAACTGGCACACTAAACAGTATTGGGTGACATCCTGGCTATGTAGCTCTCGTTAAGGACCAAGCTTTGATTATAGTCTATCGTATTGGGACATCCTGTAATGTTAGCTGTAGTTTGAATTAAAAAATAAATTAATTAAAAAACTTAACATGTTATTTCACCATCATCATTAAACGACCCGCGGGCTGAGCAGTCCATGCCGGTTTGACAAGCAGTAGGTTCTGGGTTCTCTCTCCGGTCAAAGAAATGTCTAAATGATGAATCTAAACGCCTGTTCTTGGTCTGGGTATTTGTGTATTAATCTTTATATGTCCACGGCACCCACGATAAAGAAAAAATCCTAATGTGGGGCTATGAGTTTGTATAAATAATTTATGTTATCATTATTTTTAATGGTTACACATATCTAATTACTACAAGCTTCGAAAAGTCTTCACGCTCCTGGTTTGTCATAGTCGTGATTATAATATATAAGAAACAAATATTTATGAAATAGCAATCGACTACAAGTGTCGGTATATTGTAAGTACATTATGTCATCGTTCTATTTGAATTGTTCGGTGTTGCATTCATCCGACCGTTGAACCATGGATGCTGTAATTAGGTCAATGCCAATCTGTTATCAAGTTCAATGTTCCGTGAGACCGACCTGTTTAACTGAGTGCTACCCGGCAATAGATTGTTAAAGTACATTGAATTTTCTAAGTCTTTATATTGGACTGTGATTAGACGGATAACATACAACTACTAACCATTAGGAAGTTCAAAATCTGAAAAAAATTAAAAAGGTTTATTAATTGTTTTGCATAAGCAGATAAGGACTACGATAAGTTTTTTTATTAACTAGTTCTCTAAAAAGCTAATGTCGTTTTTTTTAATTTTTAACAGTTACCATCTGTCAAAAATTTAGCTATTACGTTTCTACATATACCTACGTATGCATGGGTGAATCAAAAAAGAATATATAAAATATATTACTTTTTAAAAATTAAAATTAAAAAAAAAACCTATACATAAATATTATTTTCAAGTCTACTTCAACATAGAACCATTTAGGCGGCCTCATAAGTATGAAAATATTAATAGTCGTACGTGTAGAAAAAATATTGTGATCGTACGCATGTCGATTTCCTATGCATATATATGAACCTACACTTATGTAGCGTCGGTCATGAAAAACACAACTCCTTCTGTTCCCGAAGGTGACGTTAGTCAGTGCTAAGGGGCGAAATACGGAAGATGAGTAGCGGTGTCTTCCCGTGTTATATTCACACCCACAGCGATCACCAAAACACAGTTACTATTTTCAAACCCTCCTACCTTTTTTTTATACTTAAACCATCGTCGCCTATGGACATTTGCAACACCAGAGGAGTTGCCAATGCATCGCCGGCTTC
The DNA here is from genome assembly GCA_949699795.1 of Spicauda simplicius. NCBI lineage: Eukaryota > Metazoa > Arthropoda > Insecta > Lepidoptera > Hesperiidae > Spicauda > Spicauda simplicius. Next base: position 14,027,242 of record OX453066.1, on the reverse strand, counting down.
GAAGGAGAGCTCTTTTCTTACCTTTTTTGAAGAGCCCCATGTCATAAAACCCCCAGAATACCTATTTGCCAGCTCCCACACCTGTTAGGAGAATCCTGTATCCAGTAGAGGACCTAGAATAGAACCTTGACCTATAGATATATTATACAAATAATTAGCTCAAATGCACAGTAATATATATTCACTATTATTTATACAAGCATACATGAAAATATGTACAAGTTTTTATTACATTGATTTATCAGAGACCTTTGCTAAAAATAAACAAGTATACCTTACCCACAGACCTTACCTTACTTGATAATTTAGTTCATAATATATGCATTTGTGTAATGAATAATTTTGAGGATACGTGTGCAAGAGTATATTGAATAAGCGAGTTTGTTTTATAGGTCACCAATGTTTGACTTGAATGTCTTTTGATTAAGAGGTAGATAAGAGCTATATGATTAAGAGGAAATAAAGTAAATAAAGTAGCTACTTGTTGAATATATTATAGAATTTTTGCAAACGATGTTTTAATTGAATCAAAGGGCTTATACCATTAATTTGAACATGAACCATGTTTAAATAAATTATAATATCACATTATAAAGAACTAACCTAACCAAACACTGTAATTTACAGCATTCATATATTTTTTTACTATAATATACTTATAAACAACTTAAATTACAAACTTATTATACGTATCGGTCCCAAAAAATACTTTGAGCAAACAGGTTTATAATTTTTAATATAAACTCCATTTTGATTGTAAAGGCCACTCACCCTTGAGCTGTAATCATATGTTATTGACTGAATTAGATAAGAGCATAGGCAAGGATTGTTTTACGTTAAATAATTCTAATTAAAAAAGAAAAGTGAAATTGAAAACCTCCCCCTCTTTTGGATGTCAGTTAAAAACGTATAAACACGAATAATTAATATAGACTTGACTTTTAAAATCAGAGATTGCCTTGTGGTTGGAAATATGATCCTCATTGTGGGGCTTGAATTTCAATGGCTTAATGTGCCCTTTGGAGCACCAAAACCAGGAACAAATTTCATCTCTAGTAGGTAACGAGCCATTCAACTTTGTCCGCGGTCGACATCTTCGAAGATCTTTGATCTCTACACAGCTGCGTTTATGCGTATTCAAAATTGAGTGAAATCTATCAATTCTTTTCAAGCAGTTCAGCTGGCTTAAACCATTCTTGTTGTAACAGAAATAATAGGATCTATCGTAAGAATACATCAAATACATCTAGTATTTGATGTATTTTATAGGTGGAAGTATCACCGCCACACATATTTCTAGCGTAAAGCAGTTCTTACGTTTCGATGGAAGAGTGTGGTTGCCACATTTTTATATAAGGCGACTATCTTAGTTCTTGGGAGTAGCAACACATCTGTGATTGACTTTAGATAGAACTTGATGTTATATATGAAGTTGCTTAAAGGAGTCCATGGGCGGCAGTGACCACTTACCATCAGGTGGACTGCATGCTCGTTTGCTACTTCAATTATATAAAAAAACAATGTCGAACGCAGCTTCTATTTTACGTCTCTCACATTTTCATTTCATATAAAAGTGGGCCTGTGACCATACACTTCATCCGAATTTTCATTCATCTATAGTCTGTGGGTATCACTATATTCAACATGTACTCTTGCCATCCATAAAATATATGAAGCAATCATCACAACGCAATCTGATAAGTCAATAGAAATGAAGACGTGTGAAATGCGAATAGAGCCTTCACCTTGCGAACCGTCCCAGTCGGGCGTGACGTGGCGAGTGCAAAATACCTCTTATTATTTAACAGTAAATTGGGGCCAAGTTCATTGGGTACGGTTGGATACTCTGCGACATAATATTATACCACTCTTTTCGCAATTTTATATCGAAATGACCACGAACCCGTGGTAAGGGCGTCTCCTCGACATAGAATTTAGAATTGTCTTCTAACATGCGATACTATACACGATATCATGTTATTATTTTTTTCAATATGTAGAGCCTCTAACAATGAAGTGCTAACTAACAATTAATTTACTGAGCTAGTTACGTTTTAAATAAAAGGACTTACTAAAATAACTCTACCTATGAAGTATTTATTACTAAAACGCTTATGAAAATGTATGAATTGTCATATTCTTGTATTTTTCACAATACATATTACATCTTTCCAAAGCTTAATAATGTTATTTATAAAGATAATATTATCTCCATTAAATAACTAAATACTTACTGATGATAAAAACACTCAAATTGGAATATGAGAGTATTAAAAAGAATTCTTAGCTAATATTATGTAATGTTTATTTCCCGGAAAATCATTTGCTTCATTAGTTTTTACGTCATAGTTAATTTGTAGTACGCAAATAATTTCAAAACGTCAGTAATATTAATATGTCCTTTAATCTATCTCGGTATTACAACAGAATATATTGTATCGATAATAATATAGAAAAATCCAGGATGTCATTAATTGACGTAAAGCAACAATGATATAGATAAAGACGTGTAATTACAGCTAGCCACCGTGTCCGTATACAGTTGTAGCTAATTAAGAGTTGACAAATGGGCATTCTTAAAACCATTACTTTGCATGCCCTAACCCAGCGGTCGGTAACCAGCTAACCTCACTTTACGGTCCACGGATCTTTATAGAAAGTCCTTGCAACACACGGAATTTGCTAAAACCAAATTTCTTGACCGCGTTAGTTCAAATTATAAAGATAAAGAAATCTTTACGATTTATTTTTTATTATTCAAAAAATTAATATGAAAGACCATCTGGATCATATTTTTTGCGCCGTCAAATTCCAGGGAGTACCTACTTCTGAAGGCCCGCCAACACATACCCTACTTGGTATACCTACTGTGACCTGTGTTGCCAAAAAGGTTACCGACCGCTGCTTTAGCCTACCTTTTGTTTGATTAAACACGGATACTAACGAGATAAGAGTAACGGAAGGAAGGATGGCGAGGACCTTGCCTCACTTCCGACGGTATAGAAACCTGAGGTGAACTCATTGACCTTACACTCGATCAATGTTCTGTATAAATGAATTAATTCTAATAAATCAGACCTTAAGTACGCCTTTGAAAGATCTTTTTTATCTAAGACTGGTTTTGTGACACATTTGATTTATAACGTATTGAGTGTCGAGTAATGTATCGAGTGGCAACTTTTTACTATGTAATTAATATTACAATTTTACAACTGCATGTCACACTTGTTAGATAACATAAATAGGTATACAAAAATTCGGAACTAAGAGAGGACAGATGACGTCACGTTTACTACTCTACCTTTTTTTAGTCTAAAGATATTACCTTGTACATATTTGAAAGGGCATCGTTTTTAAAACCTTTGATGACTACGACAACCAATTATTTTACTCTCACTCTCTGTCACTAGCTCACTTATTTATTTCTCTGCTTACTTATGTAGTCCAAAGATAAGTAACAAGATATTTTTATAAAATTGAAGTAGCAAAGAAACTTCTGAGTAGAATTATTAGAATTAGATTAGACGCTGATCGTCGTCATCAATAACCTAATGCTTATTATTCTGTATTAGTTTGCGTTACGTTATCACGTTTGCGAGAGTTACAGGATATTATTATTTTTTCATTGCCATGTAAAAAACATGATTGTAATTATATAAAAAAAATGGATATAAATAAGAAAAAAGAAAAACCCGCTGAGTTTCTTGCCGGATCTTCTCAGTTGAGGTCGTATTCCGATCCGGTGGTAGTGTAAGAAAAAAATGTAACTGACAATTTATAAGTGCCCCCGTAGGCCTATACAAAATAAAGACATTTCATTTCATTTCATTTCATTAGGTTTCTCAAGCAAGTATAAGATCTTTAGTTTATAGTTTCGCCGCGCACACGATCCATGCAACTGGGTCGAAATATCGGCAAAAAGAATTGGAAATGGATTCAAAAACCGCATATCGTGAGTAACCGTTAAGTATTAAAAAAATCTTGACGTTAGCATCTTTAACACCTAAAATTATTATACCAATAAAAAGTTAATTACCTATATATGCTCATCTTCAGCACCGTAGCTTGCGTAGATCATAAACGATAACGTCTCTGTGACCCGTGATTAGAATAGGGAAACGGTATCCTCTGGTTATCGTAAAGGCCGATTAAAAGAGGCTTACGCGGATGCCCGCCCGCAACTGTGAAAGCTCGAACCATCCAGCAATGCAACCCTGGGAAGGACAGCAGTATGTTGTGTAGTCGCATGCCGTCATTAAGACCAGACGTCGCGATAGGCCCACGGGATGGAACCGAAGCAAGGCGGAGAACTCTTGTGGTGTTCATTTGGAGATCCCTAGGCCCTCTTCGCAACGCTGACAACGACTGTAAAAATCCAACGTTTATCAGCGCCGCTCCCACGGGTTTGGAAAATTTCCATTTGAGAACAAAAAAGGTCATAAACAATTGAATTGAGAACAAAAAAGGGTCACCAGATTTTCATATTTATTCTGCCAAAGTAGATAGATACTCCCTGTAACTCAGGTATCAAGCTTACTTACTAATAATTACAATGAACCGTAAGTAAACTTTTTGCGGTTTCATTGGCGTCTCTGAGGGCTAAGTTGGAAAGGTCTGTGTTTTATTCACTCAATAAAACCTTTCAAATTTCAACATAGCCCTAAAACACCAACTTCTCGCGTCTTAAATAGGTGTAGTTATCTAGGTACGCAAATATGCAATTACTTAACTCACATAATTATAATTGCTAGGTGGTTGTGCAAAAGCAGTATCTAATTTGAAGAAGTAAGAGATAACTAGGATTTTTATTTTGAATTTTGTGTGAATATTTGGATATTGTGATGCAAGTGCGTAGCCTGAAAGTCCAATAATTCTTGATACAAAAATAAGGATAAAGTCTAGTAAGTAATTTAAATTCTATCTGAACCGGCTTGACGTCGTTTATGTTAATTTACATAAGCATTGTAACATGGAAAGTCACAGCAGAATTGTATCCAGGAATTGTATCAGGTTAGGAGTAAGTGGTCACTGACGACCATGAGCATATAAGCAACTTCATTCATAACAAAGGTTCTATCTAAAGTCATTCACAGATGCTACCTCCGAGGACTGAGATGGTCGCCTCTCATAAAAAAAAACCGGCATCCACAACCTTCCACCAAAATGCAAGAATTGCTTCATGCTAGATGTAGGTGTGGCGGTGGTACTTCCCCGGGCGAACTGTACTGGTTCTACCACCTCTATTCGCCCTACTATTAATTAAATAAAACCTATTTAACAATAGCACATAGTTAAATGTGTAATTGTAACTCTAATGCATGATAAGAAAAAAAAAAGTACACTGAAATCACAATCAGTGTCAAAAATATTTACTATGAAGTAAGAGCCAATATAATTTCGGGGCTTGCTATAGTTCCACCGCAGAGGATTTTGCCTCAGACGGACATGCACATAATTTAAAGCTTTACATAGCACTGCGGTCTGTGGGAAGGACACTTGTAGTAAAAGTAAATCGCAAACTTCAATTAAATCCCTAACATGACTTGTATTCGTATCTGAGACAAGTATCCCGCACTAAAACACCCACGTTGGCCGTCCTCGGCGCTACAAAGAAGAGTCCCGGATCTCCAAAGGAACGCAACTGAAATCCTCTGAGCGCGTTGCTCTATCGGGCCCAGATCGGCGGCTGGGCCCACCGCTGTGTCTAGTCTTTACGACGGTACGCGCCACACATACCACCTTCCCGGGATCGCCTGGCTGGACGGTTCAAGCTCCCCCTCTAGCCATCCGCAACCCTGGAAGCCCCATTTAGTCTACTCTAACGACAGGCAAGGGATACCGTAGCCCTATTCTTATCTCGGAACTACACGGACGATCCGGGTTTTACCCTAGGTGTGGTGGTGGTACCAACCTGGCCGATACATATTCGTTTTACCACCTAGCTAAGTGCTATTTATAATCTACTTTATCAACAAAATACGTAGCACTTTAATACACAAAATATGTTAAATCATGATACACTTATTAAAATCTATTTAATTTAACATTACACTATTGCAATTTAAATTCAGCTTAATGCAGTTTATTTTAGAATGATTTCTATGTGAAAGGACATATTGGTTAGTGAGAGATAATTGTATTTAAATTAATTGTGTTTATTGCGTTATAGAGAATGTAAAAGTAACACAATGTCCGCCAAATATTTACAACCTCGATTTACTTTTATTCAAATTACAAAATAATGATGTTTAGAAAGAACAATCATTGCGCTGGCTTATCTATACTTCCACTACGAATGTGGTAATGTAGACATGTTTTATGAAAAGTTTATCTATCTCTACATACGTTTCTTATTACGAATAAACTTCATATCTTTTTGGTCTAAATAAATTGTAATTATTTATCAAAGTAATTAGACTCAAAATTATATTTACATAATTTACAATGGTTCCTCAGAATAAAATAATCTTATCAAACATGATTAAACATATCTATGTAAGAAGTATATGACTGCATCGCATCACGTAGACTGTAGCTCGTTAAAACTACGCTTTTTCTGTCATAAAAAGGTTATTCGTTATAAAGTAAAGCCATAATTATAAATACACCCGGGGACGTAAATCTTCCTTAAGTAGCATATTCATACAACTAGGCTGCTTAATGTATGTTATGAATTAGTATCTGACTCGCAGCTTTTTCGGTGCACGGCCATATTTTTATAAAACTAATAGAGATTATCTTCGTTAACCTATTTTCGATTGACAAAATTCGACGACACGCTACGCCTGTTTTATGTACCGCCCGCGAGTACCTAATTTGCACTACGTACATACTTACGGGTTAATCCGTAACATGTTTAGTTAACAAATTAGGCTTGAAACTTTAAAAAGGTTGCCGATACCTGCCATACAAATTTATAATCTTCGTCAAATGTAATCGCAGACCGCAGCCCTTAGCGTTCTCAGTAGTCCGCAATTAAAGGTGTGAATTTATGCAGGCCATGGTTAGGATACTAGATACTTTGAACTAGATTTTGTAATTAATACATACAATCCGATGTAAATCACACTAAACGATCAAGGCCGTTCCGCGGCCACCGACGGACGACGGAATAATTAATCTGCACCTATTAATAAAATCAATGCATCTATTCAAATAGCTTATCTATCATGCTGAGTTCCATGAAGGTAATATGCATTCAGTCGTAGGATGTTACGCTTCGTTGCAACGATATTTGCATTGTCTAGTGCAGCGAGTCCCAAACTTGGTCCTGACCCGGTACCGGGCAACGAAAATAAGCTATTGGGTCGCTACTCTTTGTTTACATCCAATCAACCATATTCATAAAATAACTAGAGAAAATATTGCTTTTTGACGTAACCTGTCGTTCCGATATATTTATAAAATAAGTAATGGTTAAATCGTATTGGTTAAATCCAGCTTTACGTTAATTCAGTCGTACAGTACAAAAAACTTTTGAAGAGTCACATTAAGGGTGGAAACATTAACATAACCAGGCCACGGCTTTAAAGACTTTAGAAAACATTGGTCTCGCGCATCATGTAACCATATTTGCACATTCGCATTCGCAAGGATTTTGTGAATGTTTTGTGAATAGGTATAGATATCCTTTTTAAACATGGCGCCTGCGGATAGAAATTAAAATGTTTTCATCTAAAAAAACAATGTTTTCATCTAAAAAACAATAATTACCTACAGAATGTATGATTATATTTTTATTAAAAGAATCATCTTCCTAAAATGGCAAAAAAATCCAAAAAATACCATTATTTAGTTACTAAATAATGATGAAATAAGAATGAAAGGCGCGTAATTTTATATGGAACGGAACGGAATCTTGTTCGAAATATGAATTAAGTATTTAGAACAAGTTTATATCCGTGGCATTGTGCACGTAAGCCACCGAGGTTTTTTTTATTATAATTTCACAACTGTGTTTTTAAGGTACCTAAATAGTAATTTACATTAATGTCACTGACCATATCTCTCCCTAACGTTAAAGTTTGGTAAAATCAATTGAGTCGTTATTAAGATAAACGCGTAAATAAATCACGTGATATAATATTAACAAATGAAGCTATATATTTGATACTAATATTGTTACAGAATTATGTGGAAGTTAATCATTATTAATCTTCATATGATTATTAATCTCCATGCAATCTCTTTTCGTTGTAAGAATATATTAACAATCTTTTTTTGTGGATAGATGGCTAAATAATATATAGTTATCTAATTACTCCACTTCCTTTCGGCAAACTAAAGGTGGTGTTTTGTATACTTATAAAGTAAGTGGTTATACAAGTTGTTTTACCTGTCCTTGGCCTAAATTCCCAAACATAGTGTGCCTATAGCTCCTACCTACATTCGTTGCTAACGTTTACTAATAGAGCAATTTGCGTATAGGTACCAATTTATAACACTTATATATAATAATTTACATTGTATACTGCAATTTTAAAGCAAATACCGTAATACTAATTTAAACCTATTTGTTTTATGCCAGCACACTTATCCGTTTTAAGTAAATTGGAATTTCATCCTTATTTCCTGACCTCGTTACTAATTTTACCTCATTTGGACATATTTTCATACCGAGAGGAAATGGTAAATGTTCAAAAATTAAACATGCTTTTAAAAATATTTTAATATTTATAATTATAGTGTGTAACGTTAATGAGTAGGTATTTCTTGTACCTTCGCATTGAAATTTATTGTATAACATGCTGTATGGTGTTCTTCGGCTACTTAATTTTGCTATCTTAGTATGCCTATTACACGGTGATTTTCCGTACCTATATTTACGTAAACGGTAAAATTCACCATGTATTTTATCATATTTATTTATTTAGAAAAAGACGTAAAACACGTCGCCATGAAGTGAGTAGATACGTAATTATTATCCTCATACCCAATAATTAGGTTCGTATTTTCATTTTTAACGAGAATAGTGCTATTATGCTCCTTAACCTATCATCAAGATGCAAATAAGCTGACAAATCATATAATTTTAAACGCTAAGCCGCACCTTGACCAAACTTGCACGCCAACGAAAACAATCACAATTGGGCAAACATTTTCTTGCGTTTTTAACACAGATATACAAAGTTAAACTTTCAAAAAAGAACTTGAACCTAAGAAGGGATGCTGCTGGCAGCTCGACTTTGCCCAGATCACTAACATGGCCCCATTATTAATCTCTAAGTAATGTAGCATCCATTTCACATACATCACATACACTTTACACTATAATTACTTTGTAGTTGACGAATGGGATCCACGATCCATTTTCTATAGTGAGTCTTCGTGGTTTGAAGGTTGATGAACCACTATCCAGTGGCGTAACTACAGGGTGTTGGCTTAATGCCACGGGTCCCAGCCGGAAGGGGCCCCTGATCAGAGGAAAATCCCAACTCCCAACATTTATTATTTTATTATACTGTGGACTCATCTGATGAATTTGCCTCGATCGGTATGGTTACGCCACTACGCCTCCCTTGCAAGGTCGTGCAATGTCTAAGACCAAGTGTCAAACGCTGTTGTTATGGTTTTAAGGTTGTGATATGAGAGAAATATTTAAGAGACATTTGAAATTACATTTCTAGGCTAGTAAGACTTGTGTAGATGATGTCAGATAGATGGTCATATTTGCAGCAGTGACCACTATCACAACGTTGATAGCATTTATGTACTCGTACGCTTCTTTCTTTCAAGTGAGATCAGAGCAGTGATAGCCTAATGGTTGAAACTTGCCCTCTCGATCGGGAGGTCCGAGTTTCAAACCCAGGCACGCACCACAGATTTATGTGCGTATTAAAATTAATTATCACTGCTTTTCCGTGAAGGAAAACATCGTGAGGAAACCTACACACCCGAGAGTTCTTAAAAAAAAAAGTTCTCGGAGGTGTGTGAAGTCCACCAATTCGCACTTGGCCAGCGCGGTGGACTATGGCCTACGCTCTCTCATTCTGAGGAAAGACCCGTGCCCAGCAGTGGGCCAATAATGGGTTGATGAGAGAACGCTTGTTTTGTATAGGTACCTTCATAAAAAACATATTTAAATTAAAAATCTTATCTGAGTTCTTTTGCAAGACGTAAATTTTCCTAATAATTTGTTAGCGCCACTCAGACCGTTCCTTCAATATCTCCTGAATCCAACAACGTTTGAATTCATCTTCCATAAGCCTTCATTTCAACTATTCGGGGATGGGACGGCCTTACTCCTCTTACCTAAGACATCTGTTTTTATACTAATATTATCGCGGAATTGATACATTTCATTAACCGTTGGAAATAAACGAACTTATAGTGGAAATATAGGTAAGAGGACATTTTATACGTCTTAAGGGGAACTCACAATATGCGGTTTTTTAATTCTTAGCAAAAATAATCGGTTATACCTACCTACAGTAATAAATTTATTGATCATCTTTATTAGCTCGTCACTGTTACTCAGTGGAGCAGATTAATTTGCTCTGAATTAATAATTAATAAGAAGTTAAAATATGAATTTAATTTATGTCACAGCCCAGTTACCTTGATTAGATGATTCTTATTACACAGCGACAGCATGCAACGGGGTTTTCGTGCGACCTCTTGGTTTAGGCATCATAATTAAAGGTATGCGCTAGTCCTATGTAGAGACTATGTCAAGGTTAGGTGAACTAAGATGGAAATACGGAAAATCATTGTTCTGCGTTAATCGGCGATGAATACGTTGATATTAGCGGCTTTTCTTAAGGAATTTGTTAGTGCGGGGAGTCGAAAGGTTCGTCTGTATACTGATATTGCTTTATTTAAATCAGAATGTATTTTATTAGTGGGGTTAACGATGAAATTAAAAGAACAATTCACAGTGTTGTTACTCTGGAGAGATTATGTTTTTTTTTATATTTTATTGATGTTTATAACTGATTCGCTGTAGGTAAATGAATAGTTCCAATTATAGACAAAAGTCAAAACTTAATTTTAGTTTTGTGTGTTGAAATTTTTAACAAATTTTACCTTAATCATCATTCTTTACTACTAGCTAGTTACAAATATTAAAAATACTGCTTTGTAATAGTAAAATCCAGTTATGGACATTCATATAAAATCATATTGATTCTTTGTTTTAGATATGGCAAAAAATATACGACTCAACAAAAGAGCTGAGCTGTCAAGGCACTAAAAAAAGTGGTAAAAATATTCGAAACAACTAGTGTCTGACCGAAGGTTCGGCTTAGAGCTACTTCGGCCAACAAATCCACCATTGGCCTCGGTCAAAATTGGCCGAAGCTTTGGCCGAATCGGGAAGTTTCTAGCAAAATTGAACAAACGGGAACAATTCCACCGCGCTGGAAATGGTGAGGCCAGATTCCATTAGGTCTTGTGAGAGAGCGAGATCGCTTCGACAAGCGAACCCGAATTATTATTCCATATCTCGTTTATACTTTCCTTAACCTTCCTTTGCTAGAAATTCAATAGCCTACGGTTCTCGGGAGAGGGAATGTGGTCATATTTTCCAGTCGCAGCAGTTTCAGCTGAAATGAGGGTCTTTATTTAGACAGGGAGTTCAAAGCGTTGATCGCTCGCCACCTTTACCTCCCGTTTCGATTGGTCTGTCGCAGTCCGTGTGGTTTGTCAGGGGGCTAAGAGCTATATTGGCATCCTGTGTCGTAGCAATAATTCGAGTCACCCTTTGTAGGTCTGTAGCGTCTAGGGAGCCAAATTTTTTGTCCAATTTAGGCCAGTCGATGATGCGGCTGCTCCTTTGGAGAGGGTTATGGATGGTGCCTAGGTTGAGTAGGTTTGTATGATGGTCTGTGTCCAGCTCGTATAGGACTTCTATGTTACAATGTTGGAGACTAACGTTCATAAGAAGCGTTATGTCTAGGATGTCAAATAGAATAATTTTATTGTTATTTTATATGATGAATATACGTCATGGGGTATTTAATTTAATATTAACTAATAATTATTTCGGCGTACTTATGCATTTATGTAGTAATAAAATAGTCCTTCCAAGTTTCAAAACTCTTTGTTTGTTAGTTTGATATAAATCCATTCATCCATCCATCAGCCTTTGAGAGTCTTATTTCTGATATTTTATTTTTTCTGCTAGTATGTACTAGTTTATCCTGAAGTGTACTTATTCACATTAGGCTCAACTAGTTCCCCCTGGGTTAAACTAGTTTCTCCTATCGCCCTTAGGTCGAATAAGTTTAGTCTAGTCGGTACCGGTTTATCCGAATGGACATAGGATGAATTAGTTTAGTCTAGGCAAAACTAGTTTGGCCTAAAATCGGGTTTGGCCGTTAACATATATACACTTTAACACTTCGATGTACCGATAACCAAACTGGCACCGCTGGAGCGACTCCAACACCGCCCATGTCTCCATAGAATCAAAGACAGTTTTATATAAAAAAAATGTGAAAACACATCCGGTGGTCTACAAGCTCAAGAATGGCTTGTAGACCACCGGATTGAATTGATTAACCCCTTGAACTTTGTAAATATTAAATATACAAGTAGTCAATGCTAGATTAGAAACACACTAAAAGTGCGGACACATTAGCGATTACTTGCACATTGTTGAATATTATCATTAAGACTTGTTAATATGTATGTTAAGGTGGGACGGTTTGGGTGTGAGGGGACAAATCCATAAAACACATGAAATGGTTGATTATGATTTTATTTTTATATAAACGATATAGACATCAAGATTTTAAAAATGTTACATATAATGTATTTTACAAATATGAAGTAATATTGACTGAAATATTTATGAATAATGATAGTTATATTATCAATAATGATGCGAAAAATGATTGTTAGAAAACGAATTAACACATTTTAGATCAGTTACAAAAAATATACAACAAACTCACAAAAAGTATAAAACTGCCTAAAAAGTTACTAAAATCACAGTTTCCCCCTAAAATTTGACAAAAATAGTAGGAACGTTAAAAAATAAACCTACTTTTAAGATTGAATTTTTTCTGCAAGAGTACTATGATAGTGCAATTACAAGGAAGCAGCTTTAATACCTCTAAAGATTGAGCGACAACATTTTTTATAGTGACTGTAGACTACCTTATAACTGCGCCCATTAAAAAAACAAAATATACTTAATATAAACTTTAATTTGAAAAGAAACATTTATCTGAATTCAACTACATATTATAATGATCCGTTCACATAAGGTGGTCCCGACTGTTTTACCGATTGTTGACGGCATTGTTTACATTAAGAGCTCTTTCATACTAACGTTTGGAATACGTGTAAAGACTTGTGCGCCGCGTATTCACTATGTTGTAGCATAGTAAAGTGTAGTAAAACAACTTCAAATAAATCGACCGTCGCCGGTTTGAATGTATGCGTGAGTGCCCCTGTAGGCACATATTTTTTACGCACACAATCAAATGAACTCGCGGGGCCGAGCGTGGTCTTAGTACGGGCTGCGCCACGCATCTGTTCGCACTTGTTCGATTAAATACGACACTGCTCGTTCGCTCGGATTTTTGCTTTATTTTTTATTCTGTAAAAATTATTTTTAACATAAATATTAATTTCGTCACTTTCTATTTTTTTATTTGATGTTACATTACATATTTGATTTTTACTTATTTGGTAAAAAATAATATTTTTTATTTAGTTTATTTAAGAGATTACGTAAGATTAAAAATGGGAAGCAAAATTGAATATGTTGATAGTATCGATACTATTAAATATCTAGGAAACAATAGTATTGATAGAATCTATAGTGCCGACGCCATCAATTGTTACCATCGATAGGTCACAACAATTGATAATTCGCTAATGCCGATATTATGATTTCTTAGAAAATGTCAATAGTATCGATGGGATCATTACTTTTCTGACTGGGAGATGCGATACTATCGATAGTATTACGTTAGTCCCATAGTATTGTATTCTTTTGAATAAATAAATACACAACCCTATGCATCACTGCAAGAGTAGGCAAATAACTTGCCGAACGGTCCTAGCTAACCTATTTTCTTTTACTCTGGTTGTAGTAACGTTGTAGTAAGTGTCTGCGCACAATAATTTGTACCGAATGATCTGCTAGAAAAACGTTAGTCTAAAAGAGCCCTCAACAATAAGATTTTTTCATATTACGTATTTTACCAACAAATTGTTTAATTTGTAAACAGCAGGTCCTGTCAGGCGACGATCGTTAGTGTCCACCCAATGTGAACAGTCCCTAAGATTAAGACCTATTTCATTTGATATCAATTTGAAATTTTAAAATGGGTTACATAAACATTATAATCTAATTTACCAATCTATCTTTAACTTGATTCAATACAAATTATTCCAAAATGACAACTTTTGTATTAATTTCTCGCTCACACTATGTCATTTAACACAATTCGATGTAACTAAAAATATTGCTATCACATTGAATCAACTTAATTTTTTTTTTTCTTGTTTTCTATTTTTTCCTTATTTCACTTACGGTTAATATAACTGATTTCTAATATACGACATCAAAGAATATAGTGTCAAAGACAAGTACACTACAAACATTTAGATGAGTACAACATTGAACATGGAATTACATTGTCATTTCAATATTAATAACTCATTTAGTGAATGCTTTTGAAGTAGACAAAAGTTAGATTATTGTTGATAAATTGTAGTAGATATTATAAATAATTTATTTTTTATTGTTTTCTATTTTTTCTTCTTATTTCACTTACGGTTACTGTAACTGATTTCTAACATACGACATCAATGAATATAGTTTCAAAGACAAGTATACTACAAACATTTAGATGAGTACAACACTGAACGTGGAATTACATTGTCATTTCAATATTAATAACTTATCTAATGAATACTTTTGAATTAGACAAAAGTTAGATTATTGTTGATAAAGTGCAGTAGATATCTATATCAATTCAAGTTGTAAACTGAACGTCAATTTGTGTATTTCTGAAGATTTACTACTATTTGAAGGGCTATTATGCAAGAATTGCCTTATATATTGTGCAAGTAGGCTACATCATTTGATGTGGAATGAAACAATTTATAACATCCCGAAATGTAAGAATGCCTACTGGTAAATTTTGATAACTTTAGTCATTACACGGATAGTGTAGATTTAACTGGACTCATATCAGTATGGAACTACCCAGACCACATAAATGATGATAATACGAATCTACTGCGCATAGTTTTACATGTCTTTGAACCATTTGGTTTTTCTGCCATGACTTCTTAGTATTTTGGCCATTTTGAAATTTAGTGTCTAATAAATCTCCATTCAATAATTTAACATTTTACTCATGGCATTGTACTATATGTATAATGTAACTTATACTGAATTGACCAATATATAAAAAATGTCAGCCAATTAAATCGCACACACTCAACATACATTAGTCAATAAAAAAAACAAATGTATTAAATATTTTGGCCAGTTTGGCCAAAACATTTAAATTTGCATAAAAAAATTAAAATTTAGTTATACAAAAAAGTTTTGCTAACGTGAAATCTACGTACCCAGCGTTTAAAGCGACAGGTCCTAGAATTTTGTGTTGAGATTGATGTTGCACTATATATATTATGAATGCTCTTTTTCGTATATTATATGTAAAAATAACATTGTTTATTTATAACTTAAAATAAAATTTAAAAACATTTTTTGACATGTCGTTTTATAAGTAGGGATGGTCGAAATACCGTTTCCCTTCAAACACAACAGAAACAAGGCTGGTTAATATAAATTCAGTTTTATATTGTTTACATTACACATAATATAGGGGTGTATTAGGAAATCTTATTTTAAACGAAGAACATTTTGCTGCTTTGCAGCATTCTTTCCATCACGCGAAGTCTCTGCGGTCTTCTCTCCAGTTCTTCATTACTGAACTTATCCTGGCTGCAAAAATAATTTAAATAAATGCTTCTTTCCTTATTATTCAAATATGTAACATTTTTTTATAGAAGCAATGTTAGTAGATTGTCGTATTTATGTTACAATAAAATAAAAGTTATTTTATCTACAATGAACGTGGTTCTTACACGTTATTTAAGGTACAATATATAAGCCAATATCGCCAATAGTGTTAGCACCTCCACTTAACAGAACTGTAGCATTGCTGCATTTTTATTTAACGAGCGCAGTAAACCAATTTAAACGAGGCGTACTAACATACTCCTTAAGTGACAACGGATATGTGACAACCTTCTAATAGACAACTACCCAATCTATTTGGCGTCCACCACACATAACAAGCAATCTCGCCCTCTGCACGCTGTTTCAGGCTCACGGCTCACTTCTACACTACACTTTTAAATTAGGCGAATCCATATTAGTTCTTAAGAGTAAGCAACACATTTTTTTATCTGACCGAAGTAGCAAACGATCATGAAGTCCACCTGATGCTAAGTGGTCACTGCCACACATGGACATCTGTAAGCAAATTCATACAGAACATGGGTTCTATCTGAAGTCAATCATAGATGCGTTGCTACTCCTGAGGACTATGATGCTAAATAAATGCTTCACGCTAGGAATAGGGGTGGCGGTGGTACTTCCCCGGTCGATCTACACTAGTTCTACCACCTTCAAACACATCTGTGATTATCTTCACATGGAACCCTCATTTTGAATGAAGTCTAGTACAGTGTACATGAACGGCATATCATCGGGTAGACTGCCTGCATGTTCAATAACTGCTATAGTTACTTCAATCTTTTTTCAAATAATATTCTTTTTTCAAATATTATTCTAAAGAAGTTTAACTTTTATATAAAGTTTATTTAAATTACATTATCAAAAATCTAAAAGCAGTCATTGCTTTATGCACTAGGATTTTCCATGGTGCATTAGTCTCTGTGTAATCCACACAGAGACTAATGCACAAACAACCAGACTCAGAACAGAAATCAAAATTTATTATTGGAACGAAGTTCCTTATCGCGCGTTGTGAAAGGGGGCTAGACGGAAAAAATTCTTACGAAAAGTTGTCACGACACTTTTTGGTATAGTAAGCTACTGTAAGCTGTGCGGCCTGCGCATGTTTCTCTGTCTGTCTCTTTCTCTCTCTCTTATAGAAATTCTATTTCGCATTGAACAGTGTGGTGTCGCGACGATTATTTTTGTTGAGTGTATACAGGTATTTTTGTAAATAATAAATAATAAAAAATAATAGTAATAATGAATCCTGATAGTGTTTTTGGACAAGTTCCGGATAACTTCGTTCCATCCGGGTGTCCCTTGACACCTCTCAAGTTTTTTTATATATCTTTCGGACCGACAATCGCGCATCCCACTACCTGTCAAACCTATCGATCAGTCACGTAGTGGTCACTCTTCGGTGGTGATCTCTCTGCTACTTACTAGGTGAGCGAGCGGGCCCGCATGCAGGCCAGGTGCGCGTAGTACGTCGGCGTCGGGTAGGACACGGAGCGCGAGCAGCGCGAGTACAGGTGGCACAGGTAGTACGTGAGCTGCTCCACCTCCTCCTGCGAGATGCGACCGTCGTTGCACACCGCGTGGTAGCGCGTCGGCCTCGCGGTGCCCTTGATCGCCTGGTGCGACACCTGTTGGAACGTACTGGATTAGATCATTTGGATTAGATTGACGACCCGCGTGGCCGAGCGGTTAGCATACCGGGCTGACGCGCAGTGGGTCCCGGGTTCGATTCCCGGCCAGACAGGTATCTGAATGATGAGTTTAGATTCTTGTTCTGGGTTTGGGTGTTTGTGTATTCGTCTTTGTGTGTGTCCATGGCACCCACGACACAGGAGAAAATCCTACTGTGGGGCTATTGGTGTAGAAAGCGATTTTAAGTTTTATTTACTTGAATCGCCTCATCGCTATTCATCAGGTGAAATTACGCTGCTGTAAAGAAACACACGCTCAAATAATTAAACGTCAACGTATTATCATTCTTTTATATTAAGTATATGTATATAAAATTTTCACCAACTGGCACTTGGCCAGCGCGGTGGACTGTCGCCATAAACTCTCATTCTGAGAAAAGACCCGTGCCCAGTAGTGGGGCACGGGTTGTAACCCCATAATGGGTTGTAACCCCATATGAATTATAATTTTCGTGATAAGATTAATATTCAATATTTCTTATGTGCATGTACCCCGTGACCAGATTACTGCACTCTGCTGTAGCTGCTTTGATATCGAGATATTTAATGTGGCAGGCAGTTACAATTAAAATTGTTTAACTATATTCTTACCAGGTAGAAATCAAGCTCCCGAGGATGGACAATTTTCGTATCGACGACGGTACCCGGCTCCACGTTATTAGTAGAATTATGCAAGAACAATCTGTAAATTACGAATAAATCGAAATAAGTCTTCGTACATCAACAAAAAAAAACTAAATAAATTGATGGAATCTACCTAAAATTGATACTATAATGGTTGCCTATTATTTACCAGAAAATAGTGGTTATGTTGCCGCCAAATTACTGGAAATAAAAATACAAATGTTGGTTAACTTCCCGCGCTATTTCGAAATAGTTTATCTGTTCTGAATTGTTTTATTAAAACCAAATACCCAACGAATGTCATATTGCAACTCGAATAGATAGAAGTACCAGAACTTTTAAGTTTCACATTATAGACAACAAACATGTATTAAAGTTTTGTACTTATGGGTGCGTCAGTGGCGTAACTATACCGTTCGAGGCCCGTGGCAAATTCATCGGATGGGCCCCTCCCCCCAATTTAAAAAAAATGAACCAACAATAATAATATTTTTTTATTTTATAATACTTATTTATACACTTTTACTTGTAAGAGTACAATAATAAATCACTACGTTAAGTAGGTACATACAAACTTTATAATTATACTTAGGTACTTGATTTTCTAATAATTCACTTTAAAATAAAAATACCTAATTATAACCCTGGGTGTTTCAAAAGTAACGTGAATAGGCATCTTCTGGGTAAGCTCGCTCCATCGTAGACCACATCATAGCTTAGACATGATTGTGTTCAAGAGCAAGCCCATTTCAAATAAAAAAAAAAAAAAAGTACAGTCAGCATCTTATTGATATGGGCACATAGAGTAGTCAAAATGATTTGAACAACAAAAAAAGCAATTTGATATACGCAGTCCGAATAATCATATTGTTAAAAGCACACAAGTTGTTCAAAATATAAAATGTTAATTATTAAAATTCCTTCCTTCGGACTTTCTGTTCAGCAAAAGTGGTAATGATATCATCAAAGTTCAAATTTCGGGCCATAGAATTTTCGATGGATAGAATAGCTAAGTTGCTTAACCTGTCTTGTCCCATAGAATTTCTTAAATAAGTTTTTATCAATTTCAGTTTTGAAAACGATCGCTCGGCACTAGCCGTAGTCACAGGAATGGTGAGAAATAATAGAAATGCAGTGCACACTTCAGGAAAGCTTGAAGATATAAAATGATTTTTTATTATTAATAAGTCAGCAAGTTCTCTTATAGAAGATGATGTTTCTATTTCGTGTCTAAAAGAGGATCGAAAACTGAGAATTTCCTTGCAAAACGAGATGGATATATCTTCTTTATATAGATGGGCAAATGCTAAAGCCTTCTCCAACAAATCAGTATCGTTCAAATTTTGTAAAGTGGCAGGTTGCAAGACACTGAAATTGGAAACAATTTCATTCATTCCAAGGAAACGCGATCTCAGTTGATTAATGATTATGTCTAATACACGATAGAATACGTTCACTTTAAACAAGCTTTCAGGATCTTGGAGACGTTCATCCTCACAAATTTCATCAAAATGACGTTTCACTTTTCTCTGACGAGTTTTAGGAAATTCAGGGTTTATAGACCATTTCGTTGCAATACTATTTGCCTCCATTTTTAAATCTTCAAATTCATTTCGATACTTTTCAAGTTGTTCTAGACATACTTGTAAACGCTTTGAAGCATTTGAAAGATCGATGGCTTTAGACTGAAGTGCTTTATAAGCCGCGTCTATAGTTTGCAAGACTTTGCAATGGAAAACTAACAACATAATAAAATTGTAGTTTTCTATCTTCTTCTTCAGCAAGATAGCTTCATTTCTCTCATCTGTTTTGGAATTTAATAAAATAGTTTTTGTAAGCGCTTTTTGAACATCAACAAACCGAACTTTTAAAGCAAACATGGCATCGAAGCGTCCTGCCCATCTAGTTGGATTCATTGTTTTTAATGTTACTGAATTTGATGATACCCGGGTCTCTCCTTTATTGTCAGATATAAAACTAGATAATATATTCCATCGTTTAATACTATGGCCAAAAAAATTATAAATTTGTTGCACAGTTTCGAATAATGTTTGTATTTCTATGACCTCTTTTACTGCATCATTTACCACCAAATTTAAATTATGAGCAGCACAATGGACATAAACTGCATTTGGCTCTACATCTCTTATGAGTTTTTGAACTCCGCCATAAGTGCCTTTCATGGTATTAGCTCCGTCGTACCCTTGTCCACGGCACTTATTGAGAGAAATACTTTTGTCATTTATGGATTTTATTATCTGCTTGGACATTGCTAAGGCAGTTTGATCCTTAACCTCATGAAATCCTAAAAATGACTCTTTAATTACAAGAGTCTTTGGAGTTCCATTTTCATCTTTCTCGATTATACAGTAACGGTAAAGTTCACACAATTGATCTGTTTTGGAAATATCTTGAGTAGTATCAAATGAAATGGAATAAAATGGTGCGGTTACTATTTCATTTACCAGAGCATTTTCCACTTTTTGAACCAGAACAGCAATGAGCTCATTTTGTATTTTTGGACTTAAGTATTTAATCTGGCCCTTAGGTTTGCTTAGCAACTCTTGTAAAATAGGATCGTATTTGGCTAATAACTCAACAATACTCAAAAAATTTCCTTTTGGACCTGAATCGTGGGCATATACCAGTTCTCTATGGCCACGAAAAGCTAAATTACAAGTTGAAAGTGTTAGAGTAACATCAAGGAGTCTAGTGAGTACCTGGCGCCAAAAATTTTTTTCTCTCTTGATAATGGACTCTTGCTCTTCATCTAGTGTTCCATGTAATTGCCACTGTCGATGTACAAAGCATGAATGCAAATGTTCTTTCGATGTCTCATGTCTTTCTATGGCTTCCACAATATGTTTCCAATCATCATAGCCTTCCATCCAAATATTTTGTATATTTTTAGATGCCCTACTTGTGAATAACCAACATGGTTCACTATATGCTTTTTGCAGCAATAGGGAATAGCACAGCCACGTACGTTCTAACTTTACGCCAGATTTAGAAATACTGTAATAATATCTATCCAAGAAAGATCTTTTGTTACTATCCCTTAAAAAGGAGCCTTTTGGTTTACAGGGTCCGTTTTCGATCACAAACCGTTTTACTTTAGTTTTGGTAGTTACGAAATATCAAAATAGTGATTTGTGCTTTTATAGGTAGATTAAAAATTAAAATGATTGTTATCTTATAAATTATTTTAAATATTAGAATAAAATTCTTACCGCGTAGACATAGTCAACCTATTTTCCCAATTGACTTATTAAATATATTCTCACTTGCAACAAACACCCAATTCTTACAATAATAAACAGCTAACTGCTTGAGAGCTTGCGTAATAATAGAATAGTGGACTCTTTCTTATATACAAACTTGAATCGGGGATTCCCCGAGAGCGTCAAATTGTCGGGACGCGTAGGTAAGTATACTCAAAGCGCTGTTGACCGAAACTTACAGCAGGAATTCCCCGAACATCCGCAGTAATACCAACACGCGTGGCATCGGATACGTTCTAAAACTGGGTTACAACTTTTTTTTTACAAATCCTTTGAATTTTTAATACATTTTTGAACTTGCTTATGCAACTCAGTAGGTAAAAAAAAAATCAAAGACGAAACTTTTTTTTACTAAACATGTATGATAAATAATAAATGCTGGGAGTTGGGGTTCTCCTCTGACCGGGGGCCCCTTCCAGCTGGGGGCCCGTGGCATTTTGCCGACTTGCCACCCTGTAGTTACGCCACTGGGGTGCGTTACATATACAGGTATTAGGTACTCCTTCCTTATTAAATTAAACAAAGTAAACATCAATATTTGCAAATGTAGGGAGCTGTAGTGAGTTGAACAGATGTACTAAACCTTATTTTAACTAATTTGTGTTAATAATAAAATACGTAAGGATTAAAGGATTAAGAATAAAATACGTATTTTATTTACTTTTATGTGTAACTTACTTTAGACAGAAATGATTAAGGCTCTGCTTTACTAAATGAAATATTATTTGACAGTGCTTTCTCTTACCGCACTTTTCTGACCCGAACACAGCAAGGCTTAGCAGTGGTATTATCAGAAACATATAGGAGTGGCCGGGAGGCCGAATTATAAAAATTCCAACCACTTTAGTATTTAGTATTTTACTAAGAGGAAGATTTTAGTATATGAAGCTATTAACACAAAGTTATTGACTGTAATTGTATGTGAGAAATTACTACATGCAACTTGTCTTTTATTTTCTTAATGGCCTGATGGAAAGAACTGTGATTTTATCTCCAAATGGATGTGTCTTCATTTTTATATAAACTTATCGCAATTTATCGGCGCATTATTCGATTGTATTTGTACATTTTAGCAAAACAGATGATTTTGAAGAATTTTGATTGGACATTTTTTAACAGTATTTATAGGTAATAGGTAATTTCTAGCAAGGCCAGACCGTTGGACGATGACGTCATACCTACACTCACATCGAGTACTTTAAATTACTTATAAATACGAAACTAATTGACGTATCGAAATGATTCTTACACTTGTATTTTTTAATTTTTGACAGCGAATATGGCGTGGTAATAATCAAAATTACATTCCACACACATTCATTACTCACACTCATCTAACTCGATTGTGTAACTACTAGGCGACGATAGAACTTTTTAAAAAAAGGAATCTCCACAGAAAATGTCCTTTCTTTTTTATCGTGATTTTTAATGCAGTGTCCATGAAATGCGCAAAATATACTTTTAAATTCACCTAAATTCCACCCTTTTTAAACCTAATGAGATACGTGCCATAAAACTAGAGAGACACTGATTCAATATCTACATAATTATGACCTGCAATTATAAAAATACTAGCTGCCACGGCGACCTTTGTTCCGCCTAAAAGTCAAAAATCTAAAATTATCAATGTTCCTCCACTATGTTACGCATGTATCGGTACATGTACACATATACACTACATAGTATAAAACAAAGTCGCTTCGCGCTGTCTGTCCCTATGTATGCTTAGATTTTGAAAATTACGCTACGGATTTTAATGCAGTTTTCTTTAATAGATAGTGTGATTCAAGAGGAAGATTTTTATGTTAAGCAACAGACAACGCGAAGCGACTTTTTTATGCTGTATAGTGTACCGTATATCGTATAGTATATCGTAGTATGTTGGCGAAGCGATGCATAAATATTCAACTTACCTAGTGTGATGTCTCTTCTGGACTAGTAGGAACAACACCTCTGGTCGCCTACGTGAAACTTTGCGCCCATACGCTCTGTGAATCGCTTGAAGTTCGCTGTTCATCACCTAGAACGATACAATTTGTTTTATATCAAATTTATAGACATTTACTTAATTCCCTTTAAATTACAATACAAATTTATGAAAACACACAAAAATATTCACCACATGAATGAACATACGGTTCTACAATGTGAATTATGTACTTATATATAAGCGTATAAATAATAAATTTTATAGATATTTTTTTAATGCAAAGTACTCGTTATGACGGATGCCTGACAATGCTGTGGACATTTGCTTGATGTAAGTAACTCATGTTAGGTATGCGGTGGAGTAAACGAGCATATACTCCAGCTAGTGAATTAGTTATATACATGATTGGCCACATAACATTATGTTGTTGTGCTGCCAGTAGTACATAACAGTTAGATAATTTCGAACCTTTTGCCAAGAATAGATTTTTATTCCTATTGAGGCATTTTGTAAAAACTACTGTTTTAATATTTTACAACATAAAATAAATACCTGAAAATACTTTGACAGTATTATCTTTACAATTTTCTGTACTCTGTATTACATTAGGAATTTGCACTATCTATCCTCAAAAGTTGTTACAAATGACAATATGGGCTACAATATGAAAATGAGAAAGCATTTCTATTACTATTGTATTTTTAATTATCTCACTAATACCTTCTATTTATATTGCCGCTCAAAAGTAATAAAATTGCTCACTCGATTTTTCATTCTTGTCAATATATATCAAGTTTTTTATTATAGAGAAGTATCAACTAAGCTTGCCACTGCCGTCCATGGACATCTGCAATCAATCCCAAATATTTTACCATCTGATTGAACGGGCAAACTAGCATGCAGTCCACATGATGGTAAGTGCTCACTGCCGCCCATGGACATCTGTAAGCAACTTCAAATAGAACATGAGATCTATCTGAATTTAATCAAAGATGTCTTGCCACTCCCGGGGACTATGATGGTCGCCTCATATAAGTGTCATATTTAATGTCAACTACAGGTTTGTTGCCTCTCCAAAAGGCTAAGTGTCTCGCCATTATCACATATTTCCAATAAATAAATAAATAAATAAAATTAACACTTTCTACACTCATAGCCTTATTTTTTTTTTGTTTTCGAGGGGGAAACCTTCAAAAGGTACCCGACGCCGTGGGAGCGACGCAGGGTTATGTGGGATTTTTACCGCACTAAAACCCCCCCGGTGGCCGTCCTCGGCGCTGAAAAGGAGGACTCCGGGATCTCGAAACGACTTCAACCGGAATCCTCCGAGCGCGTTGCCCCATCGGGCTCCTCCCAGATGGGCGGCTGGACCCACCGCTCCGTCTAGTCTTTACGACGGTATGCGACCACACATACCGCCGTCCTTCCCGGGATTGCCTGACCGAACGGTTCGAGCTCCCACTCTAGCCGTCTGCAACCCCGGAAGCCCCTTTTAGTCGCCTCTTACGACAGGCAGGGGATGCCGTAGCCCTATTCTGATCCCGGAACTACAGGGCGACACTCATAGCCCTACATAAGGATTTTCTCCTGAGTCGTGGGTGCCATGAAACACACACAAAGACGAATACACAACACTCAGACCCAAAACAAGAATCTAAACTCATCATTCAGGCTGGCCGGGAACCGAACCTGGTACCCAGGTCAGACTGGTATGGTAAACTCTCCACCACGCGGGTCTTAAAATCATGCAGCATCACGCTGTTGTATTATACACAACGGCTTGACATTGCTCGATTATTTTATCCGAACTCGTACGTGAGGCAATCACTGCTATTAATTACAATACAACCTGTATTGTAATTAATAGAAGTGACTAGAATATTGGTTTATTACAGCTATGCTCAACCTGTGGCCCACCGGGCCCTTTTGATTGGCTGAATTTAATAAAGTATAACACGTAGCAGCAAATCAGAACTTGATAAAGGCATACATAGGTTTGGCGACCTTCTTTTTGGTCGACAATTTGGAGTAAGTAGGTTACGCGACCTTTCTTTTGACGACACTTTGGAGTAAGAAGTTCTGCCCCTAGGGCACAACTACACGCCACTGCTTGCGGCCCGGGATCACTCCGCTGAAAAATGTTTGTGGCTCCTATAATAAAAATTGAGTACCTCTGGTTTTATAGCATACCTCAGCAAACTGTCCTTCAGAGACGCCGTCACGGAACACGTATATTTTAGTAGGCATTTCGTTTTGAACCTTCTCGAATTCATTGAAGTGCTCAAGGATCATGTTCTCAAAGTCGACTATCATCTCTTTCTGTTAAATAAAATAATACAATTAGTGTATTGAAAAAATATGCAAATTGTAGTTTTAATTTCCTAATTATTTCGTTTTGAATAGCATCATATACTATTTGCGTAAAAATTAGACTATACTATTTTTGTCTTTAAAAAGAAATAACTAAACATATAATAAGTTAACTACCGAATGCGCTGATCAATGAATAGACTTAGCATAGAAGTCCTACCTTGAAAATCACTTGCGTTGCTACCATTGTGTACGTTGAAATTTTGAACAACCTCATATAAATTACACGAAAAAGAATAAAAAATCGTAAACACTGCAGCAGCAAATCACAAAAGTGGCAGCGCCATAGTTAACCGTTATCAAAATGTTAAGTTATACTATACATAACGTTAATGTAAATTACTTAATTACCTTTGGTGTTTGAATGCTCAGCGTGATATTATATATGGAAAACTTGTTATCCATCGACGCCGTCACCGCCGCTATGCTGGGTATAGAGCTCTGAAATATAGAATACTCCTTAGTAGTCAAAGCAACTTCTACTTATTCACGGTGTCCGTATTTGCGGTTTCAGTATTTGCTGTTTAAAATTTTTAGACCATTTTCTGGTTATCGCGGCTAAAAGTTCCTTGTGATTCAGTTGAAATTTTTATATACACGTTTGTTTTGGATAACAATGCTCGATTAATAACGTTATTCAAAATCCAATATGGCGGACGCCCCGAGATTGCAAGCGGATTATTGTTTTATTTAGCCCATGATAGGGATACTCTTAAATGTGCACCAGTAATGTAACAAATATCACTATTTGATATTCGCAAATGCGAATGCAAATATTCTTTACCGACATTCGCGACTGCGAAAGCGAATGTTGTTTTTTTTTCAGTTTGGCCATTAGTATTGGGTGCCTTTGGATATAAATTTTGTCGACCTTTTTTTGTATCGACAAACTGCAGTCGAATTACATTTGAATAAATTTGGTGACCTTTTTTTGCTAAACACTGCAATTGAATTCGTCATTTCGAAAAGGGCACGAGTCACACTTTTTTTAAATATCACTTTTTGGTGCCATTCTATTTATTGAAGCGTTTTACATATTGCCTGTGAAAAGGGCGCATCTTTATACATAACAAGTCAACTTAAAAGGCAAACGAACATTAAAGTCTGTTTGAAAATGGCACGAGTCCTGCCCCTTTCTAATGAAACCTTATAGCTGAAGCTAACGAAAATTTTGAAATAAGCTATTGTAGACATAAAAAATGGTGGCCAAACTAATATAAGAAACTAGTACTACGTGTAATATTTGATTTTGTATGAACATCAAAGAGGTAATTTTGAAAAAGGCATTAGTCCAGAAACTTCAATCAAAATTAACTGCAGTACACTGAGTCACAAAGGTTTTATTTTTCTGTTATTTAACTACTCCTATGTTCAGTTTCTTTACCATCAATAACATTTTTTATAATAGACATAAATTTGTTGTTCCTGAAAAGTTTTAAATAATGGACTTGCATCCTTTTCGAAATGACAGGTTCAATGCAACAGTCGCACAATTCTTGCCAATGCGGATATCTAAAAACATGCCGACATTCGAGAATGTGAAAATTCGTTAGACCACTAATGTGCATCACAGTACACTTACCTGATCTGGCGACGGATGTGTCACGTCGGCCCCCACAATCATTATCTTCCCAGTCTGTAGGCACACGGGTATGGAACGGGTGTCCAAGGCGTGGTTGATTCCCATCAACTTGGAATTGACCTATTGAATTAGATGAATTGATCATACAAGTCTTGTATAAACACCAAACAATAATAATAATTGACTTTATTGACATATTTTTACATCAAAATTATGGCTTCATGCCTCTGATCCCCGAATTAGCTCGAAACTGTGTCTCGGGTATCAGCGTCTTCTCCCAGTTTTTGTCGGTATTTAAAAATATGTTCATTACAATATAATGTGTGCAGACGTATTGAATTTTGTAGTAATGATTGAATTGAATGTGTATGTGTGTCCGTGTGTGTGTGTGTGTGTGTGTGTGTGTGGTGTGTGTATGTGTGTGTGTGTGTGTTTGTGTGTGATTGTCTTCTTGTTACGTAAATATCATCATAATAACATACTTTAACAAACAATAAACAGTACATTGAGAAACCTTAAAATATTCTGAAGCAGTTTCTTGATATTGGCATACTATAGGCTTCAATATTAGTAAGCTCTTTATAATGCAAAATGAGATAGCATTTGTTTATACTGTGGAGAAACAAACTTGCAGTACACAATCAGATATGACCACTCCTTAACGTCAAAAATTGTCTCGTCATATGTAAGTCAGACGACATGTACAGTATACACCCTACTCCACGTAAAGTATGGGAGTTCCCTTAAAACCAGGCAAATATTTGCAAGATTTACTCATGAAGGTGTAACCTATGGTTTAATATGTACTAAATTCCAGTCTACTTAATTACAATTATTTACATATGAATATAAATTTAGTACCTTCAACATGATGTTGTGGGCTGTTTGAAAATTCATTTTGCGTGTGGCAGTGAACTCTTTGATGCACTGAGTGAGTACTCCAACCTCGCGTTCCGCTGTACGTTTTAGCTGTTGGGAGGGTAATACATAATTAGACGTAATAATATTTATTTTTGATCATCGTAGTAGCATGAAAAAACGAAGCTGTCTTATTTATAATGTTTGAGAAAAGTAAAAAGTAGTCAATTGGAGATTTGTATATAAAATTACAAATCATTACAAGGTTTCGTAGTTTTTATTAGCATTCAAATCGGTCAAGTGTTATGTCTATACTTTTTACAATTTCTTAAAGGAGTCTCTGAGGGATATCTTTAGTTTTGTATAGGAATCTTTACATTTATATATTAAAGGGAGCGGGTGCGTTCCGGATGGCGCTCACAACGCCGTAAACGCCCAAAACGTCGTTCCACAAGACGACCGTGGTCGTTGTGGTCGCGGCGAATACGTCACTCATGACGTCACGACTTACGCCCACGCGACGCTCACGACGACCCATCTAACAAGGTGGGTCGAAGGGATTGTTCCAGTAGAGAATACGTCAGAAAAGCTAGTGGAACGGGAAAAACTGCGGTTGTGAGCGTGGACTTTGTGAATGTCTAATGGAACGCACCCAAAGTGTTCAAAAAATAATACAATTAAGGTGTAGATTTTAATTTTCCAGGTTGACTCGGTGCCCTTCATATTAAATTGTATTGATTATCTGCTGTAAAATAAATTTCGAAGTAGCAATTTACATGCAGTAAAATAACGTGTGAAATATACAAATTACCTTGTGGTAATAGTCTCTACCACGTGCAGACAAGACGACAAACATGAAAACTATGCCATCGTCTCTTGCTTTCAGTAGGACTCTCATTAGTTCATGTACTTTGATGCTGTTCAAAATGAGCTTAGGCGGTCTGACCCGCATCCCCGCCTCGTTACCAACTTTAATGATCTGAAAATGATATACAATTACTGACTCCTCAGTTTTATACAACGGTTGTCAAAGCCGCCGCCAGGATTCTCTCTCGGGTTAGAACTTTGTCATATTATAAGAGTAACTTTTATTCGCATATTTACTCTTATTTCAGAGATATCATATTCATTTTTAAGTTTTTTAAAGATTTCAGCAGGGTTTTGTACAGAAAAAACACCATAGTTACGTCTATTATAATTTGGTCAGCGATCCTTGCCTTCCAGAAAGCTTATTACTTACATATGGCTGTACATAGACATACAAACTTTATGATATTTTTATTAACATGACTCATTAAGCAATATTTAGCTATTAACTATCTTACATGTACCTAGGCTAGAATCTAGTCTTATTATAAAATTCGTCTTCATACCCTGGTTTGATAATCGTATATTGAGAATCCATTATATATATTAATTTTATTATAAATTCCCAAATACTACACAACAGTTCGAGCTTATGATTGACAATTTATTTAAAACCAGTTGATTTAAAGCAATAAGCTAAGTTTGGATGCTCTAAATGCACATTCTTAACACATTTAGTGCCCTTCACTCGGATCCGAGTAGGGAGGGGCCTAGAGGGGATAGAATCGGTGCCACGTACTCGAATCCGATTTTTTTTTTAATAAAAACAACAATATACATACATAGTTTTATGTAAATTTTATCGCGGTGACAACATCACGCCAGGTGCGCTCAAAGTGCATCGAGGAAGTATTCGTCAAAATCATATGTGTGTCATATGTATGAATGTGTTAACAGAAACTTACCAAATCAATGACACTATTCAAGTTGTTTCTGGGGTCGGTGTCCACAGATATGAATCCCCAGGAATCAAGCGTTTGCGGTTTCAAAAACTTTTTCGATTGCCACACACCGCGTCTACATAAAAAAAATTTAAACAACAATCATAAAAGATATTATATTAAATGTATATTATTATGACCTAGAATAGATGAGGATTCTAAACTTAAGATTCTTTTAATGTACTCAAGCACCCAATTCTTTACTAATACTCTGATTCGTAAAAACCTTAAATTCTATATAAGCCAGCTAGTGGCATTATAGTCTGCTATTATAACACTAGACGAAAGAACACAATTAGGATAGTATTTTATTGGACATACTAATACTAATGTGATCTATACAGCAGGCTCTGGACACTACATAAAATTGATTTTTTTTATCTGTTGTAGCAGCAAACGAGCGTGCAGTCCGCCTGATGGCAAGTGGTCACTGCCGCCCATGGACATCTGTAATCAACTTCATATAGAACATACGAGTAGGTTTTATCTGAAGTCAATCAACAGACGCGTTCCTACTCCCGAGGGCTATGATGGTCACCTCATATCAAAATGTGCCGGCAACCACACCCTTCCGACGAAACGCAAGAAATGCTTCACAATAGAAATAGGTGTGGCGATGGTACTTCCCCGGTCGAACTACACTGGTTCTACTTTCAATAGATAATATCTTGGTGCCACCTCAATAGACAAGACAATAAGATTCCTACCATTCCCATTATATTATTTTATAACGAAAAAAATACATTGTGCAAATATCTGAAACGCAATACTTTAATCTGTGAGTTGCCACTTTCAACGACAATCTATAGACTTACCTAGGTTCCACACTCCCACACCCTATTTCAATGTTTGGCGGCTGAAGAATCTTTGCGTCAACATTCACAAACTCATTTGCTATATCGAGACCGAACTTCTTAAAGTACTCGTTTCTTGAGTAATTCATCTAAAAAAAATAGGTAAATGAAGGTGAATATTACATTTAAATTATTAATGATATTAATTAAATACAGATGAAACTTATAAATAGGGTTATACTAAGATTTTACTAAGGCAATAACAAACGCTTTCTACAGTCATAGCCCCTAGGATTAGGATTCTCTCCTGTATCGTGTGTGCCATGGACACACACAAAGATGAATACACAAAAACCTAGACCCAGAACAAGAATCTAAACTCATCATTCAGATACCTGTCTGGCCAGGAATCGAACCCGGAACCCACTGCGTGTCAGACCGGTATGGTAACCGCTCCGCCGCGCAGGTCGTCACAACCACGTCGAGAATATAATTATATCCAGTGAAAGCACCTTAGGGGGCGTTCAAGTATTACGTAACGCAATTTGGGAGGGGGGGGGGGTCTTGTAAAGCGTTACGACGCGTTATAGGAGATTTGTTTGTTTTAATTTAAGTATAAAACTTTATTTAAGTAAAATACGGCCACAGCGACTTGCTGCCAGAGTTCAGGGAGAAAGAGTTGGTTCTAAACTCTTTAAAAATAGCGTTACGAAATACTTGAACGCTCCTCTATTCACGGTTTCCGCATTTGCGTTTTCAGTATTCGCGGTTTAAAAAATTGTGACCATTTTCTGTATTCGCGGATACATCTTTATTCGCGGATGTAGTCAGTACACGTAAAAATACGATGCCTACTGTTTTCTTTTCAGTTTCTTTGAATATCGTTGGTCATTCACGGCATCTGGACTGGATCTAACCCCCGTGATTAAGAGCTCATACTGTACTCATATATACTTGAAAGGCGGAATCCAAAATAATAAAGATTATCCTAACTATAACAAAGGAATGACTGAATGCTTATTTAGATAACAACTAAAACTGCATTCAGAAAATTAAAATAAATGAGTTCGTTCCTTATACCAAATAATGTAGTTTATAAGAATCTAATTTTGAGAAGTCATGGCGATATAAGGGCTATTTCTTTTTAATTTTTTTTACTACCTAACATAAACAAAATCAGTATGATTAGAAAACAGACGACCATAATTATATATTTGTTCATCCTGTGTATAGATGTAGATTTATATTAAGAAGAAAATTATAGTTACATCTTTGATCACTTCATAGATCTTTGCTTTGCGATCGGCCGGCGGTGTCGCAGACTCCTTCACCAAGGTAGCCAATTGCGTCTCATTCAGTTGTTTATTCAAAACCTGAAATAAAATCACAAATATAATATAAGTCGTCTCGTCAACCCATTATTGTCCACTGCTGGGCACGGGTCTTCTCTTAGAATGAGCATTTAGGCCATAGTCAACCGTGCTGGCTTTGGTGGAATATAAAGTATAACAAACATTATGAAACTAAAAACCGACTGATAAAAAAAATTGTAGTCGGATATTTTATTTCGATTTCATTTTACTTAATTTAGCCGTTTTAGAAGTGCCAAAGAAATAGACGCACATATATACAAATATACATGCATTAATATATGGCGACATCATACTGTCGAAAAACAGTACCCTCTTTCTGAAGTGCTTGGATAAACAAATGTTTATAAAAACTGCTAGGGTATTTATCATTAAAATGGTGTTAGATACGTAATTTCTTTATATCTTTTCCATAATATGCAACATATGAAACCTCAATAAATATTTACCTGTCCATACGACACCAGCAATATCTCCATTGGGTAATAAATTTTTCGTTCTTTTGGTCCAACCCATATACAGTTGGTGTTGGGGAAACGAAGTCTGAAAAAGAAACTTAGTTAAACATCTGCATGTGCGCAAAATGATTACTTATGTACATAAATCAATATCAAGCTATGAAATTCAATTTCATATTTAAAATCTGGCATTCGACCCAATCTTTATGAAAATATCCTTCACAAATTCATGCGGTAAAAATACCCTAAGAAAAACAACATACATAAAAGTTATGCAAAATAGAACTTTATACAAAAATGTAGCAATCTGCACTTGGCCAAGTGTAATATGGCCGTAACCCTCAACTCTTGAAAACAGTGCCCAATAAGAAGATCAAATTTTTGATAGTGAAATAAATCATGTTATTGACTAATATAAACAATTACTCCTATCGGTTAAGGAGTTCCCCTCATTTTCTCCAGAACCTCCAGAACCCATAGATGGATCCTAACCATATTTAAGTGGGTCTCTACACAATAAAAAAAGAATAATTAAAATCGGTCTACTAGCGGCGGAGTAATATTTGTATATACATAAAAAAATATATATATATACCGACCGAATTGAGAACCTTCTCCTTTTTGAAGTCGGTTAAAAAGGCTACTCTTAACAGACATACTTTGTTATTAAAACATACTTAGTGGCTACTCTATGTAAAAAAAATTAACGTCCTTCATCTATAGCCAATCTTAATACTAAACTTTCTTAAAACTTTACCTACTCTTTCACGCTAAATCTACTGGTCAGATTTCACTGTAACTGCCAGATTTCTTTTGTCAAGTTGGGATTTAAAACTTTTTGAGTGAAAAAAGCGTGATTTCATAGCCTAAAGCGAGGCAGCAGAGGACTTGTACGGGGCCGGAGTATAAGATTTGGCGAACAATTTTTATTTTGTTGACAAACTGTAGTTCGACTTAAATTTGTATAGAATAGAATATATTTAATTCAGATTTACATCCGCAGTGTTAGTATGATTCTTAATTTTGTTAGTAAAATTTATAAGATCAATTATATAAATTAAATTATCTGATTGCATGTAATATATGATAGATAATGTATAGATTTGGCGATCTTTTTGCAAAAGTCCTTCCTGAAAAGCGGGACTGAGCCTGTCCCGCGCGGGCCATTTAATTTTGATTTAAAAACTGGGACGTCTGGCAACGCTGCAATTGTAATAATTTTCAAGTTATTTTGAACACACCCGTTAAAGGTAAAAAGAGGTTTAATTTAATAAGCTGTATTTAAAGCAATAGCGGGTATTTTGACAAAGACATCTGACATTTTTGACGATACTTACTATGAAAACACATAAGTGTTTTCATAGTAAGACAGTAAGTATTGAATGTTTTATTTCGTTTATTATGTATGTGTTTGTGTCAAATGCAAGGTAGTGTGTGTAATTTGTTAAAACCACAGTTGATTTTATGTATGTTTTATGCATTATTTGAAAAAAAATATTATTATTGCGTAATCTTCTACATCATCTATAACCGTGCGTAGTTTCATACTTCTCCGTCTGCGCCAAATATCTTAAAAACGGACCACAAGTTTTTGCTTCACGTATTAATATATTCAATACTATAAGATTCATTAACAATTCAATCACGACTGTATATCCATATATTAGTATTTATCTATGGTATATCAAAGAATATGTTTGACTCGTCGACATTTGATAACATGCCCGCCTAATAACGAATTTACGTAGAGATACTTGTAATAAATAAAAGTGGTACTTACACACACTTTTTCTCCTTTTCGAAATATTCCGCTACCGTCACGGAGCATTCATTTGGAGTACCTTCATTAGCCACGAATCTTAATCTACGTGCCGTATCCACTACATCATTGCAAATGAAATCTCGTTTGAGCCCATTGACTGTGTCACCTCCAATGAAAGCGGTCACCTAAAATTTTATTGAGTAAATAGGTTTAAGTACTTTTTTGAAGCCATCTAAAATTGCACATCTTTAGCGTGATTCAACTGGAAATTATTATGAAAAGAAACGACCCCACTACAGAAAGGGGGCGTCCATAAATTACGTGAGATATTTAAGGGGGGGAGGGGGTCGAGTCAAATCTCATCTAATCTCACGTTTGAGAGGGAGGGGAGGGCGACAAATATCACGTAATTTTATTAAGCAATTTATTTTTTTCTTTTTACAATAATCCAACTTGTTTACATAAGACTACATGTTTACATGTGTACCCACATTGTGAAAAATCTCACATGAGATTGGGGCCGGGGGAGGGAGTTGAAGAAAATCTCACGAAATCTCGCCAGGGGGGAGGGAGGGACAAAAAATTTGAAAAAACACCTCACGTAATTTATGGACGCCCCCAAACTTAAATTTCCCGTCGGGTATTTTGAAAAATTTGTTAAGTTAAGAACAATTTTTTAACTTCGCAGAATGGCGGGGATGGATGGTTACTTTGTGGTATAATTTCATTCGGTTCTACTCCATTCCGCGAACTTTATAACGCACCCTCGTAAGTGGCGAACTACCCACGGTACACACGCTACCTACGGACATTTGAAAGCACTACACAGAACAGGCTTCCACCTTTTTTGTGATAATAATATTGTTCGTAAAAAGGAAGCATACTTATTTTTCAGCGATTCGCTTTAATATAGGTGAAAAAAACATACTGACTTTATATTTTTCAGAAGAACTTCTTGCTATTTTGGCAGAGGATAAAGATGCTCGTTTATTTGCTTACTTTATATCCTACTAATTTACATAACAATGTACCTTGAGGTTTTTCAGAAACATGCGGAAGGCTTCGACGTGGCGGCCGTATTGTTCCTCGATCGTCTTATAAGGGTCGAGACCGAAGTCTACCTTGTAAATATCGATTAACATTTTACTTTTCGGAAATCCTTTGTGAGCCACTAAAACATAAACAATTTAGTTAATATGGGTGTTAATTATTTGATGTATATTAACATTGTCTTTATAAAATAGGGGCAAAATTTTAATGTCGGTAGTAATATTATTATTCGAACAGTCGCGAATGCGAATATCCTTTACATCACTAGTCGGTGGTACATCTAGTTAGGTGGATAAGCCTATATTATGTTTTTGTGATAATATATTATGTTCAGCTACTATACTATGTTCTTGTAACAGATACTTATTTAATAATAATAAATATACTTTATTGTAGCCAAAAAAGAAAAACATACAGTGAAATAACAAAATTAAAATAAAAAAGGGAGTCTTATCGTCAAACAGCGATATCTTCCAGACCTTAGGGAGCAGAGCGGTTACCATACCGGTCTGACGCGCAATGGGTCCCGGGTTCGATTCCCGGCCAGTCCAAGTATCTGAATGATGAGTTTAGATTCCTGTTCTGGGTTTGGGTGTTTGTGTATTAGTCTTGTGTGTGTCCATGGTGCCCACGACACAGGAGAAAATCCTACTGTGGGGCTATGAGTGTAGAAAGCATGTTAAAAAAATATAATCCCACTGTACATACCGTCTATGTTAACGTACGGCCGCGAGGTAAATATAGCTGACTGGAACAAACCAGTCCACATTTCCAATCCATCACCAAGCTCAATTGGCCGAGCCGGCCTTTTGAAGAACTGACGACCAGCCTGTTAAAAGAAACACATGTGTACTGTCTTAAATTCATATTATAATTATATCAACGTGTATATATATATTATATGTATATAATATAATTTAGTTTTTATTTCGTCTAGTTTATGGTATCTAATTTTATTTACTTTTTTTGTTGTATCTATATAAATAAAACGCATTTATTAATTATTAAAAAATTATATCAACTGAGGACATAATATCAGACTAGTGCAGCGCACTTTTTCTTTATTACTTGTCACAGTGAAGATGATGCATATTAAATGTATATAGGACAGTTTGTGTCTAGTTGTCGATGAAGGTTCACTTGTAAAGAATGCTAAAGATAATTAATATAAACTTTGGATACTAAATTATATACATTAAATTACCGTATATTTTGCTTTACCGTTTATTGAGCCCTTCTCGGTAATCATTTGAGTTCTATCATGAAACAATATAGGAAATATATATTTACTTTCAATTATATTCGAAAATAAGGATTACTTCATTTAATTTTAATATTCAATCATAAAATAATATTAAAACAAATAGTAATAGCACCTATAGCACAAGAAGAAAAGGTAGATTTTCCACTTTCTTATTTCTGTACATAAGCAAAAATTCAACGTAACAATGTCTCAGATGAACTATAATCCTCAGACCTACAACATTCTTCTAGTTCCTGAAGTTTGAAACTGTACAATTATTATATTTAGGATACCATGGGTTAATCCGGTAAAGTCGCATTAAACACAAAAAAATAGAGTTCGTATATAAATGAATTAATTACCTTTACGTAAGATTCAAGTGTACCCTGCCGCAGAATAACATCGACTGCCTGAATGGCGTCGGTAGGTGGATTCAAGGATGATCCTCCAGTTTGCATGTGTCTGAAATTTTCCAAAAAAGCTGTGTTATTATACCACCACAAAACAGCAGAAACATTCATGGGCTCATTCACGACAAATTTGCCAAAGATTATCAAATGTATAAATTCTATAAAGGATTATTTATCTGTTTTAAGTAGCAAACGAGCATGCTGACCACCTGACGGTAAGTGGTCTGATGTACCCGAATTGTACCATACTTGTCACACTATCCTTGATCTATAGGTTTCCCTGCCCCAGCAGATACGAGTTTTATCTGATTGGAGTAACGAACGAGCATGGAGTCCACCTGATGGTGGTCACTGCCACCCATGAGCACCTGTAAGCAACTTCAAATAGAACGTGTTAAGAATAGAATGTGTTCTATCTGAAATCAATCACAGACGCGTTGCTACTCGCGAGGACTAGGATGGTCGCCTCATATAAAAGTGTGCCGTCAACCACACGCTTCCGTTGAAACGCAAGGCATATCGTTAGAAGCCCCAAGCTTAGAAAAGATTCCAAAGTAAATAGTACCAATCTGCATATGTCCCATGCCCTATAGTCAGTCCTTTGCCTAGCCCTGGGAAAGTAATAAATCGACTAAGACATGCTGGTGGGTCTGCAATAAATTAGAAACATTTCACCAGGTGGTAAAACCAGTATTGGTCGAGGACTTACAACCGCCACCCTTATTTCTAGCGAGAAGCAGTTTTTGTTTGGGCGGAAGGGTGTTGTAGTCGGCTCAGTTTTATACGAGCATCTTAGTCCTCAGAAAGAGGAACAAATCTATGATTGACTTCAAATAGAACACTTATTCTTTGTGAACTTGCTTACAGATGGCGAAGGGCGGCAGTGACTACCTACCGTCAAGTGGATTGCATGCTCATTTGCTACATCAATCGAATAAAAAAAACATTCCATGGTATGTTTCTTAGTAGATGTATGAGACGTATGTATTACATATACATACAAATTAGTTATGAAATATTACACAACATAACAATGATAAAATGATATTTACCGAATAATTGCACCTAAATCTGCCAAGCCGGTGAATTTTACAGATACTTCAATTTCAACTGGTTTTCCATTAGGATCAATGATGGTTACCTAAAAAGTATATGTAATTAACTAAAGGATGTAGTGATATAGATGATAGTTGCTAATAATAATTGACTTTCATACTATGTTCAAAAAATTTTGCAACATAATGCACAGTCAACAATAACCAAATGTCATGAAATGTGTCATCACTAAAAAGCGCATCAAATCAGCCTTTTGTTCATTTACCTATTCAATTTTGTATTGAATTTTTAATCGCTACTAATATTATAAATGTGATTGTAAGCATGTTTGTAACACGTCGCGCAAAAACTACTGAGCCGATTATCATAAAACTTTGTACACAAATTCTTAGAGGTATTAGAAAAAACAGGATGCTTATAAAAAATATTTTAGCAGGCATGTATCAACGCAGGCGATGCCGTGTGTAAAAGCCTGTTTCTTTTACATTTTTACACAATATTATAGTAACTATTAAACAAAAACAAACATACACTTTCTCTATTGGGTAACTTAGTTCTTAACACAAATAATATTAACTTACAAGTAGAATAACTAACCTTAGCTAAATTTAAGAAAAAATACATAGCAGTTTGTTGAATAGTTAAGGAGTAGAAACAATCCTAACAAAGTCACATTCACATTAAAAGAATATGAAACACGAATTGTAAAAACCAAAGATTTCATTTATATCATTGTATGGTGATATGTTTTGTTATACTTACTTCATACTTAACACGGTCATTGTTTGGGACGCCAGGAAGAGCATTTAGAGCATACAAATTTTTGGACTGATCAAATGCAATAGTTGATCTGCTGAAATATTTATTTAAAAATACTTTGTAAGCTAAAGGCACGAACTTCTTCGGCTTTTCCGGTTTAAAGTCGATGTCATACCGATGCTGAAAATGATGTTTTAATTGGTTACAAATTAAAACTATCCAATGAACTATTATAAATACAGCAATTCACAAGTAATTAATTTTCACTCTTTTTAAAATGAGTATTCCCGATATTCATCATTCTGACTCACTACATAAGCCAATACAAAAATAAGTTACTCACAATTTTTAATGGTTTTATGGTCATTTCCAGGTAATTTGCTAAGACTTTAATGGGCCTACCAGGCACCGGACGTCCTATTATTTTGTCTGGAATTCTAAATGGGCTTATTTGAGTTGGCTGTGGTTCAGGTGGATTTCTTGGTATTACTGCAATTTTTTGTTTAGAGACCTGTAAATGAGACACACTTGGCTGTGATTCTGAGGCACTTATAGCTACTTCGCGAGATGTCCCCGGAAATGATGGTTCTGCAGGAGCAGCCTGTTGGGCAGGAACAAGTTTTTGGGCATGAACAGGTTGTTGGACAGGAGTAGGTTGTTGGACAGGAGCAGGTTGTTGAATAGGACCAGCTGCTTGTTGACTCTTTCCCCATGGCGCTGATGCAGGGGCAGGTGCCGTTCCATAACTAGGTGGTTGTACCCCTGGCTTTGATACGTCGGGTCTGAGCTGATCAGGCTTCTGAGAAGTGTCTGCCGCAGGCTGATCGGACTTCTTTTTCTTACGCCTATTTTTCCTTGCTCCCCCTAAACCTAGACCAAGTCCATCTGCTTCCTCATCTTCATTCTTTTTGCTGTCAGAAGGCTCTTCAGATTTTGGTGCTCCCTGACTTGATGGACCCGCAACTTCTTGTTGAACATTTGTAGAATCTCTCTCTGTTTCTATAGCCTCCCTTTCAACTTCTACATCCATTGGCGTGCTCATAGGCTTCGCTTCAGCTTGTTTCTTTTTATTTTTATTTCTTTTACGCCCTCCACCAAGACCTAGGCCTACATCTTCCTCTTCCTGTACCACCGGTTGAGAACTCTGCGAGGTTGAGGGTTGACTTTCGGTCAACGTCAGTGTGGATAGAGTAGGCACCTCTTCTTGTTTTTTCTTGTCCTTTTTCTTTCCTATAAATAGAACAACTATTATTGTAATACATAGCCAAAGAATGGGTCATAATGAATTGTCGAATACTGTCTAGGATATACCCCCCCAAGTGGATACTAGTGATCATCGCGGTATACCCAGATGCTATGACTATGACAACTTGGCTACCTCAACATCTATCTAAGCTCACTAGGCCGTACTAAGTCATCACATGGTGACTAAGCTTAGTCATTTTAAAGAGGACAGTTTTAGCAATTTACACATAGATTTGATATAGAATTGTAACTAGTGACGTAACACGCCTATCGGTATTGGGCAAATATGCTAAATCAGCGTAGGCGATGGCCAGAAATTTATCCAGAATCACATATGATACCAGAGACAGTTTTCGAAATCTGTTTATAAGGGTTGGATATGTAGATGCGGGTGTCCAAATGAAATTTGTGGTGTTATGGTCATATCTCGCGACCTTGATTTGAATTGAGGGTCTTGCCTCCATTGGCTGGATAAAGAAAACGTCAATTAAAAAATAATCTAATACTAAGCGGCAGCGCGCCATGAGGGGGTGCTTAGCTGGTGAGAGGAGAGGCCAGTCATTAGTGAGACTCCCGTTGCGGTACCGGCTGAGACCGTAGGCGGTGACGCCCTAACTTACCCAGGCACATGGAGCACTGTCTGGGTGGACTGCCTTTCCC
This sequence comes from Spicauda simplicius, assembly GCA_949699795.1. Classification (NCBI taxonomy): domain Eukaryota; kingdom Metazoa; phylum Arthropoda; class Insecta; order Lepidoptera; family Hesperiidae; genus Spicauda; species Spicauda simplicius. The sequence continues at coordinate 13,986,336 of OX453066.1, read as the reverse complement.
CCATATTCATATTTTAAAAAAATCAAACAAAAAAACAATGACGAGAAGGAGTCGTCCTATTCGAACTGGGCTACGGTAGGGCTAGTTAAGCCTAGCCTAGCCGGAACAGGGCCGTCGAGTGATGAGGAGACAGGAGTTACAGACAGTCACAAAAGCGTCAGAAAAGGCGTTCCCGCGCGCACCTCAAAGATGATGACATGGAGAAACTCCAGCTCCATCCCAAAAAGAGACCAGTCCCTGTTATGGACAGACGCAGTCGGGACCGCGGACGAATACTACAAGCGGGAACGCTTTCTAATAGAGGCGGTAGAGAAGAACCGCGTAAGGTTTTAACCGGTTGGAGGCGGACACGTCTTCTCAGCTGCTCTCGCGCTACCCATGTTTCTCCACGTGAAAAAAACAAGTCAAGTGGATAGCAATTACATAAGTGCGCAGAATTTGCGTAAGGTCACTGTCTACGATTTCTTGGCGAAGTGTATAGAGATAAATAGATACTAATAGATACTGAGATGAGATGGATGTGTAATCAACAAGTGTTCATAATTAAGATATACATATTGTAGGTTAAATTAGTCATAAGACCAGAGGATTTTATAAAAAAAAACCTTTTTTTGTATAAGATGTTTTACCTAAGTGTCTGTATACATGTATCTATAAGTGTAGAATCGCTGAGGAAACCTTTCACCCTTACACATTGCGGCCCCTGCAAGGTTATAGACAGATGCAAAAAAAAAAAATTATTGGTGCTAAAATATATACTGTTTCAATAAGCAGACTTACCTTAAATCAGCATTAACACCTTACCGTACCAGTAAATATGCCAGTGGCGGCGTTTTGAGGTTTTGGCCGGTGGCCCGTGTGCAGTGACGCTAAGGTTTTGTTATATGTATCATAAACTTCTTAAGTGGGTAAACGCAAAATCGCAATAAAGAATATACTTAAATGATAAGTTCATTGTTTTGGATAAATCGTCAGAAAGGGCTCACAGTAGATCATATATATTTTTTTATCTGATTGAAGTACTAAATGAGCATGCAGTCCACCTGATGGTAAGCGTTCACTGCCGCCCATGGACATGTGTAAGTAACTTCAAATAGAACATGAGTTATATCTGAAGTCAATCAAAGATGCGTTGCTACTCCCAAGGACTATGATTGTCGCCTCATACTACACTAGTTCTACCAGCTGTTTTATGCTACTTACAAGCTATTTATAATTATCATGCTCTCTTGTGTCATTAATGCTATCGCTAATCTATCACCTTCTTAAACCATACTCAAGTTAAAATCAGATTTACTTCAACTTTTTTTAAATATTTTGTGTGCTAACTGCACTAAGGATTATTATAGGTATATTTGATATAGAGGTAGAGGAAAGAAATTTTTATTGCATAGAATGCATCACATCTCATGTGAAGTACAAATTGGAAGTATTTCGCATTATATTCATGGTTATGGCGGTATTCATTTTTTCATTGCATGCATAGCAATTGTATATAATGTGTGCACAAATCCTTACTAATATTATAAATGTGAAAGTAACTCTGTCTGTCTGTCTGTCTGTCTGTCTGCTACTTATTCACGCCTAAACAACTGAACCGATCTTTATAAAATTGGGCACACAGATAGTGTTGACCTCGAGAAAGGACATGGGCTGCTTTTTATCGAAAAAAATGGGTTGAAAGCGTTAAAATCGGGCATAAATGTTTGTATGGAAGTTCGTTTTTGACAAAGTCCCATATTGAAAAGTCCGTCAAGGGGTACGATAGACTTACTTAAAACCTTATCTAAATAATAAAACATAAAAAAACATTGATTTCGAGTCGACTTACTAATATTATAAATGTGAAAGTAACTCTGTCTGTCTGTCTGTCTGTCTGTCTGTCTGTCTGTCTGTCTGCTACTTATTCACGCCTAAACAACTGAACCGATCTTTATAAAATTGGGCACACAGATAGTGTTGACCTCGAGAAAGGACATGGGCTGCTTTTTATCGAAAAAAATGGGTTGAAAGCGTTAAAATCGGGCATAAATGTTTGTATGGAAGTTCGTTTTTGACAAAGTCCCATATTGAAAAGTCCGTAAAGGGGTACGATAGACTTACTTAAAACCTTATCTAAATAATAAAACATAAAAAAAACATTGATTTCGAGTCGACAACATATATCCGTAAAATTCGGATTGTCGCGTATTTTGTTAAATTCTAATGTAAATATGTGTGACATGACAGTAGTGTGACATGACAGTAGCCATAATGGCCGCCCGGATGCCATTCTGAATTCATTCAAAAATAATACGTATAAATTTGTAACTATCAATTATCATAAAAATAGATGTGATTCAAATTGATTTTAATTTAATTTATGAATTTATGAAATACATTTGTCACTCCATGTTCAGGTTACATAAATAGTTTCTGCCTAAATAAAGTTGTGTTATTGACCACACCCGTACATTTTTAGCGAAAATAAATATTATGGACAAAATACAATTGATAGTCTTTTAAGCAAAATACTAACATTAATAAGTCGATCAGTATCTAAATAAGATATAACAATTATATTATGAATTATTATTATAAAGAAGCTTATGCAACATTTGTGATAAATAATTACATTTATGAATAATGAAGAATCGTTGATGAACACTTGGCTCTAATAACAAACGAGCAAGGTCAACATTATTGTTCTTTTTATATTTATGATATGTTCATTATAAAATATAATGTTATAGAAAACATGCATTTAAATAACAACATATTTTAAATTATTATTATTATTATTATTTTCTGTAGTTTTCATAAATACTAATTTTAGAATTATATTTTTAATAACCAGCTCATTTTTAAATATTATTTAGTATCGGAAATGGAAAGCTTTCGCCCGCCTGGGAATCAATGTGTCACAAAGTTTATATGAAATTAATAGAGGTTTAACCTCTGTCAGGTAAAAGTACAAAATAATTTGGATTTACCTTGCCGACAAATTCAAATTTTAATGTAATGAACCACAAACAAGGCTTAATAAAGATAAACTATAAACATACCTGAGCGCCGCTTAAATGTTAGTAGAACCAAAATTAGTTTACGTATCATTGATACTGTCATTAGATTTTTAGTTTTAGTTAGATGCACTAGGGGGCACAGGTAAAACGTTTTTAATAAATTTACTATTAGCGAAGAATATAAGATCTGATAGAAAAATAGCTATTGCCGTGGCGTCGTTCAGCGTTGCGCCCACACTTTTAAAAAGCGGTCATAATGCCTGCCTATTCGCCTTTGAGCGTCCACTCAAGATTTATAATATTTCAAATCAAAGGAATACTGGAAATTCAATGCGGGATTGTTATTTAACTATTTGGGATGAAGATTCTGTAGATACAGCCATCGAGATCGAAGACATTATCTAACAAAATTTTTGGATTCCTTCAACCCGCCTCCCGGTACTCCTCCACACAAACTTTTTTTTTAATAAAAATACGCTTTCTACGCTCAATAAAATAGAAAATTTCTACTTAAAATTCGTTTTTTCACTCTGTGTTTGTCCGGGTAATCCTTGACCGGCTAAACCGATTTTTACGGGTTTTTTACTATAGAAAATGTTATGGAACAACATGTAGACTACTTTTATCGTAGAATTCCCACTGAATGGAGATTTGCGCGGGAAAACTTTGCGATACATTGATTTGCACGCGGGCGTAGCCGCGGGTACAGCTAGTAAGATCTATAAAGGAGAATTATATGCACTGCATTCCAGTAGTGTCTTAAAAAGCCTACCACCATAGACTCAAGGGTCCCCTAATAGTTATAGTATATAATTTTAACATTTACCTACTTAAAAAAATTATCAATATTTGTAATTGTTCGAATTTAATAAAATTTAAGCCAATTGTTTTGATGAAGTTGAAATTTTTGATTGCTTTGATTAATTGAAAATTTAAACCAAGGATGTTGGTGAACTGTATAAAAATATGTTTTCACATTTTTTTTAGAAAGGGTTGTATATATATTTTTTATATAATTATAAGAGGGTTTTTATAAGAGGTAAGAATTTGAAGTATAGTAGAAGTTTTATTTCATTTATGATACTTATCTTCTTTTTTATTTAGTAGGAAAAAGACTTTATCGCTAATGTGATTATAGCACCTTGGAACAATCATTGTGAATATTACAGCTACATTACGTACTATTAAACAGTTTAAATAATGTCTTAGCATCCTTCAAAAAGGGATCCGAGAGGATGATATTGCAATGGCCGATCAATTTTACATCCAAGTTAGCTTCATCAATACTTATCTTACAGAATGAAGAGTGTTCCTTACCTTTAGGAGGCATTCTGAATCAGATCTGAAAAGAAATAGCAATTGATAAAATAGGTAAGTAATTCATTGGAAAACAATTTATGCACAATTTTTTTTTTCAAATTTTATGCCCTATTTTTATAATCGACTTAAATTGATATATTCTTCTACAGTATTGTCTAAGATTTTTCTGTAATTATAAAAGTTAAACAAATAATGAAACACATATTATTTAACACTAGAAGCAACAAATGTCGCATTGCCTGTAAATTCACACAATAGATTTCTGCCTGGACTTTAAAAAAATGAAAGTCCTTACGTACATATCAAATCGCGAAAGCCAAATAATTCCGCACTAGGTGCAATCTGATGCAATATTAGCAATATTATGTAGATAGTCAGTACAGTCAATTTGGGTAACATTGAACAGCGGTGTAACTTTGAACAAAGTTGTGAAAAAAATATATTAATTTATTACATGGAAACTTCTTGTTGTTTCAATATCGTACCTGCGTAAAATGGTTTGCCAAAATGTTGTAATATCAATGAAAGCAAAAAAAGGTACCTGTCAATGTCGTAATTTTAAAAAATACCACCTTTTCCGTAGTGAAGTTGTTGCAAGTGTTTAATGCTTCATTTTGAAATAGCAATTATAATATAAAACTTACCGTAAACAGGTGTGTTTTGGTGTTTATCTTTAAAATGTATATTGTATATTATTATTTTGAAACTGTACTATCCGTATCCCATGTTGAATATTGCGTAAAACTGTTAAACTTTTGACGACGTCGAAATTGGATGTTTTATGGGTAACTTTGAACGGTTCAAAGTTACCTGTATCATAAAAAAATATTTCTTTCGGAGGCTCAGGGTCGCTCAGCGTGCTATGGAGAGGGTTATGCTCGGAATTTCGCTACGAGACATGATTCGCAACGATGAAATCCGTAGACGAACGAAGCTTACCGACATAGCTCTCAAAATAAGCAGGCTGAAGTGGCAATGGGCCGCCACATCGCTCGTAGGACCGATAACCGATGGGGAAGAAAGGTCCTCGAGTGGCGACCATGTTTAGGCAAAAGGAGTACCGGTCGCCCCCCTACCAGATGGACCGGTGACCTGAAGAAGACAGCGGGAAACCGTTGGATTCAGAGGACACAGGACCGGTTGGAGTGGCGCCATTTATGGGAGGCCTATGTTATGTCTATGTTTCGTCCATCCTTTTTTTTTGTTTTCGAGGGGGAAACCTTCCAAAGGTACCCGATGTTCCGTCCATCCTATGGATGGATGGAATAAATAATCAAAAAAAAAACTAGTATCTTATTTTACCACCAAATTGACTTGATTCATATGGCAAGACCAAGTTGTCTATTGTATTTATATAACAAAATAAATGTATTTTTTATAGATTTGGTTTTAATTAACAAAAACATGTTAATTAATTTTACTCAGACCTTAAAATATTCGATTAATGACGGATTTTATATCCTCAAAAAAAAATATTCAAAGTTACCCAAAACTAAGGATAACTTTGAATTTGAGTTTTAGGGGTAATTGTGGATAGTTTAATTGTTTTCTCCGTAAATTTATTGTGTTAGATTAATAAACCAGCTAAAAAGGACACTATTCATATAATAAAAACAAGGTGCAATAAATATAAAACAGATTATAATATCACAAATATTGTAAAAAATGTTCAAAGTTACCCAAATCGAGTTTACACCTTATCAATAACTACCTAAATTTATTGTATATAGGTAACATGATATACTATTCCTATTTACCTACACAATTGGTATTGGAAGAGAAATGATTGGAATCAGACTTGTTGTTACATACATACTATTAATTTATATACATACGATAGAGGGTTAAAATATATAATCAAAACACGCATAGCTGTGACTCATAAATAAAATACCCTGGAAACTGAAAATTCCTGTATTTCATAAAGGGTAAGGGTAAGCCATTTTATCTCTTGGTGTAAAATGGCTCCCAAGGTCCAATCTTCTCATCATAGTTATACCATATTAAGGAAGAAAATATAAGCATTTATGCAACCTAAATATATTATTTAAACGTAAAAACGACGGGCAAGATCTTGTTAACATTTTAACATAATAATATTTCAGAATCGGCAACAGCAAGTGAAAACTCAAAATACAATTGAAATTTGGTCAAAACATCTTTACTTTTCCAAAAACTATTGCGTCACATTACTTACTTCAGGTGCTGCGGCAAAAACAATTGCTTAATTTCACTTCAAAAATTAAACACGTAAGGACGTAGGCGACAACTTTAATAGCTAGAATTCTATGATATCAATAGTTCAATAGCAAGTACACTAGTACAGCAAATCGAATCAGACAACTGATTCGCGATAACTGATCGATGTGAATTGAGAAAGATAGAGATACAAATAAATACAAAACACTACACTGTACCACAGTACCATAAATAGGAATTCACAGGACATAAATATTAAAGAACGTTGCCACTATTAAAAATAAAGAAATCTCGCGATATTTTAATATGCCGCGTCCGCACGCTCGCGGCTTGACACAAACTCCAAACCTCTATAAGCATTTGGCTTGATTTTGGGAACCAAACATCGCCATCCACACGCTTGCGAGTGAACTAATATATATATTCTGAAGAGGCAAGCGCAATGGACGTGATGGATATGGAGATTGTACGGCTTATTAAATTTATCTTACGTTATTAAAAAAAATCAAGGAAATGAAACAAATTTACGAATATTTATGTAATATGTTTACTCATTTTTACAAACGACAAGCATAATTATGTTTTCTGCACCAGAGCACAAACTAGACTGAGTGTTTGCAAACGTGTGGACGTATCGCAAACGCTTGCGACAAACTCCCTTTGGTTTGTGACAAAAAACCAATACTCGATCGGATCGGCTCCAAGCTCTTGCAAGATAGACAAGCCATGCTAAACGGTCTATAGTCTATCCACACGTTTGAATTTGTGATAGCTTGTTTAGGTTCGGCAAGCGTGCGAACGCGGCATTACGTTCGATAAACTTAAAGATGTAGTGATTAGAATGAAATTTCATTTAAATAATACACATCACTTTTGGTGTTTTATTACTGGTAACATATAGCGGGGAAGTCCCGTAATTAATAAATTATTGTGAAACATTTAAAACTTACGTGGCTGATGCGTGGCCTGATCACAGATTCAAACACAATGTTTTATTGTCCTAGCATTAATTATTTAATAATTTAAATTTTATTATCATAATTACATTATTGCATTAGGTACTTGTCTTTTTTTAAATAATTAAATTAAATTATATTATTATGGTATTTTCATAACTCAATTTTTAACTTTATCGTTATATAAATATTTTATATGGAGTTTATGTAAAAAGAGTAACAGATAGCGACGTAACAGTACGAAGCGGGAAATAAACTAACAATAAGTTTGTAATTTGTGAGTTTTCTATCATTATACCTACTATTGACGATTGATCGTCAGTGTAAATGTGAACTACAGCCTGAGAAATAAAAAATGTGTGCGTGTACTAGCGTACACTCGTAAGAAGTGAAACTTCTTTAAGACGTTATTTTTCAAAAAATAATTTACTAATATGCAACTTTACAGAAATTGCAACTTTACAGTTATATAAAGTTAAATTAGATAAAGTATAATAAAAGGCTTTTATTAAACTTTATCTAATAATCTAATCTATATTAATCTATCTAATATCACGCGTGGTAGGGATAACGTAACGTAACGTAACGGCTAATGGCGCGTAACAGAAAAAGATGGCGCGTAACGAAAAAATGTTACACTAAATTTTTTTCCAACCCCGATAAAGAAGTTTCACTTCAATTATTGTGTGTAGCAGGGGTATACATCAAAAAATCTTAGGCAGTGTTGCTAACTACTGCCGTGTCCGGACGTTGCCAGTTATCGCAAACTCCAAATCTGTACAAGCGTTTGGCTTGATTTTGGGCATCAAACATCGCTATCCACACGCTTGCGAGTGAGTTATTATGTTCTGAAGAGACAGGCGTCACGGACGTGATAGACATTGAGATTCGAGACAATCATAACTTAAAGACATTCGAGACAAAAAACATAGAGAATAAATAAAATGAAACGAAACAAACATATCTTATGTTTATTAAGTTTACTCATTTTTAATAAAAGACGAGCGTATGTTTATAGCATCAGTGCACAAACTAGACAGAGTGTTTGCAACGTGTGGATATGTCGCAAGCGCTTGCGGCAAATTCTCTTTGATTTGTGACAAAAAACCAACACTTTGTCGAGTATATTCCAGCGCATGCTCGCGCATCCGCGCGCACCCGCGCGCATCCGCGCGCATTCTCCCAGTAATTAGCGCGAATTTCGGCTAGTGTGTGATTCGTTAAGAAAATTTCGCGGGCATGCGCTGCGCTGCGCTGCGCTGCGCTCCGTCATATGTGCGCCGGCCCTAACGACATGTCCTACGATTTATTCTGTGTAGCCGGTTTGGCTGTAGCGCCTGTCAAATAGATGTCGAAAAACATCACCATCCTTTTGACGTAGTCGGATACAAAGTAAAAATACTTTGCAATTTTTGTGATAATTGGTAAAAATATTTTACAAAAAAATAACTCGTTAATTATTTAAATTCTACATAATATAATTAATTATTATTGATCCAATACATGATGACAGACACATCCAAATAAGATGAATCTGTTCTGCTTCTTATCAGTTTTAGAAAGCAAGGTTATTTTAATGGTGAAAACGAAACGAATTTTAAAATATAAACTAAAACAAATCAGGCAACATTGACACTAAGTCTGTATTGTCTGTCTATTTCTGTTGGTTGTGTTCTATGGATTTAGCAGTTAGCAGTTTGGCTAAAATAATTTTGTTTTGATACTGTATGAGTCAAGAAGATCACTATAGTAGTTAAGTAGTTTTATTGAAAATAAAATAATTATTGTTGTCGAAACGAAGTTATATACTGACTATTTTGCAGAACTGTAAATGTTCGTCATGAATATTGTAGTGTTTACATCAACGTTACATGGTCATAGTGTGTTGTCTTCTAAATATGGCTTACTACGATGCCGGCAGTGTTAAAAATCTGAAGAATATTAACGAATCTACTGATGATAATTCTGTCGTTGATGATTTATCTATAATTCCATTCGAAAAGGACAGTTTTGGTATGTAATGCGTTAAAAGTTATGTTTATGAATTTGCTACTGCATTTTGTCAGTGGTGAATTAAAAAATCGTATTTTAAAGTATTTAGTTTAAAGTATGTCCTTATTGTAATAAATGAGAATAATGTTGTAAATGTTTTATCTATGTCAACAAATACATGGCAGGACCCAAGAATATTGTTGATAACAAAGCGAAATACCAGGATGTAAACAAAAAGCCACTACAGTGTTTTTTTCTAAGTATTACAGATTCATATTAATTTAAAAGTTGGTTTATAAAAGACCTAAGGGATACATTCTGATTATGAAATATATTCTACTGTCCAACATAAATAAATGTCATAACTGAATGATTTTAACTCCTAGAAAAATAGATATGGTTTTAGCATTAAATTCACTTAATTGTTTCAGTTTTGTGAATAATTTGCTAAAGCTTGTAATGTGTCTTACATAGGTTAGAAGTCAGAAAGGTAAATTAAAAAATATTGGAGCTGAGGTAAATACCACATGTCTGAAACATAGAAGATAAATTTATTTTTTTCCTTTTTTCCTAAATTTTGATTTTTTTTGCAATGCTATTAAAAAAAGACAGAAAAATTAGGCTACAAATTAAGATTTTACCTTAGCTCTGATACTATCCTAATTATATGCTAATAATGGGCAAGGTTAGTGTAGAGTTCTATTATTATTTTATCGACTTATTTTATCAAGTCCAAATTATATAAGATATCATTTATATTTGGGCACACTGGAATAGAGAAGCTTGGAGAGGTGAGGGGTGAACAATATTTCTTTTACTTTGTATTTTACTTATAATTCCAGCAATATGTGAATCGTGTGGGCGCGTTGGTCACCGTGGTCAATTCTACTACCGTAACAATAAGTTTTGTTCATTGAGATGCAACCACAGTAGTATAAGGCGACGAAATTGCACCTGGAAATTCAAACTGATGGAAGGCACTGAACACATGGCTGGTTTAATACCCCTGGAGCCTTTGCCCCAATTACAGCATTGGCAGGCCACATTCAACGAGTTACAGGTAATATTTTCATACTAGAAGTTGACTCAATGATGTTTCTATCTTATGATATAGAAATAGCAATTCATTCCTTTCCATAAATGGTAACACAATGCAAAAATGTGAATTTTCAGGAGCCCAATAAAAATGAAACAATAATTTGTTTGTTTTTTGAATGAATAAAGCTAAAATACTAAAAATTAAAAGACGATCAACATGATGCCGTTATAGCATGAAGTTTTTAATCCCAGAATAACATAACAGGGATAAAACTTTGTCCTAAACTTAAATTAATTTTGAATTGTGTGGTTATTCATATGAAGGAAGGGATAATCATATCCTACATAATAATTGGTTAGTTATATATCTGATCTTAATGTCAGTGCTAGCCACTGCCACCCACGGATATCTGTAGTAAAGGATGGTTATGATGGCTTGTCTGTCTGGTTTGAAGATGGTGCAAGCAATGTATTCCATTCCAATGGACTTATTGGTATAGTTATTACTATTTCCTATTCACGCTCCAGTTTTTTTTATCCTGGATGTCAAGGATGTGATGATACTATGCAGTTTTTTACAACCAATTATTAAGTTTAGAAAATGCATTGTTAGTTTAAAAAAATGAGATATTACAAAATAAGTTTATTTACATCAACCTCTTTAATCATTAAACTTGTAGAGTGAAAGGAAGTTTTAACAGGAAATATGATGGTAAATCTTCCATATTGTGTTAACAAGACTTTTTGAATTTTGTAACAGTGTTGAATATAAACAAAAGCTTTCAAACATGCTTATTTATTAAAATTTAATATTTATAAATAATTACTTTAATTTCCAGGCAGGGCCAGTAAAGAAGTCTGCTGCATTGATTGCAAATAGTTATGAATGGAAAGATGAATTATTTGGTTGTGATTTTCTTGCTGCTCCTGTCAACCTATTTAAACATGCACCCCTTCATGAAATCTGCACATTTGAAGGCATGAAGGTTGAAGTAAAAAATTCAGAGTGTGACAACAATTCTGAAAAGCTGAATGACTACTTTTGGGTGGCTACAGTTTTGAAGGTAAGATTTACAAATTACTCAAGTTCTTTTTATTATTTAATGAAAAAGACCTGATTCATCTTAGATTGATGATTGATGATATATTTATGATGACTCGTTAATAAAATTGTGTGCGAAAATTTGAATAGTAAAGAGTTATATATATTACATGACTATCATAGAGATTGTCCATATTTTCCAAGATAATATCCTAGTAGTGGTGTGAAAATGTTATAATTTTAGTACTAACTGTTAGCTTTCTGTTGCTTTTGATGCAGGTAAAAGGCTATATGGGACTTTTAAGATATGAAGGATGTGGAAGTGATGACTCGAAGGACTTCTGGGTAAATCTATGTTGCTCGGAGGTGCATCCTGTCGGATGGTGCGCCACACGTGGCAAGCCCATTATTCCACCACGTAGCATAGCAGACAAATATACAGATTGGAAGAAGTATGTATTGTTTCTATAACACTTAGGCCTGTTGTACATGGCACGTTTTTTCAGCCGTACGGCGTCTTTACTTTACCGTGAAAAAAACGTGCTAGCATGTACATGGCACGGCATCGCACCGTGATCCATATTACACTGACAACCGTGCCTACACACGGCGAATTAACCGTAGATGTTTACGCCGAAAAAACGTGTCTACAAGAGGCTTTAGACATGCTTTTTGTGTTGTATTTTATTTTTTTGTTATTCACATAATTATGAGTGGTTGTAATGAACAAAGAAACATCATGGTGGCTTGTTAAATGGTCAGCAATCCTACAGATCACAGTTATCTCCTTGTGGCCCAAATTCTTTCTAGACCTCTCTTTGTTGGTCAAGGGCCATTCCAGTAACTTTTACATTTACTCATGAATGCAAGCTGCCATTACCTTTGAGAACTTACCCAAATAACGCAACCATTTCAAGGGGCATAGGGGAGTATTCAAGTAGTTAATATCCTTTAGAGTAAATCTCGTGCTTCAAATATTTCATTAATAAAAATAGTTACACATATAGCGCCACACAGGAAACACTTTGTTGATAATGACCTAAATTATTATTTTTCATCTTTCTGTTTGCAAAAGATGCTTGAAAACTTTATGAATTACTATGTGACGTCAGAGGGGGGTTTATTTATATACTAAGGATGGTCATCAAAGGAAGGGAGGGGTGTCAAAACTTGTCAAAAATTGATCACATGTCTTGGGTCGTTGGGATGTTGTCTATGGTCCCTTAGGTAGCTACCAAATAGCTAAAAGCATTCGCTATGACCGCTATTGTAATTTAGGGTGTCTTATTTACTCTCTTGAGTCTATGATTAAGTCCTCCATTATATATTACAGGGCAGGCTTAAAACATATACATAAGACGAAGAGCTAAAATTAATAAAAATAAGCGTTTTAACTTATTTCATTTCAGATTTTTAGTTCGTCAATTAACAGGTGCTCGTACATTACCAGCAAATTTTTACACTAAACTACACGAAAGTCTTGTTTCAAGATTTTCAGTCGGTTGCATTATGGAAGTTGTTGACAAGAACAGGATATCACAAGTAAAGGTCTTGTATATTTAAGTTTATTTAATTTTGCTTTATGTTAAATATGGTTAATAGAAATCCAAAATGGTCATCTAAACTACACCCACCACTATAGTATCGGTAATGAAAATCGATGATTTAAATTTACAGTGGTATGTGAGGTATACATTTCTTAAATTAACTCAAGAGTAGCAATGCATCTGTGGGTGACCTCAGTAGGATTAATCTTATCTAGTTAATTGTGTAAGTCTATGGGTGTTAGTGCCAGCTCCTAAACTATCTGGTGGAATGCATGGTTGTTTGCTATTTCCACACAAGAGTAGAATGTCAAATTTATTTTACGTTGTTTAATTTAAAATTTCCTTTAATTAAAATTTAGAATAATTTCCATTAAGTAACATATAATTTTATATTTCAGGTTGCAACTGTAAGCGAAATAGTAGGAAAACGATTGCATGTGAAATATTATGACAGTTCACCAGAGGACAATGGCTTTTGGTGTCATGAAGACTCACCGTTAATACATCCCGTTGGATGGGCCTTTACAATAGGACATCCCTTAGACGCTCCACAAAGTTACTGTCAAAGGGTAGCCGCTGGAAGGGTCTTACCCAATGATACCGTGCCAGAGTTATTCTACAAATACCCAACGAGTGAGGTGCCATTGTTTTCAGAAGGAGAGAAGATAGAAGCTATTGATCCTTTGAACCTATCGGCAGTGTGTGCGGCCACAGTCATGCAGATACTGAATGATGGTTACATGATGATCAGGATTGATTGCTACCCCGCAGAGGTTACGGGAGCCGACTGGTTCTGCTATCACGAGAGATCTCCTTGCATATTTCCCGTCGGGTTCGCGCAGGCAAACAACATCCCATTGATACCTCCAAATGGGTAATTAGATATAGTTTAAATTTAACTTTAAACATATTCGCCGTGCACCGCCGCCGTAGAATCAGTGTAGTTAGATTGGAGTGGTACCTTCGCCACACTAATTGTGACTGCTAATTTTATATTTAGTTATTTCTGGCTTTTAGGGTTCCATACCGAAAGAGTAAACACGGAACCCTAATCCTAAGACTTCGCAGTCTACCTGTCAGTCTGTATGGCACCAGGCTATATCTCATGAACAGTGATAGCTAGATAGTTTCATAGATAATGTATTTCTGTTGCGGCTATGACAACAAATACTAAAAGCAGAATTAAATAATTATTTAAGGATGACATCTATACAATAAACATGGTTTTAGTCGTATTCTGTAGATACGCTTAAAAATACGCTTTCTGCACTCATAGCTCCACACTAGGATTTTCTCCTGTGTCGTGGATACCATGGACACACACAAGACGAATACACAAACACCCAGACCCAGAAGATGAATCTAAACTCATCATTCAGATACCTGTCTGGCCGGGATTCGAACCCGGGGCCCATTGCCCGGTATGGTAACCGCTCCGCCACGCGGGTCGTCCGGATAATAGTATGCGCGAGTTACACTCAAACTTAGCCGGTTTTTATTTCCATAACGATGTAAAGCCAGTAAAGGAATTTTACTTAGCACAATAATATTTCTCAAATAATCATAGTTTTCCTTTCTTATTGTGTTCTATTGTATTTGCCTCAACTCAGTATTTCTTCTCTTAACTCTATCCTATAACTATATACTTAAGTCTAATATTATTTCGCTTCTATTAGCTGCTGACATATTTAAATTTAAATTGTTTTGTTTTTATTTTTGTACATCCTACCCTGTTTCGTATGTAATGATGTTCCTTCTGCGATTTTAAGTTTGTCTGGAAGAGATCGCTATTTTAGTGATAAGGCCGCATTGTACCTTGCATTATGTCTTTTTATATTTGTGATATATATGTGTATTTGGCGTAAAATAAAGAGATTTTGTATTGTATTGTATTTAAACGTGAATTATACTATTAATAAACAGGTACACAGCGGAGCACTTTTCGTGGGAGGAGCACCTGCGCGAGACGGGCGCGGCGGCGGCGCCGCGCGCGGTGTTCGCGGCGCGCGGGCACGTCGTCTCGCACGGGTTCGTGGCGGGCATGCGGCTGGAGTGCGCGGACCTTATGGACCCGCGGCTAGTCTGCGTGGCCACCGTCGCTCGGGTCGTGGCTGATTTGCTCAAGGTTTTTTTTTATAATTTAACCTAACGATAAGGCAGACGGGCTACATGATGGAAAGTAGTCACCGTCAATGCATCGCCGGCTGTGAAGGAGAGCTCTTTTCGCACCTTTCTTGAACCTCATGTCATAGCGCTCCGGGAATACCTCAGGAGGAAACTCATTGTTATATAGTTGTATGTTTATTTTTTATTATGATCTGATTGAAGTTTCGAATCGCGAATCGATTATGGAGCCGACATGGTAAATGGTCATTGTCGCCCACTGACATTTTATTCAATCATATTGAAGTAGCAAACAAACTAGCAGTCCACCTGATGGTAAGTGGCCACTGCCGTCCATGGACATCTGTAATCAACTTCATACAGAATATGGGTTCTATTTGAAGTCAATCACAGATGCGTTGCTACTTCCAAGGACTAAGATCGTCGCCTCATGTGAAAGTGTGCCGGCAACCACACCCTTCTATCAAAACGCAAGAAATGCTTCACGCTAGAAATAGGTGTGGCGGAGGACTTCCCCAGTCGAACTTCACTGGTTCTACCACCTTGGTTGCTACTTCAATTGAATTAAAACAACCTACACATCCGAGTTCTTTTAATAAAAAAAGTTCTCAGAGGTGAATTGGTGGACTTCACGTCTACCAATTCGCACTTGGTCAGCGCGGTGGACTATGCCTAAAACTCTCATTCTGGGAGGAGACCCGTGCCCAGCAGTGGGACAATAATGGGTTGTACCCAAGAATTCAATGATAAGTTTCTCCTTGCCCATGATTACCAGGTGCATTTCGACGGTTGGGGCGCGGAGTACGACCAGTGGCTGTGGGCGCACAGCACGGACGTGTACCCGGTGGGGTGGTGTCGCGCGGTGGGCCACCGGTTGGAGGGCCCGCTTCAGCCCGCGCCGCCCGCCAAGCGAGTCGCCGCGAAGCCCCCGAGACGACGACGGAGGCCCGGTGAGTCCTATGTATCGAGTCTGGTGGAGGTGGATCCTATATATCCTGTCCCGGACTATGACGGTCGCCTCATATAAAAGTGCATCAGCACTCTTCCACCGAATCGCAGAAACTACTTTACTCAAGGAATAGGTGTGGCGGTGCTAGCTTTCCTTTCGACCCATATATTTTCTACCTGTGTGGTCGATATAAGATCATCGTTGGGGATTTTAGAGATGAAGCGGGCGAATAGGACATAGATCTTATTAGACATAGCTGATGAGACGCGACGGTTCCGGATTCCATCCCTGGCCAGGCTATTGTATATTGTTTATTTAGGTGTGGTAAAGAAATTTACAATGCTTTTCTTCTTTGCGTGTTATAGAAATTTATAATACTTTCAGAAATACTGACGCTCACGAAGGCTTCAATACTAATCGTGAAAAATTAAAAACCAATTGTTTTCTTTGCAGCAAAAGCACAGCATCCACCGGCTATGACCGAGGAAAGTTCTCAAAACAGCGACATGGGCGACAATAAGAATCCATCTCCTCTCAGCATTCCGGAGGCGTTTCCTGACCCAGAGTCCCGTATGGACGAGGAGAAAATGAAAATGGATATGGTTAAAATGGAGGTGGAAATGAAGATTCGCTTCCATGAAGTTGTCGACGACCGGCTCGAAGACACAAGTCAAAGTGATACTTCGGTAAGAGATATACGTGATAAATCATACTATTAATAAAATACGTTATTTTCATACGGGCTCTAATTCTCGTTACTAAATTAAATTTACCAATGCGACTCAAAAAATTGTAAACTCTGTGACAAAAACAAAAACTCTGTGACAGACGATATTTATATCATTTGTTTCATTTATGCACTATAGTCTGTTCCTTTTAACAAACGAGTACCAACAATTTTGACTGCGTTTCTATTGGTCTACGTAATCAACATAAGGTCCGTTCCATACAAACGCTGTAGTTACGTATACTACTCGATCAAACTAAGAATAGGAATAAAAATGTCCTTGAAGTGAAATATTTTATCTGAAAGTAAGGTTCTAAATAATAAACAAAATCTAAATAAATAACATGAATTATTTTCACAACTAATAAAATGTAGAGGTACAATATAAAATTTATAGCTTCTATATTATACTTTAAAAATCGAAACATCGGCTATGACATCACAAAATGGCTGAAAGTCATTCCTATTCTTAATTTGATCGCGTAGTACATTTAGTTAGGTTATCAACTACCTGCCCTACCCGTATTTTAGTGGGTGAACCAGACGATATTGTTTGTGCGTGAGTCATGGCGAACATGTGTCCTGTAGTTAAGCGTACTAAGCGCCCTTTACAATCTACAGAAAAACAAATAATATACAATTTGTTTAAATCATTTCAAGAGTCTGATCATAATAGTTCACATAATGATATTGCCAAGACAATAGCAAGTTCAACTGGAATTCATGTCTCTACGGTGTACAAGGTAAACATTTTTTCTTAACCACATTTGGCATTTTGAAAATATTATTTATTTAAATATTAAAATGTTTAATTTAATGTCACATTGACATAACTCATTTTATATATCTTTTTTGACGATGACAGTACAAGGTATTCTTCATCTTGCCGCTGCGTTCAATTAATTATACATATTACAGATATTACTAGATGTTTCATTTTTTTTTAGGTTATTGAAGAGATGAAATCAGGTGGACCACCAAAATCACCGAAAAAGAAAAGAAATCGCTTGAGTATTATCAATAAATTTGATGGTTTTACGAAAAGCGCTCTACGAAATATAGTGCACAAATTTTATTTTGAAAATGAAATGCCTACATTAGATAAAATTCTGAACATCGTAAACGAAGATTCTGATTTTCCGTCTATGTCAAGAACAACATTGTACAGAGCACTAAAAAAATTGGGGTTTTCCTATACTAAAAGAGGTAGAAACAGTATTTTAGTAGAAAGGCCGGATATAGTTTTATGGCGACGAAAATATTTAGACGAAGTAAAGGCAGCCAGACAAAATGGAACTACTATATATTATTTAGATGAGACGTGGATAAATGCCGGACATACAAAAACAAAAATCTGGGTTGATAACACAGTGACTACATCGAGATCTGCATTTTTAAATGGTCTATCAACAGGATTGAAAAATCCCTCAGGTAATATATTGTGTTTGAATCTTATAAATATATAAATGCACATATCCTATTAAAATACGCACTATTCCATTGACGGATGCTTTATTATTATTATTGCAGGAAAAGGCAAGCGGCTTATCATTGTACACATCGGCAGTGTTAATGGATTTGTAGAAGAAGGATTGAAATATTTTGAATCAAAGAAAACTGGTGACTACCACCAAGATATGAACGCCACAGTGTTTGAAAATTGGTTCCAATATGTTTTACCTAAATTGGATGAGAATGCAGTAATTGTTTTAGATAATGCGTCATATCATTCTCGAAAACTTGACAAATCACCTACAACTTCATCTCGCAAACAAGATATTATTGAATGGCTACGGTCGAAAAATATTGATTGTAACGAATCAATGTTAAAATTGCAACTTTTGGATTTGGTTAAGCAAAATAAAGATCGTTTTGAAAAATTTGTTGTAGACGAGATGGCTAAGTCCACAAATCGTCGCGTCATACGTTTGCCGCCGTATCACTGTGAGCTCAACCCAATTGAACTTGTTTGGGCTCAAGTGAAGGGATATGTAGCAGCAAATAACAAAAGTTATAAAATAAATGAAGTTCAAACTCTTTTGTTACAAGGTGTAGCTAAAGTGGATAGAAAAAAATGGTCGTCATGTGTCAATCATGTGATAACCAAGATCGAATCAAAAATGTACGGTGTCGACAATCATGTAGAAAATATGCTAGAGCAGTTTATTATTGACGTATCTGCAGAAAGTTCATCAGAAGGAAGTGATGACGATAGCTTTTAAGATTACACGAAAGATACTTATAATTTGATTGCATGTTCTAGCATACTATTTGAATATACAATTAGAAAATTGTTTTATTGTTTTATTTATGAAAATTTTAATAATGCAAACAGCAAACAATGGTACGAATACACTAAGTATGCACATTAAATACATATGATAATAATTTGATTATCTCTACTAAATTTTTAAAGTAATCAATATGAACGAGCCTTAACTATTCCAAAACACGAACAATAGCTTTGGCCCCACCCCCAAAATGACCCATCTCACTCTGTCAATATCGGAAATGTGCGAGAGACATACTCAGTACTCGTTTGTTAAAATAAACAGAGTATAGTATGTGATTAACACTGTGTTGTTTTAAATTTCCAGAGCACGCCTACAATTCCTGCTAAACTCGACTTCCCACAGGACCCTCCGCCGACATCATCCAATATACCATCCAGTGAAGATGATAGCATGGACTCTAAAGTGATACCTAGACTAGTCAATACCTCTGTGCCCTTAGAAGTTCTTAATGCAGTCGAACCTGAAAACTGGACGACCGCAGACGTTGCAAAGTTCCTTACAATTAACGATTGTCAAACCTACTGCGTTAATTTCAGTCATATAAATGGTGCGATGTTGATCCAGCTAAGTAAGGACGAGATAATAGAACTGTTAGAAATGAAAGTGGGGCCTTCACTAAAAATATACGACCTGATTCAGCAGCTCATATGTAAGATAAGACCACAGAGTAGAATGACATTCAAATAATTATTAAGTTCATTGCCAATGGAAGCCTCAAGTTAGCTAGTTTACAGTATTAGTGTGATTGTATTGCTCTGATCACGCATGATTGATATGAGAAACAAATTGGGAGCCAAATCATATCAGCGTTAATGTTACATGGTGATAGAATATAGTATAATAATGCATCCTAATTGGAATTGATGGATTTAGTTAGAACTTTCATGTGATGACTAATATTATTGCCTAACACTATCACATTGTGATTTGCACATGTGTTTCCAATGAAATGGCCAAGAAAATGTAGCAGATATGATGTAGTAGCGAACTCGTAACAGGGCCTTTAATTTGTTATCCCTATATAACACAATCGGCGCGTTCCAGAAGACGCTCACAAACCCCAAAACTTCGTGCCACAAGACGACCGCGGTCGTTGTGGTCGCGGCGAATACGTCGCTCATGACGTCATGACTTATGCCTACGCGAAGCTCACGACGACCCTTTGATCTAATAAGGTCGGTCGAAGTGATCGTTCCACTAGAGATTATGTCAGTTAAGCTAGTGGAACTGGAAAAACAGCGGTCGTGAGCGTGAATTTTGTGAACGTCTAATGGAACGCACTCATTGGTAAATAATCGAATAAGTTATGCGCCTAAAATGAATCACATTTTATAATCGCCTGATTTTATTTTTACTGTTTTTATAGATGCTTTAATCTATTGCATAACTGATTTTTCATATATTGTTATCTGTTTTAAACAATTGCGTACTATTTTTTTTATCGCAATTGGTCTAAGTCATGCAAATATTGTCCTATTCTACAGACTATATTTTAAATGACGAATAAATAAACGATTTCATTTATCGTAATATCTGAATTAACATGTTCCAGGGAGACTTAAATTTGCAGCGCAATTATTATATATTTTATGGATAAAATTTAAGGGATGTAATAAAATATATAACCAAATGGGAGTGGTCAAATGTTATTATAAAAATCTCACGAGAAATTTCAGTTGCATTAGCCTTGTTTACCTATAAAATCAATTTTGATACTAATCTGTACCAAAGAATTATTGAGATTCAGACAAATCTAAAATCAATCAGTTTTATACTCAACGGGACTTAATAATTGTTCTTTTATTTTACCAAATATATAAATATTGTAATTTTATTTGTGTTTATATGTGTTATGAACATCACCTTTAACGATTTGATAGGATCCTGAAATCACCTACCTTTATTAGAGCGCTATCACATCGGGTCGTAAGTACGCAGCGCGTCAGCCGCGCGAATGCAGAGAATGATGCTTCTTTTTACGACTACAGCCGCGGGAAATTATTTGATTAGGGCGGGGCGCTGTACTTTTATAAAGGAAATAACAATAAAAAATAATAAATACTGAATAATTATTTCAATAATAAGAAAGCCTCCGTTGCAGTCGCGCTACTTGCGACCTAATGTGAAAGTAGTCTTATCCAAAAAAATTAATAAAATAGCCATTGCCATACAAGTATTATTTTATAAAAACTTTTACTTTATTATGATGTATTTTATCCACTGACGCTAAATTGTGGTTTTATTAATTAATTTTAAAATAAGGTTAATACCCACTTTGAACGATGTTTCCCTGATTTTATAATATTCACATGTTTTTAGACCTCAAACTTGTCACGAAAGACCCTTTTTGAGCATTCGTTAATGAATGATCATCCGTTATCCCCGAATTCTGTGATATCTTTTTAAGTACTTGTCTACGCATTAAAATACAGCTGAAATATTACTACTCTTATTGTAACTACCTTTTTTTATCGGAATCTTTGTTATATTAGTCCACAATGTTAATTGAACTATACTGGATGATAGCAAAATATATTTGCAGCATTACAATTGTTAGGGAGCGTATTACTTGAGTATTACGTAACGCAAATTATGAACATTTTAAACCTACCCTAACCTAATGTAACGGGAGGTAACGTTTTGCTGCACCTCTTTCCCCCTCTCTGAACTTTGGCACCAAGTCGCTGTGGTCATATTTTACCTAAATAAGGTTTATACTTAAATAAAAGTAAACATGTTACATAATGCGTTGTTCAAATCCCCTTCTTCCTCTCCTGTAACGCCTCGTAACGTTTGACAAGATCCCCTCTCCCCCCAAATTGCGTTACGTAATACTTGAACGCAAACTCAACTCAACACTCCCTTAAAACATTTTTTTGAATCTCGACAAAATAAGACACTTGAATGTAAAAATAAATCTATACATATCTGGTCATGTATGTATTGTATTTATAAGTCAAAACTTTGTCGTCATTATCCACTTAGTTTAGCAGACCGAGCATAGTTGTTTAAATGTAGAAATGGCAAATTATTTTATTTTCTTTTACTTCACATTGGATTTAGAACAATTTGCTAGAGGACTATGTATATTATATTTTATACAAACTGTTCAAATGTAATTTTATTCCATAAAATTGTATAAACACGACAAATCTACCATTAAACCAATAATCATGGTATAATGTAAATGAAATCTTAGACATACCTATTACTAACTAAATTATATTTGAAGATCCTAGTAAAAGAAATCGTCAAGTTTACAGCATTACTAGCATACAAGCATCTTATAGTCAGGATTCATATTTATAAGTAGTATAAAGAAGGCTATTTGTTAAATTTATAATAATTTGTTTATAAAACAAATTATTGTATGACCGCCATATGACCGCGTATATAATTATTGGTTTATTTTTAAGTATGTGAGTGTAATAAAACTATTTTCATAAATTTTTATATAGGCCTAAAAACATTAAACATGTCTGACTCATTATAATAGTGTATGCTATATTTGCGCTACACTTAATTTGAACTATCAATTAACTAGTTATACAAATAATGTTATGATTTAACACTATGCCTGTAGTGAAATTCAGATAATACAGATAAATGGACCAGGTAATGTAGTATAAGGTCTCTTCATCCAGCCAAGGGTATTTGCATATATTTCGGTATGTTAAATTGAGCTCTAAATAACATAATATTTCCTTATCTGCTGGAACATTGCCATTGTATAAACTTAAAAGTAATTTAGATCTGATGTGAGTATAACAAAGGGAAATACGAACCTTTGTTGTACTTTGTTACACTGAAAATATAAATTTTCAATCGTAACATTATTTGTAAAAGCTCTTTGCCAATACTCTCCGATCTAAGAATATTTTAACAAGTGTGGCGTAATAACTATTTTATGTAGATCATGGGTTGGACCAAATTATTTATATACGCGGCGTATCATGTTGTATGTGTATTGGGTGATAAATAAAATTGCCTTCCTAGTGACTTATTTGAATAAGAAACCAAGTTAGACTAACTTATTGCAATTGGCACTGCTTGTGTTAGAGTGGAATGCTCGAATACTGGTATTAAACAAATGAAAATACATGTATGAGTATCATTTATTTTCTTACTACCTACACATGGACGGAAATATTAGTCTTTTTTTTAAGTGGGTAATCAACCCCCACTGTGTTTTCTCCTCGCACCGTACGGCGGGAACACGGGCACGCTTTCGCATTCATCCGCGAACACGCCGGTGCCTGGCCGCTCCCACAGACCCCAAATAATATGGTCTAGTAAAGTTGTAAAGTTTTTTTTTACCAATGTATATCTTTGTTTGTAGCCAGCTCTTGTAATATTTGGCCTGTGATTAATCTGTAAGGATAGAGGACATAGTTAAATATTTTCCATGTTATAAATAACGCAACAAAGCTGAAATATTCTTGTCGTTTACACACACTATACATTTTTTGTAGTAATAGATTAATAGTTAAATTGAAGGTCAGCATACAATTTGGCTGGCTATCATTAAGACAAAATATACATGACATTGAGTTAGGCAAGGGAAATCATTATGACTTGAGACAATTCAGGCAAATAAAATCAGAGAAAAAAATATGTATTGGTCCTCGTCAATATGTATAACAAAGCACGGTATTATATTTTGATAGAATTATCCATTAAAAGCGACATGATTTATAAACATAATTGAGCGCTCCCACAGCCTGATCATATGGCAAAATTGAATTAGGGCCGGCGCACATATGACGGAGCGCAGCGCAGCGCAGCGCAGCGCAGCGCATGCCCGCGAAATTTTCTTAACGAATCACACACTAGCCGAAATTCGCGCTAATTACTGGGAGAATGCGCGCGGATGCGCGCGAATGCGCGCGGATGCGCGAGCATGCGCTTCCATGCTCCTCAGAAATAAATTGCTGTTATTTAATTTTGGATATTATTTCTAAAGGGACAATGACGATAATAGTTTGACAGCAAAAAATGCGCTGCGCTGCGCTCCGTCATATGAGTGCCGGCCCTTATGCTAAATAAACAAATGCCGCTCTCTATCTATATCTCTATGCGTATCTCTCTCACTTCTCGTGCAATTGCGCGAGGGACGAATAGGGCGCTGTAATTCTTATTTCTACAGGCCCGCCTCCCCTACTCTATATGTAATACCTCTATGCTTATAAGATAGTGTCATTGCGTCTGTTTCGTGAAACTTATTAAAATTTAAATTAATTATTTTTATTTAATTAAATATTCATTTAAAAATGTTTAAAAATTCCCCATAATAATCAATTAGACTGCATTTTTTTTTATCTGATTGAGGTAGCAAACGAGCATGCAGTCCACCTGATGGTAAGGTATTCAGTATTCAGAAATAAGTGTGGCGGTGGTGCTTCCCCAATTGAACTGCACTGATTCTACCACCTGGCAAATGTATGTGTTCTGAACACTTTAAACGCAGGGAGTCTAAATCTTGTATGAATCATATAATTACTATTTAATCATTAAAATAAATTGTAATTGACCTTACCTAGTCGTATGCGTAGGCACTGTAGGTGCGTATAGCGCGCAACAGAAGAGATTTCCAGACCTTTGGGCATGGCATTTGTGATACTCTGAGCACCAGTATGTCTCCACCATGCCAGGCAAAGCTTCTGCAGTAGCTGAATATAAATATTGCAAAATGACAATATGATAACATAATGATTACTAGGTAAGAAGAATTAAGTACACAAATATAGAATAATAATATAGTTGTAATAGTGTACCTCATGAATGAGCTTTAGGCTGTGTCCCCAGTAGGCAAAGTGTTCACGGCCGACTGAATTTGCGACGTATAAGTTTAGTACGCCCTTCCATATATTTGAAACGGAGTGTCAAAAGTTTGCTAGTTTGCGCTCACTTTGCACAGTTTGAGCGTTACAGCGTACAGTGAGCGCCGCTAACAGTTTGCCTACTGGGGACACAGCCTTAATATAAAAATCGGTAATCAATCACTGTGCTTTAAAATAGGGCGTATAGTTAGATTTATACAATTATTTATTACACAATAAACACTAATTGTTTGTTGCAATTTTTTAATATATAGTATGAATAAAGGTTTCCGAAAACTTATTTTTTGTTAAGGAATAGCTTATAAACTCAGATGAGGTCTACTTACCGCTGCTATCTCCATCCTTACTTATTGCTTGCGGTATCAAGTCTTTAGCAGTAGTAACATAAAAAGTCCTCAAAATATCCATACGATGCGCACCTGACATGCCTCGGCTTTTCTGAGTCGAAATGTGTAGGTGGCGGGAGAACACGCATCGTCGCTTACTTATGTTAATTACAAGAACCCTGAAAAATTACAATAGAAATAAGCTCATATTTTTATATAAGTTATAACTTAATAATGCTATTATTTTAAGAAAAACTCATAGTCTCATTATATTCATACAGACAGAAAGTGTGGAATAATTGATTTATTACACCTACCCTAGTAAGCAGGGTTCAAAATTAATGCTGGCAGGAAAGTTTCTAGGATATACAAGCTTAGCTTCTTTGATTATAGGCGCATATACTTCCCAGCATTGCAATACAATCTCGTCAATTTCGGTCAAGGCAGGAGTGGCGCCACATATCACTAGAATATAAACATCCATCAGGAGTTTACATGTTACTGCCCTGAAAGCAACCTGAAGACAATTTTAACTATGAAATCAATAAATTATTTTGTAATAAAATGACTTATGAATAGTAATGTTATGTTATACTGTCCTGCAATATTTTTTTAAATAATTAGTCCTATTTTTTTATTTGTAGTACTGTTATTTTTATTTGTAGATGAAATTAAAATAGAGACTTCTATGCTTTCAAAAACATGTTTTATAAGACAAGGTCATTATTATCACTACATGGCATAAAACAAAGTCGCTGTATGTCCCTATGTAGTATGTATGCTTAGAGCTTTAAAACTACGCTATGGCTTTTAATGCTGTTTTTTAAGATAGAGTGATTCAAGAGGATGGTTTGTATGTATAATATAGTGGAGTAGCACTGATAATTTTAGATTTTCGAATTTTAGGCGGAACAAAGTTTGTCAGGTCAACTAGTTAACTATAATAGGTGTGTACATCTAGACTTACAAGGTAACAGATTACTTGTTTGTATAGCAAATAAGCATCATAATAGGTGTGACACTACAACCTAGTACTATTACTTTTAGTAAACAGTCATATGATTTACATTAGGGCTCATATGTGGTAAGTATACAAGTGTGTCCCGTAGAGGAGCTCCATCCTGTGTAGCAGCAAGTAAGAGCAACAATCTCGCCTCCTTAGGATCCAATTCACAGAAATCTGTACTTGTTGCCACTAATTGACCATGTATGCTGAGGCATGCCCATCGTCCGGTTACTTTCTCAGCGTAATTATCCAAAACTGTCTGAAAAATATCATTTTTACAATTAATTTACAAATTAATGTGGCTTACAAAAGATACATTGATTTTTTTTATAAAAAAGTGACCAAAGTTGGCGATA
The DNA here is from genome assembly GCA_949699795.1 of Spicauda simplicius. Taxonomy (NCBI): domain Eukaryota; kingdom Metazoa; phylum Arthropoda; class Insecta; order Lepidoptera; family Hesperiidae; genus Spicauda; species Spicauda simplicius. The sequence continues at coordinate 13,959,618 of OX453066.1, read as the reverse complement.
AACTTCAAAATTTGTGTAACTTAAAAATCATTCATCTATTTTTTGAATTGAACATACATGGAAAGAGAGGGTCTAATGCTATTCAACCACAAGGCAACCTAAAATATTTACATAAATGTTGCAAATCATAGTGTTGAAATATTAGGGTATAATTAACTCCGATATGGAGACTATCAGACATATGGTTGTGGAATTCAATGGTGTTTCATGGGTTGGTAATGGGTCCATAACCTTTGGTATTTGTTATACTGTTAGGCCCCTCTGCTACTCCACCAAAAACTGTTTAATAAAATCCCTATCCTACACATCTGAGGGTCTCCTTGTAAATAAATGTAGGATGCAGAAAAATTGGAATGAAATTACCTGTAATTGCTGTGCTTGTGGGCATAGAACACTTGGAATGAGATCCAATACCAACATGGTCTGTGGCACTGTGTTTGGGTCCAATGATTCCAAGAGACAATCAATAATTTGGTAACATTGTCTCAAGTCCCTCTTTATTTGGTCTAAATTCTTCAGGTTCTCCAGTTCTTTCTTTCCAATGCAGAATATCATGGCATCATAAATCGAACATAAAAGAAGTTCTAAGTCACACTCTAGACCACCAGTTACAATTCCAATCAATGTTATGCTAAAATAAGATGTTGATGTATAGAATCATATTGATTTTATAATATAAAACCTGTAGAAAAATTAATACTTATTCTTTAAACTGATATTAAACTTATAAATAATGTAATAGTAGTATAGGAAATATGAAAACTGAAACTAGGAGAAGTGAGATAGAGAGAAGTAAGTACAACTTCTTAGTATGCTTCACTTGGTCGATACACATATTGGTTTTGGTGGAAGGGTGTGGAGGCCAGGAGACCAACGTTGCACGTCAGAAGACCAACGTCTCTTGAAGATGCACAGTTTGGTAATAGATTATGAAGGATATATTAGATGGTGAGTGGCATAATCACTCTCCATCACCTCAGTTGAAGTGCAAATCAATGTCTTACTGTGAAAATACATAACGTCAAAAGTGTCTTCGACAAAATACACGCTATTGCTTTTAAATGCAGCTAAGTTAATTAAACCTCTTTTTAATCTTTAACGGGTGAGTTCATAATAGGTAACTTGAAATTACGGTCAAATTACGACCATTGTGACATGTGACTAGTAGTTAAGAATACCTTTTACAGAATTCCTTCCACAAGATGCTTCCATTATCAACCAATGTATTTAGCACTGATAAGTTATGGCACTTGCTGAACATATTGATGCCATGAAGAGACGCAATTGTTGAAAATTGGATCTGAAAATGTAATGGTGTAGCATTAAATTAGGCAGTTTCACTAGTATAAGGGAACATCAACTACTTGGTTATCTTACTGCTCGGCCATGAAACATTTGGAGTTACAAGCAACAGCATTGAGGAATTTACCAAATTTGAATTAATTTGCAGTACATTTATGTGGTCTAACAAACAAAAACTTCCTAAAACAAATACTTCCTACACTCATAGGCCTACATTAGGATTATTGCCTGTGCCATCGTTGCTATGCACAAACATACATTAGACACATTGATTTGTTTTAAAGTCCATTACTGAGATTGCAGTTCAGATTGGTTGCCGCTTAAAGCGAATGTTTTGTGGCCTTGTTAAACTGGTTATATGTCCAAAAAATTTCAAATGTAGTAAAAAAAAATAAGGTAATAGTAATGAGGTTTATTCAACACAATGCGATATAATATTTGAATACTTACATTTTCGCTATTACCACGTTTTCTTGAAAATATAGGCACGCCACTTTCAGCAGCTATTGCAATTACTAAGACGGACATATCCTTGATTTTCACTTAACAGTTGGGACAGAGGTATAAATTACATTTTTGTATAGTACAGTGATGATTTACTACCTTATTATTAAAATTACAGTGCACAAATATTTTTTTGCTTTCACTAGACTTGTTATAAAGTTGTTTTGTTATTTATTTTGTTTACTTTACCGTTATTTCGTACACTTGTCAGGTGTCAATGTCATTGTCCAGGTTACTGTCATGGGTGCGTTCCATTACACAATCATATAGCGCACGCTCACGATGCATTTTTTCCCGTTCCATTAGCTTGTCAGCTTTACTGACGTATTTTCTTCCCACCTTGTTAGATGGGTCGTCGTGAGCGTCGCGTGGGCGTAAGTTACGACGTCATGAGTGACGTATACGCCGTGACCACAACGACCGCGGTCGTCTTTTGGAACGACGTTTTGGGCGTTTGGGGCGTTGTCATCGCGTTGGAACGCGCCCCATCCCAAGTCAACTGTGAATGTCAGACTTAATACTCCCCGGAAAATTAGTATTCAATTATTGCTCTAAAAAACTTCGATAGAATCGATCCTATTAAGAGTTTTTTTCCTATCGACTCACGACTTTTCGACTACTAACCTAAACCTCCCCTGGTTACGCCTATGAGCCCACAACCACATCCTTTGAAGAACATGCAAGAACTGCTTCAAGCTAGAAATAGCTTAAACGTTTCTCCCGGGTTGAACCATGTAAGATCAAATTATAAATTTCATAACAAAGTGCGGACTGTTGTACTGAGTTACTGACTATTGATTGCCAAACTATACTTAAAATCATACTATAGATGCAGTAACGTGAGTCGAACTACCTAAAAAGAGGTCTATTATCATTAATTTACATATTATGAATGCAACACCGTAAATGGTGACAATGTATGTATGCAAAGGATGTTTAACTAGATTATCTTTATCAATGTAATTTTTTTAAACACACAAGTGTTTAAATTTACATAACGATAAACAGAAAGTTACGATATTAATCCTTACTACGTAAGCAAACGAAGGCTGAATAAAAGGTAAAGTTGGCGTATGAATTGATTAATTATGTTTTCAAAGAATTTTGAACTCATCGGAAAACAGCCCGGACGTTAAAATTTTCATAAATGCTGTTTCTCATTTCCATATATGAGATAGAGGGATAGAGATACAAATGGTTATATGCTGCAACAAAATCATATAAAGCTCATGGAAGTAGCTTTGTAGTGTCCGACCGAATATTCGGTTTCGGTTTCGGTTGAGATTCGGCAAAAACACAGTTTTCGGTTTAGTTTCGGTTTCGGAGGAAAAGCTGCCGAAACTACGACCGAAACCGAAACTGCACTCGGGAGTTCTCGCGCTGTCATCGGTCATGTTCGGCGCGTTTATTACATAAATTATGTGTTGTTACGTTGATTATTATTAATTATCCATAAGTGAAAATGTCGAAGCCTGAATAGCTGTGATTTAAAGATGAAAAAGAAAAGATTGATGATTTTATAAAGGTTTTTTCTTTTTTCCTCAAAACTTGATCCTTGTAAGTTTCGGTTTCGGTTTCGGCCGAAACTCAGACCATTGCCGAAATTCGGTTTCGGTTTCGGTCGAAAAACCAGTTTCGGTCGGACAGTTATAGCTTTGTAATATTTTGACGTTACGGTGAGTATAAAATAAATTATTATTGATTGTGTAGAAGAACAGAACACTATTTTGCCACGACAAGAATCTATCGCGTTCAATGATGGTGGATATAAATAAGGAGTTATCACCGCAATCATAGGTATTAATTTATATTAACAGAAACAATTTGTATTCGAGCAGCATAATAATTCTCCATTATTTGGCTGCCTGTCCGGAGCGAGGCCGCGGAGCGCAGTAACAGAGTAAGGCTTGGACTCCACCAAAGCGGAGATGAGACGAGTGGAGCAGAGATGTGGTTTAAACCACGACTAGAATTTCATTATTCACACATCTCGTCTTCAATCAGCTTTAGTGGATACCACTGCGTGGATATGTGTAATATTTGTATGGAGCGGTGGAAGGGGAGATGTCAACTGTGCCACGCAAGCTGTGGGCGGCGTTCATTGAGCGGAGCTGCTAGTTCGATATCCGTCTATGATATGTGTTATTATTTTAATAGAACCTTTGCTCTGCTATAGCCAATACGCTACGCATCACCGCACCGTTTCAGTGTATGCAACCTAGTAGAACAACATCCCTTCTCGTCACCGCTTTGACATTGCCGCCCATCTCCGCTTCTTAGTTTTGGGGTAAGGTCTGTGCCAAGCATTAAAGCCTCAGAATATATACCTATAAACGTTTAGTTATTAGGTATGTTTAGTTTTATGGCTGGTCATGCAGCCAACCTAAAAGTACACTATACACTATGTTAGAATAAAACTCATAATTAGTGTTTAATATTTTTATTACGCTTAATTATTAAATTTTGACCTATTAAATAAATAACTAATTTACGGTTTATTTATAAAAAGATGTAGAGTTAGTAAAGTTGTTAAGTACCTCTGTAAGTACGTATTATATATTTTTAAATTGAGGTAAAAAAAAATAATGTAATACACGCAGAAAAATCTTTGATTCAACTCATTTAATGTAATCAAATTACAAGGTACCTTTCAGGCATTTTAGAATTAAGTAATTAACCGTTTTAGCATCATTATTTTAGCGTATTAAGTATATTTAAGTATCTTGTTATTTTTTTATGAAAATGTAATAGATATGTCGATTCATAACTATGTCTTATTTAGCACCATGTATATTTCGATTTATCGTAAAAATGTAAATAAATATTCGAGACCAGCGAGGTAAATGCTGTTGTAGCTTCAAACTTAATTATAGTTAAGTAACGTAGAGTTTTGTAGCTTATTTCATCATAAATGCTGCACAGATACCGGATTTTCTGGTGGATTTTCTACTGAGACCTTTTTAGGACCACCTGCAAAAAAGGGCTTTTGTAATCGAAATAAGGTAAAGAAATATATAATTTATGACAAGTGACGACTTCAAAATAGCAACCATGGATACTTTCATTTCGGTTTAAAGATTCTTTATTGTCTTAAGAAATTTCAAAATTTCACTTAAAAGACAAAACATATGCTAAGTTAAGTGCAAAAATGTAACACGGTGAGCGAAATTTTACAATATTAATATAAAAGAAAAACATTTGTAAGCGTACCTACTTTACAATATTCTTACACATAGATACAGTAATACATAAAATAAACTACAAAAATAAAGACTGTTCTAATATCATTTTTTTGCTTTACGCATAGTTTTCTGTAATATACTTTAAGACTTTTTTTTTAAATATATTGGTCGATTTGCTATCTTTTATGGTTTTTGGCAACTTGTTGTATAATTTTGCACCATCTGAAATTAAGGTTTTTGAACCATATTGTGTTCTCATTAACGGTAAGCTGATGTTATCGGCATTTCTTAAGCTTTTACTTTGTATTTGACGATTTTTGGTAAACGTTAATTCCGAATGTATTTCGCCATTTATAATTTTTTGTATTAAAATTAGAGTTTTTAATTTATATATTTGTTGTAGGTTGAGTAATTTAGTTTCAGCATATAGTTTTTTCGTAGATGTTAAAAAGTCGTAATGGAATAAAACCTTAATGATTTTATTTTGGGCAATTTGGAGTTCTTTAAGGTTGGTTGGAGCTGCATTTCCCCATACTTCTGTTAAATATTCTAAATGTGGTTTAACTAAGGAGTTGTAAATATTGACACGTACATTTTTTGGAAAACAACCAACTGTATTTCGCAATAGACCTGTAAGCGACGAGATTTTTGCTTTTATGTTTTTAATGTGTGGTTTCCATGTTAATTTACTGTCGAGAGTTAATCCTAAATATTTTTCGGTTTCTTTTTGTTGTATAGGTTGTTTATTTATATAAAGATCTGTGTTTATTTCAATTTTTTTGTTTTTAGCTGATAGTATTAAATAACAAGTTTTTGATATATTTATAGAGAGAAGATTCTTTTGGAACCACTCAAAGAGTACATCCAAGTCTTGCTGAGCTTGAGGCATTACTTCTTGGAGTGAGCGACCAAAATAGAAAAGACATGTATCGTCCGCGTACAGAGTTAGGTGACCTTGGAGTTTAAGTTGACTAAGATCGTTAATGTAGATTAAAAAAAAAAAAGCATTTCTATTATTTTGTATTAGAATAATTACTTAAGTCTGAAAAACTTATACTTAATCGTAAAAAATCATAAACGTCACATAGAGTGGCTGAATTCTGATCATAACAATTTCTATCTATTCTTTCTGTCTATCATCAATAGATAAGGGCATTACCTATATTGTAAATGTAAGAGTCTTATGCAAATCTAGCTAATTAAAGTAGCAAACCAGCACGCAATCCACCTGTCGGTTAGTGAACAGTGTGAACACGCCCTCGGACATGTGTAAGCAACTTCATACAGAATAGAGGTTTTATCGAAAGCCAATCAAAGATTCCTTGATACTCCGGAGGACTAAGATGGTCGCCTCTTATCGAAGTGAGCCGGCAGCAGCGTTGCCAGTTTTTTTTACTAAGTCGGGATTTTGGAACTTTTTGGGAGAAAAAAGCGGGACTTCATAGCCAAAAACTCCTACACCAAGGAGAGGCGCAGGACCCTTTGTAGCGCAAAGGGTCCTGCGCCTCTCCTTGTAGGAGGGCCGGGGGATATGCCGACCTTTTTTTTTGGTAGACACAATGCAGATCGATTTAAATTTGTATAGGTTTGGCGACTTTTTTTGCAAAAGTCCGGTCCTTCCCGAAAAGCGGGACAATACATTTTCATGAAAAAATCGGGACGTCTGGCAACCCTGGCCAGCAACCACCCCCTTCTATGGAAACGCAAGAATGCTTCACACTAGAAATACGTCTCGTAGGCGGACCTTGGTCGAGCTATATACTTGTTGACAAGTAGGTACAATGTGAATGTCGAACAGAAATACCAAGTAGCTATGTAGGTAGGTATATATAAATAATTCCTCTCAGTGGTAGAAGAAAGATGTAAGTACTCACCATTCCGACTCAAGAGCCTGGGTCCAGTGATAGCTATACAAATAGCACCCATAGGAGCAGATAAAATAACGCTCAATACACTAACGGCTAATATTGCTTTTGAATAGTAGGTTTCCTCTTGTATAGGATAGCCGGCTGTTTGACCACTATTAATCAAATCTAATGCTGCTGGCCCTAACGCTGCCTAAAACAAAAAATAAATGACCATTTTTTTATCAGATTTCAGTAGCAAACGAGCATGCAGTCCACCTGATGGTACCTGTGTGTTTACAGCTTACCATGTCACGTCTGTAAGCAACTTTATATAGAACAATGATTTTATCTGAAGGCGATCACAAATGCGTTACTACTGTTGAGAACTAAGATGGTCGCCTTACACATATGTGACTCGCCAAGCAAATCTCTTGAACGAAACGCAAGAACTGGTTCCAGCTAAAAATAGGTGTGGGGGTGGTACCTTTTCGCTCGAACTATCACCAATTCGCACTTGGCTAGCTCGGTGGACTATGGCCTATAACTCTCTCATTTCGAGAGGCGACCCGTGCCCAGCAGTGGGACAATGATGGGTTGACGACGATAAATTGAGGTATAGATTAAAATAATGAAAAATATAATTATAATTCACAGAGTAGGTATGTTAAGCTATTTTTTTTCGTTTATGTTCTACGTGCCGTTCATATCTAACACTAAACAGATTAGTAAACAAATAATGAACTAATTGGCTAAGGAAAAGAGATGATCAATAATATGCTTAAATGGTACTTTACATACATAAGTACCTAATTATAATATTGATTATTACCTGTACTGTCGCTTTCGCCATCCAAGTGAGACCGATAAAGAGTTTCTCTTTACTGTTGAGACCACAACCAAAACTAATTAGATAAGTTGCGATTACTCGAAGTACTAAGCACGAGACCAAACAAATCGCTCCCATTTTAATTACTTCAGGATCTAAGGCATTAATCTGTAAAATACAGTTATTATAAACAAAAAAAAGTTTGTATTACTATTAACATTTTCAAGGAAACATATGTATATGACGGAGGGGGTGGTTCTTTTTCGCTCATCGTATCAGGATAACCTACTGTGGGTAGACTTGATTTTAACACACAGTATATTGCCGAATTAAACTTGTTACAATCATTGAATTAATCAAACTAAATTAAGTAGGCAAGTAATCGTAGCACTAAGAACGCGGGATGATTTTAGAGTCGTCTGCTTCGGCCGACCGTCAACGATAGACTGAGGTGTCGGCCATTAAACTGGTACAACCCTAACTTCATCGAACGCCACTAGATGGCGCTGGCGTTCCGGTGTTGCCACAATGCCGCCATTTCCGACATATATGATTTAAAACCTGTAGGTACCGTTATTTGAGCTCCAGTAAAAGCGAAGAGGATGGGCTCAAAAAATATCCACAAAATTCTAAAGAGGTTGCTGACTGGATTTTTATTGATTGGCCAACCTTGTTTGTCCCAATAGTAGGCGGCTACAAACCCTGAAGAGACTATTGCCAAAGGACCTGTGAAATAATATTGAATTAATAATAATATAAGAATAACTTTACAAATTAATAATTGACAGTGAGCTTACTAGCTCAATGTCAATTTATTTCTAGTCTGGTCTATTTCTTTTCTCACTTGCACCCAACTGGGCACTATAAATTATTAGTTAGTAATTACAATAACCTAATGATTGGTATTTTAAATAATTGTAAATCCATACTAAAATTATAAATGTGAAAGTGTGTTTGTTTGTTCCTCTTTCATGTCACCACATAGCTATTATTTGAAACGGTTTATATTCTGGGAGATAGTTAGGAGGGCGGAGAGTGACGTAGTCTACTTTTTACGGCGCTCCCTCATTTCCATGAGGATATCGATGTTTTGTTAACTGATACATATAGATGGCGTCAGTAAAATTCACTTACAAGTTCTGAATTACGCTATCAAATGCTAATGCGAAGCCGCGGGTAACAGCTAGTACAGTATAATACAGACTTATGGAGACAATTAAACTTTAAAAATAAATATTTCGTACCTGCTCCACTCCATCCTATCAAATTTGAGATAAAAAGTGAAAAAAGACCGCCCAGGAATAAAGCTAAAAATCTTAATGGGACGACATATATGTCGCCCTTTTCAGGAATCACCGACACCAGTGCTCCCCACATTGATCCCAAGACTACCCCAGCAATTATTGATAATGGACCCTAAAAATTAAAAAAAAAGGAAATTATAAAAAAAAAATCTGAGAAGGACGAACAGTCCAAAATAGTAAAAATATGTGTTAAGTTTAGAATGATATATTTTTCGAAATTTTCATTTTCTTGTTTGAAATCGTATCACAAAGTTTCTCACAAAAATGCCAAAATAAATGAAAATAATAAAGCAAATAAAAAAGTGTCTAATAAAAGTGTTTAATATTTGGGTTTACTGCAATGAATGAAATTCATTGCCTCAATTACAAATTAGAATAACGATTCTAACCTTAATAATATTAAACGTAGGGGCTCCAGTCGAAAACATAGCGTTCAAGATTATAGCGAACACGGCAACACTTATCGAATCGTCGATAGCTGCTGCAGCTAAAACTATAGTGGGTATGCCTTTTGACACACCATAGCCAGCATCACGTAACTTGAATAGGCAAGGGACAACTACGGCCGGAGATACGGATGCAATCATGGAACCTAACAGGAATCCTGGAATTTTATAAGAATTTTACAAGCTTTTCTATCGGAGGAAGAGCGTTTTTTTAATTCATCTAAATGCTAGGCGTTCAAATGATCACATTAATAATGTACGCAAATTTTATATATTTCTCGACTAACACATTAATCGAGAAGACCTAATGTTTTATCTAACATACTCTCTAGAGAAAATTGTTGATGAGTCAAGGTATTAATTCATGACTATCTTTGATGTCATGATACGAGTATTTTTGCAGTCAAGTATAGGTAGACTTTGAATGCCGCGAATGTAATGTTATGGCTTTCTCGTGACCCGGCACCGATCGTCCAGAAGAACGGCGCGGGATTTTAATCGGTAGGAGTTTAAAAAAAGTAGATTTTGAATAAATCATTGGACCCTTTGTTATATGTGGATATATTTCGGATATTAACGAATACCTAATAAACAACCTAGTAATGACTGTTATAACAGATTTTCCTATATTACAACTTACCCCATATCCATGGTAAGGACAGCAAGAAATGTGTGAACACAGCGATACATAAGCACTCTACCAGCCACGGGATTAAGCCGAGTTGCAGCACTGCTGCATAATGTTTCCTTAGCACACCTGCGTCCAGACCCAAGCCTGCTCGCATTAGTATTATGACAAGTGCAACTTTCCTTAAACAAAAATATCGATTAATTTGAAATTAGTACGCAGGCGCTCATGAGAAAAAAATTAACAAACAAGAGTTCTTGTCGATAAAGAAAATGAATAAAGAAGATGCACCAGAAAAATAGCGAATAAATATTTAGGAAGGTCCTTGACAATCCTAATGCCGTCAAAGGGGCTAAGCACTTAAGCTGCTTACTGTTTTTTATTAAAGCCGCTGTAAATTATCAAAAATAAGCATGTCAGTAAGTATTTTAGAGTGACAGGTTTATAAACTATGTAATTTACTGGTGTACTTAACATTTTATTTTGAAATTACTGCATTTATACTATTTTTGCAACTCATAAATTGTAATCTATCACTATAACTTGTTGATAATAATTAAAATTAAAGTGATGTAAAAATTACTTAAAAATATGATGACGATTAGACTTGCTTACTTCTACACTTACCTCAAGTCCTGATTTAATTTACGATAAGTATCCGTCATGTGCACCAAATTGAGGTTTTGGAATGCAATTCCTGTAAGCAACATGCCTATCAGAGCTGGTAGTGTTGTTATCTTAAGCCAAATCCATCCAATTAAGTAGGCAGCTATGACTAAAAGAGTCATGCTAAGCAATTCGCCTTGTAATGATACTGGCTGGCCAATTTCCACATAAAGGATTCCCCATGTCAGGAGGACTGAAAGTAAAGCCGGATTACAAAAAAAAACATTACAAAAATCTTGTAATATTTAATTCGGTACAACGGTAGTCTGACTCTTGGAAAGATCTTATCTGTTCTGCACTAAGCCACTCAGAATACTACGCAAAATATTTTTTACATTTCCAGATAACGAATGTAGCAAATATTTTGATAAATAAATTCCTAATACGCATAGGGTCTTGAAGCTTGAGAGATGTATCTTGGATTTTAAATGTTGTAGCAAGGCTACTAGTAATGTATTTGTTTAGAGTTAATATACCTAAAATAATAGTGACTTTAACGACAATTTTAATTAATATATAAGTACTTACAAAATAGAATAATACAGATCTGCTGTGCTGATTGTCTAAAGGTAGAGAAGATAGGAAAGGGACATAATTTGGACCACCACGAAGGCTGCCAAGAAGGCGTGGGATCCGGTTGGTGACATCGGAGACAAAATTTGTGCCACCATCTGAAAACATAATTATCTAAAGTATAGCACGTATAGCTATTTGCTTTCTCTTTGCAAATCAATACAAGCAACCTATGTGGACCGGAACGAAGAGATTATGTAAACAAATTGTAAGCAACTATAGTACAGGTATGTTAAAAATCTTTATTCGCTCAAGTCGCTTGGTGTTTGATTTCTAAGTTGAAATTAACGTTTGTAACCTCTACATAAACACTAAGACTAATATGAAATTAACTTTCAATATGCAGAGCCTGTAATCTCGTGGCATTAAAGGATTTTAAAGTCAAATGCAAATATATAAGTTAAACTTAGTCTAAGGTTAATTTATAAAAAACCAAGTATTATGTCGCAATTCACGGATTTTGAAAGAATGACGCCACAATTTACCATGTTGCTTTAGTAAGGAGCAAAAAGAGCTCTCCTTAAAAGGTGGCCATGCATTTTGGATTCCACTGATGTTGCATATGTTTTTAGGCGATGGTGACTATTTTCCATCAGCTAGCCCATCTAACTTATGGTACACGTATTTTGGGCCACTGTGGTAGTATCTGATACATATTTAGTCAAGAAAATAAGTAGGTATTTTAGGTCACTTAGAATGAAAAGGGTGGTAACAAATTACCTGATGCCGTCCCGGTTAGTGTTGGAAATATATGTCTTTAACGATTATTTAATAAAGGGTAAATCAAACACTTAATTTCTATTACATTTTTTTGTGAATTTGGAATGATAGAAGATAACTTACGGAAGCGGATCATTTTGTTCAACGTGATTTTCACCTGTAGATCAAATACAAATAATATTATTAAAAAAAGGGCCTTAACTCATTTGTTGAATTCCATAACCACAATATACCCCTCGTGTAAAATAAATTAATGCCGTAACCGAAATATAATTAGTACTATTTGATGTAAAATATAGTTTGTTATTTGAACTAAAAATAAACTATTTGTAGTTATTAGTAATATTTGAAATAAAAAAATATTTTGTTATTTTTAGTGATTAATCCGAAACTTAAAAAAGTATCTAGACCCGAAATTACATATCCATCCCTATTATCAATTGTTATTATTGTTCCTCTATTAATACCTATATACCCCTCTGATGTAGCATAATAATTAGAACTACGAATTAGATTTAGAACTAATAGTGGGTTCTAGTGATTGGTGTCACATCTGTCAATAGATGATTGTATTTGTAGATAGATACCGTAGGCAGGTTAAGGTCACAATCTGTATCATACAACATGTGAAAAATTCGTGATTGACTATAGAGTCAATCACGGATTTTTTTATTTAAAGATAAGCATGAAAATTAATTCCCTGTTTCCAAATTTTAAAATAGGATTTGTGATGACAATAAAATAGTTCTTACACTGAGAGTATACATTGTAATAAAATATATATTTGTTTATTATAGCACTCCGTACTATAATCACAAGTCAAACAAGTAAAATCCGACTATAGAAAGTCTCTCCGAAGGTCGATTTTTAGCCGAAGCCGATTATTCGGCATCTTATCTCGGCGATTTAAAAAACCATGAAAAAACAAGTCCTAGATCTCATTAGAATCCAGTCATTCTAAGTTCGTTAACATTTCTTAATAATGTTAATGTCGAAAAACTTGATAAGCAAGCCCGTTACCCGAGTGTGTGCTTACCCCAGTGCATGGCCAGAACCAGCCAGTGCCAGATTAGGCCAAGCGCGGGGCCTGTAGCAAATTCTGACAGCAGGCCCATAGTTTCCCTTAAGTAAGGGTATTAAATAAAACAAAACTGTTATTAGTAAACCTTTCTGGAATTAATATGGGAAAATTTTGAGCTGACACTTTCTATATCTTCTTTCAGTTTAATTTTTTTAGGATAGCAAAGATAGTAACATATAAATAGCAGGTAGGTATTAGGCCGCGGGTCTCCTTTAGTCACGGGGCCCGTAGCATTTGCTACTCTTGCTATGTGGTTAATCCGGCATTGGAACCAGCGCGTTGCCGTTAGTGTTGCCCAAATTCAGTCTTGGTCTTGTTCTTGCGTTTTTGCAAGACCAAGACCAAGAACAAGACCGCGTATTTTTAGCAAGACCAAGACCAAGACTGACCGTGCAAGACTTGAGCAAGAACAAGACATAGCCTGCAAGACTCTTGCGTCTTGCAGCTAGGACTTAGCGCTATTTCACTGAGTAGTTAGGTGTAACAGTTCGGTGTATAGGTAGGTACGCTTAGGAATTCTATGAGACGCAAAAAACTGTATCAAAGAATATGAACAACTGGACCTATGCGCCTTACGACTAATACCATAAACATAGCGAATAAAAAAATATCTATTAAAATCAAACTGAGTGCATGCATAGTTATGTTTTAGCCATCGGCACTTTAATAATGCGGCATCAAAGGTTTTGTACTTACTTCTCAAAGAAATTTGCCGCTTTTCGGAAGTTAAAGGTTATGATACACGCGCCGGCGGCTTCTTTTGAAATCTAAAACAATCGTTGCCGCCACGCCGAAATCATAACATTTGACACTATTTGATTGCCGCCATAGGGCGTAGGTATACTCATGCAAAATAATTTCGAATTTTAAGAGTACCTACAGGTGTTCCAAAGAATAAATAAGTTTCAGAGTGAAAATGAATACATTATACTGATCACGCAAGTAGTAATAAGATTGGGATAAAATGGTAAGAATAGGTAGTAGATGTCATATTAATTCATTCTAGTAAGTATATATTATAATATTGATTACTTATATGGTTTTAAACTAATTACTTAAGTTGATTGTTTTTTTACATGTTTTAGCAAATGTAAGCTTATAAATCATAAATGTTTATTAAGAAACAGTTACTTCCATGGAAAACGACATATAGGTCAGTTGATTTTTCGAATTTCTTATCAAATCTTCAGTTATTTATTAATCTGCTTGATCTTTACTATGGTTATGTTAATTCAAGCTCACAATGTTCCAATTCTAATACGTTTTTCTAAGATTTAAAGTAAACTTTAATAAATAGTAATAGACTAATAGGTAATTGCAAGACTTGCAAGACTCTTGCTGCAAGACCAAGACCAAGACCAAGACTGGGAGCGCAAGACCAAGACCAAGACCAAGATCAGGTGTATTGGCGCAAGACCAAGACCAAGACTGGCTAAGTCTCGTCTTGTTCTTGCATTTGGGCAACACTAGTTGCCGTGCATTCATTCAAGTTTGTGCAATTTTGACTATTGCTACAAACCTTCGGCTTCGACCGACTTCGGCCCATTTTAGCCGAAGCCAAAGGTTTTACTGAAGGGGGATTTTGGCCGAAGGTGGCCGAAGCCGAAGCTGATGCTTCGGACGGACACTAATAAAAAGGCCGATTTGTCATTTTTGAAATACTCATGGAGGTTCTTTGATTCAAGGAAGCTTTTTTATTGTTATGTAATAAAACATTCAATGGAATATCAAATGTAATGTTTTAATTAAGTAACGGAACCCCTGAATATTACGTCAACTGATGATTCATAAATTGCGTTATATCGTATTTTCATTATGTAATAATGGTCTAGCTTAGATTTGTACGTCGCTTACTTGTAAATGCAATGCTTTTAAATTAATTTTTATTTAGCTCAAGCTGGTTTGGCTTGTGTATACAAATAAGTATACCTACGTAGCAAAAAGGTTATTTGGATATTAGTAAATATATTTAGGTAACCATAAACACTAATTCCAGTTGTTAGATTTTTTTAAAATACACCCATAGTCGATTTTAGTAGAAGTTATTGTTTAAAAATATGGGTTTAAAACCAATATACATGCAGCTTTACCTGTTGTAAGTAAAATTTAATATTTCCGAACGTGCTGTTAGATATAAAAGAGATTATTGTATAAAAATAATGATTTATGGTAACTTTTTTACATCATTACCTAAAAATTCGTATACTCGAACACCTATAAGACATAAAATTGGATGGTTAATTAATTTAATGACAATACAATTTGACATGGATAATCGCAAAAAGTTAGTAAGTATCTAACGAAATTATTAACGAACTAGCTGTGCCCGCGACTTCGTCCGCGTGGAATAGTTATTTTGGGCATAATTTATTTTTTTATAAATTATAGCTGTTACCCACGACTTTGTCCGTTTCATTTTCTATTATTATTTTAGACAATTTAGTTTTGAAAAGAACATAGCTAACTCATATAGCTCATATATAAAAAAATGAAATTATTAGAACCTAAAACAAAATATCCTTAAAACAAAATCAAATAGTATTTAAAAAGTATTTTTACACGACGATAAAACGACGCAAGATCTCTAAGATATCAATATCTTCTAAGATGTTCATTGAAATTAAGTGATTGTCAAAGACAATTTTGTTCACAATTAAATACTCATAATCAACAACACATTTATTTGGACAAATATTAATATTATTACGTTTATACAACTCTTAACTAATTTCGACAGAATTTGATTACCATGAAAACGGTTCTAGTGAGTTAATCTTAAAAGATAGACATATACTGTCGCGGACATTTTTTTAGATCATTTCAAGAGAAATAATTATTTCATACATATATTTTTGGTATCTTGTACCGTTTTCGCAGCGCACGCAACGGAAGCCCTCAAGGATGAATAATTTTCCCCGTTTTTTCACATTTTCCATTGTTTCTTCGCTCCTAATAGTTGCAGCGTGATGTTATATAGCCTAAAGCCTTCCTCGATAAAGACGACGTATCGATATAAAGATTGATTTTAACTTTTCCGGATAACCAAGAAATCATTAGAAAATTGGAATATCACTGAACAGCGACATATATTCTAAGTTCATAATTTGTTGCATGTGGTCAAAGATAAGATCTTTTAAGAGATGCATCGAGCTATTTGTGCGTGTAAATTGTTCTTTGTAAAGCAGAAGACAGAATCAAAACACTTTTACAATTCATACGAACAGGCCGCACCCTGCTCGCTTATTTTTTATGTTCCAACCTAACCTAACCCATCCTGTTTAAAAAGCTATCTTCTTATAGCTAACTTCTATGGCTTAGGCTTGAAGCACCCCTGCATCATCAGGGTTGAGGAGATGATGGTCAAAATTTTCATCTTGTGTCTTTGCTTAGTAATTGTATTACATACCCGAAAGCATTAAATGGCCAACTCCTATGGCTTAGGCTTGCAGTACCCTGCATCATCAGGCTTGAGGAGTTGAAGATCGAAATTTTTATTTTGTGTCTTTGCTTAGTAATTATATTACATACCCGAAAGCACTAAATAGCTAACTTCTATGGCTTAGGCTTGAACCACCCCTGCATCATCAGGGTTGAGGAGTTAAAGGTCAAAATTGTCATCATTTGTCTTTGCTTGGTAATTATATTAAATAACTGAAAGCACCAAATGCCCATCTCGTATAGTTTAGGCTAGCAGTATCCTGCATCATCAGGGGTGAGGAGTTGAAGGTCGAAATTTTCATTTTGTGTCTTTGCTTAGTAATCATATTACATACCCGAAAGCATTAAATGGCCATCTCCTATGGCTTAGGCTTGAAGTAACCCTGCATCATCAGGGTTGAGGAGTTGAAGGTCAAAATTTTTACCGTTCATCTTTGCTTGGTATTTTTATTACATAACCGTAAGTACCAAATAGCCAACTCTTACGGTTTAGTCTTGAAATACCCTTACATCATCAGGGTTGAGGCGTTGAAGAAAAGATTTTTGTCCCACGAATTTGTTTATCAATCTTATTATATATCCATAAAAACAAATTGACTTACTTCTACGGTTCAGGCTAGCAGTGCACCTGCATCATCAGGATTGAAGAGTTGAAGGTCAATTTTTTTAGGAAATATCTGCTTAGTAATCTCATTCTACATTCAACCCAATTGGACTCCTACAGCTTAGGTTTGGCCGAGTATCGCTAATTTCGTTAATTTGCTTCAAGAAAATGGATCCTATGATCAGAACCGTATCAAATTCATCAGAGTTCTCTTGAAGTAGGTACATTCTTACAAATAAAAGAAAAATCATCAAAATCGGCGGGAAATTGAGTTATTCATCTATTTATCGCGCACATCGTTAATGCAAATATCAGACTTATGCGCTTTTCTTATGGATACCATTGTCAAAAGTGAACTAAAAATAAATGGGACCCCATGACACGCACTACCTTTCAAATGAAAAAAAAATCATCCAAATCCGTTAACCCAGTGCGGAGAAATCGAGTAACAAATATAAAATTAAAAAAAAAAACAGACGAATTGATAATCTCCTCCTTTTTGGAAGTCGGTTTAAAACTATGTTTTAACATAAAAATCAAAGCGAAATACTAAATTTTATTGAGGTAGCCTCAAAATTGACGTACTTTCATTCAAAACTTACATATCCTATTTGGGTTAAATTGGGGGGGGGGGGATGAGAAAATTCATTCTTAACTGACGTCTACGTCATAAAAGGAACCCCTAGTAAAAATCATATTCGTATCTTTAGCAGTTTATGCCGTACGATGTTTATTCAATAGATGAGTGAGAGAGCATCCTTTCGTTTTTATATAAGTATATATAGATATAAAGATATAGATTTGTATAGTATCAAATAACATAGGTACACACATAACCAATAAAAATACATAACAAAGGAATACATTTTACAGACCCTAACATGTTTAGTTTCAACCAATTCAACTATGCAGTTACATATCTTGTTAACACTTATCGAACACAGAATAAATACTGTGTAGTTTTAAATTGACATAACTTTTTTATTTATAAACCGATTTACATAAAATAAACACTAAATGTTAAGTGAAGTTTCCCACAACATATCCGTGAAAGTTATATTCAAATTGGATAAGCCGTTTCTGAGATTAGCGTTTTCAAACACACAGACAAACAGACAAACAGACAAACAGATAAACAGACAAACAGAAAAGATTTCTAAAAACCATTATTTTGGGTTCTATATCGTATTAAAGACCCCTAGAAATGGTTTTCACCTAAATTTATTCCATGTACAGACAGCGACCTCTTACAGATTTATTATAGTATAGAAGAAGATAGAAGATAGAAGAAGAAGAAGAAGATAGATATATTATGGCACATACACGAAATATTATGATATTATTATTATTGTAGTATTCAAGGCCATTTTTACCTGTATTATTTTCCATGTTTTACTGCAGCTATTTTAACACATCCGTTATTTTTCTGAAAGAAGAGTGAAGCAATAAATGCAAAAAAAGAATAAGTAAATGAATAAATTAGCAAATGTTTAATGGAGTAAAAACTCTTATTCCTCCTCCATAATCTTAATAAGAGTTTATTGTGTTTCCTCAAACCAAGCGTTGGGCCTTTTTTCGGCGATCCTTTCAAAATATATTTCCCGTTACGGCCGAAAACAAAAACGTAATCGAACGATAAAACGAAAATAGAAAAATGCTTGATTTAAGCAAACATAACTGGTTCTACTCTGAAGGCCTCATCTCCACCTCTACTTATTTATAACAGCACCGTTATGGGCTATTGTGATCTAGTTTCAACGGTCACTTTTTAAAGAGAGACATGGGAAGGTACATACCTATCCGATCCGAGGCATCCGAAGTTAGTTGTTTATGAAAAAAATTATTTTAAGCGAACCGAATCTACCTACCTGTCTGTCAAAATAAAATTATTCAATAGCGTTGATAAAAATGAAAAAAAGACTAAGTACAGTGAAACAGAATATTATTTCCATAAAGAGATTCAATAGTAGTACAAAACAGTATAGTGTTATATCTCAACAACTTAAGATAATATACGACCATGAATTTATTGGGACCGACAGTTTTTATTATAATAACTTATTATTATAATTAACGGTTTTATTACGATTGATGTCGAAGTAAAACTAAGCATTAATTCTACCAAAAATGTGTTTTTTTTAAATTGATTAAATTACATTCAAATACCTGTTGTAAGTACTTCTTTATTTATAGATGGACCCTGTTATGCAGAAAAGATCCAACAGCTTATTACAGCAACATTAGGTACTTTTATGAGCATATATAAAACTTCATTAGTAAATCATGGATATGTTTATAACGTTGACTGGATCTTTTCTGCTTAACAGGGTCCAGTTTCAAAGTAGAATATAATAATTATATCTACCTACATTCGTAACAGAAAGAAAGTCTTTCTGTAACACGTCATTATGTTGTTTAATTCAAATATTAAAATAATTTACCTATTGGATTATTATGTACGTAGCTTGGTTAATCAATATTATTTCCGAGGTTCACTTACCCATAAAAATATCTGATAACAATAAAAGCCACAAAGTAAACGTGGTTTTATTGACACAATTCGCGAGATAAAATTATCATAAAAATACACAATAACTGCCTCCCTATTTGGGTTAAACACAAAACAGAAAATGCCTAAATCTAAATCTTAACTCCGATAATGTATGATACTAAATGAATAACATCGCATCGCGCATTGTATGTACGAGTACATATTTGCGATTGTAGTCATTTCTAGTAGTAGTCACAAGATATAACAACTAATACAAATATAAATGTGCGTCAAGATGGTTGGAAGGACTCATTACCACTTTACACGTGTATTTAGAACACGCTATGTTGCCCTGAAAACGTTGTCCATGTTTTCCAACCATTGTCCATATATCCAACTTTAAAAGTGTTCTACGTTTATTCACCCTACTATTTATACGTAAAAGATCCTAAAATACTATTGAAAAAACTGTGAATGTAATGGCGAATACCACAGACAGATAGATACACGTTAGATATTAAAATTGGATTTACCGTTTTTTAAATTAATCGAATTTTTCATTCCTCAGTATGTCATATAAAATAGGTCCATACTAGCAGTCATATGTACCTATAGCTATAATTATAATTGTGATAAAAATGTAAGTTTGGTGGCAATTCTGTTATTTTTATTTGTCCTCGTCTGCTCAATATACTACGCTTACACATTTTATTGAACACTAGCTTACCCGGCAAACTTCGTTCCGCTAAAATGTCAAAAATCTAAAGTTATCAGTGCTCCTTCACTTTAATATGCATGTATTAAAATACATAAAAAACCTTCCTCTTGATTCACTCTATCTACTTTAAAAAACTGCATTAAAATCCATAGCGTAGTTTTAAAAAGCTTAGCATACATAGGGACAGACAGAGTCAAGCCAATTTGTTTTATACTATACAGTGATGATAACCCGACCAATCTAATCAACCATTATAACGCACATCGTACATACTGGAATAAAACACGTGATTGTTATGATCTTAATATGAACTATTTAGACTTATAGAGTGTCTAGACATAACAGTAAAATAATAAAGGTGAAATCAATATTGCAATTCTTGTTTCTCTATTAATGTAGTGTGCAATCATTTGTGTCTATTATATTATAATTAATATATTTTAAGTAAAAGTTTAATTTAAGATGTTCAACAATTTATCATCACCAATTAAAGTTGTTGCTCTGAATATTATGGATTTGGAAGTTATACTAAATTGTAAAGTAATATCCAATAAATAGTATTAGGTCAAATGATATTGAAAACGTCTTTCTCAGTCGCAGTGTGTTGCCAACTATTTATAAATTTTCCCCATTAAATAATTTTATAAACCCACAAATTTAGGCCTGTTTCTCCCAAAGTTCTAAATAATAAACTCGCAGCCGCGAGTAAATTCTACCAAAAATTAAATGTGTAATTTCAAATGTGGGGTCGGTTTTTTTTAAAAGTGGCAATTAATATTGTTATATTTTTATCAAATTGTGATAGCTAATTATTATAAAAGAATCGATCAAATCTCTTCATACTGATTAGATACTAAAAAATCTAAAACTATGTCGACAAGTAATAATCGATATCTTAATCGATTTTATCGATATTGACGTTCTTGTTTAATCTGCGGCATAATGAATTCATTGTTTTACTTAATTCATAATCTGTAGTCGAGTTGTCAATTGTCTATCTATAATGCTTGTCATGTCACTGTCTTGTAGTTGTACTGTTTTGTCTATCACAGTTTTTCTGTCACCGACATATTAATATTAGTTATTATTTAAATATGAGGGAATTAATAAAATGCGTATTGTGATGATAACGATTCATGTTATTAAAATTATTATACACAATTATTATTACGTTATGCAGGTGTCTACAACATTTAATAATATTGTATGAAGTATTGTATTGATACACGACTGTAACCTTAAAAATGATTGTAAAGCATTGGAAAAAATAATGCAAATTCATTTACAAAAATATACTTACAGAATATCGTATTACATTAAACTATCATGACAACTATGTTAATTTGTATTTAAATGTATAATTATGACTTAGCTTGGTAATCTATTTATTTGTTGCACATGGCCGCACTAGAGGGCGTCTAAGTTCAATGACGATTTACTTAAGCCACCAATTGTGAATGACTGAATGAAATAACTCCTGAATGAACTACGCAATGAGACGTTATTAAAATTAAAAAAAAAAAACACTAGAGAGAGAAAGAGAGTTTCGATACGCATTTAGTACATATTTTCGTAGGATGTTAAGGCTCCTACACGCTAGCGTTTTTCCAGCGCAGTCTGCACATCTACTACCTTTTTTTTTGTGACGGGGAGGAAACCTTCAAAAGGTACACGGTCGGTGTACCTTGGGAGAGACTTCGGGTTATGTGGGATTTTTACCCACTAAAACCTCCTCGGTGGCCTTCCTCAGTAGTCCAAGAGCCCGTGAGTGCCAGACCTTCGGATTTTCATAAAAGCTGAAAATTTTTCTATGTGTGTCCCTAATACAGGTAAGAATGATCCCCACCCATGAAGCTGGGGCAGCGGTGGCTTTGGCAGGTAACAGGTAACAAAGTTGTATAAAATTCCATCTCAAATTTATCATAAAATAAAACTGAATTTTTTTATATTTGATTCACAATAATATCAAAACTCGCGTTGCTCATTGCCAGACAGTTAGTATGGTTGCAACCCTCTGCCGGACACCCTTAAACTATTATAATTTATAATTATACTTACGTTATATTATAAAATCTCAATTTTATATATAATTTTTTGGAGGCCTATTAATCTATGTTTACATAATTGCCGGACAGTTTCGACGGTTCTATCATCTTGCTAGACGCATTCAAAGTGAGTAGTAGTTCGGGGAGCAAGGAACGTATACAGTAACTAGTGCGAGTGAGACAGAGCGCTTGGTCTATTGCGGCCCTTCACTGCGCATCCACTGTTATCAAGTTCAAATTGTGCAGCTTATTTTTTCTTAGTCAAGAAATTTCATTAAATAAATTTTTACAGTTTGAATAACAAATATTTAAAACAGTACTCAGTAAAATTGTTCTAATACAACTTCAATCATATCAAAACTCTAATAACTTTATATTATTTTTCATTTTTACGAAGTTTATATTTTCAATTCTATCAAAATTGTAAAGCCAATGAATTAAAGTAAATCAAATTTTATTGTTTATTATATCAAAAAGCAAATTTTTTTTTAAATAAAAAAGTTACAGAAAAATACATTTATTTTAATAAAATCTTTAAACATTTTCATCATTTTCATCGTCGTCGTCAATACATCCATACTCCTCGTCACTATTATTCCATTCTGTGGATTGATCGTCTTCAATATCGCTTTCCTCATTGTTTTGTGCAATAGTAAAAAAACCAAGTTAATTTAATTACAAATAGTCCAAAATTAATGTATAATAATTTAACATAATTATCAAATACCTGAAACTGTTTTTAGAGATTCGCTGACATAATTCGGTAATTGATCTCCTTCAAACCATTTAAAATAGTAGTGGTCATTTTCCAGTATCCAACTATTATTTACCGGTTTATATGCTGTTGGCTTTTGTAAGTGAGCGTTGTTCCATATGCTACATATGTAATTCGCTCGCAAAAATTGATTAAGAAGCGATTATTAATTATTATAATTATTATGATAATCGCGTTATTAATAAGTGATAAATATAACTAGTTTTAGTGCATTATAAAGAAAAAAGGTGGAATACGTCGTAAAACACGTAAATTATTGGATATAGTGCATCGAGTTCGAGTTGACGAGCAGTTTGAATATGACGTAAGTAATCAATTTTGGATAAGACATACGAATTTTTGTTTGTAATATTTTTGCATATAATGTTTAAATAAAGTATTTTGTATTATTATGATTTATAGTATAATGAATAATAATACGTATGTAGCTCAAAAGTTCACAAAACAAACACATTATTTACAAGTCATGTCCATACTAATGTATTGATTTTATGACCTAAATACACTTTATCTGCGTGGTGTTTAAAATATTTCTTAGAAACACTTCGGTATTTGTATTGTATCAATTACTTAATACTATGTAAACCTTAGAAAAACTTTAGTCATATGAAATTCATAAAGATAGTAACCAAAAATTAGTGTTTATCTAGACCCTAATTTTGGGACCTAAAAAAAGTATCATTTTTGTTCAACTCATATTCAAAATATATTAAACGTAACACTGAGATTGATGTTTTACTTTGTAGATATAATCTTATAGTTTAACGTAAACAAAACTCCCCGAACTACTGCTCACTTTGAATGCGTCTAGCAAGATGATAGAACCGTCGAAACTGTCCGGCAATTATGTAAACATAGATTAATAGGCCTCCAAAAAATTATATATAAAATTGAGATTTTATAATATAACGTAAGTATAATTATAAATTATAATAGTTTAAGGGTGTCCGGCAGAGGGTTGCAACCATACTAACTGTCCGGCAATGAGCAACGCGAGTTTTGATATTATTGTGAATCAAATATAAAAAATTCAGTTTTATTTATGATAAATTTGAGATGGAATTTTATACACCTTTGTTGCCTGTTACCTGCCAAAGCCACCGCTGCCCCAGTTTCATGGGTGGGGATCATTCTTACCTGTATTAGGGACACACATAGAAAAATTTTCAGCTTTTATGAAAATCCGAAGGTCTGGCACTCACGGGCTCTTGCTCTACAGCGCTTGTAGGGGACCCCGGGATCTCCAATTTACGCACCGGTGTCTCCTAGCACTACGCCTCTCACGAGCTCATCTCTTGGGGGACGTGTACCATCTCCCTCACCATCCGGTGCTTACGGCGAGATGCTGCCACACATACCGCCGTCCTTCTTAGGGTTGCTTGATGGACGGTTCGAGCTAGCCGTTCGCAACCCTAGAGGCCCACTTTCAGTCGCTTCTTACGACAGTCAGGGCATACCGTAGCCGTATTCTACTCCGCGACTCGTGAAACGACGATGAGCTCATCAACTACCTAGTAAATCAATTTTAATTACTTTCTCTATCGATAATGGCAGGCGAAGAAGAATTATCATAACTTATAACGTTGGATAAATTGTAAGTAGGTAATTAAATTCTAACCAGTCCAAGACTCAAATGGTTAAAAAAATTAGACGTCGTTCCTAAAATATACTTATTTTAGGAACGACGTCTAATTTTTTTATTAAAAGTAGTGATGTGACGAATATTCACATTCGCGAATATTAGCATGTTTTTTAGAAATTCGCATTCCCAAGAATTAGTGCGAATGTTTTGCGAATATTTAATTGCAATGCTTCCTAAAAAAACGTCGCCAAATCTATCCAAATTGAAATTGCAGATAGACGACCTAAAAAAAGGTCATCAAATCTAGATCGGCCCCTATGCCAAAAACTAAAAAAAAAAAACATTTTTGGCATTCGCACTCGCGAATGTGGTTAAGAGACATTCGCATTCGCGAATGTTCATATAGTGCCATTAGTTACATCACTAGTTGGTAGGTACTTGCCGATTAAACTCGTATCTATAGAATGGTAGGTACGACGCACGTTACGCAATGTTTCCGGCTAAAGGGTTCAAGATTCAAATCCCCGAAATGAATAGTCAAAACGGTGATCAAATAAAAAAGTAATCCGTATGAGACATATGAGAATTCTTTAAAAAGTCTTTATAGGTGTTATTTTTCTTAAATATTAATCACTGTTTTTACGAATAACTGCACAATTCATAATTCATCTGTTATCATAATTCAACTTAAAACAGATGAATTATGAAAGGTTTACCTTTTATTCAAAAAATGCTGACATTTAAAAATTTGATGCATTAACAATTCTGTAGTTAACAGCTTTTTAATATATTGTTATTATTTTAACATAAGTCAATAAAAAGAAAAATACGAAAAGCAATGTTTAATTTTTACATGGCTCTATTTTTAAATAAGCGTGTCGTGTTATTTTGCAAACAAATCAGCAGTATATGTGCTTAAACTTTCTGTAGTTTTAATTATTATATAAATACAGAAAATGTAAAATTATCTGTAGTATACGTATATAAAATAGTAAAAGCTGCAGCCGGCACACTGATGATGGATTTTGCTTAGTTAATTATAATTCCTACTATTTCTACTTTTCTACTTATATCATAAATGTGAATGTAAGTTTGTTACACTTTCACGCAAATACGACTTGTAGGATTTTGCCGAAATATGCCACACCTACATAGGTATACCTAGTTTATGATTAAGATTAAAACATAGGCTACTCTATCTATACCGTGGTAGACATGACAGAAGCGGGCAAAGCCGCGGGATTAAGCTAGAAAGTAATAAAAAACACTAAATTGTAAAAAAGGGTAATAGTGATCTTATACTAAGGGTTTTCGTAATAATTGCTAATTGTGTACTAAAATATACAACAATGATATTAAAAACGAAGTAGAGATATGTAGGTACATACATGTACATACATGTAGGTACATACATACACGTAAGTACACAGTAATATCTTGTACTCTACATTTTTTGAAGGTTTGACTGGACCTGTTTTTATTTATCAGTGGTAAGACATCTTACATGTCTTTGCCAAATTCTAAGATTTTAGTCGAGTGAACAAAATTACTGGTTTATATAACTAAAGTCTATGAGTGTAGGTTTCAACATAAAGTTTTACAGTATTTTTTATTCTTATTCATTGGGTCCTGGTTTCGATTCCCGGCCAGACAGGTATCTGAATATGTTCTGTTTCTGGATGTTTGTGTATTCGTCTTGTGTGTCCATGGTACCCACGACACAGGAGAAAATCCTAGTGTGGGGATATGAGTGCAGAAAGCGTGTTTCTTGTTTTAATGATTTTTTTAAAGTTCTAAGTACCTACTAGTTATAATAATATTTATCTTCATATATAAAGGTTTCACGGTCTACTTAAATGTATTATGGATTCTCCTTTATTATGTTTTACTTAAAATATATAAGTAACGTAGTGTCATCGGGTAACAAATTGACTAGTTTACAAGTGATGATTAAGTATTCTAAAGCCGTCCGTGCCTTAGATAGCGACACAATTGCCTTATTTTCTAGCCAAACTGATTTGTGTGTAAGCGTTGACGGATTTGGAGTGGTCGGTGGCAGCGATGGTCGGGTTAAAGCCTTTCTCGTCCGAGTAACAGTGTACCGCAAACCGGCAGTATTCACCGCTGTCGTTGAATTAAGCGCGCCATTCAAAAATGATACGCGATACAATCTTATATTTTTTTCACAAATTCGTTTCATTTTATAGTTAACAAGTTAGTTAACAGTGATCTCGTTATGATTTATGGATTATAGTTTTAGTGTGAATAAACCAAATTTAGTTATAAAAATGTGTGCAACTAAGTATTTTGTATTGTTACCTCTTTTGTTTATAATGAGTGGAGATATAGGTAAGTTGACTTAAGTTTTAGAATATTTACTAGAAAAGTTTGTATTCCCTTGAAAGAAACTAGCCTAAATGAAAATGTTTGACAAACTACGAGTAACTGGTTGTCTGTTGTAGTTTTACCCGTATTCAAAACATAAACTTTAATAAAACTTTAATTTGTTAGATAAGATAGAATTTGATGGAGAGACGGATTTTTATAAATTAAATATGACACAAAATATTCTCTATAAGGACTTTTAGTAGATTTTCTCTATAAATTAGGATCTTAAAGTAGTTTTAGTTTGACGCGATTTCAAACAAACAAAGAACCACTAAAAATACAGTCATTTCTATTATAACCTATGGCTGACCATAGGTTATAATAGAAATGACTGTATTTTTGATGTGATGTGACAGTGATCTGAATCACTGAACAGTTTTTTTGGAAAAATTTACGATATTTATACAGCAAGGAACTTTCATTTTTATTATTTATGTACTCAATGTTAGTAAAATACAGAAAGCTAGGAAACTAAATTGATTATAACTGCACAGTTTCTGCATTCTTGAAGGTCAATGAAAATGAAAATTTTCGCGTCATGTATCATGCAAAGAAAAACTGAGTGAAAACAGAAGGTAATCGACATGACAATGGGTTTCCCATCGAATTAATTACAAGCACAATAAACTGTTGTTCTCAGGCGAAATGAAAGTTGCGAAGACTGCAAAATTTAAAATAAGCAAAGCTAATTAGACAGACCAAGAGTATCCAGCAATTATGTTCTTTAAATAAAACGAATGTAAGAAAAAAGTATCGCGTTTATTTACATCTTATATATTTTTGTAAGAAATATAGTTTAGAGAATTAAGCATAATAAAAAATAGAAATTTACTTATACAACTTTTTATCTGCGTATTTATGTGGCTGCAATTTTTAAAGATTGATGATTATTTTGAAGAATTAGAAATTTATTGACTTATAATTTTTATCTTGAGGTAAAATTTAGTGTTTTTTTTAAATCCAGTGTTGTTACTCTTTAAAATTGTTACATTTATGTAAATGCGAGTGAAACCGCGGGGGATGTGTAGGAGGTAGTGTTGCATAAATTTGTATAAATTAAGTAATTCGCTAGTTGATTTATTATCTACTATTTAAAACTATTCGCACAAAAAAATTTGTAGGACAATTATGGATATAGGAATTTCGATTATGGCAGGTTGTAACCACAGTAGGATGCTTTTAGACTTAGTTAAAGTCAAAGACAATTTAATTTACGAGGGTTTAAATTACATTAACTAGTGAAGTGCAATTGGTAGATTGCAAATTAATTAACGTTAAAGTTAATATGTTAACTGCAGTATCAATATTTAGGTATTTATACATGTGCCTAACAGTTTTTTATTCTATTAATATACCTGAAGGCGAAACCGGTAATATTAAAATTATGAATTCGTTTTCGCAATTTAGAATTTGCATGTTTAATGTTTCGAAAAGATCATTGCGATCTCTCTCTATAAGTAAATTCTATTTTGCTATGTTGTATATTTTATATTTTGATAATTTTATCTTATTAATTTAATCGTACTTTTTACGTTTGCTGTTATTAACCGGTTTCTCAAAATAACTACTTTCGAAGACGATAGAAATGCTCGTGGTTTGACCACCATAGACCACTACTATAGTTATTTCTGCCATATTTCAAATTAGTTTCCAGATTCGGTATCACATGTTTGGCCAACCAAGATCTGGTTTAACTTCTATTGCAGAAAAAACAATAATATTTTTCCACTACCGCGCTATAAGACTTACTTAAAAACGGGTTATGAGGTTACAGTTAACAATTCTACAAAAAGAAAGCGTTTATACGAGTATTTTTCCACCACTTTACAGACATGAACGAATCTATATAATAAAGATTAGATGAGGTATAATAATTATTAAGTTTTGATTTGATGTTGCTGTAGATAGATATCACATTTCAAGTTTTTGCACTTGCACCTGGTCGCATACAAGTGATAGTGAAAGTCGGCCGGCTAAGCTATACTTTACCATAATAAAATATCTTAACAACA
Organism: Spicauda simplicius; assembly: GCA_949699795.1. Classification (NCBI taxonomy): domain Eukaryota; kingdom Metazoa; phylum Arthropoda; class Insecta; order Lepidoptera; family Hesperiidae; genus Spicauda; species Spicauda simplicius. The sequence goes on along the minus strand of OX453066.1, from coordinate 13,930,486 downwards.
CCATTAGTCTGTTTTCAATAGCAAAATGTATTTTATAGGTGCTTTGTGAGAAAGATGCATTCTGATGACTTAAATTCATGTTTCCGTTTTTTAGAAAGTTGCATTTAATTATCTTAAATTTTGCTTAAAGAAAGTCTTCTGTAACTGATTTAAGATTTAATAACGACGCATATGATTACAAATGTGGTGGAAAGACTAAAAAAACAAAACAAATAGTAAGTACTACTTAAAATTATATTAGTTAATGCCATAATTCTCATAATTTAATATGGGAAAAATATAAAATGATCGAATAAAAGAAACTTAGCGACTAATGATGACATACTGTTTTAATAACTTCAGCGGTATGAATTTGAGTAGGCGAAAAATTAACTAAACTAACGATGAATATAGATTAATAATAAAATCCATACCGAGCTTACAAAAAGTGGGGTGTGAATAATTCATTTCAGATATTAAAATTCTATCCGTGCGACTACATTACTAAGTGAGCGACTGGAAAGACAGAGCGGGCAACTTCAATATTAGGTTCCTGAGCGGATATACAGTGAAAAATTCCACTCTGAGTACCTTTTGCCTGAAGATGCAGGAGTGCTGTCAGCTATTTTATATAGGTGGGTAAGGTTAGGTTGGAACTTAAAAGAAAACATAAGAATAAGCGAGAAGGGCGTGGCAGCGCCCTGTGTGCGGGTGCGCTCAGTTCATCAATTCAAGAATATTTTGAAGCTTCTCATATTGAATTTTAAGTAACTCAAATTAATGTTTGTAAGTTGCTGTTCTGTAGTTTTCTCGTCACTCGCAATCAGTCGCTCACTTAGTAATACTATTATGTAAATTAATTATTTTAGTCACTTCAAATTTTCATTTCCAGTCACTTAGTTACATACTACCCATTTAATATTATTTTAAAAGACAGTAGGAATGAGTGTTTGCAACATTACCCTTTTTAAGTGTTGCAAGAAGTTAAAAGGATTAAATCAAGGATTTGAGCAGCGGCATGTTTCTCCAAACATCTACAAACAATCTTTCTGTGCAAAAGTAGCTACTATTGGGTCTTATTTAATACCGGTAGATACAGTTAGCCCCGTTTATATCTACAAGTATTAATTATTAAATGTGGCAGACGCTTGTGGCGAGAGAGAAAATAGTACCTATTAATCTTTACAATGTCTACTAACGTATGTATTAGTTTCTCGCCGATATGGAGACAGATCCAGTCAGGACTGTATTTCGATCCGATTAACCCACTGTTGTCATTCATCCCTGATTGTAAAAACAAATTATCATAATATTACCCAGTAAAGAAATTACAAGTGAAATGCATTGTATTTTATATACAAATCTAATTGAATCTACCACAACGTTATCATATGGACAAGGATCGTACCTAGTAGAAGAATGATGAATAGTATAGAATTATGAAAGAGATAGGATAGAGAAATTTGCTTTTGTTTGCTACAGCACGCTCCACGCTTGTAGAATCTTTATAGAGCAAAATTCTCTATCAATTTCAATGTGCCAACTACTAGTAAATTACTATATAGTCATAAAGTTTACTTTAAATCATTCTATTGCAGTGCCCGAAGCGGAAGGCAATCTGATGTCGATGGTAGACTTCCGCTACTGGCGATGCGTGATGAAACGAGAGTGGCGGTGTCCTGACAGTGAGATAAACTTCTATATATTTACACCGTAAGTGAAATAACCCGTTTTAAAGTTTCTTGTGAGATACAATTTAAAAAAAATCAATTATAAGAATTTTTACGTAACAGTGTTCTCCTCCTCACATCTTATTCACTAATTAATTATTTAATTTTTCATGATTTCCAAAGTTGCAACAGCTTAAAATTGTAACGTGATAATTAAATTGGAATCAGGTTGGACGCATCTGATTGCATAAAATATGCGTTGTTATCTTTATATATTTAACGATCCTGTCAGATAGCACAGCTGACAAATTGACATTAATTAAAAATATTAAAATGCTTTATTGGTGTGAGCTGAGGATTCAGAAATTTAGTCCTCTTAGTCGTTTTAATAAGTGGATCTGTATAAAACAACTACTCAGTTTGGTTTCCAAATAATTGATAGCCACTAACCATAAGGTGTATGCTCGTTTGACTGTATGCTCGTTTCTTACTTCTTTGGTATACAATTTTATTGAATATATTTTTTAAGTTTTTAACGAATCCATTTACAACAGGGAACATCCCTTTCCCCAGTGGATAGATGGTCGTCATTTCAATCTCCGGAAGTATGGATGGAAGCCTACTAGGAAGAATGTCTTAATTGTCCACGGCTTCAATGGGACATCCACAAAGACGCCCATGACATTTTTGCGTGATGGTAAGTTAAAAAAAATGTTTTTTAATAAGATAAAATTACCATTGTATCACAAAATTTGTTTGAAAGGAAATCCAAATAGCTTTTCTAATTCAATTTACATCTTCGGGTCTGTAAATTACGTGTCGACTTATTAAGTAATTTATTAAGGTAGGAATTATAATTTTGTAAATAGTAGCTTTAGCTATCACGACATTGGCCCTATCCATAGAACATCATATTCTTCATTATGGGATCGGCCAGGCAGATCTGGTAATGAGGAATAAAGTTTTTTTTTTTATCTAAAACATGTTAGTTTGACTCCCGTATATTTACAACCACCACCAATGTCCATCTATTTGCACTTGGCCAGCCGTGGCCTAAACTCGTTCATTTTGAGAGAAGACCCGTGCCCAGCAGTGGGACAGTAATGGACTGTAAAGATATTTACAACTACAGGAAAAGCTGCTGTCTAATGTTAATGTTAATCTAATCTATGTTAATTTTTTCTCTATTATCTTTTAAGCTTCCCTAATATCGTCGGTAGAAGGGCCATTTCAATACCGGTACCAAACATCTAAGTTTGTCCTGGCTGTTTTTAGACTTTTCAGAACCATAATAGTTCAGTGTCTGTAACATGTAGCTAGGTTTCTTGTTTTTAAGCTTGTTTGTTACATATCAATTTTTATAAACTTAAGCGTCTGTGTATAAATCTATAGGTGCTTATATAATCAAGATCAAGAGAAAGTGTATTTATTACATTTCGACATGTCAAATTGTATTAAGACGGAATATGTCTGGCGGCAGCGTTGCGCTGAGAGAGGAAGTAGAACTATTCTTTGCATTGTAGCGTTCAACTTCCTTTTCCGCGTGATAAGATGATCTAAGGTTCTAAAAGATACCTTTTTTTCTTGTCTCTGTTCCAGCATACATCTCGCGGAAAGACTACAACGTGTTTATGGTAGACTGGTCCATGTTGTCTAGATTTCCTTGTTACCTCTCATCTCTTTCGAATATGCGGTGAGTGTTTATTACATTACCTATGTAAATGTTTTATTGAAGTTAACTCCTTAAGAATCGATTTGCATATATAAGGGCTCGGTATGAGAAAAATGTGAGGAGTAAAATCCACTGATGAATGACCTCGTTACGTTTTTAACTTTAAATTCATAATGCGAATAAACTACTTACTTTTCGATATTTACTAGTTAGTTTGGATAAAGAAAGGGCCTACGTAATTGTTACAGATAGTTGCTATGTAAGAGGTTAGTATTAAACTGATTTAATTCAATGAAATTACGTATAGAGCTTTTAAATTAATGAACTTAGTGGTGTTATATAAAAAAATCTAAATAAATTCTAAGTTCAAAATAATAAGTAAAATTGCTGAAGATATTAAGTAGGTAGAGTCGTAATCGTAAGTAATAACTGAATTTATTTTTAAAGGCTTCGTTTAGAACAGAAATTTAAAACGGCGTTAACGGTCGAATAGTTAATGGGAAATTATTGAACTAAATAAATATAGAATAAATAACTAAGGCGGTTAAACCATCCCATCATCCATCCATCAGCCTTTTGATGTCCACTGCTGAACATAGGCCTCCCCTAAATGGCGCCACTCCAACCGGTCCTGTGCCCTCTGAATCCAAAGGTTTCCCGCTGTCTTCTTCAGGTCATCGGTCCATCTGGTAGGGGGGCGACCTGTACTCCTTTTGCCTAAACGTGGTCGCCACTCGAGGACCTTCCTTCCCCATCGGTTATCGTTCCTGCGAGCGATGTGGCCGGCCCATTGCCACTTCAGCCTACTAATTTTGAGAGCTATGTCTGTAAGCTTCGTTCGTCTACGGATTTCATCGTTGCGAATCATGTCTCGTAGCGAAATTCCGAGCATAACCCTCTCCATAGCACGCTGAGCGACCCTGAGTCTCCGAATGAGGCCTACAGTGAAGGACCACGTTTCGGCGCCGTAGGTCATCACTGGCAACACACATTGCTCGAATAATTTCGACTTCAGGCACTGAGGAATTGTGGACGAGAAGATACTACGAAATTTCCCGAACGCAGCCCAGCCGAGTTGGATTCTTCGAGTGACCTCTCAAAGTTGGACTTACCCATCCGGATCGTTTGTCCCAGGTAAATGTACTCGTCGACAACTTCGAGAGGAGTGCCGTCAACAACTACCGGTACGGGTGTGACATGGACATTAGACATGATTTTCGTCTTGTCCATGTTCATCTTAAGACCCACCCGTTGTGAGGCACTGTTGAGGTCGCCTAGCATTGTGCTGAGGTCCGTCAGCGAATCTGCCAATATGACTATATCATCGGCAAATCGAAGGTGCGTGATGTGTTCGCCATTGATGTTAATGCCAAGACCTTTCCACTCCATCAGCTTGAACAAATCTTCCAACGCAGCGGTGAACAGTTTCGGCGATATAACATCGCCTTGTCTGACTCCCCGCTGCAGTTGGATTGGATTTGTGCTTCTGTCGTGTACTCGGACTGACATGGTGGCGGCAGTGTATACACACTTCAGCACCTCGATGTACCTATAGTCGATCTGGCATCGCTGAAGGGACTCCAGCACCGCCCAGGTCTCGATAGAATCGAAGGCTTTCTCATAGTCCACATAAGCAACACATAACGGCAGATTATACTCCTCGGTCTTCTGTATAATCTGCCGCAGCGTGTGAATGTGGTTAAACCTAGTAGTCGATATTCGACCTTTTAGCGTTCCGAGGATGGAATCTCAAATACCTACACCATCAATTTAAAAAAGGTTCTCGAGGGTGTGTGAAGTCTACCAATACGCACTTAGCCAGAGCGGTTGACTATGACCGAAACCCTATAGTTTTAAGAAAAAAAACCCTCTGTATGAGACATGACCTGTGCCCAGCTACGTCACAATAATGGACTAACGTTAACTTTTTTATTTTCCAGTTTAGCGGCACAGTGCACAGCCCAGCTGTATTCTCACATCACACAGGCGGGCGCGCTGGCCAAAATGATTACCTGCGTGGGCCACTCCCTCGGAGCTCACATCTGCGGGATGTTGTCTAAACATCTCACCGAAAAACAGTACAAGATTGTTGGTGAGACACTCATTTTTCACATAATTATGTTAACTATGTAGACTATCGAGAATTACTGACATGTTTGTTTAGGGTAACAAAGTGCGTTATAAAATATATTTTTATATAATTGAAATAGCTTACAAGCATGCAATAACCCTTTTCCCTGATGGAAAAGGGTTATTGCCGCCTATGGCCATCCGTAAGAATTCATATCGAACCGGGGTTCCATCTAAAGTTAGACAGATGTGTTGCTGTTCCCGAGGACTAAAACGGTCGCTTCAAATGAAAGTGAGGCAACCATAAAAATAAGATTGCGCATCGATAACTGTACGTAATTGAAATAATGGTGGCGCTGAATTTGTAATTTTACGTGTCGGTGATTCCAAAACTTTGAGAGATTCAGTTTTATAACTTCAAAAGTAGGGGTTACATTCATTGTTATACAATAGACACTGATCGATTTTTAGTGCATTGACACTTCCACTTTCATAAGTTTATAAAAAGTCAACAAAAGGCAATTACGCTTCAATATGCACGTACTACTCGGCCAAAACAATTAGGCGCATGACAGTTGAAACGTCATTAGAACTAGGGATTTTCCGTCCCGATACGAAGTATATTCTATAACCAAATACCAAGAGTATGTAGGTATACCATTAATTAAACATACGCCATAGTTGTGTATGTTCAGTAGTCGTGTATTTATTAAAGCACTTTCAAGTGTTTAATATTTTCGCAAACATGGAATAATTTCTTTCTTTTTTTATTTCTTTGTGTAAGAGACTACTGTAAGAGCCTGTTACAGCACACACTCGATTTTCGACTTGCGAGACAGGAATACTGAGCCCATGCATCTTCTCTTGTTAAAAAAATACATATTTTGAATGTAAGACCCCTTTCTCCTCCACGAGTAGTCTTTTTCCTACCTATTTTGAAGTTTATTGACGAATAATCAACTAATTTAATAATAACTTTAAAAATTCAACAATCACTCATAAAACTAACATTATGACGAACCAACATTAAACACGTGCTAGGTAACGTAAACACCTAGACAATACACGACTGCACGTCACTAGGGGATGCGCGGGGACAGAAGCGAGTTGCGGGGTACGGAACCGCTTTTGTTTCATGCACCTAATTGTTGTGGTCTTGTAATACAAGCAAAAAGTGAAACTATTACAAAATAAAATATATGGCAAAATGATTGATATTGCATGGGTGTAGCCATAACTTTATATGCTATGTGTACCATCTATATATTAACACGTGAAGCAAAAATTAGTGATTCGTTTTTAAGATACTTGCCGCAGGCGGAGGAGTGTGAATTTACGCATGGTTATATTTGATGTAGAGAAGGAATCAGAAGGATTGCGCAATGCTAATATTATTTCAAATAATGCATAAAACATACCTAAAATTAACTAAAAACACATTACACTCATTACCTTGCATTGGACACTAACCATAGATAAATACTAACACATACATGATTTAATAAACGAAATAGAACATTCAATGTCTTACTATGAAGACACATAACGTCAAAAATGTCAGATGTCTTTGTCAAAATACCCACTCTTGCTTATATATGCAGGTAACTTAATAAACCTCTTTTTACATTTAACGGGTGCGTTTAAAATAACTTGAAAATTATTACAATTTATTTAAATTAAAGAAATATTGGTGCTACCCTTAAAGAATACGAAATTTAGTTCTTTAATTTAAATTACGGTCGAATTTCGATCGTTGCGACGGGCGACTAGTATTAATTCCGTCAAGGTGTACGATAGACTCTATTGAAACCTTACTTAAATAATAAAATATTTTAAGTCAACAACATAATAATGTATCCGCAAAATTAGATTGTTGAGTATTTTGTCAAAGCATAATAGTGAAAATGAATTCCCGATGAGTTAAATAATTAAACGAGCGCCATCTTACATTTATCATCCTCTCGATGAATTTTTGGTAGACATCCGGTTCAAATAATCTGTGATCTGAATATTTGAACCGGCTCAGAGCTGAGTTACACAGCTTTAAAACCACATTTCACACGGTTTCCAACTAGTAAAAGAGTAATAAAATTCTTGCTAGAATAAAATTTTATTGTTGGTTACAATAGTATATAAAATATATAGGTAAATAGAAAATGCATTAGTTTCATCTTAAAACTGGGGTTTTTTCGGGAGCGCCATAGTTACAGTCTTGATTTCCAAGTATTGGTTGACACCATCTTCTCCTCTGTAAAAAATAATTATTGATTTATTTTCTTATAATTTTATATACAACCCGTTGAATTAAATATGACTTAGAAGAACCTCGTGCACACACAATTCTGATTCCATGAATATTGAATGTGAATTATTACTTCCATTTACAAAGAAAAAAATGTCAAATTCTCAAGAATTTTCTATTGAGTTCTCTGCTGTGTAAGTCTCTTTATCTGTATTTGGTTTCCGTGAAATATAATTGACTACGGTGAGTCTAACATTCTCAGAAAAATAAGCTTTAAGAAACAATACTCACAATTCACGACCAATTCCAGAATCCTTGAATCCACCGAAAGGAGTTTGGCCAGTAACATGGTCATAAACGTTTATCCTGAAAAATATATTTAATTATTAGAACATTTATTTTATTTCGTTTGTAAGATACAATACTCCGAATTACCCTCCACACGCAGCCAGGAATAAAAGTTGATATACGTGACGAATGCTGGAGATGTTAGAACGAGAGTAGTTCGAGCGGGGAAGTACCAAAGTCAGACCTATTTCCAGCATGAAGCATTTCTTGCGTTTCGATTAAAGGGTGTGGTTGCTGGCAGTTTTATATGAGGCGACCATCATAGTCTTCGGGAGTAATAACACATCTGTGATTGACTTCAGATAGAACCCAACATGGGTTTGAAGTTTCCTACAGATGTCCATGTGCGGCAGGGACCACTTACCATCAGATGGACATGCAGTCCATGCCAGCTTGTTTGCTCCTTCAATCAGATAAAAAAAAGAATAACCTCTTTCCATTCTAGAAGTCGGCTCAAAAGTCAGGACAACATTATTTTTAGCATAATATTCATAACGATGGTTATACTACTCTGCAATAAATAAACCGATATTTATGACACTGTAAGTAACTTTTGCCCAAGCAAAGTGTCCGATTTTGTCAGTAACGTGTGTTTTTTCTGCAGCGGCATTCTTGACTGAATTAGGTTGTTAGGTCGGAATGATTATTATTTTACGATTTTCTGTAGTCTCGACTGTCAAAACTACCGGCGGTAATCGGAATGATACCGAATTAAATCAACGAATCTTCATAGTATTTTTTATAAAGGTTAGAAGTAGCAAAAGAGCATGTAGTGCAACTTATGGTAACTGGTCACTACCTACATGCAACTTCACACTGAACATATTGCATCTGAAGTCAATTCCAGATGCGTTGCTGCTCCCGAGGACCAAGATGGTTGCCTCATATAAGTGAGCAGGTAACCACACCCTTCCACCGAAATGCAAGAAATGCTTCACGCTAATAGGTTAACGGTGGGACCTCCCCGGTCGAGCCATGTACTTATTCTACCACTTTGCCGAATCTCCTGATATATGTTGGTTATTGTGATAGACCTTGATAATGGAATAAAAATAACGTACCAAACAGAACCAGCTCGAACGTGTTTGGCGAAGCTCATGGCAATGTTGAGGTCGTTAGTGATGACGCCAGAACCCAATCCATAATTACTATCATTCGCGCGATCCACAACTTCGTCGAAGGTCTCGAACTTGAAAATGCTTTGGACTGGGCCGAATATCTGGAGCGGAAATAAATTCAAATTAACATTTACTGAAGACTAAATGACGTAGCATATTTCAAAATGGTCTGAATTGGCCCGAGATCTGGACAGAAATTGCTTGAAACTAAATTTGCTGATGACGTCTCAATCGTATCTCGACAGAGAAGGTTTTACATTAAATTTTAGAGATGATATATATGACGTTTTTAACTTCTTTTGAAGATGTTTGAACTGTGTTAAATGTCTAGAGAGATATTGGTTGAATATAAAATTTACAGATAACAAAATGAAAAGTCTGTAACTATTTGGTAACCTATTATAATGTCGTAACCTATATTGTCCTCCGTCCGGTTAGGTGATATGAGTTGGGATGGGACCTCATGAAAATATATTATTGTTGACAATAATTATACTGATTAATTATTTTTCGAGCTGCTATGTTAATTAAACTTTTGGAACATCTGCCTTTGACAAGTGAATAAGTACATGTCCACTCATTTGTAATGTATTTTTTCGTATGCGTATTTTGTTATAGAAAGATAGATTGATAAATTATGTACCTACCTAATGAAATGGTTAATCTACGTTTACGAGTACTTATTTGTAATCTGTATCAGGTTTATGCTGAATTTAGGTATGTTTGGATATCTCGATGTTGTATGTAGATCTTACTCGTCTAGGTGATTGTATAAATAATGTAGAATATACATTTACTCACTTCTTCCCTAGCAATCCTCATGTTATCCTTTACATCAGCAAACACTGTAGGTTGGATATAATAGCCTTTGTCTCCAATTTTATCACCACCGGTCACACAGCGCGCACCTTCTTCCTTACCCACCTTGATGTAACCCAACACTTTATTGAACATATCGGAGTCGATCTGAAAAAAAAGAACAGATATCTTAAGTTTATGGTTTGTTGGTATTACATAATCAAAGTATCAGCTTCATTAGGAAGGTTTGGATAAACAAGAAGTAAGTAGATGAATGTTACAATCTTAGGAATGTAGATTGTTATTATCATTATTACTTTTATTATTAATGCTTTAAATCGAATATAGTTTAATACATTGAAACCTCATGTAGCACATGTTAAATATTACTTTTTAATACGGTACTGTAGAAATTATAAGGGAACAGTCATATTAGCTGGTTAAATTTAAACGCTAAAACGAACTCCCTAACACAGTAAATAGTATGACTAGCAAATTTTAAAATTGTACATAATTTTGGCACTCTGTATAATGACATCCGTTATCACGTCATATACTTTACAACAGTGATTTAAATTTCAAACTGATCATGATTACGATAAAAATATATAAATATCAAAGACTAATGACAGCAATTCCCGCAATATTTTGGCACAAGAAGTTATTTATCTAATTGTTTCTTTTATACATTAAAGGAACCACAAAAAGTTCTGTGTGATTCGCTTTGGAGGCATCATCGTCACAGCTATTTATTCCTGATAATAGTACTTTTAAGCGCAGTTGTAATCGGATCTAGAGAGTGTGCTAAGGGTGACATACGTAGATAGTTAATAAGTCAGACGCTTTTACATTACGCTACCATCTTAGTCCTCGACGGCAGTGACTATTTACCATCAGGTGGACCGTATGGTCGTTTTTACCTTCCAAATAATAGGTGTCCCTCTTTTGCTATATCCTCTAAACCAGTGGTTTCCAACCGGTGGTCCGCGGACCACCACTGGCCCCTGGAAGCACACGAAGTGTTTCGCGAAGCCATCCAAAAAATGTTGTAAAGTAAGAAGTCAACACAATGACAGTCAAGTTACGGACAAGGCGGCGCCGCCGTGACTGAACCAAGGTTTAGAAGTGAGTGAAGCGTATTCAGAAAACGCATTAAAATATTATTTGCTTTGAACAGCAATGTATGCGTGTTTTATTTTAAAAAATAGTACTTTTATTTTAAATTACTCTCTCATACAGCTGGTGGTCCATGGTTAGACAAACATTTTCCAAATGGTCCTTCGTCACTAAAAGGTTACGAACCACAGCCCTAAATCAAAAGAGCGCAGCTTGTTTTTTTAAGAATAGATGAGGCGATTATGTCTACGCAATCGATGCACGTAAGGTGACTAACCTTTATCAAAGTGGAACCGCCTTCAAATCTTTATTATATCTGAGGTAAGTATGATTAAATAGCGATGTTAGTACTGATAAAGTGAATATTTAATTATATTTTCGTCGCTGAATTTTTTTACTAAATCATATCCAATTTATCAAAATGAACATGCTACATCACAGCTCAAGCAGTTAAATTATATTTGAAATTTTATCACTTTGTATTTATTTATTTCATTGACATGATTTTATTTGCAATTTTAAATTTATTTTAAAGGTCATCTTTCTTGCCGTCAATGTAATCATAGAGACAGTAAATCCCTTTAATGAAAAGAATGGATTAAGGCGACCTTAGATGCCTTTGGATATTTAGATATGCCCGTGTCTTCAAGACTCTATATTGTTCTCCAGACAGTCACATAATTTATCATAAATAACGAATACCATCGTCTTACCCATGTAGCGTGAGCAGGTTTTGGGTTCGTGGACGAGTAGGAAAACTAGCTGGAAGTCATTGTCTTAGCCCTTAGGAGTAAAAATGTTTCTGGGGTTGGATTTAGGTAGAATTCCCGTTTTATATGAAGGTTACATATGTCCATAGGCGGCGTTGACCATTTACCATTGCGTTGACTCCATGCTCTCTTATTAACAACCACTAAAACAATTATAATGAACTTGTCGGTTGACCAGAACGTATTAGATTAAATTTTTGTGGTTGTCGTTCTGTATTTCTCTACCGTCTAGGCAAAATTTTAAATGATATTTTATTTTCGACGATGACCATAAATTTCATCACAGGTTTATTTACTACAAATTATTTGACGTGTTTAATTATATGTATTCTTCGATTTGCTAATTTCGAATACCTCCCTAGTCGTGCGTCATTTCGTAACAGTCAAATTTAATCGGTTAAACTACAATCAAAGTAGCTCCTACAGATAATCAAACATGAAATAGATAACAATGATTACGATAAGATAAAGTTGAACGGCGCAAACAAACACTTTCAAAATAGTATCGTATTAAGAAACCAAGTCAGTTTCTTAATAATTATACCTGTCGTGATTTTGATTCTTCGAAATCCTAATTTCTTTTTTTATCTTGCTCACTGTTAATCACGGCTGGATTAAAAGGTATGAAGTTCTGGGGATGATAATTTCAATATTTCTTCAAGTAAAAACTTCTTTAGGCGCATTGAGCACTTTCTGGGTGAAAAATCAGGGAACTCGCGTCGTCGTCACCGAACGTGAGTCACTTTCCGTGAGCTATATATATACTGTAGGTATGTATGTACATAGGTATTCGTGCGTTATTTAAAAAAAAAGTCTCTAAGTAATTTTTTCTGAAGTTTGGGAGTCTTTCTTTAATGGAGGTTTTCAGTCTGTATCCCCGAACACAATTGATTTGACTGATATTATATATAAAATATTACCTGTGGTCCTTGTTCAACGTCTTCGAACGGATTGCCAACCGTACGACTTTGAGCAATTTCTGCAGCTCTCTTCACGAATTGGTCGTAGATACCCGATTGTACGTACGTCCTGGTACCGGCACAGCAACATTGTCCACCGTTGGCGAATGCCGCGAAATGGGCTAATTGCGCTGCTTTTTCCACTAAATTGAGACAATAAGTGTTTTGTATGAATATACAATGTATGTGTTAAATATTCTGGCACAACAATAAAGATGTTATAATAATAATAATAAAATGCATTTATTGCCACATAAAAATAAACTTCATAAAATATAACAAAAGATTACGGGCAAAAGGTTGTGGCTCAGCTTCACCTGCCACAGGACCAGGTCCCATGCAGCGCTGTTTTTCAGCCACCTCCTTCTCCCTGTGTTGTTGGGCGGGAGGGATTTGAGCTCCCCGGTTTACCGCCTATACAATCTATACATTATATTCATATTACTTAAACACCTATAACTGATATTAAACAATGTAAATGGCATATAAATTAAGCACCTACCGTTACTCGAATGTGTGTAGCCAAGTTTTATTGATAGAGAGAATCTCTCATATGAGCTGTTCCTATATCGTCTGCGAATCTGGCAGACATCTAGTAGGATTTTAAGAATTCCTGGGATTGAACATCTGTATATTCTTTAACCGAAAATAGTAACTCGTACCTTCAGGGTTAGGATATATTAAGAGTGCGTGCAAAAAACAGATACAATTTCTTAGATAAAAGTTAAGTTTATTTTACTCAATTTATTTCCCATGTGTTAAAAAGGTAGAAGATTCAACACATTTACAGAATTGGTAATATTACGAGTTTTATTGATTTGAGTTATTATTTTAGATTTTGATATTAGATCGTTTTCCTATAAATGTTTTATTTTATTACATTGTGTGCTAAGTATTAGAATATCGTGACTTACGATCAGCATCATTGAAGACAACTAATGGACTCTTCCCGCCCAATTCCAGGGTAACACGTTTGAGGTTTTCCGCTGAAGCTGCTTGCAAAATCAGACGGCCGACCTAAAATAAACAGAATTAACGATGAAAGCAACATGAAAGTTAAGATGGTAGAGTTTGGATAGTTCGATCGAGAATGTCCCACCGCTGCACATATTTCTGCAGTGAAACAGGTCTACTGTGTTTCGGCGGAAAGGTGCAGTCGCCAATCTCAAATGGTGACCATCAGCCTCCGGAGTTGCAGCGGAACTACGTACAACCTCAGGCAGGAATCGAGCTTGATTCAGGTTGGGTGTAGACTGTAGATGTCAATGGGCTGCAGTGAACACTTATGACTTAACACTATGTGGCCTGCATGCTCGTCATACACTATTGTAATAAGCTCCAAGAACATTGTGCAAGTAAGCTTAAACCACCACCAATTCGCACTTGGCCAGCGCGGTGGACTATGGCCTAAAACTTTCTCATTCTGAGGGAAGACCCGTGCCCAGCAGTGGGACAATAATGGGTTGTACCGCAAGCTTAAACCACTAATCCAAATATGATCGGCGTATAATTTGAATCGGAAAAAATATACTCTGCTCTTTATAATTAACTACTGAACCACATTAAAACTACATGTTTTTTATCTGATTGGAGTAGCAAACGAGCACGCAGTCCACCTGATGGTAAGTGGTCACTGCCGCCCATGGATATCTGTAACCAACTTTATATCGGACTTGGATTCTATCTGAAGTCAATCACAGATGCGTTGCTGCTCCCGAGGACGCAACAACACTAAATGAAACGGCATTACTGAACACTAGTGAAATAATAATGTATTTAGAAACCATAGGAAGTTAGGATGGGGTAAACTTAAAAATAACTTGTTTGATTTTTTTTTCAAATCAATTACAGCGTAGAAATTAAAATTTTCTAATTTGTTACTGACTATAAATCTGACTTTAGCGTCTTTGCTTACGGTTTACTGTTATTTTAGAAGCACACCGAATGTTATAATATTTTGTAGTTTTTAATTATATTAGTCAAACTTTTGTGATTCCGCACACCCAAAACAAAAATAAGTATGTCTGAAAATGCGAACTTATAACAATTTCCTGTACCAAAATAGACAAAGCGCTTGAAGATGTTTCCATTTCTACAGATAATTTTACCAACCTCTGTCGATCCGGTGAAGGCAACTTTGTCGACACCAGGGTGGTGAGTCAAAGCTGCACCAGCCGTAGGTCCGTACCCAGGGATGACGTTGACCACCCCAGGAGGGAACCCAGCCTCCTTGATGAGAGCACCAAGGACCAGGGCCGTTAAGGGCGTCTGTTCAGCTGGCTTCACGATGATGGTGCAACCTATACACCAACACGTTTATTTGCAGATGACTAAACTTTTTAAGCGTATAAAGGAAATATTCCACAATATCTCTAATGGAAACTATTTGTTAGGACTTTATTTTAAATTTTAATGAAGACGATGTCAAAGAGTAATAAACGTATTACAGTGTCGCAAATTTTCATGAAGTAGCTCTTGGTAAATTTAATTGAAAACTAAATATATATAGACTTAGTTTATATCAACATTTATGTCAATGATATTTGTCAGTTTACTGTTTGCTTGAGGCGTGTGACCTGTGGCTTTTGTGTGACCTACACCTGGCGCTTTGTAAAAGACATATTTTAGGGAGCGGTAAAAACCCCTATATTTAAGATCCCCTTTTCTCTCCACTGGCCCTTTTTCAGAGGAAATGAATCCTTCCCTTCGGGCATTTTGAACCTATTTTACGCAATTATTTAATAATCTTTGTATTTATATTGTTTTTACCTGCAGCAAGAGCAGGTGCTATTTTCCATATCATCATGAGCATCGGGTAGTTCCATGGTATAATCTGTGCGCAAACACCTACAGGTTCTTTAAGTGTCATTGCAAGTACTTCTCCATCTGTAAAAAAATATAAATCGTGACTGAAGGATGTTAATGAGAGGTATTGAATTAATCATAAATAATTATTAATTTGTCACAAGCAGAGTGCGCAAACGTATTGCTTGTTGAGTAAAATGCTTCAGATATATCAGAATACATGTTCCCCGTATATGCAATTGCATTATGGTATTTTTGATAATCTTCATAAATTATACGTCGTAAATATTTATTGGCAATATTATGTTGTAAGTCGTACTTTTTGCAAGATTAGTGCCAGACAAGCTTATCAATTAATAATTATTATATATGCTATACGAGTCTCAGGCAAATTAGCGATAACTATTTTCTTCAATCACGCTGGCTTTATCAGGTGACATTATAAAACGAATTAATAAAACGAAATGTACCTGTTGTTGTTTGTCGAACTGTGTGTTACATACATGTATATAGGTAGATAACACTTCGCTGATAATTTCAAATAATACGGATTCATATATGGGAAAAAATTTCGAAGAATTCTTAGTCATGTTAGTTTCTTTACGAACTACGTCAGAACTACCATGGAAACCAGTAATAATTATTTGTCTACCAGGCACATATGTGGTATAAATTCAAGGTGTATATCCGGTGTTTTTAATCTCGGACCGTTAAGATTTCGGCGTGGGAGTCCAAAATTACACCTTTAAGGTGCTAGAAAATACCTACCTGCTGGGATGGTGCTGCCCAGGATTTTGTCCGCCTTGCCAGCGTAGAATCTTAGCACACCAGTAGCGTAAAAGACTTCTTCTTCGGACACTTTGACCGGCTTCCCACAGTCCAAGGTCTCCAATTCAGCTAAGTACTTAGATTGCTCCTCCATCAGGTCTGCGAGCTTCAGCATGAGAACGCCACGCTTGGACGCATCCATTGTGCGCCATTCTGAATAACGGTGGAAAGCTTTCTTTGCTGCTTCTACTGCGATATCCACGTCAGCCTAAAATGGCATTTTTGATGATTAGCAGATCATTGAAACAGTCAGCAATGGGAGCAACACCAATAAGAGGATAGGGAGCAAACTAGTGTAACATTAAATAGCAGTTAATCTATTTTCAACGATGGTCATGCCTGATGAGCATCTATGCTCCAATTACTTCAGTTCGGAGCTTGTTATATACATATGTTTAAAAAACTTTGATAGCTTAAGGAAAGACACCACAATGTTTCTTGTAAACGATAGCACACCATTGACTTACTTTACTGTTACAAATGCGAGACTTTGGATAGATGGATTTTTATAACTCAATCATGCCGGAGCGGATGAATGGAACAGAATGAATCTTAAAATAAAAATAGATTGTAGACCGGTATAGGACAAAGGGTTTTTAAGCACGGAAAAAATATGATTCCTGTGTAAACAGTACAAACTAGCTAGTTTTTAAATTGACAAATTATTTATATATTTTATGTACCTTGTCTCCTTCAGCGACCTGCGTGATGACGCTCTCATCTTGAGGATTGATGGTAGGGAACGTCTTCTTGCTTACAGCATCCACGAATTCGTTGTTTATAAACAACTGTAAGAAATCAATAATTGCAGAACATAGAATACTACTATAAGAAGCGTGATCATACATATCTTCAAAAAATTCTTCGCAATTGTTGATTAGACAAAATCTATAACAAAATTCGATCACAGATAGGTATGTGTACCTATGTTTATTTAATTCGTTAAAGCAACACCATTCGCAAATGTGATAAATGTAGGAATTAGAGCGCCTGGTGTTAATAGTAATCAAAGCTTAAGTATAAATAGAATAGACAACCCAAATAAAACCAATCAAAATTTCGTTGCCACCACTGATTTTTTAAAATCAGTGGTAAAGTATTGCTTGGTTAATGACGTTTATCAGAAAACGAAGGCACTATCTGGTGATTAAAAGCCGAGATTGGAATTTGTGATGCGTCAATTTGAAGAACTAATTCATAGTCTAAACTAAAATGTAAAAAAACCTAACTTAGTCCGTGTTTGGACTGAAATAGTCGTTGAGTTTCCTTTTTTTCGTTAACTGTGGAGTAATAAACAAAAAACATGAGTTTGATGACTACATTTTATTGATTCTTCGAATACACGTGACACCAACAACGGCATTCAATCATTGGACCTTATTTGGACCTTAATTGCCTTAAATCATTAGTAGAAAACTGTTATAACGAAACCAAATAAGACTTTTTACTCAATTCTCAAGGATAGACGTATTTACTTATAAAGATAAGTAATGCAAATCCCAAATACATATCTTGGTATACATAAGTATGTTCCTATATAATTTTTTGGCAACATCGTAAATAAGTCTCAACTATGTCAACAAAACGAGACATGCTAATTATGCGATAACATTCGAGCACTATAGTTAATGTAAAGGATTGCCTACTTAATCCGAAACATATTTAGATAAACACCCTTGCACACCACTTTACAACTTAATCTCTGACAAATTGGGCTGAAAATAAACAGGATTTCGTACACGGGTAATAAGTACTGATAAGTAATCTTGGTTATATTTATTTGCACTGATATAAAGAGCTTGGCTTTTGTAATTATAGCTAAAAATAGCGTTACGTTTCTACTTCTAAAATATTTTCAACCATAATTTTAATAGTTTATAAGTACTTATATCAAATGTTTTTTCTAAGCTTATGTTGTTAATCGCACTGTAAACGATAACGAATAATCAAAAACCCCTTTTTTAAATGATTTTTACAAGTTTTGAACGGGATGAACTTGATTTGACGGACAAAATTTCATTTTTAACCTAAATATAATCCTTTTGGAGGGACGCATTTAGTGTCCGACCGTCATAATCTACGGCTAAAGTCGAAGTCGAACGTTTAAAAACCATGAGAAAACAAGTCCTAGAGCTGATTACAATTCCTTTGAAACTTCTTAAAAACGATAACACTATCCTCTTCGATTATTGTGTCTATTAAATAATCTAAAAAAGCTAAATAGGCATGACAACGGTTAAAATTTCAATACGTGTATATTAAATAAGTGATAAAGGATATGTTAATATTTTTAAAATTCTAATCGTTTCTTGTAGATATAGACATTAGTCAGAATTAAACATGAGTATATAAAACCGGCCAAGTGCGAGTCGGACCCGTGCACGAAGGGTTTTGTACCATTATCTTTTATTTTTATTTGACTGAAGTAGCAAACGCGCATGCAGGCCACCTGATGGTACGTGATCACTGCCGCTCAAAGACATCTGTAAGCAACTACAAGTAGAATATGGGTTCTCTCTGAAGTCAATCACAGATGCGTTGCTACTCCCGAGGACTCACATAAAAGTGTGCCGCAACAACGATTTCATCGAAACGCAAGAGATGCTTCACGGTAGGAAAAGGTGTGACGGTGGTGCATTCCAGGTCGAACTACACTAAAAATTATAGCAAAAAAAATACATTTATTAAATGAGTCTTATATTGTTTAAGAACGCTACTGCGTATTTTGATCGACCGAAGGGCGTTATTATTCTTCAAGACCTGGCAACACGACTCGCGTGTTTCAATCGGGCAATAATACGGGGTATTCCACTTTGATCACCCAGGTGATATCACCTAGGTGATCAAAGGCGACTCATTGGTGTCCTTTGATCACCTGAGACATGATCACCTGGGTGATCATAGGCGACTTCAAGAAAATATATTATTTTAGTATCCTTTTATCACCTGTATAAAAAATCTGATGTGGGTGCCTAAAATGTCGTTATTCATATGTATTCATATTAGACTTCAGTATCGTTCATTTTTGATTTCTAAGGGTATTTCTTACGGTATCCACGTTTATTGACATAGGAATAGTTTGATGATGGAATTTTAGGTTAGAGATTATGGGGAGTTATGGGGTGGATCACAGCGTCCATATTTCTTAAATATTATTTTATAATATAGCATTTGCCGACATGATAAAAAATCCCAACCTTAACTCTTCTACCCTGATGATGCAGGGGTGCCGCCTACCTAAACCATGGGAGGCAGTCATATGCTGCATATGTATTATTATATGATAAGGTTCTTGAGCAGAGAAATGGTAAAAAAATAACCTTGAACCCCCCTAAGCTGATGATACGGGGAAACTGAATATCTCATCCATACGAGTTACCTAGTAGAGCTAGCTAGCTGCTCACATGTATATAAGTTTTCTGAGCAGAGACATATTTTTTTGGCATAAACTTCCTATTCAAAATGGTGTTTGCGCCCATAGTTATTTTGCACAAATTTTATATACTTTACTTACCCTAACTCATAAAAGTTTGGGTAATAATAATAGTTATTATACTAGCTGATACGGCAAACGTTGTTTTGCCATATAAAAAAAATGTGTGCGTGTACTAGCGTACACTCGTAAGAAGTGAAACTTCTTTATGACGTTATTTTTCAAGAAAATAATTTACTATATGCAACTTTACCGAAATTGGTTAAATAATTAGATAAAGTTTAATAAAAGGCTTTTATTAAACTTTATCTTATAATGTAATCTGTAATTATCTATCTAATATCACGCGTGGTAGGGATAAAAAAAAGATGGCGCGTAACAGAAAAAGATGGCGCGTAACGAAAAATAAAAAAAGATGGCGCGTAACAGAAAAAGATGGCGCGTAACGAAAAAATGTTACACTAAATTTTCAACTCAACCCATATAAAGAAGTTTAATTTCACTTCAACAACCCCGATAAAGAAGTTTCACTTCAAAAATTAAAAAAAAATGTTAAGGGTGGACTATTACTAAGGGATATGAAAAATAGATGTTGGCCGATTCATGACCTACTCAATATGCATGCTCACAAAATTTCATGAGAATCGGTCAAGCAGTTTCGGAGGAGTACGGGAACGAAAATTTTGACACGTAAATTTTAAATTTAAATAAAAGTATTTGAAATATCCAACTTATATATTATAGCATCAACATCAATCTCACCGAACCTAGCTCCTTCACTTCCACAACAACCACCAACAACAAAACCACCACCTCTACCTCTACAACCACCAACAACATCTTACCATATATATCGCACCACAACCATCCACCCACTCTACCATTTCACCATACATAATGATCCCAGTAATACCTGCTCCACCCCCACCGGAATACCACTAAGAACATCACCTCTACCACCTCTACCATCACGATCTCCACCCCACCACTACTACTATCTTTTTGGTATGATTGAATAAAAAACATCTAGGTATCCATGCATCCGTGTCACAAACTCTTGCCATTTTAATATTAGTAAGACATAGGTACGCAACATTTTAGCTGCCCATTTTTGGTAGGTTTTTATATAGGTGGTCAAAGGATACTGAAATAATATATTTTCTTGAAGTCGCCTATGATCACCCAGGTGATTATGTCTCAGGTGATCAAAGGACACCAATGAGTCGCCTTTGATCACCTAGGTGATATCACCTGGGTGATCAAAGTGGAATACACCAATAATACACATTTATTGTTTACCTGCCTTATTTTTTTTTCTATTTTTAACATTTGTTGGTATGAGGGCAACAGAATTACATAATCTGTGAAAATTCTGTTTAGTTATCGCGGTTCATTACATATAGCCTGAGACAGAAAGACAGGGGAAACGCGCAGTCACGCGCAGTAATAGGGTTCCGGTTTTATCCTTTGAATACGTACCTAAAAAATCTACTTTCATTAATTACTCATTCATTCATTTAACGTATTTAAAATTATTGAGTCGATTGTTGTGAGTGAGTTGACTCAATAATTTTGTGAGATACATTAGTGACACACAAAAATATTTACGAACTCTTTATATATTTTCATGAATGTTTTTGTGTTACTATTTTTACCATTTATTGTCTGGTTGGTTTGTTACATAACCCTAACGCTGATGCACAGCCCCAATGCATCGCGACCCAGCCAGCAACCCGAGGAGCTGACGCAGCACCTAGAACGTTCCCACATATCGTGAGAATGGACGGTATTCCGAGCTCAATCATTGATTCGGTCTCACCCCTTTCAGTTTTAAATTAAAATGTAGTCGTCATTTTTAGTCCCAATTAAATATTAAATATGATTTGGTGTTTCTCTGTGAGCCTCCGGTCGCCACCCGCGTAACGGGTTTTAAAATATTTTTATAACGATTTATCCATACTTTATTTATTTATTGGGGTATTGAGGGTAACTTTATTTTTACGGAGAATGTGGACACATTTAAATTTCATGCTTTTCTAATTAAGTAATTCTGTTCAATAAACCTATAATTATATGTTAATTAATATCTTTATTTACCAAATCGTGTTTTTTTTAAACATTTATTTTATTAGTATTAAATGTAATAATTATACCGGTAAATGTCTACAGCGACAGTGTCCACTGTTACGCAAATAAAATTGATTTAATATAAAATAAAAAGATATACCTTTGTATACTTGATGTCTACTTTCGCCATTTTTAGTGTTTTTACTTTTTGTAATAAATGTGCTGTATTGACCGCGCGTCCGTTGTCAACCGATCGACAACCTCGCGAATTTGAAACTGATGCTCCCTGAGAAGTTTTATCGCGGACTGGTTGAACGTGTGTACTACATATAAACAGATTACACAGAAATGAAATAGAGAGTACGTACTACATGCAACAAAAGCTCGTAAAACGTCCTATTACGCTAGTGGTGTTGCCATCTTCAAAGTTATATTTTTCTTAATAATTAGATTAATTGTGAATTAAGATGCCGTAAGAAATATTTGTATATGTCGGAGGAAGGGATGAATACAACTTAGAAGTTACTGAAGATGGCTAGGCTTACATTAACATTCATAGTTTATAGAATAATTTAAATGATTATAGATAATATTATTGAATAAGTAAATGATTATAGAATAAGTAACCATTGTTTTATATTGTGTTTGAGTTATATTGTCATGGTGTATGATTTACAATCAGAGCAGAGACTTTTAAGAAGTCTCTAGTGGAGTCGAGGTATGTGGCCGCAAGGTGGGGAAACTTTGATAAATTCTGATGTGAGCGATCGAGGTGGATCATAATTTCGTTGTGTGTTGAAGTGTGCGGTCACTGCCTTGAACCCGCTGCTCAAATAGCTTAATTGTATTAGATTATAACCTACGTGTATTTCAAATCATTATTTTGTGGAACTCTGAATATAAAGTGTCAAGAACAATTAATGCTGTATTTGTGCCCGCATTTACCCTTCAATGACGCCCACAAACCCACTGATTACTAAAGATGTCGATGAGAATGGAATAATCTCCGACATCAGAAGTGGGATCAGTGCAGGCACAAATAGATTTACGTGAATTAAATGCAACAATTTGCGAGGAAAAATTAAGAATTATAAAACTGCTTGTGGTGCGTGGCTGCCCAATTTGACGCAAATTAAGGACTTCATCTGAATTCCATCCTGATGACGCTGAGAAGAATACCCGAGCTGTGAGATATGTTGTTTGGCGCAGAGTAAAAGCCAGGGGAGTATTTTTTTTATTCTACCTAAAGTTGTAAAAGGTTTTGCTGTAAACTTTTTTAATTTAGATATTTTTTTGACCTGTTATTATTGGACATAATCTAAAGATTTTTCTTTTTCCTGTCGGTTGGGAACATTTGAAATATTGTTGCTAATTTATTATTCCTGCATAAGAGAATGAGTTATTTTACTACATGTTTTTATTTAATAACACAATAGATCAGTTATCTAAATCAAAACTTACGATCCTTGTATACTTAGTATTGACTATAAATTATTACATTTGTAACGTATTCTTTTTGTTATGAGAATTTAGTACGGTTATGGAGAGTAAAATTTAATTTGAAAGATCTCAATATAACATGTTTTACAACGTTTTACGCTTGTGGAGAATTTGGTCATAGCTTTTGTAATTTTTTTTTTCAGCCAAACCAATGAATAGCTGTTAAGAGTAAAACTTTTAATTGCCCCAATACTGCAATGACTGCCGACGCCTCAAACAACATGAAAAAACGTGGAGCTTGAGGTTACGTGGCTACGTGCTCGAGAATGCGGAACTGTTAAAAAAATACCTACTTAAACTATCATTGTTTATGTACAAACAAGTGGAAGTATGTATTGTAAAATCTGCCTTTGGGATCATCACACAATCTGGTGAGCAGTATTTATTATGTTTTGATTTGATAATTTGATTTGAAAACGTTATACTCGAAAACTACTCTATGCTATAGTGAAGAGTTGTAGATACTGTAGACAAATGCTAGTATGTTAAATCTTTTTTCTTCCTCTTTACAAAACATTATGATTGTGACGTAGAATAATATTTTAATCAAAGTGGAAGCAATGGTATATAAAAGCATCTAGTTCTGTCATAGTTTCAATAATCAATTGGCAAAAAAAAATATAACCAAGACAATGTTGGTATTATTAGCAAAATTTGTGGGATTACACATAATTCAGCCATTGATATCTTGAAGTTTCGAACCAATATTAAAAATAAATACTTCATGGTACAATTATGAATTACAATTTGATTATATTCCGATAAGTATGGATAAATAGGTGTACTAAATTTCGGACTGCTAAACTCTAGTAAAACTGTACAAATGTGAGTTTATAAAAAATGAGGATTATATAGGAGTAGTAGTAAGTAAAACGAGTAACTATATATATTGACTAACTAGCTTTTACCAGTCCCGTCTGTATAGATCTCGTTTACCACAATAGTGTCTTATGTGTCAATTATGATCATAAACTGTATAAGTCTAACTTAATTCAAATAGGTAAGCAATGTACGCGTGAAAGAGAAATAAAATTATATTTTTTTCTTAGACGCCAATACAAACATATTCATAAGTACGGTTTTATGAATAGAAGCGTTATTACGATTACGGGCAGTTTGTTTATAAAATTACTCCATCCAGATATGTTACGCCGCTATTTAGTTTACTACCAAGAGTAATATAATACAACAGATAATAAGTAAAATAACAAGTGAATAGGATGTGGACCTTCATCTCTAGTTTTTCATCACGTCGTTACGAGAACAAACAAATAAAATAGTTATATGAAATTAGAGCGATAATCACTAAGTTAAGCGCTGCTACATTACTAGTACATTAAATTGCGGCATGTACTTATAATTATATTACGACTTATATTATTGACGACTGGCGTGGCGGTGAGGTTTCCATGCCGGCTTGACGCGCGGTAGGTTCCGGGTTCAATTCCCGCCCAGACGGGCGTCTGAATGATGAGTTTAGATTCTTGTTCTGGGTTTGGATGTTTGTACATTCCTCTTTGGGTGTCTCCATGCCAATCACAGCACAGGAGAAAATTTTACTGTGGGGCTATGAGTGTAGAAAGCGTTTTAAGTTTTAATTATATTATATGCAATGTACCTACCTATAACTTATTTCACTTTGTATTAAATAAAGTTTGTAGTTCGTATTTGTGAACGAAACTGAGACATTATAAGAATTTAAGAATGGGATTAGCTTATTAGTTAAAGAGTTTAGGGGAAACATACAAAATAGTAGTTTTACCTTTATAACATTATTATATTTTCTTTGTAGCCATAGTTACTCTCCTGTAGTCCCTGCCGTTATTAATGTCATTAAAAGGGTTGTATGGTATAGTTAGTATATACCAGTCATATTACTATATTTATACGTGGATCATTTTTTTTATTTCATGTCTTCGGCTTCAAATAACGTAAAGAGTAAACATTTACATCGGTTTTGATTAACAAGTTTTTGATCATCTATTTCTTAAAATTAATGACTATTATTGACTTGAAAAATTAACTCTTACGAGTTTAAATAATTGTTACGAAACTTTCCAAGTACTTTTAGTAATAATGCAACCTCATGCATGTTTTTCAACGTTGTTATGGGATAAAAACACCGTTTGATTGGACTGGGGGTGCAATAAATGTTTTCTATGGTTAATAAAGTAGATAATTAAATCAGTAATAATTTAATCAGTTCCTTCCTAGAGGATAAGATTTAAGTAATATCTGTGAACGAAATAACAACAGGACTAGTCTTAACTACGTCATGTCTCCATTATCTTTTCAGTTCGATGGTAAGTAAGTTTTGCGCGGTTAGTAGCATAGGCAAATTAAATTTTGTTACGTATAAGTGATTTAGTATTGTAATTGTTTCAGCTGTAGTTGTGGTTAGGTTAGTGGTAGAGATAGCTTATTCGACAAAGAAAATGTGTAAGCCCCGTGATGCTTTCTAACGGCAAAATGATCGTTCAGTTAGCTTGAAGGTAGTTTGTGCTGCGTGGAGTCGATGTAAGTGAAGTCAAGGTTTTCCTAAGGTTACATGACCATTCAGATAGTTTGAAGGTAGTTTATGCTACGTTTAGGCTATGTAAGTGAAGTTTAAGGTTTTCTAGCGGCGATATGACCGTTCAGATTGCTTGAAGGTGGTTTAAGTTATGTTTAGGCTATGTAAGTGGAGCTAAGGTTTTCTAACGGCGACATGACCATTCAGATAGTTTGAATTTAGTTTACGCTATGTTTAGACTATGTGCATGAACCAGTGCATGCGTTATTTAATTATTTGCCGGCGATGCATTGGCGACTCATCTGGTGTTGCGAATGTTCATAGGCGACGGTGACTACTTTCCATCAGGTAGCATGTATGCTTTATCGTTAGGTTAAATTATAAATAAATGATGAGGAGTTCGACTAAATATTATGGAATTTAATACCCATTAAAAATTGTTGTGTATTATGATATTAATATTGATTTACTATAATTATATTGACTAAGTTCTGTTAAATGTATTGGAAATGCGGATAATATATATTTATACATGAGGCGAAAAACTAGGGTAACTTTTTACGCATAGCGCGCTTATAGAAGAGCATGCGATTATACATAGTTAAAATTTATGTAGTACAGGAGCCCTTAAGTAAAATGTAGTAACATTTATTGCTTACGTTAACGAAAACAAAAAAAAAAAAAAAAACAAAATAAAAAAGTGACGAATAGATAACCTCTTTCTTTTGGGAAGTCGGTTGAAAATCTATGATGTCAAATGTCTAAAATCTACAATGTCAAATTCCTATGATAAACAACAAATAATCGCTCTTAAATGCAGGATAAGCAGCTCAATCAAACCTCATTTTTCCTATACCGAGTGTTAGTCATAAAACGAAATAACGTACATATATCGTACACAAAAAAATATATAATCTATAGTAACTAGAATTATTTATGAAACAGTTCTGTGAATAGCAAGAATAGTATTTATTTGTCGAATTTCGACCACTGCAAGAGCAACTAAGTAGGATAGTTTTGAATTTGCTACATATACTTAATCGTTTGTACAAAATTATGATAGCTGGATACTGAGTAAATACAAGGCATATCATTTTAAATTACGAAACAGTTTAATCACTTTAATCAGTTTGCTAAGATTTGTGAAAACCACACTTAAAGCAATCATACTCTAAAACGAAAGAATGCCAATAAATCAACAACGGAATAGTGTAACAAATACTTCATAGCACAAAGAAACTATTTATGACTAAATTTATTATGGTATTTCTTAGTTTTGGATAATGTAAGTGTTGACTAATCTCAAGTGAAATATCGCGTTGAGCGATATCGCTTAAGGATTTGGTTACGATTTACAAAAACAAATTTAAGATCCCACTTAAGAATACACTCGATCTTTGTTCGAAATCGAATTGAAGTTGGTTTTAAGTGTAAGTGGCCATAAATCGACAAAGGTTAAAAAACAGTGTGAAACAGAACAATACTTATAATGACTGAGTGCCGTGAGACTCGTATTTTAATATTGTATATACAGTTTTACCAAAAGTAAAGTGTTTCATTCCAGACAACAACTGCTAATATCTTGAGGTCACACGAGGACGTGTGAAGTGTCAGGATGGCCGTGTCGGAGGAAGGGATGAATACAACTTAGAAGTTACTGAAGATGGCTAGGCTTACATTAACATTCATAGTTTATAGAATAATTTAAATGATTATAGATTAGAATAAGTAACCATTGTTTTATATTGTGTTTGAGTTATATTGTCATGGTGTATGATTTACAATCAGAGCAGAGACTTTTAAGAAGTCTCTAGTGGAGTCGAGGTATGTGGCCGCAAGGTGGGGAAACTTTGATAAATTCTGATGTGAGCGATCGAGGTGGATCATAATTTCGTTGTGTGTTGAAGTGTGCGGTCACTGCCTTGAACCCGCTGCTCAAATAGCTTAATTGTATTAGATTATAACCTACGTGTATTTCAAATCATTATTTTGTGGAACTCTGAATATAAAGTGTCAAGAACAATTAATGCTGTATTTGTGCCCGCATTTACCCTTCAATGACGCCCACAAACCCACTGATTACTAAAGATGTCGATGAGAATGGAATAATCTCCGACATATATTATAATTTTACCTCATAATTGAATTTTATGGAGTACTTTTTAATTTATATAGGAGTATTTATTGTTATTATTTAAAAATACCTCCACTTTTAAATACATATTTTATTAATACTAAAAATGATTATTTTAGTTTTCACCATTGATTGTCGGGGATTAAGTACATTTAATCAGAAAGAAATTTCATATTAATGATATTGTTAAAAGTGGTTCATTGTAATAATAATGCGAAGTTTTTTGATTATTTCAACCAAGAAACTTAAAAAAAACTAAACGTAATATTTAAAAAAAATCTGATATTTATATTGACAGATAGGTACTTACATAAATACTGATACCGATGTAAATATAATTGAGATAGGAAGCAATTTTTAACCGACTTCCCAAAGGAAAGAGGTTATCTATTCGTCACGTATATTTTTTTTTTTTATAGCATAGTGATATTTATTAATGAATACGTACGTAACGTAGTAGGTAGTAGGTAATACCAGAGTAAAATAAGAACTAGTCTACTTCTTATTCTACTAGCCTAAAAATAATAAGAATACTAATCGGACATATAATGGTTACGTAACTAGCAACATTGACATTCCAAACATATGAGATTCACGCAATGTGACCTTGGCCGCGAAACTACGAATAACTTTCAAATTTGTGCTTTAATACAATCAAGTTAGATACATATTCGTTAAACTTCGTAGAATGTTTGGTTGGATAATTTACGCTTTTATGTTTGTTTAGTGTTTATAGATCAGCGTTACCAAAGCTGAATATTGCAATGGTATCATTTAATATCCTCCCTAATGAAACCCAACAAATGGTTTAACCCTCATAGTAAACGTGAATATTTAAAAAAAACATATCTAAGACCGCTAATATTAAACTAGAAAATCCGTCAAGTGCGATTCGGACTTGCAAACAGGATTCCGTACCTACGCAAAACATTGAACTTTTACAATAGGTATGTTTGTCGCAATGCTACTCGCCCTTGCGTTATCAAAAAAAACAAACACGTCTTCTGCTTATTTACGAGTATGGCCGATTGTATGAACATACAATTGTACGACAATACTGCGATCCGGTATTTTACTTTCGTAGTATTTGCCAGATGTAGAGTCGCAACCCACCATTTTTTAAAACGTTAATACCTATGAGCCTAATGAACCAGCGCGTCTTTTACACTATTCAATCTATCATTATCCGCGGAATAATTGAATCAATTATTTATAGAATGTGAAATGTTAACCGACCAATAACAAGACTATTGTTTTTTAATCGGCTGTACCTATTGATGTTATCAACTATAGGTATAGGTATACATGCAAAATATACTTACTATCGATAACTAACATACAAAGGTTAATGAAAAAATTCAATAGGATCCTTAATATAGATACTATGTCCAAAATTGCTGAAGATTCTTGACATTTGTCAAAACACCAAGTAAATCGGAAATATCGATAGTATCGATACACAGTGTGG
The DNA here is from genome assembly GCA_949699795.1 of Spicauda simplicius. Classification (NCBI taxonomy): domain Eukaryota; kingdom Metazoa; phylum Arthropoda; class Insecta; order Lepidoptera; family Hesperiidae; genus Spicauda; species Spicauda simplicius. Next base: position 13,900,997 of record OX453066.1, on the reverse strand, counting down.
CAACACTAGTCATAATTGTTTACACCGGTGTTTGCTAAGTTATAGATTACTCATTCACGATTGTATGAAGTGAACTACTGTTATTATTTACTGAGACATGCTTTATTGCGTACAATTTTAATACTGGGATGAAAAAAATATTGACATATTTTTTTAGGACAAAAAAAATAAAATGGTATTGCGTAGGACTATTTACTTTTCTATGCCTGTGTTTAAGCTTACTTAAAAATCTAAAATAACTTATTGAATTGCGGCAGTAGAACAAATATTAATGCAATAACTATAACATACCTTATTGTATTTTATCTCAACATTCGCCATCTTGTTGCCGGCTCGCGTGTTAACGCAGTCGCGTTTTATGGTCTACTACAGTTCAATGTCTGGCACTGGTAACAATCAGGGACGCGACAGTAGCGGCGATGTTCCATATCGCACACACAGTCATGTATGTCGTGGGACATACATTATTTTCTTCTTAGGTCAATACTGATATAACATGAGTGCAATGACCTGTAGATATTTTAATAAAAATATGACTCATGTATTTTCTAAGTATACATATGTCGAAGTTTATTTTACCCATTTCTATTAAAAAGACATAATATATGATTAAAATATTTCACGATACTATTCTTTGCATTGAAACGATTAGAATCACTGTCTTGATTTTTTTTGGTAGGGAGTTAGCTGACAGTGCTGACACTCTGGATTAACATATGGGTTACTTTTACTGTGGGAAAATATCTTATTCCCTCGGGACAATCGATACATCGATTATTTTGACGCGGGCGAAGCTGCGGGGTTCAACTAGTTAAAAATATTTTTTATGTAAACCTTTAAGTAGAATCTAGTCAGATGATAAAATCGTGTCTCTCACATTTTTAACGTGTCGCCATTAAACTAAAGTTTATCAGACTTCAGTAATAATTTAATTATCAACATTAATAAGATCATAATTACTTTCTTTAATGTCAGATTCAATATATTTGGTTCAATCGATTTCAAGTTATTGACTAATTAATACCTATATGTATATATGCAGCAAACCTCCGGTATCAATGTGAGTTTTTAATCAAAACTAAATGTTAAAAATACGAATAAATAGTGAATAAAATGTCAATTTAAAAATGAATTAATAGAAAAGTAAATCCATATAAACAAAATTGTAAATACTATTCTTTGCATTGCAAACGATTAGAATCACTGTCTTGATTTTTTTGTTTTATTTTGCGATTCTAGTGCTTTATTGCGTTGACATGTGTTGAATGGATTCTGTATACTTACAAGGTCTATGAGCAACATTGCTTATATTGCGTCCTATCATATTTTAAACAAAAAGATGCACAGCTGTTATTTTGCTATAACGTAGCAATCGGCGTTGTTGTACCTTGCAAAAACTAAAAAAAAGTGTTTGGAGGGCAGAGAACAAGTAATAAAATAAATTTCCACATCTGTGGCCAAAAAAGCATTAAACAAAAAGTATAGCCTTCTTCAAGGTGGTAGAACCAGTGTAGTTCGACTGCGGAAGTATCACCGCTACACCTATTTCTAGCGTGAAGCATTTCTTGCGTTTCGATAGAAGGGTGTGCTTCCCGGTACACTTTCACATGATTTGACCATCACAGTCCTCGGGAGTAGCAACGCATCTGTGATTGACTTCAGATAGAACCCATTTACACCCATTACAGATGTCCATGGTTGGCAATGACTTACTATCAGGTGGACTGCATGCTCGTTTGCTACTTCATCAGATAAAAAAATATATATTAAAGTACCTTCTGCCTTTATTTCATTCAAATCCACCATAACTCTCGAAAGGTACTGCAATCTACTTTCAAGTTACAGTGTTTTTAACCGACTTCCAAAAAGGAGGAGGTTATCAATTCGTCTGTATTTTTTTTTTTTTTTTTTTTATATTTGTTACCTCATTTCTCCGGACTGGGTGAACCGATTTAGATGATTTTTTTTTTATTTGAAAGGTAGTGCGTGTCATAGGGTCCCATTTTTTTTTAGTATTTTTTTGACTAGGGCATCCATAAGAAAAACGCATAAGTCTTAAATTTGCATTTTCAATGTACGCGATAAATGTATGAATAACTCAATATCCCGCCAACCGATTTTGATGATTCTTTTTTTATTAGAAATGATGTACTCCAGGGGTAGTCTGATAAGAGTTTGATAAGGTTCTAATCATAGGATCTTCAACTTTTTGGAGCAAAATAATAAAATTAGTGATAGTCGGCCGAACCTTAGCTGGAGAAGTCCAATTGAGTAAAATATAGAATAAAATTACTATGTAGGTATTTACTATGAAAAATTTGACCTTCAACTCTTCAATCCTGATGATGCACGGGTACTGCTAGCCTGAACTATAAAAGTTGGTCGTTTGATGTTTGCGAATATATAATGAAATTGTTAAGCAAATTCATGGGACAAAAATTTGACCTTCAACTCCTCAACCCTGATGATGCAGGGGTACTTAAAGCCAAAACCATAGGAATAAGCCATTTGGTGCTTACGTATATGTTATAAGATTACTGAGCAAAAACATAAGATGAAAAATTTGACCTTCAACTCCTCAACCCTGATGATGGAGGGGTACTTCAATCCTAAACCATAGAAGTTGGCAATTTGGTGCTTACGGTTATGTAAAGAAAATACTAAGCAAAAATATAAAATCAAAAATTTGACCTTCAACTCCTCAACCCTGATGATGAAGGGGTACTTCAATCCTAAACCATAGGAGTTGGCAATTTGGTGCTTACGGTTATGTAAAAATAATACTAAGCAGAGGCACAAAATTAAAATTTTGACCTTCAACTCCTCGACCCTGATGATGAAGGGGTACTTCAATTCTAAACCATAGGAGTTGGCAATTTGGTGCTTACGGGTATGTAAAAATAATACCAAACAGAGGCACAAAATTAAAATTTTGACCTTCAACTCCTAAACCCTGATGATGCAGGGTACTGCAAGCCTGAGCCATAGAAGTTAGCCACCTGGTACTAACGTATATGTTATAAGATTACTAAGCAACAATATAAGATGAAAAATTTGACCTTCAACTCCTCAACCCTGATGATGGAGGGGTACTTCCAGAGGGGGCGCCCTGTTTGTATGAATTGTAAAAGTGTTTTATGTTTAATTTTTGTGAATATGTAGATGCACAAAGCAAACTTAGAGGCTTTATTTAAATACAAACATAAAAATATAGTCACTAAAAAGTGTAAAATAAAAACTTTTTAACAAAAAATATCTACCGACTTCCATGTCACAAAAAAGTAAAAAATAATTTAAATATATTTTGGTCTAGAACATACTCAGTACTTAGTACATAGTTCTGAAGTCGGTGCTCATATAGGACGTAGTTACCGTCGTCCAGCGAAATATGTCGAGCACCGACTTCAGGACTATGTACTAAGTACTGAGTATGTTCTAGACCAAAATATATTTAAATTATTTTTTACTTTTTTGTGACATGGAAGTCGGTAGATATTTTTTGTTAAAAAGTTTTTATGTATGTTACATTTCGACAAGAAACCGCGGAATAAATCAATTCATTTTCTATAGGATTGGATCCCGCTCGACCATTAGTGGCTGACTACGGGTCACCGCTCTTCCGGCTGAGTAGAGACGACGCTCATGTGGTCCAAGTCATCCACACTAATGCTGGCTTCCTCGGGGAGTCGGGGCTCGTAGGTCACGCTGACTTCTGCATCAATGGAGGCAGGTTGCAGCCGGGATGCAGAGGACATAAGATGCGTAAGTTATGAATTATTGCTTTGAAATAAAATAATTAAAATATTCTTATTTATTTTTCTTTACAATACATATAATTGACGACCCGCATGGCGAAGCGGTTACCATACCGGTCTGACGGGCAATGGTTCCCGGGTTCTATTCCCGGCCAGACAGGTATTCGAATGATGAGTTTGGATACATGTTCTGGGTCTGGGTGTTTGTATATTCGTGTTGTGTGTGTCTATGGTACCCACGACACAGGAGAAAATCCTACTGTGGGGCTATGAGTGTAGAAGGCGTGTGCTTTAAACAAAAACTTAATTAATATACCTACATACAATAAATATACATACAACAAATAAAGTATGTGTATTATGTTAAAATTACTAGTATATATGAAATAAATATGAAAATATACAAATATGTATGATACTTTCTACAAAAAAATCTGTTTTTGAAACGGTTGGTCCGATTTTGACAGGATTATTATAGGCAGATAAGTTGAATTATAAGACTTAACTTAAGCTACTTCTATTTTAATTAACCCCCGAAGCAAAAAGAGGGGTGTTATGACTTTGATTGGTAAGTCTGTCTATGGACACGTAGCTCCGAAACAGGAGAACCGATTTGGATGCGGTTTTTTTTTATATAATAAGAAAACGTTTTAATTATTAAGAATTAAATCCGGCCTATTTCGAAGCGTACTCAGCTGCCGTCTCCTGTGTTAGTTTTACTTGCAATCAGTTGATATTAAAAAATGCTATTTTGTTAAAATTGTTGAAAGACAGTTGCATGACAAGTTTTGTCATCGAGTTAAGCTATACCAGCTATAGTAGTTATGACAGCAATATTAAACTACTTGGTTGATTTAGAATATCCTATAACACTGAGATTTCTTAGTCATAATGTAGTCGGTAAGCTGCAATGAATGAACTAAGTATGTTTTTAATCTAATATTTTTTTATATGTACCTATAGGTTAAGTTAAAATAAATTAGGTGTAGAACACCGGTTTAGTAGACAAAAATATACAAGTTTTCTTTAATATAATTGGCTTAGCGTTAAATTACACTAAAAGCTAGAAGTTGAGCTTGGAGTTATTAGTATGTTTTTTGACAGGTATAGCCCGTTGTAGTCACTTCATGAGCTCGTGTTACTTCGCCGCGAGCGTCCGCCGTCGGTTGCGGTTGGTGGGCATCCCCTGCGACACCACTTGTCCGAAGGAGGGCGGTCGATGGGGCATACGATCCGATCGCAAAGCCGTCCGTATGGGAGACGATGTGCCTGATACGTTAGTATTAAAAATCTTTTTGGCGTATAACTTCTAAAGAATCGTGATTTGAAATTCGATAAAACGGAAATAATTCGAAATGCATTTCTGTTTTTAAAATCATTCTTTTTTCCCTTAAAACTAGAATATTGCAACTTAAATAATGCTATAAGGCAAAGTAACATATCCAAAAATTAAAACTTACTGTTCTGTCTCTTTGATTGAAAGTTTTTAGTATTTGTATATCTTCAGATTATTATTAAAACTAGTCGCCCGTCGCATCGGCCGAAATTCGACCGTAATTTAAATTAAAAATCAAATGTCATCTGACATTCTTGACGTTGTGTCTTTTCATAGTAAGACATTGAATGTTCTATTTCATTTACTAAGTACATATGTGTTTGTGACAAATGCAAGGCAGTGTGTGTAATGTGTTTTTAGTTGATTTTATGTATGAAAAATGCATTATTTGAAAAAAATATTAACATTCTGCACTCCTTCTCTACGTCCACTATAACCGTGCAAAATTTCATACTAATCCGTCCGCGGCATATTACTTAAAAATCCGTCACAAATTTTTGCTTCACGTATTAATATAATAATAATACTCCACAGAGTTACTTTCTAAAAACGCGAGGATAAAAATAATTCCGTTTAAGCGTTGAGAAGTAACTATGGTTGCATACATCGTGCTGAGTAATCCGAATTTATACAAGTTTAGCGAACTTTCAGTTGAAATAAGTACCGTGAAAAAAATTGCCATGAGCCGATATCGCATCGTTACACGATGAGGCATAGTGCGACAATGAGGGGTAATGTTGGTTGTGCGTGGTGTAATCTTGGGTGTAAAAGGGAGTTTAGGGCCAAGACACCCCTTAGTATAGAGAAGAAAAAATCTGCAAACAGAATTATCTTTTTGTGTTTTTTCGTTTTTTTATAAAATTTTAATCCTAAACGAGCATGCAGTCGATCTGATGGTATTTGCACCTACCTCCATGGACGTCTATTGGCAACTTCATATAGAAAAGAGGTTTTATATGAAGACAATCACAGAAGCGTAGTTACTTTCGAGGACTAAGATGATCGCCTGAATAAAAATAAGAGAAAACTGGGAAATGTATTCCGGATATTTTTTTCCGACCCCCGCTGTTGCACTACCGCTTCGTCGTCAACCCATTATTCCCCCACTGCCCGGCACGGGTCTTCTCTCGGAATGGGAGAGTTTTAGGCCATAGTCCACCGCGCTGGCAAGTGCGAATTGGTGGACTTCATACACCTTTTTTTTTCACACACCTAGATTTTTTTAAGAACTTTCGGGTATGTAGGTTTTCTCACGATGTTTTCCTTCACCGAAAAGCAGTGATAATTATTTCAATATGCACATAAATCAGTGACGCGCGCCTGGGTTTGAACCTCAGACCTCCCGATTGAGAGGGCAAGTTTCAACCATTAGGCTATCACTGCTCTGATTCAACTACGGCTTCACACAACTACATGTATCTACTCTCTTGTTTTTAGAAATTATTTAATACCTGCTAGTTACATAGCATATACTAAATACTCAAAATGTAAATTAAATAATTAATAAAATATGTAATTCTTGTGTTTTCAGATCTAGAGGGATGTTCTGTGTGAAGGTGGACCACGAAGAGAACTGCCCCTTTGATTAATTATATATTTATAATAAAGTCAGCAGACATTTGTAAAATAATATGTAATTACCAAATCAGTTATGATAATATTTGGTTGTTTAAAATGTACTTTTTTATCGTGACTAATAGTTTGTGTTGTGCTTAAGTTATTAATAAGTATTGTTTATTGATCGATTGACATTAAGAATATCTTTTATGTAAACCTATAAGTAGAATATAATCATGCTACAAAATAGTGTTTCTAAATTTTTAAGCGTGCTCCCATTAAACTAAAGTTTATCAGATTGCAGCAGTGCTATAATTTAATTATCAACATTAATAATTGGATTGTGATCATACTTTCTTTAATGTCAGATTCAACATATTTGGTTCAATCGATTTCAAGTTATTGAGTAATAGGTAAATATGCAGCAAGAATCCGGTATCAATGTTTTTTTTATCAAAAGTAAATGTTAAAAATACGAAGAAATAGTGAATAAAAAGTCGATTTAAAAATGACTTAATTGAAATTTAAATCCATATAAATAAAATTGTAAGTGGGCAAGTGTACTAATTAGGGGCCAACAGTTATTAGACATCTTCAGCATTTAAGGAATATGTCTCTAAAATAAATGTAGAGAAATAAGAATATTGTATTGAAATAAAGAAATACACTGTTGTCTATTATTAAGGGAAGGATGAAATAATGATATGGGTGTGAAATAAACAGTAAATACCCCCTATAAGTTTGAATATATAGATATATAGAAGTAGGCAAAATTAGCACAAGACATATATAGCGGAATAAAAGTGAAGAATAAAAGAAAGAAATGGGATGAAAGGTAGACAGCAAACACAGTCTCTGATTAAGAGGATAGAGAAAAACATGTAGGTATATGTTGCAATACACGTGTTAAATATGTTACCGCAGCTTTTCTTCTATCTAAACATTATTTATCAGATAGATTATCAGTATTGGATGAGTTCGTAAGCATTTAAAAAATGTATAATAAAGTAAACTTAAAGAAAGAAATAGACAAATAATTGATAATTTAAAAACTGTATTAAACCAATATTTTTTCGATTACTTTTTTACAAGTTTGGTTTCTTGGGAAGGCTCAAAGTAACAGTTTTCGTTTCGAGGTACTGCTGGATTCCATCCTCACCCCTGGAAAAAAAGGAATAATATTAATATTTACCACTCACATGGCAACCGAAAACTTGTAAAAAAATTTGTAAAATAACATTTTGCTAATAATTATATACAAGTTGATTGTTTTTTGATAAATATCTGTTAAACAATATTTTAAAAATTATTAAATTATATAAATTAAATTTAGTGTTTTCTTACAATTCACGGCCAATGCCGGACTCCTTAAAACCACCGAAGGGCGCCTGAGCTACGACATGATCGTAAGTGTTAACCCTGAAAATGAAAATGGATAATACATAAATTCACGTATATTATTTAGTATCTACTTTATTATTTCAGAAAACCAAGACCTGAAAATCGAAATACTCTTATGGTATAAGTATAGTTAAACTAAAAAAAAAAGTTCCGATTACGGTAAATACACACTCGGTTTGTCTGGTTTGATATTTTGACATCGTTAGACTCTACCGAGTCTGTTGATACTTGCCGCGTAGGTACATAAACTAAGCGTAAGTGGTGTAAATAAAAAATATATATTACCACACAGTGCCGGCGCGTACGTGTTTAATGAAGGCCAAAGCGATGTTGAGGTCGTCGGTAACAACGCCAGCTCCGAGTCCATAGTTGGTGTCATTAGCACGGTCTACGATTTCCTCGAAGGTATCGAATTTTAGAATGCTTTGGACGGGTCCGAAGATCTGGTAAAGGATGATAATATTTAATATCAGAAAAACTCAAATCCAAATTGTTTAAGAAAGATTTGTGTGTAAGAAAGATTATATGTGATTATAGAACCAAAGCCTACATACTTACACAATAAATTAAGTAGCCCGAAAAGTTAAAAGCAAGTTGGAAATGAATCATCAACTACACAATACTCCTATAAAACTTTAAATATTGAGCTAGCATTTTTTACGAAAAATAAAAAGTAATCTGAGGGCCAATAGAGGAGTGAAATTAGGTTCTCGTGCCAGTCGCAATTTACTATTTGCTACTGCATTTTGTTTGAAAAATATGAACTAATATCGTCAGTAGTCCAATTGATTGATTGCTCGAAAAACACAAATTTTACAGGAGATTTGGTTAAAATTTACGAATTAATTAGAACACGATGAAAATATGAAATAAATGCCGTTAACTTCAGTGTAGTTCAAGCACCAAGTTTTCAATTTTGGACCTTTTTTCACTGTTCATTTAACTTAAAATTGACGAATTCTGAATTGTCATTATAAATATTTTCTTGCAAAGCAGCGAATTATTGTTATAACCTTATCCAAAGGTATCCATAATATCCATAATATTTAAAGCTTTTTGGTAGTTGATCAGTGTAACAAAGTAAAAGAAGTCGAATGTAATTTCAAAACATTACCTCTTCTCGTGCAATTTTCATGTCATCTTGTACGTCAGCGAAGACTGTTGGCTGGACGTAGTAGCCCACGTTTCCAAGTCGGCCACCACCAGCTACACATCGAGCACCTTCCTTTTTACCGGCCTCAATATATCCCAGTACTTTGTTGAACATTTCAGTGTCGATCTGTATCGAAAATATTATTTAAATCTTCTTTTATACTTTTATTGCCAAATCGTAATAATTATGTACATATATATTTTTTTCTATACTTTCAAAAGTAGGAACGCTTTAAAAATACGGTTTTGTATAGGTAATACATACTTGAGGTCCTTGTTGAACATCTGTGTAGGGGTTTCCAACAGTCCTCTTCTTGGCAATTTCCGTAGCCTTAGCTACAAACTCGTCATAAATGCCTGACTGAACGTAGGTCCTGGTTCCCGCAACACAGCACTGGCCAGCGTTCGCAAACGCAGCACGGTGGGCAATATTAGCTGCTTTCTCCACTAAAATGTAACATTAATATAGTAAAAATAGTATTGAATTTCGTTAATCTAAACATTTCAACAATCCAAACAAACATCGATCGAAATTATTCTGTATGGTCATTTGAGGCACACACCCAAACTTTATTGCCAATTACAAAATGGTGTTAGAAAATTACGCTACAATACTCCTAGGCTGTCAATTTTATGAAATTATCTTTAGAAAAATATTATTTTACATAAAACGTAGCCAAAATAACGTGTTCAATCTTATGTAATTCAATTTGGTTGTTTAATAAATTTGGTAAGCTTATTATGTTGCTAAAGCCTCACATTTAATGTCTAACAACATGAATAGATTAAGACTTAAAATGTTAATTATGTTTAGAACCAGTTTTCATGTATTTACCATCTACATCGTTGAAAACGACTAACGGGCTTTTGCCTCCCAGTTCAAGGGTCACACGTTTCAGGTTGACGGCAGCTGCGGCGGTCAAAATAATACGGCCAACCTAAAAAAGGTAATCATTTAATTTGTTCATATTGCTACAATTTTCACGAATTCGCACTTGGCCAGCGCCGTGGACTATGGCCTAAACTCTCTCATTCTGAGAAAAGACCCGTGGCCAGCAGTGGGACAATAATGGGTTGACGACGAGGCTACAATTTTCAAGCTATGCTTACTACATGATAGTAAAGAATACAAGAAGTTCTTGCGTTCAAAAATTCACTGTATTAAAACGTGGTAGAAACCATGTACAAATGTCCGATCAGAAATGTAAATGTATGTATATGTGTATGTTTCATGTAGATGTATAACAGTCACTAATTTTAATCCATTCTAAACTTTAAACATTTACTTACCTCAGTTGACCCAGTAAAAGCGACTTTGTCAACTTTGGGGTGGTTTGTCAATGCAGCTCCAGCAGTTGGTCCATAACCGGGGATGACGTTTACGACACCAGGGGGGAACCCAGCTTCCTTGATCAAAGCGGCCATCGCAAGAGCAGTTAGTGGAGTTTGTTCGGCAGGTTTCACGACGACGGTACATCCTGTTAAGGAAATATCCACTTAGTATTTGTAACAAGTGAAACATATAAAATGGAAATTGATTGATACTAACCGGCAGCTAAAGCAGGTGCAATCTTCCATACAAACATAGGTATAGGATAGTTCCATGGCAAAATTGAACCACATACTCCCACAGGATCCTTCAGAGTAAATGTTAAAACTTCACCATCTGAAATAATAAAAAAATAATAGTTATGTATGTTCACTAGGCATAAAGTGATTGTTTACACCAAACTGTAAGCAACTCCTAATTAGCCTAATAAGAAAGAAAGATCGTAGTGCAGGAATGTGAAAACCGAAAACAAGCTGCTGTAATAAACAACCTTCTTACAGTTTTGCGTCTTTGGGAGTTACAGTTCTGGTTTCTAGGTTCTGATGTATAATAATATTAAAAGATACAAACCAGCAGGAATGGTGTTTCCGAGAATCTTATCAGCTTTTCCAGCATAATATCTGATGATTGTTGTTGCCCACAAAACTTCATTTGTTGCTTGTATTACTGGTTTACCGCAATCCAAAGTTTCCAGTTCTCCTAGGTATTTATAGTCTCTCTCCACGAGATCTGCCAACTTCAGGAGGAGACGACCTCTTTGCGAAGCGTCCAGTGTGCGCCATTCCGAATATCTTTCGAATGCTTTTGCAGCGGCTTCAACAGCTAGATCAACATCAGCCTAGAAATTAGATATTTCGTATTACGTAGGTATGTATTTATTCTTTAATGTAGCTGTACCTTTTTGTATATTATGCTTCGTCGTCTTTCCCTCAACCTTTTATTTTAATTTGTTTATAAATTGGTGCTATAAATCAAGCAAACTTTCTATACTATTACGTTACCAACATTACATTTCTTTTACAAAAAATTAACAACCTTTCTCTGCTACACTAATTCTTAAGAACAGAACTATATATTTATATAGGACTTTATATTTTAAAAATAGTCAAAACATATTCTGGGTTTTATATGCATCAAATTCGATAAAAATAGGTCGTTAGTTATTTAATGTCTTGCATAAGTAAAAAAAATTACCTTGTCCCCTTCGGCGACCTCTACAATCACGGACTCATCCTGAGGATTGATAGTAGGGAAGGTCTTCTTGCTCACAGCATCCACCCACTCGTTGTTAATGAACAACTGGAAATTTATTGCACAATATTATGTAAATAATCTGTTTACATAGGCTGTATTTACTACCGCTCAAATTATGCTGTTTCATTACTGTATATGTTATCTATTCAACTGTTATCATTGCACCATGTCTGGCATATCTCTTATATCAGACATGTCTTTGTAAAAAATATGGTTCATTTTTATAATAACAGTTAATATAATACCGGCGTCCATTGAAACATTCTAGTTGTTTTATACAACGAACTGCGATGCCACCGATTCTTTAATACTTTGATCATTCAAGAATAATGAATACACAGCTATACTTTACAGCTGTAAAAACATAAACAACATTACATAACAAAAGAAAAAAGTAATGAAATTAGCGAAGGTCTGTTGCATTAATTACATTTTCTTTTAATCTGCAGGAAACGTCCAGTTTTGATATCGTCTGGTGTTATTTAAAGGCCCTTTTCTGAAAATCTTTCCAATTCGCTCCAAAAGGTTCCAGTTTTCCCTTTAAATTTTTATGTTAACTCTTTAGAACTGCATAAGAAGTTGATGAAGTTTTATCCACTTCGACTGTTGTGGTATTGTCATAAAAAGATAATCAATTTGTTTTTATTTCATTTTTAGTTAGCAGAAACAGCTGAAGAATGGGAACAATATGAAAAAGATTTTCAGAACCAGTGGGATGCCACTCTTGGTGCATGGTGCCCCTGATGGCAAACACTTGGAAATAAAGAATCCTGGATCTGGATGATACAACTATAACTACTACTACAACTGAAACTATAATGCCAAGTTGGATTAACAAAAGAGAAAGATAATAACACTCAACAACTAGAAGGAAGTGTTTTTGGTGTACTAGCTACTCGTTATGTCGTTTCTGTAGTTCCGGGATCAGAATAGGGTTACGGTATCCCCTGCCTGACGAAAGAGGCGACTAAAAGGGGCTTCCGGGATTGCGGGTGGCTAGAGTGGGAGCTTGAACCGTCCAGCCAGGCGATCGCATACCGTCGTAAAGACTAGACTAGAAAGTTATGGAGTATTTCCTTTTGGTCCTATAAGAACATTGTAGTGACTTGTTATCCACACAGTTTATTGAGACAATCCTTTATATACGACATTACTGTTTTATGAAGACAAAGAATTAGAAATAAAACACTGACGATCCCTGAAATTATTCGTGATGACAAAAATATGGTGCAACAAAAAAATTACTGGTTAAATATTTGTTCAATCATTGCGCAATCTTCAATTTTGGCCCTAAATAAACTTAAATAAATAAAAGGCCCATGAAGGTTTGGTATTGTTTGTCAGTTTCATAATTTCATTTCATATTCTAAATAAATTTAAAAAAATAAGGGAAATAGAGCTTTTAACGGCTTTTTGGACAATCAAGACCAAATTAACCAACCTCCAGTTTTTATTTAACTCATGTAACCGTTCTGCTTTGTTTAATAGACACATTAAAAAACTATTTTTCATTTTCACCATTATTTTTTCAACTGATAATCTTAAAACAAGAAACTTCGAGTTTCAAGTTGTTTTTTGTTTCCGGTAAGACGGTTTTTATCGAAGGTTCAGTTCTTTATTTTAGTTTTGTTTTTTTCCTATAGTGTATTTTCTTGCTTACTAATTGTGTTAAAAGTATTGTAAAGTTTGTGAGGATGTATGTGTGTTGGTACCTACTCTTTCACGCAAAAACTACCGGTGTGATTTCGCTGAAATCTGGCAAACAGATTATTATCTGGATTAATATACAAGATACTCATCACTGTGCACGTGACCGGGTGAAGCGGGGGGAGATGTCAGAATAAACTAGCATTAAAAACTTTAGTTTATATTGATGTAAATTATACAAAAGCGCAGGAAGTAAAAGGTAGTCAGGCATATATGTATGTTAGTTACATGCAAACTTTTCAATTCTGAATATTCGCTTATTTTATTTATTGTAACATGTAGTATCTAATAATTGTGACATGTAAGAAGTATATTAAGAATAGTAATTTAGACTATCATTAAAAATAATTAGAAAGTTACAATAATATCTGTATGTAACTCATCCAATAATTTGCTATACGCCGGCCGGTAAAACCGTGTTTTATGCCTACAAAAAAACGTCCCGAGAATTTCTATACCACCTTTTTAGTTATAATAGTGGTGTAAAAAAATACATACCTTAGTGTACTTGATCTCAACGTTCGCCATTATGTTCCCGGTAACAAGCGTGTCAGCCCAACGTTCGATTCCTACAAAGTGTCTGATAGTAATTTATACTCAGAGAGTTATCAATTGTGTACCGTATCGCATACATGAGTCGCGTGAAAATTCGTTGCAATAGGGTTGTCACCGTCGTCCCTTTAGTCCGGCTACAGTATCCGTAATGCTTGTGGTAAAAGGCGACTAAAAGGGGCTTCTGGGGTTGCGGGCGGTTAGAGTGGGAGCTCGAACAGTTCGATCAGGCGACCCCGGCAAGGACGGCGATATATATGGTCGCGTACTGTTGTAAAGTCTAGACGGGCTCAGCCGTCCACCTGGAAGGATCCTGATGAAGTGGCAAAGCGCTCAGAAGACTCCGGTTGCGTTCCTTAGGAGATTCTGGAGTCCTCTGTGTAGCGCCAAAGAAGGCCACCGTTTAGCACCGTAAAAATCCCACATAAACCTGGTGCACTTCCCACGGCGTCGGATACCTTGAACGTTTCACCGTGGAGAACAAAAAAAAGGGTTGTCACTATAGTTCAACCTTCAAATCTTCAATTCTGATAATGTAGCTATGCAGGCTGGATAAGCCGTATGAGTTTGGTACTTATTGCTTACAATACATTACAACCCGTTCCTGGGAGTACATATGACGAAAAATATCGCTTAGATTACCTCAATCCTGAAAATGTATTGTTATGTTATGGCTTAGAGTTAATTTTAGCTGTAGCTTTTTATATTGGATTAATTTGGGTTGAAACATAAAAGAAAACATAAAAACCAAGAAAGGTGTAAAAAGAGCTCTCCTCCAAGGCCGGCGATGCATTGGCGACTCCTCTGGTGTTGCAAATGTCCATAGGCGACGGTGACTGCTTTCCATCAGGTGGCCCGTCAACCTTATCGTTAGGTCTAACTAAAAAAGTAAAATAAAAAAACAAGCGAGTAGGGCTCGGTAGCGCCCTGCTAGCAGGTGCGCCCAGTTCATATAAATTGTAAAAGTGTTGTATGTTGTGTTTAAATTTATTTTTAATTTGTGATTTAAGTTGAGGTTTAATTAATGTTTGCAATAGTATATGCACGAAGCAAACTTAGCGATTTTATATATATTATTTAAATCACTTTTAATTTTTTTGTGGTGTGGAAGTCGGTGGATATTTTTTATCATTTTTTTTGTATTATTTTAATTTTAAAATCCTATTTAGTGTTTGGCGGAACGAAGTTCGCCGGGTCAACTAGTTTTTCAATAAATCATCTATATTAATATTATGAAGTGTTTTTTTTTTCAACGCACTTATCTTTGGTGTACTACCAACCTACCTACTAAACAAATTTAAATATATCCTTTATAAATGTGATACGACATTTATCGAAAATGGTTTTAAGCTACTTTTTTCATATAGGATAACTAAAACCAGAGATACATGCAGCCAAACATTGACCCTTTTTCGCTAAGGAGTCCCGTATATAAAGAAGGTCAATTAAATTAGACATTACCGTGTTAGTCCAGTATGTAGTTATGAAAAACTGGCTTATACAATTTCTATACTATTTCACTTGAGTTTAAAAAAGGTCTACCAACGTGGCTAATCTGGTAGATGGAGATTTTTTTGGAGATGATGTAGAAACTAGTTATCCGCTTAAAAGGCCTTTTAAAAGGAGGCCTGTGAATAAGTTGGAACTCGGCATAAAAGGTTTTTAGGTAATCTTTGCTACTAACTTGTTTCACTTGGAAACATATGCATCTAAAAGAAGCTAAATACGTTTAAAATAGGGTATTTTAAACGCCGAACTCTTTTGATGCCCACTTAGCTTCAACATCCAAATGACCTCGAAACTACACATAACACGTGATGGCAACTCCCAGATATGAATCAGTTAAAAAATGTCTATAATTATTCTAAGTAAACAGACTGTTTCAAGTGAAACAATAGAGCGGCAAAGTTTTCAAAACTTTTTATGCAGAGTTTCAATTTATTAGGCCACTTGTAATAAAATCCTTTATGCGGATTACTTTATTCTGCTCCACCGTGTAAAAAAACGATCTACCAGATCAGCAACGTAAGTAGGCATTTTTTTTAAATGCAAGTGAAATAGTGGAAAAGTGCAAGATTTCACGTTGTTTCTCCTTAAATATATTTCGAGTTTCCTTTCTATGATATCCATACGTTTAGTTAGCGTATTGTATTGCTGAGTATTCGTTTTTTAACGGTTATGGTATTAACCTTATAGTAGTTTGTGTGTTGTTTGTGTATTTTACCTAATACTAAATTTTCCTTTAAAGCTAGTGGCCGTTCTATAAGTACTGTCTGAATAACTTTAAATAAATACAAATAATAATACAATATATAAATAGTATAGTATGTATGAGTAAATTAAAACAGTAATTTATTTAAAATGTTATCTCTGGCTCATCCCTATTAAATTTAGTTTTAAACCCTTAATCTCATATAATCTGAATATTATCTTATAAATATATTTTGATACGACAAAAACATTCCTACCTACGTTTCAATAATCTAACAAGATTTCTTACAATATAGTTGTGTAAGTTTTATTTATATTTTTATCATATATTATGGTATTTTCAAAACGAGTCTGGAAAGTACTATTTAAAAAATATAAAAATAATAAGTTATCATTCTAGCTTCATATTTATAGATTTTACCAATATTAGTATCTTTGGTAGCGCCAAAGTTGATAAGTATCACGTAATCAGACAGTGATTTTTTTTCATTTCATTTTGATAAAAATAACATAATAAGTGTATAAAAAATGTAACATACTGAAAGCTATTTAAATTACCAGTGAAGAGAGACACCAATTATTTTCGGGGACAGTAAACAATGGTATTGAAATTGTAATACTCTGAATACATTACCATTATATTATTTAGGATTCTCTTGAAAAATCACTTTTGAAAACGTATTTTTAGGAGAAAAATTGATTTGGTACAATTTTGTCTGGACTGGTTTGACGTTTTGAATTTTAAACAATATTTTAAATGTTTTTCAGCTCATCATACAATCACGTCTGTTGATAAAATTAATCGTTCAAAGGTTCATAATATTAACTGTTATCTAGCCGACCACGAATTTTATTTTTAGATTGATAGTAGTATTGTCTAAAATGTGTAATTTTAAGTGAGGTGAAGCATTATTGTTATTTTAAACTTATAGATCAGTTATTTTTTGTTAAAAATTTAAAGAAAGTTGAAATAGTGGAAATATTTCGTTACTTTTTTGACTTATTTATTTAAGTATTCAAATAAAAATTTCGTACTCATATCCAGGATTATTTTTGAAATTATTATTATATTTTATTGCAGAATATTGTCAGACGACTAAAATAGTATATAGATCATTAATTTCTTATTCTAATTAATATTACGCCTAGTAACTGTTAATTCCAAAATTAATAATTTGATTGTGACCATGCATTGTTTAATAAATTTTTATCGACCGATGCGATGGGTCTATAGATCAGATAGTTTTGGAACAGCCCGTAACCATTTTAAAACTAAGAATCTGAGTTTAAATAAAAGTAATAAAAAAAATAAAATTCAAAAAATGTATTAAAACAATATAGTGTCATTTGGTTTGGTTGTTTTTCGGTTAATTTTACAACTGCGGCTTCTTGGGAAGGTTCAAGGTAACAGTCTTCGTCTCAAGGTACTGCAGGATTCCATCCTCACCCCTGAAAAGGGAATAATATTAATATTTGGCATAGTTTTAAAACAGAGATACTAAGAGATATCAATTTTGTAAAATATGTCAATGTATTCTTACAATTCGCGGCCAATACCGGACTCCCTAAAACCACCGAACGGTGTCTGAGCTGCTACATGCTCGTAGGTGTTAACCCTGAAAATTTAAATATATAATATGTACATATTAATTACATACAATATTTAGTATTTTAATTATTGATTATTTAAGAGAACAAAGTCCAGGAAACTTTAAATATACACAGGTACAGGTGGTAGAATCAGTGTAGTTCGACGGGGAAAGTACCACCGCCACACCTATTTCTAGTGTAAAGCATTTTTATATAAGGGCACCATCGTAGTCGTCGTGAGTAGCAACGCATCTGTGATTGACTCAGATGGAATTCATGTTTTTTATGAAACTGTTTACAGATTTGCATGGGCGGCAGTTACCATTTACCATCAGGTGGACTCGTTTGCTACTTCCATCAGATAAAGAAAATGGTCAACTATACTTGAAACTGAAAGAAAATAAATTAAATTTTGCATAATAGGTATATTACCATACAGAGCCGGCACGGACGTGTTTGATGAAGGCCAAAGCAGTGGTGATGTCGTTGGTCACGACGCCAGCTCCGAGACCGTAGTTGGAGTCGTTGGCACGGTCTACAATCTCCTCGAAAGTTTCGAACTTGAGAATGCTTTGGACGGGTCCGAAGATCTGTTAAATGATGAATATAATTAAATGTAACAAAAAAATATATTTTAATTGTTTACAATGGATAGATTTGGTATTTTTAATTGTAATTTTAAAATTATAAGTAATTTCAGGATTAATGAAATAGGCCTAAAGACCCACGAACGTAGTCACAAAGTTGAAAATGTATGGATGATATGATGATATGATCAACAACTATTTCGAATCATACAGCCTGCCTTTTCTATGAAAAATAAATAATTAGTGATCGATGGACCAATCGGTGGATGAAATTGGGTTCGCTTGTTGATCATACGGCACCCCCTACTGCTGGGTATTGTCAATCATATCACCGTGAGTATAGGTGTTATCAGAGAAGCGAGTTCGATTGCTCTTATAATTTTGTATACAGGTGTACATTATATATATTGATCTTTTGGTAGTTGTTAATAAAACATTACCTCTTCTCGTGCAATTTTCATGTTATCTTGTACGTCAGCGAAGACTGTTGGCTGGATGAAGAAGCCCACGTTTCCAAATCGGCCACCACCGGCTACGCATCGAGCGCCTTCCTTTTTACCGGCCTCAATATATCCCAATACTTTGTTGAACATTTCCGTGTCGATCTGAATTGAAAACAGTATTTATAACTTGTTTCATAACTTAATTTAATAGTAGTTCACTTCGTTGTAATGTATTTGCGTTAAGTTTTTTACATACTTGAGGTCCTTGCTGAACATCGGTGTAGGGGTTTCCAACAGTCCTCTTCTTGGCAATTTCAGTAGCCTTAGCTACAAACTTGTCATAAATGCCCGATTGAACGTAGGTCCTGGTTCCCGCAACACAGCACTGGCCAGCGTTCGCAAACGCAGCACGGTGGGCGATATTAGCTGCTTTCTCCACTAAAATGTAACAAATATATTGTAAAATTAGTGTTGGATGAAAAACGTTCAAAAATTTTCAATTAGAATTATTTAGTTTTATTTACGGCATGGACTTATTATTACGCTATTATACAACTTCGCTGTGTCTTTTTAAATTGTCCTTAGAAACATGAGAGATATAAACAAACTAATTAAAATGAAATACAACTAAAATTTGTAGGTATATTCATTCAATAGTTGAATTTGGTTGTCTATAAATTTGGTAAGTTTCTTATTTTATTAATACCTCTTGTTAAATAAAAATAAAAATAAACTTTAATTAGGACTTAGAGTAGTTGTAATTAGATATAGGCTTCATGTACTAAGCTATGTAGTTTACCATCTGCGTCGTTGAAAATGACCAAGGGGCTTTTGCCTCCCAGTTCGAGGGTCACACGTTTTAGGTTAACGGCAGCAGCAGCGTTCATGATGATACGGCCAACCTACAAAAAACAAGTATGAATCAATATAGAAACATAAATTTTAAGCCTATTTCTACAATTTTTTAGCTTTGTATAACTACATAATGCTAAAAATATGAAAAGTTCTCGCTTTCAAAGTGAACTCTTTTGCATATCAGTAAATATGGTTGAAGCCATGTTTAAATGTTCTATAAGAAATATGTTCGATTGAATGACTTCACTTATTTCATATTTTTCTAGAGTTTCAATATTTACCTCCGTTGATCCAGTAAAAGCAACTTTGTCAACTTTAGGGTGGTTAGACAATGCAGCTCCAGCAGTTGGTCCATAACCGGGGATGACGTTCACGACACCAGGGGGGAACCCAGCTTCCTTGATCAAAGCGGCCATCGCGAGAGCGGTTAGAGGAGTTTGTTCCGCAGGTTTTATGACGAGAGTACATCCTGTTAAGAAATATTAACCAATTGTGACATGATCATAAGATATGAACTAAATGATACTATATGCGACACGTGAATTATGTTATTGAAATTTAATTGACACTAACCGGCAGCCAAAGCAGGCGCGATCTTCCATACAAACATAGGAATAGGGTAGTTCCATGGCAAAATTGAACCACATACTCCCACAGGATCCTTCAGTGTAAAAGATAAAACTTCACCATCTGAAATAATACAAACAAATATATTATAATTAGTATCTTTACTTAGTGTAAAGTGAAGTCAACGCCAAACTGTGAGCAACGTATAATTACCAAATAAAAGCTATTTGGTAAGAATAGCAAATATAATTTTAAAAAGCTAAACATAGTGTAACGCAGCAGTGATGAGATGCTTTAATGTGGCGTGGTGCAGTGACAAAGGAGGTGCGGTGTGGTGACGAAGGAGGTGCGGTGAGGCGAGGGGGTGAGGAGAGGAGAGGTGCGATGATTGACGTGGCAGAGCTGTCATTATTGAAAAAGAATTGAGAATAAAATGTTGGTTAGAAGTATTTTTCTGGTGTCTTATTTTACAGCGTTATAATAGTGTAAACAGCGACCACGAAACAAGTTGCTGTAGCAGATAATCGACGGTCTAAAACAATTCCTATTTAATTTTAGTTTTTATTTATCTCGGCTTCCTATCGAATATGTAATACGAGTACTGTAATAAGATACGAACCAGCAGGAATGGTGTTTCCAAGAATTTTATCAGCTTTTCCGGCATAATATCGGAGGATAGTTGTTGTCCACAAAACTTCAGTTTTTGCTTGTTCAACTGGTTTGCCGCAATCCAGAGTTTCCAAATCTGCTAGGTATTTGTAGTCCCTCTCCACGAGATCGGCCAACTTAAGGAGGAGAAGACCTCTTTGCGAAGCATCCAGTGTACGCCATTCCGAATATCTATGGAATGCCTTTACAGCAGCTTCAACGGCGATGTCAACATCAGCCTAGAAATTAAATATATTTGTGATATGTGTAAAATTTGTTTTAATGTTACAGTGTTATGTTATAGAAAAACAAAAAAACTGTGTATACCTCCTATACATAGTATTTTGTTTTTCTATTGCTTCTCTCCTTCCCTCAACATCTCATTTTAAAGGTTATAAAAAAAATATATACGTGACGAATAGATAACCTCTTTCCTTTGGGAAGTCGGTTAAAAATACAATTCCACGCTTTATAAAATAAGTAAAACCATGACTAATATTACACTTATTTCTATTCCTAAACCATAAAAAGACTTGTCCTGCTTTAGAAATACTTATGAGTAGGACTTTAGCTATGTTTTTTTAAAATAGATAGCCTACGTAGATATTCCGTGTTTGTTTACGTCAGCGACTATAAAAATAGACCGTTAGCTATTTAACATTTCCTTCATGAATGAAGATTTTGTTACCTTGTCTCCTTCGGCGACCTGTATGATCACGGACTCATCCTGAGGGTTGATAGTAGGGAAGGTCTTCTTGCTCACAGCATCCACCCACTCGTTGTTAATGAACAACTGGAAACATATTGCACAATATTATGTAAATAATCTGTTTGTATTTTTAGAATGACCTACGTTCAGATTATTCACAAACATAACTATATACCTACTCGTATGTTATTTACACAATTGTTATCATGGGGCATGTTTAACATTTCATATAGGTATCAGTAATGTTAACTGTATTCTTGAAATTATCTTGTGGTTGTTATTAACTAGCTGACCCGGTGAACTTAGTTCCGCCTAAAAGTCAAAATTCTAAAATTATCGGTGTTCCTACACTATATTTATGCATTTATAAACCTTACTCGTGAATCACTCTATTTAAAAAACTGCATTAAAATCCCTAGCGTAGTTTTAAAGATTTAAGCATACATAGGGACAGACAGCATGAAGCTACTTTGTTTCATACTATGTACTTAGTGATAATTTATGGATCACATTTGTACATATATACCAAGGTTGGAGGGAAAGTTCTGTCGTATATTGAATAGGCAATTTAGTTTCGTTAGAAACGAAAAAAATCTGGCTAGTAAGTTATTCGGATTTTTATGTTTGTTTAGCTGTTGTATAATAATATGGGTCTTTTTTACCGATCGTCATTTACTCATAATATTTAAAGTGAAAGAATTGGAAGTTCATTTACGATGTTGCGTTTTGTATGAATTCTAAAATAGGAAAAACATCGATTGTATGTAAAAAATGTGC
The DNA here is from genome assembly GCA_949699795.1 of Spicauda simplicius. Classification (NCBI taxonomy): domain Eukaryota; kingdom Metazoa; phylum Arthropoda; class Insecta; order Lepidoptera; family Hesperiidae; genus Spicauda; species Spicauda simplicius. The sequence goes on along the minus strand of OX453066.1, from coordinate 13,878,566 downwards.
GATATTTGGAAAACATTGTAAATGTTAGTACTTCTTTAAGATGGTTTACCAGATTTCGTTCCGGAGATCTGAGCCTCCAAGATCGATCTGGACGACCATTTAAGATAACCAATGATGACTTGCGATCCATGTTTGATAATAATCCATATTTAATAATTCAAGAATGGCAGAGGAGTATGGCATTCATCATAAGATTGTTGGAGGAGGAGAATAATAATAGATTATTAATATATATAATGATACAATATAATGAGACAATATTAATCCAATAAGTTCCATATGAATTAACGGAAAAGAATTTGTCTGATCGTGTAAGAATGTGTTTATCACATCTAATTAGACACAATTTGAAGCTTGTTTTTGGACAAGTGGATTTCTGGAGACGAAAAGTGTATTCATTACGAGAATATTAGGAGAAAAAAATACTGTAAACATTATCGACAACAGTTCCAAAACCAAGTGAGCCGACCTACGACTTAATTTAATTTTATCAGTTCTAATGATACGCAGCAAAGGACATTTACCTTTCAGAACTTACATAAATGATATTAGGTAGGTACATAAATGTGATGTCAATAAGTGACGGTCATTTAAAAATAGCTTTATGATATCTTCTTGTTTCCAACTCAAACGTAATTTTACTGATAAAAAATTGATGTCATTATACCTAATTGCCATAAAAAGGTTTTTTAACGTGTATATTATATTAGGTTTAAATTACTAACTTATTTCTACATCTAGTATATTTAGTACATTCTAATATACATTTATCTGTACCTATTTGTTTAAAAATTGAAAACTCGTGGAAAATGCCATAAACGATACACACGCGTATGATGACAAGTCATTGGGTTTAACAATAGTCCATTTAGACTCGTTTCAATACCCGGAAGTCCATAGCGACAGTAAACGAGGTAAAATTAGACTTCGCAAGTACTGTAGCATACTGTGGAACGTTATTACGGTTATACGAATGAAGGCAATCTGTTAGAACTTTACCATACGATAAAACAAGAAGTTAACCCTATTTGTCCTAATAAAAAAGACAATATTAATTAACTAGTGATTATAATAAATAAATATAGAAATAAATATTAATCGAACACAGTTTGTGTGCAATCAACGAAGCATTTAATTAGGGTTTAAAAAAGAAAAGAAAGACGTTATTCCTTATGCCAAGGAAAGCCAAGGTATGATTTCAAAACACACAACATACATCATAGTAATCATACTAATCCTACTTCATACTAATATTACAAAAAGGCGAAAGTTTGTGAGTGTGTATGTTTGTTACTTCTTCACGTCTTAACGGCTAGAGCGATTTTCATCAAATTTGACAGGGAGTTAGCTGTCACTCCAGATTAACATATAGGCTACTTTTTATTGTGGGAAAATATCACATTTCCATGGGACAATCGATACGTCAATTTATTTTAACGCGGACAAAGCTGCGGGGCTCAGCTAGGTAAAATATATGTGAGGTGATAGATCCTCCTTTCTTTCTAAAGGCATTATAAATTGAGGTGAGTAGACTTAGCTCTGAGTCGGTTTGAATATTCAGATCACATATTGCATGAGCCGGAAGTGAGGCTCATACTATGATGTACAGCTCACGGCTCGAAATGTATAGGTCAGATTAGAATTTTATCTGCATGTTAGCATACATTTATGGTCAGCGTTTGATTCATTATGCGATAAAATCGTAAAGGCTAGATAAGTTCTTTAATATCATTGTTATGACAAGGTACTGAAGGTATCTATGTAGGTACCTACCTACATATTGTTTGTAGATAGCGATTGATAGCAATATCAGACAAATAATTCACCGGTAGAGTGTTAGATGGCGCTCATTCATTATTTTACTTATCGGATATTTCTTGTGCTTGTTTTTTGTAAATGGTTAGGTATTAGGTATCTACCAAATACACATTTAAAGTAATTCAACGTTATACTGATAGATGCCGCTAATATAATATTTCACTAAGCGAGAATTGCTCGTAGTGTATCTTATCAACAAGATGGCAAAGTTAATCGTTGGTTAATAAAAATCAAATTTGTAGATCGTTTTATTTTAAAAAAATAATTGCTACAAATTTATGTATAAATAAATTTTCAGTTTAAATGTATTTGATTGTTAAATAACAAAAATAATAACATTTTATTAATCTGTAAATATAACTTGTCAAACAGTAGGTAAGTACTTGTTCGGTATGTCGATTTTGTCTCGCGCAGAGGCGTAGGTATAGCGCGGAATCGGAAAAAATTTTAGTTTTATTGCGATTCACGAAAAAACAATACATTTGAGTTTCATTTTAAATATACAGAGACAAAATCGACATACCAATCAAAATCTATTTACCAATGTTGCTCACGACACCTACGACTTAGGAGCTGCGTGAGCGAGCAATTAAATACAGATTGTACATACATTAGCCTCCGACCGAAGGTCGATTTTTGGCCACAACCCTTGGTCGAAGCCGAATCCGAAAAAACCATACGAAAACAAGCCATAGATCTCATTACAATTACTTTGCAACTTCTCTTAAACGATAACATTTGAACATATAATGTGAATTTCCAATAAAGCTTGCAAAGAAGGCCCAGCCGAGAGTGTGTTTATCCCAGCGCATCACCATTTTCACATTCCAGTTTGTCCAATTTTGTAGCCCATTGTGGATTTTTTGGCTGAAGGTGGCCGAAGTTCAAGTCGAAGCCGAAGCTTCGGCTTCGAACTCACACCCTCTAGAACGCGAGTTACGATTCTTGACACTTGTTCTTAGAAAAAGGTTAGTTGAGCTGGATTGCAGTTTTTTTAAAGATTGAAGTAGCAAGCGAGCATGCAGCACACCTGATGGTAAGTGGACACTGCCGCCCAAGGACGTCTGTAAGCAACTTCATACTGAACATCATGTCTATCTGAATTCAATCACAGACGTGTTAGACTAAGATGGTTGCCTCATATGTGTGCTGGCAACTACACCCTTCCATCGAAACGCTTCCTTAGAACTGCTTCACGCTAGAAATAAGTGTGGCGGTGCTACTTCTCCAGTCGACCTACCCGAAAAGTGGTAGAACCGATGTAGTTCACGTGTTTTGGTTTATTTACCCCTGTTTGGCGATAGATTTGCAATCAAGTGACAACCACTTATTAATTAGGCTTTAATTTATAGGAAATCAATTATTTTATTCATTGTCACGCAAGTATAGTAAAATAGTGAGTTAAATTTTCATAATCGAGTTGTTATCGTTTGTTGTCTAGCACTCGTGCAAATTGTGCTCTGTCTTTTGAAATATTTTGTGTAGCAACCGTTTATCATTACTTACCTATAATTAGGCGTAAATTACATAATTGGAAATGATAAAAATATTTTTCACCAAAATTTGTTTATTTGTGTCAGAGTTTTTACTGTTAAATATAAAACTTAGATAACTAGAATTTCCTATCTAAATAATGAATTAAGTAAATAATCAGGAGGAATAATTTTCCAATTTGCAATAATGTAAAATCTATTAAACTTTGAATTTGCAATAAATGCTACTAGTAATAAATGATCTAATGCTATGTTTGAGTGTTTACAAAGCGGTTAATCCTATGCCGATGGGTTGGTGCGGTAACTTTGGATATTTCACGAATACCAGACAATAAAACTATCATCGACGTTGGATAGATGACTGAACCATTTGATAAAAGGTTTGGTTTGCTATAGATATCTGTAACAATTATCTTTTAAAATGTATTTGACGTCGACAAACCCATTTATCATCAATCGATGGCAAGGATTGAAATTGATCTATTGGTATGCCAGCATCACTTAGGATCTCTTAAGATTTTATTTAGAAAATCTTTTAAGATTTTAAGTGATATTTTACGGTTTCATTTAATAATGGTTATGATGGGTAGTTTGCGCGCATCTCGTTTAAGCATTTGCCAAAACCAGAATTAAGTGTGTAAACACTAGAGCAATACTGGATATAAGTTGTGAGTATTCACATAGGTACATATTAAGATATTTCTTTGTGTGAAGGTTTTTTATTAATGTGTGTTTATCAGGGGGTCTCAAGTGATTTTTTAACAGACTTTCAAGAAGGTTATCAATTCTTCTGTATTTTATTTATACTTGTTACTTGATTACTCTGGAGTGGGTGAACCGATTTCAATGTTTTTTTTTTTTTTGAAAGGTAATGCGTTTCATGAGGTCCCATTTTTTTTAGTTCACTTTTGACAATGGCATTCATAAGAAAATTATTCATTAGTCTTAAATTTGCATTATTGACACGCTTTTAATATAGATTTAAATAGCGTTTTTAAATTAATATTCTTATTTTCCATGATATTTTCACGACAAGAAGGATTTTACAATTAAGTACATATTTATTTGAATACGGAACCTTATTATAACAATTATTTTTTATAACGAACACAGAGCTTTGATTAACTTAGAAAAATAAAGGATATCAAAAGATCAATTTTACGATTTTTGTAATTTCCGTTTGTGTAGTTACAAACCTACTCGTTAAATCGATATTTCATTAACGGGTATCGCAATTATTTATCGCAAAGAAAATTTACGGGATGTATTAGAAACAAAAATAAACTGCCCACAAAAATAAATCCATGTTGGTATTTATTTTATCGAAAAATAAAAGAAAAAAAGAAAGTCTGTCATTCTGAGAGAAGACCCGTGTCCAGCCGTAGAACAATAAGGGGCTGACGAGAGAGATTTACTTTTTAAAACCGAACATACATTTCAAAAAATAAGAAAAGAGTGGCTTTTGCGGGCTTTTTTGGATAATCAATTAAAAATATTGAGAAAACCAATAACATAAAACGTGTGCTTTAAAATTCAATTTACTTACAAAAAAAAAAAAACAAATTCATCCAAGCGTTTTTTTCTGTTTAATAGGCATAATTATTAAAGCTGAATAAACAGGCTGTCTAGATAAATTATAAAAAAGGAAATAGTAAAAAATATATATTCACTAAATGTATTCATTTGAATATTGCGATACAGGTAGCTTGGAATATTTTTACATCATCATGTCAAGATAAAAAAAACAAGAAAATTCAACTTTTAAAATGTTTTTATAGTATCTGAAAAAAAACGTTAAAAATATATTTTGATGAAATGTATTCTGCGATTCATGTACATCTTTACTTCATTAATGTTAAATGATAATACTAGACAATATGTAATATGTAAATTAAAAGTGCAGGAGTTAAAAGAAAAGACTTGACTACAAGACGCAAATGTATTTGGGTTTCAACTTTCAATGAGCAAGTACTTAAAATTCCAAATATTCGGTAATTGTAACACGTAAAAAGTATATTAGGAAAAGTCATGCCGTTTAACCATTTACAAAGTGTATAATATTAGAAAATAACATCTGTACAAAGAATTCAAGAGAAATAAATTTGTATTTGTATGTAACACATCAATTGGATAAAAGCCGGCCGGTATACAAATATCGTTTTGCTTAGGTATAAGAAACGTCGCATAGAATTTCTAAACAGCCTTCTTAATAGTTACAATAGTGGAATCATTTAGACTTTTAAAAAGATTGAAAAAAAAACAAAACGTTTGTTTAATGAATTCCGGAGAAATAAAATTTTGTCTGGACGTAACACATAATTGGATAAACGCCGGTTGGTATACAAATATTGTTATGGTCAAAAGAAACGTCGCAGAATATCTTCAAACCAACTTCTTACTTGTAATTAAAGGTACTTGTTAGTAAGAAGTTGGTTTAGAAACGAAAAACGAACGATTAGTAATGGAATTAACAACATACCTTAGTGTACTTGATCTCAACATTCGCCATTTTGTTCCCGGTAACAAGCGTGTCGATCCGACGAACGTCTCCTACGAAGTGTCTGGTATTAATTTATAGTCAGGGAGGTATCAACGTACAGTATCGCACACATGTGTCGCGTAACATACGACAATTGTTTACATTAGGGTTGTCAATATGGACACACGACAAAGTCAAAGTCAAGGCCAAGATGAAAAAACATTGTGTACTGTACAATAATTATACGGTAATTTTTGTTTTTTACATAATTTCTATTTAAATATATTTAGAGTTTTGTTTCTATCATAAACGTATGTTCATGGCAAAAACATAACTCTCATTTCTTAATTTAAATTTGTTTTAATACGCTTTATTAGTTCGAGTATTGGTTATATATACCTAATAGCGCAATCTTCAAAGGTAGTTGCAATACTAATATTTCTGTTAAAAAAACGAACAAATACAATTTGTTTTTAAATTCATTTACAGATTTTGTAAGGTTAAGTTCATAATAGAAACAATATAATGTAAACTGATATAGTGATTTATTTAAAATCTACTCACGACGCATCCCTAACATATTTAGTTAAGCCTTAAATCTTACATAATCTGAATATTATCTTATAAACATATTGTGATAGGGCACGAGCAATAAACCTACATACTTTTCACTAATCTAACAAGATTACTTACTATTTAGTTGTAAAAGTTTTATTTACCTATATTATATAGTGAAAGCTGATTAAAAATTTACAAAAAAGAATAAATTGAAAAAAAAGTCAAATTAATAATAAGTGATCATTCTAGCTTAATATTTGTAGTTTATCTTCCATTATCTTCCATAGCGAGAAATGTGATAAGCATCAGGACTACAAACAGTGGTTGTTCTGCATTATCTTATATTTTGATAAGAAAACCATACTAAAGGTTATCACAGAGTGACATCAAATTCTTTGCAGCAGCGGTCAGTAAATTTACAATACTACCGATTGTAAATGTAATACTCTGAATACTTTACCTTTATTTACAAAGGATTCAATTGAAAAGTCACTTTAAAAAACGTATTTGAAAAGAAAAGTTTATATAGTAGGTACACTTTGTACTGTATTCAATATAAATGTTGAATTTTCAAGATAATTTCACACGTCCATCAGTTCATACGGAGACGTCGGTAGATAATAATAAACGTTTGGATGTTCAAACCATCTAATGTCTTACCGCCCACGAATATTTATTTTTAGCTTGATCGTAGTATTGCCAAAACTCTAAAGATGTGTAATTTTAATCGAATGCAAGTGTTACCAGCATTATTATTTCTTTAGATTAATGGATTGGTTAACTTTTATTACAACACTAATTAAAATTCAATAAAAATAATGTAAAATTGTTCGTTGATTGTTTGTCAGTGAATAAATCATATAATTATTTTGCATTGAAATTATTTTATACATAAAGGTACTTACGCACTTATTATATCGTGTTTCCGAACTATTGAATAAACTAGTGATTTGAAATATACTCAAATCTTTAAGTAGCAATGATATGTTTATCATATAAATTAGGATAGGCGCGTTTTAAATCCGGTCTAGCTATTTAGCAATGACACCAATGAATGAGCTAGCCATCTGACTGGGGAATATGAAGTAGGTGATACCGCAGAGTTCTTGAGCAATTAGCTTAAGGTTTAGTTACGTATATCATGTAACGCACCAAGATTGCTGTCAATACTAAACTTGTATATAAGGAAAGGTGAAATGAACTGATATACCTACTGTGTGTGATGTCGATATACCGTGTAGTGTTGATCTTGAATAGTACTCTTCACGTGGAGAACCTTGATTAAGGAACAAAATACAGTAAATTAACAGGTGGTAGAAGCAATGCAGGCAGAGCAGTGATAGCCTAATGGTTAAAACTTGCCCTCTCGATCGGGAGTTGCGAGGTTCAAACCCAGGCACGCACCACTGATTTATGTGCGTATTATACATTAATTATCACTGCTTTTCGGCGAAGGAAAACATCGTGAGGAAACCTACACACCCGAGGGATCTTTAAAAAAAAAATAGTTCTCGGAGGTGTGTGAAGTACACCAATTCGCACTTGGCCAGCGCGGTGGACTATGGCCTAAACTCTCTCATTCTGAGAGAAGACCCGTGCCCAGCAGTGGGACAGTAATGGGTTGACGATGAGAAGCAATGTAGTTAGAGCGGAAAGGTACCACCGTCATTTTTATTTCTACAGCGAAGCAGTTTGCATTTGTGTAGTTGCTGGCTCATTTTCATAATAATATGAGTTAGTTCTCGGGAGTAGCAACGCATCTGTGATTGACTTTATAATATTAGATAGGACCTCTGTTATAGAACAGATGAAGTTGGTTACCGGCAGGGACTACTCGCCATCAGATGGACCGCATGCTTATTTGTTACTTCAATCAAATAGAAAGATTCTCACTAATTCAGTCAGTTGATCACAAACTATTACGATAGGGTATCGCCCTTAATATTAGTTGTTACCACTGCTGTTACCACTGTCCACTTATAGGTATAGCTTTCAGATGTCCGTGGTTGGCACTAATCATTTACTATTGGGAATGTATGATTACTCATTTGCTACTTTAATTTTATAGACATAATAGGGACAATAATTTGGATTCAGTCTTATGTCAATTTCCTTTAATTTTGATAATTTTAAAGAACCTATGATATAAATTATAATGAGTACCTTCATAACACATAGAAAGAATTAGGTTTTTTTTTTATATTTGTACCTAACGATAAGGCAGACGGGCCACCTGATGGAAAGTGGTTACCGTCGCCTATGGACATTTGCAACACCAGAGGAGTCGCCAATGCATCGCCGGCCTTGAAGGAGAGCTCTTTTTGCACCTTTGAAGAGACCCATGTCATAGCGCTCTGGGAATACGTCAGGAGGAAGCTCATTCCACAGCTTGCACGTGCGTGGTAGGAAAGACCGTGCAAACCGAACCGTGGACCGCCCCGGGTCCAGTTGATGCGGATGGTTCTTTCTTGTTTATAAATAAGGTACCTATTTCGGACTCGAGTGTACTAATTAAGATTATATTTTGTAAAGTCATTCTATTTAAATAGGTAAATTGTTTAATATTATGTTTAACTATTCAATATGTAAACCTGAACTTTCTCTTATCGACGCGAAGTATGTTATTGAAGAGAATTGGTTCTATTTATCACTCAAGTGTTTATATTTTGTACAATGATAAGTAATGGTTAAATGATTAAATGTAAAATATTAAGTAATAATGTAAATTTTCTTGTTTTTCTTTATTTTATGTTAATTTTATTTTTATAGGTGGAAAGTTTTTATTTGTTTTCTAAGAAAGTAGTCCTTTTCGAAATTCAATTTGCATCATTATCTGAAAGAGTATTAAATTTCCAGATACTATAAATTGAATTGGGATTATAATATTGTATAACGAAGTGAAAGTGTGATATGTGACGTCAGGAAGGCCAAGGAGTCTTCGTTATTATTCATTTCTTGAATATTTCAAGTAAAACACCGGAGTAAACTTCTTCGATTTATTCACAATTGAGGAGGTCCGATCGCTTCGGCGGTTAAACAAGAAATCATTTCTACCGGCGTTTGCTCGCCTTTTTATAATAATGTTAGGTGGTGTGACAATAACAAATTTATGGAGGGTAAACTAAATTACAACTCTAAAAATCTATTCTAAAAAATAAAAAAAAGTGTTGTTAATTCAATAAAGAAACAATTTTCGATCTTTAAACTAACTAAAATAATTATTATCGGCGATGTGTTTTTCATAAATACGCGGTGTCGCGCCGACATATACCTATAATTATAATTATACCTACATACTTACTTAAAGTACATGATAGTAGTACATGGTCAGTATCAGAAATATACAAAAACTATACTTTTATGTAATACAGGAGTAGTAAAAAGTAGTAGTAAGCTTGCAATCCACCTCATGGCAAGTTGCCACTGCTGCATATGGACAGGGGTTTTATCTGAAGTCTATCGCCGATGCCCTGTTTTTCTTGAGAACTAATATGCGCCTTCCTTAAAAGTGGACTGGCAATCACATCCTTACTTTGAAACTCTTTGATGTTAGAAATAAGTGTAGCGGTGGCGATGTTCTCTGCCAATCGATACTCATTCTACCGCCCTGAAAAACTCGTTCAGAAATGTCTTATCGATTCGAAAATAATAGATTTTATCATATTCTCTTTTAGCTTGCCTGCCTAAGTAATAAACAAAAATATTGTCCAAACTGCAAAATTATGTTTCTTTATAACTATATTCCGACTAGTTTTATATATTTTTACGAATAATTGTTTTACAATATTGTGTATTGTATCCATTGCAAAACAATTATTCGTAAAAATATATTGGTGACAGCTTGTTTTATAAATTTTCCCACACGACACTAAAATATTAAATTTGCAAAGATATTTATTTTGTTCACTTATGTACCTTTATGTTGTTAATTGGCTTATCATAATATTCAACAATTGACCTTGAATGGAAGTGTACTACTAGAGGAAACTAAAATTAAACTAGAGTTAGATACGCAACTCAATAGATATGCATGAGCTCATTGTCAGTTTGTAGCAAGTACTTCAACTGGAGCAGCAAATCACTATACGATGCAATACTAATACTAAAAATTAGTTAATGATGATTTCTTACTTAATCACGCAAGAATAGAATCACCTTTGACGACCCGCGTGGCGCAGCGGTTACCATACCGGTCTGACGCGCAATGGGTCCCGGGTTCGATTCCCGGTCAGACAGGTATCTGAATGATGAGTTTAGATTCCTGTTCTGGGTCTGGGTGCTTGTGTATTCGTCTTGTGTGTGTCCATGGTACCCACGACACAGGAGAAAATCCTACTGTGGGACTATGAGTGAAGCGTGTGTTTTTTTTAAACCTAGTCCGATTTACATGAATTTTTTTTATGGACATTGCTTATTTAACTAGAGATAGCGAATATTTTTGTCATATAAATGTATGGAACATGGCGGAGTTCGAGTAATTCATCTAGTCCATTAAAATACTAATACAGTAGCTCAATTTATACAAAAAACATAATATTTATAGCGTTATGGGTAGTTTAAAACTCTCTCTGAATACTTCTAGTCCCGTTCTTTATTGTAATTGTCGTTGTTGTAATGTTAAAGAAATTTTATTGCAGTATTAGTGATTTTTATTGTAATATCTGGCGAATTGCTACAGATAAGCGTTATTTGATGCTAATATAATTATTTAAGTTTTTCTTATTAGGTTGAAACTGTTATTGTGAAAAGTTTTACCGTATTTATAATAAGACATTTTAATATATACTTAACAATTCAGTCGTTTATGTAAGAAATATCATTTTTTTATATTGGTTTTTTCGACGTGAATCTTATAGTTTGCAATTGAGCTGTAGTTCAAAGATTCTCGTTCATCTGAATAAATAAATACGTTTAGTGAAGAGTTCCATGGCAACCAAGTAAACTTTTCTTGTGTTAATTGGTTGCTATCGTCTGGAGTCTAGAGACGACTTACTCAATAATGTAAGTTTAATGTATTTTTCTGACACACAACAGAGCTGTTATATGATAGAATTGAGATCGTATTAAAATTTTATGAGTTAAACGTTTTATACAGTATAGCAGTATTCAATATCTGCGGAATCAATGAATAATAATGTTTTCGTTCCTTATGTTTTGCTGGTATCATCAACCGTGAACGTGACCACTTATCATCATATGCTTTAATAATGTTCTCGAATATTTAAAAATTCAGTTCAGTCTTGCTGTTTTATTAAATACCTGATAAACATGCCGTTCTTATAAATGTCCAGAACTTATAAAAAAAACTTATTCCACGGCCGCTATCAGTAATCCATCGCAAAGCGCATGGGAAGAAATTCTTGAAATAATCGTAATTATGTATTTTTGGTACACTCCAACTGGTCACTGGTCCAAACTACTTGGTGGATTTGAAGTACTTATCCATTTGATTAATTGTAATAGAAAGTTGCATAATTATATACCTCGTAAATCAAAGTTTATTTTTCTTAATCGAATATGTTTTCTTATATCTTCAATTTCATTATTTTGATAGGGACAGTTTTGTTTAAACACTTTTAATTAAAAAATAACCTTATGTAAGACACAATAACAATCAATGACGTGACCTGTAAATTTTACCAATAAAATTGATTACTTAGTAAAAGTAACTTGACTTCAATACTAAATAATTCTTGAGAGTCCAAATTTATACGGATGGAAAGCAGTGCCGGATTAAGCCAGCGCGGGGCTTGTAGCAAATTCTGTCAGGAGGCCCATAGTTTGCATTAAGTAAGGGTATTAAATAAAACAAAACTGTTACTAGTAAACTTATGTTGATTTAATGTGGAAAAATTTAGAGATGACACTTTCTATATCTTCTTTCAGTTTAAGATTTATAGAATAGCAGATATAGTAAAATGTAAATAGAAAGGCAGGCAGGTGATGGGCCGCGAGGCCCCTCTAGTCGCATTTGTTACTCTTGCTATGTGGCTAATCCGGCACTGATGGATAGGTAATTAGCATACACATGGTTTTGTTGAATTTAGATTAATTTAGTTTTATTTTTCGGAAAAATCTCCACTTCCACGACGGCACACGAGAAATTGCAGGTATCGGCGTAAAATACAGACCTGAATGTCAAGTTTCCATACAGAAAACTTCCTCCATAATATTTCTGTGCTACATCTTCTATGTTGATCTTGATGGTATAGTTACCCTGTAAATCCATGAAGTTTTTTTCATGAAGAATTTAGAATAGATTCGGGTGGTTTTATATTCGTCCTTGAATGTGACTATTTGCACTGACGTCACAGAAAAATTCTAGTGGGGTTATGAGTGTAGAATGTAGGAACTTAGTAATTTGTCTCATATTCTTAAGGCCTTATGATTTATAAGTGATGGAATGAGTCAACGGGTTTGCGATTCATTTAATATTAAGTGGTTTCTCATATTTCACCATTAAGGTCAGTTTTGTTGGTAGATACAATACGTACTCTATTTTCAAGTCGAATTTTAAATTGAGACTCTGATAGTCATTGCCTAAAAATTGGTGCAATTGTCCAATTGATCCTACTCCCACTTGCTCGCAATTTATTTCTCTTCATTTGAACAATTTCTATTGTCATCTTTAAGCTTAACTTTTATGTACTTACAAGCCACACGTAATTTTACCATGTATATTAATACTTTCGTTAACTTTTAGTTTGTTGTTGGTTTAAAGTGGTATTTTATAACTTGCATCATTATAACTATCGCATTATAATTCTGCTTATTACTACTTAGTACTTAATTTCCTTGTGCTTTCTTTCTGTACTTTTTGATATATACAGATGTTTTCTAGGTTAACTTTATTTTTTTATTTTAATTACTCACTTTTTTGAAAACACAGTTTTGGCTAACATTCAACATTGCTCTTATCAGCGGTCCCATGAAGAGGTGATCACATGGATTCTTCATCTGCAGCCTTACCAAGGGTTTGTCGTTCGCCATTGCAATTATCTTGCCCTGATGAAGAAGTTTAAAATAATTAAGGTACATATAATTTCTATAGTGTAAATAAATAAATAGTATTAATCTTAATCTTAGATTTATACGCAATTGCAAGACACATACCGTCGACAAGCGTTATCATAAAAAATTAATAAAATGTCTGTTCACAAAAACAAAAACTAGGTATATTAAAATAAATTAAATAAATAAATATAAATATAATAAATAAATATAAATCTAATGTATACTTTCTGTAACAAAACTTTCAACAACATCAAAAACTATTTATAAGCAGTGAGTTTATAAAGAACCATCTAATATAAATTTTATAAGGAAGGAGCATCATCATCGTCGCTACCTCATTAAACATCATAATGCTCACTATATTGGAGTCATGAACATCATGTATGCTCCATTGCCAATGTAACAACTATAAATATCACGTTATTTATCAGCTAAAGCATTATCATCATCAGAAGATCATCATTATCACCAACATTATGACATACGATCGTCTTTCAGCCATAAATAGTGATGATTCAATATAATTAAATACTAGCAAGTTACTAGTACTTTTCCGAAATCACTTTTCTCTCTAAAAATTACCTTAGATGGAGTGACATTTTCTAATATTTGTATATTGTAGGTAAGGTTTACTGCGTTCTCCATCTTAGCAGATATAATACAACAGTCTTTACGCTTTGGTCCTTTGCAGTTGACGAAACTTGTTACTGCTAAGGAGAATTCTCCCTGAAAATAAGTAAATAATTACATTTACATTTGAAACTTAAAGATATGCGACAATGTAGTTCTCAGGATTAGTTTGGCTAACGCATCTATAAACGATTTCAGATACGATCCTTGCAATAATTTGTCTTATCAATGTTTGATATTATAAATGAGAAAGTTTGTATGTTTCACATCTTTGCTCATAAAAAGAAACTTCTTTGTTTTTTTTATTTGCGAGTTTATCACAGTTCGTTCGGTTTATGGTATAAACTCACGAAATATAAATCTTGAGTTATTTCATTTTATGAATAAAGTTGCGGTTTGTTACTCTTTCACGCAAAGACTAACGATCGGATTTTGCTAAAATTTGGTACGCCCATAGTTTAAGACATCGATTAGCACATAGAATATTCATTACCGTGGTAACCGTAACTGAAGCGGGTGCAGCCGCGGGATTAACTTAGTATCGTCATTAGCAAAAGCACCTGGTCACTGCCGGTCATGAGCATCTGTGAAAAACCCCAGATAAGATTAGTAGAGCACTACGTGAGGCCGACCACGGATATGTTGCTACGCCAAAGGACCGTTGGAACGCTTCGGATAAGAATGTCTCTACAAGCACTCTTCACTAAACACAGAAGCGCTTAACAGCTTTTAAGTTTCACAATTACACTTTTCTGTTACCAATCAAAAACCCTTTGCATATATATTTTTTTACTTTACGGGTACAATTAAGCTTACATAATCCTTTTCGGAACTCGTTAAAATATACACTGTAGACACAAAAATATAAAAAAATAAATGTTTTAGCATGTTTCTGCGATTAATGATGAATATGAATGAGCCACAAAACGACAGAAGTTGTTGGTTGAAATAATGAGATCAGATAGAGAAAATTAATAGTTCATAATGGCTTTTCCGGACAACCAATACTTATAGAAATATATCGTATAAATATACACTTCCGTCGTTTATGTTATATTTTTTAAGTATTCCATTTTTTACTTTACTGTATGGATGCAACTGTATTAACCCAATGGTTCAATCTTGGCTTCTCAATCAAGAGTTTTTTTTATCTTACTGAAGTAGCAAACGAGCATGCAGTCCACCTGATGGTAAGTGGTCACTGCCGCCCATTACAGATGTCCTGTAATCAACTTCATAAAGAACATGGGTTCCATCTGAAGTCAATCGCAGATGCGTAGCTACCTCCGAGGACTATGATGGTCGCCTCATATAAAAGTGTGCCGGCAACCACACCCTTCTATGGAATCGCAAGAAATGCTTCACGCTAGAAATAGACTTGTGTGTAGTCCGGGGTTCGAACCTCAGGCGACCCATTGTTTTTTTCTAAAATGATGAACGAAGTGATTATTTATCACTGCTCTACGGTGAAGTATAACGTCGTGAGGACACCCACACATCTGAAAGGTCTTTAAAACAAAAGTTATCAGTAGTGTGATGTGACGTGACATGACACGGGACTTCTTACCCTTCTAGCCTGAAAATATTCGTAGCATCATTAGCTAGGAGCTAGTTCATCCCAGTCCTCCTACAATCAGGTGTACAACTAAACTCGGCAACAGAGCAAAATGCCGTACCATCCTGAATATGATACGTTTGGATTCTTAATATTTTTATTAATTGATATATGCGTCTATTGTGTTATGCAATAAAGGCATTTCCCTGGTTTAAGATATTTATTACAATATGAAAGTCCATTTTTCATTCCTCTTCCAATATTCGGATATAACGTGGAATAGCCAATAAAATAATATTAATTTACAACCATATAAATACTGTAGTTTTGAATTGTTCTGCATTGAACGCATTCTTAAATGATTTTCATCGTAAGAAAATGACACTGTCACTTACACCTTTATGAGATTCTATAAATATTATTAATTTAATTATACAATATTATGGTCGATATTAAAAACCGGTATCTTTGTCTTAAACGTCATGAAAATCAAATTATATTTTTACATTAAATGTTGAAATACATAAGTATCATTTTGAAGTTTTTCAGCTTGGGTCTGGTTATAGCTGCTGGTGGGTTCTGGGCGGGGGCTGAAGTGGACAGCAGGCCTAAGTACAGGGATGAACAGACCCTAATTGGGGGGACGGTTTGGACCCAAACGATTATACCCATTGGACTTATTATATCGAGTATTATAGAAGAAAATCTGTATGTCTTTGTGCATGCTTACTTTCTGTTCGCTGGAATCTTGTTGCTGTTTACTACAGGTTTACTTCTTGTAAGTAATGTTATATTTCTTTCAAATATAGTCGCTATTTAGATAGAAGTGAGAATATAGGTAGGTGAGAAATACTGATGTTACCGAATGTTGACAAGTAAACTGAAAGATTTTAGATATTTTACAACTCTCCAAGGCCAGAGTTAACAGGTTGTTTTTAGGCAGGCATGCTACATCTTCTACCGTATGTATCATCACTTACCATTAGGTGAGATTACAATCAAATGTCTGCCTATAAATTATAAAAAAAACTGCTGTTATTCGTAAGCTTTCTAAATATTTTTTAAATATGTTTATTAGCCGTATAAATCCGTTCCTGTAGTTTCGAGATCAGGATGGGGTTACGGTATCCTCTGCCTGCCGTAAGATGCGACTAAAAGGGGCTACCGGGGTTGCGGTTGGCTAGAGTGGGAGCTCAAATCGTTCGGTCAGGTGACCCCGAGACGGACGGCGACATGTGATTTCGCATAACGTAATAAAGATCAGACGGAGTGGTGGGCCCAGCCACTCACCTAAGAGGAGCCCGATAGGGCAACGCGTTCAAAGGACTCCAGTTGCGTTACTTTGGAGATTCCGGAGTCCTCTTTATAGCGCTGAGGACGGTCATTTTTGGCCACACGAGAATATCATTTATTTTAAGATACATTTAACTGTTACTGAGAGGTGGCGCTAATCGTTGATATATTTGAATCACTTTATGCCGTCGGCGCGATTACTATTCCGCTTGGCACCTATAGTGTTTTTTTTCTGGGGGTGCGGTATGCAAATGCGGGGGAGCGGTGGACCCAGCCGATCATCTGGGAGGAGCTCAATGGTGCAGCGCGTTCAGAGGACTTCGGTGCATTCCTTTTTACATCCTGGAGTCCCTTTGTAGCGCCGAGGACGGCCACGGTCGGGGGTTGTTCGCTAAAAGTCCCACATAACCCTGGGTCGCATTCCCGGCGTCGGGTACCTTTTGAAGGTTTCCTCTTCGAGAGTTTTTTTTGTTCTCGAAGGGGAAATTTTCATGAAGAAAACAATCCTTTACGAAGGCGGAGGTATATTAATATTTATTTACCTGCTACCATTTGTATTACGACTAGCACCTAAAAATTGATATTGTTATTTTTTTGGGAAAACCCAGCAACCTAAAATCATACACATCATTTAGTTTATAGTCGTTGTAACAATATTAAAATAATCAGCAATAAATAACGTAAGTAGGTACAATCATTTCAGATTTAATATTATGATCCAAACTAGATCAGATAATAAACATTATAATGTTGAAAATCGGCTGAACTACGTACTTATCAATTATTTAACCTTGATACGCGGCATTGGTATGAAATTAAATTATAGGTATACCATGAAAGTATATGTCATTGTGTTTTATTTTTTGATTGTTATCGTAAAATGAAAGTACTTACTTTTATCGACATAAGGGTGTTTTATACAAAAGATCTTATCGATGTCCAATGGCGGCAGTGACTACTTACCATCAGGTGGACTGGATAAAAAAGCGATTAAATGTTCTATGAAAATGTTATAGCAGCTATACCATTTTCATAGAACATCTTATCGTAAACGTGTACCTAAGCTAAGCTACACGGTTACGGTACTTTTTTTGGGCCTGTACTTCGCATCTATGTACATATATAACAAATAATTGGATTTGTTAGACCTACTCGAATTAAATTAGAGTAAGCAACGCAAATTCAACACTATTGATGGATTCAAAACATATCTCTGAAAATACGCTTACATTTTTTTTGTATTTTTAGTATGTTTATGTAGTAACTTATGTCTATTTCCAGATAATTGGCGAATACAAGTCAATGCACAGGCAAAGGTCGATACCAACGCTTCCAAGCCCAGTGGAACGTCCTACTTACGACAAAATATATTTAGGAATAGGAATATTATCATTCTTAGCTGGAATCTTCACACTAGTTGATTTCATCGTAATTATAACATGTACGTAGGTTGTGAGTTTCCTGACACCTAGTAAATGAAGCTGAAAGTGAAGAGGAAATAATTTTATTGACGTTTAATATAAACTTCATGAATATAATTCATTATTCATGAAGGTAATTGGAGTAGATTTTGTCATATGTTATTTAAGATGAAAGTATCTGGATTTTAATACATTATTTTATAAATATTTGTTTTTTTTTTATATAATTATCATGTGATGAAATGCTCATGACACGTGTAAATTTAAATACTCGTATTATAACGAATAAAAGGTAATGTAAAAATAAACACAATCGAAGAAATTAGAGCAATTAAAATTAACAGTCGCAGGTAACATATTACCAATTAACATACTTATAATTCAAGTTTTACGTACAGTTTGGCAGATACTGCTAATTAGCTACGCGCTATAATGTAGACTTTTGATAAGGTAACAGTAATAATTGTTTACACAGTAACCTCAGATAGAAATGAAATCTTTACAGCAGTTATGCAATCCATTGCTTATCATTTAATTATTCAACTGACCTATACAAGGTTAGTATTATGTATTATTATTATTTCACAGGTTTATATATGATCGTTCATGTTGTTCCGGGATTAGAATAGGGTTACGGCATCCCCTGCTTGTCGTAACAGGCGACTAAAAGGGGCTTCCGGGGTCGAGGGCGGCTAGAGTGGGAGCTCGAACCGTTCGGTCAGGCGACTCTGGGAAGGACAGCGGTATGTGTGGTCGCACCCCGCCGTAAAGACTAGACGGAGCGGTGGGCCCAGCCGCCCATCTGTAAGGAACCCGAACCTTTTTAGATCCCGAAGTCCTCTGTGTAGCGCCGAGAACGGCCACCGGGGGGGTTTTAGTGAGGTAAAAATGCCACATAACTCTGCGTCGCTCTCAAGGCGTCGGGTACTTTTTGAAGGAAAAAAAAATGTCTTGTATATGATTAGATATTCTATTAATTACCTATCTTCAGCTGTTTGGTATCAGTCTAGAATACCATCACTCCCTCTCCTGTAAATGACCTAGTAGGTAGATTAAGGGCTAGACAATTAGGGCAACCACTTTAAGAGTTGGAAGCAGCAATGATCCTGTGATTAACTTCACATAAAAGCTCTGTAACGTTGCTTAGAGACGTCTTACCACCAGAGCACTTATTTTCAGCTGTCTTTTTGTTTGCTACTTCAATGTTGTAAAAACAGAAACATGCATAAAACTTTTCATCAAAATTCTACCGTGAATCAGTTCATGTATTTATTGGAAATGTGTGGTTTGTATTTCATTGGAAAGGTGTGGTTTCCGGCTCATTTTCATGTAAGGCGAGCAATTTAAGAGTCGGAAGTAGTAACGATCCTACGATTAACTTCAGATAGAAGACCTATTCTCTAGGGAGTTGCATTATAGACGTCTTGCTATCATACCACTTACTATCAACTGGGCTGAGTTTTTGTTTCCTACTTCAATCTTATAAAAAACAATGTATGAATTTTTTCATCAAAATTTATTAAAATGTGTTGAATATTGTATGTATACAAAAGTCGATAGCAGAAAAATGGTGATGATAATGTAATGCAAATAAAGTTAGAGAAATAATATGTACAGAGTAGGCGTCTACGATAAATACTTCAAAATATCTAATGGAAATACTGTACTGTACGTACAACATATCAGTATCATGGATTTCTAAGCTGGATTTGTTTTATATTGTATGCTTCGTCCAAAACAATTACATTATTCATTTATGTTTATACAACATTAGACTTTGTTGTTCTTCAGTGATAAAGTTTTCTGTATATTGTAAGCTATACTTTTTCTATAATCATACTTTTTTTTAATTGTTAGGCCAAACTTTAAGGCGGACGGGCCACCTGATGGAAAGCAGTCACCGTCGCCTATGGACATTTGCAACACCAGGGAAGTCGCCAATGCATCGCCGGCTTTAAAGGAGAACTGTTTTTACATCTTTCTTGAAGAGCCCCATGCTTAAATGGAACCACCGACAAATCTGTGTTTTTATAAAGTAGTTGTAGTAAAAAGGGTTCCGTTAAAAGGTCCCTAACGGCCGTGGTGAAAGGGATGGTGGTGAGTTTAATATGAGGTTACCATTTTAGGAGTGGAAATGCATTTGTGATCGATTTCACGTAAATTCTCTGTATTCTATGGAGTTAATAACAGATGTATATAGGTGGCAATATCCTCATAGATAATATCCAATAGACTGTATGTAGCTCTTTAATTATTATTGCAAAATAATCACTCAGACACGTTGAATAATTTGTTTTCCATAAATAACTACTTAAATTGCTAATTTTGTCATTTATCACTCAAAATTCTGTTACGATTATTTCACTTTTAACCAGAATGAGTATGTATAATGCAGGATAATCCTTAATATGATAAGAACCTGAATATAATTTTACAATATCTCTCATTTGTTTTTTTCAATATAACAATCGCTATGAGACATAATCCGCAACGATAAAATTCGTAGACAAACTAAGTTTACCGGCGTAGCTTAAAATTTGCCATCTAAATTGCCGATGGGTCGGCCATCTCTTGAAGTATCAATATGGAAGATGAGATGGAGAAAAAGGAACTTCAAGAAGCGACCACGTTTAAGCAAAAGGTTGCTATCCACCAACCGGTGAACCGGTGACCTAAAGAAGACATCGTTGCATTCCTAAGGCGCGGGACCGGTTGGTGTGGCTTTATTTAGTGGAGATCTTTGTCCAGTACTGGATAATGGACTGATAAAAATGTGTATCGTCATTATGAATGTTTTTTTTATCTGATTGTAGTAGCTACCGAGCATGCAGTTCATCTGGTGGTAAGTCACTGCCGCCCATGGACATCTGTAAGCAACTTTAAATAGAACATGGGTTCCATTTGAAGTCAATCACACATGCGTTGCTACTCCCGAGGACTATGATGGTCGCCTCATATAAAAGTGTGCCGGTGAAGTGTAAAGTGTGTAAAGTTATTTTAATGTGTAACTGTATATTTTATCTAATAAAATGAAAAATGTTACTTTCAAACCCTCGCTAGTCAATACTAGTTAAGAGGGGTGAGAGGCATTCAAGCGTACTAGAATTATGCGTCCGATTAAAGGGAAAGGGGTGGATTATATTTTGTAATAAAAGTTATCAAGCATTCGAACACGTTTTTACTTGATGTAAAATGTAGAGGTAGCCAAAACGTCTTTTGATGTAGATTAGGTGTAGCTAACTTGTCGACCGCGATCGAATGGGCGAGAGTGGCTAATAAGTGAATCAATTTGTTTTTAAAATTTGAAATATATATCTAATAATAATATTTATATGTATACGAAAGAATAATACGAATAATACGAAGTAAAGTTTGTCATTTTCCTTTTAATACTAATTGTCACATCAAAAACTGTATATGTTTTTTTTTTTAAATTCAATAAGTGTTTAACAGAGTCTCACAGGGATTCGTCTAAGAAATCGATATTAGCTCCAATAAAATTGACTACCCCTGATGCAGCTGTAGGAAGAAAAATAAATCGAAACCTACAAAAATAGCTTGACACGCAGCTATAGAGCTACGTCTATATTAATTAACGTAGTGGAGCGTTTGGTTTAGATGGATGTTGCCTATATAAGATACATTGTTATAACATCCTCAATTATTTCCAATCAGTTCATTTAACCATTGCGATGTTCGCAGGGGGATCTCAGACACTATAGAGACATTAATACGGCAAAAATGCCTTTTGGATTGTAAGTAATGAACAATTTTGTCTTTATAACAATTCAAAGTACCTTAAGATAAAGCTAGCTTCCTTCCTGCAGCTTAGTCTCTCAATTTGTCTTTTTCTTTATAGTTTGCGTGTAAGACTAACGAGATTCGAGAGAGAATCATGCGCGGCCGGTTGTAGTTATATACTGATGGCGTGTACACTTAGTTAAAATTTACATACTTGTTATTTGTTCGAATTCGTATTCGGTCACTTGAATCAGTTTTTAACCGTCTTCCAAAAAGGAGGAGGTTCCCAACTCGACTGTATTTTTTCAATATAATAGCTTTTTGTTATAATTTAATTTGTTTTATTACAGTTTATTAATCACTGGCTTACTAGCATTTGGAGCATACTGGACAACGAAGTATCTGATGAATATGCCCGAAGTTGCTCCACAGTCTGCCACGATTGCGCAATCTACAATATTCCCGCCTAAACTAAATATGACTGGATTTTCATAGTTTTTATAAAAAGAAGTGACGGATTTTTAAATTTTATAGACAATAAGTTTTTGTAGTGAAATGTATGATTAGTAGTCATATCAGATAATGTAGCATAAATGTAGTTATAATAAAATTAGATTTGTCTGGGATTTTAATTTAATGTCAAAGTTCAGAACTGAATATTTGTCTACACAATATAATGATAATAATATTATGTTAGTATTGTACAGTGATGATAATAATTATCATGATGATACCTCATGAAATAAGATGTGTTTTACTAAAATATAACTTGCGATGCAATTTTTGTGATGTGGTGACTTTTAAAAATATAATTCTGAAATATTTTTGTTACATTTATAATTTGAGGTTTCGAAAATGTAAAGAGTATCTATTAACCTGTTAATGATACCCATAAAATTTTTAAATAAATTATGGGTAGTTATTATAATATTTTTTTGTGATAACATTTTTATAAACGCATCAGTTACGATTATTACACTTTCAACATTATAAAATTTCTTCCACAAATGTTTTACAAAATATTGTCATGAATATGGCTTAACTTACCAATATTTAACTACTTTAATCAATAAATATTTCTTTAATAGATCTTAATAATTAAACACAGGAATCGAGACATTCTTTTTTATTTCTATTTTTATACAGTCATCTAAGAACTAATATTGGTACTTGGTAATATAATTGACGGTTTTATAAGATTTGTGGATTAAAGTATTAAATCTTTATGACTTGGCACAAAATATCCAAATGAATAAATTTCGAATGTATTATTATTAAAATAAACGATAAATAATAAACGAGTAAAAAAACTGGTAGCGTATTTAAAAGCAATCTCCTTAAAATGTAACAGATAAGTTACGTTAATTGTAGACATATTTGTAATTATTTTTAAAATAAATGCTTTGTTTTTGAGAAACTAACATTATTTAAATTGCCTTACTATACTTAATAACAAACATGTTAAAATAAAGTGCATACTGGTGCAATTGCATGCCCCACACGCTAAGCGCGTCGGTGTGCTCTTTTTTACATAAGATTGAAATAGCAAACGAACATGCAGTCCATCATGATATAAGTAGAATAAGTTCAATCATAGAATAGGTTCAATTTGACGTCAATCACAAATACGTTGCTGCTCCCGAGGCCTAAGTGACCATTTCGTATAAGAGTGTGTCGGCAACCACACCTTTCCACAGAAACTCAAGAACTACTGTACGCTAGAAATAGGTGTAGCAGTGGTACCCTTGGTCGAACCATTGTTCAACCACGTTTAAAATTTTACTCTTGATGTCTTCTGTATCGATTCTGCAGGATCAAACCGTTTTTTTTTGATAGGATCAATAATATGAAGTAAAAATTTTAAAAAAGACCTCATAAGAGAGAAGCAGGAATTAATTGAACAGGATGTCGGAGTGTGCTTATATTTACGACTCACTTTTATGAATGATGGGAATGTTTGAAAATATGTGCGATTGTTCGCTTCAGCGAAATGGTATTGGTGTTCACATTGGCACATTTGTATTGGCATTTTGTTGGCAAAAAAAAATCCAAGTTTATTCATACATTTTCGTCCTGAACTGTTTCGTTAACTATTGACGATGTTTCATAATTTTTTTTTCAATATTCTTTTGCAAAGCTCGACATTTTCTATTAGGTAGGTGGTGTCTATTTTTTATGCCTGAAATGAAAAAATAAAATTCATTTCAATTTATTTAATGTGTACGTAATGTCAGTCAGAAGACATAATAGTGATATTATTATATGAATTTACCTTTAATTCTATTCGATTTTATTTTACCACTCTCATTATTAACAATCTATTTTATCGTAGGTTTTTAAAAATCGGACGAAATTAAATCATAAAATCACTTATTAATATTACAACTATGAACTAACTATTCAATAAAAGCCATCCTATCAATTGATCTGACAAATCTGCGTTGTACTGTGTAAACGGACGACACACAGACAATGGAGACAGATTCTACTTGGAGCATACGTTTAGTCATTTAACCATATCAGAGTATCAGTAATGTATATCACTAGAGGACTAAATCTGTTTTGGGAGCAAGTGTCTTCAGTGGATTTAGCATAATAATACATCGCTTTTGTACTCGTCAGTGTTTGTTAAAGTAATTCGGAGTTTATTGAAGTACATTATGGCTCTTGGAATGTTAGTATTTATATTTTCGTAGATTGTCGCAGTAAAAAAACAAATAGGGAAGAATATTTGAAGACTTTTTAATGGGGCCTATGATCAAATGGGCCTAAACACTACTATTTTTCTGTTGATTTAGCAGTATAGCAGTGGATCTTAGTACTATGTGAAAAATTCATCCATCGTTTCATCACCCTTTATATATCCATAGGATTAGACATAGGCCTTCTATGTGATAGTCTTTTCCAAAAGCCGAAGTGCCTGTCATGCGTGTTAGGGACTGTAGTGGGTATTGATGTTACACAGGAAGATTTTATTCATTAGTCGACCCCTATGACATGTACCTAGAGGGAGGGAGGCGAGGTGTGTGAAAATGTATTAGGGAATTTCGTGTTTTGCTATTAGTATAAAAACATTTTTTTTATCTGACTGAACTAGCAGACGAGCATGCAGTCCACCTGATGAAGTGAATGAGTGGTAACTGCCGCCCATGGACATCTGTAATCAACAACATACAGAACATGGATTCAATCTGAAGTCCATCACAGATTCTACTCCCGAGGACAATGATTGTCGCCTCATGCGAAGGTGTGCCAGTAACCACACCCTTCCATCGAAACGCAAGAAATGCTTCACGCTAGAAATAGGTGTGGCGGTGGTACTTCTCCGGTCGAACTACACTGGTTCTATCACCTTGAAAATATGTTTACACTTTGTTTCATTCAACTATCGTACTTCCTATTTTAGTTTACTAGTGGCGTGCGTCTTGGCTTATGGAACATATTGGAGTATTCATTACATGGCTGAAGAAGCAAAATCCAAAACAACAACAATATGGACAACGATGAAGACGACGACAATAAAAAGTACCACTACAACCACGACAACGTCACCGGAGCCAGCGGCGCCCGCGATAACCAAACCAGATATCCCGGAATATGATCACAACATTGATCATTAAAATTATTGGTAACAAGCTTTTACCCGCAGCTTTGCTTGCACGGTCAAAGGGAATTAAACATTGGCATTTGATAGCGTGATTCAGAACTTGCAAGTGAATTTTACTAACGCCATCTGTTAACAACGTCTGGAACTACTAAATATGTATCAGCTAACAAAACATCGATATTCGCATGGGAATGAGAGAGTGCGGAACAAAAAGTAGCCTACGTCACTCTCCTCGCTCCTAACTATTTCCCAGCATATCAACCATATCAAATAATAGCTATGTGGCGACGTGAAGAGGAACAAACAAACACACTTTCATATTTATAATTTTAGTATGTACATACCTATGTATGAATATAACACTTCTGTTACTGCTTAAGTTCTAGCAGCTATGTTTTATTTCATTATAATTTTATGTGTTTATTATGTAACTATCTATCATGATTTAAGTAATAAATATTGTAATAGAAAAAGTTGGTCGTTCTCTCATTTCTGTTAGCGTGTAAACTATAAATATGATTATTTTGGAGTCGTTGCAACGTAGATAGCCTTTTTTTGGATGATTGTGGAACTTAAATCTAATTAATATCAAGACGCAGCCGCTTTTTGAGATTTTTCAAATATTTCTTTATTAACGAATATATCATTTCATTTTTCTAATATTATTATAAAGATTTGTGGGCTCCGTAAGCTGGTGGCAGGCCAAGAGCTAAGTTATAGTCTCCATGACAAATAGGATAAGACAATGTTAGGAGATCCTACAGTCCAGTTAAATACAATAAATAAAAAATGGCACTCAATTTTGATTTTTTTTATACTGTAATTTTAATAATACAAGAACAATGTGCAATCATCTCCAACAAGTTGCAATTCCCGACAAGGCTTGACAAAAAAGTAGATCCACTGTACTTCGTTTTTCGTACTTATTTGACAACAGCAGAATGTAGAAAAAAACATATTTTCTGAAAATGTGTAGAACTTAAAGTTTTCAATAAAATAAGTTTAGATGACTTTTTCTCTGATCAAAATTGTATTTTAGGATGATTCTAAAGGATAAACATATGTATATTTAAAAAAGTGCAGGTAGTGGGAAAATATGTGAATATTATATTCTTAAGTAAATTGCATAAAATTATGTAATCTTAAATTTTAAAGATATTGACTTTAAGGCCAGACAGGTATCTGAATGAAGAGTTTAGGTTCATGTTCTGGTTCTGGGTGTTTGTCTATTCACCTTGTGTGTGACCATGGTACTCACGACACAAGAGAAAATCCTACTGTGTCCTATGAGTGTAGAAAGCGTGTTTTTTTATTTTATATTTTCTACATTGAATTTAGTTTCTGTTTAATTGTTATTGCGTTAAAATATATTTTTCATTATTTATCATATATCATTATAGCTTAGTTTTGAACTACAAAAGGCTAAATTATCTTCTATACGAAATTTTCAATGGAGAAAACAGTGTATATTAAATTCAATACAAACATAATTCGATACTAGTGGTATGAGTTTGTAAATTCATAGGTCGTATAAAGGAAAAAACAAATATTGTTTTCATAATGTATCCGTTTAAACAAGACGCTAACTTTTCCGTTTAGTTTCTTGAATTAAGTAATGGCAGTCGGTTTTATTAATTCTTATAGAAAATGGTTCTAGCAGGATTGTAAGTACCATGAAGTTATTATCTTATTACAGAACGATTACGCCGACAATTATGTATACTGTGAAGGAGCTTATATCTACATCTCGATTTTTCTAAATAGGTACCTACTGTTTTTCATTAGCTAGGTTCGCAAGACAATCTCGTGTTTATTGATTTTTCTGTTAAAATAAATATAATAAAAAACGCTTTTCAGTTAGGCAATTTTGTTTAACGAATTGTTATTGTAAGCTCTTTAATTAATACTCCTGGGATTAACTAGTTGAAAATTCTGTTGCAAGATTTGAAGTTCTTTAACACACTACTAACTAGGAAAGTTAAATAAAAGCCTTAAGTAAGGATTCAATAGAAGTTTAATTAATTATAGACGCGATCAGTTGCGTATTGTGAAGGAGAGGGATGTCTGCCTGGGGCGGCAGGTTTTGTGTGGCGGCAAACTGTTATATGTTCTATTGTAAAATTGGGTTTTTAAACTTGTAGCCCAGGTGCCACGTTCAAGGGGCGGCAAATATATATACACTCTACATAAAGGACGTCCTAGTCCTAGAAGGAAATCCTAACAGATGGACCTACCATTCTTTAAAATTTCGGTTTTCATACAGACGGTAGAAAGTATATTCTCAATTTATTTTTTGTTCTGTAATAATAAAAGGGGAGAACGGAGAATTCGTGATTTTTTAAATAAGATATATTTATATACACTTGTTAAGATTGAAATTACGAAAAAATATTCGTAAATGCTTCTACGGCAAGAAAAGCAGAAATCTTTAACTTCAAAAGCGACTTTGTTTCTGTGTAGTTACAACAGTACAAACCGTCTACATACATTTACGTAGACATATATGTAGTTTAATAAAAGTGTTTATTGTTATTGAACGGTTGCAACGTTAAACAACAAACATCTATCAATAATCACTTGATCCCTGTTTTAAAGATTTCCTATTGTAATTATAATCTCATTATTTGGAAAATATTGATATTTCTTCGGTTTTCCCGTGTTTGATAGAGCGGTGTTGTGCATTATCGTGCTTATTTTAATCCACTGTTAAGATAGTGGATTGATAAAATATTCCCAATTTTGATTTTGCGATTATAAAGTGACTAAGTTACTTTTAATCACTCGTATTACTTATTTTTTCAGGGCCTTGATGATCGGCGCCCTAATGGTGACAGTGTTTTTGGGTGGAAGATATTTATTGGAGCTGGATCGTCAGAATAATGCCGTACCTATAACTAATTTAACCGGCTTAGGTTAAACTTCAAATGATTATCTTACTTATAATAATTGTATTTACTTATGTCGTACAAGATACTTCTCGTTTTGTAAGTACGAGTATATAAGTAAAATTTAGGTAATTTAGTAGGTATGAGTTATATTCACTTTTGCTTGTCTTTGCAGGAACAGTCAAATCAATCAACATAATTTATCATTATTAAAATAGGCTTAAAAGCCTCATTGGTTCACTTGTATTATTAAAATAAGCATGATTTGCAATAAGCAGTACGTTAGGTAAATGTTGCCTCGGGGTCAGAATAGGGCTACGGTATCCCCTGCCTGTCGTAAGAGGCGACTAAAAGGGGCTTCCGGGGTTACAGACAGCTAGAGTGGGAGCTCGAACCGTTCGGTCAGGCAATCCCGGGAAGGACGGTGGTATGTGTGGTCGCATACCGTCGGAAAGACTAGACGGAGCGATGGGCCCAGCCGCCCATCTGGGAGGAGCCCGATGGGGCAGCGCGCTCGGAGGATTCCGGTTGAAGTCGTTTCGAGATCCCGGAGTCCTCCTTTTCAGCGCCGAGGACGGCCACCGGGGGGGTTTTAGTGCGGTATAAATCCCACATAACCCTGCGTCGCTCCCACGGCGTCGGGTACCTTTTGGAGGTTTCCCTCTCGAAAACAAAAAAAAAAGGTAAATGTAAACTTCAGAAACTCGATTCAGGAGTAGATGGAGCAGGAATATTAAATTTTTAATTTTACTTTGACTCGTTGTATGCAAGATCGATAGAGAAAAGAAGGAAAGAAGAAATATAATATCTAACATAGAGTATAGTAAAGATAGTATGTTTACAAAAAAACAAGGCACATACCTAGTGTAAATAACACAATTAGAAACATAAGGATCAATTCGTTTTAATAAAATAATATACGGATAATTCGTTTGATTGTAATGCAAACAAATTATAGACCTTTAGAATTATGTCCAAAGACACATTGGTTATGCCTCCATGACATGAAAAATTTGAAAGTTTATGTATATATGCAGAAATCACTATTTAGTTTTAGAAAGTGTTTGTAGATATCGTAAAATTCAAAGGTGTAGAATGATCTGTAAAGAAGTGAAGAAATTCGAGTAGAGCTCTTTTTAAATTGCAATCCTCTTTTTAAATGCCAAAAATTCTTTCATGTAATTTAAATAACCAGTCAGTTAAATTATGCACAAAGATAACAGAGACTACAACTACAGAACTACTATAACCTTTTAGAATATGAAAATTTATTGTAAATATATTTTTTTCTTTTCAGGTAACAATTTTCTCGGGAAATATTTAATGAAACGATTTTTTGGATACAGTATACCTCCTGGCTAATAGCACATATTTTACCTGCGGTCGTTAATAATTTGGATGATTTTGAAAAATTGTCATGTTCTTATTTAATAATTGCATTGTCATTATTTTAAACGTAGTAGAGACTAATAAGGTTCAGATGTAATTAAATCAAATAATGTAAGATGTAATTTAATCATTAAATATCATTTAAATTATTGAGTATTTTTATGATATAATATTAAATAAACACGCAGTCCATCTGATAGCCATTACGCTTATAAATATTTCTATAAATACCTAATATATAATTTTTTATAATAGGTTGGGCTTAGTGTCCCATCACAAAGCTTGTCCCATGGGTGCATTGTGACCTTCAGGATTACATCCTTCAAACTAATACATAGTATCTATGATGTATAAATATGTGCGGCGGTGGTTCAATCGGAGTCAAACTACGATTAGGTTTGCATTTGCAAGTAGGTGGTGGGGGTATTTTAACAGGTCGCAGAACGGTAGAACCAATGTAGTACGTCCGGGAAGGTACTACCAAAACACTAATTTTTAGCGTGTAGCAGTTTTTGCGTTTCGTTGGAAGTGGCGAACTTTTCTCTCGAAGTTGCTTACGGATGCCTTAGAGTGGCGATGACCATTTACTATCAAGTGAACTGCATGCTCGTTTGCCACTTCCATCGGATTATATCAACTCCTCAAGAAAGCCTGTTATCTTATTTGGGGTTGATCACTAACATGCATGGATAAGAGTGGTCTATTAAAGTTATTTGTCACGGTGGTAAAGGGCTGAAGTACCTGAAGTCATTCATTTCTATACCCTTGAGGATCAAATAATTACTGTGAAGTGATACATTGAATACAATGTAAATACATTTCGCAGTAATTTCAATATACAATCGAGTTTTGCATTCACATCTGCAAATTAGACTAATATTTTTTGTTATCAAATCAACACGGTTAAAAACAACACTCAAATCTTATCGGATAATAATATAAATATGAAAAGCAATGCTTTATGTTTACGTATGGTAACTATAAACAAGTAGTTCGGTATTGTGTGTACGCACCATTCATAAATGCATTCAATTCCATAACTTTGGTAAAACAATACTGTATGATTTTTAAAATCGTGTATTGTGTTCCGCCTCATCTTTGGTACAGCCGCGACGCGTATTACTTCGGAGACTTAATTTTTAAATTTTATTAATTTAAGCATAATTTCGACTAACAGAGGAAATTCGTATAAAAGAGAGACATGGCTGCTGGATTGTAAGTTTTGTCTAATTCTATAATAACATAAAAATACCACAGAAAAACCTTCTAAATTTTGCCACGTAGGGTTTTTGATCTGAAGGGTGCTTTTACACCAAAGAAGTGCAAGGCAGCTAAGCGGTGTGCGTAATGGTAGCTAAGTAATCGTAATATGTTAACGTAGAACGTAATAATATCTCCCATCAAAACTAAGTGAGCAGAATGTCCTATGACAATGTTATATCTACATCTCTAAGATCGTATACGTACTTATCTCGTACCCTTTTATATAAAAACTGCTTTTATAAACACATTTCAAGAAGTGCTAAGGTAAGCAATGAATACCAAGTGATCCTATTGGCAGATTCGGAACACATCCATAACTTAGCTACTTCGCACATTTCTGGATAGGCACTGCAAATGACAGCGTTAGGAGTTAAAAACGAATGTATCTAATGTAAAAGAACCACGATATTTCTCTAAAGTAGCGTAGGCTTGTAACATAATTTGCCAAAATTTGGTCGACTCTGACAATTGTAGCGTCACGTTCGCGTCTGAGCGGTAAGAGGCTCTATGCATACAAAGTTTCTTTAACTTTAGTAAACTATTTATCATATTGAGTAACTAATATGACAACACACACATGTTTATTGTATCGTAAATCTTTCAGTCTTCTGTTGCTTGGTGCACTTGCTTTTTCCGTGTTTTGGACAACAAAATTCGTGAATGAAGTTTACGCTATGAACAAAAACCTGCATTCGAACATGTCCGCTAATTCAACGCCAGTTGTATATCCTGGAGAGTTCGTTGAGTATTCCGAGGTGTAAGGTATGGTATAACTTAGGTATTTGTCTTAATTGTTAATATAACAGAGCTTACTTAGAATATTTACCTGTAATATAACTCTTCAGATTCGAGTTATATATCAGCGTGTAAAAATAACACACTTAGGTTATCATAATAATTATATTTATATAGTCTAACCTTGCAGTAAAATAACAAGAAATCCATAATAAATTACAAGCGGATTGTCGTCAGTCTGTGAACAATGTGTTTCAGAACAAAATGCTGCCACCGACATTGATGCATTTCTGATCTATAAGGTTGTTGTGTTAGAAATCATAGGAATTCACGACCAATTACATCAGCTGAACTGCATATTCTGTCGAAACTATTTCTATCGAACAAATAATGGTAAGTTCTAAAGTGCATGCTATTTTTATGTTGCAGGCTCTTACTAACGAGCGTACTGGTATTCGGATTATATTTAGTGACACAGAAAATACAAATTAGATTAAGACAAGTCGACGAAAACATGATAGAAGATCAGTACTTAATAGGCGAATTCTCAAATGATACGGATTTATTTTAACTGCTCAAATATTTTTTAAGAATAAACTGTTTTAACAATGAAATTGTTTTTTTTTTAATATTCTCTTATTTCCTTTAACTTAAACAGTTGCTTCTCTTCTGAACATAAATATATTATACTTCAAGAGAGTGATATATTTTTATTAAATCTATTAATATTATTTCACGCCAAAATGTACATTTACTGCCCGAATACAAAACAATAGTCAGCAAATAATTGCTATAAAGTATCCAATAGGCACCGCTGCCATATCGAATGGTACCTTTTATAGTCTTGTTATTTTTTTTCGAGGGGAACCTTCAAAATGTACCCGACGCCGTGGGAGCGACGCAGGGTTATGTGGGATTTTTACCGCACCAAAACCCCCCCGGTGGCCTTCCTCGGCGCTACAAAGAAGACTCCGGGATCTCCAAACGAATCGCAACCGGAATTCCCAAAGCGCGTTGCCCCGTCGGGCTCCTCCTAGATGGGTTCACCGCTCCGTCTCGTCTTCACGGCGGTATGCAACCACACGTACCGCCGTCCTTCCCGGGCTCGCCTGGCTGGACGGTTCAAGCTCCCACTCTAGCCGCCCGCAATCCTGGAAGCCCCTTTTAGTCGACTCTTATGAAAGTCAGGGGATACTGTAGCCCTATTCTGATCCTGGAACTACAAGGATGACCTTTTATAGTCTGTAGTATTTTTGTAATCGCCACTTAGTTTTTTTTTTTCACCTGATGGTAAGTGGTCTCTGCCGCCCATGGACATCTGTAAGCTATGACTATATATTATAAAACAAAGTCGCTTCTCGATGTCTGTCCCTATGTATGCTTAGATCTTTAAAATTACGCTACGAATTTTAATATAGTTTTATAATAGATTGAGTGATACAGAAGGAAGGTTTTTATATGTAATACATGTATAATATAGTAGAGAAACACTGATATTTCGATTCAAATATGTCATATTGTTAAAGCAAAAAAGAGATATGGTGAGGACATCAGATATTAAAAGAATAACAAACAAAAAGGTTGCTTTAAATTATATTTTAAGAAATTTTACATTTTGCTAATGTTCTTTAATTAATCTACATAGGTTCGATGTAATACTTATTGTGCGTTACATAATTATGTTACATTATTATCGTGTTTAGGTTTCTTTTATGTCATTTATTACAAGTAAATTACATTAAGTAGGAAATTTACTATTGTAGGTATTACATTTTTAGATAATAAAAATTACAAATAGCGTTGAAAAATTAAACAGAGATTATTCTGTTAATTTAATTTACAAAATTAATTGAATTGAATTTCGCAAAATTCAGACAATGTTGCATTTCCATTTTCTATTTAAATTTTGAAAGTTATTAATTAATCTTCAAAATCGAAATATTGTTATTCTGAAAACAATTTTTCTTAGAGTTTCTTATTTGTTAGTAAGACATTTTACACCAATTAAGTACAAAATGTAAGTATTTGTTTATAATAAATTGTACATGAGCAAAATTACTAACATAAATTATAATATAAATAAATATTAAGATTTGTGATGGTCAAATTGTAATCAACGCCTAATATTTAAATAAGTGTATAATAAGTTCTCTACGTAACTAAAATATTAATTAAAAGGTACTTGTTACTCTGAACATAATATCATAATAAATTATGACCGATGAAACAGATCTGCCATCTTACATGCCACAAAAAATATATCATTTTTTATTTTTGCGGGCGTTACCTAAATATTTAGTGTAATCAAATTAATCATGTGAAAAAGACGTACATACCTACGGTTTTACTGTTTCAATCTATCAAATGATCGAGTTATCGAAAGAAAGATCCCCTCTTTTCTAGTTTTATAAAGCTGTACCTATAAGGTACTGTACCTATAAGAGAGCAGTGATAGCCTAATGGTTGAAACTTGCCCTCTCAATCGAGAGGTCCGAGGTTCAAACCCAGGGACGCATCACTAATTTATGTGCGTATTAAGAATTAATTATCACCGCTTTTCGGTGAGGGAAAACATCGTAGAAAAACCTACACACCCGAGAGTTCTTTAAAAAAAAGTTCTCGGAGGTGTGTGAAGTTCACCAATTCGCACTTGGCCAGCGTGGTGGACTATGGCCTAAAATCTCTCATTCCGGGAGAAGACTCGTGCCCAGCAGTGGGCCAATAATGAGTTGTATCTGGTACCTATAAGACGTTATCAACTTCTTCGAATAAGTTTTAATTATTTAGTACATTTGCACTAGATTTCGCTGCTCATTTTGAATTATACATTCAAAAGAAGGGATTAAAATGATCGCAAAAGAGAAAACATAGTTTCAGTACGAATTTGATCACTATAGTTTCATAAATAGTGATTTATTCAATTCTAAATCTGATTATCGCAGTAGTTAAGTGGGTACATGTTGGACGTGACATGTTAATTTTATTAATTAAATAAATAAGGCTAACAATTGGCAGAATAATTGAAATAAATTTTTCTTTTCCTACGCAATTTTATTCACATTTCCTCAATTATATTATGTTAATCCAACCAATCCAATGTTTAAAATTAGCCTATGATAAAAATAAGGGTCCCTCATATAGTACCCAATGCCCAACCTAACTCCAACTACGTTAGAAATTCTATCAGTATTATACCTACTTAAATTATTTATTTCTTTCATCACAAAGATATGAAGGGAAATTGTTCTATGCAAATTGATTCCACCTAAAGAATAAATTTTATACTAAGTATTTCTTTGAGTCCTATTTTTTGTTTTTGCTTTTTTTATTTTTTGGATATATCCCATCCATTCCTTTACCAAAAGGCGTTTCTGAATTTGTTGTTAAGTAGTACGATCCTTTGGCACTGAAACAAAAAAAAATAATGTATTTTTATTTCGAAGGAATGCGGAGAAAATAAGACATTTACCATGATGAAATTTCAATAGTGGTTATGTTCTGAAAGAGTAATTCTAGGAGAGTTATAGTACTATAATTTTATATTGACAGTCCCAAATATTTCTTTGTAACACAATGTTGAGATTCAAAGATACACTACACACGACCTACATTTCACGTCACTGAGAAGTTTTCCTCACAATTAAATGATTAATATTTACCTGAGATCACAGTTGAGACCCATGTACACCATGCCAACTTCAGGTGAAGGGTTTTCTCTAAATTTTTGATAAGAGTCCGCCGGGGAAGCCGGGAATGCCTCTGGATTTCTTACAGACTCGGCATAAAACCGCCATGATCGCCAATGACTGCATAAATCTGAAAAATAAAAAAGTGCTCTTTAATTCCCTTATATTATGTGGACGACGTTAATAAATTAATAATTTAAGGTTCAGTAGGAAAAGAATGACTTCCTATAGCACTGATTGGCAACGGTCACTAAAGCCCATGGATATTTTATATTGTCTTTTAACATTATTATAATTGAGTATTAGTTTTAAATATTATAAATACAAACGTTTTTTACACTCATAGTCCCACATTAGGATTTTCTCATGTGTCATGGGTACCATAGATACAAGATGAATACACAGACACCCATACCCAGAACATGAATCTAAACTCATCATTCAGATACCTGTCTGGCCGGGAATCGAACCCGGACCCCATTGCGCGTCAGACCGGTACGGTAACCGCTCGTCGCCCGTCGTCAAAAAAATATAAATGTAGCTTACCACATCGTTCTTACCAGAACTCAGTAGCCAATAATACTGTTATCATTTGATATATATAGCGTTAGTACCTCCGAAGTGGAAGAATCAGAGATCTACCATCTCTAAGGTATTTTCTTTAATTAGCCCGTCACAATAAAAACAACGGAATTAATTAAGTATATATTTTACGATTTGGTCTACTGTAATTTAAAGTTCGAAACCTTAGTATAGGAGAATAAAAATTCTGTCTCTATCATTACCGCCTGTAGCAGGATTTCACATCTGCCTTGATACGTATTCGTTACTTCAGATGTTTCTGTAAATATATATTTAGCAAATACGTACTGTCATCCGAGAGAGGTATAGGTGCGAACCGCGGACACCCAGGCTGGATGCTCTTGCCTCCATTGGGCCAGAAGTCCGCAGTCCCGGTTCGCACCGGCGCGCCGTACCCGCCAGCGTCCGTGTGAATTACATCCACGAACTCAGCATCACGCTCGTTCACGTGTTCCATCATCACGCCGTCTGGATAGAATGCTGGAAATGCAGGATCGAGGGCTGTTAATCTGAAACGCATGATGGTGGGTTAG
Source organism: Spicauda simplicius (assembly GCA_949699795.1). NCBI lineage: Eukaryota > Metazoa > Arthropoda > Insecta > Lepidoptera > Hesperiidae > Spicauda > Spicauda simplicius. The sequence goes on along the minus strand of OX453066.1, from coordinate 13,841,884 downwards.
TCTTAGCATGAACTTCGATACTTGCGACCGTACTAAAAAGTTATTTCAATGTAAAACTGGTTAGAGTTTGGGCTCTAATAAAAAACGGGTTTTAACTCCGACATGCAACTGGAGTTTACTGTACAGACACAGTGTACACAAACATGATTTTAAAGTCAAAGGTGCGTAAGAGATGTTATAACAGTAAAACGTTTGTTCTCCATATTTTTTATATCACGGGCCTTTTATCGTTTCTTAAGGAGTACCTCATATTCATAAAAATAGTCCTACTTATATTTCGAAAATATTCCATTATGAATGTTACAAATACGAATTGAATCCCACTTAAACACGTTCGGTGATTTAGTGAACCTGTAGGTAGGTGTATATTATTTTTTATTTCATTTTTAACCGACTTCCAAAAAGGAGGAGGTTTCTCAATTCGACCGTATATATAATTTTTTTATGGTTAACTTTAGATATAATAGTTAAAGGTTACAAAAATAGTTAAAACGTAAAGTTTCAATTAATAATAGTATTAAGTTTAAAACTTTTTAGTCATTTCATAATGTGAGTTGCTTTAAAGCACTTATTTTTTTTTTAATTTCTAGATTATATAAATTTATGTTTATTAAAAACATAGAAAGGTTTGCATTCCGTAAGATAATTATACCTTTTGACAATTTTGTTGTACTTGGTTTTCAGTTCTCTAGCTGTGTACCCCGCGACATGACTGCCAAGGGAGTGTCCAATGACGTGCACCTTATCTACCGGAAGACCAGCTTCTAAGAGTTTGTTTAGTTGTTCTGCTGCTACGGCGCCTACCTGGAATTAATCGTTCGTAAATTTTAGTAATTTAAAAGAAGTATAGTATTCCAAGTATTATTTTTTTCGTTATAACTTACGTAACACGTTTTTTTTTGGTTTTACATAAACAGATGGCAATAACATTTCCATCCGGGTGATCACCACACGTTTAAGCAAATAATGTGTTTATTTGTACCCTGGGCCTTATTTTATTGAGATGTATCGGCGAAACCGGCGAGTTTTTTTTTAAATTATTTGGTAGATGCTTCCTGGCAGCGAGTAGCCGGTCGGTTTTAAATATTTCCTTAATTTTTTTATTAACACTTGTTTGCAAAACTTACAACAATCCATGGTGTCCGTTTGGAAAATTTACTATCTAAACTAGGACAACTTCAAAAGTAATAAAAAGTCCACAAAAATACGAAATTAATTTCTTTATAATGGTTTCTATTTTGCCGAAGTTCGTTTCCTGCTATCTTGGGCTAATGCTGACTGATCAAATATTAAGGAAAATACGTCAATGTCATAGCGTAAACAACAATAATCAGCGACAGCACGCAATTGTAGAGATAATGGTCAAGGTATTTAACACTAGGTTATTCCCGCAGCGTGGCCCGCCTCGGTCACGTCGTTTTAGCGAAATATATTTTTGCGCGAAAGAGTAATAAAACACATTCATCCACACAAACTATCGCATTTAATGTGATAATGTTTACATTCTATTATAATATGTACTTACATATTATTATTTTTTTCATTTCTGACCGGTTTAGTAAAGTTATTTTAAGTACAAATTTATAAAGGTATCTGTGTGTAAATAGTAGGTACATTCTTGGTTTTCAGGTATTTCTGTCCGTAATAAATGTAATAATAACGCGAAGTGTATGAAGGACATCTACTGAAGCGAGGTAAAACTGGTTACGGGTAATGTAACAGATATACTAAAGTCTAGTTAAGTGGTGCATCATACCACAATTTTAACATATTGTATGTTTTTTTTTATTTCAACAGTTCGAATTAAATTGAATTTGTCACAGTGTTTTCTGGTGGTGGCACCAATATATTTATGTTTTATGCAATGTTAAAATACAAAAGAGCATTAGAGTATTGTGGCAAAAAAGCTTTATTCGTTACATATGATTTAAATGTCATAATCAGATAGTTGTTAAAAAACTGGTTTTTAAATCAGAAGAAGATAATGAACAAGGCAATTGAAAGTTTATTTTTCATAAATATGAGGTATTACCTATTTCTTATTTTTCTTTATTTCAAAGTTATTTGAAAAGCATTTTTAGGTCCATATCGTGTCCACGTCATTCTTAACTACTTTTGTTTGTCGTAATTATACGGATATTTTATAATTAATACGGAAACTTTAATAAGCGGATAAAGTAGGTACTTAACGTTAATATAAATAACTGAACGGCAATAACAAGGACAATGTATTTTTTTTACTATGACCCCATATTTTACCGTTGTTCATGAAATCGGATGTAGTTAGTTTGGTAATAGTCCACTACCCCAGTTAATTACAAGTTTACATATTTCGTACAAGAAAATCCTTTTCAACCATTGGAATTACTTCTAAAAAAGTACAGGCAGGTAATATTTACATGTTATATGTGAAAATAGACATACCTACATAGAATTCGTTGGTTCATTTAGTCACATAAAGTAAGAGAATTATAGGGATTTTAATGTTTTAACGGTAGCAGAACTGTCCGTAATTTGTTTATAATAGCATATTGTTACCAACTCCATGTAGAACCGGGTTCCTACTTAAAACCGATTAAAGACTAAGGTGTACTTAGATATCCCTCTATCTGTAAGTCAGCTGGTATATAGGCCTTCTATCGAAAAACGAAACGGCTTGTTAATACGTCTTTCTAGAACATCTAGAAGCATCATTCTACCACTTTTTAAAAAGACGGGATATACAAGACGTATTAACTTAGTCCTTGGGCAGGAATTAAACCTCATTTAGGGTGACAACTCCGCAGGGTAGTTTTACAGTGACCGTTAAACATCAGATGGTTACATCAGTATACATATTTTGTGAAACATTTCTTCGTATTTTAAAACACACAAACACATGTAAAGTCGGTAATCAGACGCTTTCTAATCGTGCCTATGACCTTAGTTATAATGATCACTTAACACATGAGTTAGAAATTCTATAATGCATATATTTTTGTAGGCGTACAGTAGGTATGTACACATATGTATAATAACCTGAAATTATAAAACAACGTTCTGTAGTCACCCTAGCGTAAATCCTGATTCACTTTAGCCAACGAACAACGAACAAATCGACTAGGTATAGCGTGTTAGCCATGACAATTTTGTGAATGATAGAATGAATGAATTAACGGATGAATTTTTAGGTGTTTATCACAACAAACGTCATTAGATGTAACCTTATGCACCAAATTTGCACGATTTGTGATTAACATAAACTATTCACTGAGTTCAAACCATCTTCTCTGTTAAAGTTCTTACGATGTTTTTATTGTTGTTGTTCTCTATAATTTTGCTGAAGATCACAGTTAGTGTTGTCTCATGACAAAAAACCTAAAAAATGAACACGAGCTAGACAAAGAGTAGATACGTTAATCTACCATTAGTGCTTGTCGGTTTATCCCCGCTATCGCAGTTTCGTAATGACAACGATCCATGTAACCAGGTCGAGATATCATCAAAAAGAAATTCAAAAACCGCATATCGTGAGTAACCGTTATACATTAAAATGTATCAATTCTGCTATAATATTCGTCTAAAATCATACACTTATCCGCGGCGTGCAATATTGTCAGTTAGTTACGGCCTTCAGTATAGCTCTGTAATACTTATGTTTTTTTGGTTGTAAATAGGTATTAAAATTAGCTGACCCGGCGAACTGCGTTCCGCCTAAAAGTCAAAAATCTAAAGTTATTAGAGTTTCGCCATTATATTATGTACTAGCTGTACCCGCGGCTTTGCCCGCGTGCAAATGAACGTATCACAAAGTTTTTCTCGCGCAAATCTCGACACCGTGGGAATTCTATGATAAAAAGTAGTAACATTAATATCGGTTTGGCCGCTCAAGGATTACCTGGTCAAACACAGAGTGAAAAAACGAATTTAAAGTGTGTATTTGTGGGTAGGAACGTATTGTTATGTATTTTTTTTTAATTAGACGAATTCTAATATTGTAAATCGCTTCTTTGAACCAATTTACATTTTTAGTGGTCTAATTCACAATATCGGGATACTTTTTTCAATCAACTCCTCCACATTTGAACCAAAACGTATCGATTATAAAGATTGATTTGAACTTTTCCGAATTGGAAAATGCTATTTGAAGTAATTTTGGCTGATTCAAATCTATACTATAATAAATCTGTAAGAGGTCGCTGTCTGTACATGGAATAAATTTAGGTGAAAACCATTTCTAGAGGTCTTTAATACGATATAGAACCCAAAATAATCGTTTTTAGAAATCTTTTCTGTTTGTCTGTTTGTCTGTTTGTCTGTTTATCTGTTTGTCTGTTTGTCTGTTTGTCTGTTTGTCTGTGTGTTTGAAAACGCTAATCTCAGAAACAGCTTATCCAATTTGAATATAATTTTCACTGATGTGTTGTGGGAAACTTCACTTAACATTTAGTGTTTATTTTATGTAAATCGGTTTATAAATAAAAAAGTTATGTCAATTTAAAACTACGCAGTATTTATTCTGTGTTCGATAAGTGTTATTAAGATAAGTAACTGCATAGTTGAATTGGTTGAAACTAACCATGTTATGGTCTGTAAAATGTATTTCTTTGTTATGTATTTTTTATTGGTTATGTGTGTACCTATGTTATTTGATACTATACAAATCTATATCTCTATATCTATATATACTTATATAAAAACGAAAGGATGCTCTCTCACTCATCTATTGAATAGACATCGTAGAGCCTGAACTGCTAAAGATACGAATATGATTTTTACTAGGGATTCCTTTTATGACGTAGACGTCAGTTAAGAATGATTTTTCTGATCCCCCCCCCCCCCCAATTTAACCCAAATAGGAGGTGTAAGTTTGTATGAAAGTCAGTCAATTTTGACGCCACCTCAATAAAATTTAGTATTCCGCTTTGATTTTTATGTTAAAACATACTTTTAAACCGACTTCCAAAAAGGAGGTTATCAATTGGTCTGTATTTTTTTTTTATATTTTTTTTTATTTTATATTTGTTACTCGATTTCTCCGCACTGGGTGAACGGATTTGGATGATTTTTTTTTCATTTGAAAGGTAGTGCGTGTCGTGGGGTCTCCCATTTATTTTTAGTTCACTTTAGACAGTGGCATCCATAACAAAAGCGTATAGGTCTGATATTTGCATTAACGATGTACGCGATAAATAGATGAATAATTCAATTTCCCGCCAACCGATTTTGATGATTATTCTTTTATTTGAAAGAATGTACTTCAAGGGTACTCTGATGAGTTTGATACAGTCCTGATCACAGGATCAATTTCTTTGAAGCAAATTAACGAAATTAGCGATACTCGGCCAAACCTAAGCTGTAGGAGTCCAATTGGGTTGAATGTAGAATGAGATTACTAAGCAGATATTTCCTAAAAAAAAGGACCTTCAACTCTTCAATCCTGATGATGCAGGGGTACTTAGCAGTACCCCTGCATCATCAGGGGTAGCTAGCGCCTGAACCGTAGAAATAAGTCAATTTGTTTTTATGGATATATAATAAGATTGTTAAAAAAATTCATGGGACAAAAATTTGATCTTCAACTCCTCAACCCCTTATGATGTAAGGGTATTTCAAGACTAAACCGTACGAGTTGGCTATTTGGTACTTATATATGTAATAAACATACCAAGCAAAGATACACGGTAAAATTTTTGACCTTCCACTCCTCAACCCTGATGATGCAGGGTTACTTCAAGCCTAAGCCATAGGAGATGGCCATTTGGTGCTTTCGGGTATGTAATATGATTACTAAGCAAAGACACAAAATGAAAATTTCGACCTTCAACTCCTCACCCCTGATGATGCAGGATACTGCTAGCCTAAACTATATGAGATGGGCATTTGGTGCTTTCAGATATTTAATATAATTACTAAGCAAAGACACATGATGAAAATTTTGACCTTTAACTCCTCAACCCTGATGATGCAGGGGTACTTCAAGCCTAGGCCATAGAAGTTAGCTATTTAGTGCTTTCAGGTATGTAATATAATTACTAAGCAAAGACACATGATGATAATTTTGACCTTTAACTCCTCAACCCTGATGATGCAGGGGTACTTCAAGCCTAAGCCATAGAAGTTAGCTATTTAGTGCTTTCGGGTATGTAATATTATTACTAAGCAAAGACACAAGATGAAAATTTCGATCTTCAACTCCTCAAGCCTGATGATGCAGGGTACTGCAAGCCTAAGCCATAGGAGTTGGCCATTTAATGCTTTCGGGAATGTAATATAATTACTAAGCAAACCTTAAGCTCCTCAGCCCTGATGATGCAGGGTACAGCAAGCCCAAGCTATAGAAGTTGGCTCGCAAGTGTTTACGTATAAGTAATAATAATTCTAAGCAAAGACACGGAATATTTTTTTTTACCTTCAACTCCTCCCTGATGATGCGGGATAGTGCAAGCCTAAATTATACAAGGTAGTTACATAATGCTTACGGATGTTTTTAGTATATATTATAAGTTTAATGACAGCTCATTAAACTGAAATGTGATTAATAAATTAAACTTCAATTCATAAACCCTGATAATCTAAGTACACAACCTACTTAAGCCGTATGAGTTTGGTACTTATTGATTACAATACATTACAACCCGTTCCTGAGAGAACATTATGATGAAAAGTGTCACGTTGAATACCTAAATCCTGAAAACGCAGGAGTATTGTCATGTTATAGTTAAGAGTTGGATTTAGCTGTAGCTTTTTAAACAGGATGGGTTAGGTTAGGTTGGAACATAAAAGAAAACATAAAAAGTAAGCGAGCAGGGTGCGGCAGCGCCCTGCGAGCGGGTGCGCCCTGTTTGTATGAATTGTGAAAGTGTTTTGATTATGTCTTCTGCTTTACAAAGAACAATGCGGGATTTACGCACACAAATAGCCCGATGCACCTCTTAAAAGATCTTATCTTTGGCCACATGAAACAAAATATGAACTAAGAATATATGTCGCTGTTCAGTGATATTCCAATTATCTAATGATTTACTTCAAGTAGATAATAGTGCTTTGTTATCCGGAAAAGTTAAAATCAATCTTTATATCGATACGTCTTCGTTTAAATGTGGAGAAGTTGGTTGAAAAAGTATATCCCGATTTTGTTAATACAACCAATAACACTATAAATTGGTTCCAAAAGACGGCTATATACCCACCCACCAATGAACGTGTCGATAAAATAAATGTTTTTTTTTTTTTCAAAATTTAAAGCAGCGTCACAGATTTACCATTTGGACACAGTCATTGAGATGGAGGAAGCAGTACATTATCCAACAGAATTTTTGAATTCCTTAATGCCTTCCGGAACTCCAGTAACACAACTTAATATTAAAAGTAGGTTTATCTATAATCTTGCTTAGAAATTTGAATCTGCCAAAATCACTTCAAATAGTATTTTCCAATTCGGAAAAGTTCAAATCAATCTTTATAATCGATACATTTTGGTTCAAATGTGGAGGAGTTGATTGAAAAAAAATTTCCCGACATTGTGAATTAGACCACTAAGAATGTAAATTGGTTCAAAAAAGCGCTTTACAATATTAGAATTCGTCTAATTAAAAAAAAATACATAACAATACGTTCCTACCCACAAATACAGACTTTAAATTCGTTTTTTCACTCTGTGTTTGACCAGGTAATCCTTGAGCAGCCAAACCGATTTTAATGTTACTACTTTTTATCATAGAATTCTCACGGTGTCGAGATTTGCGCGGGAAAAACTTTGTGACACGTTGATTTGCACGCGAGCAAAGCCGCGGGTACAGCTAGTTTCAAAATAAGATTATAGGTAAAAACCTACTTTTAATATTAATTTGTGTTCAGGAGTTCCGGAAGGTATTAAGGAATTCAAAAATTCTGTTGGATAATGTACTGCTTCTTCCATCTCAATGACTGTGTCTACCGAATAGTAAATCTGTGACGCTGCTTTAAATTTAGAAAAAAAAAAAACATTTATTTTATCGACACGTTCATTGGTGGGTGGGTATATAGCCGTCTTTTGGAACCAATTTATAGTGTTATTGGTTGTATTAACAATATCGGGATATACTTTTTCAACCAACTCCTCCACATTTAAACGAAGACGTATCGATATAAAGATTCATTTTAACTTTTCCGGATAACAAAGCACTATTATCTACTTGAAGTAAATCATTAGAAAATTGGAATATCACTGAACAGCGACAGATATTCTAAGTTCATATTTTGTTTCATGTGGCCAAATATAAGATCTTTTAAGAGGTGCATCTGGCTATTTGTGTGCGTAAATCCCGCATTGTTCTTTGTAAAGCAGAAGACATAATCAAAACACTTTTACAATTCATACGAACAGGGCGCACCCGCTCGCAGGGCGCTGCCGCACCCTGCTCGGTTATTTTTTATGTTTTCTTTTATGTTCCAACCTAACCTAACCCATCCTGTTTAAAAAGCTACAGCTAAATCCAACTCTTAACAATAACATGACAATACTCCTGCATTTTCGGGAATTACGTATTCAAAGTGACACTTTTCATCATAATGTTCTCTCAACGGGTTGTAATGTATTGTAATCAATAAGTACCAAACTCATACGGCTTAAGTAGGTTGTGTACTTAGATTATCAGGGTTGATGAATTGAAGTTTAATTTATTAATCACATTTCAGTTTAATGAGCTGTCATTAAACTTATAATATATACTAAAAACAACCGTAAGCATTATGTGACTACCTTTTATAATTTAGGCTTGCACTATCCCGCATCATCAGGGAGGAGTTAAAGGTAAAAAAAATATCCTGTGTCTTTGCTTAGTATTCTTATTACTTATACGTAAGCACTTGCGAGCCAACTTCTATAGCTTGGGCTCGCAGTACCCTGCATCATCAGGGCTGAGGAGCTTAAGGTCGAAATTGTCATCATGTGTCTTTGCTTAGTGATTATATTACATACCCGAATGCATTAAATGGCCAACTCGTATAGTTTAGGCTAGCAGTATCCTGCATCATCAGGGGTGAGGAGTTGAAGGTCCAAATTTTCATTTTGTGTCTTTGCTTAGTAATCATATAACATACCCGAAAGCACCAAATGGCCATCTCCTATGGCTTAGGCTTGAAGTAACCCTGTATCATCAGGGTTGAGGAGTTGAAGGTCAACATTTTTACCGTGTATCTTTGCTTGGTATTTTTATTACATAACCGTAAGTACCAAATAGCCTACTCCTATGGCTTAGGCTTGCAGTACCCTGCATCATCAGGCTTGAGGAGTTGAAGATCGAAATTTTCAACTTGTGTCTTTGCTTAGTAATTATATTACATACCCGAAAGCACTAAATAGCTAACTTTTATGGCTTAGGTTTGAAGTACCCCTGCATCATCAGGGTTGAGGAGTTAAAGGTCAAAATTTTCATCATGTGTCTTTGCTTAGTAATTATATTACATACCTGAAAGCACTAAATAGCTAACTTCTATGGCTTAGGCTTAAAGTACCCCTGCATCATCAGGGTTGAGGAGTTAAAGGTCAAAATTTTCATCATGTGTCTTTGCTTAGTAATTATATTAAATACCTGAAAGCACCAAATGCCCATCTCGTATAGTTTAGGCTAGCAGTATCCTGCATCATCGGGGGTGAGGAGTTGAAGGTCGAAATTTTCATTTTGTGTCTTTGCTTAGTAATCATATTACATACCCGAAAGCACTAAATGGCCATCTCCTATGGCTTAGGCTTGAAGTAACCCTGCATCATCAGGGTTGAGGAGTTGAAGGTCAACATTTTTGCCGTGTATCTTTGCTTGGTATTTTTGTTACATAACCGTAAGTACCAAATAGCCAACTCTTACGGTTTAGTCTTGAAATACCCTTACATCATCAGGGTTGAGGAGTTGAAGATCAAATTTTTGTCCCATGAATTTGTTTAACAATCTTATTACATATCCATAAAAACAAATTGACTTACTTCTACGGTTCAGGCTAGCAGTACCCCTGCATCATCAGGATTGAAGAGTTGAAGGTCAATTTTTTTAGGAAATATCTGCTTAGTAATCTCATACTACATTCAACCCAATTGGACTCCTACAGCTTGTTTGGCCGAGTATCGCTAATTTCGGTTATTTGCTTCAAAGAAATGGATCCTATGATCAGAACCGTATCAAACTCATTAGAGTACCCTTGAAGTACATTCTTTCAAATAAAAGAAAAATCATCAAAATCGGTTGGCGGGAAATTGAGTTATTCATCTATTTATCGCGCACATCGTTAATGCAAATATCAGACTTATGCGCTTTTCTTATGGATGCCACTATCAAAAGTGAACTAAAAATAAATAGGACCCGATGACACGCACTACCTTTCAAATGAAAAAAAAAATCATCCAAATCTGTTCACCCAGTGCGGAGAAATCGAGTAACAAATATAAAATTAAAAAAAAAAAATAAAAAAAATACAGACGAATTGATAACCTCCTCCTTTTTGGAAATCGGTTTAAAACGATGTTTTAATATAAAATTCAAAGCAAAATACTAAATTTTATTGAGGTGGCCTCAAAATTGACTGACTTTCATACAAACTTACATCTCCTATTCGGGTTAAACTGGGGGGGGGGGGATCAGAAAATTCATTCTTAACTGACGTCTACGTCATAAAAGGAACCCCTAGTAAAATCATATTCGTATCTTTAGCAGTTTAGGCTCTACGATGTTTATTCAATAGATGAGTGAGAGAGCATCCTTTCGTTTTTATATAAGTACTAGCATACCCGGCCACGCGTTGCTGTGGTTAAAGAAATGTTACATAAACATTTGCAATTAAACCCATAAATTAAGATATAAACTATCCTATCTTTCAAGTTGGATCAAAATGCACACGTTGAGTAAATTTGATTATAATCGGTTCAGAGGTTTAAGAGTCCATTGCGGACAAATAAAGTGACACGTAATTTATATATATTTTTATATAAGTATATATAGATATAGAGATATAGATTTGTATAGTATCAAATAACATAGGTACACACATAACCAATAAAAAATTCATAATAAAGGAATACATTTTACAGACCATAACATGTTTAGTTTCAACCAATTCAACTATGCAGTTACTTATCTTATTAACACTTATCGAACACAGAATAAATACTGCGTAGTTTTAAATTGACATAACTTTTTTATTCGTAAACCGATTTGCATAAAATAAACACTAAATGTTAAGTGAAGTTTCCCACAACACATCAGTGAAAATTATATTCAAATTGGATAAGCCGTTTCTGAGATTAGCGTTTTCAAACACACAGACAAACAGACAAACAGACAAACAGACAAACAGACAAACAGACAAACAGACAAACAGATAAACAGACAAACAGACAAACAGAAAAGATTTCTAAAAACCATTATTTTGGGTTCTATATCGTATTAAAGACCTCTAGAAATGGTTTTCACCTAAATTTATTCCATGTACAGACAGCGACCTCTTACAGATTTATTATAGTATAGATAGATAGAAGAAGAAGATGTATGATACATAAAGACTTTCCTCTTAAACCACTCAATTTATTAAAAAAAAACTGTATTTAATTCCGTAGCGTAGTTATAAAGATCTAAGCATACATAGAGACAGACAGCTGGAAGCGACTTTGTTTTGAACTATGTAGTGAAGTAGGCGATACCACAAACGTACAACGTTACTTAACTTTCACGATGTTGCTTTGTAAGCCGTTAAACACCTCCCAGAAGCGTTATGAGTAATTTTAGAGCGTAATAACCATAAACTTACTTTTTTAGTGTTCCTCGCGGCATTAACTAGGTATGACCCATGGGCCATGTTGGACCAGTCTAATAACAACACGTTCGTTTCGGGTCTCGCTTCTAGGTACGCGTTTACCATGACCTAGAAAAAAAGCCATATATAAAAAATATTTGAACACAAATAAAAATGAAGGAGAAATCTCATTTTAAAGTATTTTTTTTTTTACAAAAAAAATACGTGAAATTATTTGCATGAATAACCACACAATACAAAATTCATCAATTTAAGGCTTAGTTTTATTTTTAAGAAGGTCTAGATTTGAAAACTTGATGCTTTAACTACATGACATTTAATTTATTTTAATGCATTTATTGTATTATTTACTTAAAACTTGAAAACAACAGCATTATTAATTTTTACGTTTCTGTGTTTTGTTATTATTCAATCTAAGCACTTATCTATTGTTTTATTATAAAAAACAACCGCTTAAAATAATTAAGGTAAATAAAGATAGGTAAAAAAAGTAGTCAGGTATAGGTATGTCTATCATTCACAGTTGATAAGTTTGGTATCGGCAAATTAATTGTCATCATAACTACCTACTTAATAAAGACTTCAAATGGTCTGTTATGTTACAGATTTGATGAATCCCGCGGTTTCACACTTGTTAAAAATGAAATAAAACTAGAATTAATTGTAATAATAATGAATATAAATAATTAAATAAAATTTACCTTAAACTATTAATTTAAATTCACTACTTTTCTAAAACATAGAGAAACAAAAATTTTAAAAGTTACAGATCGTTCGGTTATTACTCATTCTCAGCCCATATATATTTTTGTAAATATATAGTTATTACAGCCTTTCTGTAAATGCATATTTATTACAATTTCTATTTTATCTATTTTATGTATCTATTTGTCTACATGTGCGCGGTCAATTCTCAACCTATGAATTATGGGAAGTATATGGTCTGTGGTAGAGATAGCATACAAGTTCGTTTGACAAATATCTTTGCCATAGTACCAAATGTTATTATTGGTATTCACTTCTTCATATCAACAGTACATAACTATTGTTACAAAATAGAAAATATACCTACTTGTATACTCTCCTGCTGTGCAGTTTCAATAAAGCCATGGATGTAGAGAACTGTAGGGTTGTTCTTTTCGAAGCCTCGTATCTCAAAAAGCCGAAGAGCCTGACTTAATGGAAAATCAACGTAAACCTCCACCGAGCCTCTGAAAAGCAACCAAAGAAAAAAATATAGTTTTTAAAAATACTTTAAACATTACTTTGTATCGTATTATTGACAAGCTAAGTCACGCCTTTTTATTTGTCTTTAAAAACACTGTCTACAATACTTTTTCACACTCCTCAACTATCTCTATTCCCATTCGCCTTACTCTACCAAGTATGAAATCCATGTAAACATTTTCGTTGATCTCTTTTGTAAGTATCGGCGCATATTTATTTAAAGGGCAAACTGGTTGTTTTCAAATAAGAGTAGTAGTAGTAGATCTTTGGCGGTTAACTCTGGGGGCAACAACATACCTATATATATTGCTGTCTAGAAACATGTTTACGTTTTATATGTTACGTTTTGTTATACGGCGTTTCCGTTCTGGTTTGAAGAGTGTGGTGACGGAGACATACCTAACCGAGGTCGGCCAACTTGGTCCTTACAGGGAGCATTGTATCTGCTCAGGATGGCACAGATAATGTTTTATTCCTTTCTCAGTTCGATTACAGATGTCTATGGGTGATATTTGATCAATTTTAATGGCGTTTTGACATACCTGTTTTGTATTTTTCATGCTAAAAGATATAACGTAATACGTAAGAAAACGTTAAAAACGTCATATAGAAAAGTACATCCAAGTCAATACATCATGCCAAAAACAAGGTAAGCGTCTTCATAAGCTTTTAGCTTGTAGGGATAGAAATACTTGGGAGCGTTGGTTAGTTGGTTAGCCATAGAGTATTTTCCTACTTACTACTTATTATCATAGCAGATGTTTATTATATTCAAAGTATTCATTAGATTGCGTACATTTTCCTTAACAAAGTAGGTAACCATGTATGTATATAGTCGTAGGTAATACCTCCTACTTATAAGTAACCTTGACGAAGTTATGTATCTATGACTAAGTTTAAGTGGCATGAAAGTAGTAGAATTAATTTATAACTGTATAAATTATATATACTATAAAATATAATATGAGTCTTTTTCTTATCTTGACTTATACATATTTACCTTACGTCTAGTTGACTGTTAATATTATTGACATTTATAAAATAAATAAACTTTGAAAACTGAAACTTGAAATATTTATAGATGACCCATCAAATTTATGCGAACTTTGCCTATATTTAAATCATAGAATTATAACATTTGCTCTTTAAAATTATACTACAGCGTCGCGGCAGAGGGGTACCACTTAACGACGTTTAAATCTTTATTCAATTGACTATCTATTTATTTACTGGACTTAAATTGTAAAGCCTGCGAGCGTAATGATTATGCAGTATTTCAATCAGTCTATAAAATTAGCGGTACCTCGCGACATTGTAGTACAATTTAACGAGCAAGATATTAGTCCGATTACATATGTTAATGTAGCAGAGGTCATTTATTGTCAGGTAGATTGCATGTTCGTATGCTTCTTCTATATTATAAAAAGTGTATAGAAACACTCATAAATATAAAATATTGAGATGCAAGAAATCCGATTGTGTTTTCAGAATAACAACACTTTGGTGTGTTTTTTTTACTTTATTTTTTTGCTGTTTATGTCTAAAAACACTAGTAAGTGACCTTCCTTAACCTCAGTAAAATAATTACATTAATAATTTGCAACTTCATGCAACAAATATTTGTAAGATATATCTATCACCAAAATATTAACGTTTCTTTACATGGCTATTGTCAGAATCAGTTGTGTCTTATGATTCTGAAATATGTAGTTTTTACTTTGTATTCAATCAATACATAAACACACGTGAATAAATAAAAAACAACATATATTTACCCGTTGTAAAATCGCAAATATATATCTTCTATTCGGTTTGTTCTGTCTGGTAAAATGCCTGAAACATAAAATAGAGTGTAAATTAGTGACCGACCGTAAATAGTTATTCGGTTGAAACCAGTACCGAACCTCCGATTTCTTTTAATTTTTTTGCAAAAATTGCAATGGTAACTTTTTCAGACCTGTCAGAAGATATCCACACAATCCACCGACATTTACCATAAGACCCTGGCTTATTAAGCATTAGGGAGAGTATATTTAACTAATATAGTATAAGTAAATTTTATTTAGGAACCCATGCCAAGCATTAAGACCATCATAGCATATTAGGATTTGAGATTTTATCAATGATTTAAAACACTAATACGCAATGTTTATGCTATTAACCGACTATTTCTAGCGTGAAGCATTTCTTGCGTTACGAAGGAAGGATGTGGTTGCCGGCAGACCTTCAAACGAGTCCACCATCATAGTCCTCGGGAGTAGCAACGCATCTGTGACTGACTTCAGATGGAACCCATGTTCTGTATGAAGTTGATTACAGATGTCCATGGGCGGCAGTGACCATTTACCATCAGGTGCATCATACTGCATGCTCGTTTGCTACTTCAATCAGAAAAAAAAATGAATCTGAAACTTTGTATGTAAAATCTATTTCTTAATAATAAGGAATAAATACAACCATGAAATCACAAATATAATGCATTATGCAATTTGTTATTGTTAGCAATCAACTCGTTTTTGTTATTATTCGTCTTAACCTTGCTTGGGTTTTAAATACTTACGACTATTAATTTTTAAACGCAAAATGCATTTAAGGACGAAATTTCTAAAATAAATATATCCTTGAATACCTACTGATATCAGAAACAAATCCATAATTTGAAATGCTTGCAATTATCACATTGGAGTTAACTAGAAGCGACAACAGTAAAACCAAATAGCTTATGGGAACCATTATGAAGGAGTGAATCTTCAGATCGTACGTGTAATGGTTTTGTATTACAGACATTAGCTTATTTGCGATTTGAACATCTTCCGTGATTCCATGTATGTTAAGTATCGTGCAGTAAATTACATTTGAAAAAACGATAATGTGGTTTAACATCGTAATAGTCATAAAATACGTGTCACGATAGCTGGTGGTCACGAGATGATATAGGTAACTATCATCGAGAAAAAGTGGTACCTAGAATTTTACTAACATAAACATAAACATAAGTTAGCGGCGCAGCAGTGATAGCCTAAATGATTAACTTGTGCATTCGGTCGGAAGGTCCGAGGTTCTAATCTCAGGCCATCGCTGCTTTTTTTTAATTCTGTGTGTATTAAAAATCAGTGTTCTACGGTGAAGGAAAACATCGTGAGGAAACCTACACACCCGACAGTTCTTTAAAAAAAAGTTCTTAGAGGTGTGTTAAGTCCACCAATTCGCACTTGGCCAGCGCGGTGGTGTATGGCCTAAAAGTCTCTCATTCTGGGAGAAGACCCGTGCCCACCAGTGGGACAGTAATGGATTGACGACTAGTAAAATTCTAGTCATATTTTATAGAGTCATTATCATAGCTCATGGTTTGAAGTAGGATGATGTTGCATTAGGCTGAAGGGCGTGTTTTGAGTATTAAAATTTAAATGAGACATTTAAAAAGGTCAGTAAGGATCAAGGAGAATTCTTGCTAAAGTAAAAATAAATATTAAAAATGCATACAGTATTTTTAATATATTTACGATAAGTATTGTTGTTGTCCAAGGTCGGAAAATAATTGTTACACGACAAGTTTCTATTTAAATATGAGTTTTAATAACATGAGCTAACAATACATTTGTAATAAAAACTTACTTCAAAATAATAAAATAATCGTTTTCATTGCATTTAAAATCTTGGTATCGTAATTTTAGATCGATTAAATCAAGCGGGTTGCATTGTAGTTCGGTTTTATCAATGGAGTAATTATAAATGCAAAATAAATGATCCGCGGGGCTTTGTTTAAATAACAGCGTTTGTTGAAAATGAGTTGCTCAAGTTAATTTATTATAAATACTCTATTCTCGCGACTCTGCCTGCTTTTATCATGTTTCCAACGGCAATAAGTATCCTATGTGTAATCTCATTCAGAAACAACCTGTGTGACAAATTTCAGAGAAAAGCTATCTATTTTGCGTGAATGAGTAATAAAAACACTTACATGATAAAAAACATTCGTATTTATAAATTGTTTGCGATTTGAGCAATTAAACGGAAAACTCTTTGAAAATTCGCTACAACCTGCATTTGTGACGAATTAGATATACATATAAAATGCCTTTGTTACATTAGAAAAAAATGTGTAAATGAATTCACATTGTTGTTTCATTTTACAACGAAATGAGCGTGTAACTAATTTTGTAAGGCGGTAGAATGTATATATGGTAGCGATGTGAATGTTATTATTTGACATTCGCGAATGCGAATGCGGATGTTGGTTTTGTTCAGTTCATGGTGCGTATACCGAGTTTGTGCCGGAGGATATAAATAAATAAAAATCTATACAAAATAAATCGCCAAATCTATACAAAATACATTTGGCTTTTTGTATATTTGGCGACCTTCTTATGCAAAGCACAATATTTATAATAATAAGTTCCTTTCTGTTATTTATTTATAAGTTTAGTTTTTATTTCGTCTAGTTTGTGGTATCTAATTTTATTTACTTTTTTTGTTGTATCTATATAAATAAAGTGCAAAGCACTGTAATTCAATATTCGCAAAACATTCGCACAATTCTTGCGAATGCGAATATTCGGGAATGCTAATGCGGATATTCATTACATCACTATTAGATGGCCCGGAACGGTACCACATCTATTTCTACCATATCCAAGTATGTGATTGGGGTACACCCCATTATTGTCCCACTGCTGGGCACAGGTCTTCTCTCAGAATGAGAGAGTTTTAGGCCACAGCCCACCGCGCTAGCCAAGTGCGAATTGGTGGACTTCACACACTTCCGAGAACTTTTTTATAACGACGGTTTGTAGGTTTCCTTAAGATGTTTTCCTTCACCGAAAAGCAGTGATAATTTATCTCTAATACGCACTTAAATCAGTGATGCGTGCCTGGGTTTGAACATCGGACCTCCCGAATGAGAGCGCAACATTCAACCATTAGGCTATAACTGCTCTATGCACTATCAAGTATATGATTGACTTCACATAACTTTTTCTTCAGATAACCCTTGCTGTGTATGAAGTTGTTTACAGAAGCTCACGGGCGGCAGGTGGACTGCATGTTCGCTTGCTTTAATATTCTTATATAAAAACTTTAACAACTGTTACTATAATAATAGTATGTAGCCGTTTTTTCACTTTTTAACCGACTTCCAAAAAGGAGGAGGTTATCAATTCGTCTGTATTTTTATTTTTATTTTTTTTTTTTTTTATATTTGTTACCTCATTTCTCCGGACTGGGTGAACCGATTTAGATGATTTTTTTTTTATTTGAAAGGTAGTGCGTGTCATAGGGTCCCATTTTTTTTTAGTATTTTTTTGACTAGGGCATCCATAAGAAAAACGCATAAGTCTTAAATTTGCATTTTCAATGTACGCGATAAATGTATGAATAACTCAATATCCCGCCAACCGATTTTGATGATTCTTTTTTTATTAGAAAGGATGTACTCCAGGGGTAGTCTGATAAGAGTTTGATAAGGTTCTAATCATAGGATCTTCAACTTTTTGGAGCAAAATAATAAAATTAGTGATAGTCGGCCGAACCTTAGCTGGAGAAGTCCAATTGAGTAAAATATAGAATAAAATTACTATGTAGGTATTTACTATGAAAAATTTGACCTTCAACTCTTCAATCCTGATGATGCAGGGGTACTGCTAGCCTGAACTATAAAAGTTGGTCGTTTGATGTTTGCGAATATATAATGAAATTGTTAAGCAAATTCATGGGACAAAAATTTGACCTTCAACTCCTCAACCCTGATGATGCAGGGGTACTTAAAGCCAAAACCATAGGAATAAGCCATTTGGTGCTTACGTATATGTTATAAGATTACTGAGCAAAAACATAAGATGAAAAATTTGACCTTCAACTCCTCAACCCTGATGATGGAGGGGTACTTCAATCCTAAACCATAGAAGTTGGCAATTTGGTGCTTACGGTTATGTAAAGAAAATACTAAGCAAAAATATAAAATCAAAAATTTGACCTTCAACTCCTCAACCCTGATGATGAAGGGGTATTTCAATCCTAAACCATAGGAGTTGGCAATTTGGTGCTTACGGTTATGTAAAAATAATACTAAGCAGAGGCACAAAATTAAAATTTTGACCTTCAACTCCTCGACCCTGATGATGAAGGGGTACTTCAATTCTAAACCATAGGAGTTGGCAATTTGGTGCTTACGGGTATGTAAAAATAATACCAAACAGAGGCACAAAATTAAAATTTTGACCTTCAACTCCTAAACCCTGATGATGCAGGGTACTGCAAGCCTGAGCCATAGAAGTTAGCCACCTGGTACTAACGTATATGTTATAAGATTACTAAGCAACAATATAAGATGAAAAATTTGACCTTCAACTCCTCAACCCTGATGATGGAGGGGTACTTTCAGAGGGGGCGCCCTGTTTGTATGAATTGTAAAAGTGTTTTATGTTTATTTTTTGTGAATATGTAGATGCACAAAGCAAACTTAGAGGCTTTATTTAAATACAAACATAAAAATATAGTCACTAAAAAGTGTAAAATAAAAACTTTTTAACAAAAAATATCTACCGACTTCCATGTCACAAAAAAGTAAAAAATAATTTAAATATATTTTGGTCTAGAACATACTCAGTACTTAGTACATAGTTCTGAAGTCGGTGCTCATATAGGACGTAGTTACCGTCGTCCAGCGAAATATGTCGAGCACCGACTTCAGGACTATGTACTAAGTACTGAGTATGTTCTAGACCAAAATATATTTAAATTATTTTTTACTTTTTTGTGACATGGAAGTCGGTAGATATTTTTTGTTAAAAAGTTTTTATAGAGGTAATTATTTCGTTTCCGATATCATGTGCCATATTAATATTTGAAAGGAACTGTTTTCATATTTGGTTACTAAAAATATCATATGATTTTTAATGAATGAATGAGTAACAAAATATTTACACTACGTTTATAACAAGGATTCTCAAACCGAAGCACCTCTACTAGATTAAAAAAAAACCTTTAAAAATACAGACAGATACAACAATCTGCATTTTTAATCGATTAATCAATTGCTATGTAAAAAGAGACATATCACTTAATAGTAAGTCTTTTTAATGTATGTGGTAGGTGGTCTTGTTAGCTTGTAACCGTTAAAAACTTGAAGCCGCAATAACATATTTTTGTCGCGTATCTTCGTTTAACTGTCGTACCTTAAAGGACACACATAGATGCTAATTGTCCACTTTTAGAAACCCTGCTCTATAGGGAATGCACATAGGGAATAACATGAGTTATCTTTTACGCTGCTTGTTTTAAAACAATATTTCAATGTTTAACAGACTTAAAAACAAAGAGGTTAGGTTAAGTGATCTAAGTCTCGTTTGTGGTGACCGTTTGGGTAATTATGTATATCAAGTTTAAGTATCGAATACTTGTAACATCATATCTTGATGATACTAAATACTACTGACCTCGTGTAAGGGCCACTGTATGACCCGGATTGTGTGATTAAAAATTCAATACACAAGGTCTAGTCTTACCACAAATAGAATGTCTTCCCACACGCTATGACAAAGTATCGTGTGGTTAAAATATGTGAAATATTATTTATATATTTCACCTTTTTAAAATAAAAGTTAAAATAATCGAAATGAAATGAAATGAAATGTCTTTATTTTGAGTAGGCCTACGGGGGCACTTACAAATTGTCAGTTACATTTTTTTTCTTACACTACCACCGGATCGGAATATGACCTCAATTGAGAAGATCCAGCAAGAAACTCAGCGGGTTGGTCTTTTTTTCTTATTTATATCCATTTTTTTTTAAATAAAATCACAATCTTAATGTTTATTGCGTCATGCGGTTATCACATTATAAAGGTGTTGCAAATTTAGATACAGTGACATGAAACCCATGTAAGGGTGTAGCAATTCAAATAAATTATAAAGCAATTTAAAATAATTATATAACATTGTAACAATAAATAAAAAAAATCAATGTTTTCAAGCCATTGCTACAAGTACAATTTACATTTTAAAATGTTGATATTTAATCAATATTACAACTTAAAGAAATAAAGCAACAAAATAAAGAGTATAATGTCAACATAGTAATAGTATAATGTCAAATAGTACGACTCTTGCATGTGTAGTTATTTTGAATAGCTGGTTTTCGAAGGTCGTTTTTAAAAAATAATAACACTATTATAATATATAATTTTCATAAGCTTTTATTCTCTACGTAGCGTGTATACCTCTTTGGTAACATTTATCAAAAATCTAATATATAAAATTCTCGTGTCATAGTTTTTGTTGCCAAACTCCTCCGAAACGGCTTGACCGATTTTTACCAAATTTTATATGCTTATTCAGTAGGTCTGAGAATCGGCTATTTTTCACACCCCTTAAGGGATGTCCACCCTTAACTTTATTTTTATTTTGTATATGGCAAAACAACGTTTGTTGGAATAGCTAGTATTCTCTAAATTAAAGCTTGTTCAATTAGAAATAGTTGTACCATTATCATCGAATTTCGTAAAACATTCTGCTATTATGGTATTCAGCTTCCTCAATCTTTGGTGTATTACATAATGAATGGTTCTAGGATCGTAGGTTTGTGCGGTACGTTGATTAAGCTAGTTGTCACTCATCGTCAAAGTATTATTAAGGGGACGTTCTTTCACAATATACTTGTTTTTTTGATCGTTACCCATCAATGCAATTTTTAGAACACTTTAAGCGGTCACCGCCATAGGAATAAAATTTGTGTGGTAGGTCTACTAGTGGTATAAAAATCCGAATAGGCATGACAAACTTTTTTTGGAGAAACCCATTAGTCGAAGAGAACAGCTGTCAAATTATAATATTCACTTATAGAGCATGTTTTTCGTTTAATAGTAATAATAAATAAAAAACGCCATATTTTCAGTATTAAGAATTTTTACGCTAATTTTGTAAGGTGGTGGAACGTATAAGGTTGGGCCGGGAAGACTTATTATACAATTAATATAAAAAAGTGTAAAAACTTATAATACTTGTCAAAAATAGTAAAAAATTACCTAAAAATAGTTATGGTTGACCAGGTATTTCCATTCTTCCTTTAACACTCAAACAAGAAAACAAAATATTATAAAAAATATTCTTTTCATTCTTTCCTTTTTTATTTTTTGTCTAAACTTTTTTTTGGTAGAGATCATTCTTTACATACTAAAACACCATTTTTACACACTAAATCGGCTTAAATTGTATTTAACGAGGCAAACTAAGCGTGTAAAACAATTGTTAAACTATTTTAAAAGTATCGAAAATCGTTTCTCGGAGCCTTAAAACTGCAATCAACAAGATGAGAGCTATCGATCCGTGTGTAATCACTGTAGGCAATATCATTTAACGATGAGCGCGCAGTGACGCATGCAATTTGTGCAGCGTGACTAGGGTGTCCATGAAATAAAAAATAAAAAGTTCTAGCGGTACCCGTAATACGTTCTTATGGTCTTGGTTCAAGCTTATTTAGGTAATTTACTTATACGATTGTACATGCATTTTATCTATATAAATGATAGGTAAGAATAAATGTGAAAAAAATTAGGATGTCTTCCACATATATTTTTTCTATACTTATAGGAGCAAAATGTTATATTTAAAATACAACGAGCGAGCATATTTTGGTCGTTGCAAGAGACTAAGGCTTAATCCTTTTAATTCGAGGAATGACTTATGTTCAGTCTGAAGGACAATAAGATAAATAAGTTTATATACAAATATGTTAGAACGGATTAGATAGTTTTGGCAGTCAACGCTGTAACATAATTATAAAATACTAGTTGAATCCCGTAGCTTCGCCCGAATTAAGATATTTTCCCACGGTAAAAAGTAGCCTATATATTAATCCAGAGTGTCAACTAACTTTCTACTAAATTTTATGAAAATCGCTCTAGCCGTTTAGACGTGAAGAAGTAACAAACATACACACTCACAAACTTTCGCCTTTATAATATTAGCATGATGATATTAATTACCGGATTACTGGCCATAACGGCTAAACTCGTTCCAGGTATAATATAATCCCGTTTATCCAAGGGTTAGTAGTTTGTAAGTTACTTTGCGATATATTTCTTTGATAATGTTCCACCTCTCAGTCGTGGAAGTCCGAGATACGTTACTTATATGGTCACCATACGTATATACCGAGACCCTTTTAATCAGCGCAGACTCATTTGTCTCTGTAACCCGCTATCTACTAAAGATAAGAGATGTGTAACATTTTACTGACAGTAGTATATTTATTTATTTAGAAGATATGATTGAGATACGAACAAAATTTTTATCGTTACTTACTTAAAGATAACAGAGTAATATATCGTCAAACAAGATTACAAAGAAACATTATTTGTCATTGATATGCAGTTTAAAAAGGACTTGCAACCTAATCTATGCGAACTGTAGTTATAATTTGTTTTTAAAAAGTAATGAAATATTATTCACACATGCAGAAAGAACAAAAGGATAGTTACATTAATTAAATAATAATAAAGTGATCGTTTTACTACAACACGCGTAATAAAAAATACATTGTAAAAGCTACTTATATTTATTTTTTATTTGTTACATTAATTTCAAATGTATTTTATTACTGGCAACAAAAATCACTTGCAGTCATAAAAAAAAATATAAAAAAAATAAGTAAAACAAATGACGGCTGCGCACGTCGCAATTTTGGCGCATAAGAATAACGTCTTTATTACACACAATAAAAATATTTTTCTTAATAGGTGTGTAGGTACGAGTGATTATTAAATTGGTGAGTACGTCTACAACAATTTATTTTTATTTTCCTTAATATTCCTTAATATAGTTCTTATTAGCTTTTCCCGCGGCTCCATTCCTATGTGTTACGTATCCTATGTCTATATCTATACTTCTATACTAATATTGTAAAGAGTAAAACGTTGCATTTTTGTATGTTTGTCATGAATTAACTTAAAAACTACAGAACCGATTTTAAAAATTCTTTCACCATTAGAATGCTACCTTATTCCTAAGCAACATAGGCTATTTTTATTACTAGAATATATAAGGCGTCTTTGCTAAAACTTGAGTAATGTGATTCAAAGTGTCAAAAATTTTGCTCAAATTTTTTCATTGCATACACTGTAATACTTATTGATAATAGAATAAAAAATGTCCAGGAGTAGTGCTCAAATGTATAATGGTTGGATAGATTACATTATAGTTTGCGCGAACGAAGTCACGTCGATTCTGCTAGTGTATAATATAGGTCAAAAAAATCTGTGTGCCAAACAAAATTTGGCCAGTTGTAATGTCGTATAAGAGTAACAAAGTACAAAAAAATTTTGAAGATGTATGTTATCTTCAAAAACATGACAATTATAATATTAATAACACATTCCTTCCTTTTTATAGTTTCTGTATAACAGTCTCCGTATAATAGATTTATCGTATGAATATCTCGGAGATATCTCTGTATTGTATTTCAGAAGTAGTTAGTGAACAATCAATCTGACATTGATATGGATTCATTAGATATATTGGATAAATCCATTTTCGCAAGTCTCCTGTGGCCATGTTAGATGAAAATTATGAATCTCGTATATTAATGATACCGACTTGAAGTCAAAAGTAATTAAATCCGTTTTAGTCTCATTAGTGGATTCGGGTCACCTCCTAAATTATATGGGGTTAAAACTGAAAAGATTATGCATGTATAACTTTCTGAAGTGTAGGTTTCCTTTGAATATTTTAAATGTTTATTTGAAACTGTATTAAACACTGAGCCATATTGTTATTTTAAAATAAGCTCGGGTCTACTATCTGTCAACGTCTATCACGCTTACATAGGGAAGATATGGTGTTATCTTTGGGGGTAACGCTGTGGGGGTTGATAGTATTTTAAAGCACAAAAGACATTCATTAGATCTATGTGCAAACTAGAATCAGATGAATCATGAAAGGCCTATTTTCAATTAAACATTTTGACTCTCCCATCTATATATATTTATGAAATAGCCTTGTCAAGCAAATATGACATTGATAAATAGGAAAAAATTAAGATTAATCGACGTGAAAATTAATGTATTATAATAATTGTGACTATTTTTTTTAATCAATACAATAATGATTTTGTAATATGTAAATCGATCATTTGTACGAACCCATTTTCTGTCAGTAAAAAATTTTGAATTTCAATTTAAAAATCTATACTTAAAAGTTTTTATCTTTAGTGTTTTTTGTATAAACGATTGCCTTTATATAATTCCAGTATACACTTATATTAATCCAAAAAAAAAAAACACAAACATCTGACTCCTATTTTACCCTCTTAGGGGAGAACATCCAAAAATCCTTTTTTGGTTACTCTTCATCATAAAAAAAACTTATCGTCCAAATTTGATCGTTCTGGCTTTTGTAGCCGCTTTTACATACATAAACAACTGCTTTCTAAAAATGGGTATAATGACAATAATTTAAGAAATAAACGTATATAAATATTCAAGAATGATAAAGTTGTGTATAACTTATTTTATATCAACCGTGCTAGAGATTCTCAAAATCACCTTTCACATACAATATCCATGCATATTTTTACTTTGCATTTGACCCTATTTAATATTCATGATTTAAACAGCTTTAATTTACCGTAAAATGCAGCATATGTGCTAACCTTTTAGTCCTTTTGAAGTAGCAAACGAGCATGCAGTCTACTTGATGGCAGGTAGTCACTGTCACCCATAGACATCTGTAAGTAACTTCATATAGAACATGGATTCTATCTGAAATCAATTTCAAATGAGTTGCTACTCTCAAGGATAAAAGTCATCTCTACTGAGTGAGTATATTTTTGCTTTCGCATACTGCAGTTGGTAATTATCGCAATTCGGAACGTTCACGCAGTTAAATGTAATTGGGTCACGATTGCTGGTGAATGCGAACCAATTTTTTCCATTGCAGTATTATATTGACGATGAAAATTATAAAGATTTAAAATATTACGGTGAAAATGATTTAAAATACTTCAAGAATTCAACAATCAGTTTTTTTTCAAGTTTAAATACACAATACCGGTACCAAATACCAAAAACCAGTTTTTAATTCTTGAGTATCATACTTTTTGTTTTTGTTTGTTAATGTCGTCATTAGCTGGAATAATTTAAATAAAATTCTCTGGTGAAACTGTGAAGTAAAAGAAAATTACAAATTTATAAGTAGTGGATATAAGAGACCTGGTAATTATTGATTCTATTAAAGAAATACCGCTTAATTGCAAAAATTTAAGTATTAATTATGTCTAAAGAAGTAATATAGTAATTATATTATAATGCCAAGACCTTCGATTTTGGATTTAATAACAATAGTATGAGAATCATACCTAAATTTGTTGTTCATTGGATGAACCGATAAAAGTTAATACGTACTTATTACCTATTAGAAAAAAAGTCTTAAGGTGCTTCATTGTTACTATTGTTTTCGATCCATATACTCCACTGAACTATAGGCGTACCAGTTAAAGTACGGTCACGATGATGATTCATTATGAAGTAATTGCTGACTATTGCAAACCAGCAAACATTCCAATTGCCTCTAATGGAACATTATTGAGCTAATAATAACACGGAAGCTATATTATTATGATGATCAAAACACTAGGTATGTTTGTCTCATAGAAAGTGAAATTGATGATATTGCTATTCGATGTTTTGATACATGATATTGATTGAATGGTATAGAATTTACTTGAATCTCGTACCGAAATTCGCGACTGTGCATGTTGTTTTTTTTCACTTTTTTTGTGTAGGAGGCCGGAGGATTTAGATTTGGCGACCTTGT
The DNA here is from genome assembly GCA_949699795.1 of Spicauda simplicius. Lineage (NCBI taxonomy): Eukaryota > Metazoa > Arthropoda > Insecta > Lepidoptera > Hesperiidae > Spicauda > Spicauda simplicius. The sequence continues at coordinate 13,815,088 of OX453066.1, read as the reverse complement.
TTTGTTGACAAATTACAGTTCGATTTCAATTTGGGTATATTTGGCGATCTTTTTTGCAAAGCACTGCAATTCAAAACATTCACACAGTTCTTGCTAATGCGAATGTGTACGAATATTTGTTACATCACTAGCATAGAATATCAAAATACTCGGCAGCGTGTTGTTATATAGGTATTAGTTAATATGGTATCAAACAATTTGATGTATACTATAAACAAATTGTTTATAAATATCATATATATCACATCATCACTGATGTGATATATATGAATATATAGATGTGATATAGCCCGCAATGTAATTTAAGTAAAGTATTTTTTTTAAATGCTAGATAAAAAAGAATATGGGGAGTAAAATTGTGTGAAACGGTAACGCGGAGAATGACGTTTTAACGCACAACGTCTCTTGCACATCTTTCTTTTTGTAATCACGTTGGTGTATACTTATGTACGGTACATTTTAGTTGCGTATTGAACTTGACACACGTTTTCTATCTATTAAAAGACCTTTACGGTTGTTTTGAAAAACGTAGCGCATATAAAACTACATATACAAAAAACGTAACGAGGTAAATGTAATCACAGGAACGTAGACCGAAGTATAGCAAATTGGTGTGCCTAATTATAGAAGTAGTGGAGTAAAGTCCGTAATGAGCGTGTTCCTTTGCATACAAATTGTTCTGTATTCGGTAAAATCATTACGTAACGTCCGTTTGGGTTTTGCGTAACTTTTTAATGGGTCATCAATATGTGTAGAAAAATATTGTAATAGAATTTTCAAGGTGATAGAATTCTTCGTACTGCTGCTTCAGTGATGTTGTTCATCACCGGTTCATCGGTGAACAACTCAACTATTTTCTGGTTGGAAGGCCAGGCCAAGGCCAAGGCCACTTTGTGGTATAGGAGATGCAATAACTATAAGTGGAATGCCAACATTAGTCATGAGGATTTTCAACGCATCGATGGCCGACCTAACCGCTCGGCTACAAAACATCGCTTGGCACGGAAACCGTCAACATCAAGCGAATATTGGCAAATTTCGTTACAATTTTCAGCGAAATGTCCTTGCCTCAAAACATCAGATACACAAATTTGTTTTTAACTCTCAACGCTGACATGACTTACGTGGCTCTCGGGTCTGGTAGTAGGCAGTAGTGACAACACGTTTGTTTGTTACTTGTAAAAAGTTAATAAATGAAAGTTCAAAGTAAACTTAGCAATTACAAAAAGTTATTGACAATATTCATATTATTCATTCATAAAATAATTCGTGCGACTACTATACAAATACATACTTTCATTCTACATCTACGAGTATGTAATTAAGAAGGTCGCAACAACTTTGTTGATATTATATCTATACAAATTCATTATTTATACAGATATACGTCACGTTTTCTCATATTTTTTCATTATTTTTCATTATACATTTTTAAATCTCACTCACTCCTTATCAAAACTAAATTCCTTATTTTCCTTTTATTTGATTTCATATACTCCAAAATGCAAATTTATAAGAACCTTAATCTAGAAATTATGCCCATGAATTTGTAATAGCACATATTAGTTTCTCGTAGAGCGAGTTCAAAGTCCTATACATTCTTTTTACTTGATTTCAATTAACCAGTCAATAGAGCTGCGTAAATTCTTCAATCAGATTCCATTGTATGTATTCAATCTATAGTATTCGAACGAATTAATTGAAGGTGAATGAAAATATGAACTATGGCCTAAAACTCTCTCATTCCAAGAGAAGATCCGTGCCCAGCAGTGGGACCATACATGGGTTTACGGAGACGACGGCGAATGAAATTAAATCAGATTTATTTTATAATATAGAAATAACAAACGAGCATGGTCTCTATTGGAACGCAAGTGTCCACTGCTGCCCATGAACATCTATAATTAACTCCAGGTAAAATAAGTCTTACCTGACGTCGATCACAGATACGTTGCTACTCCTGAGGACTTATCATTGCCATTGATGTTGGAACTCCTCGGATAAGCATGACAATCTTTTTTTTTTTTTTGTTTTCGAGGGGGAAACCTTCCAAAGGTACCCGACGCCGTGGGAGCGACGCAGGGTTATGTGGGATTTTTACCGCACTAAAACCCCCCCGGTGGCCGTCCTCGGCGCTGAAAAGGGAGGACTCCGGGATCTCGAAACGACTTCAACCGGAATCCTCCGAGCGCGCTGCCCCATCGGGCTCCTCCCAGATGGGCGGCTGGGCCCACCGCTCCGTCTAGTCTTTACGACGGTATGCGACCACACATACCGCCGTCCTTCCCGGGATTGCCTGACCGAACGGTTCGAGCTCCCACTCTAGCCGTCTGCAACCCCGGAAGCCCCTTTTAGTCGCCTCTTACGACAGGCAGGGGATACCGTAGCCCTATTCTGACCCCGAGGCTACAGGGACAAGCATGACAATCTTACCATCTTCTTCAAACCAGTTTGAAGAGCTTCAAATCAGAACATAGCAGCGCTTAACACTGATGTTATCAGATGAAAATATGCGTTACTGTGATCCTACCAGTGCCGGTGTGAAACGCAGGAAGCTATGTTTATCTCTAGAAGAAAGCTATTTTTAAGTGACTTCAAAAAACTCTACGTTCCACTTTATATTAAGATTTGTTAGTTTAAAGTTTTACACTTTACAGTTTACTTTGAATGCGATATAAACTGAGAATTATATTCATGTATTACAGTGGCAGTGTTGTTATAGGTTTAATAGGTTGTTATATAAATGATGATGATGAAGTATTGATAATCAATTACACGTTTTGTTTGCCTGCGATTTAAAAATTTCACTAAATAAAATTAAATAAATTTGTTATAATTATATATTGTTATGTTATTCTTCCAGTATGCAATACAATATGCTTGTCCTTAACTCATTTAATATGTGTAAAACATATAATAGTTCAAATATTGGTACACTGATACAGCTAATTGTAGTAAAATCAAGAACATTATTTATCACATTTGATAAATTTGCCAATCAGCTAGTGAACAATTAGATTTTACGTAAGCTGGCAGACGTCAATAAAAATTTAACTTATCATATCTTAATAAATTAAAATTAGCGTGTTATTAAAACTTCAATGAATAATTTCAATTCTCATTACTGTACTGCCTTTAAAATGTTTATTTGCCATACTTGACTAAAGAAATACAAACCATAAAACCACCACAAAGGTAGTGATAAAACTGCCTATAAAGTAATTAGTATTGGTGTTTCACGGAAGTGGAACACACAATGTGTAAATAATTAACACGTTTCAATAATGGGTGTGATTCAAAATTACATTTTCTTTTACCCATTGTTAGTTCTCTATAATAAAATTAGTAAAACATATATTAAAATCATAGCTTTGGATTCCATTCTTGGATTAACTTACAGAAATCCAAAAATATTAAGTCCTTTTATTATTCTTTTCGCAATATCTTTAATATTGACCTGAAGCCGTCCTAGTGAACATAATGTTTAGTTTGGTGAATCAATTCTTGTTTAGGAGAACTATAAATTAATCTTATGGTATACATTTTAATATGGAAGGTATTTTATTGTCATTTTAAAGAAGTATTTAATGAATAATTATAGTATATGTAAGTAATTTGTTAAGCTGATGTGTTTGTGTGTCATATGGCAGTGTGAATGGCAGTATGCCTTGGTGTGTGTGGGCGTACCTTGGTGTATGGAAATGAGTTTGTGTGTGCATATTTACTTGGATGTGTATTGGCTATCGTTATCTCAGAGTCGAGGGTCATATACTACCTTTTTTTTGTTTCGAGGGGGATACCTTCAAATGGTACCCGACGCCGTGGGAGTGACGCAGGGTGGCCGTCCTCGACGCAAAAAAGGAGGACTCCGGGATCTCGAAACGACTTCAACCGGAATCCTCCGAGCGTTGCCCCATCGGGCTCCTCCCAGATGGGCAGCTGGGCCCGCCGCTCCGTCTAGTCTTTACGACGGTATGCAACCACATATACCGCCGTCCTTCTCGGGATCACCTGACTGAACGGTTCGAACTCCCACTCTAGCCGCCCGCAACCCCGGAAGCCCCTTTTAGTCGCCTCTTACGACAGGCAGGGGATGCCGTAGCCCTATTCTGGTCCCGGAACTACAGGGTGGCCAAGATTTTAATTATTTCAAAAATATTGCAAAACCTTACTTACATATAACTAGGAACTAGTTTTATAACTATATGTATATAAAAGAATAACTTAAAAGTATCAAATTATCAGGAACAAATGTTTTTATTTTATTATATTATACTTATAAGTATAATATATTATACATAATTGTAGAGGATTATCGTGACTGCAATAACAATTATAACATAATTTCAAAGAAGTCAATGCTGATTTATTTAATTATACAATGGCGATTGAGTAATTTTTAATTAAAGTTACCTTGTATAGTAATTGCAGATAAGTTTGATCAGTTCAATAAAAAATCACTAGGTATCCTAATTAAGTAGAGATCACTTTACTTCATAATATTCGTTATAAATATTTTGTTCTGAGAACTTGACTGCATTGTATGTTAAGTTCAGTGTAACCAACTCTTAAAAATTTATCCCCCTAAAGCCTCCATAAAAAATCCCCTAAAATACTCAGAAGTACTCGGTATTCCCCTAAAAAATTGTATGAAAAAAAATACACCTGTAGCGAATTCCTGAATCATCACACTGAGTTGTTCCCAAGGCGTCGGGTACCTTATTAAGGTTTCTCCCACGTTACCTGCAGACCAATAATCAAAGGTCGTCGAGTGCATCGTAGCATATGACCTTCTTTTTTTAGGTCTTGCTTTGGCCGTGCATGCTAGTGAAGAATTGCACAGGGGATACCTACATGTTGCAGTTGAAGTTATAAAAACTCCTAAAAGTACCCCTAAAAATTTATCGCCCCTAATAAACCCATCCCATTTTTTCCCCTAAATTTGAGGAAAAACCCCTTTCTTGGCAACACTGGTTAAGTTAACCACATCTGAAAGCCGAAACATTTGAGATGGGTTGTAGAATAAAAATGATAAAAGATTGTTGCTCACATTATCATGTAAATAAAACATAAACTTTTATGTATTCAACAAGTAATATGAAGTATTATACTTAGAGATATATTATAAACTCTTATCTAAGTAAATGGTTACCTTGAACGCTTCAGACTATATGGTTTAAAATTTAAATGAACACTATAGATGAAATCGCTGGTTTAAAATTTAGTGTGACCAAAAAAATCACAAAAATGTGTGGGTACGGACTCAGTTCTTGAAGAAGATTTTTTTTCAACTATGCCTTTTTTATCTATACATTTTGATTGCTGTTAAACTTTTAATTTCTTTTAATCCTCGGCATTATTTGCAACCCTTTTTTGACCGTGTTGCTTCCAGCATTTTGCAACCGACAAAGTTTAAACACACAAAAATGAAGCACAAAAGTGCATGTAAAATCTTGTTATTAGCTATTATTGCGTTTACGCCAAAACTGATTTTACTGTTTCGAGAATAGTAATAATTTTACTTGTTATTGTATTGTACAATTTTAAACAATACAAATGCAGTCTTATCGTCAATCAACATATAGAAATAAATTATAGAACATAGAAAATACATACAATGAACCAGGCAGAGAGAGAACAGTTTTGGGAGTGAAGAAGTAAGTTTTTCATTAATGATTTAATCATTAGTGAATTAATTATTAGTTACCCAACGGAACGGTCGAAATTCGACCGTAATTCAACGTGATATTGTCCAAAGTAGTTCGAATATTTCTCAAAATCTATTAACTTTTGAGTTATTTACACTCTTTTAAGACAAAAAAGAGGTTTATTTCTCTAAACTGTATTCAAAAGTAATAACGGGTATTTTGCCAAAATCATCTAACATCTCGTTTATTTTGTATGTGTTTGTATGAAATATACGATAGTGTGTGTAATGTGTTTAAAGTTGATTTTATGTATATTTTATGGATTATTAGAAAAAAATATTAGCATCTCTATGTAAACTATGAGCATGCTAATTTTCATACTCCTCCGTCCGTTTCCTCCTCCTCCGCAAGTTTTTTTGCTCCTTGTAATAATATAATTAGATAATACATTAAAGATGGCATAAGAGGAAGTTAAAGAACAGAATTAAACAAGTAAATGGTACTAGAGTTGAAGGTAATGGGATTTACCAAGTTGTTTAAAAGAGTGTAGACATTGTGCATTACGTAATTATCCTGAATAGACACAGACTTAAATAATCACAGACAATTTTTTTTTTGTTATATTGCTGAATTTATTTTTATATTTAGAAAATCGCTGTTATTGAGCTACTTCAAACAGAGAGTCAGATTTATTGATCTGTGTAAATTGCATCTGGGCAAAGTACAGGCGAAGTAGAAACGTATTGTGATATATATTTTTTTAATAATTCTTGTGATGAAGGACGTTGTATTATTACGATTAACATAATCAATTAACATATTAACATATTTGTTATAATTTTTTGTTGATACATACTAATAAATTTGTATACGAAATTGAAGAAATAAAATAAAGTTTAAACACAGTTTAAACAAGTTGGTTTGAGTAAAATAGAAACATTTACAATAAGTAGGTCAAGAAGAGCTGTGAAACTCTGAACACGAAGCTCTGAATAGTCTAGTTCTCTTTGAGGATTTCCGATAGCCATTTTCCTTATATGTACGACTTCATCGTAATAAGTAATCTTAATCATTTTTCTTTATTTCAAAATTTTTGGTATGTACTTTTTTGGTCAAAAAAATATTTTTTCATTTAATAATACCGTATAAACATTATATAAGTAGTTAAAATAAAATAATTATCTTAATTACCCCTAAATTTTAAATTCTTTCGATTAAATGATCGTTGTAACTTAATTTTATAAATGTAACTTAAGTGTAATTTTGAATATCAAAATAATCAAATATTTTTACGTATCCACAATCTGATTGAGATTTACCGATATTTATAATTCTACAGATAAAAATAATTATATTATGACAACTAGTGATATGTTTACCGCAAATCAGATTAGCGTGATAAGATAATAATAGCACGTTATTATCGAGTGCGTACGCGCATAATGCACGTCTCTTATCTTACCGGAAAGCGAACCATGAAATAGTTGTACCATTCACACCTGTTATATCTCCGGCCACGTGCTCCGGATACACCCGAACACAGACGAAGTTGAACGAACCCGAACGTAAATAGTCGGACGGGTATGCGGCACGAACCGGTCAACGGTTCCAAACTGTTCCCGTACTACTATAATGCTAATTCCGACATCGAAATGCATGCGTCAAAATATTATTTTGTGAAATAAAATATTTAATAATCAAATTGATTTAAACTACTTTTATTTTTATAAGGTAGAACTTAAAATTCAGTTCATTTAAAATAATTTATCCGTGCAAACCATATTGCAATGTTCCGAACAGAAAGTTGTCCGCAGCAAGAAAAAATATAGAGCGGAACGCGCGAGAATTAAACACTGAACGTAATCACATCGCAGACTGGATGCAATGACACATAATAACGTCGAAATCGTAATAGACAATTTGGCGGGTTATTGAGGATGTCGTGATTGCTTGTTCCGTACCTGTTCCCCACCAATATCGCTTCCATCCGACTGTCACTGCGCGGAACATGGCGCTACGTGCGACGCCGACAACGCGTGGCGGCAAACTGACTCATATTCACATTTCCGATCTCAACCTCAGGCTCCGGCACCCTACTACTACAAAAAAGCCCTCAAACTTTGAAAAAATAACCATTAACAATATGTTCTTATAGAAAACAACGTAGCTTATTATCACTTAGATAATCATTAACGTACACGTAAAGCGACCGACAAAGGGCTCTTCGTCGCTCCCTAATTCAATTAATGCCTAATTAGAAACGAGAGTGCTCTTAATGCGGAGTAGAGCCAGATTCCACCGTAGCCTGTCACCGGAGTAAATGGAAATCTGACAGCTCGATAGGTGTCAGTATCCATGAAATTCAGGTCAACAGTTCACGTAAGAATATTTATATGTTGTATGGCATTTTTATATTGATTGACCAATCAGTTGTAAGAGCGAACCTCTCAATTCAAACCATCGGTCTATTAATTGGAATGGGAGGAACTTTTAAAATAATTAAGATGTCAATCACTGTACACTTGACTTGCGAAAGTAGAGCTATGAGGACAGCAGCTACCGCATATCGGGTGGCCTGCATGGTCGTTTGCTTCTTCATCTTGTAGAAGATATTAAAAACATTATATGATTTTAGACTAGTATTATCGCGGAATTGATACATTTTAATACTTAACGGGTCCTCACGATATGCGGTTTTTGAGTTTCACCGTGACCATGATCCATGCAACTGGGTCGAAATATCGTCGAAAAGAATTCTATAAGAATTGAAAAACCACATATCGTTAAGTAATAAAATGTATTAAAAACAATATTTATAACTTACTCAATTTTACACATATTCACAGCCAAGTAACACACACACACAACTGATCGCATAGTGGAACATGCATATTAACAAAAGCATTTATTCTTGAAATACATTTTTAAGAATTAAATTATTTTGTTTTTTTTTATTCCATATTTAAATCAGGATTATAATATTATTTTGAATAAATTTAAACGCAATACCTAACTTAATTTTCCCACTGATGAATCTCTTTTCGGGCATTCCGTGAAGTGAATCATTTTAAATGGTATAACGAAAAGTACTGTAATATACCTTCAAATGATATATAAGAAATATACCTCTATCTTTATATGAATCACTTAGTACTAGTCCTTAGTCACATCTGTAATCTAGTCATAGATTTAATGTTATCTTAGACCTAGAATAGATCGAACGAACCAGAGCACAAACAATCATTATTTTTAAACTATATGGTGTACTAGGATCTTAAGCTGCAAAAAAATGAAATTTAAGTTGACTATTTTATCTATTTATCATCATCTATCTATAAACTATTTTATCTAATCTACGAAACTATTCTTAGATTAGTGTAATTGTTTTTATCTATTTAATTTAAATACATTTTCTAATATACCTACAACAAATCGCTTTCCTGTGTTGATATGAAATGAGAATTTTTAGCTTTATCTTCAATTACGATTTAGAATTTATTTAATTAAATAAAACCGCTAGTAAAAAATGTTAAAATATACAAATTAATGTTTTATGAATAAATGAATGTTAAACATCATCTAGTGGTTAAGAGAGAGACTAACTTCTCTTGGTCTCTATGTAGAGACATAGCCTTTCGTTTTTCAAGCTACGTGCTAGTTGGCAGTACCTTTCCAATTGCATGTTTCTGTCACTTGTTAATAGATGGAGTTACTAAATATATCTAGTATTGTTATGATTTTTTAAATCCATTGTGGTTTCGAAGCGTTAAAATTTTGTTTCCTTATTTAAAAAGTTTAAAGCATAACGAAATTCTACTGTTAAACAGTAGAGTTTCGTCATGATGTTGTATTCATTACTGTGGTGCAATACGTTTAGAAAATCATATTTTAAGATGGAGCAGATATCCGTATATTTTTTTACATTAGATCTAGTGTGAGCGAGCACAATTTTAGCTTTACTGAGCCAAAGTTCAAAGTCCATTTGGCTGATTCGTTTAGAATCTACTACAAAAATTATAAAATAGAAGTTTATCGATCAAAAACCGTATTTATTGATATATGAATGAATTTAACCAACCAAATACCTTCCAAGGTGGTAGAACAGTGTAGTTCGACTGCGGAAGTACCACCGCCACACCTATTTCTAACGTTTCGATAGAAGGGTGTGGTTGCCGGCACACTGTCACAAGAAGCGACCATAATAGTCCTCGGGAGCATCTGAGGTTAACTTCAGATGGAACCCATGTTCTGTATGAAGCTGATTACAGATGTCCATGGGTGGCAGTGACCACTTCAGGTGGACTGCATCCTCGATTGCTAGTTCAGTCAGATAAAAAAATAAAATCCTATTTCTGCGCAATCTATTTCTGGTTCTAAGGTTGTAGTAAGTGAGACATATATTTCCAAAACACAATACAATTTGTATAACACAGAAGTGTAATAAATATAAGGAGCGAACCGGAGTACTTAAAGTGTGTATTATGAAATATATTTATAAACTTACGAAGTTTCTTATGCCGCGTCTTCAGCGAAGTGCCTAGCAAAGAATTTCATAAAATTAAATTTGAAAAATGACACGCAAATTTAAGTTTTTGAAGTATACGTAGATGCATGGATTCAGTAAGTTTAGACCGATCTTCTGAGTTGACCAATCTCGTGGGCTGTATGTGTGACAACAGTGGTAAAAGGAGATGTTTCAATCTTGGCTAGGTATATGTACACCATCTCAAAAAATCGAGAAAAATCTCAAGAAACCGATAAAAATACGTAAAATTAATGGAAACGTGTAATTTTCTGGTACAAAACCAATTAAAATCAACTATTTTCTTCGTTTTCCAATATGGCGGAACAACTAATTTAGACAGTCTGTGGATAAAACTAGTTGTCATTATCTGACAACTGTCATATTGATTCTTTTACTAGATCGATCTGTCATATTAGATATTTTTTATTTACTTCAACTGTCAAAATTTATCGCCGCCATTATATTGTGTTGAAATTCTAACTTAAAATTCTAGTCTTGTACCAATAAACCTAGTCGATTATAATAAAATGCTTAGTTAAAAAGTGATCTATACTTTATTGGCATTTTTATCAGATGGTGTACAGATACCTGGCCAAAGGTCCATACATTTTGAAACATCTCCTTTGATATGCGTTTTCATGCACAACTTTTATCATAAGAAAACTTTTTAGATGACTTATGCCAGAAAAAACCTAACACGGTTCGATCACTAGTCTGCGTCACAACTTTTTTACATTTTAATTTGCCATGGAGAAGCGTAATATGCTTTAGGATGATCACAAGCGGAGGTTATGGGGAGTGATCTCTGCCCAGCAATGGGACGTTAAAAGTTTTCACACTAAATTGAAGCTTTATATTTAAATCAGATCTCTAAAAGACATTTTATCGCTGGCATAATAATTAAAGCTAATTTATAAATCTACATTATTATAAATATCTGTTTCATTTATAGCAATTTTCGTAACAAATTAAGTTGCTACGCTGTGGTTAATAAATTGTTAATAAACCGCTAAAACGGAAGGCTACGCCGGAGCTACGTAGGTAAAGAAAGTCTTTAAATACTCCCTCTAATAAAGTACAACGCAATGTTAATATCATAAATTCCTGCAGACTTCACTTCACCCTCAGTTTCCTCATTAACAAGCTTGAAATTATTGGGGATAAAGCGAGTAATAATTATGTTTAAATTTGTCTTTTTGTTCATATTTATGAAGGTACCGTAATGATTACAATTTGATAGTGGTCGCATAGGCTTCCTGGTTTGTTCCCTGGTTAGGCAAAATGGTTAGTGACTCTTGTAATGGTATAGAAGTAACACATGTACCCGTGAACACTTAAAATATTAGTTGTACGCTTATTAATACATAATCCATCCATCCATCCATCCATCAGCCTTTGAAAGTCCACTGCTGGACATAGGCCTCCCCTAATCTGGTGGGCCACTTCGACCGGTCCTGAGCCATCTGAATCCAGCGGTTACCCGCCGTCTTCTTCAGGTCATCCTGCACTCCTTTTGCTCAGACGTGGTCTCCATTCGAGGACTCTTCTACCCCATCGGTTGCCACTTCAGCTTACTAATTTTAAGAGCTATGTCGGTAACTTTCGTTTTCCTACGGATTTCGTCGTTACGAATTCTGTCACGTAGGGAAATATCAAGCATCTCTCTCCATAGCTCGCTGAGCGACTTGGAGCTTACGCATGAGGCTCACAGTAAGGGACCACGTCTCGGCGCCATATGTCATCACTGGCAACACACACTGCTCGAACATCTAAATCTTTAGGCTCTGAGGTATATCGGATGAGAAGATATGATTTTCCTATACATTGGAGTATTAATGCTCACTTAGTAGTCTATTTGTAGTATACGCAGGTATCATTACTCTCTTAGTTACGAGCATATACTTGATATACTGAGTCCATGACTTAGTGACAGGTATATTTTAATGTAAAACGGTGTAATAAATAAATAAATTGTACAGGATGTCCGTCAAATTCAAAACTCTCGTGATAACTGCGCGAAGTTTTGAAACGCAAATATTTCATTGTCGCATTTGTATCGCGTGTTGCTCTTTGTTTTGAAGCGAGTGCCTTGTAATTCACAAACTGGGTCGTAACTTTAAAAGTGTAATACAAAATGATGGCACTAGGCATGCTGTCGCCTTGTCCAAGTTTCTTCACGGCAAAGTTGCTGTGGACAAAGGAAACTCACAATAAAGGTACGCGCGCAATAGTGACATGATGTAAGAACACTTTCTACTCGAGAATGTATAATGTGGTACTTTATGGCCTAAATATAAAATCTGCTAAGTAGCATAGATTAGCATAGTATGCTAATATACTATGCTAATCTATAGTTCGAATTTTTTAATGTATACTGGTTCAAGATATATAAAAATTATGCTTCCATCAGGAGGTGCTACTGCCTCGCCTATTACTGCAGTGAAGCAGTTGGTGCGGTTCGGCGGAAGTATTTGGTTACCGGCTTTTTAAGATCAAATTAGTCCTCGAGAATATCATCGCATGTGTGAAAGACATTAGACAGAACTCCTGTTACTAGTCACCCGTTGCAACTAAATTGTAATGTAATTTAAATTAAAAAACTAAACTTCTTATTGTCCAAAGTAGCACAAATATATCTTAAATTCAAATAAATTGTAATAATTTTTAAGTTATTTTGAACGCGCCTGTTAAAGGTAAAAAGAGGTTTAATTAGCTAAGCAGCGTTTAAAAGCAATAGCGGGTATTTTGACAAAGACATCTGACATTACTGGCGATATGTGTTTTCATAGTATGACATTGTATGTTCTATTTCGTTTATTATGTATGTGTTTGTGTCGAATGCAAGGTAGTGTATGTAATGTGTTTCAGTTGATTTTATGTATGTTTTTTGCATTATTTGAAAAAAATATGACCATTGTGCAATCCAACTATAACCGTGCGTAATTTCAAACTCATCCATCTGCGGCAAGTATCTTAAAAACGAATCGCAAGTTTTTGCATCACGTATATATAGATATGTGAAATTGCTTACAGATGTACATGGGCGGTACTAGCCATTTACCATAAGATAGACGGCATTCAGATTTTATTTAAACATAGCTGTAGTAGATGTTGTTTGAAGGATGTGGCGAAATAGATTCATTTATAAAGGTCTTGTGTAGTATTTATGTCGCTTTTTGAAGGTGGTAGAACCAGTGTTGTTCAACGGGGTAAGTTCCACCGCCACACCTATTTCTAGCGTAAAACAGTTCTTGCGTTTCATTGGAAGGGTGTGGTTGCCGGCACACTTCTATATGAGGCGACTATTGTAGTCCTCGGGAGGAGCAACGCATTTGTGACTGACTTCAGATAAAACCCATGTCCTCTATAAAGTTGTTTACAGATTCATGGTCGGCAGTGACCACTTACCATGAAGTGGACTGCAGTTAGATAAAAAAATACCTTTACTGTATTTTATAAGGGTTAAATAAATTCGTACATGATTTTTTTTTTTTTTTATTTGACTGAAGTAGCAAACGAGCATGCAGTCTACCTGATGGTAAGTGGTCACTGCCACTCATGGACATCTGTAATCAACTTCATACAGAACATGGGTTCTATCTGAAGTCAAACACAGATGCGTTGCTACTCCCGAGGACTAAGATGGTCGCCTCATGTAAAAGTGTGCCGGCAACCACACCCTTCTATCGAAACGCAAGAAATGCTTCACGCTAGAAATAGGTGTGGCGGTGGTACTTCCCCGGTCGAACTACACTGGTTCTACCACCTTGATTATCGTGGACTTACTTGCAAGGTCACGGCGAGCTCGTCGAATTTAATTATATATAAAAAAATGCAGTGGGTTCCGCTACTGAACTTTGTAGGACGGTATATATAAGCTAACATACCCTTCAAACTCCTTAACTTTGCCTTATACCTTCAATTACATTGTTCTAATACTCGGTCAACGAGCAGTAGTTACTCGAACTAACGAACGTTCAGTGACAGTTGTTTGTGTTTGCATTCTAAAAATATTTCTCCAGGCGCAATAAGTGATATTTATTTAACACGCCGGCGATGTGGACTTAAGTTTTAACAAGGTCGTTTGGTGTTTAAAAGGCGTTGTGTGTTTATCCTGCTCGTTTCCCGATCCTTAAGGTTTTAAAGCGGTGTTTCAACTTATAGGAAAATATTTTTACTTTAAATTACTCGATGGTTCTTATTGATCCCTTTTTGTGCTTTTTGTAATATAGATTTGTAGTAGCTGTTTAGTTTCAGTCTTTTATGGTGTTTATAAAGCATTGTGAGTTTATGAATGTTCGGGTTATTAATAGATGTATTTCGTTGCATTTGAGGGTGTTTTGGGTTTAAGAAGTTCTTCCTTATTAAAACGTATGAAAAATATTACAACAGAAAGAGCAAAAAGAGATTTTTACAACAGTTCATGACGATGGTCTTTCTTCTGTAATATAAAAAAAAACATAAACAGTTGTAGATATCATTCTTCCCTGCACCTCTCTCATTGCTATTCTTTGTGATACTAGGCACTGTAACTCAAAACAAAAAGTCCTGCTAAAGTTACCTATGGGTATATTTTTTCATGTAATGTTAACTAAGTTCTACAATATCTTGTCTTGATATCAACCTCTTGACTTAAGATTGACTTCATAAGGATGAAAATGTTTTGCGTTGCTACTAATGAGATCTAACGATTAGTTGAAGTGCTTCACGTTATTGCTGGTCTAAAACAAAAAATACTTCAGAAGTTATTTCCGTTACTTTAGGTCCTAAGGTTTACTAATTTAAGGTAAAATACAGGTATTTATTCGACATAATAGTGGTATGAAGCGAAAAGTATGAAGCAATGATGTTACATAGCATCAGGCGTAATCGAATCTATTAGTTGTTCAAAAAAAAACTATCCGCTACCGTAATCGCACCCGTTATAAGTTTCATTTTATTTTGGAAAGGGTTGGAATCTAAATGAAACATGTTTTAGTTAATTCAGCGTTAAAATGCTTCGGTAACTATAATATAAAGTCAGTCACCTATCACGACAGTCGAAATTCGACAGTAATTGAATTCAAAACCTAAGCTTGATAAGTAACCAAAGTAGTACGAAGAGTTCCGAGATTCAATTAAATGATATTACTATTAATTGACACTCAGAACCATTGAGTGTTATATTAAAAACACCCATTGAAAGGGAAAAGACGTTTAATCAACTAAGCTGCATTTAAAAGGAATAACAGGAAATGACAAGGACATCTGATATTTTTTGACGTTATATGTACACAATGAAGGTTTTGTTTCGTTTATTATATGACTATGTGTTTGTGTCAAATGCATAGTAATATGTATAATATGTTTTAATTCATTTTATGTATGTTTATGCATTAAAAAAATTGCTTCCTCCTCCTCAAGACTTCTTCTCAAGTTTCTTATATCACATACTTCACATCATCTTATGAAATGATTACTTATATATATAACCAATATATTTTTTAAAATTCCTTTATGCGATACGAACCGATAACAGATCCGAAATTTTACATCCATAACATCCCTGGTATAAAGGTATGAGAGTATGTGTTTATAGTGTTGGTTGAGGAAAACTAAAGTCTACATAGGTGGTTTCATGTTTATTTAATATCATGAATTTGATATATTAAAATGTAAAACACATTATAACTATCATATTATCTTATTACCGTCTCATGGGCGTAGGTTTCGGTTTCGGCGTGTGTGGTGGTGATGGTAGGCATTTTAATTTGACTATTCGGGGGGGAGATAAGTCTTCCCCCTGGATGCGCCCATGACTCGTCTGGATCTTACTCTAATTACAGTTCATGAGCGGAAACACACACATGCTCATGTTTTGTTAATAAATAATGAATAATAGTTGCATAATACTTAATCCTTTATGTACTTTTTGTTTAACTTGCGTCAAAATGCTAAACTATTTTTGTCCACAATTTAAATGACTAAGTAAGCGCCTGCCAATATTTGGCTAGCAATTTGGTAATACGCATTCCTATTGAAATGATTTCAATTTTAATAATATAAATGACTCAGTTTTGCTTATCTTTTGATAACCATATTCCTTATTACCTAGGCTTAGTCTAGACAAAGAACTTTAAAATATTACTGAACACCATAGATCTTATAATTTAAATCTAAAAATAGTTAGCTTCAATGACTTACATTACTACATTATGAAAATTGCGTTACCTATGATCAAACTGGGAATATAAGACCATTTTCACATGTTAATTATTTTTCTTAAATTTTGAATACATTTTTGTAAATTTACGTCAGATAGTGTTAACGTGATGATTTTATGTTTTCCATTCACAAACGTTTAACATATTAATTTATCAATGAAGTTTTGTATATATTCACATACATATTTAACTTAAATTGGTGTTAAGTTAAATATATTACTCTTTTTCAAAAAGCTGCGCCGTGCGGCGTTTACTAAATCTATATTTAATTTAGGTTGTTTCTACTTTTCTATACTAACTAAAATGTCTCGTTTTTGAGACCATTAATATATATATATATATTATATTCATAAAATCTACACCACTAAAACCATGTTAAATTGTAACAATCACCAGGAAACTTATTAATTGGCCACTAAACATAGCTTTGGCGTTGTAAGAAAGAGCGATGAGAGAATTTATAGCGTACTTTCGTGGCCTTATATGATCAGTCACATAGGTACATTTTTTAAATATTGTTATCGCTAACCATTCCAGTGAAAAGCAATTGAACCTTAAGGCGATGTTTGGTTGCTTTTGGGTTACTTATATACTTACTGTTACTGGTTACTTACTTGCTTCCTTATAAAAATACTTGATAAAACGTACATAATATTAAACAGAATTGTGACAATAATTACAATTAATATATGTAAAGGTACAGGTTTTGCAAAATATTATAATTTATAAATAGTACAGATTAAAATGTAAACCTATATAGGCTTTTAAGTATATTCGATAAATAAATTAGCTATTTATATGTACCTAAAGGTAATTACCCTTTAGGTAGGTACATACATATAACTAGCAATTTTATTAGTTCAGTTTTGAAGAGTCTTTGGTGACATACGTGTACTACAATAAGCTTCATTCATAGCTACATCTCAGTATCAAAATGTAAGTATACTTACTTTTCGTAAATACCTCTAAGTTAACACAACATTACAGCAGTTTATTAACTTTTTTCAGAATATTTTCTTTAAATTATCACGTGGAATTATCCTATATACTTATTTCTGAAAGGACTTTAGAACATAATTTTCAAGCGATTTTTATCCTGGTTCTCCTTTGGCCCCAAATTAGGTCAACAATAAACCATTGTCCGGTGTAGTAGAAGAAGTTCGCTATGTATATGTACACACACATAATCAACAACTTGGATACAGGGTACAATTTGATTCCAGGGTATACGTATTCTCCTTTCGGTATACCTTGCGCTAATCTGTAAAGGTAATTTTTTATGAGCCATGTAAAGCATACGATTTTAAACTATTATTATCGCGGAATTTATACATTTTGTCATGTAACGGATGTTTACGATATGCGGTTTTTTATATTTCTTCTTGCCAATAGTTCGCCCAAGTTTTAGTTTGGCCGTGACCACGATTCATTCAAATGATTCAATTAAAAAAGAAATTACAAAAATCACATATCATGAGTACCCATTACATATTAAAAAGAAGCATAACATGTCTCTTACATTAATTTTTAAATTTAAAGTATAACTCATAGATGTATATTTTTTGGGCCACAATATTTGAAATCTTACTTTGCAAAAGAATCGACATTAGATGTTATACTTCTTGTTGTAATCAGTGTAGTTTTCCTAATATTTGTTTTACAGCTAAATTAGCACTCATAGCACAAGCCTATAAGATGATAGTTTAAAATTAGAAAAATCAATTTAATTTTATTTTATCTGACTGAAGTAGCAAACGAGCATGCAGTCCACCTGATGGTAAGTGGTCACTGCCGCCCATGGACATCTGTAAACAACTTCATACAAAACATGGGTTCCATCTGAAGTCAATCACAGATGCGTTGCTACTCACGAGGAATATGATGGTTGCCTCATGTGAAAGTATGCAAGCAACCACACCCTTTATCGAAACGCAAGAAATGCTTCACGCTAGAAATAGGTGTGGCGGTGGTACTTCCCCGGTCAAACTACACTGGTTCTACCACCTAAAAAATTATGTAAAGGTAACAGTCTACTCTTAATATACCTGTTCGATAGTGAAAATAGTTGTAATTTTATACTTTTGAATAGGTTATTTCTGTACGCCCCGTTATCATTTAAAATTAATCCCTTATTGTCATTGCCCATTTACTTAGGCAGTGTTGGTAAAAAATAAACTAAGGTTGTCAATTTACTGAGAGTATGACAAAACTTTATAAGTTTATTTTATGAGATTGAAGTAGTGAACGAGCACGCTATCCACCTCATGGTAAGTGGCAACTGCTGTCACCGGACATCTGTAAGTAACTTTATACGATGATGATGGATGCGTTGCAAATCCGAAAGCCGAAGATGGTAGCATCAAATATAAGTGCCCTTCATGCTAGGAATAGGTGTGGCGGTGGTACTTCCCCGGTCGAACTACACTGCTTCTACCACCTTCTAAAGATAACAGTCTTATGTAAAGCGAAAAGCCAAGAACTGAACAATGTACTGCAGTTTTATAGATACTTACACTAATAAATATAAAGTGATGAACGCTGTCAAAGTAAGTATTTGAGGTATCATATTCTTAGGCCGTTTCCGAGGCACACAAGCAATATCAAATAATACAAAGATCAGTGAGATTGTGTGCATACTGTGATGATTCGTCAAGGAGACAAACTCATCAGCGGATAGAGGCATCAGTAATCTTCGATCCTTGTTGTAGAGACGCCAGAATAGTATATCACCAAACTGAAAATAATATTATTTTTTATTTCGGGCACTGTCATAAAAGAAAATTTATAAATATACCGGGTACATCGAAATTTCTAAATGGATAAATAATTTTTTTTTAGTTTGATATTGTTTATAAGGTTTCTGAATCAGTAGCGATAGTTGAAATAATTTAAGAAAATTTGATTGGTTGCTTGAAGATTATGAACATTTTTGGTAGAAATCAGTTTTATTTTTAGGTATTACGGTTAGTAGCCCTACTAGGTATATCGAAGTTTAACAAGAAGATTCCTAGTTTGATGCTTAAAAATCTAACTAGGATTTTCTTGTTAAACTAAGAAATGGACGCTCCGCTGCTCGGATGGTCTTAAACCATAATTAATGAATTAAATCTTGATAATGAAATTTACATCCATGCATTATTTATCATTACAAAGTACATTGCACTGTACGGACGAAAAATTCAACAATAATTATTTTGATGAAACGTAATAAACTCGTTCTAAGGATACCTAATAAATAACTGTCTTCTAACTGTTGCAATTTACTTTTCTTGTATTAATAACTTCAAAGATCTTCAAGTCATATCAAATGAAAAGAAAACTATTATTGAACAAAAGACAAAATTCTTGTATCATGCTATCATGCTTGTATGGCTTGTAAAGGTTAGTTACCTTTATGTTATAATGTGTTAAAATTGCATATCTAATACTATTTTGATTATACTTACCAGTAATGTTATTTCGACTTAAAAGTACTTCTTTATCATTTAAGTTATTTCGTATTGCTTACATGACTTTGAAATTGTTAATAGCTTGTTAATGAAAATACTTTTTAAATAACTTATAACTTACCAGCGTGACAGGTAGAATTAAGCTATTAAAAAGAAAATGTCTCGCTCTATTGACAATTAGAACATTTCTTGATTGGCTTGCACCTTTCAGAGCCTTCCATTCGCAGTAAATACTCATCATTATGTAAGGTGTGGTGAGTAACTAAAACAAAATATAGGTTTATTATAAAGGCTTTTTCCGACATTTCCTGTAATACAACTTGTTGTAGAATTTATATTTATTTTTATTTTTCTCTTAGGGGTTTATGAAATAAAAATCAGAATATTTTTGCCCGTCTAGCAAACAGATTAGCAATCTGACCCAAGAAGGAGTTCAATAATATCTGAATACACGAACGCAGCAAAAATATCTGACATTGAAAGGCAGCATAATGCAGTAGCGTCGAAATTATGTGATTTGACGTTCATCTGCATTATGCTGCCTTTCAATGTCAGATATTTTTGCTGCGTTCGTGTAGTCAGATATTATTGAACTCCTTCTTGGGTCAGATACGTTTGCTAATCTGTTCGTAGTCACATCTTATTGCTTGTGACTGTACAATGATTTAAAACATATGAATTTTAACCTTAGACTAACCTTAAACAGTATGAAGAGAGTTGCCAATGAGAAGTAACATTGTTACTAGGTAACTGTTTGTAGTTTAAAATTGTTTTTACACGGTAACTGGTTTTATAGATAAGGATCTGGCCGCAAATTTGTGTAGTTATCGTGTACGTGCTAAAATCAACATTTTTTCTCATATTTATGATTAGGAGAATAAAAATCTACCAGGTTGCCAATGCTAGGCGACCTCAACAGTGCCTCACAACGGGTGGGTCTTAAGATGACCATGGACAAGACGAAAATCATGTCTAGTGTCCATGTCACAACCGTACCGGTAGTTGTTGACGGCACTCCTCTCGAAGCTGTCGACGAGTACATTTACCTGGGACAAACGATCCGGATGGGTAAGTCCAACTTTGAGAGGGAGGTCACTCGAAGAATCCAACTCGGCTGGGCTGCGTTCGGGAAATTTCATAGTATCTTCTCGTCCACAATTCCTCAGTGCCTGAAGTCGAAATTATTCGAGCAATGTGTGTTGCCAGTGATGACCTACGGCGCCGAAACGTGGTCCTTTACTGTAGGCCTCATTCGGAGACTCAGGGTCGCTCAGCGTGCTATGGAGAGGGTTATGCGCGGAATTTCGCTACGAGACATGATTCGCAACGATGAAATCCGTAGACGAACGAAGCTTACCGACATAGCTCTCAAAATTAGTAGGCTGAAGTGGCAATGGGCCGGCCACATCGCTCGCAGGACCGATTACCGATGGGGAAGGAAGGTCCTCGAGTGGCGACCACGTTTAGGCAAAAGGAGTATAGGTCGCCCCCCCTACCAGATGGACCGATGACCTGAAGAAGACAGCGGGAAACCGTTGGATTCAGAGGGCACAGGACCGGTTGGAGTGGCGCCATTTAGGGGAGGCCTATGTTCAGCAGTGGACATCAAAAGGCTGATGGATGGATGGATGGATGGAATTGATTTCGCGGGAAAAATTTCAGTAATCTAGTTTCGAAATAAAATATCGTTCACTTCTCGGCAATAGGTATAAAGACTTAGAGAAATCTTAGTTGCCGTTGCGCATTTGGCCGCAACTCTTCGCAGCCAGATATAAACAGGTATGATTTCGATATATTTATTCATTCATTATGTATGTTGATTTTTTATAGATCAAAATAAAGCTAATTTTTTTCTCATTATTATAATACATGGCAACCTAATTAAATCTGGCCGGAAGTTAGGGTTACTGGCTGTTAAACATAGCAAATATTGAGGGGCGAGTGAGAGGAAGCTAGCGCGTAACATCACCAGTCTAACAAGATTTTGTTTTTAATTTTCCATACCCTTGAATGTTTAATTAATATGTAGTAAATATACGCACGCTTTCTACACTCATAGCCCTACAGTAGGATTTTCTCCTGTGTCGTGGGTACCATGACGAATACACAAACACCCAGACCCAGAACAGGAATCTAAACTCATTCAGATACTTGTCTGGCCGGGAATCGAACCCGGGACCCATTGCGCGTCAGACCGGTATGGTAACCCTGTGCCACGCAGGTCGTCTGTATAATTGAGTACTTGAATAAAATAGAAAACTATTTCATACGGTACTTGCACAATATATATTTTTTTTTTACATAAGTAACCTTGGCTTTATTTTTGATCAATATTAAGTTTTTGTTGTAACTATAAAATTAGTAGTTTTGAAAGGATGATAATTTTATTCTTTTTGAGTATTTATTACGCAACTACGATTTTTCAAAGTCTTTATACCTATTGCCGAGAAGTGAACGATATTTTATTTCGAAACTTGATTACTGAAATTTTTCCCGCGAAATCAATTAACAATAATTTAATTAAAAATACTTTCGGCCACATTTTGATTGGCAACCTGGTAGATTTTTATTCTCCTAATCATAAATATGAAAAAAATGTGGATTTTAGCACGTACACGATAACTACACAAATTTGCGGCCGGATCTTAATCTATTATAATAGATGACGCTAGAAGTCGAATATTTAAGTAATTTAAAGATAAAAAATGAAACAACAACTAAACAATGTTGAACAATTCGTTGGATTTAACAATAACAACGTAAACTAAACGCATATTATTTACAACAACTTGTATCGGTTATTATACAACTTATTTTTATTTTTTATATAAAAATACGCAAAATGTTGTAAGCATAAGCTTATGTTGCGAAACGCATAAGGAGAACATACTGGACATTCAGCGGTCCTTTATGAATACGCAGTGACTATCATTGCGTTCATATCTGTAGTATAGTATAGAATAGTAGTAGAATAGTAATAGCAGTAGAATAGTAGTAGAATAGGTCTAATCAAATATTTTTAGAACACTGAAATAAAAAAATGGTCATGAACGTCACTAGGTCGTAGACCTTCGTAGATTTAGTAATTAGAACACGGAGTGCTAACTTAATTATTAGTGATAGATCTACTAATTTATAATAAATACCTGAATGAATAATAGGAGTAATTAAGGAGGAGTAATAATTGAAAACAGGTAGTAGATCAAATGTATAAATACACAAGTTTATATAAAGCGCTCGGTGCGTTAACATAACTTATGTAATGTATGTAAATATTATTGTCGTGTCATTTTAATAATTAGAAAAAAAGATGTCAATTTTTTTCGCTGTGACCATGATCGATGCTCCTGGTAAAAAATATAGGTAGTACCGAATACCGTGAGTGACGTTAAATATTTATTATATGTCAAATATTGATTCGGTCACTATCAATCGTTGTTATTAATTAAATTAGGTTAAAACGTATAAAAAATACAGGCTGTCGAATACATGCGCCTAAACGTGTTATAAGTAGTACGTAAACGTTTTATAAGTAGTACGTAGAACACAAAGTATTAGGTGTGGATGAAGTTTGACTCAGATTGGGTATTGATAGATTAATAAGTCACAACACTGTTTATTTCAATATTAACTTTATTCTAAGAAGAAAATTACCGGGAACACATATGGTAACTCTAATGGCACAGAGCAGAGAGAAAGGGTCAAGCGTGAGCTGGTGTTGCAAGGCGCAAAATTCAAAATTACAAAATTATATTTAACAGGTATCTCGTCCCTGTAGTTCCAGGATTAGAACAGGGTTACGGTATCTCCGGTATACGGTATTTGGGCATTCGGTTAGGCGACGACGGGAAGAACGGCGGTATGTGTATTCGCATCGTCGTAAAAGCCGGAGTGGTGGGCCCGGCCGCTAACTTGGGAGGAGCTCGATGAGGCAACGCGTTCAGAGGACTCCGGTTGCATTCCTTTGGAAATCCCGGAGTCCTCTGCGTAGCGCCGAGGATGGCTACTGGAAGGTTTTAATGGGATAGAGATTCCACATAACACGGTGTCGCTCCCACGGCGTCGGGTATCTTTTAAAGGTTTTTCCCTCGACAATTTAATTCTAATTTCTACAATATACCTACTGTGCTATAAGCCAGACTATATGCATTTATTACATACTTAAATACGTAATCAATATTGCCTTGTGAGAACCGTATCTAGCGAAAGTTATGTTTACTAGACGTCATTGACCCTATAAGTCAAATAATGTATTGTAAATTCTAATAATTTACCAAACCATATAAAGTTTAAAATGAATCAGTACTTCCGCAATTAAACCTAATGTGCACAACCTCAAAAGGTTCCTTATTATATTTATATTTTTGTTATAGCATATTGTTTGTTAGTAAACAAATGTTAGTACGTTAAGGCTCTAGTAATATAGCCTGTGATTATGATACTTCAGTGCTATTATTGCTTTCTTATTGTTTGTTACAAACCAATGGTTATGTGAATGTTACGTCTTCCTTATTAATCGTATGATTGTAATAATGAATTAAATTAATCTTATTAATATTATAAATGCAAAATTTTTGTAAGGATGTACGAGTGTTTATTATTCTTTCTGAAACAACTATTAGTTGGACTTCGTTGAAATTTGGCACATACATACCTTTTTTTGTTCTCGAGAGGAAACCTTCAAAAGTTAACCGACGCCGTGGGGGCGAGGAAGGGTTATGAGAAATTTTTAACTTACTTAAACCCCACTGGTGGCCGTCCTCCTCTCCGGGATCTTCAACGTAACACAACCGGAGTCCTCCGAGGGCAATGCCCCTTGCGGGCCACGGTAACCAATGAATGCTCACCGTACCTCTCGGCGTTTACGACGGCATGCGGCCACACATGCCATCGTCCTTCCCGGGGTCACTTGGTTGGACGGTCCGAGCTCCCACTCTTACCGTCCGCAACCCCCGAAGCTCCTTTTAGTCGCCTTTTACGACAGGCAGAGGATACCGTGACCCTATTCTGGTCCCGGAATTACAAGGACAGCCTTGTTAACAACCTACATTAAAGAATACTCATTACCGTAGTAAATGTACTCTAAGCAGGCGACACCGCTAGAATGACCTAGGAATCCAAAAAACCACGGGTCTAGATTTGGCGACCTTTATTTGCAAAACACTGCAATTCAATATTTGCAAAACAATTCTTTCGAATGCGAATGTGACTATTCGTATATCAAATACATATAAAGAACCTCATACATTTTAACGATAACAAAGATCTACATAATTTCATTAAAAAATAAATGTTTGACCTCATTTCAATATCTTCGGTGTATTGTGTAATATGATAATATTTTGATCAATATTTGAACTAAAAGTTCACGAACATCCTTTAACAACACTTTAAGCAATAAGTTTATTTTAGATTACATGAATTAAAGTACTTAATAATTTAAATTTATAGTATTCCTTCATTTAAAGTTTCATGTACTGTAATTTTTAATTTTATTCGAAGAAACAACGAGAAGAATAAACAGAAACAATTCATTACTTTCTTCCTTTTTAATATGTTTTTTGTTATCATGAAATATGAAATTTCAATGATGTAGTTTGAACAAATTTCAATAAACATGAAAATTACTCTGAATGTAAATTATTTATTAGATGCAAATGTAGTACGATTTTATTTAATTAACATCACAAAACTATACTTAATATTATTTAAATTTCGATTTTATAGGACTATAGCCATCTCTCTTTAATTTTCTGGTTGTATTAACAATTCAGTGTATTCTTAAGCTCAGTTCAAAAAATAAAAGTGAATAAAATGCAAAAATATAGAAGCGTTTTTTCTAATACCTACTACATGAAATGTTAACCACTAAGTAACAGTAACTAAATAGCCACACACTAGGATTTTCTCCTGTATCGTGGGTACCACGGACACACACAAGACGAATACACAAACTCCCAGGCCCAGAACATGAATCTAAACTCGTCATTCAGATACCTGTCTGGCCGAGAATCGCACCCGGGACCCATTGCGCGTCAGACCGCAACCGCTCCGCCACGCGGGTCGTCGACATATTCATTATATGTTTATATTACCATTTTATTACCGTTATAGTTAACCCTCCTATGTTTTTATAGCTTCAAAACAAAGATTAGTCTGTAAAATATTGAATCAGTGGAAATGCAATTTTCATGAGATAAAATGAACATAACACGTGGTTACAAGAGTAACCACGTGTTATGTTTTAAAAGCCACTTTTAAAAGCATTTGATAGAATATCGTAGGAGGCGAGTAAGAGACTAAATTCAGGATATTGTTAGCAAAATCTTTCTGAGAAGGATCCGTTCATTGCGATCATCAATATTGAGGAATGAGCATACAACCACGAAGTCTACTGTCACCCATAGACATCTGTAATCAATTCTAGATAAGATCAGGGTTTAACCTGAGTTCACCATTAACACGTTAAGACTTTAGCGGACTAAATTGAAACGCATTGGAAGAAAGGTATGGAAAGGTATGTCTCCTTTACCACACCGTTAAAACCAGAACTCCGAAACTCATAACACTACTGTTATTAGACAACAAAAGGTTTAGCGGTGGTGCTTCCGAAGTCGAAACGGGTTCTGCCACTTTTAAAAGTTTAAAAATGAAGTAATATTTTTTATTAAAAATAGTTCGCAAGTTTGATTAAGTTTGTCAAAGCATTGTAGACATTCTATCCTAATTAAATCTACGGCCGGAAGTTAATCTGTACCTACTGAATTTATAAAAAACTGATAAACTTGTAAATTATTTTTTAATTGGACTATAAAAACGATACAATATAAATAAGTTTATAATTTTAAACGCTGCCTATAAATTGCAAAAATGTAAATATTAATAAATGTTGTAATAAAAGTATACTGTAATAATAAAAACAGATTATGATAACAACATTAGGCGTTTCCATAAGTGAAACATCTATGTACATACAGTGGTGTAAATCGACTATTGGCGTGGCGATGTGTCGCCAAAATACGTAATTATTTATTAAATAAACAGTCATAGTTTTCGTAAAAAAATAATTATATTTTATTTTCCATTATGCCATATTTTATCTTGTCGTAAACTATTCTTTAGGCATATTATCAAAATAATTTAGAATTGTCACATCTGCCAGGTGTCCCGTGTTCACTCTTTTTATTAGTACCCACCACGTTAATAATACAAGATATGCTAAGCATTTTTGTAGCAAGAAATAACTGTACAATATATATACATATGTACACAGAAGCAGGATAGAGTTCTCTGAATATGTCGATTCTGTGTGACGGAATTCACACATGTTTTAATTACATGTTCGTTTCTTTGTCTGTATGTAGTCAAAGCCAATATATTATAATGTGAACAACTTATAATGAGGGAATTGGCGGAAACATATTTTTCTACACAGTTAATAACAAATCTATAGTAAGTCGTCTCCTTAAAAATAGGATGTATCTACGGCTTCGCTTGAGTTCGTATTGATAATTAATCAATAATTAGTTGACTATTACTATAAACATTGACTAGGATTTCAAGAAATAGTAAATAGTAAACATTACAATCACTAGTAAGTACCTATTAATGTGTAATAAACAGTAAACACTTGTCGGAATCGATTTTTATTTATTTTTTACTCTTTACTCTTTGTATACTCAAATTCATAATATATTCTTTTATACTGTCGCCCATAGTTGAGATTCATTATCATTATCTTAGGTTTATTTGAATAAGAAAAATAAAAAAATGGGAAAAAAATATAAATATTAATAAACAACGTTTCAGCCTAAGCACAACCGTGACCTTATGATCTTTCTCTTCACCTCAAGACACTATGAGTTGTAGAGTAAACAATAGACGTTGTAATACATACAAATCGTGTAAAGACAGACATTTTTTTTTATTTGAAAGGTAGTGCGTGTAATAATGTAGTGGATCCCATTTTTTCGGACCGAATATTTTTTTGGATTGAAGTGGGCGCTCATAAAGGACATTGTTTCGTCACCGTCATCCAGCTTTGTTGAGCGCCGACTTCGGGACTAAGTACTAAGTACTGAGTTCTAAACCAAAATATATTTAAATTATTTTATTACTTTTTTGTGACATAGAAGTCGGTAGATATATTTTTTTAAGTCTTTATTAAACAGCCTATATAATATTAGAACCCTAACCATAAAATTGTACCTACCTTACCTCAGGTACTTGCAAAATCATCATATTGCAATGTATTCATGTTGGGATACCTGATTTATAAAATTAACTTTATTTTTTTATTACAATAAGAGTTACATTTTCTTTATTTTTAAAAAGTATCCATAAAACCTACGTAGGTTTGTCATGAATACTAAGTTACTAAAGAACTGCTAAACAAGGTATTCTTCAAGAAGTTAACAAAGTAAGTTATGTATTTATAACACTTACAATGTTAAAAAATATTGTTGTAACAGTAATGACATGCCATCAAACAATGTTGTTTACTTAATTACAAAAGAAAAAACCGTGGTCGATCCCTTCTTACCTAAGCGCACAATATGAAAGACAGGTTCTACAAAAGAGTAAAATTGTTAGACTAGATTGTAGATTTTTATCTATTCCTAAGAAACATACTCGTTACTCTTTACTTTATGAAAGTAAACATTTGATGATCAAGCGCAGTGCAGGCGTGAATTTTCGTGAAGTTTTTACAATTAAACAAACAAACTTACTTTCACCTTTAAAATATTAGTAATGAAGTACATGATTATCTAATTGAATACATATTGATTTAAAAATACAAACTAATACAACTCTAGTTACGGCCATGATCTTATAAATGTCGTCATGAAAGTATGGTCATATTTTAATATATTTTGCTTTATGATGTATTATATAAATCAGTGAACCGTTCTATTTTACAAATTTTTTATCAAAAATACTTGTGAGAATTTACATAACTCTACACAAGAAGGTTTTATGACGTCAATTGCTAAAAAACAACAGCTTTTTCAAATGCTAAAAAACATCGTTCTTTTTTGTTTTGTTACAGTTATTATTCTAATTAGTGGATTTTTGTTATTCTAAGCAAGTTTTTATTTATTTCCATATGAAAACAAAAAATACTTAAAGCAGTTTCTTAACTAATCTAAGTTATACAAGTATTATGTCTAATCAGTTAAAAAAGGTTTTTATGGTCACAGTTATTACATTGTAAATAAAAAAAACAAAAAAGTATACTTTGAATATTATTTATCAATAAGGTTATTATCATACCCGGAAACCTTTCTATATACCTAGGTACATTTATTTCATAAATAACGAAATCTTTTTTATCATCAATATGTAATGGATAAGAAAGGTTTCATTATATTCATAAAAATGTTTTATACATTCATATACATTAAATCAAACGGTCATTATTTCCACTTTAATTTGACGTACATTTGTAAATCTGGGTTTTTCGATTTTGAATAATCTTGACCTAGAAGATACGTCGCTATACAAACAATATGTATAAGTGACATATTTATGTTACAAACGAATAGCCTAATTTTTATCAAAACGTCACTTTGTACAGACGAGTTGTCTAAATTAAATATCGTGCACGTTTAGATAGGACGGTAGCCGACGAGTAACTCGGAAATGATATTAAGCCCGTGTATATTAAATACGCATTGTAAATACGCATATCGAAGCGCAAAATTAAATCAGGTTTTTCGCAAAATATCTAAAAGTAAGGAGATAATAATAGGAGAATGAAATGGTCAAACGTAATGATCGTGACCGCTCGACACACAAGTAAAGTCAGGTATAGTTGGAAACTAGATGGTGATTAATAGCAACTAATTATGCGTGCTTTAGTTTACGGAGGATACGGTAAAACAAAGAAATAAATATCAAATGTCGATATCAATGTTGATACCTTTACAGAATTACTTTTGAACGTAAATACTTACATTGAACCAAGCAGTAATTAATTTCCACTTTAATTTGACGTACGCTTGTAAATTTGGGTCTTTTGATTTGGAATAATCTATACCCAAAAGATACGTCGCCATACCAACTAGATGTATAAGTGACGTTACATAAACGAACAGCCTAATTTTTATCGAAACATCACCACTTCGCACAAACGAATTGTCTAACTTCAACATTGTATACGTTTGGATAGGACGATAGCCGACGAACAACTCGGGAATGACATTGAGCCGTTATATTTTAAATACATTGCGTCGAAGTGCAAAACTGACTCAGGTTTTTCGCAAAATATCTAAATGTAGGAGATAATAGGCAAATAGTCAAACGTAAAGATAGTAATCGATCGACATAGACGAAAAGTCAAGTGTACCTATTTGGAAATTATATGGTGATCAATGGCCACAAATTATGCGTGCTTTAGTTTTTTGGAATATATGGTAAAATAAAAAAAATATCAAACGTCGTCTTCGATTCAAAGTACTTTACAGAATTATTTTGAACGTAAATAATTTACCACCACACCTATCGCAAGTTATTGAAAAAAGGTATCGAAAAAAATCCATAAAAGTACCTTTTTTATTGCTCTAACTAAACTTCCTTTATAACAAATCACGATATGATTCGTGACGGTATTTATGTATCGTTGTAACGAACTTACTTTCCGATGAGATTTAGCCACCTTACATAATTTACGAGTATATTAAGGTACTGCGACGTAAGTTGGTACTAATTGTTATAATTCGGAAAGCAGATTTAAACTTTATTATACATTATGACTGGTTTGAAAACTTTAAAGGTGCTCAGTAATCTTCTTTATTAATCTGCATCAGATAATAGTGGTACTTAATGAACGCATCAGGCTTATTCTAAGTGTAGAGAGAGAATCCTTTTTAGCTCTCGTAAAAAGAGTTGCAGTCTATGTGTGATATTTCACAAGTAGTATCGATCATTAATTTGGATTTTATGATAAGTTTTATGACTCTGCAAGGCGGTAAAATATATACAGTTCGATATGAGAGGCACCACCACATGTATCTAGCGTGAAACAGTTCTTGCGTTTTGTTAGAAAGGTGAGGATGTCGGCTTACTTTTATACGAGACGTCCATCCTCGGGTGACCCTAGAACGTGTGCTGAATCTGTCACTGACGTGATACGGCACAGTATGGAATGTTATATTCAAAACTCTATCGTGTCCGTCGCCGACCGGTGTCACCCCTGGTTTGATGCATCTTAAGCTAAGGCGTCAAGCCTTAAGCAATATGCCTATCAAGCCTGAGTATCTGCGCACGCGTGCAAGGATCCGAAGCGTCCCGAACTTCGAACCGTGCTCAATGCTGCCTCTTGCTCAGCAATGAAGTATATGGCCAAGGCGAAGTGTAGGGACATCAGCAGAATTGGCGAGCGACTAGTTTACCCCTCCGGGAGTCGAGGCGCCTGGTCGCTGGAGGCAACTGTCCCTGCGGCAACCAGACGATTCTCTGGCCCATATAGCAAAAGGGAAAGCCTTGGTACCCTTTTTTGCCTCAAACTCGACTCTTGAGGTTCGGGGGGCCACACGGCCTACCATCCCGCGTTATGAGAGCTCCATGCCTAATATACGGTTTACACAAAAGGCTGTCAGACGTGCTTTCTTGTCCCTCGATGTCAGAAAGTCGAGCGGGCGGATAAAATCCCCGCAGTGGTGTTGAAGACGTGCACTCTCGAGCTGGCTCCCATCTTAAGGCGTGCGACAAGTACCGTCTTTGTGGAAGTTAGCCCTCGTTCACTTAATCCTAAAAAAGGGTGACCGCAGCGACCCGGCCAACTACAGGCCTATCTCAATAACCTCTCAAAGGTTATTGAGATTGGCCTGATGGAGCGAGTTCTCAACTCATAGCTTCTCAGGTAAATCGAAGAGCACCAGCTTATCAGCGATCACCAATATGTTTTGCTAGGGCCGATCAGCTGATGATCTTTTGATGTACCTTTGTTTATGCATTATTTGAAAAAATATTAGCATTCGGTACTCCTTCTGGTGGATGTAATCCACTATGACTTTGCGTAATTTCATACTCCATCCGCGGCAAGTAAAGTATCATAAAAACTGACCTCAAGTTTTTGCTTCACGTATTAATATTTAGATTATATTCACCTCCAATCGTTACATATAAAAAATATCAATTATGAGATAACATTAATTTAAAGTCGTAGAATATTCTATTTTCGTACTAATTAATGGAAAACTATGTTGTTAATTTTTTAACAAGTATTCATTAAAACATTACTGGTGAACACTGACCGCCTCCAAAAATTTGTATTTGAAATTGTATGGGCCAAACATCAGTTTTCGAGTTCTATTGCATCTTTACGTGTGATATTTTTTATGATTTTTTATTACGCTTTTTGCCTGTAATTATCTATTGTTCATATACATATATTTACTCGATCCCCTGTAAACTTAAATAATCAAAATCATTAATATGTCAGTCGCTTAACTTAACCCACTGAATAGCTTAATTGTTATTTTCAAAGAATATAAATAAAAAATATTTATTTTTAGGAAATGAAAAAGATCTGACGGACATTTTATTGATTAAATTTAATATTTCGGCCGAAATTTTGACCAAATAAATGTGGCGTTTATGGAAATTATTAAAGTTTCCAAACAAAAAAAATAAGTATTTATGAACATTTTTTTACATTATTCGTCCTTTGTTGTTTAGCCTTATGACCTACTCATATTATACATACTTGTTTTCATGTAAAGTGTAGTAAAAAAATCAAAATGCAGGAAAAATCGCAGCTAAGGAAGGATAGCTCAAAATTACAATTTTTATGCAAATATTTGTATATTAGTATATAATCTGTAATTAAATCTGAAGATTGAATTTCAGTAAAAACACACAATACAAAGTAATTTAATAAAATTTATGTAATCTTTGTTATGCAAATTGGTTAGAAGTTATTATAAGTTCAATTAATAAAAATGTAAAGTTGTAGGTTATAATAAAGCATTGATTTGACCGATTCCACGATCCTATACATTCAAATTCATTCAATAAATTTGATTCTATACATTTGAATTACGACTTACGAGTTTAAGTCCATACCGATTTACCTTGTTAAATCCGCGACAACAAAGCCACAAGGTCCATGTGATGAGCCGGTTCTCGTATTAGGACAAGGCTCATAATAACTCTATCAGTTCAAATATTGAATAAAAATGTAAATAAACTCAAAAATATTCATGAGTATTCTTAAATATGCAAAACATCCATTCATCTATTATCAAATGTATGATGCACTTTCAATGCCGAGAAAAAAGGTCAACATCGCAATTTTTCCATAGTAGCGTTTACTGGTACAAAATTTAAAAAAATATGTATAGGCTCACCAACAATTCAAGTTGGTACCTAGTAATATTGTTATTGAAGTGGGTTAACAAGTAGCTATTATTCAATAAAAACGATTTGATTTTTGAGGATTTGAGACGTGGTCAATGCACGTTCTCGCGTTATCTGCACCGAGAAAATACACCGTGTAAATGCGCCCTATAGTAACATAATTGGAAATATTATTAATATAAAGTATGAAATAAATTATATATGACTCCGCCTCAATTCAATTTCAGTACGCTGCGCCTGATAAACTCTTGGTAGAGTATAAAGATTCTTGATGTTTATAGAACCAATGTAGTTCGACTGGGGAGTACCGCATCACCTATTTCTAGCGTGAAGCACTTTTTGCGTTTCGATGGAAGGGTGTGGTTGCCAGCACACTTTTATATGAGGCGACCATCGTAATCCTCGGGAGTACCAACGCATCTGTGATTTACTTCAGATAGAACCCACAGTTCAGGCAGTGACCACTTACCATCAGATGGGCTGCATGCTCGTTTGCTAATTCAGTCAGATATAAAAAAAAGCAATACTTACAATGCCATATTGTCAAAAATCATAAAAACGATTACTTAACTCTTATGACACATTGTTATTGTTTTCCTATTAGGTTTTTTAAAAAACTCTCAGCCATATTTAGAGAACCCAATTTCATCCATATATCTATATCATATAGAAATTGGCTTTTTATTTATACAATTATTAACAAATCATGTGTTTACCTTGTAAATACAAGGTAAGATTTATGAATAATGTAGTTAACGATGTTGACGACTAGTTTTAAGATAATTACTTAATTCATTATAAATATTTTTTTATTGTTGTTTTTTGTAATAACTAGAGGTTGCGCAACATAACGTAACACAATAATGTAAATCATGCGGAGCGTAAAAAAATAAAGTAGAAAAACAACAACAAACAATTTTTTATTTCATTCCTTAGCGAAGCTTGAAAAGAACTATCCGATTTTTAAATGTTTTCTACTGAATTTCTGTACTATTTTGATTTAATTACGCTAATTTACAAGCAACGTCGAAAAAATATACATAAATGCTAAACAACATAATCTCTTTCTTTTTGAAGGCAGTTAACAAGTAAAATAAAATTACACACACGCTACATGTGATACATGTGGACTGTACTTGACTTATTTTTTACTAATTATGTGCCTAAATAGATACTAGGCTGTGATATTTTCACAAACGACCCAAAAAAGGTATCTCAAACATACTAAGCAAATAATATTTTTTATGGTTCTTAAAGTAGGGTTAGCAGTTTTAGTTTGGTATATAAAAATATATATTTGACTATTACTTAAAATTCAATGTTAAAAAGCATATAAATGTAGCTTCAATGATGATAGAACCAGTATGGTTTGACAGGGGCGATTCCTGCGCTTTCACCTATTCCATGTCCTTAGCTTGAAGCAGTCCATTTTTAAGTATTTTGATGGGAGAATGAAAGGTGGATGTCCATGGTTGGTAGTGACTACCTTCAGGCTTTTTATTCTTAAATTTAACGATTAGGTAGACTAATAGAAAGTAGTCACCGTTACCTGTGGACATTAGGCAACACTTTAAAGAGATTTTGAAAAGAGGCAACATTTTTAAATGGGAGCTCCTTTTCCATCCTTGTTGAAGAACTCTATAGTAAAGCGCTCCAAAAATACCTCAGGCATAAGTTTTATGTAATAAAATTGATATTACTCGTCATCCCATTAATGTCCCACTGCCGGGCACGGGTTTTCTCTCAAAATGAGAGAGTTTAGGCCATAGTCCTCCGCAATGAATGGCGTAGTGCGAACTGGTGGACTGAAAATTGATATTGCCACCCAACAATACATTTCTTGCTTGCTTCAATTTCATATTTTTATAATATAAAATTACATCGAAAATTCTCTTCGTGCCTAAAGCTGCAGTCAACACCAATATAATTACAATATAACCTTTATTGAATATAATTAAAATATATTTGCCAGTGACTTTGTATTGACTTTACCAAATATAATCGAAAACATCGGCATACGTATTTTGATATATAATCTTTATTGAAACAAGTCATACTTATTTTGGGAAATTTGGAAAGAATGGGTCGAAATCTTAATTAAGGATAATGTATATTTTTTGTGTTTACCTTTAATGATCCATATTATTATTATCCATTTATAACTTATATAATTGGCATTAAAATTACAGATTAAAAATAATGTAAAAATATCTAAAGGTGATTATGTCCCGAGACTCATAAGGTTCAAGTTTCGATTCCAAACCAAACTAAGTCTGAAAATGGGGAAATGCTTATTAACCCGCAAGAAAATTTTGGTAATTATCTACATAAATAGTTACACAAATCACTGATCTGGTCATTAAATATCAAGACAGAATCCTTTTAAAATTATTCTTTCTGTCTGTATTAATCTCATGTCCTCATCTACGTTAAGCCATCTTGGATCATCAGTTCATCTAGATATAAGCTTTATTTTTTTATAAATATAATGTTAATGATCGTCCAGTGCTAATTATTTAGTATGCATTAATTATATAAAAGACGTAACACATTTTTGACCTTTTTAACTTGTATTGTTTAACTTTTTCTAGAATGTGCGTAAGCAACCTTTGAATTCCTTTACATTCTAAGTAATCGATAGCAAAACGAAACCTAACGAAAAATAAAAGTTAAATATATTTAAATAAATGTTGGTTTCGTACATACATAGGTTTTTACTAAACAACAGCGAAGCAAAAAAAGCGTTATTTACTGGTAATTTTGTATAATTCTCTATAACTTTTTAATAACGACTATTACGTCGTTTATCTTTTGAATCATCTTGAATGTTAATAGGTTACGATATGTCATGCTAAAATGAATATTTCGACTTTCAGAAGACATAAACCGATGAAATGAAACATATCATCTGGAATAAATATTATAAGAATGAACCCTAAGGGTAAAATGGCATTGACTACGGTTATCTCAATACGGTTCATTTCGCTAAAAACACGCAAACGCAACAAAATCATGCATAGCCTCATAATTAAATAAATTAATATAATTGAACTCAGTGAACGTGTAAAACTTACTTCTGAGTTCTGAGTAAGAAGTTAAAATGTTTCCTAATCTGACTTAAATTAAGTTTGATAAAATATTTTACGGTTGAACTAGGATAGGTTGAATAAGTAGTAGTAGAACAGTGATAGCCTAATGGTTAAAACTTGCACTTTCGATCGGGAGGTCTCAGGTTCGAACCCAGGCAACGCACCCCTGCTTTTTCTAAAATTACGTTCGTATTAGAAATTAATTATCCCTGCTTTTCGGTGAAGAAAAACATTGTAAGGAATACTACACACTCAAGAGATCTTTAAAAAAAATCGCAGAAGTGTGTGTGTGTGTGAAGTCCACCAATCCGCACTTATGTTTGTCGTCTTGTTTACAATATTTCCCTTTGAGCTAAGATTTTGTTATTTACATAAAATATAGCACAATAAATTATACTTATGAGTCGGTCCTTCTCATGAAGATTTCAACATTTTCAGCATAACTTCGTTGGGTCGACAATAATACTCGTATGTGGAATCCCTGGCATTAAGTTTGTAATTAAATTTTAATTTATTTTGTATGTTGGTATTCTTCTCTATACATTTTAATGGTAAATATTATGGGCTTAATTGAATTACTGGAATTGAGTTTCTTTAGATTTCTTATTAAAGAAGATTTAAATATTGTCTCAATAAATTTAGGCTCATTTAGTTGCGATTAAAACATTTACATATTTGTATGCGTTATTATGTGGGAAGCCTGCGAGTTATTTGAATATATCGAATAAGATAATGATAGTTTCATTTATGACTGAAGAAGCAAATGAACACAATTACATCACGATTACTAGTCGAAGGGGCCTAATAACTATATCTTAAAATCAAAAGGCTTTGTAAATAAATAGGCGAACACATTTTCTACGCAATTGATACAGGTTAATGCTGCCACATCGTCATCGTTTTCCTATTACTAACTCAAGAAAGATCAAAAAATTGTTAAAATAAATGTATAAGTTCGTTCTTATAAGGCCACGAAATTTTGATAATATTGCAGTTTGTTAAATTTCACCAACGCTGATGCTTATAAAGCCATGCGAATGTTTCTTGACCGTCGGGTAAAAGTTGTGTCATTACTTAACCTGTAATATATATACAAGCTCATTAGCCGAGGTAGATCGGCTTGTAGCTTAATTATCCACGGAACGAAATACACCTAGGACAATTAATCATCTCAAAAACTTTAAACATTTTAATTACATGTCGGAAACGACATTTACAATGTAAACAATAAGAACGGACAATATTTCAGCTTCATTATCAAACCGGAGTTCTCTGAGCGCGTTGCCCCATCGAGCTCCTCCCAGATGGGCGGTTGGGCCCACCGCTCCGTCTAGTCTTTACGACGGTATGCGACCACACATACGTCGATTTCGGTAGTCACTGCATGCCATTCCTTCTTTACAATGTAATTTTTGACATGTAAAATGTATTTTCGCGGTCTTGTATGCTATATTACAACACAGATCTAATGCTCCAGCTAGTGACTTTGTTACACAAGTGGCCAATACGAAGTTACTGAACGGTTCCATTGTTCGACTTGTTGCCCAGTTTGCCTTCAAGGTATTTGTTCTGCATCCGAAGCTTTATTTACAGACGTGCAACACAATAACATGACTTTTCTTTGTAAGCAACACATCTGGTGTACAGACGAACCGGTGCAGGCACAAGTGCTCAATTTATATTCTGAGTGTGGCCGATTTGAACAAAATTTGTTCGTAAATTGTTTATGATCCAGAATTGAATATATGGGTCCAAAGAAACGTAAATATAAAAGAGGAGGTCTAACATTGTAAGACATATCACGTGTAGTTCAAATTATGTTGTAGGTTACATACAAAAGGTGCAATTTCACAAAGGTCCATAGCAATTAATTTCATTACTTTGTTCTCATTAAACTTACTAACTAATAACTAACTGACATTGTAGAGAATCAGAGTAAGAGAAAAATAGAAGTGTTTTTATTTTATATTATATTCTATATTGAATGAACTACGAGTATATATAACGTTAAATGTGAAGTTCTTTATTAGTTTACATTGATCTTTTTTCTATTAATGTTTATAAGATATTTGTTTTCTGACTGTAGTTCTAAGATGTCTCCGATTGATACCTTAACCAGAATAGGGTTAAGGTATCCCTCGGCTGTTGTAAGAGGCGAAAAAAAGGAGTTTTTTGAGATTGCAGGCGACAAAAGTGGGTGCTCGAACAGCCTGGCCAGCTATTCCGAATGGTGGTATGTGTGGCATACTATCGTAAACCCCACGCGGTGTGGTAGACTCCTACGCTCACCTGGGGCAGAGCCTGAAGGGGCAACGTATACAGAGGACTCTGGTTAATATGGAAATCCCAGAGTAGTATTCGCAGCGCCGAGAAAGGTCACCGAGGAGAGGTGAGAGGAGGTATATCCCTCATAATCAGGCTTCACTCCAAATATCGCATCGCACAGATACATTTGAACGTTATTCTCCCGAAAACAAAAAAACTCTTACGAAACATATCACACATACTATGATTTTAATATGCACGCATCTATTACGTATTATTTATTTATTTTATTTTTAATAATTTATTTTTTATTACTTGTATCCAAACTTATATCTAACATTACAGGGAACCCTAATGCGTTAGATATGTACATAACTAAAAATGGTATTGATATTCTAAATCTACTCATAAGTATTTATAATATTATAAGTAGCCTTCGTGAACTCATGTCTTAGAAGATATATCCCACTAAAGATAGAACAAATATGTGATATATAACGGTATGGGCTTAAGTAAGTAATAGGGTTCCGTTCTCTATGAAACTAAATTTCATTTAGACCCTTTGTAAACGGTTCGCTGACCAGCTAAGAAGCATTAGTAAAGAAGCCTCGTTAAATGTACTTATCCAACAGGATTAACTTAGAATGGTATATAATTACAATGCAAGCGCATCTGACAGGTTTTACTATACATAATCTGATGGATGTCATTTTAAATCTCTAGTTGTAAATCCGATTTTTTTTTTTTATATTTGTACCTAACG
This sequence comes from Spicauda simplicius, assembly GCA_949699795.1. Classification (NCBI taxonomy): domain Eukaryota; kingdom Metazoa; phylum Arthropoda; class Insecta; order Lepidoptera; family Hesperiidae; genus Spicauda; species Spicauda simplicius. Next base: position 13,775,784 of record OX453066.1, on the reverse strand, counting down.
ATAAGGCAGACGGGCCACCTGATGGAAAGTGGTTACCGTCGCCTATGGACATTTGCAACACCAGAGGAGTCGCCAATGCATCGCCGGCCTTGAAGGAGAGCTCTTTTTGCACCTTTCTTGAAGAGCCCCATGTCATAGCGCTCTGGGAATACGTCAGGAGGAAGCTCATTCCACAGCTTGCACGTGCGTGGTAGGAAAGACCGTGCAAACCGAACCGTGGAGGACCGCCACGGGTCCAGTTGATGCGGATGGAACTTCATCCTTCGGCGAGTGGTGCGATGGAGGAAGGGTGACGTAGGCACCAGGTCAAAAAGCTCTTCGGAACACTCACCATTGTAAAGCCGGTAGAACACGCAAATTTATTGGAGAACTAGATGTATATAAGGTCATAATGATGATGTGAGACATCGTAATTGCACAATTTATCGAATGAACTTCATGTCGAGTCTGTTTTACGAGCCATTCAAAGCAGAATGTTCGAAGGAGGCAGAAAGGCCCGGGAGCACGATGTATCTTCCTAGCCACTTCGTCGTAGCCACATGGGATTCTAGCATTGTATATAGCCTATTCCCCTATTCCTCATAGTCTAAGTATTGAAGTAAAATTTGAAATAATCCAACGTGAGTCACTAAGGGTTCCAGGTTTTGGTCTCTATAGTTCCGGGACCCGTATAGGGCTACAGTATCCTCTGTCTGTCGTAAAAGCCGACTAAAAGGGGCTTCCGGGATTGCGGGCGGCTAAATTGGGAACTTGAACCGTCCAGAAAGACGGCGGTACGTGTGGTCGCATACTGCCCCAGAAGGTGCGGTGAGCGTTTCACGCCCACAAAGGAAGAGCTCGAAAGGGGCATCGCACTCGGCGAACTCCGGTTATGTTCCGTTGGAGATCCCGGAGTCCTCCACGCAGTGCTGAGGACGGCCACCGGGGGGATTTTAGTGCGGTAAGAATCCTACATAACCCGCGCCGCTCCCACGGCGTCGGGTACCTTTTGAAGGTTGCCCCCTCATAAACAAAGAAAGGTCTTACGAGGTAGCTCGCAGTAATAGCAGGATTAGAATATCTGATGGCGAACGTCCACAGACACGCCGCGGTTTAAGTTGTTGTCGTAGTAATAGTCCTACTCCTCTAGACCGAAGGAGATCCATGAGCTTCTCCACCTTAAAAAATGGTGTTGAATAGTAGAAAGCGTCTAACAAGAAAATGCGCTATGTGTTTTCTTTACTTTACTTTTCCTTTTTTATCTTTTCCTATTATTATCATATATACCCGTGTGTGGGACTAGAGACTTATTCCAATTTTGTAATATACGACAAGGAAATTCGGTCCTGACAGGTGTCCCTCGAGTGCACACGTGTACGCAGAAATATATTTTTTGTTTACATTATAACCAGCTTGTTCTAATATTTACAATAAAATAATATGGGTATGAGATTTTTCTCAGAATTACACAAGGGGGGGGGGGGATCAGCCTTAGTCTTGCATTGGCGAAGTGAGAGGTTGTAAAGTACATCAAGCTTTTAGAATTACTTCTTCAGAACTTTCAGCTATGTAGGTTAGGCGAAGTTTAGGAAGGACAAGTTTCAAATCTCTGAGCTATTAGGATTTTTTACTTTTTTTTATAACATTGAAGTAGCAAACGACCTGCATGGCCATCCACCTGATGGTGAGTGAGAACATGGGGTTCTATCTGAATTCAATCACAGATGCTACTCCCGAGGACCATCTTAGTCGCCTCATATAAAAGTGTGTGTGTGGAACCACACATATCCATCGAAACTCAAAAACTGCAAAACTGCTTCACGCTTGAAATAGGTGTGGGGGTGGTACTTCCCCGGGCGAACTACACTGGCTCTACCACCTATTAGACTGCTGCTGCAACATAGTATCGTCTTGCTATTGATGACTAATAAGTTTTACTAATAATGCTTGTTTGGGGTCATGATCTTTCGTAAAATAATAACTTTGTAATAAAATTACATTGTTTAAAAATTTAATACAGAATGATCATACTTTATTACTTACAGGGCCACTTATATGTATTTTAGTGGAACTTAATAAGGTTATTATTTTATTATTTATAAGTGCATAGCAAATTAACGTTATAATTACGTTTATTCTACATTCCATTGAATGGAATAATGTAATTTTAGTCTGATAAACTAGCTGCACTGCATCAATGTGCTAATTAGAAATAAATTATAATATTCAAGCTCAAGGTCAAGGAAAACCGTCAGAAAACTTATATTTAGTATGAAGTTCTCAAAAGTTCCTGACTTCTTCCAACCCGTATTCGTTAATAAACTACTCGCATTAAATCATTACAACATAGGTACCTATTTTATGTGTACCCTATGTACCTATGTACATATATATAAAATACGGAGAATTTGGATGATGTCCTAAAAGTTGCAATGTTCATAGGCGAGGGGCATATTGTTCAAAGTTCAAAAATTTAATTAAATACCCAGTTTAATAACATCCCTTTTGCCTGGTTAAATTTTGAAACTGGTTCAAACCGGTACTATATGTATGTATACATTCGGATATTAGCATTTCATTATGATAACCCTTTTATCATTTAATCGACTTTAAGAAATGTTTTCAAATAGTAAATAGGTGTAATTTATCGTTTTAGTAATATATAAATACGTGCTTATAGCAATCATAATAGACTATTGAGGAGATATATATATTGATGTAAAAGTAGTATTTAGCAGAATAGTTATAAAAAGTGTAATAAATACGCAAAGTTAAAGTACATATTTTACATATTGTTTGGATTCGTGTTAAATAATGTGAATAATTAAATTAAAACTCTCAATGAAGTCTTTTTATTAAATCGTATATTTAATTTGGAATAATAAATATTTACAAATAATTTTAATTTATGAAATAACGAATATATCTCTAATTTATCAAACCATTATAAAACAGCTGATTTTGTTTGGTTTAACTTTTTGAAGCATCGTAATTAATAGGGAAATGTGCGTCCAGTGTTTACACGGAATGTTCCAGACCTGAGAAAGAAAAAAAAACCGTTAATCCTATCCTATCCTACTAATATTATAAATGCGAAAGTTTGTGAGGATGTATGTGTATTTGTTATTCTTTCACGCAAAAACTACTCAACGGATTAGGTTGAAACTTTACAGTAGTATAGGTTATACATCAGAATCACACATGGGCTATAATTTGTAATGATTTTTTTTTTATAAGGTTATAATATAACGAGAAATATCAGGTTAGTCGGAAAAAAAGTTGTGCTCTGAGAGCTATCTTCTCGTACGCTGCCTAAACCGTTGGAGATATCCAAATATAATGTACCGTGGGATTGTTTGGCTCACATAGATCTAAATAAAAGTCCGCGACAGCATATGTCTATACTTTATGTATAACCCACAATAACTCTTTTTATACTTTGAAAATTTTAAAAATATCAAGTTGATGTTTCCATGGGTTTTATACAAACTAAATATTAATCCTTATCAAAATAAATGATTTCAAAAAATCAAGCATCTAATAAAGATCGAATCTGCCTTTTACATCATGTAAATTGGATAAGTAGTTTAGGAGATATTACGAGTATAACATATTGCGTCAATTGATTGACCGGCAGTACGCGCCGTGCGCCGCCGCCGTATACAACGAAGTTGTATGATATTAATATTTGAATGGTTATAAAACACGGAGCAAAATGTGAAAGGTCAATGACGTCTCTGTAATTCCGGGAATGAGGCTACGGTATCCCCTGTCTGTGGTAAGAGGCAACAAAAAGGGAGCTTTCGGGGTTACGGGCGGCTAGACGGAGAGCTCCAAACACCCAGTCAGCAACTTTGGGAAAGATGTCAGCATGTGTGGTCGCATGATATCGTGAGAGCCAGGATGGACGGAGCTTGAATCGTCCAGCCAGGCGATCCCGGGAAGGACGGTGGCATTCGTGTGGTCGCATATCGTGGTAAAGACCAGATGGAGTGGTAGGCCCAGCCGCTCACTTGGGAGGAGCCCGATGGGGCAATGCACTCAGAGGACTCCAGTTGCGTTCCTTTGAAGATCCCGGACTCCTGGTGCTATAAGAATCCCAGATAACCCTGCGTCGCTCCCACGGCGTACCTTTTGAAGGTTTCTCCCTCGACAAAAAAGAAAAAAAGTCAATGAGAATGAAACAGCGGAAAGGTTAAATATGTTATTCAATCGTCATCGACCTTTTAATGTAACACAACTCGGCACATATGTCAGATTAGCAGTAGTTTAGGTCGTAGTTGACCACGCTAGCCAACTGCGCGTTGGTAAACGTCACGCGTTTTGAGACCCTTTCTTAAAACTTTTAATTTCAGAGTAAGCATTCATATCCGTTGCCGACAAAACTAATTCAAATTAATATACGTGCCTGTGATTTGAAATTTGAACACACTGATTTAGGCGATTAACACACGGCACCGCGCACCGCTGCGAATAGCGGTGCCCCGCGCGGTAAGGCGGATTACGCACCTGTACGCGCGGATGGACCGATCATCAAAATAAACTTTTCGACATCGAATTGCATTTTATTAAATTGCAACACGGTCTGCATCAACGATGATCCGCGCGGTTAGGCGCCAGCCCGTGTGTGAGGCGCCGACCCGCATTGTCGTTGGCGCGGAGACACGGTGGTGATGAGAACACCGCTGGACCGCGCGGCCAGTCGGTGTACGTTTGTGAGGCATTAACGGATTTATTAGACCCCAATACAACATGAGATCCGCTTCACCGCCTACCGTGGCAGTGAGCGGTACCGTATGTTAATCGCCTTAGAAAGTAGGGCAAGGGTTCAATCTGAAGTAAATCACAGATGCGTTGCTACTCCCGAGGACTATGATGATCGCCTCATATAAAAGTGAGCCGGCAGGCACACCCTTCAAATGGAACGCAAGAACTGCTTCACGGTAGAAATAGGTGCGGCGGTCATGCCGCCCTTTTTTTTTTTAAGTGGGTAATCCTCATGGGTACCCAGCCGCCCGGGGCAGCAGCTGGGTTATGCCGGACTCTTACCGGCTAAACCCCCACAGTGTTTTCACCTCCGCACCGTTTGGCGTGAACACGGGCGCGCTTTCACATTCATCCGCGAACCCGCCGGTGACTGGTCGCTTCCGCAACCCCTCCTCAAGTGGAGCAGCGAGCTCCCCTCCAACAGGAAGGCGCGCCAGAAAACACAAAGGCGCGCCTTACCTCCAAGGCTCCCATCCACAGGGCGACGGACCAACCCCGAGACCGCCACCCAGGAGCCGTGGGCATGGGCAAGCCGACACCCGCAAAGGCACCGACCTCCCACACCCAGCGGCGGATCCGATCCCTGGCACCGCCGCAAACCACCAAACGGCCGCAGAGGACAGGGAGGACGGCAACGACACACCGCATCTCCTATTCCTCTGCGGCCCCACCGCCAGCGCATCTGACGGTGCGCCCCCGATTGGTCGCGGGAGACAGGGTGCACGGCAACGACACACCGAGACACCTCTCCTCCCGCGACCCCTCCTGGCTGCGGAGGACAGAAAACACCGCCCCCGCAGCCCCCTCGGATGCATCCGGAGCGGGCCTCCAGCTAAGCCCACTCGGAGCGTCCCCTCCCTGGAATCCCTCTTGGCGGCGCCCCAAGCCACGGTTACTGAGCCCCCTCACCACGACAAGGTGGAGATCCCTTCGAGGGGGGGTGATGCCGCCCTGGTTGAACCATTGCTCTACCACCTTTCAAACTTTATGTGACAGACTAAATTCCACGCGAGCGAAGCCGCGGGCAAAGGCTAGTTAGAAATAATGAATTCGATTATTGTGACGTGATCGCCGATTTATATGAAGCAGCATGATGGAGTGTTCTCAAGGCTTGCATTCATCATAAGGAATCACATGAGTGTTTCCTTAACTCCCTAAGGACACACTCATGTGTTTCCTTATAATCTCCTACATATGAATCACGTGGGCCAAAAATTTTCGTGTTCCTCAATTTTTTTTAGTAATATATTTACATGTGTCTGTACATCTTTCTTCTTAATACCATCTCTATACTTTTGTGGTCTACCTTCGTCTTTGACAAGCAATATGCTGTTCAAAATCACCATAACTACCAGGCATCGGTAGGTAAGTCTAGGGTTATATTTAATGTCCACAAATTAATTTTACCCTTAAGACCCGTAATGATAGGATAAGCGAATGTTTTGAGATCTTTAGAGTTAGTTTGTACGCCTATGTACCTAAATATGCTTAGTGTTATATACCATATACGTGTTTACTGCTTTACCATACACTTTAAATCGGAAAACAACACTTATGAAGCAGTTGGGTTTGTAATGAAATGAAAAGTCTTTATTTTGTATAGGCCTACGGGGGCACTTACAAATTGTCAGTTACATTTTTTTTATTACACTACCACCGGATCGGAATACGACCTCAACTGAGAAGATCCAGCAAGAATGCCAGCGGGTTAACACCTTTAATTACACGATAGTCTTTCTTACCCGAATTTGACGTAATCATTGCCTCCCATCTTCATCACATAGCCCCGGCAGTTATTAGACGTCAATTGCTTTTTGGTGTTACATCTGTAGCCGATCAGGTGGTCATACATCAGCGACGCTGCGAGCAACTCCCAAGCTCGGTTGTGGCTGCAGATATTGGAGAGGAAGCATCCAGGTTGGTTGCCACCACCGTTGGCGAAGAAGTCCGCATGACCGATAGCGGTCCCTATTCCGTTAGCCTGCAAGAAAGAATTTTATTATAGAAATAGCTAACGATATCGACTCGATGGATTACTGGTCCACCTAATGGTAAGTGCCCAGTGGCAATCACGGTAGACGTAGGTATAATTGGCCTTCATTAAAAAAGCAAGGCTTGTAGCTCGGAGATGACTGGCGTTAGTATTACGCTAATATTGCCTCTCTACAATGTAATATCTTCTATATATTAACACGTGAAGCAAACACTTGTGATTCGTTTTCAAGATACTTGCCGAAGGCGAAGGAGTTTGAAATTACGCACGGTTATAGTTGATGTAGAGAAGGATTGCGCAATGCTAATATTTTTTCAAATAACGCATACAACATGCATAAAATCCACTAAAAACACATTTACACTCACTACCTTGCACAAAAACATACATTATATATGTGACGGTAAACGAAACAGAATATTCAATGTCTCAATATGATAACAAATAACGTCAAAAACGTCAGATGTCTTTGTCAAAATGCCCGCTATTGCCTTTAAATGCAGCTTAGTTAGTTAATAAACTTTTTTTACCTTTCACGCTCAAAATAACTTGAAAATTATTACAATTTATTTAAATTAGAGAAATAAGTATTGGTGCTACTTTGGGCAATATGAAGGTTAGTTTTTTCCAAATTTAAATTACGGTCGAATTTCGACCGTTGCGACTAGTTTTAATGAATACTATCGCCCAGTGGTCGAAATTCGACCATAATTCATACAGACGATAATAAAAAACAGATAAACATTAACGAATTGTAATCAAACTTTTTTCAAATATAGCTATCTATACCTACCTATCTTTTTTAGAATATGTACCTACACATGTTATTGTTTCAACCTATTATTTAGGTAGAACCAGTGTAGTTCGACCGGGGAAGTACCACCGCCACACCTATTTCCAGCGTGAAGCATTTTTTGCGTTTTGATGGAATTGTATGGTTGCCGGCACACTTTTTATATGAGACGACCATCATAGTTCTCGGGAGTAGCAATGCATCTGTGATTTACTTCAGATAGAACCTATGTTTAATATGAAGTTGCTTACCGATGTCCATGGGCGGCAGTTACCACTTACCATCAGGTGGAATGCATGCACGTTTGCTACTTCAATAAGATAAAAAAGTAAACTATGTTTTTTGTAAAAACTCTTTCATCATTTGCTAAATGTCCTTGGCCGTTATAGTCAGAAATATAAAATCTCAGACCGTCGAATGATTGAACTCTACTTGCTGCGACATACAACTGCCCATGTGTAAAAACTGGGCGATTCAACAAAACTCCAACTTTTTGAAATGTTTGTCCTTGAGACTTATTAATGGTCATTGCAAATGCAGGTATTATGGGAAATTGAGTTCTTTGAAAATTAAATGGTAAAATAGTGCCGGAGTATGTTAAATTTATGCGTGGAATCAAAATTCTCTTATTGCGTGCGGTCCCAGTTAAAACTTCGCAATCAATTGCATTTCGATGCATACATTTAATGCGCATTCTTGTTCCGTTAACCGAAGCTTCTTTTGTATTTAAATTTCTGATCAGCAAAACGATGCAATTAACTTTCAATACTAACTTATGTGGAGGTAAACCACTAATAATCAAGGAATTTAAAAACTCTACTGGATAGTTATTTATGTCATTTTCATTATCATTAATAATTTTATCATAACTATGATAAGTTCGCTGTTCACCAGGAATTTGATTAAGTATTTCAGCATTAACCAAAGTACAGTCGTCATTCTTAGGCGCCAAAATAACGGAGTCCAATATACTCTCTAGCAGTATGTTTTCGGAAATATTACCATACACCTCATCAATAATATTATTTTTATCGCCTATCAAATGTTGTGGTATTTCTATGATATTTTCACCAAACTGAGGGTAATTTGGAGCTTGATCATTACCAATTTTTTTCAAGAACTCTATAAAATCTATCTCATTTGGTAAGGCTCTCATATTTTGATTAAAATTAACTTTATGAAAAAAAGGAAATTCATGCCAACTTGTTACACAATTTTCAATAAAATTTTGACGTGATCCATGTGGGACAACTGGTAAGATTTGCCGAAAATCCCCACACAGAAGTATCGGTTTTCCACCAAATGGTTTATATTTATTATTCTCATCGCAAAGATCTCGTAATAATCTGTCTATGATTTTTAACACTTGCAAAGGGCACATAGAAACTTCATCAATGATTATCAATGATGATGAACTTATATAACGACCATAACTACTATTTGCAGTAATATTTGCAACAGAATTTTCTAAAATTTGTATAGGCAATTTAAACACATTGTGTAAAGCTCTACCTCCAAGTAATAAAGTTGAAGCAATGCCACTAAACGCAGTTGCAATACAACAAAGGTTAAGCGAATTTAATTTGTGAATGATTGCTGTTTGAGTGAATGTTTTGCCACAACCTGCATGAGCGGTTAAACAAAAAACATTGGATTCAGTATCATGATACAAAACTTCTCGAATCACTCGATCAATGAGATCACGTTGTTCAATATTTGCCGTTTCATAATACTCACAAAACAGCATCTCTTGTTCTATTACATCAATAGTATTTGCTTCTTCTATTCCTTGCAAGTATGTGGGAATTGGTAAACCAAGTATTTGACATGACAAATTATGAACATTCAAAATATCATCAATTTCTAATAGAGCTCTATTAAAGGATGCCTCTTCGTTGTTAAGTCTCAGAAAATCTTCACTAAGATATACTTTAAACTCATTCCATAACGCTAATGCATTGGCTGGAACATTCATTGCACAAATGTAACCAAATAAATTTCGCATTTGTTTTGGTGAGTGTAATTCTTTTGTTTCATTTAAACACTCACGCCATTCATTATCGTTGGAAGCAATTCCACGAGCATGGCACGCTTCAACAAAAGAAGCGTATGTAACTCCATTGTATGTTCTAACATCCTCAAATGATTTTGGACCACAGATATGTAGTAAAAGCAGCCTTAGGTGGAAAAGTTCGATGTCTTTTGGTGATACTACATACATCAGGGTAATGATTTTATCACCTCCACGTCTTCTTTTCTTCCATTTCTTTCGAGAATCTTCCCACACATAATGCAAAGGAATTTCGATGTACTTATATTGTTGTTCTGAGGGATCTGATCGATTCAATTCAAAAAATGCTAATAATTTTGTAAGTCTAACATTTTCAACTGCTTGTCGTTCTTGCCCTTCCCGAAAGTAAACATTCTGCCGACGCGGTAAATGAATGTCAAGTCTGATGATAACATGTGACTGAAAATGCATTGGTAATTCATAGATACGCCATATGGCTTCAGTTGATCCGACGTAACGACCAACTAAAAAATTTGTAATTTCATTAACTTCTATATTTTGACCTTGTTCATTTGTCCCGGAATTTAATTCAACAGATGCACCGTCGTAGCCTTTATACACGTATTTATAAATGTATTTGACGCTTTTGACCATAGTACATACTTCAACATTTATATGGCAATTAAATTTTGCAAGTAAATATGGATTATATGGTACAACGTACCGATTGTCGAGGCAGCTACCACGAACTTCTACATGTGTACCATTATCACGCCTTCTGTATAATGGATATCCATTTAATGATTCACATGTAAATTCATTAAATTGTTTTGGATAACCTTTTATACATTTACCATCTCTCATACATACAGAATTAGGATTAAGTATTCCGCATGGACCATGCATCATGTGTTTAACAACATATTCATTTAAAATCGGGTGTGTTTGAATGTTAGGAATCTCCGCCGATACAACTTTATCAATATCTATGGCATTCACAATTTTATCGTGCTCATTTAAAGTCAGTAAAATATGGGCATGAGGTAATCCTCTTTTTTGAAATTCAATTGTATAAATGAGTGCTTCAACTTTACCAAAGATATTTTTTTGTATTAGGCCCTCAATCAATTCTTTTAATTTTGACTTGAATACACGCACAGTAATATCAGGTCTAAATTTAGCAGTTTCACCCACATCAATATTGTATAATATTTCTGGCCAATTTGGATTGCAAGTCATTGTAATAAATAGAGAAGGTTTCCCGAATTGTTGTACAATTGACATTGCATCTAAATAATTCTGATACATATTTCTTGGAGATCCATTGAATGAAGATGGTAAAATTATTCTACGGCCAACATTACTGGCATTAATGTTCAATGCTAGGTAGTCTGTTAAATTGTTGTAAACTTCAGACCTAAGAATTGCTTGATTTTGCCGAATGAAATGTAATCGTGAACCCTCTATTCTTACATACATATCAACTATCCACTGCAGAAATATTTTTTTAGAATGATGTAATATGCTGAAATCTTCTCTAATTGCAAGTCGACAGGCTGCATACTGTAGCATGGTTAATTTATTTCGGGGCGCTCTTGAATAAGATGTAGTTTGTACATTATGAGAAATATTGACATGCCACCCAGTATCACCATTTGGAAAAAGTAATGGATACGCTAAAGGATCTAATGATGAATCCAATACTGAGATATTCTTAATTATACCATTAACTTTTGAAAATGAAATCATTTTTCGTTCAAATGGCGGCTCACCATCAACTGTACTAAATATTACTGCTACATCAGTTTGAACTGCGTCATTGAAACGGCGTATATCTAAATCATGATTTACTTTAATGACCATACAGATTTCTTTATTTTGATTTTCAACGCTCTGACAATGATGTTTCATGGTAATGAATGATCGTACAAAAGGATTACTGCGTTCTAATTCGAGAGAAATTTCGCTCATTATATTGTTGTTACATGTTTGATTAAAATTATTTTGTAATCTATAATTGTTAGCAGTGTCAACATCATAAAAATATAATTGCGCATAACATGGTGAACGACCATAAGCAGCAGTCATTGGACCTGATCTGTGATAAAAAACGTCATGTATTTTGAAATGATATACTCCACTTGTAACAGCCTCGGACACTTTAGCTTCTGAGCTAACCATAGCAAATGATGAATTGTATTTTCGAATATTTTCAAAATAATTTTTCGACCTGCTTTTTATTATAGGATCATTTGAATGAAGTCCATAATACAATGATTTAAAAAACTCGTTTTGACTTAAGGGCGGTAATATTGCTTTACCCTTATGACAACATGAAGAGAATGCAGTTCTGTCGCCTAAAGTGACTTCAGACACAAAATGTTTTGCATTACAAAACCTGCATTCTAAATCCATTAATCCACAATCATAACTATAAAAATTTCTTGGAACATCATTTCGTGCACGTTTAAATGCATCTCGCAAAATCATTTCTTCATTGTGTGTAATATTTATACTATATGAATTTCTATTATTTTGTGTCCGCCAATTCATTCTTATTTGTCTCTCATTCCGACCCGTCAGCGTTCTGTGTCGAGGCATAGTTGAAGAAGAGAAAGAACTTTAGAGAAATTACTAAAATGAAAAATAAAAATATGTTTATTATACCATAATATTAATACGGAAAGAACATTAAACCAGCACTAACAATTATTTATATTTTACCTGTATGATACTGTAAGTTAACTAATATTTTAAGTTAATTACTTAAATCCGATTACTGCTGCAAAGTTAATATGTTTACTGAAACACAACTTGCTTTTTAAATTGTGTTGTTTTTGCTTCAATTTGATATTAATAACGGCTTTAAATGACATTCAATACATCAATAGACAAATCATATTTAAGACCACAGACTTTAATATGCTTATACCATATACAAAAGAGTATCTATAAATAAGTTAGCAAGCGGTATTTCACTAATAACTAATTTGGCATTATATGTAACTGATGAATTTTGTTACAAAATATAAAGGTTAAATATCTCTAAAAAAAATAGATAATGGTCAAGTTGACATTCAGTAAGTCTATAGAAAAATAATATTATATAACGTAAAATTTTACCACAAACCATTCCCATCTTACTATTGTAAAATTTTCAACAAAATTGCATTTTATTTTTTCAGAAAAATTACAGTAAATATTTAACGTATGTAATAAGATAAATTATCTATTTCTATAATTTAGGCACACGTAAAACTTAAACATAAATAAAATTAAACATCTGGATGAAAGTTTGACAACTGTGTCCCTGAAATTTGAAAAAACTACCATACCACTACCATAAATAAAAGAGTATATATGTGATTGTGATTTTAAGTATTTTCTATGGATTATTTTAAAAATATTATTATCCTTAGTGTTGCCCAAATTCAGTCTTGGTCTTGCAGTCTTGGTCTTGTTCTTGCGTTTTTGCAAGACCAAGACCAAGAACAAGACCGCGTATTTTTAGCAAGACCAAGACCAAGACTGACCGTGCAAGACTTGAGCAAGAACAAGACATAGCCTGCAAGACTCTTGCGTCTTGCAGCTAGGACTTAGCGCTATTTCACTGAGTAGTTAGGTGTAACAGTTCGGTGTATAGGTAGGGACGCTTAGGAATTCTATGAGACGCAAAAAACTGTATCAAAGAATATGAAAAACTGGACCTATGCGCATTACTACTAATACCATAAACATAGCGAATAAAAAAATATCTATTAAAATCAAACTGAGTGCATGCATAGTTATGTTTTAACCATCGGCACTTTAATAATGCGGCATCAAAGGTTTTGTACTTACTTCTCAAAGAAATTTGCCGCTTTTCGGAAGTACATGGTTATGATACACGCGCCGGGGGCTTCTTTTGAAATCTAAAACAATCGTTGCCGCCACGCCGAAATCATAACATTTGACACTATTTGATTGCCGCCATAGGGCGTAGGTATACTCATGCAAAATAATTTCGAATTTTAAGAGTACCTACAGGTGTTCCAAAGAATAAATAAGTTTCAGAGTGCTTAGAATGAAAATGAATACATTATACTGATCACGCAAGTAGTATTATGATTGGGATAAAATGGTAAGGATAGGTAGTAGATGTCATATTAATTCATTCTAGTAAGTATATATTATAATATTGATTACTTATATGGTTTTAAACTAATTACTTAGGTACTATTATTGTACATTTAGTCAAACTTTAATAAATAGTAATAGACTAATAGGTAATTGCAAGACTTGCAAGACTCTTGATGCAAGACCAAGACCAAGACCAAGACTGGGAGCGCAAGACCAAGACCAAGACCAAGACCAGGTGTATTGGCGCAAGACCAAGACCAAGACTGGCTAAGTCTCGTCTTGTTCTTGCATTTGGGCAACACTAATTATCCTGCACTTTTTCGCTATATAAACATCGCAGCATACCCAAATTTTTAAATATATTTTATTTTTAAAAGATTTGCAAAAAGAGGTTTAATTGGCTATGCAGCATTTAAAAACAATATTGGGTGTTTTGACAAAGACATCTGACATTTTTGACGATATATATTCTACTTCGTTTATTGTGTATGTGTTTTTTCAAATGCAAGGCAGTGTGTGTAATGTGTTTTTAGTTGATTTTATGTATGAAAAATGCATTATTTGAAAAAAATATTAACATTCTGCACTCCTTCTCTATGTCAACTATAACCGTGCAAAATTTTATACACCTCCATCCGCGGTAAGTTACTTAAAAATGCTTCACAAGTTTTTGCTTCACGTATTAATATATAGATAACAGGGTTGTTAAATAATATTATTTACATGTGTGTGCTGTTTTATTGTGCCGAGGGGTATTAAAGCCCTCGTTTAAGAATCTGCCTGTTTAAAAAGGGCATCCTCGAGACCCGAATATTCGTTATACCTATAACATCGACACAGCTGTAGTATACGAGAGTAAATTACAGTATAGATTTGACTACTTTATGTTTCTTTGTCTACAGATGTCTTGCTCCAGCTAAGGTTGAAGTTTGAACGTCTTTGAGACGTATATTTCCTCTTCTGAACGCAACTATTTACGAAAAAGTGTTGAAATGAACACTAATCTATCACGAGTTAAGAATATATCAATACCAAAATAGTGAAATAAATTTCTTTCTATTTATTGGTCAATTTAAGTCTGTTGGAAAAAAGGAGGTCCTTTCTTGTACATTTAAAATGAATTTATAAATATTTTTATAAATTTTTGCACTTTCGTTATTATTGTCAAGTTGTTGTAGGCTATTGCCATTAAAATATGCAATTTTTTTATAGTAATGAAATAGCAAACGAGCATGCAGTCCACCTGATGGTAAGTGGTCAACTTCATATAGAACACAGGTTCCATCTAAAGTCAATCACAGATGTGTTGCTACTCCCGAGGACTAGGATGGTCGCCTCATATAAAAGTGTGCCGGCAACCACACCCTTCCATCGAAACGCAATGAATGCTTCACGTTAGAAATAGGTGTGGCGGTGGTACCTTCCCGGTCGAACTACACTGGTTCTACCACCTTCAAAAAATATGAATTTTCATAACGATTATTTTATTAATTTGCATTCCTACCTGTGCGCCGTCTCCGTCAGTGTGGATCACTTCCACGTACGCTGCGTCCGATGAAGATAGGCGATGGACGTTGTTAGTCCATTGGCTTTTGGATGGGTCCAAACCTAAAATAATTTTATTGACTTTATGACTGTTGAGTCACGGGTTCGGGGATAAATTAAAGAGTGTAGTTAGGGTCTGCACTGTTTGCACCCTGTAGTTCCGGGACTAGAATAGGGCTACGGCATCCCCTGCCTGTCGTAAGAGGCGACTAAAAGGGGCTTCCGGGGTTGCGGGCGGCTGGAGTGGGAGCTCGAACCGTTCAGTCAGGTGATCCCGGGAAGGACGGCGGTATGTGTGGACGCATACCGTCGTAAAGACTAGATGGAGCGGTGGGCCCAGCCGCCCATCTGAGAGGAGCCTGATGGGGCAATACGCTCAGAGGATTCCGGTTGAAGTCGTTTCGAGACGCCGGAGTGGTCCTTTTTAGCGCCGAGGACGGCCACCGATGGGTTTTAGTGCGGTAAAAATCCCACATAAACCTGCGTCGCTCCCACGGCGTCGGGTACCTTTTGAAGGTTTCCCCCTCGACAACAAAAAAATAAATAAGGGTCTGTACTGTTTAATGGGTAGGTTAAAAGACACGACCGACCGCCCAACAATCCCGTGACTGGCGAGACGGTGCATATTTCACATGCATTATAAAATTGCGATGTAGATAAAAATAGAAATAGTGGTGTTACATGATTAATTACGCAAGGGAATTTAAATAATAATATTAAATTGTATTGACACTTATATGGTATTTACTTTTCTGTACCAATTCATTTACTTTATTTAATAGAAATTATAAGCTTTATGTGGTGTTGACATGACCAATGAACAGGCCATTGAATAAAAAATGGAACCGAACTTAATTAGAAAGTAGTAAAATTTAAATTAAAAATCGGAAGTAATTTTATTCTTCCACTAAATGGGATTGTGTATCTTTATTAAAATATTTGTCACGATATATGTTACGTCTGTATAGCATAAAAGCTTAGACACTTAATTTTCCTTGCTGATTACTTTATTGAAACTTTTTCACTACATATGATCAAAACAAAGTGTTTCTATTTACAATAAATGTTTGCTTCAAGTCACTTACCAGTTATTCTAGCTACTTGTCCTCCAAGAGTTCTTCCCGTAAAGCCGGCCGCATGCGCTCCCAGATTGAACCCGACTATGTGCAAGCGGTCTAATTCAACTCGCCTTGCCTCCACCAGGTTGCCAATAAGCATTGCTAGGGAGAACCCAACGCTGGGCACCGCACTCACAGCGTTAGTGTAGCTCTGTCCAGCGAACACCGACCAGTCCACGACGATTATGTTGAGATTATCAGACATCAAAAATGCTGTAAACATTATTGTTATTATTAAAAGCGTTTATTTAACTTACAATGTTTGTGAGTAAGTATGTATATTTATTGCAACTTGAATGTAACCCACTTCTAAGTGTCCGATTTGGCTGATTCAAATTGAATGCTCTTTGCATTAGGTCTATTACAACTTCTTTTTTGTTATATATAAAGTACCGACGTAGTAATAGGGTACTTCATATTAATTACAATCTAGCCTCATATAAGGCTAATGAGTAATTCTAATCTAACTCAAACTGCTAAATAATTGTTTATTAAAGGAGGCGTCCATTGACACTGCACTTCTTTGTTCTAACATAAAGGGGTAGACACATTGTTCTTGTGTTCTATAAACATTATATGGACATTATATATAGACAGCTAAAAATAATAAAATATAAAAAATAGAAAAATAATAAAACAAGTTTTCATATCAATGCATTGAAAGGAAAAAAATTTGTAGTAGTCAAAACACCATTTTGTTGCACGGTACAATTTTCTTTTAATTAAGTTTAACACAAATGGATAGGTTACGGATTATTTGTATGTTTTCAAAATATGCCTTATTCCGCCATCTAAACTGGAATATAGTGTTTTATACCGCTACTAGTAGGTGCACAATCTTTGCAAGTACTCTACGTTTCATACCTATATGGACGTTATTGTTTGTAGATCAATCTTCCAGACAAACGTTTCGGGGAAACTTATGATAGTTACAATTAAATATAAATCATCATAATCATTATTATCTAATCATCAAAATAATCATAATATGATTAAGCTCATGATAGGGATAAAAAGTAGCTTAAGATTATGTATATTTGCATTTTAATCCGATTTTGATTATTATCATTTTTTAACGGAAAGTATTTCAAAATTGTCTCTGTAAATTGATATTACATTACTGTGTATATTTTTAGAATTTGATTTGTACCGAGCATTTTAAATATAATGCGTTACTGACAATGTAATGGGTTTGTGGCAATTAGTTTCTTAGAGTCAGAAGGTTTTATATCATCATTTACCACGTTTGGCTAGGTGCTAATTTGTGGAATTTACACTACTTTATGATATTTCTTAGGGTTCCGTACACATAAGGTAAAAACGGGAGCCTATTGTTAAAACTCCGTTATCCGTCTATCCGCCTGTCTGTCACCAGGTTGTATCTCATGATAAATAGGCTGTTGAAATGTTTACAGATGATTTATTTCTGTAGCCGCTATAACAACTAATAATAAATACAGAATAAAATAAATATTTTAGGAGTTCTTATACAACTTATACAAAAGTGTGCGCGAATCCGTTCGTACTTTGCCTTTTTTCTTAAGGAACTCTCAAACTTGTAAGTTTCCTTACGATGTGTTACTTCACCGCTATAACAATTGATAACTGATTTTAATTAAAAAATATGAGAGGCCTTATTATAATAAGTTGGAAACCCCCGCGGTGGCCATCCCCAGCGCTGCGTGGATAACTCCGGGATCTCCAGGGGAACACAACACAACCGGTGTCCTCCAAGCGCGATGCCCTATTCGAGCCCTTCCCAGTGAGCATTTGTACTCACTGCGCCTCCTGGTGTTTACAACGGCGTGCGGCGACATATGAGACGTCCTACCCAGGGTCGCTCGGCTAGACGGTTCCAGCTTCCACTCTTACCGCCCTCAACCCCGGAAGCCCCTTTTAGTCGCCTCTAACGACAGGCAGGGAATACCCTAGCCCTATTCTGGCCCCGGAACTACAGGGACATACCTAAGTGGCCTATGCCCCACATTGTACCTAAAGGACTACAGGTGGATAGGCTTTATACTGTGGATCCTGCTTATGTACCGACAGAATTCGATTTATTGTAGAACATAGCGTCTTTTACAGTTGGATTCAAAGAGTCGTAAGAAGTTCGGATCCTGCTTATGTACCTGCAAAGTTCGATTTATAGAACATACCATCTTTTACAGTTGGATTCAAAGAGTCGAAAGCAGTTCCTTGATGTCCGTGTACGATGACAGCTGTGTCACGCGTCAAAAGAATTGGTGAGTCATTGATTGAAGTTGGTGAATCCAAGAGCTCGTAAAACTGCCGGCTGTTTTCTCTGAAATTTATATCAATATTTATTAAGCACTGCGTAAAGTGGATTAAGAATGTTAAGAAACTATTTTGTATTGTAAGCAAATAGAACGGTTCAGTAAGGAAGATTAGACTAGCTTCCTATACTTATCATTTGTCATGCTTCAGTATAAGAATTTAGAATTTCAAAAATCTTTCTTTGTGTATCAGGAGCAATATTATTTTAATCAAATACCTACGTAGCAAATTAATAATTTAATAGGAGTAGGATTGAAGTTCTTGGTGAAATATTTAATTAATATCAAGAAAGTAGTCAAACAAAAACATTAATATTATTGAAGTTAGCATTTACATTCAATACTACTTCAAGAAGTGTCAATATTCTTAAAGTTACATTGAATATATCAAAGAAAGCTCAAGTTTTTAAGTGGTTCACTTTATATTAAATATTTTACTTTATAGCAAATCATTTTAATTTAATTGGCAATAGTAACATAGGTGCACAAACTGCAAAGTCATTTTAAAAACATTAATATTATTCAAGTTAGCATTTCCATTCAATACTACTTCAAGAAGTGTCAATATTCTTAAAGTTACATTGAATATATCAAGGAAAGCTCAAGTTTTGAAGTGGTTCACTTTATATTAGCAAATCATTTTAATTTAATTGGAAATAGTAACATAGGTGCACAAACTGCAAACTCGTTTATGTGTAATGTGTAGATAGGTATCGCAAACATACTAAATTATATAGATTTGCCCGAATTTGGGTTTTTATTTGTTTATATTCTTTCATAGTACCTACTGTGCCTTTATTTTTCCCATACTTGTAGTAAGAGGCGATTATCATATTCAACCAGATATCTCGCAGCTATATGCGAAAATTTTGCGTAAACTGCGGATACCAACACACATAACCAAGCGCGGTGATTACAGCAATATTACATATGTCCTCATTACAGCAATATTGCCTACATATGTCCGACACTACAATTTCTGATAGACGCTTAAGTTAGCCTAATAATATAGGCTTAATATTTAGACCATAATTCTATCCCATAGTCCATTGCGCTGGTCATTTCTTAAACCATATAACGAATCGATTATTTTTAGCGTGAAGCGTAAGTGTGACGTCAATACCACCCCGGTGGAACCATACCAACCATGGTTATAAAATTATTGAATTTATGTATATTTTTGTTATTTGTGTAAATTGGTAAACTAATTAATTAATTAATAATAAAGAGGTACATTTGTTTATGCTCTTGTTATTATTATGAAAAATACACACCTGGTATAAACATAATACTTATTGAAACTTCCTTGTCTTGCAACTCTGTTAACACTGTCTGCATTTGACCCATAAAGGGCTGAAATTGAAAAACAAATAAAGGGTATTAAAATCTAATTTACCTAAATTAAAAAATATAATTGTAATATCATTATATATCATAACACATCGTTAAATTGTTAATCGTTCAAATAAAAAATAGTATTTTTTACTTGTAAAAACTAGGATGAATATAAAACAGCATTAGTTCTAAAACATAACACTAGAGTAAGTACAGTCACAATATTAAATTAAAAATAAACGTTTCCGAAATTTTCAATCTTATTTTATTTGTATAGGATCTCTCTGGTTTATATTTCCAAATTTGGTCCCAAATTTAGGAGAAAATCTCAATAACAATTCACACAAAACATTGTAATCGGATAATCCGCTGGGATAGATCACTTTCGCCTTTACACGCCTCACAGAGAGATTGCAAATATATCGTCTAATATAATAGAGAATATTAAATAACTTTAAAATTATATTTTTGTAAAATTATATCATTGTATTAAATGTGTTTTTTTAAATACCTTGATTATATTTAAATATATTGTATATGTCAGTCGCTCCATAAGCAAGTATGCCAATAATATAATTAAGATCTGCTCATTTATATTAATTATAGTTGTTCTCATTAGCAATTTCTGTTCCAAATTAGTAGATTAAAAAAAACGCTTTCTACACTCATAGTCCCACAGTAGAATTTTCTCCCGTGTCGTGGGTGCCATGGACGTATACAAATACGAATACACAAACACAGACCCAGAACAAGAATCTAAACTCATCATTCGGATACCTGACTGGCCGGGAATCAGGACCCTGCGCGTCAGCCGGGTATGGTAACCGCTCGGCCACGCGGGTCGTTTATTATTATAACTTAGTTTTTAATAAAATGTTGAGAAGTAGATTTTCATTATCACTCTTATCTACATAAAATAAAATAGTGAATAAACCACTTACTAGCTAACACAACAGCCAAGGAGATAAACTTGATCATTTTGCACACTACTGCGTTGTTAACCAAAACTAAATCTGTGGCTGAACAGAACTGCAATGTGTATTTATGTTCGAATTGTGATTATTAATTTTACTCATCTGATAATGAAATGTGATTTCAAAGGAATTATAAATTTGCCGACTGAGATAACGTGTTATTATTTTGTGAAATTTGTTGAAGATAAGATATGAAAATGCCCAATCTCACTTTTATTTTCGGGACAAGGAAACAATAAACGCCTTCATTCGAATAATGAAATAAAGTTAATATTAGCGGTTGAAAGGTCATGTTACATTGCTATAATTTATCAGGGTTTTGAAGGTTATAGAACCTGACATCGTTTGACAACCCAATATTATCCCACTTCTGGGCACGTATCAGATTTCTCAGAATTATAGAGTTTTAGGACATAGTCCACCGCGCTGACAAAGTGCGAATTGGTGGACATCACACACCTCCGAGAACTTTTTTTTAAAGAACTCTTGTGTTTCTTTCCTCCTTTTCCTCACGATGTTTTCCTTCACCGAGAAGCAGTGATAATTAATTTCTAATATGCACATAAATCAGTGGTGCTTGCCTGGGTTTGAACCTCGGACTTCCCGATCCTGAGATTTGAATCTCAGACCTCCCCGAGGTTCAAATGGCCGGATTAAGAGTTTCAACTATTAGGCTATCGCTGCTCTTCAACAGTGGGACAATAATGGGTTGAAGATTGAACTCGCTAGCCTGTTGCTCGACACAACGAGTACATCGGAGTAAAATTATTTCCTTATATTAAGGTTTAACTGAGTTACCGCCCACGGACGCACAGGCGGTGTACCTACCCCACTTTAAGAAACCCTGGTCTATAGGGAAGCAAAGTATCGATGGCTGAGCAAAGGCAGGACTTCCATTCTATCTTGAGCTAATGACAGGGTGGGCAGTAAGAGCAACTTGAGTATTATGAAAATAAATGCATGTTCTGTAAAAAATATTCGCTTTGGTTACGGTAACGATAGCTTTTAGTTCTTTTTATTGGAGATGAATTAAATATAAGTCTGGGAAAGTTACTCTTATATGATAATGGTCATTTACATTTATATGGCTTTCCTTTGTAGAGGCAATATATATAAGTATATATACATAGATACACTATATTTACATATATCATATCTTTTTATATAATAAAATGATAATGTCATCTTTACTCTCATAAAGTTACGCAGTTACTAGCTATTAGTTTACGCTCTACACGTTCTTTTTGTTTCTGTGACCTGGGTACCATCTACAAACAAAGTAATTAACACAAACACGCAAATCTCGAACGGCAATATGATAATATACGATGATGGTGTATGTATGTTTGTATGTATGTCCATTTCTATGGCACGCTCTACAGCCTAAAACTATAAAAAGTGTTAAATAGAATAAGTTATTAAAAAACGCACTGCCTGACTGCAAATTTTAGTTTAAGCATTCAGGTCATTTTAGCAGCCAGGAAGGTCAACTTTCGTATTTTTTTTTAATCTAACTGAAGTAGGAAACGAGCATGCAATCCACGTGATGGTAAATGGTCACTACCGCCCATGGATATCTGTAATCAACTTCTTCTGTATGAAGTTGATTACAGATGTCCATGTGGGTTCCATCTGAAGTCGTTGTGAAGATGCGTTGCTGCTCCCGAGGACTATGATGGTCGCCTTATGTGAAAGTGTGCCGGCAACCACACCTCCATCGAAATGCAAGAAATGCTTCACGCTAGAAATTGGTGGGGCGGTGGTACTTCCCCGGTCGAACTACACTGGTTCTACCACCTTGAAAATCTCTATAATATCTATCTACACTTCCTAAATGTCTGCATTGCCGAGAATTGAACTTAGAACACTGCTTATCATATGCTTATAATTACTACTGCGAAACACGGGTATATGAACAGCCGATTATTATTTTTGTCGGTCGATTGAAGAAACAAATGAGTTTCCGCTTTCAATTACTCTCCTTGATTACATGATCGGAACTGCTCCATTTGTAGGGGAATTTTGTTCTTTAATAATACATTTTTTATGTGTATTATATTTCGGATGTAAGCACGATCTACAAAATATTCTTTCTTAATATGTACCAATAAGTACATGGTCGTGAGAAGTTTCAAGATGTTCGGGTTAGACAATAAAAACATTGGTGTTTTTTTTTAATAAGAACCAAATGTTGTTGATTTACAGAAAATGATTTAGTTGTACAGCAAATTATATTTCTTACATAATATCGCGTCATTAGTTAAGTCTGTTTTCCCTTTTTTATAATTATGTAAAGAAGACCATTACAAACGATATCATTTAATTAGTAAGTTTGCAATTGAAGGACATTTATTGATAAAACTGTTGAGTTAGGACTCCTTATTCATGGTTTCTATATTCACGTTTTCAGTCTTCGGCGGTAAAAATATAAGAACCATCTTCCGGTATTCGCGGCAAAAAATCTTTACGGGAGGTTTTTAGTCGATATGAGTAAGAAGTACCCTTGTTGAAAATACTTAAACCCTAAATTAAAAATGTATTTTTTTCATTACAATTTATCATTGACATTGAGCACGCCCAACAGCGCCAGGCATCATACTACAAAATTAGTGAACCTTGCTACGAACAAACGCCATGCCGCAGTTGTCCATTCGTAGGCTTTTTACAACAATTTCATTGCATTCTTTTTTCGAAACAAATTCATATTTTTAATAGTTAAATTTCTTGTGAGCATAAATATAAGCTTAATTTAATCTAACCCAAACTAAATCTATTTATAGCATATCTAAGAAAACTCTTCTAATGGTATAGTTTACACGAGTAATTCGAAACTTAACGCGATTGGATAATGAAATTATTGTGCAACATGAACTGACCTATGTAGCGTATTTCAGGAACTTCAAAATCAAATTGATGTCGGAATGTTCAAGTTTTGAGAGCACTCTCTGTTAATTATAATAGTTAAATTCTCATAGATTTAATTAAAATATATCCATAATCATTATTTACATTCATATGCTGATCCATATGCTAGAAAAACGCAAAAACCATTCCAAGTTAGAAATAGACGTGGCGTTGGCGGTTAAACTGTCCTTGTTCAGTAAGCATCTTGCACCGGTCGAATGAACATCTAGCTCCACGCTAAAATTAAATAAAAATCAGAAATCCGCGCAAACGACACCAACTTCTTGCACAAGTGAAACAATAGTGAGTGATTCGCCAGGATTCGTGTGCGCAAAACTCCATCTTAAAGGACCGCCGAGCAGCAGACCCTGGACTTTGCAGGGCTTTATTCAGGTAACGCCCCAAAAACATAAATAAACAAAAAACATCTCGCGTAGACCTTATCGAGACCAATCAAACGACACCCGTATCTCCCGGAAATTCCAATTCTACACGGAGATACGACCGCCGCAAAGCACCAAGAAGCACGTGGTGAAACTCGACCACGCGGTCTGGAAAATAACCTCGCGCGCACGTGGTTAGTCTCGCAGGCACGCGGCCACATCTGCTCGTGCTCCGGAATCGCCTCCAAGACCTTGCCCACACCTACGTAGGACGCCGCAACGACCAGCATCACTCACCAACGTCAAGAAAAGGTAGACCCCGAGGGAACCCCAAAACGGGAAGACCAACACCCCCAGTGCTTGGGCTCTCCCGAATCAGCTCCACGAGGCCCTTCCACCCCCTTGCATCCCCTCCCCCGAGATCAACCCCCCGAGATCAACCCCCCTGAAAAAAAATAAAAAAACCTCCCTGCTAGTGATACCCCCCTGGACCCCCCTCTAAAAGTAACCCCCACCAATCGTCGACTCACGAAACCTCCCTCCCCCCCCCCCCCCCCCCCCGCACAAGGTTACCTCACCCCCCCGGAACACTACTTCTGAACCAGACGTCCTGGGATACCCGAGTTTGGACTCAAACAACTCAGGAGAAGATCTTACATCCACTGGCCCCAACGGAATCTCCGAAGTCCCATCACGTACCCAGGCAGCAGACCAAGAAGTGACGCTTACTCCGGCAACACTACCTTCGCCGTATAGGACCAAATAGAAAATAACTTTAGATAATAACTGTAAGTTGTAACACCACGTATCATTAAGTTAAGTAGAAATACCAAATAGATAAAATAATAATAATAAAGTTACCAACATGTCAGTCAACAAAACCACCAAAAACTCTGCGGAGGCCACCTCGACTGCATCAGCACCGGCATTAAAGTCAACCTCATCGAGACCGGTGCTCAGAACACAGAGATCGCTGCGGGAAAAAGTTCTGTCAAAAACCGCAACCGCGAGGTCCTCATTCAGTGAGGACTCTGTAGAGAGGCCCCTGTCGACGGAAGTGTCAATTGCCGAAAAGATCGAGACGTGGGAGCAATCTGAGATCCCGCCCCGTCCAATTGAGTCCGATGACGAATTCTCGGACGCGTCAGTATTATCCGAAGGACGCCCGAGCATCATCAGAACCTCGAACAGACGGAGCGGGGTCCAGATGGACATGGCAACCAGACTGGCAAACGAACAGCTCCAAAAGGCGAAGGAAGCGCTAGAGGCTGCAGGCAATATGAAGAAGGAGTGGAAAACCACTACACTCGATTGCCTGCAGACCCTTTATGAGACCGTGCTGGCATTGTCGGACTCCAGATCGCGACATAAATATAACCTAGAAAAAGAGAGATCTCGCCATGCCCAGGAGCTGGTCCGAACGGAGAGGGCCCATAATAAACTGACCGCCGAAACGATCAAAGCCCTGACCGAGGACCTGCGCAAGGCAAGAACGGAGGTTACAGCGAATTTGGAGGAGACAAAGGCCATAAGGAGCTGGCTGGGCTACGAAACCCAGGAGCCGTACAGCCAAATTAAGGCCCTGGTAAAAGTGACGCAAAACATCGAGCAAACAATGAAAGAAGCCTTAGCCAAATCCACGGAGATAATAACGGAAAAGAGGACAACCAACCTAGAGCCTCTAAAGACCGAACACGCGAAGATCATTAAAAGCGTGCAAACCATCTCCGAACAATTGGAGAGGCTTAAAAACGATCTAGATAAAATCGCAACCTGCTCCGATGAAACAAGGACCGCCACTAAAAAGATCCTAGACCATCAAGTAGCCAACCCTCCTAAAGCAGACATACCCGAGCCCAAGGAGCTGACAGAGGTTAAAGGACACATAAAACAAATACTCAAAACACTGACACAACACACGACAGCCATACAAGAAACGACCCCGCCACAAGACATAAAAGATCACCTGCAGCCAATAAATGAGCGACTGGAAGCTGTCTCCTCAGAACTCAGAACCATGCGCGAGCAAAAGCAGCGGACGCCCCCACCAGCTATCAGCATTGGTACGGAAATAGCCCTGCAGGAACTCGCAAAGGCGACAGCGGCTAAGCCCACCTATGCTCAAGCGGTTTCAAAGCCTCCCCCACCAAAGCCAAACCCGAGTCACACTCTGATCGTGTCATCGACAGATCCGAACAAAACCGGAGAAAACGTGATCGAGACGATTAGAGTTGCCTTAGACTTAAAAACAACAGGCGCAAAGGTGGATAGGGTTAGGAAGGCCAGAAACCAGAAGGTTATACTGAGCTGCAGGACGAAGGAGGATATGTCCCTGGTGCAGAGCAGAATGGTCGCGGACAAACAACTTAAGGTAGAGGTGGCCAGAACGAACAACCCTCTAGCAAAGATAAAAGACGTCCTGTCTT
This sequence comes from Spicauda simplicius, assembly GCA_949699795.1. Lineage (NCBI taxonomy): Eukaryota > Metazoa > Arthropoda > Insecta > Lepidoptera > Hesperiidae > Spicauda > Spicauda simplicius. The sequence goes on along the minus strand of OX453066.1, from coordinate 13,749,143 downwards.
ACCACACCGATGCCGAAATAGTAGAACACTTATGGGCACAAAATAAACACCTGCTCAACGACATCGGTGAGAGGGACAGGACAATCCGCGTCCGTTACAGGAAAAGAGCGAGAAACCCACACGAATGTCACCCGATCCTAGAGCTCTCTCCAATAATTCATAAGAAACTCACTGAGGCCGGAACAGTGTACATCGGCCTCCAGAGAAGACCTATAGTGGATCAATCCCCACTGGTGCAGTGCACAAAATGCCTGGGATACGGCCATACAAAGGCCGTATGTAAAGAACAAAATCAGGCATGCAGCCACTGCGGAGAGGCCCACACATGGGAGAAATGCCCGAACAGACTGGGGCACAGAGCACCAGTCTGCATAAACTGTCGAAGGGCAACAGGAAAGAGCGAAGGGAAACACCAGGCATTCAGCGATGAATGCCCTGAGAGACAAAAGTGGGATGCGATAGCCCGGTCTCGCATTACCTATTGCTAAAGGCACCCAGGGACACAAAACGTCTTCCCCGAATAGGACGGACACGACGAGTCTGCGGATAGTCCAAGCAAATCTGCAGCGCTCAAAGCTGGCAACTGTGGAATTGGTTCAAGCTGCAAGAGAGCAGGGTATGCACATTGCCCTCGTACAGGAACCGTACGTGGGTAAGGAAGGTGTTATGGGACACTACCCAGGGACGAAAATCATCCAATGCTCTCAAAACAGACAAAAACCAGTGAAGGCAGCAATACTCGTATTCGGCGAACAGCTGGAGATCACCCACGATCCCCGACTTGTCACCGAAACTGAGGCGGCAGCCCTCATCACAGCAGGCCAGCTCAAGATCGGTTTCGTGTCAGTTTACTTCGAGGGAGACCAAGAAATAGACCCTTACCTGGCGCGCACACGGCAAGCGTGCCAGAGATTAAAAACAAACAACATCATTGTGGCGGGAGATGTCAACGCCTGGAGCCACTGGTGGGGAAGCAGCAGAGAAAACTCAAGAGGAACGGCCTACAGCACCTTTCTTAACGAGATGGAATTCGAGGTCTTAAACACCGGAAAAACACCAACCTTTGAAACCTATAGGGGCGACAGACTATTTGCAAGCATAGTAGACGTGACAGCATGCAGTCAGTCGCTCCTTAGGAGAGTGGACAATTGGAGAGTGGACGGAAATATAACAACATCGGACCATAACGCTATCACCTTTGTGATACGACTGGATGCGGCGCTAAAGCCAACTAGAACCGCAACCACACGCGTCTTTAACACAAAAAAGGCGAACTGGTCTGAATTCCGCACACACTTCAAGACTCTACTCGGGGAATACAACATCACCCCAAATACCATTAAAAAAGGGAAAACGCCCGAGGACCTCGAAAATATGGTCACGAAATACACGGCTGCCATATTAGAAGCGTGCGACAAGGCCATACCAAAACTTGGACCTCGGAAAGCGAAAACTAGGCCGCCTTGGTGGTCAAAGATCGTTGAAGAGGCCCAAAAAGACACAATTAAAAAGAAAAGGAGAATAAGAAACGCTGCACCCCACCGGAGAGAGGCAGTAATAAAAGAATACGTAAAGGCTAAGGAAATATACAACCAAAAAGCCCAGGAAGCACAAACGAAGAGCTGGAAGGATTTCTGCACAACGCAGGAGAAAGAGAGCATGTGGGATGGTATATACAGAGTCATCAGGAAAACAGCGAGGAGGCAGGAAGACCAACTGCTGCAAGACGCCAGCGGCCAGACCCTGGCCCCAGACGAATCGGCGAAACTCCTCGCTGACACTTTCTACCCTGAGGACTCCACAACAACAGACAACCCATACCACATGCAGCTCCGAAAATTGACGGAGGGAAAACCAGCAGATCTGTCGGCGGATGACCCGAGCTTCACACCAGCAGAACTCGATCTGGTGCTGAGAGCTATGAACCCAAAGAAAGCTCCCGGGAACGATGGGCTGACTGCCGACATCTGCACAGAGGCGATCCAATGCGAAAGGGAAACGTTCATGGCAATTACCAACAAATGCCTCGAACTAGCATACTTCCCCAAGCAGTGGAAAACGGCTCATGTTGTTATCCTCCGGAAGCCAGGAAAGGACGACTACACGAACCCAAAGTCGTATCGACCTATCGGTCTACTACCAATCATGGGCAAGATTATCGAAAAGCTCATGGTAGGCCGAATCCAATGGCACATCCTTCCAACCCTAAACAGTGTGCAATATGGCTTCCTGCCGCAACGCGGAACCGAAGACGCTCTCTATGACCTCATGGAACATGTACGATCCGAAATTAACAACAAAAAGATCGTACTATTAGTCTCACTGGACATAGAGGGGGCTTTCGATAACGCATGGTGGCCGGCACTGAAACACAAACTAATGAGGAGAAAATGCCCAAAAAACATCTACGCGATGGCCAGTTCGTACCTCCAAGACCGAAAGGTAAAGATCAACTTTGCCGGAGCGGCGTATGAAAAGGAAACCACGAAGGGTTGCGTCCAGGGATCCATTGGCGGCCCGACCTTCTGGAATATCATCCTAGACCCGCTACTTAACCACCTAACCGGCAAAGAGGTGTACTGCCAAGCGTTCGCGGACGACATTGTACTGGTGTTCTCGAGTGCCAAAACTGAATCCTTGGAGCAGTCAGCTAACAGCGCTCTGTCGGATGTAGTCACATGGGGGATCCGGAACAAGCTCAAGTTTGCACCGCACAAGACCAACGCGCTGCTCATCACCAAAAAGATAAAGTTCGACCCCCCAAAGCTCTATATGTCGGGCACTCAACTACATCTGGTAAAAGAGATGAAGCTCCTAGGTCTCACCATAGACAACAAGCTCAACTTCAAATCGCACGTGGCCGCAGTATGCAGGAAAGCGGCAGGCATATATAAACAACTAGCGTGCGCCGCGAAGGTGACTTGGGGCCTAAACACCGAAGTAGTACGAACGATTTACATTGCGGTAATAGAACCGATAGTGACATATGCCTCAAGCGTGTGGTCTCAGGCGACAGACCTCCAAATGAACAAGAGTCAGTTGGATGCACTGCAAAGAGGCTTCGCCCAAAAAGCCTGCAAGGCATACAGAACCGTGTCACTAACCGCCGCACTCGTCCTATCTGGGCTGCTCCCATTAGACCTCCGGATCCAAGAATCAGCAAGCCTGTATAAGGCCAAGAAAAACGTGTCCACAGACTATCTACCATCTGGAAGAAAACTGGAACAAACGGTGAGATACGAAGACCTACCTCACCCCTCCACACTTACAACGACCACATATAAAGTGTTGGAGAGCGTAGATCCCGAGTCCTTAAACAACCACCATATCGTCGGACCCCACGTCTATACCGACGGCAGCAAGATAGCAGAAAAGACAGGAGCTGCCCTAACATGGTGGGAAGACGGAAGGGAAACCAGTTTTTCGACCTATAGTCTAGATCCTTCCTGTACGGTATTCCAAGCCGAACTGTATGCATTACACAAGGCTGTGGAACAAGCGAAATCGAGCAGACACAAAAACGTTAACATCATGAGCGATTCAAGATCGTCGCTAGAACTACTCGAAAACCCAAGACCGTCTCACCCTCTGACGAAGGCAATAAAAGAAAATATCAGAGGGATAAGAAGGGAAGGAAGACACGTTCAGCTGTTCTGGGTCAGAGCTCACATCGGGACCGCTGGAAACGAACGGGCAGATGTGTTAGCAAAATCAGCGGCCAAGAACACGTCAGCCACCCCGGACTACGCAGAAACACCGTTGTCCTTCGTCAAAAGAAAAATTAGAGAGGAATCGATCCGTAAGTGGCAGGATCGCTACACCACCTCTAGCACCGGGTCAGTTACGAAGACCTTCTTTCCAGACGTGGGCAAAGCCTACGCGATCATAAGGAAGACCAAACTGACACCAACACAAGTGCAAGCTTTGACGGGACACGGAGGAATGGGGGAGTATTTACACCGGTTCAAGTTGAAGGACAGCCCCGGATGCGAATGCGACCCCAACATCAGCGAATCAGTCTGGCACGTGATCTTGGAATGCCCCAGATTCCTAGCGACCCGAATGGACACGGAGTACAAAATCGGTGCCAAACTACAGAAGCTAAACCTGGCAACTATCCTCGGAGAAGATGAAAAGAGGACACACTTCCTTGCCTATCTGGACTCCATCTTCCGGATCGTATGTAAAAGAAACTCTACATTATCGCAGACAGTCACAAATCCCACAATAACGCCAACCAGCACGCTCCAAACGAACGGAGAGCACACCCCGCACCAAAGCCCTCTCGACAATACTATAACAGCATTTAATAACTTGCTGCAAGAGGCAGAACAAGGAGAACCCAGATTGAGAATTCGGGGTGTGGCTCTATTTATGGATAACAACGAAGAGCGTCTCGGCATAAGCTTCTGCAACACAAAGTGCTCAGGCAGAGTAGCCATTTCACCTGGCCTTGCGGCTCTGCTAAACGGCAGCACTTTCAGGGCCACAATGAAGCGCAGAACGTATAACGCACTGTCTGAAATCTCGGTGGTACGCAGGCGCTGCAAAATAGTGCGAACTAGAAACAAAACGATCGCACTATTTGAAGGGAGCGAAGAAGAGACCCAGTTCGCCCAAGCGTGTGCAGTACTGCTAAGACTAGGGCAACCAGGTGAGGAACCCGCATCAACATCAAGGGTAATAAGCCTCGACGCTATGGTGGTGGGGAATATAAAGGGCAGAGCGGAGGATTACACAGGGAGCCTCAAAGCCTCGGAAAAACATGAGGTAGTGGTATACGAAGACAGGGGCGAAAACCTCAGTTTTCTAAAACCACACAAGGCAGGCCCATCCTCCTCCCGTAGCCCCGAAGACAGATGGGGCCACCCCATAGCAAGCCCTGAGGAAGTCAGCGGGTCAGAGAGACTGCAGCAGAAAAGATCCGCTGAAAGATCTGCAGATCAGAAGCAAGCCGAACAAAGCGTAAAGAAGGGAATACTGTCAGCAATAATGAAGACTTTCAAAGCCGCCTCTCAACAGATTCCAGGCACAAAACACTACACTCAAAAGTTAGACACACACACAGCACTGACAAAATCACCTGAAAGGTACTCACTACAGCCAAAGACCGCCATGACGAAAGCGGACAAAGGCCTGGTCGAACCGCCAACTCTCCGGGAAGCGAAGAACCCTCTGGACCACCTTATAAACGCATTTCTCGAGTTTAAAGCATTAACAGTAGCGACAAAGGAGGACAACAAGAGGACATGCCATAACATCATGCAATCCTTCCTTCACAAAGATATAAGGCTACTAAAAGAGAGACTCGAGAAAGCAGAAGCAGCCATATACAACAACGAAACCTCCCAGACGATTGCAGGCGAGGAAACTGGAAGTCACATGGCAGCTTACAGCGCAACCAGAGGGTTCGTTGCGAAGGACGAAGAGGAGAGCGAGCGAATAGGCCGGGACAAATTTCACACCCCAACTGATGATCCCCTAGTAGTGACAGCCCGCTGCACCAGGATAATGCTAGACGAAAAAATTCTAGCGATGGCGGATAGCCTATCCGGCGAATGCGGCGGCTTCACTCCAGACACATGGGACTTACCAGCATTCTCGTGGATTAATGGGGTTCCGGGCGGCGGGAAATCGACTTGGATAGTGAATAACTTTCAGGACAAAAACGACATTGTTATCACAACTACGACGGAGGCAGCGAAAGACCTCCGAGAGAGACTCGTCCTCCGCACTGGAAAGTCCGGAAAGTTTGCCACATCAAGGGTACGCACATTGGCCTCGATACTAGTAAATGGTTCAAAAGGCAGTTGCAGACGACTATTAGTCGACGAGGTACTCATGAACCATTTCGGAGCCATTGTGATGGCGATAAGACTGACCGGAGCGGAGGAAGTGGTGCTCCTCGGAGATGTTAACCAGCTGCCGTTCATAGAACGCAACAACCTATTCGAACTGCGATACTGTCGACCAAACCAGATAACCAGGATAAGCCAAGAACTGTTGTGCACGCACAGGAATCCGGTGCACGTAGCGTATGCCCTAAGCGAGGTATACAGTGGCATATACTCGTCCACGTCGCGTATGAGATCCCTGAAGCTGAAGAGGTACACCGATGCACTGATCCCAAAGACCCTCGAGAGGACACTCTACTTGGTACACACCCAAGCCGAGAAGGAGAGTCTGAAGAAAGAGGGCTTTGGGAGTGGGGAGGGATCGCGCACCCTGACCATACACGAAGCACAGGGATTAACGAGCGAGACGACGGTAATTGTGCGTGCCTCCACAAAGCACCTCCACTTGCACAACAGCGTCCCCCACGCAGTAGTGGCAGTATCGCGTCATACCACCAGCTGCACTTACTACACCGACTACAGCGATGACGCCGTAGCTCAGTTCATCCTAAGAGCTATGACTGCCACCGATGAAAGGCTGGAAGATTATAACATCTCCATGGCAATCCGTAGCAGGGACTCAAAAATCATAGATAAGAAAAATTGCACGTTCGAAGTGGCCTCCGGAAAGAATTAAATCGCAACTTACAGTAACAACAATGTAATTAGAGTGTAGTGTCCTTAGAATTATATACAATAGCTTAGCATTATACGTAAAAAAAAAAAAAAAAAAATTACAACACATATACATCTATGTACAATGCACTGAATTATACACACCATGTAAATAAAAATGATGAATGGTCCTATATATATATTAAGCGTAATTGTAAGATTTCTTTAATTGCCAACGTTGTCACCACCGCACACGACGGTGTGATGGTGGCAGCGATGGCCTAACGTGGAGCTAAGAAATAAAGACTTATTGTTAAAAAAAAAAGAAGAACTATTGTGATAAAAGGCACGGACGATCAGTCTGTGGAGTTTTTGTGATATAATAAAAAAAAAAAAAAAAAAAAAAAAAAAAAAAAAAAAAAAAAAAAAAACTGTCCTTGTTCAACCACATTTTAATTTACAGATTTTACTTACTATTTAGTGAAATCAATAGTGTATGTAGAAAAATTGTATGTAGATTAAAATGATCTAAGTCCCTAATTGGCCATGAAGGCGTATACTACGTTTTCATCATTTTAAGTATTATTGATTACTTGGCTACGGTGTGTATTCTCGTGGGATTTTCATTCTTAGAAATTGGATATTATAAATCAATTATGATTTTGTACTGAAAGCAACACTTGTCTATGACACGTTATTTTCTATTGGGTATATTTGTTAGCTATGGCTATATATGTTTGAAGTGAAATAAAATTTTGAGTCTTTTGTAATGAAAACTTATATTTTATTCTTTAACAATAATTAATATCCTCACAAAAAATCAACACGTATAATAAAAATGTTAAAAACGTACTCTTTAAATCTATGACATTACACGATTGGTTATCTCACCCAACGTTTCATGGTTAGTTGGCCGTATCAACACGGGACAGATGCCCAAAATTATTTCTACCCTTGCCTTTTACAGACACTAAATGCTTGTTTGACTAATTTCGTCGAATTCACCGCAATCTATATCTACTTCATTGTACATTACGTCACATAACAACAAATAATATACCAATATTACTTTATAGCTGCTGTGTGTAGAATTTGCTCTTCAAGAGATTTCTTCACAATTCACAGCGCACTGCTTCTGTGAATTCAAGTGCTTCTTGAATAAGGCGGGCTCAGTAGGTACAGAGCGACATTTAGTGTCTTTCGTAAGTCCTTTAAGACTCTTGTTTGATTGTAAAAGCTATTTCGGACATTATATTTTAATAAATAGACCTGATTCTACCAGTCCTAGTACGGTATAATGCCTTCCGTGGACATCCTTAAAGTTTACATTAAGGATGTCCACGGAAGGCAATTGCAAGCCCACCTAAGATAATAATGACGACCCGTGTGGCGGAGCGGTTACCATACCGGACGCGCAATGGGTCCCGGGTTCGATTGCCGGGCAGACAGGTATCTGAATGATGAGTTTAGATTCATGTGCTGGGTCTGGGTGTTTGTGTGTGTCCATGGTACCCACGACACAGGAGAAAATCCTAATGTGGGGCTATGAGCGTAGAAAGCGTGTTTAAAAAAACTGTTGTTAATTGTAGCATCTTGTGTGAATGCCCCTTACTACATTTGTGGCAGAATTAGACATAGCGGTGTTACCGTCGGAGTCAAATCACAGGCTACTTTAAATCTACATAATTATCGGCTCCTTAAGGTTCCGGGGGTTTAGTTAGTGGGCGTATGTATATCAATTTTTTTTTTATTTTAAAGTTTTCGGAACACCTTTATATGAGGTGTCTATCTTAGTCCTTGAGAATGCCAACGCATCCGTAACTGACTCTCGGTAGAACCCAAATTCTATATGAAGTTGCTACAGATTCCTCGGACGGCATTGACAATTGCCATCAGATGGACTGCATGCTTGCTTACTGCTTCAATCTCATAAAAAAAATTCAATCAAATTCACTTTAATATTAGACAAAAATTACATATTTTCATCATATTTTCAAGAAATCTGCATACTTGAAAGATTTCTGATATAAAAACTGCTGAAGCAAATAATGTTAGGTAATAGGTACTAAAGTCAGTTTTTTTGTGACGCCAGTATCTGCCATCAGTCCCAGAACTATAAGCAGATTTGTTAATTTTGGATAAAACATTGCGAGAGGTTTCACCAGCAGGAAACACTCCTATCCTATTTTACCATCGAGTAGTTAGGCTCTGGATATCGTTGCGCTTGAGGCATTTGTGGTACTTGATATTTGTTAATTCGGCAGCTAAGTCATTGTGGTGGTTCTCGAGCATATTTTTGTACTTAGTGGAACACTGCTGGATCTTTTCCTTTACTGTTTTAGTTTCCAGAGCTTCATGGATTTCAGAGTTGGTGAGAAACCATGGAGCATTCGATAAGGTACGCAACTAAAGTCAATTTGGCGTAGTAATCTACGACCTAAAACGCGATATGAAAGGAAACTTGTCTTTAACAGTAATACCGAGTTGATGATAGGATGTCAAATATATTAATTTTGTCTGTATCTTTACCTTTTGTTATTTACACTGTTTAATTGTTCTCAGTGAAACTTTACAGTATTATTGCGCAAAGGTTGCAACAATATTTGAACAATGTTTCATCCCGGAAACTATATCGTGTGGGAAATAGGTCGATTAACTAAGTTCTAAATTTACATTAACACTGATTAATAGTTTCTGAAAGTGGTAATCTACTATATATAGTGGAAAGTACAATTTGAGTAAATTTATAAACTGCATCTATTATAATATTAAATGCAATATTGGATTCAGTTTATAGATTTATTTAATTAAATTTATGCTAAAAAAACACAAAGTTAGTTACAGATTTAATTACTATTGCGATTTGTGTAGAATTATTTAATTAAATTTATGCTAATAAAAACACAAAGTTTGTAATAGATTGAATTACTATTGCGATGCATGAAGGAATATACTGCAAAGAAACGGATATTTTCCAAAAATAATACTAACACCGTAATGTATTCAAAATCAAGCAATTTAAACGTGATGAAATATGTTTTATATGAGATAAAAAAATAACGTTATTGATGACGTTGAAAACAGAAACGGTAAGATGTCTAGAACATATCAAAGAATTAAATAATTATTAAGACGCTCGATGAAACTTCATGGTTGAAACTCGGCCGCTTAATCGGAGATTCGAGGCTTAACTGGCATCTCTGATTTTTCAAAAGTAAGTTCTTGTTTGCAATTAATTATTAGTGAGTATATACCTTCACCGTTGTACCAAGCATCGTCAAAGTTAAACATTTAGGAAGTCCTAAATAAACGTTCTTAAAGGTATTCTCAAGTCTATCAATAAACACTAGGCCAGTATAGGCGTAGTAGACTGTGATCTAGACATTTTTAATCCTAAAAGAAGACCCGAACCCAAGAATGGGACAGCAATAGCTCAACCACAACTTTCAAGGCGGTAGAATCTGTGCAGTTTGATCGGGGAAGTATCACCTCCATACCTATTTCTATTTATAAGGTGAAACGTTTTGTGCGTTTCGATAGAAGGATGTGGTTGCCGGCAAACTTTTACACGAGGCGAGCATCATAGGCCTCGGAAGTAGCAATGCATCTCTGATTGACTTCAGATGGAACTCATATTCTGTATGTAGTTGATTACAGGTGTCCATGGGCTTCAGTGACTACTTACCATCAGGTGGACTGCATGCTCGTCTGCTACTTCAGTCAGATAAAAAAAAAACATACTCTCGATAAACATTATCTGTCTGTCACAGCTGAGTAAATATCAACAATACTTACACAGACAGTTTGCAGTTATAGTAACCATAACTTTGTTTATAAATTTGTATTAAAAAATATAACATAACGCGCTATTCTAGGCATTTGGCTCATTAACACATTAAGACGATTTATGATGTAAAGACATGTATAGATGGCGATAAGCCATAGTAATTACCTGTTCTTATGTAACGATAATTCTAATGGAATTGTAAGAAAAATAGGTTAATCTTTACCAATAATGTAGAGTTCTAAAGTTTGATATAAAAATAATTTGTGAGTGAACGAATGTTTATGAACGAAATACCAAATATGAGAACAACGGCCAGGATAAAATTAAGGAATCAATGTTTATTGGATGAACAGTAAGAGGAAGATTAGCCTCAAAGCATGTTTTTCTAAGCTGAGTAGAGATTAAGTATCGAATCCACGAGACTGCCTCCTGGATTTTATGTTTGATAGGTAAGCGGTTATTGTCAATTAATTAATGTGACGACCTGCGTGGAGGAGCAGTAACCATACCGGTCTGAAACGCAGTTTGTTCTGGGTTCGATTCCCGGCCAGACAGGTATCTAAACTGTTTCTACCCTGGGTCTGAATGTTTGTGGATTCTTCTTTGTATGTCATGGCATTCACACAGGTGAAAATCTTACTGCGGGACTGTGAGTGTAGAAAATGTGTGTTAACTAAATAAGTTCAAAGCATTGATAAAAAGCAAGCTTAGCTGTAAAACATATTATAGATATAGAAGATGTTTATCTTCTGTGTGTGGGACTGAACAATATAATATGTTTTCATAATTAATTAAATGTCAAAGTGTAATTTTGCCAAACAAGCTTGTAGATTAGTCAAATGGAAAGCAAGATGCTGGAGCTAGTTTTTATTGCCATGTAAAACAATCTGATGGTATGGTCAGTGACGCTTTAAATATCTGTATCCAACATCTTTTAGAAGAGACGTTCTACCTGACGTTGATGTGTTCCCACTCCTTGGGACTAATATGATCGTCTATTACGCTAAGTACGTAGGCCAACTGCCATACCCTTACAAAATTCATGAACTGTTTAAGTCTAGAAATAGGTGTAGCGGTGCTGTCATCCTATTTAAACGATACCGTTCCTAACGTAAACATTGATATAAATCAGTTTCTTTTGCCGTCATACAGAGTAATTTAAAAGTTATAAATAAGAACTCTTAAATTAAGGAAAATTTTGAATCTTAATTTTTTTCCGACCGTAATCTTCTTATAATTTAAATTTATAATTTGTCTGGTTTAATATCTATACTTATTGGGTCAGTGGTATAAGTGGTGACGCATACGGCAGAATTTGGCAGGACGCAGCCATAACTCGTCCAAGTGTGCAACTTATGAGGCGCTCGCTTACTGACCCGAAATTACTTGGCAGAGCACTGAGACGGGCTCCGTCTTGGCCACCTAGATACATTACCCTCTACGTAATATCATACCGAATTTACATTTATTGATCATGGAACAAAATTTATATTGCAAATACCTATTAGTTCTTGATGAAAGAAAATGTCAGGCAACCTGCATATCTTTTGAGTTCTCTATGAAGTTCTCAGTAGGGGTAAAATATGGCGACATTTTAATTTGATTATTTTTTACTGTATAGTTAGTTTTATCTTTAATATCACATTCGTAGATTATAACTTTGATAAAACAAAATTTTTATAAAACTTGTACTGATCTCTAAGGTGAAGTAAATACCATTACGAAATACCATCTAATTCTATTGTTTCGTGACGTAAATACCATTACGTCACGAAACAATAGATTGAGAAAAAATTACGAATACCTATACATTTATACATTTTCTCATATTTGTTAAAATACTATAGCCCATAATAGATTATCTTGTTTAAAAATATTGCAGGTCCAACAGATTGTATATTTTACATAACCATGTACCGATCTGATAACTATCTTTTTTGTAGTTCGTTTATAAAATACCTCATAATTAAAGAAAAAAAGAAAGAAAACATTTTTAATTATGTATATCATGTTTGAGTCGAACTTATAATTAAGCTATATTGATTTAACAATATTATCAGAATCAAATTTGTTATCTCATATAACTTTAATTAGTACTCATACATCTTCATCATAGCTAGTTCAATAAAACGTTTTTGCAAGATAATTGTAGGTTCTACAAGCATTCCACTGATGATAACACAATTATTGACATCGTTGCAACCCACTGACTGCGGTACATTAAGAATATCACATATGCCAGTGCGTTAAAAGTTAAAATTTTAACCCTGCCTAAACATACTACCGTCTGTACATTAAATGCGATGCCAAAAGATTTACGCATGGACCGAAACTGCATTTCTGGAAGTTATTTCCTTAATGAGCTGTAAATTTTGTCCAAATCGACGAGACATGTCACGTTTAATTTTTAAAACTTTATTCAGTCAGCATCGGTCAGTGTAGCGCGCATGCGTGTCAAAGGTCGTTGAGCAGTCGTATCCAATGACCACGGTAGTTCCAGATACACACTCACAGTCGCGGGTCGCTTCTAACAGCGGACTCTTCTGAGCTCCGCGTAAAAGTTTCATAGGTATCCTAGAAACCTACCCGTGGCGTAAGGGAGTCGGGACGGTTTTGGCGTCAAGTTACACTCGTCAGTGGCTGTATGACGGAAGTTGTGTAGTTACGTGCTAGCAAAAATGCGTTTGGTAACGTGCGCGGTATTACTCCTCGCTTCAGCATGCTCCGGTAAGTTTTTTGAATACTTTTACTATACCCATATATTTGGAAAAATCCTCGAATATTTAATACGGCCAGACCTCTTCTTCGCTATTAAATTGAAGCACTAAATACATTTCCAGCGACGGTCCGGACGCGCAAATAAAGTTTTGGTCGGTCCTAGGCAGTAATGCTTGCAATTTATACACTAAGTACTGAAAGAACTCATTAAAATTCCGTACGCCTGCTTCAGGCTGGACAACTGCCATTAATAAACTCTGATATGGGTAATTTATAGATTTAAAAACTTTATATGGCGGACTTTACGAAACAACGAAATACAAAGAAAAGCTTAGATAGAACGTTTTAATTGTTGTAAACTTATAATGTTCTGTTATTTATTTTATCCACGGACTACTGTTGTGTTGGTATATTTATATAGCTGATATTTTTGAACCTTATCTGGATTGTACAAGCAGCATTGCAATTTTGCTGTTGTAACTTTTATTTTTCTTTTAATGATAGTATATTTTGTGAACAAAATATTTAAAGGTATCAATGTGATGCGCGCGCTCAGTTATAACTGTTAAAATATGTTTTAATTCAATATTAAATCATTAGATCTATAGCAGTATAGATCTACATCCAATAAACATGATATGCATAATATGATGACATATCATCCGGGATACGATAAATTTTATCACATTAATAATACCATTTAATACGTGTGTGTTTACACTGGGATTTTACAGTCATTTTATTTACAAGCCTGATATTGTAAAGGTCAGTTGACAAAATTACTAAAGTATACCGCCATCGGTATGTGGGATTATTTTAAGTTGTGGAATACTATTTAAATTTTATCTTTATCAGGCTAACTTCTAATTCGAAGATGCCATCTTCAGTATTCAGTTATCGAATCAAAATTAATAAAAGTAGACAAAAAATTAACACATTTTCTTGAACTCTTATGTAGTCTTGCAACGCTTCTGAAGATTTTCTTTAATATAGAAGATGCAGTGAAGTTTCTTAAACATTTTTCTTAAAGGTATGACTAACGATAACAGTTGAATAAGACTAGAGCGAATTATTGGTCTTATTATATGACGCACTTGTCGAGCCAATCAAATAACAGTCGGAGAAATCAGTGCGCAGTGTGCGTATCGTACATACTTCACAGACTTTCAGTAAGAATAAATCTGAACTAAGAGTCTATTGGGCTTTTGTTACGTAATTGTTAAGGATATTTCTCATGATTTGGCAAAGAAATATGTTAAGAAACCGGGTTTTACCATTGGAAATATGACATTTTAGAAGTAACTACTTGATTCTTATCCAGATAGAGTATTCTTTGCCAGTTTAAATTGGAAATATGAAATTTAAAAAGTTACTACTTGATTCTTATTCAAATAGAATATTTTTAGCCAGTCTAAATTAAGCCACATTTTCTAGACTATGTTCTGAAGTAAAGCAGATCATTCATAATAAATTTGCTATCTTTTAGGGAACGTCGACTTACGGCAGTAACAGGAGCGGTGACTTATGACAGAAATAGGTTAATAGTTAATAAACGTTAATACTTGCGTGGCTGAATAAGAACTTGTTCAATCACCCTCAATCTAGTCATTACCAAACTTAATCACATTTATAATAATCAATCTTCATCGATAGCGTTATAAATGTTTTTTTTTTTCGATAAAACAGATAAGTCATAATTGTATCCTAGCATGATTCATAGCAGGTGTTAAATGATCACAATAGTATAGGTATTATGTTAGATCCGGTCCTATCTACATTGATCGAATATAAATCTCTACATATGTATATAACAAATATACAAGAAGTGGCAATGGGCAGGCCACATTGCTCTTGGGACAGGTAACTGGTAGGGTAGAAGAGTCCTTGAAGAGACCTCGTCTGGGCAAAAGTAGTGTAGACGGCCATCCGACCAGGTGGATTGATGACCTGAAGAAGACGGCAGGCAACCACTGGCTGCAGACCGGTACGAATTGGCGTAGAGTAGGGAAGGCCTATGCCCAGCAGTGGACTTTCAAAGGTGGAGATTAGCGTATAAATCTTTGCTAGAAAGCTGACATCCAGTTTAATTGACCTCCTTTATGTACAACACTCGATAATACAGAGAGGTCAAAATAGTGTCGTTTCGATTTCGCTTTTCATTGATTTGAAATAAAATATAGCCTAAAGCCATCTTCAATTAATATCCTATCGTGTCCTTGTACATCTCTATTAGACCGTAGATAGTATTAAAACTATACCTGAGGTCGTCTACAGATGTGTATCCTTGCGGAATTAGGTTGTAATTCCTTGTTAAAATATTACCTCCTTATCGCATCTTTGAATCAGAACACAGCGTTTATTACTATTGTAGCATTTAACACTATTGTTGTATGAAAGAAAGAAAGTGTGGCGTTGGTGCTTACGGATTTAACTACGAAGAGTTGTACAACGCATAAATTTCCCTTTTTATTCTGGGTCTGGGTTTCAGTGTTTGTCTGTGTGTGTTCATAGGATCTCAGGATGAGGCGTTTAGCATACAAATCATGTTAATATATATGTGTTTGTTAAACGTTATTAGTCTTAACGTACATATTGGAATATGTACGTGACACTCTCTTCAAATTAAAATATCGCATTAAAGCGCTACTCGCAATAATAAAACAGAAATTAGTGGCAACGATTGGTACTTCAACATTCAAACCACGAATTTTCCCTAAAATCATTGCCAATATTAATCATGTTATTTTCATTTATATTTCACTGTGATTTCCATTTACTGTATATACAGAAACCATTGGACAATTGGTTTTAATGAGGCCAATATAATTCAGTGTACGTCATTCTCAATGTCCTATCTATGAATGAGTCGTGATTTTTATTCATGCTCTGAATAATTTAATGATTATCTATATGTAACATGCATGTTTACATAATGTGTGACATTCATTGCAAAGTAGTGTTTTTTGATAAAATTGAGTCCTAAATTGAGATTGATAATTGTTGCTGTATTCTGGTTTGAGGGAAGGTGTGATGAGGGAGACATGTTTACTGCAGCGTTTCAACTTAGTCCTTAAGGGTAGAAACGTGGCCTTTATGGATTCTTATCTAATCTGAGGTTGATTAGGGATGACAATGGGTTGCAGTTGATATTTATCATCTGGTGAACTGTATCTGTGTTTGCTATTTCTATCAAATAAATAAGTGCCATTATTACGCATTATTAGATGTACTGCAGTTTATGGACACGTATAACCTATTTGAAATAAAATGTAAGTCCTGTCTAAGTACTACACATTAAAATATTATATAGAACAGAGCATTTAGTACTGCTGTTATAATGTTAAAATCCAATGGAGCCCAATTATGTATAACATATTATATCTGTAAGAAAATATTCAAGGTACTAGACATTTCGTGGTTTGACTGCAAGTGTACTATGACCAAACCTATTTCTGCCTTATAACAGGAGTGATAAGCGCAGTTGTATTTATAGTGTATTAAGACATACTTATCTGAAGTGTTTTAATTTGGTCCAATCCAAACTGATCTCAGATAAAACTGCGATCTGGAGTTGCTTACATGTCCATGGACGGCAATGACCTCTTACCATCAGGTGGACTGATTTCCTTTCCTACTCGTAGTGCAGAATAAAAAAATATCGTAAAAATCTCTGTGGGTAACGGAGAATGCGTCCAAATAAGCTCAGTCACATCATATCTGTTTCTGCTTGTTAAACTCGATTCCTTCTTACGTAATAGGAGTTTCCTTACGATATCCACACCACGCGGTCCCCACACATAGTTACGATTTTCGATTTTATCGCGGTAACCTCAGATATTTTCGGTTTAAAAGTTTTCCCGTTATTTCTTGTAAATATCTTCATCTGTGTTTGTACGCTTGTAAAAATTTTGTTAAATTATATTCTAGTGTTAAGATAAAATTGTGTATTTACAGTAAAACAAATTATCGATTTTTTACATATTTAGAGCTTTGCGTAGGAGAATAATGTTTGCTGATATCGCCGTTATTTTGTTATTATACCTAAATACTTCTATTAAAAAACATGAAACCAAGATGAGTATGGTAACAGAGGTCTGTAACTAACCTTATAAAAGTCCCGGTCGTTCTTCAAAGGTTTAGGTGATGAAATAGACAGGATCTCACTTCAGGCAGTACCGTATTTGCGATTGACCTCAGGACTTGACTTGAATGTCTAGGCTTTAACGCGAGCGAAGCCGCGGGTATAAGATAGTTTTATTAATATTATATTCGTAAATACTTTTTTTTATCTGACTGAAGTAGCAAACGAGCTTGCAGTCCGCCTGATGATAAGTGGTCACTGCCGCCCATGGACGTCTGTAATCAACTTCATGCGTTGCTACTCCTGAGGACTACCTATGATGACTGATGACTACCCCTCATGTGAAAGTGTGCCGGCAACCACAGCCTTTCATCGAAACGGAAAAAATGCTTCACGCTAGAAATAGGTGTGGCGGTGTTACTTCCCCGGTGAAACTACAGTACCACCTTCAAAATAATTAATTCGTAAATACGTTAATTATGTGTCTTTGTTACTCTTCCACGCAGAAACTTCTAGTCCGAACTCGCTTAAATTTATCACATGTATGTAGTAGATTAAGACATGCCATACTCATTACCATGGTATCATGGCCAAAGGGCACAGCCGCGTGAATAAGCTAGTTACATATATAACGAAGTGAGTGCGTGACATCAGGTCCAGGAGTCTTTATTACTGTCCATTCTTGAAGATTTCAAGTAAAACACAGGAGTTATTCTTCTTCGATTTATTCACAGTGTAGGAGGTCCGATCGCTTCGACGGTTAAGCAATAATATTTTTTCTACCGGCAGCCGCTTACCTTTTTATAACAATGTTTGGAGAGGTGACAGAGACAAATTTATGTAGGGTAAACTAAATTACAACTCTAAAAATCACTAAA
The DNA here is from genome assembly GCA_949699795.1 of Spicauda simplicius. Lineage (NCBI taxonomy): Eukaryota > Metazoa > Arthropoda > Insecta > Lepidoptera > Hesperiidae > Spicauda > Spicauda simplicius. The sequence continues at coordinate 13,731,170 of OX453066.1, read as the reverse complement.
TATTGTTAATTTAATAAACAAACAATTTTCGATCTTTTAACTTACTAACATAATTATTTTCGGCGACGTGTTTTTCGTAAATACGCGGTGTCCTGTCGACATATATAATACCATATCGATTGCATAATACATGCTATATTGAATACCCAAAGTACTAAGAATAAAGACGTAGTCGCTTTTAATTTCTGTCATCCGTACTTGTATCGTCGCGATAAAAAAACGAATGAGCAGCACATACCCGTGTTTAATTGGCAGGTCAGTCGGTATGTCAATTACAGTTCATTCAACTAATGAGGTTACGCATCAATAAAATATGTATTACAGAAATGACGCGGCCGCTCTACAAAAATTAAGTTCGTATTGTTACAATTTTAATATTTTATTTGTTACTGATTTATGAGCTAATAAAGTAGTAACAGTAGTATAATAATAGTATAATGGATGTCTAGTAGTACTTCAATAATAATTCTGTAAGAATTATAATGTATTTTATCTTGAAATTAATCTTAGACCAATGTGAAATCTATGCTATAAATAACAACTGGAATTATTAGAAATTTTCCTATCTACATAATGCCTTACTTTATAGTCAAATATTGTTATTACTTTAATCAATGTCCAAAGATAAATCCAGTTTAAGAATTTTAACTCATAATCAAGTTTATGGAGTAAACAATCAATGAATTTACAATCTAAACAACCTGAAATAAACGATATAAAAGGTCTAACGACGCGCATATCAGAGCGATGCCGGTCTGATACGTAGTGAGTTTTGGGTTCGATCATCGGCCAGACAAGGTTCTGTATCTGGTTTTGTGTTTTCCTTATTATGGCTTCCATGACACTGGTGAAAATCTTAAAGTGGGCCTATGAGTGTAGAAAGCGTTTATTTATTTATAGCTTTTCTTTTAATTGATAGGTAGAAAAAAATTACGTATGAAAAAAGCGTCGTGTTAAAGCAACGTTGTGTTCCTGAACAAATAGCAAAGTTGTTTGTACAAATAGTTGGAGTGCAGAAGGCCTTCGTATGTTTTTGTCGGCCATCAGATGAACTGTTGACATTTAGTACGAGTTCCGCAGAGTGGCCCTCAAAGGGATATAAAGGACTTAAAGGTTAACACTAAGGTAGAAGCATAATTTTAGTAAAGTATAAATAAAATTATTCATATTATGAATGCGAAAGTATGTGTGTTTGTCACTCTTCCACTCAAAAACTATTTGTCGGACTTCGCTCAAATTTGGCACAGACATAGTTTATGATCCAGATTTAGACACACAACACTCAATACCATCTTAGACGTCTCCGAAGCAAGCAAATGGGTGGGAATATCTTAATATGGCTTTAAACTTAAAGCAACATATAATTTAAACATTATATTGTACTCATGATAAGTTGTTGATCAAAAATAAAACTTTTATAAAACACGTTGGTTTTAATGACAATAGCAGAAAAAAGATAGAAAATAGCAGTATAACAAAGAACAAAGAAAAAAGGGGAAAATAGGAAATTCCATATTTCCTGGAAGTGAGAATTCTTGGTCATCGGAGGAATTATATCGGCTTCTATAATAATATTAGCAATAAACAGCTTTAACGCGAGACTCCATTGTATGTATTTTCAATCTGTATGTGTTATCTGCATATGTTTTCAGAATACTGACCGTATCATTATAATATGATGTACGTGAATGTTTATTTTTAGAGATACAACTGAAAAACGTACGTTTTATAATTACTACTTTTAGATGTATTTTAAAATAAATATCTTTTAATATTAGTAAAAATTAAATATACCTAAAAATAGGTTTTAAAACGGTGCTCAAACTTAAATCGTTAGGAAAAATAATATAGGTATATATCGTAATGTAACATCGATATTCGAGTATCTACACATTAGATCGCTTACCTCTTTCTTTGGAACGTTGTTTAAAAGGCCAATTTCATTATTTATGCTACTATTTTACACTTTTGATAATTTTGTATACATTTTGATTTCCCGGAACAAGTTGAACAACAGGAAATCTTTTGAATAGAAAATATCTGAGGGCACAGCGATAAAATCGAAAATCGTAAGTGAAAGAGTGGTGTGGGTACCGCACAAGGTAGCTCCTATTACGTAAGAAGGAATCAAGTTTAACAAGCAGAAACAGATATGATGTGATTGAGCTTATTTGGACGCATTTTCCGTTACTTACAGATATTTTTACTATTTTCTTTTATATCTACAATATGAAATTCTCTATTATGTTGAATTTGCACTAGTTTTATATCATAACGGTTTTGCCAAATGGCATGTCATTTTGCAGTTTGTGGTAAGAGATATTTGAGAAGGTATAAAGAATGAGGTATAATGAATGCTCTACGAGTGAGGTACTTCTGCCACATCTATTAATAGCGTATAGCAGTCTGTGTTTCGGTGGAAGGGTATGGTTGTCGGTTCACTCTGAAATGAAGTCACCATATTAGTCCTCGGGAGCAGAAACGCGATAGTGATTAACTTCAGATAGACCCCCGTTTTATAATAACTTGCATATAGATGTCCATGAGTGGAAATGACCAACTACACCAGGTGGACTGCATGCTTGTTTTAAATTTCAATTAAATGAAAAAAATACAAAATTTTAAGCCAGTTTCCAAGAGTAGCAATGATTCAGGACAAACTTAGGTAGACTTCCTATTTCTAACTAAGCATATTAATTTCCCCTTCTCTCATTTCAACTATAGAGTTTCAGTAACGAATGCTCCCTACAAGCAATACCAATTGTATAAACTCATATAGAACACCAGACTTGATAATCGGATTTGCGCAGCTTAACTGATATCAAGTTCATCCTATATATTTGTACATGTATACCGTTAAGTACATTTTCAAAGTCATGGCTACTGGTTTGGTTTGGATACTACTTTGAATACTCATTTGGTTTGGATGGTTACCTTACTGATATGATTATACATGACATGACAAGATGACAGACGCTACAAGGTAACTTTTTTTTTTAACACGCTTAACACGCTTTCTACACTCATAGTCCCACAGTAGGATTTTCACCAGTGTCGTGGGTACCATGGACACACACAAGACGAATATACAAACACCCAGACCCAGAACAGGAATCTAAACTCATCTTTAGATACCTGTCTGGCCGGGAATCGAACCCGGGACCTATTGCGCATCAGACCGGTATGGTAACCGCTGCGCCACGCAGGTCGTCAAAAAGGTGGGGGAGCTATTTTTTTTGGTTCATTATGATATGGGTATCAAATGAAAGAGTTTTCCGAAAATAATTCGAAAAACAAAACAGATTTTATAAAAAGCTAGTTTTTCTAAAGTTTTTAAACATCTTTTACTATATACTGTATCTTGATATTTTATACTGATAAAACAGCATACATTTAGAAGTAAAGTAATGATCTTTGGACAATAGTTATTAATGTTAAAATTTAATTTAAAACAAATTATTCAAATAAAGTTTATATTTATTATGTTTCTTAAGTAAATCCACTGCTTTATATTTTTCGGTTAGTACAAGAGCACAATATAGTTCATAATAAATAACACAGACAGTGATACACCACTTATTAAAACCATATTTCTTGTGGCTAACTATTAAACAACTACAAATCGAGCGTAAAATGTGTCACCTGTATACAGTTGAATTAGTACGTCACTCAACACATATGTGAGGTTTCATTGGATTCCGTTCAAGTGATGTGTCTCACTATATAGTGGCAGGCGATGAGTTTCAAGTGAATTACAATATTAGATACTATTAAATTATTGTTTTAAATGTATTACATATTTTAAATATATATATAGTCGTATATTATTCAAAGTTAAAGTTAAAAGTCATTCCCAAGACCTTACAAGCACGTAATTTTTTTAAAGAGCGAATCCTTACATTAATTCAAAGTATTTAGATAAACTAAATATTTGTGATCATAAGTGCCTACATAGTATCTTTGGAAGTTTATACAATAAGGTCCCTCCAACCATGCTATTTTACAATCGTAGATTAGCTGCTTTTCTAAAGCTAGATAACCAGTCGTTCCACTTGATCAATCGCAGCTAATTTAGGCTCAAGTAAGCTAAGCTCAGCTCTATACAGTAATTGAACGAAACGAAGGAAAATTGATACATTACAATACATTATAAGAAGTGTGGTTATATTGCGAATAAATGCAGCAAATTGTGAAAAATTTAAAGAACCATTCATGTAAACACGAATCGCTGTTGCAAAAAATAGCAGGTCTGCGTATAACATGATAATTCTATAAGACTTTCTGTCACCACGTGGGATATCCGTTTTTATGTATTTGTATTAAATTGCTTTTATGTATTTGTATTAAAGAGCAGTGATAGCCTAATGGTTGAAACTTGCCCTCTCGATCGGGAGGTCCGAGGTTCAAACCCAGGCACGCACCACTGATTCATGTGCGTATTATAAATTAATTATCACTGCTTTTCGGTGAAGGAAAACATCGTGAGGAAACCTACACACCCGAGAGTTCTTTAAAAAAGAAAGTTCTCGGAGGTGTGTGAAGTCCACCAATTCGCACTTGGCCAGCGCGGTGGACTATGGCCTAAACTCTCATTCTGGGAGAAGACCCGTGTCCAGCAGTGGGCCAATAATGGACGGCAAAAGTGTTAGACTAAAATATATTTTCACTTCCTAGCTTTTCCTCGTTCACTCGTTTCTCGTTTCGAGTATTACCACTGCCTACATAGGGCAGTTTTTCATCACTCGTAAAACAAGGCGCGGTGGCCGAGCCCCCAGGGCGACGACCCAAAGGGAAGGTTGAGGTGTAATTATGTATTCAACTTTAGCGAACTATGTCAAATATTCGCCAAGGATCGGGATCTTAATAATGATATACAAAGTATCAAATCTACTTATATATTCTGACAGTACATTATCAAAGTTTAGAACCATTGGTACTCAATTTAATTAAGACATACTTAGGACGAACTGAAATTGATTACATTTTGTAAGAATCGAAGTTGTGAATGAGAGCTGTTTAATGGAACGGTAGCTTGGATAACATCTGAGAAAATTGACTTTAATTAGAAAAGTAAACCTTACGTGTATTCACTTCAGAGGCACCACTTTGATTTTTGTAGAGTAACAACAGTTTTGACCTATGGCGTGTTTTAGTTTGTAGTAAGATATTATGATATTATGGATTATAACAGGCGTTATGATATCATACTCAGATCACATCATTATAATCATATCATTTTAAGGTGGTAGTTCGACCGGGGAAGTACCACCGCCACACCTATTTCTAGCGTGAAGCATTTCTTGCGTTTCGATAGAAGGGTGTGGTTGCCGGCACACTTTCACATGAGGCGACCATCATAGTCCTCGGGAGTGGCAACGCATCTGTGATTGACTTCAGACGGAACCCATGTTCTGTATGAAGTTGATTACAGATGTCCATGGGCGGAAGTGGCCACTTACCATCAGGTGGAATGCATGCTCGTTTGCTACTTCAGCCAAATAAAAAAAAATACTCAGATCGTAGCAGATCGAAAGTGGTGTTTATCTCATGTCATTTCAAGCCACCTGTAGGTACTTATATATGTAAACAACTAAAATAAAACTAGGACCTACTTAAAGTGCTTTCCAAAGTAACGAAGGGCGCGTAAAATTATTGCCAGCTAGTAATATTACTAGTAATACTAGCCGTCACACATCCAACTGAAAATCGCACCAGACATTTTTTGCTTTCGAAATCGGGGACTCATTTGCTTTGATATATGTGTATATCTGTATAAATATCGGAGAAAAAACTAAAAATATCCCGGTAATACAATTGTTTAAAAGATTTTTCAGACAATTGTATTAACGGACACTCCCTTCCTTGTTTAATAATGGCATACAATTTTGCATTGGGTTACCCTTATCCAATTCCATTTCTCGAGCAGTAAATTCTTTCTTGATAAATCAAATTGCAATAACACTTTCAATAATCATTAGACACTGATATCGATAAAATCAGTACCGACCTTGTTGAACTAATTTAAAGATAGGCGAAGCGATATCTGAATTATTTTATGAGTACGAAGAAATTGAAGATTTCCTTATGGTCAAATAAAGATTAGTCCCAATGAAAGGGGCTGAACCTTTTACGTAAAAATCGTCAGCCATAAAATTAAATTTTATATGTTGCTGTAAATTTATACAATGATTCATATTTTATATTCATTACAACTTTATCTATGCAAATAAATAAACATTTAAGATGTTTTTGTAAGAAAAGGTTTCTCTAATAACATTGTTTATTTTATGATACCGAGAGCTAATTATCTAGTATTTGTTTTTGTTTACAGCAGATCCATCTTTGAAGCTTAATTTTCTATCGGTTTATAACGGGGTTACTAAAAAATGATAAAATATGACATTGTCTTATTAAATCCTCAAAATTACTTAATCTTGTTAAAAATAAATAAAATTTTCAACCGTAACCAAGGACAAAGCCGCAGAGAGGACTTATTTAAAAGTGTTAGGAATTTTTAATTTACCCAATAGATAAACACTTGTTTTATCTATTGGGTATATTCCCCAACATACAGTACGCTAGATGGCAAGCAGCAACTGCCGCACATACACATATTTCAACCATAGATTGAATTTAACTTCCAACTAAGGTCGCTACACACTAAATTAATGCCTCGAACAAGCCTCTCCCTTGCCACACCCTTAACCAGAACACACCAGCACTCACAGATATGAAGCATAATGCAGCATATTAATGTGTATTATTCTGTAACCGTATATTTACGACGTGATCCTACGCTGCTACGTGCATTCGAATTAAATTCATTTCGCGTAGCAGTGAAGTGCTGCGTAGTGCTCATATTACAGCGCGAACGAATTATTGCGTCTTCACTCTACGTTAAGCCGTGTCGTGTAATCTAGTAGCGTAAATATTTGAATCTCGGAAGTGCAGTGCAATTAAGTCATATATTTGAAGTTCCCTTAAACCTTTATCTTCGCAAAATTTTGAAGTTTCTTTCTTCTTATTAAATAAAACGCTTTCCACACTCATAGCCCCACAGTATCAGTCATGGATCTCCTGTGTCGTGGGTGCCATAGACACACAAAGACGAATACACAAACACCCAGACCCAGAACAAGAATAGTAATTTATTTGTGTCCGACTGGAGTGGATTACCCACTTACCATCAGTTTCTAAAAGTGCTTGATTTCTACTTAAATATCATAAAAAAATCCCTTACAAAAGATATAAGAGGTCTTCGTAACGTTCTGTAAAATTCCTGGTGGATTATGACGAAAATCCATGTTCGAATTATGAAAGGTGGCTTTTCCAAAAAAAGGAATTGTCATTAAACCAAAAACCCGACGGCTAAAATTAAAATTTGCAGTCAGGTACATTGTTTTCTTAATAAATAATGATTTGTATATTTCATTTAACACCTTTTAGGAGTTTGCGTCAAAATAGCTATACATATAAAAGTGTATGATGTATATATTTTGGTGATGGTCTAATTAAGAAGTCGTTCGTTCTTCCTTTTTTCTATTTACAGACGCCATTTTTAGAAATTACATTCATATATACATAAATCAATACATCAGCACTTTGATGTCCACTGCTGGACATAGGCCTCCCCTAAATGGCGCCACTCCAACCGGTTATGTGCTCTCTGAATCCAACGGTTTCCTGCTGTCTTCTTCAGGACATCGGTCCACCTGGTAGGGGGGCGGACCTCCTTTTGCCTAAACGTGGTCGCCACTCGAGAACCTTTCTTCCCCATCGGTTATCGGTCCTTCGAGCGATATGGCTGGCTCACTGCCACTTCAGCTTGCTGATTTTGAGAGCTATGTCGGTAACCTTCGTACGTCTACGGATTTCATCGTTGCGAATTATGTCTCGTAGCAAAATTCCAAGCATAGCCCTCTCCATAGCATGCTGAGCGACTCTGAGCCTTCCAATGAGGCCTTTAGTGAAGGACCACGTTTCGGCGCCATAGGTCATCACTGGCAACACACATTGCTCGAACAATTTCGACTTCAGGCTGAGGAATTGTGGACGAGAAGATACTACGAAATTTCCCGAACGCAGCCCAGCCGAGTTGGATTCTTCGAGTGACCTCCCTCTCAAAGTTGGACTTACCCATCCGGATCGTTTGTCCCAGGTAAATGCACTCGTCGACAACTTCGAGAGGAGTGCCGTCAACAACTACCGGTACGGGTCTGACATGGACATTAGACATGATTTTCGTCTTGTCCATGTTTATCTTAAGACCCACCCGTTGTGAGGCACTGTTAAGGTCGCTTAACATTGTGCTGAGGTCCATCAGCGAACCTGCCAAGATGACTATATCGTCGGCAGATCGAAGGTGCGTGACGTGTTCACCATTGATGTTGATGCCAAGACCTTTCCACTCCATCAGCTTGAACACATCTTCCAACACAGCGGTGAACAGTTTCGGCGATATGACATCGCCTTGCCTGACTCCCCGCTACAGTTGGATGGGGTTCGTGCTTTGGTCGAGTACTCGGACTGACATGGTGGCGGCTGTGTATACACACTTCAACACCTCGATGTACCTATAGTCGATCTGGCATCGCTGAAGGGACTCCAGCACCGCCCAGTGCTCGATAGAATCAAAGGCTTTCTCATAGTCCACATAAGCAACACATAACGGCAGATTATACTCCTCGGTCTTCTGTATAATCTACCGAAGCGTGTGTATGTGGTCCATGGTGCTGTAGCCTTTTCGGAATCCGGCGGAATCATATATACATATAACGCTACAAAATGAGAAAATTCCAATGATATGCTAAGTACCAGAATCCGTTAAGCCGTTTGGACTTTAGCACGTGCCAAAGATATGGACATATATACATACAAATATATATTTACATAGCATATGAATACTTAGCTTGCTTGATGCTTGAGGAGTGGTAGCGTAATGGTTGAAAGTTGCCCTCTCGATTGGGATATCCGAGTTTTAAAACTCAACCAAGAACCACTGTTTGTTCTAAAGTTATGAGCTTATTAGAAGTTAATTATCGTTGTTTTACCATGGAGGAAAACACCTTGAGGAAATCTACACACCCTAGAATTATTTATAAGAAGGTGTGTGAATTCTATCAATTCGCATTTGGCCAGCGCGGAGGACTATGGCCTAATAATCTCTCATTCTGACAGAAGACCCGTGCCCAGCAGTGGGACAATAATGGGTTAGCATCACCACTAACAATATCAACAATGAATTTTGATAATAATTTATTCGACAAGGTGGTACAATAAGTAGATTTGACAAAATACCCGGGCCCAGCAGTGCAATAATAATGGGTTGACGACGATAGGTACTCAAAATCATTCCTCTTCTTCTGACACAGTCGGGCAACTACGTAATGGGTTGATGACGATTGCAATAATTACGCATAACACACATGTTGCACACATGACGATAATTGACGACTACAATGAGCCGCTGGGCTCAAATTGAATTAATTTCGCATCGCAGTGAATTTGTGTTGTGTACTGCTCACAATTCGGTGCGGACGGTTTATTGCGCCTTTATTTTGCAATATAATGTTAAATTGTAGTTTAAAAACAGAATTAAGCAAATCTCATGTCGGTGGGAATGTGTTTTACTTGAAAACGATGCATTTCTGCCCCCCAGGTAAAGACTTTATCGATATTTTATACAAGAGCAGATATAGTCCTGTGCCATTGCGGCGTTCATTAAGTTTTTACTTCAGATCCATCCATCCATCCATCCATCAGCCCTTTGATGTCCACTGCTGGACATAGGCCTCCCCTAAATGGCGCCACTCCAACCGGTCCTGTGCCCTCTGAATCCAACGGTTTCCCGCTGTCTTCTTCAGGTCATCGGTCCACCTGGTAGGGGGGCGACCTGTACTCCTTTTGCCTAAACGTGGTCGCCACTCGAGGACCTTTCGTCCCCATCGGTTATCCGTCCTTCGAGCGATATGGCCGGCCCACTGCCACTTCAGCTTGCTGATTTTGAGAGCTATGTCGGTAACCTTCGTTCGTCTACGGATTTCATCGTTACGAATCATGTCTCGTAGCGAAATTCCGAGCATAGCCCTCTCCATAGCACGCTGAGCGACTCTGAGCCTTCGAATGAGGCCTTTAGTGAAGGACCACGTTTCGGCGCCATAGGTCATCACTGGCAACACACATTGCTCGAACAATTTCGACTTCAGGCACTGAGGAATTGTGGACGAAAAGATACTACGAAATTTCTTCAGATAATTAGCAATTTTTCGAATCCCCAACTCGACGTGGTTCTCGCCTTTCTCATGTAAGATTGTATAAAATTCTTGTGCAGGATAATAATCACGTGTGCAATGATAGTAAAGTGGAGGATTAAGTCATATTTTATTATATGAGTGAAAATATTTTTTGTTCAATTTTTATAACCACTAGTTTTTTTCTCGAGGAATAAACAATTTAATATGTTTTTGGAAATTTATTACTGATATTCGTATATCCAGTTACCCATGTATGCAGTCGATATTATCAAGATAGTTTACTTGTCGTAGCGTATCGAGAAAGTCATCATATGTAACAAATAATTTATATATCGCAAGGCGGGAATAAAGTGTAGCTAATTTGAAATTTGCATTTTGCAAATATCAATAAATTTTGCTCATATTTTGGGGAATTCTTAAGGCGCTAAAGTTTTAAGGGATATTGGGATTTGTCTTTTTCTTGCACAAAATGGACACTTTTTTATTTTAGATATTCGAAGTAGCTTCAAGTTAGTAAAATATTTTGCGAAATTTTGAGTTCAGACTTCAGACAGTAGTTCTCACTGTGCAGAATGTTACAGCCACCTATTGACGATAATTCACAATGATTCGTACCATTTAATTGAATCTACTTCAATAGTGGCGCAGCTAATTGGTGACGCAGTGTGTACGCCATTTGGCCATTATCTCTCTTCACGCGAAAATCAAGAAACAGTTATATAACGACATGCAGTGAAATGGCAGAATTTAGAGAACTTTCAAAATGATATCCTTATGTACCATCCGAGCACCGAAAGTACAGAATCAGCCATGGAGAATAAAAAGTTGATTATTAGTTACAGCAATTACTACGGTCTATTAAATGCATCAGTCTAAAAAAACATTTTTATCGTGTAAATATCATACACATAAGATGTTACATTTTGATGCTTTAATTCTTTATTAAAAACTATGACACGGCCAGAATAAAATAGTAGAACCAGCATGGTTTGATCTAGGAGGTTCCATATTATGCTTATTGTTAACGTGAAGGAGTTCTTGTGCTTCATGTGAATGTCGGTTGACTTACATATATTTAAGAGTTATTTCTCAGAATTAGCAAAGCATATGCCATCAGCTTCAGCTAAAGCTCCTGCACTTAACGTATTATTTCATCTTTTGTGAAAAAAAACTCAAATAATATTTTATCTTAAACCCTAATTAAATATTACTTTATCAATTCCAAGCAATACATTTATTTATCTTATTATAAAACTTAACATAAAACATAATAAAAATAACTTATAAATTTGAAAGGTTTTTCAATCGTCGTTTGTTATGTATCAAGTATGGTACTGACGATTGTTGCAGATTGCCTCATCAAAATATTCCGTTTCACTTCACTTCGTACGAACTATACCCACTACATGATATGTGGTATTTTGCCATTACGTGAGCCGCCATCACACACCCATCAGCTAATGGTATGGTCAGCGTTTGATCATTAAATTTGACATTAAATCATGTAGGCGTCGGATTTTCCCGCAAGTCGGTGGGTGGCTTAATAATCGGGCAAAGAGCTAAGTTTTATTATTTGTTTCTTTAATTCGTTATTGTTAAAATATGATTTAAATTTCAACGTATAGCTTCTGTAGTTTAGAATCTGTGATGATGTGATTCAGTAGTGCCTATCCTTTCGTTACAATATTCAAACTTGTGTTGTCGAGACAATTATTTTTTAAGACATTTGAATCACATGTTACTAAAAAATAATAGAGCCATTAAAAAAGCACTGTATTTTTGGAAAGATATATAATATTAAAATACCAAATACAGAAACATCGTAGAGTTAAAAAATAGTATCATATGTATTTTAAACATTTTTATTAAAAATGTTATGAATAAATATTTTATTCAGTAGTATAGCTTAATCAATAATGTCTTCTAATTAACCAGTAAATATTACACACAATGTTGTAATTACAAATTAGAATTGTAAATTTAGATTAAATATTGTATTATAATATCAAATTATCGTTAACAAAGAGATTAAATATCATCACTAATATTTAAAAAAAGTAATATTGGAAACTATCCGTAAGAGGAATATTATTTAAGGTAAATTGACTCCAATGTTCAGCGAAAGATAACTATTCTATGTGCATTTCAAAGGATATGATTATTTTCCGTTTCCTAGTCAATTAGTGCACCAGCTCCTAGAAAATGAAGTTAAGATTTAAGTAAAGATAGCTCCTTGAAAGCGTTCCCCAGCATGAATTAATATTCAGTGAAAATTATTTTGAGTCTTTAGAATTAAAAGAAATTAGATACTGTTTACCTGTATCTATACTAAATTCAAATAAAGAATAAATAAAGTTGTATGAGTATAGTTAGAGAAAAAATATCTACTTAATCTCACAACATTCTAACATCGTTTCCATTTTCTTTTTTAATTTAGATCTAAATAAGAGACAATAAACTGACGAGCTTAGAGGCATACAGTTATACAAAGAAGTCTTACACATAACAGACACGATGATAAGAAATTTGAAAACCTTATTCAAAGAACACCTATTGGCTACAATTTATAGAGCGATAGTGCCCGGATAAGCGTGGCACATACTTATGCAAGGCGTTCCAATTTAGTCTTCAGGAATGCATCAGTGGCCAACCTCAGGTAAGATTCTAATCTTATCTAAGGGTAATTACAAATTTTCATGGCCGGCAATGGGTTCTATACATCTGCTAACGTGTTCGCTCATTGGTTATTTCTATACAATAAACATGCTTCTCCCATTTGCGCTAACCAATGTCTTTTTAAATCGTCGTATCCCGTCCAAATTTTCCCAATTTCACGATAAGTTTAATTACATATAAGTGCTTAATCCCACCTTATGTACATTACGTATGCGTCTGGCATTCAAACAGTAGGTATTGGTGCCTTAGGTACAGGTAAGTACGATGAGTGACCGCAATTAGGGCATCTATATTTAGGAATAGTGGCCACCACAGGCCTGCACTTAACGTTAGTAATCTGGATGTTAGTTTAACGCTTAAGTAATGAAACGAAAATCCCTTACAGTATCTGAAGAGCATGATTGAAGCATTGAGCAGTCCAGCATTATTATAAAGTTCAATATACATCAATAGAAGACAACGATAGAAATTCTTATAAATATCTAAAGTAATATTAGACAATATTTCAGTTATAAATATGTATATTAATTTATATTACACTTAGTTATTCCTGTGGTTTTTCCTGCTTTGGACACGTCTGCCATGCGGATGTCAAATTCCAGGGTAATCCAACAGGTACTTTCACGTAAAAACGTAACACACAAACATCCTCAAAAATCATCGTGTTTCTGAAGAAGAGTAGAAACTTATATTGACTTGAGACAGAACCCTTATTCTATATGAACACGCTTAAAGATGTCCATAGCCTAGAGAAAACATTCACCAACAGGTGGACCGTATGATCGTTTGCTACATCAATCGGATAAAAAACAGCAACCAACACACAATACCGATACGGTGGACCTGCATCTCTTCTACTCTGAGAGAAGTACAATATATTAGTATAGTCATCATCGTAACTGAAAAAGACAATGAATTGTGATGTACATTAGTAATAATCCATACTTCCATACTAATATTGTAAATGTGAAAGTGTGTTTGTTTGTTCCTCGCTCCACGTCGCCACATAGCTACTATATGATATGGTTTATATGTTGGGAGATAGTTAGGAGGGCGGAGAGTGATGTAGGCTACTTCTTACTGCGCTCTCTTATTCCCATGATAATATCGATGTTTTGTTAGTTGCTAGATATTTAGTAGTTCAAGGCGTTGTTAATAAATGGCAAATGCTAATGTGAATTCCCTTTGACGTGCGGTAGGATCTAATGTGATATATGTAGATAAATGTAATTGTAATGATAATAATGGTATAATAATAATATTAACATAAATGCTATGAGAATTTAGTAACTAACCCTTACTAACATAAGTTAAGATCCCATGTAACCACAATTTATGCAAGTAAAATATTCATTCATTCAAAAACATCCCAGCATGATTTCAGTATCTCAGCATGTAACTTTTATGAGAGCTTGTTATAATAAAATTAAATGCTTGAGTATTTTAGTGCCTACTAATGATGACAAATTTCAAACGGGTCCGCCTTAAACTTTGTTGTAAACGTTATTATATTTTCTCCGGCCGAAATATAATTTGTTAATCTTATTATTCTTGATTAATTTCATTTTGCTTGAAGAGATATTTTGTATTGTGGGCAGGTTCAGACATAAATAATTATTTTAACAACAACTGAAAAAGGGTTTTTATTTTGAAGATTTTTATACCACTGATTACTTTTCTACTATAAATTAATGAATTAGTTTTAGTCTATACTGTGAACCATATAACATTTGGTAAAATTACAACTTAATTAAAGAGATTAATATTTTTACATACATTGAATATACATGTATAACAAATATGTCACATTTGTTATACATGTATATTTAACCAGCAATAACTTCCAAGTAATTTAATATATTTAAGTAATATTTTCCGACGTTTGGGAATATAATAAAGAAATGAAACTTCCCTTATTTATTACCTATATATTCCCTTATTTATGGGCGCAGATTATTGCCGGCGTGATAGACATAATATGGCAGACACTTCCTTAATATTTATAACTCATACGACTACTCTTCTCAGTTGAGGTCGTGTTCCGATTAGGTGGTAGCTTAAGAAAAAAATTGAAACTGACAATTTGTAACTACCCCTGTAGGCATATACAAAATAAAGACATTTCATTTCATTTCATTACGAAATATACTCTTGTATAGTAATTAATTTGTTAATATTATAATTACTCTTCCGGGAGTTTTACACAAGGATTTATTGGTCTAGAGGCTAATTTTCACCTAAACAATATAATTTTCCTACAAAAATAAAAACCATACATCTCTTTGATGTAATATTATTTGTTACAGAATTTCTAAATATATGCATTTAACATTTTTCAAAATAGAGCGGAATTTAATTTTGGTAGCATTTTTACGGTGGACAAAAAATACTGATATACTGTTCCATACGTGAACTGGGAGGAAACAAATGAAATACGAAACGTTAGTCAGGCACAAATGCGTATCGTGATTTATTTATATAGTAGGAGAGTAAAATGTTAAAGGCGATATTAAACCCTTGAAAAAGTTTAGAAAATATCGCTTGTTTGGGATTATGTCTATTTTTATAAATTTTATTGAAAACTGTGATGGACTAGTGTTTAGAAACTCGGCATCTAAATTACACACCTTAGCTTTTTTAAAGTGCAAAAAAACGTGAAAAAATCTACACGTCTAGGGTTGTCCTTAAAAGTTCTTAAGTGTATGTGGAGTCTATGAATTTGAAAATGGCAAGTCCGTAAACTATAATCACAGTACTAGTATATTAATACTGTGCTAAAATCAAACCCTAAAGCAATAGGCATTTGGGGTTCATAGGTAATATTGGATGAGTCATAAATAGCCTTGGCGGCGAGAAACTAATAAAATTGAATATAGCAATAAAATCCATTATGAGTGGGTATAAATGATTTTAACTAATAACTTTTATATAAACGTGGTTCGGTAAAGTACCTGCGGGTGTTATCAGATTCAAAACGTACAGTTACGGGTATAAACAGATATGAAATTCGTATGTTTATTACAGAAATATTGTTTATTACTTTAATGGGTTTTTAATAAATTTGTGTAAAAGTAAAGTTATATGGTTATTATTTGGTGTTCCACTTTTCGCAATGAATAATTATGTTAATTTTTATAAACCATATCCCACATGTTGTACATATTTTATTGTTAATTTTTGTCAACGTAATTAAATTAACTCACGAACTGAATTACAAATAATTATCTAATGTGATCTTTCTTTAACCGACTTCCCAAAGGAGCGAGGTTATCTATTCGTCACGTATATTTTTTTTTATTATTTTTTTTTATGTATGTTCGGGCAAAATGGCCAGAAATCGTTTACCTACCGACACGATTCATACGACATTATATGCGGCTAGTTTCACAGGCAATCTCATATTGAGGAAAATGAAAACTTTCCGGCAGTTTTCCCGGAAAATTGGAAAATGTCGGTTTCTTAAAATCTTGAATAACTTGGGTGTTTCTGAACCGATTTCGATTTTCTTTCTTTCATTTGTACTACATAGTATTATTTGTACATGGAAGTTAAACTAAATAAAACGGCATGGATCTTAGAAAGACAAAATGTTTTTTTATGCTTAGGCAGAAACGTAAAATAGTCAATATTGTTCTGAATTTACAAACACATTTATTTTATCTGATTGAGCATCCACCTGATGGTAAGTAGTCACATCCGCCCATGGATATCTGTAAGCAACTTTACAGAACGGTTGTATTTGAAGACAATTACAGATGCGTTGCTACTCTCGAAGACTAAGATGGTCGTCTCATATAAACGTGTGCCGAGAACTACACCCTCCCAACGAAAGAAATGCCTCACGTTAGAAATAAGTGTTGGTATCCCGGTCGACCTAAATGGGTCCTTCCATTTGTAAAGTATCCAAATAGACCAATATAATAATACAATTAGTTGACTATTATTCTCGCATGGGCTTGACTTGCCAGTCACATTGAGGTTCACCTAATTATAAAATAATAAAAATAAATATATACTTTTAATATAATTTGTTGACCATTGATGTCCTTCCAGAAAAATTGGCTTATATTTAACTGTAATATATACCCTTAGATTGTAAATAATCGAAACAAAATTACCATTTTAGAATTCCAGACCGCAAATAAGTCATTAAAATGTCTCGCATTTGGAAATAGGAGAAACAGCCTTTTATTTTTCACTGCTAGATTAGTAATGCACCTAAGCATTTTATTTGTAAAGCCACTTTATCTTGCTAAGCCAGGTTTCCACTTTTTTCTTTAAAACTTCATTAACTGTGGCAATCCGTAAACAAGTCTTCATCGCAACACATTTTTTGTGAGCTGAATAAACTTTATTTCGCTTATTTTTCTATGCTCCCTGTTTTCCTGTAAAGGCGTTGCTTTTCATCGTTCTATTTTGTCTTATTTCTGTTTTCTTCTTATACCAGTGTATATATTTTCCTTGAAGTAATCTCTTCGGTCCACAATGGATTAACATGGTAAAGCGTCATCCAGGTATATCTTTGGCAGGAAGTACTTGCAATCAGCACAGAGCAGTGATACCCTAATGGTCGAAACTTGCCGTCTCAATCGGATAGTCCGAGGTTCAAACCCAGGCACGCACTACTGATTTATGTGCGTATTAAAAAAATATCACTGCTTTTCGGTGAAGGAAAACATCGTGAGGAAACGTACACACCCGAGAGTTCTTTAAAAAAAATGTTCTCGGAGGTGTGTGAAGTCAACTTATTCGCACTTGACCAGCGCGGCGCCTATAACTCACTCATTCTGAGAGCAGACTCGTGCCCAGCAGTGGGACAATAATGGGTTGACGATGACGATGTCAGATATTATCTACTCTTATATAGTTTTTCCTCTTTACACAGTATTAAACAAAGTCACTCCGCAGTGCCTGTCCAATTGAGCTGAATTCTTCTCGACTATGAAATGTATTTTTATACGGTTTATACTACTACAATGAAAAATAAACTAAATTTAATGTAATAATATACTTAATATCTATTTTTGCTCAAAAGGGCCAATCGGAGATATTATAAATAAATACTAGTAATATTATAAAAATAATGTTTGTTTTTATGGACTAGTATCTGAAAGTGTCGGAGTCTTATACATATGACAGGGTTATAATATGATCTTCAATTAAAGACAAAAACTGTGATTCAAGCGGACGGTACTAAACATTCAACACATTCAATAACTAATTATCGAAGATGAATTCATGACTTAAAGTTTTAATTAATATCGGTGGAATTTATCCATACTATTCTGGGTTACAATTTTTGGCACGCCACTTCGCCTACTGCTGGAAATTAATGCCTAACGTTTGCTTCTGACGTCCAATGAAATGCTTTATCTCATCTACCGACGGGAGACGGAAAAATGAAAATATATCAACCATAGTCCCAGGAACAATACGTTCAAATTGAATAGAAGAGGAAATCTATGGCTGTTTAAGCTGGTCGATATGTATTACGTAAGGCATTTTATAGTGCAAATTTTAAAGTACCTTCCTAGTATAGCTTTCTACACTCACAGTCGCACAGCAGGATTTTCTCCTGTGTCATAGGTGTCATACACGTAAAAAGACGAATACACATACACTGAAACCCATAACAGATATCTAAATTGATCATTCAGATACCTGCCTGGCCGGGAATCGAACTGAGACCCCACTGCGTGTCAGACCGGCATGGTGACCCCTCCGCCGCGCGGGTCGTCATTGTGTAGCTATATGTAGGAAGTAGCATTTTTTTTCAATTTGATTTATCTAATATAATTTGATGCGTTTGACACCGGAGGCATAATCGAGACATCTATTTCTGTGTTAAATAGGAATGTTAATTGTTGGTGTGTTATGGTCTGAAGGGTAAGGTAACGGAAAATATTTTTACAAGGCGGTCCGATTTATCCCTTGAGAGTAGATGTATTCGTGGGCAATCTGAGGTAGAATTCTCATTGCCGCACGCTCAAATGACAATTCTATAATGTAAACATTAATTATAAGTATTTACTTGTGAAATTTATAGTTCAGTTAAGTTAGATTACGATAGTCAACAACATCGGTCATCTGCTGGGTTAACCGCACTCAGTACGGTTAAACCTTTCATATGCTCGTACATCCTAATATATTATGCCAAATAGCAATAAACGCATAAAACTCAAGCATTTTAAATGTAATGGAGTTCTGTAAATATTTATTTAATATTCATGATTTATATTAATATTAGCTTCACATCAACATAAACACACACTTTATGTGGTTATAGTGGTTAACACTGTACATGCTGTGTCGTGAATACAAATAACGATAATACGAATTTCTAAAAAAAATAAACTATTCGCGAATTCGAATGCGTTTTTAGATATTCGTATTCGCATTCGCAAGAATTGTGCGAATGTTTTGCGAATATTGAATTGTAATGCTTTGCAAAAAACGGTCACCATATCTATCCAAATTGAAATCAGCCTACGCTTTGTCGCCAAAACAAAAAAAGGTTATCAAATCTAGGTTCTCCGGCGCCCTACACCAAAAACTGAAAAAAAAACAACATATGCGAATGTCCGTAAGGGATACTCGCGTTCGCATTTGTGATGTGGCATGTGTGAAGTGGCATGCCGCCGTAAATAACAGAAGGTGTGGTAAGCGTATTCGTGTTCCGTTCCGTTAGAGATCCCGGAGTCCCCCACGCCGCGCTGAAGACGACCACCGGGTTTTAAGTGCGCTAAGAATCCCACATAACCTGCGTCGATCCCACGGCGTCGTGTAACTTTAGAAGGTTCCCCCTCGTAAAAAAAGGTGTCTAGGGCTGAATACTTTTTATTAGAAAATAATAAACAACTTTAAACATGAAGGAAAGCACGAATCCCCAGGTATCTACTTACTTAAACAAAGAAAAATTCCTCCATTTATCATACTTACAATATCAAGCGGGGTAGGTTACTTTGCAGATGGCGGTTGTGGATGATACAGAATGCGGAGATATGAAGATCGTTATTTCAGATTGAGTATATTATTTCAGGACTAAGCCCGGATATGACCCCGGCGTGGAAAATAATTCACTCGTGGTTGTCGATTTTGGAACCTAAGAAGGAAAAATTGTTAAGAGTATAGAAAGTGTTTATCGTCGCTTAAGTTGTAACACCGTGGATCACAAAATTATCAATTTTTCAGGAGAGCAAATATGCTGTTTCAATGAGTTATTTTTAATTCTACAACTACCAAAAAATATATTGCGTTTAAAATATTAATATGCTCATGTTAAAATTATATTTTTTTATGAAAATGTAACTTGTTCCTTTATTATTTTGAGATACCATTATTAAATTAATTCAAAATGAGCATTTTTTGAGTTATGCGGTGTTAGAACTTAAGCGACGTTATGTATCGAGTAGTTTTAAAAGATAAAGTAAGGATTCAATTTTTATTTAGGCAGTAGTGATAGCTGACGATCGGGAGGTCCAAGTTTTAAATCCCAGGCACCCACCACTGATTTCTCTAAAATTTATTAATTATTACTGCTTTTCGGTAAAGGAAAACATCGTGAGGAAATGCAATGTACTGTACATTGGTTTGTATAAACGAAAATAGTCCCATTACCTTAAGCTCTAATTTTCCAATCCACTTACGAGTACGCTTTTTGCTATCCTTAAACTGTATTATTTTCAAAATTGTTATTAAATTGTTATTTTTAAAAAACTAGTTTCTCTTTTACTTTTTTTTCTTAATCTGTACGTTGCACTAAGTTCGCTAAGTTCATTAATCTGATTTTTGCACCCTACCTATTCTTTAATTTCACCTTAATCTTAACTCCATAACCTTAGGTTGCCTGGAAGAAATCGCTGTTGAGCGATAAGGCCGCCTTTTGTATCTTAATATTAAGATTTCATTGTAATATTTTTCTTGTTGGGTACAATAAAGTATATTATTATTATTATTATTATAAAATTTGGATTATAAAAAAATCGTATTAAGGGGTCTGTATTTAAAACTCAGATTTTCCATCATATACGACTTAAATAAGAGACTACGTTAAAATTCTCTTTTTTCGGAAATGGCTGATACGTGCTGCTTGATTAAAAACTTAAAACGCTTTCTATACTCATAGCCCCACAGTAGGATTTTCTCCTGTGTCGTGGGTGCCATGGACACACACAAATACGAATATACAAACACCCAGACCCAGAACAAGAAACTAAACTCATCATTCAGAAACCTGTCTGGCCGGGAATCGAACCCGGGACCCAGTGCGTGTCAGCTCGGTACGGTAACCGCTGCGCCACGCGGGTCGTCAAAATCAGTTTATCTACATACCTAACTTTTTTATTTGTTGAAACTTAGCTTAGTTCTTCGCATTTCATTGTTTTGTAAGCAAACACGACATCGAAAATATTTCTGGAAAAATCCCCCAGAAGTTTTATAAATAACACCAAAGAAACACAGGAACAGCTTCGGCAGAGATAAGAAAAGGCAAAAACCAAATTATAAAATTCGTACGTTTATCAGCATTATTATAATTTTTCCCTTCCCACTAATGCCCTTTGGGGTGCCATTTATAGACCATTATCAGGTCGCTCTGAAAAGTTTATTATTATTGAAGAGGCGTTAATTAATTGAATAAGCTAAATGTTTACCTAAAGTAATTATATGTCGAGCAGTAACCTGTTATAAACAGGACGAATGATGCCATTTTCGGTAAACGTGACCACGTATACATTATACGATGTTACTAATTCAAAACCATTTATTATTTCCGCCTAATTAAACGTGATAGTGGCGAATAAACGGCAAACTAGCCGCTTAGGTCTGCTTGCTGATGTTTATAATTAAATTGAGCAGTTCAGTAGCAAAATAATATGATTTTCACATGAAACATTCTATTAAACAGTTTGCTACTTGAATAACACGATAATATATTTCAACTTATTTACTTCGGAGTTCTATTTAATTAAACAGTTTTCCGATAACAGGAAAATTAATTAAACTTATTATTTCGGTGCTTTATTAAAAATATTAGATTAGGTACTTAAATCGTGAAGATTGTGGAAATCTTTGTAATTAGATTTTTTAGACTAATAATACTGGTTCTTTGGTCTTTTAACAGCAGCGTCTCGTCAACCCATTATTGTCCTACTGCTGGGCACAGGTCTTCTCATGTATGTATGAGAGAGTTTTAGGCCATAATTCACCGCGCTGGCCAAGTGCGAATTGGTGGCACAGCAGCGTAGATAAATTTAAATACACATTAATGAGCCGCGATACATCCTTCTATCAACCTTTTGAGGTCCATAGTTGGACACAGGTCCTTTCTAATAGGGGTTTTTACCAAAAATCAAGGTCCTGGCATACATCTTGGTGACCATAGCTGTTGATATTACGCAGGAAGACGCAGCTACCATCTCCTAAAACTTGTGTTTTCGCTGTATTTTTATGGACGTCAGTGACCACTCAGCGTCAAGTGAACTGCATGCTCGCTTTATAGTGTAATCATATAAAAACCTTACTAAATGAAGAAAAATGTTGCGGTATGGTACTTGCTAGGTGGTATACATTTATATGCGCGACCATCTTAGTCCTCGGGAGTAGCAACGCTACTGCTGATTTCAGATATAACCTATGTTTTATAAGAAGCCGCTTACAGATGTCCATGGACGACAGTGACCACTCACCATCAGTTGGACTGAATCGTCAGCTACTTCAATCAGATAAAAAAGGTAAAGTATCTAGTGTTCACAATATGAATTTAATTTTAGTATTCAAATACTCTATTTAACTGTATGCCGTGACGCGCTTCCACAAATATCCATTAGACTTTCGGGTCATTCCTATTTGCCTGAATATAATTTATTACCGTCCATATTTTTCCTCGGAACGAGTATGTAGCGGAATGTTACTACCAAGTTAGAATACTTAACTTCATGGTTTCGTTCCCAACTTGTATGAATTCGTATCCTGGTATAACTTGTGTTACAGTAGCATGTGTTTACTCCGATATTAGTTTCAGTTTGTTTCGTATGGTGTTTACCTACCAACGAAATTAAACAGCGGTTTGGAGAGGTTTTTACGATAACTGAGAATGAGAATAGATCTACATAAAATCTCCATTATAAATTTGAAGAT
This sequence comes from Spicauda simplicius, assembly GCA_949699795.1. Taxonomy (NCBI): domain Eukaryota; kingdom Metazoa; phylum Arthropoda; class Insecta; order Lepidoptera; family Hesperiidae; genus Spicauda; species Spicauda simplicius. Next base: position 13,708,104 of record OX453066.1, on the reverse strand, counting down.
AAAGTTCATAGAACTTTAGATTCGAATATATTTTTATCTGTACACAACTAAACTACTTGTTTAGTGGTAGATAAGGATAAGTATCGATCAATGTTAATTTTACAATCTTAGATAGGATTTTCTGCGCCGATTTATTATACTAGAACATTCTTATCTGAAATATATCGTTATAGATTAGAATCATTCTAAATACCTATTTAGTTACTAAGTTTAGATACAGTAAATTGTTTATACTTTTAAAGTATTATTTTCGCTATTGAAAACTATTTTTAAAACGAACATGCAGTCCAATTGATGGTAAGTGGTCAATTGGATGGTAAATGATGTACATTGTATCTATAAAAACATAAATGATAAATTAACTATTTTTACTTAAAATTATATAATTGTAAAAACGCTTTGTTAAAATGGCTTCAACCACTAAGTTACAACGCTACAGAGAACCTTTTAAAATAGACACACACCCGTTTGGGTGTGTGTCTATTTTAAAAGTGCGCATCTGTACGTGCGTTGTGCGCATCTGTACGTGTGTGTGTTTACACACACGTACAGATGCGCACAACTATAATGTTTTAATTGATGTCCTATAAGATTAAGTATATTAGTACATAAGGAAGAGCGAGGCCACCTGCCACAAACATAATTATGTTTATGTTTAATAGGTGGTTTCAACCACGGCTTATATTGTAACGCAAATGTTGTAGAGATATATTTTTTTAAATTCTAATTGCAGACGGAAGACTTCTGCTAGCATTTCAAGATAAAACTAGGGTTCTAGTCAATCACAAATACATTGTCACTCCCAAGAACTAAGACGGTCGTTTCATGTAAAACACACACGCTTTCTACACTCATAGCCCCACAGTACGATTTTCTCCTGTGTCGTGAGTACCATGGATACACACAAACACACAAACCCAGAACACGGATCTAAACTCATCATTCAGATATCTGTCTGTATGGCCGGGAATCGAACTCGGGACCAATTGCGCGTCAGACCGTTATGGTAACCGCTCCGTCACGCGGGTCATCAAAAGTGCGCCGGCTCTGGTTGTGCCGTGGTCGAACCGTATCTATTTATTGTACCACCTTGTCAAATAAATTATTATCATAATTCATTGTTGTTATTGTTAGTGGTGTGCCAACTCATTATTGTCCCGCTGCTGGGCACGGGTCTTCTGTCAGAATGAGGGAGTTTCAGGCCATAGGCCACCGCGCTGGCCTAGTTCGAATTGATGGACTTCACACACCTCCGAGACCTTTTATTTTAGAACTCTCGGGTGTGTTTCCTCGTCATGGTTTTTGCTTTGCCGAAAAGCAGTGATAATTTATATAATTAATTTATAATACGCACATAATTTAGAAGACTCAGTGGTGCGTGCCTGGCTTTGAACCTCGGACCTTCCGATCGAGAGGATAAGTTTCTAGTAATAGCCTAATGGTTGAAACTTACATAATCATAGATATCGCTAACAGTAGATAGAGCAGTGGCTCTATTTATTGTTAGTGATATCTATAAATTAAACAGATTTAGTACAGCCGAATAAAAACTTATAGGAACACCTAAGTGGGTATATACTTATAGAAAAACAAGCGAAGCGCGAACGTTATTCCATATTGGAGCCAATTCTATGCAAAAAATGGCTCGAATATGGAGTGGAAAAAGGTATCATAAAGCCTCGCATGTAATAAAATTCTTGTGGTATTCCATAACTAGCGAGTGACAAAAAATCAACGTGGATACACCGTCCTGTTCACTTTAATTGCACTTCCCGTTTTGAACGTGAAATGCCTTCTGTGAATTTATAGCGAGGGTGTTTTACGGTCTGTACTATTTATGTGACGAAATTTAATACCTTATTTTCATCAGAATATATTTATTTGTAAGTTGGTTCTACTAGCTCAGGGTTTCATACAGTTGCGTATGCAAGCCCCTAGGAGTTTGTCATTTGATGGCAGTTCGCAACAAGATTTACGTAATAAAAATACAAAATTATTCCTATAATTGACTCCATTTGTGACTCCACGAACAAACACATCCATCACATTAAAATAAGTAAAAATATAATTCTTTTGGGACATTATTGTTTCAGTCAATTTTATTGTTTTCTTTGGGGGGAGGGGGGATTTCATTATTCAGTCAACTATAACAGGGTTACGCTGAACCGAAAGTTTGGGAAGCCCTATACTAGTTTATATGGTTCGGTTGCGTAGGTGTCGCCGCTACACCTATTTTTATCGTGAAGCAGGTCTTGCGTTTCGGTGGAAGGGTGTGGTTGCCGTTAATTTCTATATGAATGAACCATTTTAGCCCCAGGGAGTAGCAACACATCTGTGATAAACTTTAGATAGAATCTTTGATATGTATGAAATTGCCTATAGAAGTCAATGGGCAGCATATACCACTTACTGTTGGATGTGCCTGTACTTATACTGAGTATTCATTGATTTCAAAGTCATCGCCACAATAACTATTTCTATTTTAAGGTGGCAGTGCCTAAGGTAAATGTTAAGGTTTGAGGGCTGGAGTATGCTAAAGTAAATATATGCTTAGGCTTTATGTGCAAACGTTTGGGACCTAAAGATAAACTGAGAACGGATTTCAGTTATTACTTCGGAGAAATCAGGAAATTTAAACAGTAGATTAAACTTCTCAAATCATTTATAATACAATTTTTAAAAGAATTTAATACTTTATGCATATTCGATAACTGTGTACTACCAGTGACTTATGTCACATTTACATGTGATACATATTTATAAAATATCATTATATTTTGCAAAGTAATAAAATAAAGTAATACCTAAGCCATTAATTTATTTTGAACTCGCCTGCTGACTCTATCAATAAAACTAAATGTGTTATGAATTTCGTGCTATCTATTTACAAACTTTTCAATAGAAATGTTTTGGCTAACAATTTTAGCGATTGCGTGTTCGTTTGACAGTCGCAAAATATTTGAACATAGACGTAAAAAAACTTCCACAAATAAATCCATTAGATATGCCCCAGTTTGTGTTTTGTTTCAATAAATCGTTCAGGAGCAACGTTTGTATCGCAATAACGTATAACATAACGGTCTGAAATAAATATTTGTTTGCTTTATTGCTTCTTTATGTCCTGTTGTTATGGCTGCAAGCCTTTTTATGTGCCACTACTGCAAACAGATTTCTCTACACTCACAGCCCCACATTAGGATTTTCTCTTGCGTCGTGGGTGCCATGGACGTACAAAGACGAATACTCAAACCCGCAGACCTTGATTAGAAATCTAAATTAATTATTCAGATACCTGTCTGGCCAGGTATCGAACCCAGAACCCAATGCGTGTCAGACCGGTACGCTGAGCGCTCCGCCACGCGGGTAGTCAAGTTTCTCTATCCAGTTGTAGAGTAATCTGTCAGGAAGCCTGGAATGCTTCGTCACGCTGCAGCAATGTGCATTTATGGAGGAATCTACAAATTAGTGGTTACCTACTTTGGAGTGTTCCAATCGCCTTTGAGGCTTTTGACACGGACTTAATACTGATGGACATGACACGGACAAAATATGACTTATGCCTTAAGATGTCGTTGATGAGTGGATTGTTATGTGTATCAAATTGACGTACAAAATACATCCATGTTGTCGCATGTTCGTTTATAGCTGACGGTTGAGTGTACTTGAAGTGTAACATAAGGGAATTAAATGAAATGTCTTCATTTTGTATAGGCGTAATTACTCTACCGCCGGTTTGGAACACGATCAGATAGGTACCAGTGACCCATATCTTATCAAAATGATACAAAAACGTAGCAGAGCAGTGATAACCGAATGGTTGAAACTTGCCTTCTCGATCAGGAAGTCCGAGGTTCAACCCAGGCAGGCACCATTGATTATTCTAAAATTATGTGCGTATTAGAAATTAATTATCACTGCTTTTCGGTGAAGGAAAACGTCATGGGGAAACCTACACACCCGAGAGTTCTTAAAAAAAAAGTTCTCGGAGGTGCGTAACGTCTACCAATTTGGCACTTGGCCAGCGCGGTGGTCTATGGCTATAACTCTCTCATTCTGAGAGAAGACCCGTTCCAATAATGGGTTGACGACACAAAAAACTTTACTATGTACATAAGTAATTTATAAAACTAAGTCTAAGCAAAACCTTTCACTAAAACAAAGTTTTTCCTCCAAAGTTAATTCTGAATCTATCCAACTGGTAAAAATCCTGTGGATATATAAAACCCTACGTTCTAACACAGGCAACAATGACATTTGCTCCCGTTTCATACAATGGGACCGTGGCTGCAAAGGGGTTGGAAAGTCGGAAAAAGAACCTACTCGTATATTTTTGTTATTCAGCCGCGGAAAATCGCTGGCTTCAAATAGTGTTAAATACGAACTCGTAGTGTTAGTCACGAAGGTTTTAAAATAAATGTGTTTTGTGTGTAGGTGTAAGTGGACGGAAAGTAGAGGATTTATACTAGTCACCCGTCGCAATGGTCAAAATTGGACCGTAATTTAACTCAAAATCTAAACTTGATATTGTGCAAAGTAGCACGAATATTTCTCTTATTCAAAAAAAAAATGTAATAATTTCCAAGTTATTTTGAACACATCCGTTAAAGGTATACACGTGTTTGTGCCAAATCCACGTTAGTGTGTGTAATGAGTTTTAATGTGATTTTATGTTTTATGCACTATTTGAAAAAAAATATTTGCATTGCGTATTACTTCTTTACATTAACTATAACCGTGCGTGATTTCACACTCCTCTGTCTGCAGCAGATATTTTAAAAACGGACCATAAATTCTAGCTTCTCGTATTAATGTATAGATTTATCTGGCTAAAGGAGCAAACGGATATACAGTTCATCTCAGGGTATGTAATTGTTCATATCGTCGTCAACCCATTACTGTCCCACTGCTGGGCACGGGTCTCCTCTCGGAATGAGAGAGTTTAGGCCATAGTCCACCGCGCTGGCCAAGTGCGAATTGGTGGACTTCACACACCTCCGAGAACTTTGTTTTTTTTTAAAGAACTCTCGGGTGTGTAGGATTCCTCACGATGTTTTCCTTCACCGAAAAGCAGTGATAATTAATGTATAATACGCACATAAGTCAGTGGTGCGTGCCTGGGTTTGAACCTCGGACCTCCCGTTCGAGAGTGCAAGTTTTAACCATTAGGCTATCACTGCTTTAATTGTTCATATAGCCCATGAAAATCTGTTAGCAACTTCATATAGAACAGGGATTCTATCTAAAGCTAATCACAGTTGCGATGCTTCTCCTAAAGACTAAGATGAAACTAAGGCAACCTCACGAACCCCAAGAAACGGTTGACATTAGAAGTGGCGTGATGGTAACACATCGTTCGAAGTAAGTACCTATTGTTCTTCCACCTGTGAAATTATACAAATTAATGTATTTAAATGTTTTATTTAATAGATTGTGTTTTACTGATTTCCCCTTTATCTGATAAACTTATTTGATTAACTGATAACAAATATGATTATATGTAGGTATATATCTGTCTAACAATTAAGAAGTCTACTAATTAATTGAAATAGCAGTTATTTTTGAAATAAAAAACTAAAACCGTTCTAATGAATAAGCAGTCAGTGTACTTACAGGTCATTATTCCCTAATCTTAACTAAGATATAACGGTGCACATGCAGCAAAAAAATCTAGTAAAAATAAATTATTTGACTTCAAGCAGAATATTCTGGGCTACATCGCGATAACTGTACATTTTAAACGAGGTACACTGAAGATGTTGATTTTGCTGCTAAAGAGATCTAAATCGGAGCACCGTGCAAAAGTGTATTCCAGAGGTATTGCACAATTTCTGCCCGGACAGTTTTTTATATGCAACTTTGAATAGAATTTTATATATACACCTGTATTCTATTTGAAAATCTGTTTCGTTGGCAGTTACTCTGTCGGTTTTATATTTTAAATGCGAACAAGAGCACCTAATGAAGTTATATAAAGCTATAGTCGCGGGAAAACTGTCCTTCGTCATTATAGTACACTAGCCGTGCCGGCGACTTCGTCCGCGTGGAATGGATTTCATACATATGTTTTTGGTATCTTGAACCGTTTTCGCAGCGCACGCAACGGAAGCCCTCAAGGATGAATATTTTTTCTTGTTTTTTTCACATTTTCCATTATTTCTTCGCTCCTAATAGTTGCAGCGTGATGTTATATAGCCTAAAGCCTTCCTCGAAAAATGATCTATTCAGCATAATAATATTTTTTCAATTCGAACCAGTACTTCCTGAGATTAGCGCATTCAAAGAAACAAACAAAGTCTTCAGCTTTATAATATTAGTATAGATATGTTATTTTGCTACTTTAGTCTCGTATTTAACTACTAGGATTGGTCTTGAATAGTAAAAAACCACCGGCTGTTTATATGAAGCTTTGGTCACAATACTGCTTCGCAAGATAAGACTCTAATTGATCCCCGACTGTCCATCTGATTTATGTAATATAACCGGCTAAGTAAGAGTCAGACTTGAATTAAGGGTTCCGTACTATTATCTAGGTATAAAAAACGACAAAAAATCACGTATTTTGTATGGGAGCGCTCCCTATATTTATTTTATTCTATTTTTACGTATCCGTTATTATAGGGGCAATTGAAATACATCATCTGTGAAAATTTCAACTATGTAGCTATCACCGTTCATGAGATACAGCCTGATGACAGACAGACGGACAGACGGCCAGACCTGCAGAAGTCTTGGTAATAGGGTTCCGTTTCTATTTGATGATGACCATAGCAAAGAAAATTTCGTCATTATTGTAGATACATTAATGACGAAATTTTCTTTGCTTTGCTAAAAATATTAAAATAGTAAAAACAATAATAATAATTTGCAGACAGAACAGAGCGTTCATTGCAAGGTCATTCTCATTGAAAATGATAGTTTTAGAGCACGACCTCATGACGCCACTGTTTATTGCAAGTGACATACAACATTTTCGAATGCATTGACCGTATAATTCATTACCATTATAATAAACGTCTAACATAGAATTGGCGCAGTGACCTAATGCCATTTATCTATGTATATCTGATTATAATACTCTTTCAAGGTGGTAGAATCAGTATAGCTTGACCGGGAAAGTACCACCGCCACACATATTTCTAGCGTGAAGCATTTCTTGCGCTTTGATGGAAGGCACACTTTTATATGAGGCGACCATCATAGTTCTCGAGAGTAGCAACGCATCTGTGATGGACTTCAGATGGAACCAATATGCTGTATGAAGTTGATCACAGATGTCCATGGACGATCCAGTGACCATTTAACATCAGGTGGACTGCATGCTCGTTTGCTTTTTCAGTTAAATTATAATAATTTAACGTAAGAAGTACTTAAAAACAATAAACCATATTAACCCGTCCAGTGACACGTAAACTCTGTTTAAAACTAAGTTCAATATTTGTATGTACATACGTCTTTAAATTATTGGTCATAATATTTTGCAAAAGGTTGGATTTACTTTTCTCAAAGTACCAGCAACTCGCATTATCATTAAGTTTATAATGCCTACCTTTTAGTTTACTTGGATAAGTAGAAATTAGTTTTTATTTAAAATTTATATTTAAAGATACCTGAAATACAGTATGACTTCCTTTGTAAATTTAAATGATATAATTGGCACGAACTGGGTGAAATACAACAGAATGAAATGTTATATAATATTGCTTTCCTTTGAAGCAGTCTAACAACATAGACAAACTTATAGTAGAAATGAGAAAAATAATTCGAATACAGAATACCTTACCTGTAACATTACAGATACTATAACAAAACGTGAAATTTAATTAGATTAATACTTTATAGGGCTATAAACCGGTAGTTAAATTATGAAACATCATTAAGATTTCCCTGCTTCATGAAGTATAACATGTGGCCGTAACATTTACCTTGTGACGGACGTGTGTTCAACTGTACGTAATAAACATTTGTAGTAATTGAAGGTCCGTTGCCCCTTGGAAGGAGAATTAATTAGGAGTAATTGCTGTGAAGTTAGTTGGTTAATCGCTGAACTCTATTGTGACGTGGTTGGCAATCAATGTAACTTAAGAAAAACTTCACATTGCTATGTGGCTTCATACAACGCAAAGTGTTAGAGCCAGTATAGTTCGCTCGAGAAGGTCGCTGCACATATTTTTAGGAAGAAGTTTTTGCATTTCGATGGAGAGTGTGATAGTCGACTTACTTTTAAATTTGGCGAATTAGACTTTAGGAGAAGCAACGCGTCTATGATTGACTTCAGATATAAGGCTTATTCTGTATAAACTTTTTATACATGTGGCCGACTGGACGGCAGTTACCACTTAGCATCTGGTGTACTGGATACAATGTACTGAATGTGATACTTTTATGTAATACATATATATTAGTATTATCGTCAGTTAAATGGAAATAATGCTAAAGCGCTAAAGTAGCAATCGTGGGTAATGAGGTTTGAAGTTTTTTTTACAGAAAAGAAATCATGTCACTTTTATTTTTGGTGGGATCTTGTTGTTGGGAGTTCATACTACTCAACATAATCCCCCAACAACATTATTTCCTTCCCCCTGACGTAATAGTGATTTGTATTATGATATTTTTCCAATTTACAAATCTTGGGTTTCTTTATATAGGTTGGAGACTAAGACCAAAGAAACTAAAGTAATATTGAATCCGCCAAAATGACTCCACATGCCATTGGGATGTCAGGTTTATGAGATTTCTCACGATATTTTCCCGATAAATATTTCTAATACGCTAGTAACTTTGAAAAATCAGAGGTATGCATCGAAGCTTATCAGTTGTTTTTATTCAATTCAGTATTAATTTCCATTGGAAGACGTGTTCAAACTGATGAAGTGGAAAGAATTCGGTATCAACATCGATGGCGAATATAACACTCACCTTCGATTCGCAGACGACATAGTCACCATGGCGGATTCGATGTCGATGTTCATGCAGTGTGTGTTGCCAGTGAATAAATACGGCGCCGAGACGTGGTCCTTTACTGTGAGCCTCGTGCGTAAACTCATAGTCGCCCACCGAGCTATGGAGAGAGCTAAGCTATTTCTCTGCGCGACAGAGTTCGTAATGATGAAATCCGTAGGAGATCGAAAGTTACCGACATAGCTCTCAGATTTAGTAGGCTGATGCAATGGGCAGGCCAAATCGTTCGTAGGCCAGAGTCCTCGAATGAGACCATTGGGCAAAAGGAGTGCAGGCCGCCCCCCAACCAGGTGGACTGATGACCTGAAGAAGACGGCGGGTAATCGCTAGATTCAGGTGGCTCAGGACCGGTGGCGCAGATTAGGAGAGGTCTATGTCCAGCAGTGGGCTTTCAAAGGCTGATGGATGCACACAGATAACATAATATAAAATAATCAAATATACAATACAATTTATTTCCATCATGCTAAATACGATACCCGAATTCACAAATAGGCAAGTTTCTAGTACATTCTATTAGAAGTTTTGAAATAGCGGCAAAGCTTCTACAACTCGAAGTTTATATTACAATTTAACATAGGTACCGAAGTGTGTAAAGGTCTAAACTTATCCAATAACACTAGTTTTCCGCCCAACTTTCATCGTATACTTCGCTCATTTTGTCTTATATTATTGTTCGAAAAAATGTTTTCACATACGACAAAGTAAAGAAAACATTAGGCATGATCTGTATTCAAGTGTATTTTGTTGCATAAATGTAGTTACACTGTCAGTGATCCTAATACTAAATAGACTAATATCTTGGGTACAACCCATTATTGTCCCACTGCTGGGCACGGGTCTTCTCTCAGATTGAGAGAGTTTTAAGCCATAGTCCACCGCGCTGGCCAAGTGCAAATTGGTGGATTTCACACACCTCCGAGAACTTATGTTTTAAAGAACTCTCGGGTGTGTAAGTTTCCTCACAATGTTTTCCTTCGCCGAAAAGCAGTAATATTTTTTCTTTTAATACACACATAAATCAGTTGTACATGCCTGGGTTTAAACCTCGGGCCTCCCGATTGAGAAGGCAAGCTTTGGAGCTTGCCTTCAAAGCTTGCCTTCTCAATCAATGGTTGGCCATTAGTCTATCACTGCTCTACCTAATATCTATTTCTTCCTAATCATAATTGTTGCCAAAGGGATGGTTAAGGATGCCTTGCAAAACTAAGTCTGTTTAATTACCCTCTAACATCACCATATAAGTGTATCAACTTTTCTCCTGCAAACTTAAAGACAGTGCAAAATTCTGCGTAAGCGTGGTTTCTTGTGAAATATTAACTATTTACGAAATAGTTATTTAATAGTTGAAAATTAATGCTGTTCAATTGATGATAAGTTAGTACGCTGTCGTTCACACGTATGACCATAAATAAGATTGAGTTACCCAATATATACAATATAGGCAACAGATGTGTCGCCGCTACCCTAGAGGGTTATGGGAAATCGCGAATCGTGTACGTGTCTTCGTCCTTATCACACCCTTAGAATTAAAACACAAGATCCTTTTAAACTACTATCATAAAGTATTTTTTAATAAAATAAGATCCACTACATTTATATTATTTATGTTCTGTTATACAAGTACTTCATTTTTTTTATCTGACTGAGGTAGCAAACGGGCATGCAGTCCACCTGATGGTAAGAGATCACTGCCACCCATGGATACCTGTAATCAACTACATACATGGGTACCATCTGAAGTCAATCACAGATAGATGCGTTGCTATTCCCGAGGACTATGATGGTCGCCTCATATAAAAGTGTGCCGGCAACCACACCCTTCCATCGAAACGCAAGAAATACTTCACGGTAGTAATAGGTGTGGCGGTGGTACTTCCGCGGTCGAAGTACACTGGTTCTACCACCTTAAGAACATTACAATACCATGTTCTTTTTAATATCGACTTTTAGATTAACCGCCCATTGGCTGTTATAGCTTGAGTTAAAACTACCGTCTTGTCGCTTAAGCTAATGAACAGTTGCTTAACTCGTTGCCGCTCGGAGCGATGTAATTTGTTGTTTGAGTAGTTTGACAGCAGTTTGATAGCAGTAGTGGCTGTTGCCTTAATCACTATTTAATAGTAAAAACAACCACGTAGTCAAGCGACAGTAGCTAATGGGCGGTTTACCTTAGAATCACATTATTTTTTTAATGAAATAAATATCCTTAATGTTGTATCCCAATTTATATATAATAATCTGCTGTATGTTAAGAAAATATTAATAAATTCAATAAAAAAATTGGCACACTGTATTCAAAGCATTGCCTATATTGCCCATTGCCCATTGCATAATTTTTGCCGTAAAAGCGTATTATAAAATTTCTGGTTACATAGACGACAAAACAGCTTGGGACTGAGTGAGAGTTTCTTGCCCGATCTACTCAGTTGAAGTCGTTTACTGATTCGGTGGTAGTAAGAAAAAAATGTGTAACTGACAATTTATAAGTGCCTCCGTATGCCTATACAAAAAATATAAAGAGATTTCACATTATCTAAAACATTTAATTACTTACGTACTTTCACATATATTATTATAAGATATCACGTTTCGGAGAGCATTTCTTTTTTGAAGCAACTTCATATAGAGCAGGGTTCTACCTGTCACTCACAGGTACGTTGCTACTTCCGAGAATTAACATGTTCGCTTCATATGGAAGTAATATGCATTATATTATTATTATTATAATTAATAAATGTCAAAGTGTAGCGTATCTTGCCAAACGGGTTCTCTTTTACTGAACTGTAAGGCAAGATATTGGAGCTAACTTTCATTACCATGTAAAAAAACATGATTGTAATTTTATAAAAAAAAAATAAAAAAATGGATATAAATAAGAAAAAAGACAAACCCGCTGAGTTTCTTGCCGGATCTTCTCAGTTGAGGTCGTATTCCGATCCGGTGGTAGTGTAAGAAAAAAATGTAACTGACAATTTGTAAGTGCCCCCGTAGGCCTATACAAAATAAAGACATTTCATTTCATTTCATTTCATTCCCCCGTAAGCCTATACAAAAAAATATAAAGAAATTTCACATTATCTAAAACATTTAATTACTGACAAAACATATATTAATATACGATATCACGTTTCGGAGAACATTTCTTTTTTGAAGCAACTTCATATAGAGCAGGGTCTACCTGTCACTCACAGATACGTTGCTACTTCCGAGAATTAACATGTTCGCTTCATATGGGAGTAAATCGGCAACAGCACCCTTTAATCATAACGTAAGAACTGTTTCACTATAGAATTGGGTATAGCGGTTCTAACTCGATGGTCGAGTTAGAAGTTTGTAGAAGAACTATGTCTTCTACAACCTTTCGAATCAATCCTAATTCGCTATAAATATATAATAATCTGCCCACCAATTCGCACTTGGGCAGCGCGGTGGACTATGGCCTAATTCTTTCTTATTCTGAGAGAAGACCCATGCCCAGCAGTGCGACAATAATGGGTTGACGATATAGAATAAAGTTGTTATTTACAAGTTACTTTTTACCAGCACATTGTCACGGTAAATTTTAAGTAGTTGCTACCTGAAACCCTAATCTTGCTTCACAGTAGGTATTCATGACCCGAATGTACGATTGCTTATTATTCGCATTGCAGATACTTTTCATGAGACACCAAGTTCCAAATAACAGAATCATCTGTGCAGAGATCGATCCCGTGACGTCACGGCGCCGCCCTGCCGCGCCATAGCGTCGCCGACGCACCCTCTGAGGGATGAATGTGACCCCAATCTGAGATTTTACTTCAATGCGCATTATATCTTGGCTTAGGTACCTTGTTTTTAGTTTAAACCATTTCGTAGCCAATGCTCGTAGCCTTGGTGAAAGATAAATTACGCATGCGAATAGATGGTGTTGGATAAATATAATTATGATTGATTGGAAGCTATTATATAACAGGATCGTTACATGCTTAGTTGAAAGGTATCCAAATTTTACAATATAGAATATTCACGTGTAAAGATAAAATCACAAAGTTTTAATGTTACTTAAAGACATAAGTAATCTAAAACTAAACTCGAATGGATACCACAAAGTTATTTCAATATATCATATACCTGTCTATATCCTAAGAAACAATAATCTACATATAATTATATATTTTACCATATGATAATGATATCATGAGTAAGTGCAAGGTCCTATTTTACTTTTTATCAGGTAATAGGACCCAACAGAAGATACCCAAGATTAAGGAAGTAAAATTTCAATAACGAGGAGCTTTGTTAAACGACAGTAATATTAGTCTCTTGGACTACAAATTATGGGCTTACCTACACATCTGTAATCCATCTTGGGTAGGGCTTCATCACTTCTATGCCGTGATTTAATTAATATACATAGTGGCAGTATATTTTTACCTTCAGATGGACTGCGTGGTTACTGAGAACTTGTTTTCATAAAAAATTGAACCAATATTTCGATGTGACACCCCGAAAAAATACGGGATAAAAATGATAAACAAAACTGCCTAACGGTGACAGGCGGATGGATTCTGCTTTGCATGGAATAATATTATCTCCGTCAACCTGTCAGCTTGTTACACCTTGGGGACAAACAACCTTGAATCCAGGGACTGTTTCCCTGCTCCACTGACCTAGTACACACTTTCGATGTGACGTCACCGGATAGGCGCCACCGGGACGCGCCGGAGCGTCGCCAGACTTTTACAACTATCACCGGACTTTCTTCATGTGTACCTAACCTTTCAATTTTTTATGGCTTTAAGGTTTACTGCAAACCTTATTTAATTTAGAACTCTGTAGCTAAACCTATCTATCAGTAACTTACGGTATCTACATAAACATGTGATATAGTGATGTATGAAAGATTGCATTCCGATTGAAAGTAAAAAGTTCAGCACTAACAGACGATTGTAATTGATTTCAAATTGAACAGAACTTCTAAGGTCTATAAAAATTAATTACTGTCCTTGAGAATTATTTTGGAATACCTCCTAACAAAATGTCTTTAAATCTAAAGATAGCGTCTCCGCGGAAATTATTGCTACAGGTATCGTAAAACTTATATGTCAAGGTTGCACTATCTTTAATATCATGATTAAACCGATAACTTATTTAATGCCCTTGTCATAATTATTAACAATCCTTGAAACGTAAGTGCGTAATGACGATAAATTTAACATCTTTGTAGCGATGCTCTTTGCATAAATGGAGTGAATTTATTCAATTGCATTTCCTTAGCGATGACATTCTGGGATTAAATTAAAGGCGCAGTGTCTGGAGAATGGAACAAATGGCACGCCATAAGGCGTTTAGTTTCTTGTAGATTACTTTTATCTAGGCGACAGAACTACAAATTAGCTTAGAGATGATAAGTGACTACTGTAGCTCATGGTATCTAAATTCATGATTATCAAGAATTTCTCAAGAGATCAAGGTTGTCGTTTAAAAGAATTCTTAAAATTTTGACTCGAGAACTTTAACAATTAATAGAAAAATTCGTAATTATCATTTAATTTTGGTTTAAACATACTTTGAGCTACTGTATCCACGTATCATACCAGTGTGCTAAACTTCAGTCTCATGTATTTTTTTTATTGCCTCGCGATGCCAATTAGAAAAAGGTCTAGTGATGCCTGCAGGTTGATTTCCTGGGAGTAAAATGGAAAAAGTCAAGCAATGTTGGGTGCGACCGAGACATGATGGTTACCGCTAAAGAAATATTCAATGGTTCAATTCTAAGCTTATGCAGCCATTTCATAGTACAAGGTGTTCACATATCGTTATAACTTTAAACATAAATAACAAAAAGATCTTGTTCTCCTTCGAATAACGCAATATATTCTGTTCTCGGATTCTCGCCGCGTTACTACATCCGACTTGTGAAACTGTATAAAACTTTATTGCATAAACGAGCCGCCGTATCCGCTGATGTGAAATGGTTACTTTAATGTTTAAGTTCGGAAAATCATATTCTATTATAAGCTGAAGTATTCCTAAGTGAAAATTGTATATAATAAAATATGTTCGTTCTAAATTATAAATTTCATAAATTTCGTTTTTATTTTATTTTTTTATAAATTTCAAGAAGTTTAAAATATTTTAAGCTTTTCGACGGCGATCGTATATCTTCGGTTGAACCATACTCATGGTATTGTTTATCCACAGATGGATTAACAATTTGAATTAACTTTTTCAAAATTCTAAATTTAGAAAAAAAACATGCGAGCGTACAAAGTACACATATCAGAAGTGAAACTTCTTTGGCGAACTAATTTATAAATCTTGTTTATATTTATACAAATCTAAAACTTTAAATTTCCAAGATTAAGAGGAAGGGAAAAAGGCGTGATACGACGTTCGATCTGTCTCACTTTTTCTCTCAATCTTTCTCACTCGCTTGCTCCCTACTCTCACTCCACGGCTAGTTGCTCATGCTACGTTCGCCCTGTCTTACTCTCTCTCAATCGGTCTCGATCACCCTCTCTCTCTTTTCCGACACTTCCGTTGCATACCGGCGTGACGTTTCATCTGTAAAAATTTTACCCTCATGCGCCTAAAGAAGTTTCACTTCAAAAATGTTTCATTGTTAAGTTTTTGACCGACGAGGTACAACCGCCTCGCCTATTTCTTCAAGGAGAGCAATGGTTCGACCGGTGAGGTATTACCGCTACATCTATTCCTAGCGTGACGCATTTATTGCGTTTCGGTAGATGGGTGTAGTTACCGGCACACTTTTATATGAGGCGACTATCTTAGTCCTCGGGAGCAGCAAAGCATCTGTGATTGACTTCAGATTGAATCCATTATCCATGAAGTATAGATGCAGATACAGATGTCCATGGGCAGCAGTGATCACTTACTGTCAGGTGGACTGTATGCTTTTTTGATTTTTCAATCTTATAAAAGAGAAACAAGTATTACATTGATTTATTTATGTATTATGAATAAAGAATATCTGAACTATATATGAACAAATGTATGATAAGTTTAAACATTTCCCAGAAATAAAGTAGCCAATTTTGTTTACTTATTTAAGTAGTTTCAGATGCAGTTTATATATCTGTGTCTCTAGTCTAGTGCAATGTTAAAGTCCTCGGTTTTTCATATATTCAGAGTCTATACATCTTACATATCCGTTAAGGAAATTACTTTTCGAAACATGACATATAACGTTACTTTATAGGTATGCAAAAGAGGTGAATTTAATGTTATCTTGAGGTGAAATTCTATCTGAATTTATAGAAGTAACCTATATATTTCCGTGAGTAGAGTTCGGTGAACTACCGTATCTATTCCTTATAACATTAGTGTACCACTGAAGTACTGCTTAAAAGGATAGGATAAGGCACGTTTCCTTACTTAAGGTTTTCTAACGTAATCCTTAAGAACTTATGTAATATACTAATGCTATACGACTAACTTCAGATAAGCGTCTTGACATATTACAGAGGTGGATGTATAATGGATGAAAGGCCACTTAATGTGAGGATCTACGCATCATATAAAAGCTGCATGGAGTGGATATTTGAATGAATATGTGTATCCATTTCTAAAGTGTTGACCAGGTGGTAGAATCAGTGTAGATCGACCGTGAAGATACCACCGTTGAACTTATTTCTAGTGTGAAGCAATTGTTACGTTTCGTTGGAAGGGTGTGGTTGCCAGTTCACTTTTGTATGCGACAAACATATTAGTCTTCGAGAGACGCAAACATTTTTGATTGACTTCAGATAGAAACTTTGTTCTATACAGATCACTTACCATTTGGTGGACTGCACGCTCGTTAGCCACTTTAATCTGATAGAAAAGTGTAATAATGGTAAAAACCTTTATGCTTCAAATCCGGTGGCATCAACGCAACACTTATCTCCATCTAATACGAACAGTGTTAAGCGCTGCTATGTATGGAGCTGGTTGGTGTAGTATGGTAGATTTATACAATATATTCCGTCTTAGTCCTTTGGAATATTAATCCAGTCGAAAGCTCTCAGACAGGAGTCATATCTTGCCTGAGATAACAGATGTCTATGAACAACTATTGCCACATGTTGGACTACATACCGGTTAATTATTTCTCTAATATAAATAGTACATGGTCACTAGTATGAAGTACTGATTTAGGCCACAATTCTGAGCCATTTCATCTCAACTTGTTCACGCTCAACTCCTCAAATCCCAGTAAAGCTGTAAAGGACCACTGCGCTCTGCGTTTTGTAACACGATTTACCTTTTGTGTTACGCTAGCTCTGCAGAATCGCAAGCATTGCACAGCGGGTGCAGTTTCTCTTTTATAAATATCAACAATTTTTTAGTCTCTCCACTAGTCACGAGTTGCTCGCAAAAGAGGGTTATATAAGGCTGAGACATGCAAGCGAACAAGTGCTAAAGAATTTATTTTGCAGAACACGTGCGCATTGAGTTATCAAAGCTACCTACTTACAACAATGAAGTGAATAACTAAAGAAGAGTAAACTGTTAATCAAGTGCGAATTTTCAGAAATTAGCTTCGTTTTCCCCAGAGAAATCTGAAACACGTGTTTTTCTTACTCCTTCAGTTAAGGTAAATGTGGCGAAAAGGCAGTTCAGAGCAAAATATAATTCAATGAGTTTATTACACTGTACAAAAACGTAGATTATTAACGATGTTTTGTTATAAGGGACAGGGCGAGTTCGATGGGGTAATCTACCTAAAAGGCAATTTCGATTAATTTACATGATACCGCAACTTGATACAACAAAACCGTTGTAAAATGCTAATTTGCGCTAACACAGCTCGTGCAACATGGATGGTTCATTTTTATGGCGATAACCATCGTATAAGTGCAGTATCTACCGCGGTAGCCTTAAGTGATTAATCGTTCTTATAACTGTGCGCTTATAATTTAATTGAGTTAAAAACTATGAAGCTAATAAGTTGTTTCATTTTACTATTTTGAACAGTAATGAATATTTTAAAGTAAGCTATAAGCTTGTATCGAATACGTTCATAATAATTTGGAATATCTTCAGCAAAACCTTTATACATTCGAGAATTAGAATAGATGAGGTAGTAACATATTTATATCATCGATTGTAGAGAAATATTATCTACACTTAATATTTTGATTGACATTGCAGATTATACACATAAGACTATATAAATCTGTGTCAAAGAATACTAATTAACCTTTAGATGTTGTTTTTATACAATATAGTATATATTACCAATACGTCTTGCTAGTGCCGGGATCAGAATAGGGCTACGGTATCCCCTGCCTGTCGTAAGAGGCGACTAAAAGGGGCTTCCGGGGTTGCGGGCGGCTAGAGTGTGAGCTTGAATTGTCCAACCAGGCGATCCCGGGAATACCGCATACCGTTGTAAAGACTAGACGAAGCAGTGGGCCCAACTGCTCACCTAGGAGGAGCCCGATGGGGCATCACACTCAGAGGATTCCGGTTGCGTTTTTTTGGAGATCCCGGAGTCCTCTCTGTAGCGCCGAGGACGGACACCAGGGGAATTTTAGTGCGGTAAAAATCCCACATAACCCTGCGTCGCTTCCACGGAGTTGGGTACCTTTCGAGAGTTTCCCCCTCGAAAAAAAAAGAAAAGATATTACCAATAAAAAGTATTATGTCTTGTAAATGTAAACGTGTTACATTGGCGACACCGAAATCTAGCGAAAAATATGTCAACACACATCTACTTTTTCTGTTTCAAAAGTGAAAAACATAATTAGGGAGGGAAAATAGGAAGTGTATTAAGTACCTATAAACTTACCGAGATAATTATTTCAATTAAGTCGTCAAGGGCAGCAAAGCTTCAGTGCTCAACCTTAGGTAAGACACTAAGCTTGTCTGGGTTCCATGCCCTAGACAGTGTTCACTTATAATCTGGTGGACAAAACGCTCGTTTGTTTTCATATTACTAGCTTTTACTCGCGGCTTCGCTCGCGTTGAAGGCGTTAAATAATCATTAAAGATCATATATCATACTCATAATCAGTTGAGCAAAACTACATAAAAGCGTAACAAAAAATTACATTAACATTTATAATATTAGTAGGGATAAATAAAAGCCGAAAGATTTTATAACTCAACATCGTGTTGACTAAAAATTTCCAGTGAGTTATAAACTTTATACTATCGCAAATTTATTACTTTTATTTTACTTATAATGTTTAACATTATAAGTAAAATAATAGCATTAAATTTACGAAAACTTTATGGCCAATAATTTCTTTCATGTGATTTTTTCGTAGGCTGTGTAAAATTTACACAACATAATGAACCATTTCGATTGACGTATTGCTTATTGTATGGTTGTAAAGTTTGTATTTTTAGTAAAACGATCCTTTAATACACCGGATCTTTAGAAATACAACATCGGAATTAAAGGTTTTCAAGCTGACTTATGTGTAAAGTAGGTACTGTAAAAAGTGCCAAACCTAAATATAAGTTTGACTCGCGTATAATTACTATAAATTCCGCTAAATTGAGACCGTAAATGTTGGATTGAAAAGTAATTAAATGCAAGTGAGTGGTATATTTTTTTTAATGGATGAAGTAGCACAGGATCATGCAGTCCACCTGATGGTAAGTGGTCACTGCCGCCCATGGACATCTGTAATCAACTTCATACAGAACATGGGTTCTATCTGAAGTCAATAACAGATGCGTTGTTACTCCCGAGGACTATGATGGTCGCCTCATATAGGTAAAAGTGTGCCGGCAACCACACCTTTCCATCGAAACCCTAGAAATGCTACACGCTGGAAATAGGTGTGGCGGTGGTACTTCGCTGGACTAACTACACTGGTTTTACCACCTTCAGTATATGCATTTGTCTTAGTGAAATTCCCAGGAAGTGTGACTTTGGGGATTTTTATACGGATTAAACAAATGTGTTATGGGTACTATGCTTAGATAAGATTAATTTCACCGAAGGTTGGTCACAGATGGTTGCTGTTCTGGGGACTATGTTACAACGCCTTCGATTATTGTTTCCCGTATCATGTTCTTCAGAATACAGCAGTACTTAACACCATTGTTGTCTGACTGAAATAAGTGTGGCGGTGATGCCGCCGAAGTTCAACCTCAAAACACTATAACTTTCCAATAATTAAGGGCATTTTATGTTTTAACGATAATTTTATGATTTACCTTTGCAATAGAAATATCTGTCGTAATTCTTAATTCAACATTACGAATACGCTGTCTACAAACCTCTACTATTATTTGGATAAATCTAAAAGTATTTGTATTATTTGTATTTTAGCAAAGGGAAATTCAAAGTTAGAGTTATCTAATGATTTTGCATGCCACATAACGATTACGCCATAAATACACAACGATTCAACGATTATTAGAACATGAGATGATCTAGAACTCAGAACCGGAATCTATTTTTTTCATTTAAACCTGCTTGATCTCAAATGAAATATTGATCATAAAATACAGTATATCCTCAGCACATTTACGAACGTCTTTTGTGCCTCAACAACCCCTTTAAACGAAACAGGCAGACAGCGATAGACAACGCTAGCTCTAGACGAAGCAAGTCCAAAATCTATTTTATAGTATACTTAATATACATGCAAAAACACTCAATCCACATTTTGAAATATTCAACTAAATGTTATGATTACGTACACCTTCCACGAGTACATAAATATCTCGATTGTAATTATGTTTTCGTCTGAGACAAGTTGTTTAAGATTCATCTTCTAGAGTAAAATAAACAACTTAGCTACGCTTTGATGTAGCATCCATTTGGGAGAAATATTATTTTTTTGTATGAGAAATATTTTATGCAAAACCAACTCGGGATATAAAAAATGAGTGTTTAAAATTCAAGTGACGTAATCATTTGCGTAGCTGGAACTGCTACTTGGGTTAAGGAATTATTTGGTCAAAATATTTCTTTGAAAACCAGATTATTCTGTTGTTTTGTGTAAGTGCTATCTAATTAGTTGCAAAATTGTCTTTGTTGGAACCCATGACGACTCTACTTGTGAATTTGCCATGGTTTGGTATATGTCTTTCAGTTTGTATTACTGTGTTTAAAAAAATATTTTTATTAAGTATTTTAATTTCAGTAAATTTCAACAAGAAAAAAATATCTACTTGTGAAATTGTTTTACTAAATCTACAGCATCAAAATAATCTTGTACATTTAGTATATCATTTACATCTCAGTTAATATTTCCCAGTATTTTTTAGTCTGAAACGAGTTTGGGAGAGTACAAAATGAACTGAAATTTAATTATTTTTACATCCTGTAGTTTTACAGAGGTTTTGGTAAATTTGTATGCAAATAGAATGCATAGGGTTTACATTTTGTAACTTTTTGCGTAAGGTTTTTTTGTGATCACATCGCATGTCATACACAGTATCATAGTATGTTTTTATGTAAAAATGTTGTTTTTTTTATTTGAGACTGCCACTGTAACTCTTATCTCTATGTGATGGATACTGTGTTTTTATTGGTATGTTCTATTTCAAAGCAAATTTTTAGCAAGCAAGGTGGTATAATTGTTATAGGATTCAAGAAGACGTGAAAGTGAAAGAAGAACGTGTTGAGTAGTAGTTGCAGTATTTTTCACCTTGAAAGCAATACATTTCTTATACGCACATTATTTTGTAAATGTAGATAGACTCAGAATTCGAACTCAGAACCCTCATTGCATCAGGTTGATATTTATACTGATAAGCGAAAATTTGTTTAGGTATATGGGATTAAAAAAATATTGTACTACCTATGAACTACTACAAGATCTACCCATAATTGTCCCACTGATGGGCACGGGTCTCTTCTCAGAATGAGGGAGTTATAGGCCATAGTCCACCCCGCTGGCCAAGTGCGAATTGGTGGTCAAAAAATATTACGTATCTGATTTTACTCCTACTATAAATGCAAAAGTTGGATGCATGGGTGTATATTTATATAAAGATAGATATCATTCATGTAAAATTATTTCTTAATATCTCTACACATTACAACGCCGTAGCAGTAAACTTGCTATATTTCTTGACACCTGGAAAATGTAACAGTTGGAAGCTTGCACGAAGATAGCACGTATCTAATAATGCGTTCGTATAATACACACCTAACATTTTGTAAGACAATGCAGTGCATGTCTGAAGCTGTGCCAAGTTTAACCAAGGTTGTCCATTTACAGAAATATCTCTCATTGATCGTATAGAAGTTGTGTACCGGATGGTATTGTTTATATCAACGATGTGATAAACGGTTAATTGTACGTCATATCTACGTAAAATTAACTCTACATGTAGTAGTAACACTAAAAGGTAAATTAATAAAATGATAAAACTTATACAATTCTTTAATAAGTGACGGTAAAAAAATATTTTTTCGCATGATTTTTTCTTTCACACATACGAGTATAGTCAACTAGGTGACCCGGCGGACTTCGTTCCGCCTAAAACGCAAAAATCTAAAATTATCAGTGTTTCTCTATTATATAATGCATGTATTATACATAAAAACCTTGCTCTTTAATTGCTCTACCTATTAAAAAAAAAACTGCATAGTTTTAAAGATCTAAGCATACATATGGACAGACAGCGAGACGGAATTTTCACGGCATAGAAATATTGTTCGGAAAAAAAGAAAGAATGAAAAAATAGATTGTGCATATTCTTAGTAATAATCTTAAGCTAAGCTCTAAATAACAACCTAATTTTCTACTCTAGATGAAAAAGACGGAAAATAGGACGAACGCAGGTAGATAAATGCAAGAAATAATGTTAGCAAACAGTCCGCTACGATTTCCTTTACATTTTCATTGTTTTCTCGCGCTATTTTCGCAAGTTCTTCCTGGTATCCAGGAAAAGTTCCATTTAAATTATGTTCAAATATAAACTGAATTCAATTCGCGTAAAACATGAAAATATTCGCTTTAACACAACTGTAGGAAAACAATTTGTTTTTCACAGGATTTCCATTTTTGTTAAGGAGGATAATTTATAACTATTAATTTTTGAAACACTCTATCTAATAAAAAAACTTCATTAATATACGTAGCAAACATTTATTCTGTATGCGGTTGCTTATATACATCCTTGCATCTTGCAGGTGGTAGAAAATTCGTAGTTCGAAATTTCTACCACCGCCACACCTATTTTTAGCGTGAAGCTTTTTTTTGCGTTTTGATGGAAGGGTATGGTTGCCGACACATTTATATGAGGCGACCATCGTAGTCCTTGGGAGTGGCAACGCATCTGTGTTTGACTTTAGATAGAACTCATGTTCTATTTGAAGTTTCTTATAGATGTTCATGAACGGCCACTTACCATCAGGTGGAATGCATGTTCGTTTGCCACTTTAATCAGAAAAAATCCTTACAGACAGAGAAATGCGCCAGTTGTTAATTACCATCTAATGGATTGAATGCTTCTTTGCCGCTTAAATTTTATAAAATTAATGAAAACAAATCTTACACGCTTTACGATGTAATCTTTTTATAAATTACTGATACCGGCAATGCAAAAAGATGGAACCGAACAAATGAAGTCACAGCATGACGCCTGAAAAATATTTTTAATGGAAATATGAATGGGATTTTATTGTACTTTTCTCCATTCTACAGATGATTCATTCCTGATTTGTTTAGATATTTACAAATACTAGTCACCCGTCACGGTGGTCAAAATTCGACCCCAATTTAAATGAAAACAACTGAACCTTCTATTGTACAAAGTAGCACCAACATTTCTCTAATTTAAATAAATTGTAAAGCAATAGCGGGTATTTTGACAAAGACACTGACATTTCTGACGTTTTGTGTTTTCATAGTAAGACATCGAATTTTCTATTTCGTTTATTATTTATGCTTTTGTGATAAATGCACGGTAGTGTCTGTAATGTGTTTTTAGTTTATTTTATGTGTGTTTTAAGCATTATTTGAAAAATATTAATATTCTGCACTCCTCTACGTGCACTATAACCGTACAAAATTTCATACTAACCCGTCCGCGGTATATTACTTAAAAATGCTTCACAAGTTTTTGCTTCACGTATTAATATATAGATAATACAGTAGGCATAAAACGTTAAAAAACTATGTGTCACCACCATGTTAATCAGCACCAAATAAATAGAGATGCTTCCTATACTCATAGCCTTACAATAATATTCCTTGTGTTATACCGTAAATATGGGAAGTCGTACATAAACACCTAGATTTAGAACAGACCTAGATTTACCGATTAGATATTTGCTTGGACGGAGATCAAAACTGGAGAGAATTCAAGCAGCACCACAGCATAAGTGTATCAACGTAACAAAGGAAACCTCACAATATCTTTTATTTTTATGGTTCCGTACCTAAATAGTAAAAACAAAACCTTATTAATTAGACTTCGCTGTCCGTCTTTCCATCTTTCCGGCTCTCTGTCACCAGGCTCTATTTCATGAACCGATGAAATTTGAAATTGACAGTTGAAATTTTTACAGAAGATGAATTTCAGTTTCCGCTATAACAACAAACCTAAAAACAAAACAAAATAGATATTTAAGGGGGGCTCCTACACAACAAACATGATTTTTTTTTCGTATTTTATAGTACGGAACTCTTCGTGTGCCAGTGCAACTCGCACTAGCCGTTTTATTATTTTTAGTGTTGTTTACTGTAGCCGTTATTTATAACTGTTGTCAGATGTCAAGAGTCGTGATACCATCTATCGCTCGTTCGTTGTCATTGAATGCCAGAACTACGGACATCGCAATTTATTTGATGAAAATGGAAAACGATATTTGTGTTTCCGTCACTGACGCTTCCGTGCTCGTTATTTTAGGAAATCTTATAATTGGTTTCGTTATTATCAATTCGTAACAAACAGGAACTGTTTGTTGTTTTGTTAATAAATCCTACGATGACTATGAAAATATTACATTTAATATATTTTTATTAGGTATATTTCTATATTAGGTATGATATTGTCAAGCCATTACTTACTTTTCTGATTATAGTCAAAGCGCATTCCCTCAAAGTTAGCATGCTTGTGGCTATAGTGCAGTGCTTGAATACTATACGCCTCCTTAAATACTTAATTTTAAAAGTCTTTAGGAGTATAATGTTCTTCATTTTTTTTTCAGCACATTATAGGTAATGATTCCTCACACATAATAATTAAAAAAATACGTGATATAAAGCCAATTTTTAGCAACTATGACATTCTAATATATTCTTATGTATATTAAGTAAGTGTATAGATAACCTGCAGAGGCTGTAGAATAATTCCATCCCAAAAAATGCTTTGAACTTTTATGGTTGCTTGCTACTTAAACTATAATATTATGAAGATGCTCAGAAATGCTGTGTGCTTATATCTTTTACCTCAAGCAATAAATAACCGAAGCGCAACTTTGCAAAATTAACTTATTCGTAAGTTGTTAATGAAGACTCAAGTTATGAAAATCAATTATCTGCCTCTAAACCTACTTGCGCAAGTTTTGTCACGGCGGCATTGTTCATACAGGACGTTGTTTATATGTGTACTATGTCATTATTTGTTAAATATATAAAGTTTTAACTTCAAGCTTAAATAAAACTTAACAGGATGGTACGATTGGATAGTGACACCCGCAACATCTATTTCGAGCGTAAAGTAATTCTTGTGTGTCGATCGGAAATGTAGAAGCTGATACTCTCCCACCTCTCTAAAAATGTGATAGCCTATATATGAGATATCAAGGTGGTAGAACCAGTGTAGTTCGCCCGGGGAACTACCACCGCCACACCTATTTCTAGCGTGAAACATTTCTTGCGTTTCGGCGCACATGAGACGACCATCTTAGTCGGGAGTAGCAACGCATCTGTGATTGACTTCAGATGGAACCCATGTTCTGTATGATGTTGATTACCGATGTCCATGGGCGGCAGTAACCACTTACGATCAGGTGGACTGCATGCTCCTTTGCTACTTCAATCGGATAAAAAAATGAGATGAGCACTTAAACCCTCAGAAGTAGCAACGCATATATTAGTTTCATGTATAAGTCGGCCACACATGACTTGCTACCCTTTAAAATTACGTTGGCATACTTTACGTAGGCTTCATTCTCGTTTCACGCTTCAAATCTAATCAACAACGTTAAATTGTTAACAAAGCGTCTCTGGCATTGAACTGAAACTTTTACCACCTTCAGAAATCCTAAAATGGATCAGATAGTGATATATTTAATACAATTTATTCATTACCTATTATGAATCCAATTTTATAAATAATTCATTCGTAACCAAACCCTCACTATTTATGCGGAGACTTACACTCACGAAAATATATATACAGGTTCCCGTAATAATTCGAATTACCGTTGACAAGTAATCAGAACAGAATTGATGTGGATGCTAACGCACGTCTGCCAATTTATTCATAACTAGTTAATGAACACTCGCGTTTTGAAAATCGATTATATACTCTCAAACCACTTCCGAGAACTTCCGTCAGGTGTCGCTTTAAATCAGTGGTTCTTAACCGGTGGCCCGCGGACCACAGGTGGTCCCTGGAAGCATTCGAAGTGGTCTGCGAGGCCATTCGAAACATTGTAAAACAAGAAAATAAGAACAAAAGAACATAAAAAAAATTATGACCAGAAAAAAAAGGTCGTCAAAATTATACAAATTTCAGTATGATGACAAAAAAAGGTGTATGAAGTATATGGTTGTCATTCAAATGTGATGATGTGATTCCACTGGCCCTGGAGGTCCATGAGTAGACAGATATTTTGACAAATGGTCCTTTGTCACTAAAAGGTTAAGAACCACTGCTTTAAATTCTTGAGCCAATGTAAATACGTTGATTATTTACATTCACTTAAGACTTCGTAAATACATTGACTCAAGGCATGAATTTCACTTACAAACACACTTACAAACGATATCTCGTATAGTAAAAATAAGAGGTATCTAATGCGAAATTTGAAAGAACAAAATTGTTTTTGCATTTACCTTAAAGTGCGTTTACTAGCACGAAATTTTCACTTTGTTTTTGGTCAGACAACAAGCTTTACCAGGACAATAGATTTTACCGTTTAAAAAACATGATAGTAATTATATTTAAAAAAAATAGACAGTAACAAAAAAGAAAAACTCGCTGAGTTTCTTGCCGGATCTTCTCAGTTTTGGTCGTGTTCCGATCCGGTGGTAGTGTAAGAAAAAAAAGTGTAACTGATAATTTGTAAGTGCCCCCGTAGGCCTATAGAAAATAAAGACATTTCATTTCATTTCATTTACCAGGTGGTAGAACCAGAGTAGTTCAACCGATGAGGTAGGACCGGTACACGTATTTCTAGCGTGAAGCAATTATTGCATTTTGATGGAAGGATGTGGTTACCGGCACACTTTTGAGGCGACCATTTTAGTCCTCGGGAGTAGCGACGTATCTGAGATTGGCTACAGATTGAGCCCATATTCTATGTAAAGTTGCTTACAGCCCGTGGGCGGCAGGGACCACTCAGCATTAGGAGGATTGTATGCTCATTTGCTACTGTAATCTGATATATAAAAGACTACGTTATTCAGAGTAGTTCATTGAACATAATTTAAAAAAACACTTTCTACAATCATAGCCCCCACACTAGGATTTACTCCTGTTTCGTGGGTACCATGGACACACACAAGACGAATACGCAAACACCCAGACCCAGAACATGAATCTAAACTCATCATTCAGATACCTGTCTGGCCGGGAATCGAACTCTGGACTCATTGCGCGTCAGACCGATATGGTACTCCGCTCCGCCACGCGGCTCGTCAAATAATAGTTTGTCAGAGAAATATGTTCGGTCCCTTTCATTCGATGCGATATACATATGTAACCAGGATAGAAGCATGCGTTTTTTTGGAATGTATGTGATTGAATACGCGGTGAATACAAAATTCACTTCACTTCGGCATACAGAATGTTAGAAAAAAGCTTTACTGTCGGACACAAAAGTATTTATACAAGAACGACCGATTTACAAAAATGCCTAAATACGTGTCGGACTATGTAAATTGAAGGAAAAAAAAACATTTTATCTGCAGCAAAACTATGTTTGCATTTCTACGATTTCCCAAAGGGACAGTGAATGGCAAAATTATTTTTGCAGGCTCTGTGCCATTTATAGGAGTTTGTAAAACACTGTTAATACCGTTTGTTTGCAAATAGTCTGAAATCTTACCGAAAAAGACATTACAATACTATCATTTCTCGATAAAATGGTAATAAATTAATTATTATTAATACAATTAGGTGAACGGTGTCGATACAAATATTTCTGTTTCGAAACCTTTAAAGTCCTTTTTCTCGATCGATCGCTATATGCTTAACATATTTTATAATTAATATCCATTATTTATTATATTTCCTTCATAACATGAGAAGCTCTTGTGTTATAAGGGTAATAATACGTGAAGCAAAAATTTGTGACGGATTTTTAAGTACCTAATATGCCGTGGACGGATTAGTATGAAATTTTGCACGGTTATAGTGGACGTAGAGAAGGAGTGCAGAATGTTAATATTTTTTTCAAATAATGCATATATCATACATAAAATCAACTAAAAACACATTACACACACTACCGTGCATTTGTCACAAACACATACATAGTAAACGAAATAGAACATTCAATGTCTTACTATGAAAATACATAACGTCAAAAATGTCAGATGTCTTTGTCAAAATACCGCTATTGCTTTTAAATGCGGCTTAGATAATTAAGCCTTTTTTTATATTAAACGGGCGCGTTCAAAATTACTTGAAAATTTAAAAATACTGGAATTTGAGAAATGTACTACTTTGGACAATGAAGTTTAGTTTTTTAATTTAAATTACGGTCGAATTTCGACCGATGCTACGGGCGACTAGTAAGGGTAATTTAGATAGGTATTGATAACCTACTAAAATTACCTGAACGCATAAATTGATTAATTATAGACCGCTCTCGTGTGAGTAATTACGGTGGGGCTCTTATCCTACTTGAGCTCTTGAGCATATCATTACAATGCATGTCCTTGGAAATATGAATGGCTATTGAAGCAAAGTGGTCTTGTCAAGGTTCTTCCATATTAAACTCTTCTACACTCATTGCCACATTACGTCTTTTTCTGTGTCCTGGTCCTGTCTATGACAGACACACACAAAGACGAATATAGAAAACCACAAGCCTTGGAACAATAATTTGAATCAATATTTTAGGATAGAATATCTGTATGACGGGGTTCAATAATAGGTGGTAGAACAAGTGTAGTTCAACCGGAAAAGTAACACCTCTAACAGTAACATTTCTAGCGTGAAGCATTTCTTGCGTTTCGACGGAAGGGTGTGTTTGCCGGCAAACTTTTACATGAGCCTACCATCTCAGTCCTCGGGAGTAGCAACGCATCTGTGTTTGACTTCAGATAGAACCTATGTTCTTTATGAAGTTGCTTACAGATGTCCATGGGCGTCAGTGACCACTTACCACCAGTTGGACTGCATGCTCGTTTGCTACTTCAATATTATAAAAAAAGTATATATAGTTTTAGTAATGTATTATTATAAGTTCCAAGTGTTAGTGCGAATTTTATGGTATGATATTAGTTTTATCCAGTTTTATGGATGTTAATGAAGTAAATAAATTTATTATAAAGTTTTATAGCAACGGCTATTCAGTTAATTTCATTATGTTTTGATCATTAGCTTTATAGAGCGCATAGTTCGTATTTAAATCCATGTTTTTGTTAAAAGCCTATAAAGCGTTGTTCAATGAACCATTGTTTGGACTTAATTTAGTTTTATTATCAAAGGTACGTAAATTATAAATAGTCTATTATTATTATTTATAGCTAAGGCTTACAATTCGAAATTTTGCCAATAACATAGTAACCAAATGAATTTTGCACACAACAGATTTTGAGTTTGATCTAGATAAAATACGGTACTGTCAGAAGACGCGTGCAATATTTCAACCTAAGCCACTAAAATGTCAATGATCTTTGATACAGGAAATTCCTTTAAAGCAACTCTAAAGTATGTATAACAAATAAATATTGGTTGCAAATTTACTAAACATAGATAAAAGTAATCACAAAACATTTTTTGAAGTGAAACTTCTTTAGGCGCATGAGGGTAAAATTTTTACAGATGAAACGTCACGCCGGTATGCAACGGAAGTGTCGGAAAAGAGAGAGAGAGTGATCGAGACCGATTGAGAGAGAGTAAGACAGGGCGAACGTAGCATGAGCAACTAGCCGTGGAGTGAGAGTAGGGAGCAAGCGAGTGAGAAAGATTGAGAGAAAAAGTGAGACAGAGCGAACGTCGTATCACGCCTTTTTCCCTTCCTCTTAATATTGGAAATTTAAAGTTTTAGATTTGTATAAATATAAACAAGATTTATACATTAGTTCGCCAAAGAAGTTTCACTTCTGACATGTGTACTTTGTACGCACGCATGTTTTTTTATGAATAGTAGATCCGTACTCTACCTTTAAGCATAACGTGGTGGACTATGGCGTAATCCTTATCACACTAAAGATGGCAAAACCGATGCGTTCCATCTTAGTTCTGGTTAGTTAATTGGAACGCCTCATTTTTAGAACGCATTTGTTGATCACAGTTGTCAATGGACGGCAGTTGAGGGTTTAGAATTTCTTTATTTCTCACAAGAATTTATACATAATTTACATAAATCATAATTTTACATTATTAGAAAGCCAGTCAGCGTTGTGTTGCTGACAAATTTCTTCAATTTCTGCTTAAAGCTCTCTCATTCTGAGAGAAGACCCGTGCCCAGCAGTGAGACAGTAATGGGTTGCACCTCCGCCCTGCTTAAAACTATTAATTGAAACTGCATTATTGGTATTAGGCAACTTATTAAAAAATTGTGCGCCTTCAAACATAATATTTCGTTTTCGTCGTATTATAACTTCCCTCTGCTTCTCGTAAAAAAAATATGATACTTTATTGTTAGTTGCCACTTACTATCAGGTAGACTGCTTGCTCGTTTTCTGTTTATAATTTTAAACATTACTGGTAGGAAAAATTGCGCAGGAATAAGATAAAAGAGGAATCATGTTGGCTCGCGAATAATTGTGTATTAACGCCATCTAACGACACCTGATTGAAACTGAAATGTTTATCCAATATTTTGACTACTCAATACTCTTCATAGTACTATCGTTGGAGCAGAAACATACAAATTGTGTCCAGAGTATCAAAATATTATTGACAATAAACATATAAGTTACTTTATGCCATTTTACAACTTTAGTCGTTGAGTCAAACTCAGACGCCAAAGTACTTGTTTTAATATACCGAGTTAATGACTCATTTGAGGGTTGCGGGTAGAGCTAGGATTTAATTTAATTAACGATGATACTAACGTAGTGATTGTGCAAGTCATGACGAGATAAAAATAATTTGCTGAATTATGCTATCGATGTTTTACGAAAATCTTGTTAAAAGTTCAAAACTGTCGAAGCACAGCTGCCTGCCTGACATAATCACAAAGCCTGGCGAGATATCTCCGTATGCTCTCGTCAACCCATTATTGAGAGAAGTCTCAGAGTGAAAGAGTTTCCACTGCGCTGGCCAGAGAGAGTCCACCGCGCTGGCCAAGTGCGAATTGGTGGACGACGAATTGGTGCGAGTTGCATTTCCGTATGCCAAAATAATTTTAAGAATTCGACGAACAAGTAGTTAACATATTTAATAAGTAATTTTACCAAATAGATATTAGGATTTTTATTAATATGTTACATCAAAATATAAACTTTTAGTACTTTTCTTGAAATGAGTTAAGAATTGCATAATTATGAATACAGTACAAATACCTTCACTTTATTTACACATATCCATTGTGTAGTAATAAAAATGTATTTATACTTATAAACACGTCGACGTAACAAAAAAAATATTTTAAATAAAACGAATTCAATTATTTCCGCATTTACGATACAGGCTTATTGGTAGTGTTTTTAAAACTGTGACTGTGATACGATTTTTAAAATTTCATATCGAAAACACTAAACAAAATTGAAAAGCAGTTTAGCTATAAAACTATAAAGCATGTGCTAGTTTCTTTTCAAAAAGCGGTAATAGGCTATTTGTGTTATCTTAACTCCGATGTGTGTACATGGGACGCTGTTCGATTTATGGAGAAGCAAGGAGACCGTGCTTGGCTTACGTAACGCTGGCAGTGGCCGGAAGACTGGAGATTTTATCTTATTTTGTGTGGAAGTCCGCAAATCGATTCCATTTTGCTAAATCTTACACGAAATTATACTGCGCAAGTAATTTTGTGAAAAAAAAACACGTATTATGGTGTTTGAAAGTTACCAATTACCGAAATATATATAAACCCGACAAGATAAGAAACAAAAATTATTGAGCGATCTTTGGTTCATTTTAAGTGTACATTATTTACAAAAATCAAAAGAAAGTTAATTACAAATTTAGTGGAGCTAAAGTTATGTATTACAATCAATTATTTTATATTTTGAATTAAATATTAAATAAAACACGAGGTTTTCAGTTTGGCTAAATATTAAGAAAACCTATAATGCACCTAGCACACTGGCAAAGTTAATCGGATAAATAAGGTGTTACTCAAGAAAATGCTTGCTGAGTGGTGTTTTGTGTCACACTACACGTGTGAAGTCTGGAAATAAGTGGATAATATTTTACAAAGTACTATATATTTTAGTTATTTGTGTTATGGTGTCTGGACATAATATTCTTACAAGTTAAAAAAATGTAGCTAAAACATTCAATGAGACGCATCACGAGATTAACTTTGATTTGAGTACTTACTATTACTCGTAATATTATGTCGATATTGACGTTAATAAAATAAGTTTCGTTTTGCCTCAAAATAGCGATTAGGGTTTTTTTTATTAGATTTAAGTAGCAATTATTGAAGTAGTCGCATCATATAAGAGTGAGCCGGCAATCACCCTTTCCATCGAAACGCAAGAAGTGCTTTATCCTAGAAATAGGTGTGGCGGTTGTACTTTCCCGGGTGAACTACACTGAATCTACAGAATACACATAATACAATTAAATAATTTGAGTAATTCACACTGACAAAATGCATACCTTATACTTTCCAATAAATTTAACGTACAAATCTTCCTGTATCATTTAAAACCAATGTCAGCAGTTTAGGGATGCAAGATATGACGTCCAGATCGTCACAAAACTGACACGACAATTTAACGTAACAGTCAGGATGTTGTGAGATACGTCGATCCTCCAAAATTCAATTGAGCATCAGAAATGGTCGCTTGAGCAACATTGTAGGGTCACTCGTGTACGGCATACCACATACCAATCGGAACGTGCTGGAGCGTACATCATTCAAAATTCAACTCACCGTTAGAAATGTTCATTAGATGCAATTGGAAATTAACGCTGCTAGTATCTACCCGTCGCTTTGTGTACGGCTGTATACGGCTTATGTACGGCTTAAAAAGAGCAAATTCCAGCTAAATTGACTATTCATTTCCTTTTTGTTTTTCAAATTTGTTGATGTATTACTGACCTACTCGTTATTGACCCCCACACTCATGAATGTATTTCGATATACCTTAAACTAAGGGTCAGAACGGGAACGTAATGCCTAACTGTATTCTTACAATTGAGTAGAAATATTAATACCAAAATTCCAAATATATTTGGCAATATTAACATACTCTTCATGACGATAATGAAGAGGATAAGTGGATTTATAATTACCTACAAGACTGAAATCAATATGATTACGTGTAACAATTTGTACGTCAGACAAATTTTATCAAGTTCCAATAAAGATCAATTAAGATTTCCGTTACCCTATGATTTAACGAAGCAACTTGAAGTACGGTAAACAATTTTGAGTAGCTATGATGAAATTCAGTAAAGTCATGTTTGAGTATTTTAGGGTGAAATTTCATGCATTCATTAGACATACAACATTTACAACTTAGATATTTTTGTTAAACCTAGTTACTACTATTTTTGTTAGTATGTATTTCAAGTGATAATACCTATCAATAGGCTACTAATTTATAGTAGGTTCCCGAAGACTGTTCGTGCTATGGTCATTGTAACAGTTGCTCGATTTGAAATTAATGGTCTTTGAATATCATTGGAATATAAAACTGACGCAAGTGGGCAGTCATCAAAAGACCTAGATTTAAGAATGCAACAAACAATAAGCTAAGTTAAACTTGGATAACTTAAGTTAATGTCAAACGCCCGATGACGTCAAATACAAATATTTTTAGATAGCCATCATTGTCAAATAAAAATAATTTTCATATTAAACTTATATAAAGTAGAAAGCTTATATATAATAGAGTATATATATAATAGTATGATATGGCAAGAGAGGGTATATGACTAAAATGTATTACTTAAGATAAAGCCTCATTATTATTGATTAATAACTTAGTTTAAGTTTTTCGAGAGTACTGATATTGTTGTTCAGATCGAAACATAATGTCTAACCTATCCACATCAAGAGCTTTGTATCTTACTATACATGCTGGAAATGTTCCGTAGTGAAACACGACATGCAGATCATACTAAATAACTGTGGACTGGCCAGTCAACGTGCAGTCCCGCCACAGTTGCTCGATACTCGTATGTCATCAGAGCATAGCTGGCATGCTACGAAGGTAATCGACATTACCAGAACGTATTTGTAAAATTAGACAAATTCAACCGTATCCAAAAAAAAAGAAGTTAAGTATTCGTGTCTGTGTCATCAACTTATTATAGTCCCACTGCTGGACATGGAAAATGAGTCGTTAGATTTCATAAGCCTATCTGAACTTTTCTTTAGAGAACTCTCAGTTTGCAGGTTTTCTCGGGATGTAAAGCGATATAAAAGTCAACCCATTTGTAGCCCACTGCACTGGGCACGGGTCTTCTCTCAGACTGAGAGAGTTTTGACCATAGTTCACCGCGCTGGCAGCGTACGAATTGGTAGACCACGTACGAGTAGGTAGGTAACTTTTTTTTCTAAAGAACTCTCGAGTATGTAGGTTTTCTCACGATGTTTCCTTCACCGTAAAACAATGATAATTAATTTCTAATACGCACATAATTTTATAAAAATCAGTGGTCTGGTATTTGAACCTCGTACCTCCTCATCGAGAAGGCAAGATATAAGCATAAGGCTGTCACTGCTCTGCTATTATGTATTCGTATTTATTACTTTTCAACAATGCGCCGGTTCCTTCCTCCTTTAATTTTTATTTGTAGTGCATATCTAGCAGAGTATTTTTCAGAACAATTACATCTTTGGCAGTCAGCCGCTAGGGTATAACCATGTTGCATTGTATACGTCAGAATCAGTCACTGTATTCCACGAACGAGTATTCAGTTTCGCCATCACAGCATTTGAAGCGTATGTAGCATAACATCCCGTACGTGCTACAGCGCAACTTCAGCGAACGCGTCCAGAATGCCCGGTTATTCACTATTGGATTGTTTTGAATTTTGTTCCTACATGGGCTATAAATATTTCGACGAGCCCCTAGAAGAAAATCGTATATGAAATATTACCAATTTACAATATGAAGCATTGCGGATTGTAATAGTTGATTGTAATAGCGATTTAGGAACTTATTTAACAAGTTTCTAAAAAGCTATTACAATGATTTTCCACATAACGTCTTACTTGGCGTAAGTAATCGATGTTTGTGTGTCCATAAAACTTCTAAGTTTCATAGTGTAAATTGGTAATTTTTCATATAGGATTTTGTTCTAGGGGCTCGTCGATTTCTATGATACTGATATGTATCCCGCGTGGTGAAGCGGTCATCATATCGGACATACAGTGGATTATGGGTTTAATTCTCGGCCATGAAAATATCTGAATGTTCCATTAGATATCCGTTTTGGATCCGGGCGTTGTTTGTATGTGACCAGGACGTCCACGACACAGGAAAAAAATTGGTGAAGGCTATGATAAAGCGTATTTATTTATAGTTGTTTGTTAAAATATCCGCTATTTATTTATATCATTTGTAAGCTACGTTTTTACAAAATATGAAGTAACAACTTTGTTTATAAACTGTTTGCTATATTTTATCAAAAGTGTAGGTACTATCTACAATTAGAACGACACAGGATTTGACTTAACTATAAATAAATGTCTATGTTTTTCTATTTCTTCAAACCAATATATCTTTACACGATTACTAAGTAATGTAAAAATGAGGACATAAAGAATTTCCTTTTGTTACTTGCAGATTCAATAGGTTCAATGGTGCGATGTGTCCTATAATAACATGACATCTATTTCCTCTTAAAGATAGGAACATCAACGTCATACAACGTATTGTAGATAGAGAGCATAACTAATGGTAGGTAATAGTCCCATAAAGGCACTGAACGCGTAATATTACAGAAATGCTTTCGATATTCGGCGTTTCTGCCACGTTGATGCACGATGCGACTGAAATGTGTGTGTTATTCGAGAGCGTGCGCCAGCTTCCTCTATGATTACTAGGCTTAATATGTGTATCTTTGTGATCTTGATTTTCTTATTATATTTCTTTTGACAATATAAAAGAATTAGGAAATAAGCATATTAAAGAAATGTTTATTTTTATTGTTATTTCTACCAATTTGCAACTTAAGTCTTTATAGGTTGTTAAGTAGGTTAAATGCTTTATTAATAAATTCGTTACTTATACTATGTTACTGTGCTGTCTAAATTTAGAACGGTGGAGTAGTTGACTGTAATGAGAATAAGAGTCTCTACTTTTAAATATCCTTAAACCTAAATATCTGACTTCACAAACTCTTTCCTAGTACTGTAGGGACGATAACATAGAATGAAAATCATAATCATTTCTTTTGTAACTTCAAAAGGCTCAATTTTGGTATATATGTCCCATAAAAAAATGACATATCTATTTCTTCTAAAAGATAGGAACATCAACGTCATACAACGTATTGTAGATAGAGAGCATAACTAATGTTAGGTAATAATCCCATAAAGGCACTGAACGCGTACTATTACAGAAATGCTTTCGATATTCGGCGTTTCTGCCACGTTGATGCACGATGCGACTGAAATGTGTGTGTTATTCGAGAGCGTGCGCCAGCTTCCTCTATGATTACTAGGCTTTATGTGTGTGTCTTTATAATCTAGATTCTCTCTTTATATTTCCTATGACAATATAAAAGAATTAGGAAACAAGTATAATAGAATAATATTTATTTATATTGTTATATTTATTAATTTAGAACTTAAGTAGGTTAAATGCTTTATTAATAAATTCGTTACCTATTCACTAAATTCTAACATACTGTGTTGTCTAAATTTAAAAAGGTGGAGAATAAGAGTCTATTGAGAATAAGAGTCTCTACTTTTATATATCCTTAAACCTAAATATCTGACTTCACATACTCTTTCCTAGTACTGTAGGGACGATAACATAGAATGAAAATCATAATCATTTCTTTTGTAACTTCAAAAAGGCTCAATTTTGGTAAATGTGTCTCATAAAAGTATGACATATCTATTTCCTCTAAAAGATAGGAACATCAACGTCATTGTAGATAGAGAGCATAAATAATGTTAGGTAATAATCCCATAAAGGCACTGAACGCGTAATATTACAGAAATGCTTTCGATATTCGGCGTTTCTGCCACGTTGATGCACGATGCGACTGAAATGTGTGTATTATTCGAGAGCGTGCAGGACCTTCCTCTTTATGATTTGTAGTCTTAATTGTATGTATGTTTATTGTATGTATGTTTATTGTAATGTAATGTTTATTGTTTTTTTTATTAATTTACAAGTTAAACCTTTATAGGTTCTTAAGTACGTTAAATTCTTTATTAATAAATTCATTACCTATTCGCTAAATTCTAACATACTATGCTGTCTAAATTTAAAACGGCGAAGTAGTTGACTCTAATGAGAATAAGAGTCTCTACTTTTATATATTTTTAATCCTAAATGTCTGCCTTCACATAATCTTTCTAAGTATGTAGAGACGATAACATAGAAGTAATATCATAATCATTTCTTTTGTAACTTAAAAAGGCTCAATTTTGGGATATGTGTCCCATAAAAATATGACATCTATTTCCTCTTAAAGATAGGAACATCAACGTCATACAACGTATTGTAGAGAGCATAACTAATGTTAGGTAATAATCCCATAAAGGCACTGAACGCGTAATATTACAGAAATGCTTTCGATATTCGGCGTTTCTGCCACGTTGATGCACGATGCGACTGAAATGTGTGTGTTATTCGAGAGCGTGCGCGTGCTTCCTCTTTATGATTTATAGGATTAATTTCTGATCTAGATTTTCACACTATATTTTCTATGACAATTTAAAAGAAGTAGGATACGGGCATCTTATTCCTTTTGAAACATATACAGTTTACATCAAGTATAGATTTATTTTATAAGATATATGCTGTTAATAGATAAAATCGTAAGATATGGCTAGAAAAAAAAAACGAATGAAATGAGTTATTACATAAAAAATCATAACAGCCGAAGGCTTAAGAAATATCATAAACAAAGTAACGAGTGGGTACTACAATAACCTACGAGTCTTACAACAGAAACACGTACGTACCTTACGTACAACAGAAACTATTATTTGTTATTGTTGTTTCATGTGGAGATATATAGCATTTCCATAATAAAATATTTGTAACATATAAGTTACAAATATTTTTTTGTTTGTCACAGCAATAATATTATGTGACTTCGACAGTGAAGACGAATCCAACGATATCTCATATATTACAAATCCTTCAAGCGTTTGAGTTGTAGAGCGTGCTAAAGAATAAACGCTTGAAGTGCTTTTCATGCAGTTAAACAAAAAATGGGAAAGGCAGGTCCTCGAGTGGCGACCACGTTTAGGCAAAAGGAGCACAGGTGGTCCCCCCACCACCAGGTGGACCGATGACCTGAAGAGGACAGCGGGAAACCGTTGGATTCAGAAGGCACAGGACCGGTTGGAGTGGCGTCATTTAGAGGAGGCCTATTTCCAGCAGTAGACCTCAAAGACCTGATGGATGGATGGATGGAGACGAAAAAACCCATATGATTTCCAATAAGCTTGCGCTGAATTTTTCTCTTCCCGGTTGAGTTCATGTTCCTACCCGGTGTTAGTTCAAGAAAAAAATATAACAGACAAATTGTAAGTGTCTCCGAAGGCCTATATGGAATAAAGACATTTCATTTCATTGCAATAGATAACTAGGCTAATTAGTATGTACCAACGCAATTTCATAAATTCAGTGCGTGTTTCATAAGTAATACATAAATCTCGACGAGGTCACCGACTACTCTCGTCTGATATTTGACGAAAATGTTTGAATATGCACGTTCATCCGCCGAATGCGACGCAAATGCGCCTATTATTCACTCGTGACGTCACGCATCGCCGTCACGTCACAGCTCGTAGTGGATTATAAGCTTTGCATATAGGCATAAAAATAATGAGTTTAAAATAAAGTTATCGTTACTGTAAGGTCCTCCTCAGTTTGCAAACAGTGACATGAACTTCAACTTTGCTCCTTGTTTCGGACTTAAGATCCCAGAAATCTACGATTTTTCAAAATTTTCGTAATTTACGTATAAGAAATTAATGACTATATTTTACTAGTCTAAAATGATCAGTGTTCCACCACTATATTATACACGTCGGCGCGACACCGCGTATTTATGAAAAACACGTCGACGATAATAATTATTTTAGTTAGTTTCAAGATCGAAAATTGTTTGTTTATTAAATTAGAAATATTTAGTGATTTTTAGAATTGTAATTTAGTTTACCCTCGATAAATTTGTTATTGTCACCTCACCAAACATTGTTATGAAAAGGCGAGCGCCTGCCGGTAGAAAAAGATTTCTTGTTTAACCGTCGAAGCGATCGGACCTCCTCAATTGTGAATAAATCGAAGAAGTTTACTCCTGTGTTTTACTCGAAATCTTCAAGAATGGACAGCAACGTTATACATGAAAACCTTCCACTTGAATCACTCTATCTATGAAATAAACTGCATAAAAATCCATAGCGTTTAAAAGATCGAAGCATACATACGGACAGAGAGCGGGAAACAACTTTGTTTTATGCTATGTAGTGATTATTAATATTACAATTAATTGTCCTTTAAAATATTTCTTTAGAGAAACAAAACCCTTGATGTACAAATGCGATGGTACATCCTCTTTTGTTTAGACGACCGGTTAAATACTTTTCAAATATGATTTTCTACCAATTTGCTCTAGGCTAGCATGGTCGTTTATGTCTAAAACTCTTTGTATTCTAAGTTTATGATACGGCTCACATAACGTATACTTAGCATCATGAAAAAATAAAGTACCTACTTAGTATTATAATTCTAGACTAAATATAGTAGTATTAATTCGGTTATTAATGAAAACATGTATAATAGAACAAAAAATAGAAAAACTAAGTTAAAACTTTATTGGTACCTTAAAACACGGTATGTGTCAGGCATCCCATGTTTGATCATGTCAGGTATCTTTGGATTGTTCGGAACGCATGACGAAACTACTATATGCTGACTCGAAACATTTACCTAAGTTAGTGTATATACTTCGGATTTAGTTTACGTTGTCTAAACCTTGCAATTAATTGAATAAATGCGTATTTTATCTCCAAGGATACTTTTGAACAGGTCCTTCAACAAATTTTGTCACAAAGGACGTATTGTAATTAAATTCTTAGTACACAGATAAACTAAGTGTTCTGAACTAGCTCAAATTTTGCCTTTCCTGGTGCTTTATTATGTAAGTAAGTTGACATTATATGATTTTTTATAGAAAAATGATATTGTTTTGTAGACTTTCCTTCATCCATTCATATCCATAACGAAATACCTTGCAAAGTAGTAATAAGTTTTACTGACGTTTAAAACGAATTACGTAAAAAATACAACAATACAACATTAATTTACAATGATATTGTAATTTACGATTTCACTGTCTTAATCATTTATTTTTTTTGATTTAATCAATCAAAATTATAATTATTTTCTCGTGTTGCATTGATTTATTCACCTCATACATTTTTATTAAACGAACACTCCAAATCTCAAACTACATAAATTGTCTCAAAATATATCATATTGAAATCTATTTTCTATAAGCATTATCATCATAACTGCCACGTTTGGACTCGATCCCTATTCGACGTACTCGTAAATGTTGGTACGTGCTGACGCATACGTCCGCCTAAAGCGGCGCAAGTGCGCCTATTATTCACTCATGCCGTCACGGCGCTCTGTGAGTACACTCTGCGGATTATCTAGGGTTCAGGCAAATGATAAGCCCATTCCTTTTTTATTTTGATCCTACTCTGCTC
Organism: Spicauda simplicius; assembly: GCA_949699795.1. Taxonomy (NCBI): domain Eukaryota; kingdom Metazoa; phylum Arthropoda; class Insecta; order Lepidoptera; family Hesperiidae; genus Spicauda; species Spicauda simplicius. The sequence continues at coordinate 13,666,799 of OX453066.1, read as the reverse complement.
CGATTTCTGCTAATGAAAGAATATCTACGCTTTGAAATGAAATGAAATGAAATGAAATGAAATGTCTTTATTTTGTATAGGCCTGCGGGGGCACTTACAAATTGTCAGATACATTTTTTTTTTTCTTACACTACCACCGGATCGGAATACGACCTCAACTGAGAAGATCCGGCAAGAAACTCAGCGGGTTTGTCTTTTTTTCTTATTTATATTCATTTTTTTTAATATTATTACAATCATGTTTTTTTTTACATGGTAATGAAAGTTAGCTCCAGTATCTTGCCTTGCAGTTCAGTAAAAGAGAGCCCTGTTTGGTAAGATACGCTACACTTTGACATTTATTTAATATACTATAGTAATGCATATTATTGCTCAGTCCCAAGCTGTTTTGTCTTCTATGTAATCAGAAATTTTATAATACGCTTTACGGCAAAGTTTAATCTTAATCAATGCTTTGAACTTATTCATTGACAAATTTCTGATTTCAACAGGAAGTTTATTATAAAAGCGTATACATTGACCCATAAAAGAATTATTAATTTTGTGAAGACGAGTAACATGTGCAGAGAGATTGTGCTTGTTCCTTGTATTTATGTTATGCGTATCACAATGTTTAGCAAAATTATTAATATTTTTCTTAACATACATCAAATTTTCGTATATAAATTGGGATACAACAGTAAGTATATTTATTTCTTTAAATAATTCTTTTAGTGAACATTTCGGACTTAGGTTATAAATGGCTCGTACAGCCCTCTTCTGCAGTATAAAGACAGTATTGAGGTCTGAAGAGCACCCCCACAGCAGTATGCCGTATGACATAATGCTATGAAAGTAACTAAAATAAAATAAAGCGAATGAAGAAAAAACGGTTTTCTCTCAGAATGTTTTAGGCAAACGTGCACCATACTGGCCACGTGCTACCTGGTAGACTTCGCACAAATTTGAGAACTTGTTCTTAGAGAACTCTGGTGTGTAGGTTTAGCCACGATAACATTCTTCTCTCATAAGCAGGGATAACTAGTTTCTAATCACCCTCGAACCAACCATTGAAAAGCCGAGGTTCAACCAGTAGGCTATTATTGCTATTTACACATGCTGTCATGGCGCTCTGTGAGTACACTCTACGGATTATCTAAGGTTCAGGCAAATGATAAGCCCATTCCTTTTTTATTTTGATCCTACTCTGTTCCGATCTCTTCTAATGATAGAATGTCTGCGCCTAAAAATAATTAAGTAAAACAGTACTTGTCATCAACTTATTATTGTCTTCTCTTAGAAAGAAATCTAAAATTAAGTTATGGAAATAAAACAGTGGTCGTCTTCGACCCATATTGTTCTCAGCAAGGGTCTTTTATCTGGATGAGACAGTTTATGGACATAGGATTTTTTTAGACAACTCTTTGGTGTGGACGTACGATTTTCCTTCATCTTTAAACAGTGATTACAATTTCTTATACCGGAAATTATTTTAGAAAAATCAGTGGAACATGCCCGGGGCTCGAATATCGGACTTTCGATTTAAAACCCGAGTTTTAGTCAGTAGGCTGCTCCTATTTACTCATGCCGTCACGGTTCTCTGTTAGTACTCTCTATGGATTATCTAGAGTTCAGGCGAATGATAAGCCCATTTCTTTTTCATTTGGATCCTACTCTGCGCCATCCTCTGCTAATGAAAAAATATTCGCGCTTGAAAAATAAAGTAATTAAAGTAAAACCGACATTGTGACCAATTACTGCTGGTATGAGTGTTCCCTCAATAAGAGAGTTTTAGAGTCCATATTGGCCAAATCCGAATTGGTAGACTTCACTTTAGAAAAAAAACTTTTTTTTAAAGCGGGGTAATTTATTTTGAACACGCAAATAATTTTAGAAACACCATTGGTACGTGCCCGAGATTCGAACACCGAACCATAGGCTATTATTCCTCTTATTTACCCATGGCTTCACGGGGCTCTGTGAGTACACTCTATGGATTATCTAGGGTTCAGGCGAACGACAAGCTCATTTCTTTTTCATTTTGATTCTACATTGCTCCTTTCTCTGCTAATGAAAAATACCCACCCTTGGAAAATAAAGTGATTTAAATAGAACAGGTTTACAGATATTTTATTACATCGTAATACGCTGTACGTGACAGCCTTTGTATACGCGGTTGTGAGTTTTAGTAAAACATTTGTTATTTTCCTGTGTTCAAATTATTGTATCAGTTATTTTTTATATCATTTCTACAACAAAAACTGTATGATGTTAGCAATTGGTTACATGAGCGGGAGATAACTAATTATACTAAGTACTACTTTTTTCTAAATGAATGATACATGAATAGGAAACACGCATGAAAAAAATACTTTTTATCCCTAAAAAAATTAACCACCACTACAACAAAAATGAACAAATTAAAAAAATAAAATGAATCAATTTATTGCCACATACATGATTGGAGTAAATAAGAGTGCTCCCCAGCTCCCTTCATAAAATTTTTAAACTGCAGGAGGTATCCTATAAATTCACCCTTGCACTTGCATGTATATTTGGATGTGTGTATGTGTGTGTGTGAGTGTGTGTGCGTAAGTGAGTGTGAGTGTACGTATAGTTGTAGTGATCAGAAAAATGTTTTTAAATCTAAGTATTTATTACTTAAAGAGCATAATATAACATTAAAATAGCTTAACATCTTCGAATAACCGCATTAAATGTATAATTTAATGTAGTTCTTAGATAAAAAAATCTCTAAAATATTCTGTATAATGTTTGATCGTAAATAAAGAACGATAATCGCGTTGTCGCATTAACAATAAAGTCCTGCTTATTCCAACTGTCTTGAACCGGTCTCAAAGCGCATTTTCATAATATGCAGATAAGAAAAATACCAACGACGCCACGCAAAGACAAAAATGCACATAAAATTTTTAGGTTATAAAAATTCACGACACGATTTCAGGAAAATCTCATTAACGGATGTAGTTTCAAACTAATTTTTTATAAGTCAGATCACCGCTTCAGGTATTTTCTAATTAAAACTGTTTTAAAGAAGATCATTAACTTAGCGTTTGTCGATACTGTAGTAACTGGAGATTTTTTCTTTCACTTCTTCCTCCTAGGTAATAATGCATACAAGCAAGCATTCACATTCTAAGATAAATTAACATGATTACAAATAAATAATACTCGTGATATATTTAATTAACTTACATTTTTTTGAATACTATGCCATTGTTTCCTGTCTTTAATTATTTGGAATAGTGTTTTTCGAAGTGTGGGTGAATTTTAAGGGGTCGTCAAGACCTGAAAAGGGGTTCGCAAAGCTCATTAAAAAAGAAGGTTTGCACTTGAAATTCATATTTTAACCCACATAATAGCTCTCGGTGAGCCAAATCTGGCTCATGTTTAAAATTAAGTGTTTATCCAACACCTAGCAATAAAATAGAATAATATTCCACACATTGAACATGTTCAACATAAAATTAAATATAAGTTGCAAACAATGGACGGCGCTTGTGTGATGAGATATAATATAATAATATGGAAAAAACCCCATATTGATATAATACTCCCCATTACGTTTTCTCTTTTGATATAACGTCATAAAATGCGCAATTAATTTTACTAGTCACACGTCGCAACGGTCGAAATTCGACCGTAATTTAATTTTAGTTTCGTTTTTTAAACTTCACATTGTCCAAAGTAACACGAATATTTCTTAATTAATAAACTGTTTTGATTTTAATGATTAAAATCACCCGTTAAAGGTAAACAAAGATTTTAATAAACTAAGTAAGCTGCATTTAAAAGCGATAGCGGGTATTTTGACAAAGATATCTGACATTTTTGAAGTTATGTGTTTTCATAGGAAGACATTGAATGTTTTATTTCGTTTATTATTTATGAATTTGTGTCAAACGCAAGGTAGCGTGTGTAATGCGTTTTTAGTTGATTATAGGTATGTTTTATGCATTATTTGAAAAAATATTAGCATTTGGTAATCCTTCTCTACATCAACTGTAACCGTGCGTAATTTCATACTCCTCCGCCTGCGGCAAGTATCTTAAAAACGAATCACAAGTTTTTGGTTCACGTATTAATATAAAGAAGAAGATTTTGAAATACATGTTATAGACACTCGATATTAAATTATGTTATTGTCATTTTGCCAATAGAGACACGACATAAAAGTATGTCGACGTCCGCCGTTATCTTCCTTCTTCATAACATCTTTGTATGGGGTTGCGAGAGCATAAAAATTAGGGTCATTTCTTGCAAAATTTGCTCTTATATTTTACTTTTATGTGTATTAAAACTTACGGGAAAACCAATTCCGCTTTACAAAGACTTCCAATTTATGGCTCAGTGTGTGCGTTTCCCGGGAAACGAATTGTTCACCTATTGCGACAGCGGTTAAGTTGTAAATTAATTTCGCGACGAAATTCGATGACTGAAATTACTTTGGGTTTTTAGGACGTTAAAATTTTTGAGGCAGTAAGATATCAGAAGCTATTAATATCACTAAGATTGCTTAGTGAGTACTATGGGGTATATAAGAGTGGAGCTTAGAAGGTCCAGACCCTCATCATAGAAATAAATTTTAAGGGGAAGATCTTTTTTATTCTTTTTGAACAAATTTTGAAATCACTTTATTCTAGATTTCTTTAGCCTAGGATAAAAAAAATCAGAGTCCAGACATCTTTTCTCTTTTTTCCACGATCGCCACTGTTGGATTTTTAGCTGAACAAAGCCATATATTCTCGCCTGAGAATATTTCAAATGTTTTACGGCTGTAACATCTGTACATGATTAAAGCTTTTATTATTATGTGAACCATTGTCAATTCAATGGAAATTACCTACAACATAATATATAGCTTCAAGGAACAATATGACCATGGCCATGTAGCAATTCATTCTTGAAACTTTCGGCCCAAGGTTTCTGGTTTCGGATGTGTTGGATTATTTTATCAGTTGTCGATAATAGTCTTGGCCCATGTCAATCTTACTGCTGCGCGGGAATTATAACATCATCGGATACATCTTTATGAAAGTTATGTAGAACTCTAATACCTCTTATGAGAGTTCTTTATGACTTAAGTGGTTAAGTTAAGTGTTAATTAAGTTAGTTTCTTTAATTTCTATCAGTCATTGTCCCAGAATGAGTATTTTAAAGTTTAAATATAAGTTTAAATATTTGAAAGTTTTTTTTGATTCTAGGGACAAGGTAATTGCTCGTTAAACCATTTTCACAGAATTTGCATTATTGATGCAACGATTACTACTGAAATTGGATTTGCCGCGGTCATATTTGTACAATGAGAAGATCCGAGAGAAGCTTTCACAAATTAAAATATTATAACGGTCTTTCGGTAATTAAACGTTTTAGTACGGTCCTTACAAAATAATTTCTCTGACAGCCATAAGAGTAAATCGATGTCTCCGTCAGATTCAGAACATTTGTTCCAGATTGAGTTGGGTCCCGTCACATTATTGTGAGTCCTCGACTGTAGGTAATCGAGAACTCTATTAGCTGTCGCGCAATGCCATAATTAATATCGTATTTATATTGTCCCGCGTTTTCAGCAACCTTCGAGAAGTGTAACAGGATATACATATAATGGAAATTGTATACCTTCAATCACGTTTTTTTTTAATAGGAAGGCAATTCACATTTGCGCCGTATAGGCTTATTTTATTTATTGTTCTAAAAAATAAAAGTTGTTCAGCTACTTTGGTGTGTAGCCCAAACAAAAATACAGACAGAAATACAAATACAGTTACAGAAAGAAAGAAGAAAATTAAGAACTATTACGAGAAGTTACATGAGTATGTTTTCAGTATATAGTGATAAATTTTTTACATAGAAAAAATACTTTAAAGTTCATTTATTCATTTGTAAAAGTACCATATATAATATGCAAGTGAAATAATACTGACAGCTAAAAATGTCTACCAGTAGAGCTAATGATAGTTTCTCACTAAACTTGAATATACATATATAATTTCGCGAACTATTTTGATTATATGTATTCCCAGGTATAGATTAAATTTATTAGCGAGTGATATCATAGTGTAGTTTCAGGGTACAATTTCAGTATAATATTGAATTTGATCAAATTTCTCTATATACTGATGAGCTGTCTAAATAGTTCTCTGAATTATAGATAGCGTTGGAATTCTACAGGTATAATTAGAGACAGAATAACAGCTGCCACAGGTGGCTGTAACCATGAGGTTTGTCATGCTAGTAGATTTTCTAGGTGTCCCTGTGAGCAGCAACGCATCTGTGATTGACTTCAGATAGACCCTTTGTTCTATACGAAGTTGCTTACAGATGTCCATGGGCCGCAGCGACAACTTACCATCAGGTAAACTGCACGTTCGTTTGTTCTTTGTTGTTTGTTGTTTGTTTGTTGTGGCGGTGGTACTTCCCCGGTTGAACTACACTGGTTCTACCACCTTCAAAGTTGCAACTTCGATCATACAAAAAACCCTCTTTTTCCCAACGTGGTCGCGATAACTTTCTCTAACTGATGTTGCGGAGCCGTAAATTTAATTCTTATTCTTTCATACTGAAATTTGGTACCGAGAGTGCAGCAGAACGTCCTGGAGTTCTAGTTTTAGTCGCTAAGATTCCTAAATATGGATCCACGGATCCGGTTTCATCCAGGCAGGCGTAAGAGGTCTTACGTTCGCCTAGATGAAAGGGGATCCATGATGACTTTTTGGTGCTTAAATAATGCGGATAATTAGGCTGCATACTTAAAAAGTTATAATGGGTAATTCAGAGTAGTTACTATTCTAGTGAATTAAGTGATCACCTATTTACCAAATGTCTTCGAAAAATCAATGTATGTTTCTTATCGAGCCTAGAGCACAATTTGTTCGCTCAACGTTTGCATTTTATTCCACTCAAAAACATCAACATTTTATATTATTTTGCTGATACATTTTTACAGTACATGATAATTTGACGTTGTTTTCTTTATAGAAATGAGATTTCGCCGCCGAACCTATTGTCAACATCGCTAAATCTTGTTGTTTAGTCCTAGTGTTGGTCTTTTATATTCTTAGGACGCCATTTATTGCCCCTTGGAATGCCAACAAAAAGGTCGGGCGTTATCAGTTTATCGTTATCCATTCTTTCTGCTGAGAACTCGTTTGTTGGCCTTATTATGGTCTTGTATTTATTGACCTGAGTAATGCAGACTGTTGGAATTTGTTATGTGTTTATCAATTTAGTATATATGAACCTATTTTTATAAAATGTTATATTGAAGGAGATGAGGTCTATGAGTCAAAAAAGAAACACTTTTGTCAATCCATTTACATCACACTACCTACTCGTATCTATCACACACAAGACAAACACAAGTCTCCTTACAAAAATGAATAAGATAGGACACATAGTTTAACACTCTAGCTAAGTGCTGTTTGAAGACGTTGCACGCCTTTTACAATATTTATAAAAAATATTTTCTTAATATAGAGAAAACTAGCTGACTTGGAGAACTTCATTCCGCCAACAGTGTTCCGTGTCCGTGTTATGATCAGTGTTCCTCCACTATATTATGCATGCATTATACATAAAAATGTTCCTCTTGAATCACTATATTTCGAAAATCTTCATTGAAATCCGTAGCATAGTTTTAAAGATCTAATGCATACATGCATATGGACATACAGGGCGAAGCGACTTAGTTTTATACTATGTAGTGATAAGTGAGTATATTTTGTAAAATAGTACCTACATGATTTTAAGAAATTTGTGGAAGGTCTAAATTCATACACGCTTATTAAATTTTAATAACTGTAAAAAAGATTTTATGTCATCTAAATTTAGGTATATAGTATTCAGTAAAAAGTAATACATACGCGTTTTTTTATAAAATTTTATATTGAAAAGAGTAGATATTTACATTTACAAAACGTAAGTATTTACTACTTATTATGTTACAAAAGACTTATTAGTCTGTTAATTGTAATGTAATGTTTGTTAATTGTAATGTATTGTACATGTATTATATTGAATACATGTACAATACATTACAATTAACAAATTACCTACCAATAAATATAAGCGAAACATGACGAAATTATAATAAAAAATATCCTATTTAAAATATTGACTACAAGTTATACGACAAACTTTAGAAGGATACGGTTAAGAGCAGTTGTTGGCAAAGTTCCTTCAATTCGATAGATAAATTAGTTTTGCGGCTAGATCAATACATATACGCGAAGGAGCCTTGTTACACTGGACTATTTCCACTGAAAGCACTTTGGGAACGTAACTATCTAAATTGTGGGTTAGTCTGTTTAGAATAACTTTGGTTTCTTACGGAACCAACTAACAAATAATCCTGCGTTGTCATACTTCTGGACTAAGGTTTCAATCAATAATGTCTTTACTGCCCCATCGAAATCTGCCGAAATCGAAAGACTCGAAATCTTTGCGTCACCTTTTCTTAGGTCACTATAACAAACAGTAAATACATCACGTTTGTTATATTGAAACATTTATTATACTCTGTTTTTAGTATTTGCTGTTATAGCGGCAACAAAAATACTCGTACATCTTCTGTAAAAATTTCAACTACCTATGAGATGCAGTCTTTTTCTTGTTCTCGAGGGAGAAACCTTCAAAAGGTACCCGACGCCGTGGAAGTGACGCTTCTTACCGCAATAAAACCTCCCCGGTGGTCGTCATCGGCGCTACTAAGAGGACTCTGGGATCTACAAAGGAACGCAACCAGAGTTCGCTGAACGCGTTGCTCCATCGGGCCCTAGGTGAGAGGCTTGGACCAACAGACGGGCAGACGAACAGGCGGACAGACGAACAGAGGGACATACGGCCAGGCGGACAGCGGAGTCTTGGCAATAAGGTCTCGTTTTTACCCTTTGAGTACGGAACCCTACATAGAGTCAAAATGGGCACTGGGTAATCCATTGTATGATGATTCTAATCATATTTAATGTTATGTTCCATTACTTAAACTTAGTTCGCGTTCTTTTTGCGACTTTGGTGGATACCTACATAAATAAGACACTGAAACAGTACCTACATTTATCGTACTTGTAATAAATAGTACAAAATATTACATCGTTAATCATGCGTGAAAAAATTATAAGAATAACCTTTACCGTATTTACTTTACATATATCAGTTTGATACGACTATTTGCTCGTGCATCCTATTTGCACGAAAGATATATTTTGACTTTTTTCTTTAACTCTGAAATATTTTAACATTATAATTCTAAAATGATATTTTGCAGATCCTAGATAAATAATCCTGCAGTCAATTTAATATTGTCTTAAATATATTCATACTTTTCATCTTTTGTTAACATAGTGTAGTCAGTTCAATTTTAACCAGTATTAACATTCGTTATACGAAGTCATTTGCAATTCGATTCGCTGTCCTTCTAATGATATCCATATTTGCATGTATTAACATAAAGCCACGGAAGCTTCCTTAAATTCTTTAGATTATACAAGTCTTTGAGATGCAAGTTTTTTACTGAGTCATAGTTCTTTAATTGCCAATTAATTGCTTCAGAGACCTATGATTTATTGTTTGATTTTTTGTAATAATTTATTACAGAAGCATTCGTATTGTCATGTCCCTGTTGGCTCGGGCTACGGTATCCCCTGCCTGTCGTAAGAGGCGACTAAAAGGGGCTTCCGGGGTTGCAGACGGCTAGAGTGGGAGCTCGAACCGTTCGGTCAGGCAATCCCGGGAAGGACGGCGGTATGCGTGGTCGCATACCGTCGTAAAGACTAGACGGAGCGGTGGGCCCAGCCGCCCATCTGGGAGGAGCCCGATGGGGCAGCGCGCTCGGATGATTCCGGTTGAAGTCGTTTCGAGATCCCGGAGTCCTCCTTTTCAGCGCCGAGGACGGTCACCGGGGGGGTTTTAGTGCGGTAAAAATCCCACATAACCCTGCGTCGCTCCCACGGCGTCGGGTACCTTTGGAAGGTTTCCCCCTCGAAAACCAAAAAAAAAAGGCTACCATCGTACCGTACCATTTACCTTGTCCTCAAAACAAGCTTCCTCTCAAAGATATATTGCATTGTTTCTTCGACGTGGTACATAAGAGATAGTGTCTAAACCGTGTTAGTAGATGTTTTCACCCATAAGGCCTTCCACAAGGTTTAACGTGAGCTACCTATTAATAACAATTAGAAGCGACGGCTTAATGTGCCCTCAAAGTAATGAGAGCGTCTATGCGAATAATTCACTAATGGTCATCCATCCAACTCCAGATTGCTCGCAAAGTCTCTTAATTTAATTTTTTTCTTAGATTTAGTAAATTGTGGCCTTCAATTGTTCATTACATTGTATTGCTTGTTCATTGAAGTAAAAGATAACTATATGATTATTTAAATATCATTTCTCCTTCATAATGTATTCGTTCAACCTTCCACGCTTTTTATGTTCTTTTTAGTCTTACTTATACTTCTAAACGAGAACCGTGTGGTTTAAAAATAGTAAAATTATACTTTTATACAAGTATTACTAAAAGTATGATAAGTAGATTATATTATATCATCTAGATTTGGGTTTGCCTAATTTACAAACAAAATCAAACTAAATTTTACTTTAGCCCAATGTTAGTATTAATGCCGGAGGGTTAAATTGAAACCCTTAGAGCGTCTTCACATTAGCGTTTCCACGGCGTAGGCATTTGTTTATCTTATTCGCACCGAGGGCATCGGTTGGTTATCTTAAACAAAATTAATTTCACGGAAATATTACTGTTGGCTTTGCTTATGAAAAGAAAATTATTATAAATTATAAGCCTTTGGGAGATTTCATACAATTTGCGATGGATGTGGTTATTTTGTGTTATAATTTACATCACATATAGAAAAGAAACTTCAAATATTTTAATAATTACTTATCAACGCCTAAAACTATTTCAACAGTTTAACGGCTACTCTGGGCTATGGATTATGGGCTAGCAATAATAGCAGAAAGAGCTTGGATTTGTACATGATCGTACATACGTGCGATGGTAGTACATTAACGTCGTGTATACGCGTTGTCGAAGTATTGTCGTGCCGATCACATTGGACTTATGACCATCGAACACCAACGCTGTAAAAACGATAGTGTGAAAGCGCTCTTAATCTCACAGATACTGTGACGACTTTTACAACTTTTAGTATAAAACTTACTTCAAAGCTGTATTTCCATGCCGAATTTGCACAAAATTTCACGATTTTATTATATTTCTGGCTGTTTTTTCTCTTTAATACAGCTGAAGCCTCTGCTGTTATGATATAACTAGTTGCCTTTCATCAAGTAGGGTACTCATCCATACGGAACAGCACTGATTAACAGTACCTACTGTGTAAAAACTTTTGATATTATATCTCTTACACCATATAGGTTTCCACACGTTTTTGTTTCTCCATACAGCTATGAATATTCATTTGAACAAGCACTAGTTTTGAGTATTTTAATTATGTTAACTCAATTTTTAAACCTTCAATTTGGATCTCTATTTTTGATTAAATATATACACAGAAATAAACCAATATTACTATATCTTAGTACTAGAAAGTAAAGCAAAGAGCTTTTCCTGTGAATATTGTAATTGCCGCAATTGAAAAAGTATGCAACATAAGCGCGAAAATTACATATATCCATAATTTTATGGGAAGAGTCCAAAGAACACAATAAAATGTTTTTTTAATTAAATGATCCGAAAAACAATCAGACTCTTAGAATATAATATTATAACCATACTTTATTTTCTTCAATATGATCTAAGTGATAAATATTCAATATCACTAATAGAAAATGCTTCGAGTATTCTTTCTTTTACCTTTCAAGATTCCCAGAAGTAGTTACTTGTACAATGAAACGAGACAAATACGTGTCGTATTGTAATGTTTTGTGTACCATAATAACTTCTCCATTTAAAGTATGTTTAACATACATCAAATGAAGTATGATATATATATATACACAAACGGTATATTTTTTTGGAATAAAATGTAATTCTCTTCTTCAAAAACATCAGGCTCAGAAAACACCATCAACAGGAGAGATTTCAAAGGTAGTGGAACTTTTCATGGTTCCAATAGCACTACTGACATTGAAGGGTGTAGTAAGGGAATATACTCGTACTTATCCGAGGTATAACAACTTAGTTCATAGGAGTAGCAATATATTTGTAGCTATCCTTAGCTTAGATTTCTAATCTTATCTGAGCTTGATTACCTTGTACGGCAATGGCCACTTACTATCAGATGGACTGCATGCTTGTTTACTACTTCAATATTATAAAGACGTTACTCTGTCTGTGCATTTGTTTATTTAATCAATATTAAGATTTTGGTATTTACAATATATAAAAGGGTAAGTAACGATTTAGATTTACCTTTTTTTTAATTTTATATTATTGCTGGAATCCTAAAATTTCAAAAATTGCAACGTTCAGCAACTTAAAAAACTATTTTACATCGAATTATTGTACGACAAATATTAACTCTACATTAACAATATGTCAGTAACGAGTATGAAGATATGAAGTTACAGGCACTTGGAACGTACTTTAGTTTAAATATAGTTAACAAACTGTATAAATTATAAATAAAACATATTAAAATTCAGCCGAAATATTGCTTGAAACTTTCCTCATTATTTCAAAGTTCCGAACTTACTGTTATAATTTACATCGCTCAGTTTACTTGGCGGTTTCCATTCAAGGGGACGGTACTTGCAACCCACATGACTTCAATTAACTTAACCAGGAAGTAACTTCTGCCGTGACACACCGAGCGGTAATTTTATCCACTGACATCTGTCGCGGGCACATTGACGTACAGAAATTTAATTAAAACATACTTTCAGAGCGTGTGCCATCACACTCTAAGTCAATCACGAAATTTAATAAAGCATCTTACGCCTTATAAAGGTAATGGATTAAATTTAATAGTAATTTGTACTCATTGTTGTAATTATCAACATATGCCTGTAGTAAAAGGAGTATAGGAATAAGTCTAATTTTTTCCAAATTGACCTTTTCTACCAAAATTGTTAGACACACGGAGATATAAAAATGCGTGATATAAAAAAGGCGTAAAAAAAGTTGAGAGATCTTCCAAAAGAGACATGTATAAGTACATCGGAAAAAATGGATTAGAAAGTAAGATAAGCAAGATAAGATAACAGTATATTAAATAAGACAAATGTTTATTAAGATTGAAAGTGTAAGCAAATAATGATTGTCATCATCAATCAATTATTACTGTCTCCTTCCAGGTGAACTCCATAATTTGCCTAGTTTATAATTGGGATACGTCACGTACCTTTGATCACTTTATGAAAATTGGATAATTAAGACTTAGGATTTCGAAAACATTACTGTAAAAATATTAAATAGTAATTGATTTTTATTTATTTCTTATTATTATTTTTAGAACGTCGAATTTTGTATGTATTACATATTCAAATAACACCTTTTCTTCTGTTGTGTCTGTTGTGTCTCATGATAGTATATGTTTTAATTTAGTATAGTTGTACCGATTATGTGTTGTAATTATCACGAATAAACTTATTTTTCTATCTTTCTTTAAAAAAAAAATCTATTTTTAACTGGCCTTTTGGCACAGTTCAAGAAAAGACGTATCTTTATTTATCCTGGATCTGATTTGTCAGAGACAAAATATCGTTGTATTTCATGTAATTTAAATTGTTTTAACGATAATTTCCTCTAACAAAGAGAAAGCTCATCTTTCTAAAATAAACGTTTTAGTACGTAAATTAGTAGACAAGGTAACAAATCGAGACAAATGTGCACTTCAGTAAAATGCACCAGTGTACACTACAGTTCGTAGTAATAGATTTAAGCACAGCTAGTGCTTCATCCGATTACGGCAGCGAGAAAGATGCAACCTTTGCTAGCGCAAGACTATTTATTGTGAACAAGACTATTCAACGCTGTGCTGTCTCAAAAGCAGTTTTACTAAACGTTAAATAATTTACAGGTAAATTTAAATGTTAAGTTAACGCTAAACGTTAAGTTTTATAAAAGAGTAATTTGTGTTAAGCTGTAATGAAGTATTGAGTACTTTGACAATCACACCTTAAAACTTAAATGGGAACTTAATTATATTAAGGTCTTTATTTCTTCATCAATTTCTAAGAATAATGTTAAGATTTTCATTCAAAATAAAAAAAAACATTGAAATAAAGGTATTGAAAAATACCTTGAATTGTAAATGCATCAAACGCATTCAATGTTAAAGCCAGAGTATTAAACTGTAAATCTCAGAGTACATTCCACTTCTTAACACAGTGAATTCCCGGTTCGAGTCTCGGTTATGAAGATTCCTGAATGAGGCATTTATATTTCCGTTCTGGGTCTGGGTGTTTGTGTGTTTTATGACGTAGGTATCTACAGTTTCCATGATACTCAGGGCAAAAACTTTTAGTAAAATAGTACTTACTTTGTAGCTATCAATACTGCAATTTCCTATAGTAGTTAAATGTTTCCTTTGATAATTGGCCATATTACTAGGAAATGGTGAGCAGTTAGCTACTTTGTAGCGTAAGCGTTTGAGGCTATTCATAGAAGCTTCATAGGTCTGCATTGTGAAAATTTATAGCAGTATAGGTAGTAATATTAAAAAAATCTACAATATTTTTACTCGAATGAGGACCCGTATATAACCATCTGGCAGCACTATTATCTCAGGGTTTCTTTATTTTTAGCTCGCTCACTTCCTATATTTATTCGGTGTTATTTCAAGCGCATTCAAGCGGCGCTTTCAAAACGCGTTTATTTCACCACAGCCTTTGAGATCGAGGTAATTTTGAATTTGCAAGAGCAAAATCTCCTTTTGATTGCAAGTTTCGTAAGATAAATCATAAAGTAGAAGTAGTCCGAAACAAAGATAGTCAGGCACTTTTCAGTTTACTTGAAGATATTTTTTTCCATTAAGAAATATCGCACAAATTTTTGATTATTTAAAAGAATTGAAGAAGCATTACTTGATTAAGCATTTCCGTCTGCATGACACCTTCGTTCTCGAAACATTCTAATTTAGTACTAAACAATATCTTTGTGTACTATGAACCTCAATTAGAATAAGCACACTTCCTTTGGATGCCGTTGAAAGCATCTAAGATGAGTAACAACATTTTTTTTATAATAATGAAGTAGCAAACGAGCATGCAGTTTTTCTAATGGTAAGTGGTTACTGCCGCCCGTGGACATCTGTAAGGAACTTCATATAGAACAAAGGTTTTATCTGAAGACTATCACATATGCGTTGCTAGTCCCGAGGACTGGCTGGTCGCCTCATATAAAACTGTGCCGGCAACCACACCCTTCCATCAAAACGCAAAGGATGCTTCACGTTAGAAAAGGTATTGTGGTGGTACCTCTCCGGACGAACTGCACTCGTTCTACCACCTTAAAAAGATTTTCTAGGCCACGCTTATATTGAGTTACGACTTTGAAGCTTATAGATAAAATATACGTAGCTATTATCTTACAAAAGACAATAGGTAAACAATAATTTATTTCATTAATCTACAGAAAAGGTATCTAAAAGTAATTATAAATAAACAATAGTACGTGATACCTTCCCAAAAATGAAGACCGTAAATAAATAGTCATGGCTTAAAATGGGTATAACCCTCGTTATTCCTCACAACTTGGGCACGTCTGAAGTTTACTTCGCCACTCAGCGATGGGAATTAGTAAATGATTTTAATTAAGATAACTTATCCATTCAGTGTAGTAACTAGTTAATGTACCATGCAATAAAGCGATTTTAAATAGAGAAGAGAATAGACTTTTTCCATTTATTTGTCCTTTTCCCATTTGGCCGTAAGTCGTGTCCCTCATGACTTAGGACCGTGATATCTGGAAGATTGAAAGCACTGCTTTTCACGGGTCACTTGTCTTGGCGGAAACGCAGAATTGTTTTGTTCATGCTTCAAGTTTTATAGAGGGACCTTCCATAAAAATTTACTATTGTATCCTATACTATATCTTAAAATAAACTTTTCTATATAGATACAAGTAGTACTTTTAATATTATAATGTGAAACTTTGTGAAAAGACGGATTTCGCTGAAATTTGACACACAGTTTATAAGCTAGATTAAAAGATACAAATTACTCTAGAGCTGCCTGAAGCGGGGACAGCCATGGTAATAGTCTAGTCTGTCATAGGTTAATTGAACCGGTTAAAGGGGTTCTGTACCATAATCTATCGGCAAAAATCACGTTTGTTGTATGAGAATAGCTCCTAAATATTTTTAGCGGGAACAGAAAAACATCATCTGTGAAAATTTCAATTGTCTACCTGTCACGGTTCATGAGACATACGCTGGTGACAGACAGACGGACAGCTAATAGGGTTCGGTTTTTACCTTTTGGGTACGGAACCCTTAAAAGAACACAGTGTAATGAAAGTGAGTGATCACTGAAATGTATCAACATACGAGACAAGTAGTATATATACAAGTTACTACTTGTATATAATACTTGTCGACTGTAGTATATACAAGTAGTAACTACTACTGTAGTGTAGTGTAGTACTACTACTGTAGTGATAATTATCTCTATCAGTATTTTTTCTTTTCATGTGTGTCAACCCATTTTTAGTTTATTTCTTTTCGCGCTATATACTCACGAGTTCAAGTGTTATCAATAAAACATCACATTTCAATTACGACTATGCTTTTTTACCTGGAATATGCTAGTAGATATAATTGGTAAAGGGTAATAAAACAGAGTGCGCGCTTTTTAATCAAACCTGAAGTTTTGAACATAATATTACCGTATTTGCATGAACGATATTCTAGGAATATACCAAAGTGCTCGGCCTAAGTATGATATTTCTTACCAAATTCAATCTCTTAAATCTCGTATCTAAGTAACGTACGGAAACGCGCTCCAATTCCCCCCCTAGAGATCCGTACTTGGCATTGGTACAATACTTCAGTGTTACTTTATTTATAGCCTGGAATACGAAGCTGATGAAAGAGGTTACTTTTCACTTAGTACTTTTCTAAGAAGAACTATTACCAAAACATTGTATAAAGTCTAATAATGTTAGCAATATTACGTTAATTTTTATTTCTATCATTATACAGTGTTATGCTAGTCACACATGCTATCAGTTGAGTTAAGCCTAATGGTTAAAACTTGCCCCCTCGATCAGGAGGTCCGAGGTTCAAACCCCAGGCACGCACCACTGATTTTTCTAAAAATTATGTGCATATTAAAAATTAATTATCACTGCTTTTCGGTGACGGATAACATCGTGAGCAAATCTATACACCCGAGAGTTCTTTAAAAAAGTTCTCGGAGGTGTGAGAAGTCTACCAATTCGCACTTGGCCAGTGCGGTGGACTATGGCCTAAACTCTCTCATTCTGAGAGAAGACCCTTACCCAACAGTGGGACAATAATGGGTTGACAATAGATGCTAGTCACACAAGCTATTCACTTATAGGTAAAATAAAATATGTGTAGGTTACACCTATATCTAACTAAAAACATTAGCGCTAAGCACCACTGTGCTTTGGTTCAAAAGGTGTAGTAAACGAGGGATAGTAACGATTCTGTGACCAACTTCGGTAAGATTGATTTTATATGGAGTTGATTACAGATATTCATGAGAGGCAGTAGCCACTTATCATCAGATAGACATGCCCAATTTTCCACTTGTGTATTATAAAAAGTAGTATCTAAGTACATCAATGGATTTTCATAACAAACGCCACGTACAGATTCTATCGTAATCTATTGATTTGCTCAAGTTACCCTAAAGATAAATTTATTTTAAAATGATTTAAATGATAAAATCCTTCAAGCTAGGTCAAGACAGATCTTTTACACGGTAGAAGTACGAAAGTGTACGAATTGCTGGATTCTTTCTTCGTAAGAAGTAATAACAGTCGTAACGATGAAAGCAGATGGCGGCCCGTGCCGACTGCTGCATAATGTGCCTTTTTTCAATCCTACTATTATAACTCCGGCAGTTCTAGGCCATTATTTCCGCAATTATTTAATTTATGCTCTAGATTAAGATTACAAATTGGAATTCTTGCATTTTGTTATGCAGTGTTAAAGGAGCCATTAACTTACATTTATATAGTCTATTACTGTTACATAATAGTAACATGAGGTTTCAAGTAGATGTCATCCATAACTTAAGACATTGGTGTAGTTTCGTACGACGGCTAATATATATAACAAAGTGAGAGTGACGTGTGAATTCAGGAAGGCCAGGAGTCTTCATTACTGTCCATTCTTGAAGATTTCAAGTAAAACACAGGAGTAAACTTCTTCGATTTATTGACACTTGAAGAGGTCCGATCGCTTCGACGGTTAAACAAGAATCTTTTTCTACCGACAGGCGCTCGCCTTTTTATAACAATGTATGGTGGGGCGACAATAACAGATTTATGGTAAACTAAATTACAATTCTAAAAATCATTAAATATTGCTAATTCAATAAACAACCAAATTTAGATCTTTAAAGTAACTAAAATAATTATTTTCGGCGACGTGTTTTTCATAAATACGCGGTGTCGCGCCGACATATATGATACTGATATGAAATGATAGCCACAAAATCGTGTCTTACCCTTAAATAAAAGTTAAATAAACCCATTATACAATTCTAATATATAAAAACAGTCCCTACCCTTATAGCCCAACACACATAGTTGAGTATACAAACACCTAAACCAGAACGCAAATTTTAAAAACCATGTATGTGTTAGGAACACTATAATCGAATATCGAACCAGATTCTTTGAACTATAGATAGGTATACCTAACGTTGTTTCATAAGGTTCGTTAAAAGCGTCTATATTATAAATATGGTCGTCTCTCAAAGGGTTATATTTTATCAAATTCGCCCACGCCTTCTATTCTGATTAAATCTGCTTACATTAAAAAGAGGTACTATAATATGCTTAGCTTTATTCACAATAAATCTATCGATTCATGATTAGATTCCTTTAAAACTTCGAACCTATTCAGAGTCCAATTATCTTTATTGAACCTACTGACTGCTATAAAGGCTTAGCTTGAGGCGGTAGGTTTAAGGACACCGAAAACTTTAGTCGAAATACTCGAAACGGAGTCGATTTAACATTGTGAAATGAATAATGCTCACCAATTCATCTCCTATCAAACGTGGGGTTTGATAGGAGATGAATTGGGAAGATACAGGATGAATATTCAAAAACATTTTTTTATCTGATTGAAGTAGCAAACGAGCATGCAGTCCACCTAAAGGTAAGTGGGCACTGCCGCCAATGGACCTCTGTAACCAACTTCATGTAGAGCATAGCTTCTATCAGAAGTCAATGACAGATGTGTTGACTACTTCTCTCGAGGACTGGGATGGTCGCCTCATATAAAAAGTGTGCCGGCAACTAAACCCTTTCATTAACGCAAAGAAAACGCAAGAAATGCTCACGCTAGAAATAAGTATGGCGGTGGTACCTTACCGGTCAAACTACACTACTTCTACCACCTGGTAACGTGGTACTTAGTAACCATCTATATTTAATAACGAAACCTATGAAAAATTTAAGCTTCCAAATCTGTCTTATTACTCGTATACTTCATTATTGGTATACATCATACGTTAAATAATATATCTGTAGGCATATACTTATTTTAATATTTGATACAAATCCAATATAGACGACATCACATGTATGTACAATAAATCGGAATACATTTTAGAGTAGCAATTCGTAGCTACTATTAATATTATAATATTAATCTAAATGTATGACTTGTTTTGCTACATTGTATTAGCATTAAAATATTAAAACATGATGTGAAAATTGTGAAATTATTTTGTATAAATGTTGAAGAAAATAAAAGTTTTTGAACTTTTTATCTGCGTTATTGTTACATCTATGCCAGACACATTTAAAATAGTGATCTATACGAGTAGTCTAAATTTAGACATCGAATTTCCAGTCGTTTAAAAATAATTTACAAAAAAATACTTTCCGCATAATAGAAATTATCAAATCTGACCATTTCCAATACAATATTTAGTGCTCGCTGATATTTACCAGCAAAAATTTTAACCGCGAGATAAAATTTTCAATCGATATTCGGCTCGCGTAGAATTTTGCGAGGCAGGCGAATTTTCGTTTTGTTTTTCTTTTGGATGAAATAAAAGAGAACGGCACTAAGTTCGGTAAAGGCTTGGAAAGGCACACGGCGTGAGTTATATCCCAACTGCCCTGTAGATTAGTGTGCCTTTGGTAAATGCCGAATTTAATATACGAACTGCTGTCCTATATTTTTTTATGGAATAAAATATTTTCCACCTGAAGCATTCTGTATCAGTGAACTTTTAGGCTAAACAGAAAATAGGAGAAAACTCTAAATATATAGTTTTATTTTATATATGTGATATATTTACCGATACCTGACCATCTTCTGACCCAAAAATGCATGAAGAAAAAATACTATCACGTAGGTTAGGTACAAATTTGATGCCTTATTATAATTTGATTTCAAATATTTACACTTAATCTATGAATCTACGGTTAAAGTAATTGTTATATTATGATATTGAAGTAGCTAACGAGTATTATTGTCTCATTGACGACTTACGAGTCAGAACCCAGAAAAACAAGGTTGCGGTTATCAGGAATTCGTACCTACCCTCAGTACAAACATTATTTATTTTAAAAATGCATTTTATTTGAAAAGTTACAATTGCACAGTAAACAGAAATAAGCATTTACGAGAGTCCAATCATGAAATCGCGCGATATTTTAAGCGATATTTCATTTGGAATGCGAAAATTTAAGTGCATTGCGAGTGGCTGAAAAATATTAAATTTATTATGTCATAGGAAAAATTGAACACGGAGTGTCGTTATTAAATCAGACGTGTACACCAGGTGTGGCGCCGATATTGCGCGCCTCGAGAATGTTTTAAAATATAAATAGGCAAGTAACAGTGAAAATATCGAATTTCGATCAAAAAGATATATTTTTCTTCTGTATTCTTCTATAAACGTTGGTTAAAAATGTATATCACAGAAATTGACGTTATGCGTATATTGTTCATAGAAATGTAAGGAAATAATCGATGAACAAAAATATTGCTTCGAGGCTTAAACATTTCAATTCTACGATACAAATTATGTTCTATAGTTAAGTATTTTCTTACATTAAATAGTGATTTAGATATACTTAGACTACTTTTTTATCTGATTGAAATAGCAAACGAGCAGCACGGACTGCATTCCACCTGATGGTAAGTGGCCACTGCCGCCTATGGACATCGGTGTGCAACTTCAAATAGAACATGGATTCCATCTGAAGTTTAAAGTGTGCCTGCAACCACACTCTTCCATCGAAACGCAAGAAATGCTTCACGTTTAAAATAGGTGTGGCGTTGGTACTTTCCCGGTTGAACTACGCTGGTTCTACCATCTTCAGAACTCTTACAATAAAACTTTAGTTGTAGTCATAATTCATTGTACATGAATAGCAACATTAAAAATATTTTTGATCGTTTCCTGTTTAATTGATCCTCATAGTTGCCGATGTTCTAACCACTAATTTGCGTAGTAAAATTATATTTTAAAGAATACTCGGTATTATTACATTACTATACAAGTACCGAATCCCATCATTAGTATCGAATGTATTAAATTCAGGCCCTAACGCGGCACTCAATCACTTTTATTTCAGTTCACATTTCATACATCAAGTAGGGTTCATATGATTGTAATATGATTGCCTTCGCTTAACGTTCGATCTTCGGAAGATATTGGGAGTTCTTGTAAAAATACTCCCTCTCTAAGTACTATTGAAATAGAACCTTATTGCTGTACGACATGCACCAATGCCTGCGCTAAGGTTGAGCGAACGCTCGAAATCAAACCTATTTTTAGAATGCGTCCTATGTGATTTTCACTTTTGCATTTGAAATTTTAAATCGAGCTATATTTTTTATATGTTACGCGTTGTTAGTACTCTGCTGGTTTGAGTTATAAAAGTTTGATATAAGAATGAACGAGTAAGAGTAACAATTTTGCCTAATGCCTTTGGTAATCATTAGATTGAGGGCTAGTTTGTGGTATTAGTTGAGACAATTTAATTTTCACTAGAATACTTCAATGATAGAAAATATAAATCAGTATATTATATTATAATGTAGTAAGGTAATAAATTAATAAAAAAGTCACTACAAAAATCCATATCCATTCACAGGAGAGGCTTGTACCCAACAGGATAGTAATGGGTTAGATAATGATAGGATTAAATGTCAGATTATTCTGCGACATATTACCTGTATACAAAAAATATAGTTAGTTTTATTCACGTTTTATAAACGCCGTCGCATGCAAATAAATTATAAAAACTATTCATATGCACTGAACATGTTTTTTTAACAATTATGTCTGAATTAAAACTTGTATTGGTAAAAGTAAACTATTATAAAAATAACTAATATAAAAATATGATTTTTTAAACTAAGTTATTCCCGCCCGTCCCTGTAGTTCCGGGATCAGAATAGGGCTACGGGATCCCCTGCCTGTCGTAAGAGGCGACTAAAAGGGGCTTCCGGGGATGCAGGCGGCTAGAGTGGGAGCTCGAACCGTTCGGTCAGGCGATCCCGGGAAGGACGGCGGTATGTGTGGTCACATATCGTCGTAAAGACTAGACGGAGCGGTGGGCCCAGCCACTTATCTGGGAGGAGCCCGATGGAGCAACGCGCACAGAGGATTCCGGTTGCGGTCGGACCGAGTACCCGGAGTCCTCTTTATAGCGCCGAGGACCGCCACTGGAGGGGTTTTAGTGCGGTAAAAATCCCACATAACCCTGCGTCGCTCCCACGGCGTCGGGTACCTTTTGAAGGTTTCCCCCTCGAGAACAAAAAAAAAAGTTATTCCCGCTGCTTTGCCCGTTTCGCTCATATGTACCAAGGTAATGAATATCCTGTATTTTTTAGTAGGTCAAAAACAATGTGTGTGCCAAATTTGACCAAACTTTAACAAACTTTCCCATTTATATTTTTCATGATGTCGTACATCCATCACACAGCACAGTACGTACAGTGTCGTCGCGTACTAATCATTCAGAAATATTACGTCACACCGTTCTACCCTACTTTGTCATTATTGCAATACAGGATTAAAAATAAATATTCTTAATTGAAAAGTGGAAAAGAATAAACTTCGTATTATTATAATATACTCTTTTTGTTCAACTGAAAAAAATCTGTGGGATTTTTTTGGGTACTCTATGTAAAATAAATTTTTAAATATCAGTTTATTATTATAACGTCGCTATATCTTATTTAAGCCAAGTAATGAACCAAAAATGTGCACAATAAACTACAAAATGTATGATGTGTATGTAAGAACTTTAAATAAAATTTTTTACTTATTCCATATTCATCCATCCATCCCTCAGCCTTTGAAAGTCCACTGCTGGACATAGGCCTCCCCTAATCTGCGCCACTTCGACCGGTCCTGAGCCATCTGAATCCAGCGGTTACCCGCCGTCTTCTTCAGGTTATCAGTCCACCTGGTCGGGGGGCGGCCTGCACTCCTTTTGCCCAGACGTGGTCTCCATTCGAGGACTCTTCTACACCATCGGTTGTCTGTCCTACGAACGATGTGGCCTGCCCATTGCCACTTCAGCTTACTAATTTTGAGAGCTATGTCGGTAACTTTCGTTCTCCTACGGATTTCATCGTTACGAATTTTGTCACGCAGGGAAATACCAAGCATAGCTCTATTCTATATTCACTCGAATTTAATGTTGTCACTGTATACAAAATTGGTTGTGAAGGCATTTTAAAGATTTGTATATTTCTTTAACAGGGTTGTTACTCAACTTTACAGACTCTCCTAAAGACAGTACATTAACAAGATTCTGTATTATAAATCATATAAAAATATGTTAAAGTCCTGTTATTTTCTTAATTTATTATTTCGTATGCCAAAGCGGCCTGCTGATTAATACTGCATACTGATCTGACAAGTAGAGCATCGAGGCTAAGATCAACTTAATTAATTATTATTTACGTTTCCAGTTATCTATATTTTCTAACCATTATATTATTTGTGTATTTTAAATCGTAAATTTTTTTGTGTTACTAGGTCTTACCCGTGGCTTTGCCTGCACGGTCAGGGGGAATTAACATTAGCATTTGATAGTGTGATTCAGAGCTTGCAAATGAATATCTCATGGGAATGAGAGAGCGCGGTAAAAAGTAGCCTACGTCATTCTCCGCCCTCCTAACTATAAACCAAGCTTATAAACCATATCATATATTAGCTTTGTGGCGACGAAAAAGAGGAACAAACAAATACACTATCACATTTGTAATATTAGTATCCATGAACAACACTGAATTTTTGTTTTTTATTTGATAAATATAGAGATATCGTGTATCTATATTTTAGCCCTATTCTTTTTGTAAATATAATCGTGTATACAGAAAGAGAAATAATAGATCATTTAAATCTAGTATTGCATGTTTATATATGTTTTGTTGTTATCAGATGATAAAATACCATCTTATTTCTTGCTTATAATCAAATTTTTTATCATAATATCTATGTAAATATTAGAATTTCACTTTCGAGTACATTAGGGGCATTGAGCGAACGTAAAGGAAACTGGCATGTCCATTTACATGTCCGCTTGCGTTATCGAAAACTACTTACCGCGGTCATGCCTTGATAGGAAATTGTAGCGGAGTAACACTGCGGGAGTGAAGTCCGCTATCCTTTATATCAGTATGATGATTATATAGTCTGCGGTTTCAAGCAAAGCAATTTAAATTTAAAGTGTACAGTCACCCGTCCCATCGGTCGAAATTCGACTGTAATTTAAATTAAAAAACTAAACTTTATATTGTCCAAAGTAGTACGTTTATTATTTATGTGTTCGTGACAAATGCACGGTAGTGTGTGTAATGTGTTTTTTTTTTATTTTATGCATGTTTTATGCATTATTTGAAAAAAATATTAACATTCTGCACTCCTTCTCTACGTCCACCATAACTGTGAAAAATTTCATACTAATCTGTCCGCGATATATTACTTAAAAATGCGTCACAAGTTTTAGCTTCACGTATTTATAAAATAATAAGTTTAAATTTAAACTATTAAAAATAATTTTAGTTTATTTTTTTGCTGAATCAAATTGAATGTCAATTTTTTAATATATAAAACTTATTAAAATCTTTATTTAATCACACCAACATCTTACAATCAATACATACTTTGAAACAAATCTATTTACACTATATACAAAACAAAATATTAAAAATAAATAAAACATATTTTTTTAAAAAAGTAAATATTGTTAAAGAAAATAAAAAGAAACTATAAATAAAACAAAGAGTCCATATCACTGCCTCTTGGGAGAGTCCCAAGAACGCTGGCGGCGTTACCTCTTTGAATGGCCAAACTGATTCTTTGGCCAAAATACGCACCAGCCCTTGGGTCTCCTGAAGCGTCAACCAGTCGCGACGATAGTTCTTTGCAGAACCGTCGTGCTTCTGGCCCCCATGGACCTAAAGTCTCTACCGCAAACGGCACAAATATGTAACCTTCCCCAAGAGCTGCATATTTGCGCCGCTTAGCAGATTCGGCCGTTTCTGCCGCACCACATGCTCGCGTCGAGGTCACCGATATATGAGATGGAGCCAGCGTATCAACGCAGGTTGCATCCCATACAAGTGACCTCCCCTGTTTCCAGGGAACGAGTGTCATACCGTCAGGCCTCTTGCCATCGTCACGTGCTATACCATTCGGCTCAAGGATAGCCGGCACGTTGACGGTAACAAGGGCCCTTCGGATGATGTCGTTGACGCATGCGTGGCGCGACAAACGGCCTGCACTTCGGCGGCAAGACAGTCCATGATGGCCAAACTGGGTGACGCTTTCCCCACACAGACAGCGGTGTGGCTCGTTTGTTTTTACACCTAAACGCAGGCAAACACAAATGGAAAAACTTAAATCATCTAAAAACGTACCTAAGTTATATGATGGTAAAGCCTGCAACCAAAATCCTGACTCCTTTTCAGAGACTGAGTTTATTTTTGAATTTAAGGACGAATTTATTAACGAGGTATTTTGATGTTAGAAGGCAGTTAATTAAGAACCAATATTGATTTTACTTAGCTCAATATCATTGAGCTAAGATTTAAATGGCGCTTACTTCTTATAACAAAATGTAGTGTGTATATGCCGAACATAAATACATACATCCTTCGGTCTTTTGAGGCCCACCTATATATATACATCGGACATAAGCTTCCTTAATGGAGATTAAGAAGAAGTTATTGCTTGCTGTCGACATTAGTGGGCGTGATCTTACTTAGCAAGATGTTTCTTTCCATCTCGGATTTTGTCCCTTAGTCGCCTCCTACGACATCAATGACGTTCGTGTAACCTTGTAGTTCTGAAGCTAAGAGGCAGTGGTGGTATTCAAGACCGGCACTACACAGCACATAATTCTTAGAACAAGTAAATAATATAAACAAGAAAATCATAGGAATTCGCAGACTTTCAAATATGTATCCTAGAATGGCGTGGCTTGCTTCACGGCTTCAGCAAGATGTAACAGAGGTACGCAACAGTGGGACATATCATACAGTTGATTCCATTAGGTATAATTCCATTATTAAACGCTTTCTTTCTACACTCATAGCCCCACACTAGGATTTTCTCCTGTGTCGTGGTTGCCATGGACACACACAAAGACGAATACACAAACACCCAGACCCAGAACAAGAATCTAAACTCATCATTCAGATACCTGTCTGTCCGGGAATCGAACCCGGGACCCACTGCGTGTCAAACCGGTACGGGAACCGCTGCGCCACGCGCGTCGTCAATTATAATCGTAAATCTCTTCTACTCCTTTCCTACTAATTTGAAGTCACAGTTTAAGCATACTCTTTCATTAATTAATTCGCTTCAAAGTTTTTAATCAATTTGCATACTGATGTATGACTGAAACAACAGTAAAAGAACAGTTCAAACTTTGTAATTAAAAAATTTAAATACTATGGAGTTCTTGCAATCGAAGTGAACATCTTTGAAGTTTATTTCAGCTTTCATAATTTTGATATTATGCATTTTGTAAATGAGTAGAGAAGATAGACGAATTGAAGAAGAAGATACACGCTTTCTACACTCATAGCCCTACAGTAGGATTTTCTCCTGTGTCGTGGGTACTATGGAAACACACAAGACGTATACACAAACACCCAGACCCAGAACAGGAATCTAAACTCATCATTCAGATAACTGTCTGGCCGGGAATCGAACCCGGGACCCGATGCGCGTCAGACCGGTATGATAACCGCTGCGCCACGCAGGTCGTCTAAATAATTCTAGATAAATTATATGCCTACAGGATAAAACAAAATAATACTTTCAATAAATAATTAATATACCTATCTAGGCTGCAACCTATTTTATTTTCCAATAGCGGATATAAGAATCTAATGTGGAAACATTAGTGAAAAACCTGAAGCATAATGCTCCTGACTGCGCCGAAATTAATCGGCGAAGGAAGTACGGAACAGTAACCAAATAACATTAAACAATTTTGAAAATAGCCAAAAAGGTTTGACAAATGCTGCGAATTGATAGCGAGTGAGACTGTGGCCTTAACGTGGTTCTGAAGCACAAAAGCGAACATGATACAAAAATTTGCATGATATGTATTTACAAGCAGCATAGTCTTGCGCACTTACGACTTTATAAATGTGGACCGTAAATATTTGAGAGTAGTGATAGCGTAATAGTTGCAACTCGCTTTCTAAATCGGAAGGTCCGATATTCAAATCTTTGCAACACGCACATAAAATTCGTGAGGAAAACTACACGCCTGTGAATTCTCTAAGGCGTTCTCAAAGATGTGGTACCAATTTGCACGTAGCCATCACGATGGATTATGGGCTAAAACTCTTTCACCACGATATCCCTGCCTAGCAGTGGGACAATAATGGATTGACGACAAAATATTTTTAAGGATCGCAGTTTGTATCGCCGGGATGATCAATCAGACGTATTCATGCTGCGGTTTACGATAAATACCTATCTAGCGTAGAACTGATAAACGCTAGTCGCATAAATCTTCTAAGCGTGATTTATACCCCAAGCTATTTTGGTTTTAATATAAATCATCTCTTAAGCTGCATATTCCTTGAACAAGTTGCGCTTGTTAGAATCGGTTTTCACCTGCTTATCCCGTCGTCCTAATTGATTTCTACGCCTTCGACTATTATTGCATTTATTATTAAAAAACTTAATGTAATAAATTTATATTTAAAGAAAAATATTTTTAACAACGCTACTAATAATAATATATATATACTACAAAAAAAAAAATTCATACCTGTATAATGGGTGCGCATCAAATATACTTAATTCAGGGTGGTAAAACCAGTGTAGTTCGACCGAGAAAGTGGCGTTGGCCACATCTATTTCTAGCGCGAAGCATTTCTTGCGTTTCGATAGAAGGGTGTAATTGCCGGCATACTTTCACACGAGGCAACCATCATAGTCCTAGAGAGTATCAACGCATCTTTGATTGATTTCAGATGAAACCCAGGTTCTTTATGTAGTTGATTACAGCTGTCCATGGGCGGCAGTGACCACTTACCATCAGGTGGATTTCATGCTAGTTTGCTACTTCAGTCAGATAAAAAAAAAGTAGACAACCTCCTGTTGGAGTTAGAATTGAGAATTAGACGAGCTTACCTGTAAGTGAAGTCTGATTCTAATTTTATGAATGGTGATCTGAAATATAATTGAGTTTACAGTGTAGTAATCTTGTCCACACTCCGCCGGCACCGCGGTTGTTTAGCCTAATTAAAAAAGATTTTTTACGGCCAAACACCATACGTCATCTATGGACACTGGCAACACCGAATTGTCACTTGCTTTAGAGAGTATTATTTCCCCTTGCTATCCTTGATGATATCCATTTCCTCATCAAGGAGACACTTTACTGTTTACTGTTGAATTATATGATTTAATAATGTAATTGAGTTATATTACATAATAAACAGTTATGAATTATAATATGTTTTATTGTTGCAGTTTGGGTATCGATTTATTCGATTTGGGTGGGTGGGTGATTATATTTCAGATCACCATTCATAAAATTAGAATCAGACTTCACTTACAGGTAAGCTCGTCTAATTCTCAATTTTATTTCATGGTGATCTGAAATATAATTGAGTTTACAGTGTAGATGTTTAGAGTCTGCTGCAACAATATATATATTTAATGGAATTAAACTAATTCAAATAATTAAACATTTATTGTTACGGTATCTTATGGGTAAAAGATATTCTAAAATCCATAATAGGGAAACTCACATTAAATATTTACAATATAATAACTAGACATAGTGAATGCCAATGATGACAATCAATATGTGCTTTACTAAAAAAATGGTTTAATTTAATACTGCGAAAGGCAGTAATAATGATTAATTTAGGAATGTCTAGTGCTATTATGTCTTAACATCCACAAATCTTGATGAAACAAATGTGATAGCCTAATCATAATGCATTATACAACATTTGTAAATAGAATTGAATTTAATGGATAATTTCCTTGTCTAGATAATATTGTTTTCCTTTCTGTATTAAAAATAGAAAAAGAAAAATAATTGCATTACATAAATTTTATAAATAATGTCATAATATATGTATACAACTATGTAAATAATTTTATATAGAACAAGCTTAGTACACATATTATTTGACACATTAATAGTAATTAATGTGATCAAGTTGATCTCAATAAGAACCTATCCTGCAGTAAATCTCAAAAAAATAAAATTATGTCATAATTTATTACAGCACTTCCGAACTATTCAGATCAAATTAGATCTGGTAAGTATGTATGTATGAACTACAATGTAAATTTAAATTACTTATCATATGGCTGTATACTAAGCATATAAAAGTATTATCCATATGTGTACAGATAATAGTTTATTATAACTGTCTAAATTCATTGCTAGTAAGTATAATTCCCATACTATCCTATACATATATATAAATGAATGATCTAAAGTTATCTTTTACAAAGCTGGTCTTAGTGCTTATTGATACACTCCTTGATTATTTATGAATAGGTAGAATAATATATATTTGTTTATATAGTAAAGGATTCTTAATGCTTAATAACCAATTTGTTATATGCTGAACTTATGTAGTCTTACTTGTACATATGTTGGTTATATTTTGGCAATATTAACTTAAATATGTATAGATTCAAATAGTGTATCCACATGATTATAATGTGTATCAAGCCTCCGTGAGGTGCATAATAAGTTCCAGCTGTAGTGTTAATAAAATATTCATACCTTTCAGTAATATGTATTAGATGTTAGTTGTATTATCATTCTTAATGTATATAATATTTTCAGTCCCCATAGTACTGAATTGTTTTAACTCTCATGAGGTCATTCAGTACTGCATGGTGATTTAGTTAAACAGTTTTACTTACATGGGGTATGACTTTTATAGTCTATTAGGATCCCTGAAGACAGGAATCCATTGCTCTTCAATAGTTACATACATAATGACTGACAATAATAAAGTTGTTACTTATATATTCTTCATGTTTATCATTTTTGTATTAATGCAGATCATTCCTTTATATTTTGACATATATTTTCCCATATTCCAGTCCGAAGAAGTTTCACATCTTATGAATCCATATGAATGAAGCGATGTAGCACTATTTTCCTGGAAAATAAAAAGATGTAGTGATGTTGAAATATCAATATGTATAATTATTATAATTTCCTCTGTAAATTCCACCAGTGTTTGATTTGTATACTAAATACACTGACATCATATTTGTTCTCCTGTTTTAAATCCCATACAGACACCTAGTGTTCAAACTCTGTGCCTCTGCAAAATATTTAGGTAATCACTGGACCAATATACAGAAATGTAATAACATTATTATTATTGTATTATAATCACATACATGTTTGATGTGAGTTTGTAATGCAAATAATGTTCCGTTACTTAAGTTTTGCTAGCAAACAAAGCAGATTTGTTTTTTCATTTTTTTTTTTTTTTTTTTAATATTATTATTTTTCCTCAAACTAAAATTTAAGAGACTGGGTATCTTCATAAGATTGCCCTATTTGTATGTCAGAGTTAATGGTCTGTTACATAATATGCTAATTTGATGACAAGTGCCTAAATATACGATAAATGTTGTTATCTGTAACCAATATTGCTAAATGAATTGTTAAACTGTTAATTTGAAATTAAAATTAGTTTACTAGAGATGGTATGAGATTTGTATATTTAATTTCTATATACTTGTGATGCTGGTGGAATTATACATCATGTTATTATCGTAATTATGTTTTACAATGATGTAAGTAGGGATTATTTGCAGATGTTAAACTTATCCCATAAGTTATAAGACTGAGTTTCCAGCCCTGTGATTATTCCTGACCATTAAATATGAAGGTATGACAGTCTAAATCTGAGTACAATAGGTGTAAGCATATATTTTCATTATTGGAATTAACTATTTCTGTAAGTTAATTATATGCTCCAGAACCAGATGATGGTGTCATTTGAAATTTTATTATAATTATGACAGTCTTTTGTCTCCCAGGAAAGTCTCCAGAGGTAATTTCCACTGTCAACTATTACATTGTAGGTATTTATGGAGTTAATTAACTTTAAATGGTTTGTTCCAATTAAATACTTCTAACTTGATTTTACTTCGAACACAATGCTAAGGTTATTTGCAATATGGGTACTTATATGATATAGGTAACTGTCATTAATATTTTTCTTTACACCCTTAGGACCCTTAAGACTGTACTGAAGTACTGATATAGATTTTGGTTTAATGTACGAAATCCAACTTTATATAACTGCAAAGTTTTATCTTTGTGACATGTACATGTAAGTCAGTAAAAATTAAATTCCATGAAACCCATCTACATGGATAGCATATTCATTGATAAGCCCAATGAATGTGCCTGCTTGAACTTACTGGTAGATCAGATTAGGTAGAGGTAACTGTAGTCCCATCTATGACCTAATTTATTCTGCAGAACCAATGCTGTGGTAGGGATACTACAAAATAGATAACCTACTACAGTCAGAAATCTGAAAAAATAGCATTAACTTCACTTTATATTGCTGCAAAAAGAATAATTTTGTACATATCCCAGTCACCTGATACATATAAAATGTTGTTTATTCTGTTGTTAACCAAATATCTTCTTTCTGGAATGGTTAATGTTAGTGGTTTTATTTTAAATACCCGTACCTGTCACAGGTAAATACTTCTGATGAGTTTCATTGAACTGAACTTTGTTGTATTGTAAATGCAAATTTTATAAATTAGAATATGTTTTATCACTTTCCAGTTCAATTTTTAACACAGTAGATGTAACTCAAAAGTATCAGAAAAGTATATTGCTTTATATTTATGTATAGGTCAATATCAACCAATATTTATTCATTTTTACACACTAGCACAACTACTATTACAGGTAATATGAATGCAATAGTATTACAATATATCACTTCCATGTTTAAATATACTTTGTAAAGTTATTTAATGAAGTAAAAATTAAGTTCCAAGCAATTGTAGAATAGTAATGCAGATATCAGACTTCCAGAATGATTCTGTTGCATGAATATAACATTAATGCTGTCCGGTGAGCCTCGTTAAGATTGTTATATTCTAAGTTACGTTTGCTTTGAAGTTAATACACCTGTTATAGAATAACTATTTTTATGTATAAAATTAAACCCCATTTATTGTTATTTTATACTTGTACTAAATATTCCATTACAGTATATCACTTGTACAGTTGCTACCCACAAGTTGGCCAATTTTAGAGATCTCAGATGGTTGAAAGTTTTCCATATAGTATAGGTACCAATGTCCCCGATGTGGATAAACTTTTATTTATC
This sequence comes from Spicauda simplicius, assembly GCA_949699795.1. Classification (NCBI taxonomy): domain Eukaryota; kingdom Metazoa; phylum Arthropoda; class Insecta; order Lepidoptera; family Hesperiidae; genus Spicauda; species Spicauda simplicius. The sequence goes on along the minus strand of OX453066.1, from coordinate 13,633,824 downwards.
TCTTTTGACAGTAGCCACATGTTTTTGTGTTGCAATGGCATCATGAAGGCTTTCTGACTCTCTTAATGGTTACTTAATAATGTAAGCATGACAGAGCTAGTTTAATGTTCCATTAGGTATAGCATGGTGTAGGTCATCCATGGATAGCAAACCTTTCCTTGTGCTGTGTGATTGCTTGTACAGATAGAGTAAAGTAAGCATTCAAGCCATTTGTCACATAAAAATGTTAACACAGGTATCTCGTACCCAATGGCGAATGAGAGAACCGTTTAGTGTCAACAATGTAACACTAAGAGTATCTCGTACTCGACGGTCCAGGTGCGTTTCATATTCACCATTTGCCACATAGATATGTTAGCGCAAGCATCTCGTGCTTAATGGTAAATATGAAAACCATTTTGTGTTGGCAATGCAACACACGAGTATCTCGTACTCAATGGTTATGGTGAGCAGTGTTTTAACACATTTGCTACCTGAAAACAATATTACAACTTGCATGCTCCTTATACCTGAAGACAATATCACTTTAGGTACCTACCTATATTATATTCATAGCACTATTTTTTGTCGAATTGATACGAGCACCTCGTATTTTGTGACTCTGGTGCGTAATATATAAAAATATTTGTTGCATATTAAGTTAAGTATATTGCATTTTATTCATTATTGAATATTAGCAAAATATTGTGTCAATAAATTGACACAAAATATCGAGTGAGTACTTTATTAGTTCTGACGTTACAGTTCCAAGTCTGCTTACAGAATTTGTAACTTGAAGTACGGGTTTTGAAGTTATTGTTTATTATATTGTTCACACTTATGTATTGTTACTATTACAGTAAATCATTATTTTCTTACATACCTTTTTGTTGAAACATAACCAATGAATCCTCCGGTCTGAGAAATTGCTTTGTAGAGTGCTGCTCCTGCGATTTCCACTATTCCGTCCTGGCTTTTCTTTGTCACTTTCCATTTTCTTCCATTTTTCCATAAGTTTTGTTTAGTTTTACACATTTTACAAAACTTTGAAAAAATAATAGCGCGATGCCATAAAAGCGCGAAAAAGAAGTGACAATTCGGTGTTGCCAGTGTCCATAGATGACGTATGGTGTTTGGCCGTAAAAAATCTTTTTTAATTAGGCTAAACAACCGCGGTGCCGGCGGAGTGTGGACAAGATTACTACACTGTAAACTCAATTATATTTCAGATCACCATGAAATAAAATGGTTTCACTAAACTAGTTATATGTATATCATCCAACACGTGTATGCAAAATTGGTTAAGATGAAGTGGTTTAATATTCAGTAGCAAAATGTTTGTCTCACCTACGTACGTTACTAATAAGTTAAATAAACTCTCCTAAAAACATCACCTTGAATGTGGTTGCACAAAAGCCTTAAAGGAAATCTAATTTTCACCTTTGAAAACTCAGGCTTGGTTCAAGTTTGTTTATCGATTCAGTACACGAAGCCAATCGGCAGTCGTTTCGTAGCTCGTAGACTACGAATATTGGCTAGGACAATTCCCAGGGACTAACGTGTGTACTCGAATTGATTGGCTTCTTTAAATAACACGTAACAATTGAAGCAGCGTGGTGGATATTGCTTACCTTGCCCAGGTTTGAGTCGTGTTTCGTACCCAACAGCGAAGCCAAAAGGGTTGTTGGGACCAGTACGGCTCATTACATGACTATTGATACTATAGGTATCGACTCAGGTGTCAAAGTGACATGGCTATATAATTTTTCACGGCACCTGCGAACTGAAATGAAGTGGAATGGGATGTTTTTTTTCTATTATCTTAACAATATGGTTAAAAAAATCTAAAAAAAAAAGAAATGTAGTAAATCGGCCTTTATTAAAATGTAATATTATAACACTATTATGTTTCTATTTCGTTCCAAAATCGAATGTAAAATAAAATAAATTGTTATAAAAACAGTAAAAACCAACTGCAAATTTCAACTGTCAAAACAATCAACTGTCATTTCTAGCGATCTGTCGGTTTTTAAGCAGACCAGTAATTTGCTTTAAAATTTTAACAATTTAACAGGTCTCCTATACAAATGGCTTATAAAAAATATTTTTTTATAAGCCAAGGTAAATATGCCTTGCACTGTCCGCTACATAATGCAAAGTTATGGAAGCAAGCCTTTTCCTGCCCGAACGGACGATGAACACAATATCGTATGATATTCGATTGTTGCCAATTGTAAACATCTTGGCATTTTACAATACAATATACAAATAAAGTTTTCGAATATTTATGAAACTGTATTGGCAAGGTTACATTATTTGTATTATACATCTGTAAACAAAAGGGAAAAATATATTTGGCATAATATATATTGTTATTTAACTGACTTCGTTAGGCGGGTAATGTTTTTCGAGCGTATGTACCTACTTATGTATGTATCATATATGTATTACCCTTTCTTTGGCGCGCCCTGAAGCCTGAATGTCTTGACAGATTTTAATATGTGAAGTGTCTTTGGATTTATCTCAACTGTGAGAGTAAAATAGACTATAGTATTTATAAATATGCTTTAAAAAACGAAGAAGGAGTTATTGTCACAATAATATGAATATTTGATATTCAAAAGTGGTAAAAGAGGATCCCTGTTGTCTTTCAAGAAATTTGCAATGTGTAGGTTGATTTAAGAGACACTACGATAACTTTATATTTTACTGCCTTATAAAAGTAATCAACGCTAATCTATTTTAATTTGAAGGAAAGTTTAAGGGAAAAATACGTATCCCAGCCATTCCAAGTTACTTCTCTGAGGTAGTAACACGTCTAGCTAGCACGTCAGGCTAGTCTTAGTTAAGACTGGTCTTGTCTGAGGTAGATTGCTGTTGTCCGTGGGTAGCAAAGCCATCATTAGTGGAAATGCGTGCTACAATACCCAAAATAAATATAAATTCTGAAACTACAACATAAACTTATATAGGTATTCTCCATCTATTTTTAAAGTTCGGAATCCTGTTTTTCGACGATACTGACAGGAAAAACACCGTCAATTAGGAAGACGATAAATTATAAGGGAACGTGACTAAAATACTAAGACGATTAAAAAGAAACAAAATTTAATACTTATCTATTTAAAATACAAAATACCGAAAATGACTTATTGAAATCTGTGACGAAATGAGGTATTAAAAATATCTACGTACGAGTCTGAAGCAGCAATCCATCCTTTAAGATGCAACTGCCGACCTAGATATATACAAACAACTTCATGTATATGGCTAGATTTTATAGCATTTTGATTGTACTTGGGCTTAATTTCAATGTCCAAAAATAGTACAATCGCACACTTCACTACGTGCTTTTCAAAAAACTAACTTTTTACTACCGGTTAGTACCATGTTTTCCTATTGCTTCACGTTTCGTTGTAACATAACTTTACAGTAATCTAACGCTATACGATTTAAGCCACTAGTTCAAACGGACAATTATGATATACAGCAATCGCCCCGCCCCGCCTGCACCAAAGTGCAGAGCTGCATCCAATGTGAAAACGTGCAAAACCTAGTAACCTAACTCTCAACAGATATATACTAGATATTACTATAGTTCGAGTTCCATGCTTCAGTTTCGCAACAAATAGGGACAAGAAGTAAGTAATTAGTTGCTAACATGTTAAACTAGGTATATGTCTAGAGGTTGGACGCCGCAGGCACCACCGCTACACCTATTCTAATAACAGCAGTGTTAAGCATTGTTGTGTTCTAGTTTGTAGAGTGTAGTATTAAAAGACGTTAAAAGGAACGTATGCTACGCTGGAGAAGCAACGTAGCTGAGGATTAAACTTAGCTAGGATGAGTCCAATCTTGGGTTGGTTTTAGATATTCGTACCAGCAGTAACCACTTAGGATCAGGTGAACCGCATATCCATTACCTATTCTTATAATATGTACATAAAATGATATGTAAATCAACAGGTTCATTACATATCGTAAAGGTAAATCATTTAAATCGCTTAAGAGTTACTAGGTAATTGTACAACACGAAATATTGGAAGTAATTTCTTTCGTCATTTCTATTCTAAATGTTTATATGATGATGAATGAATGTTCTATACAAATATTCCACAACAATAATAGAATATTTAAAGTTTGTTGCATAGATAAAACATGTATAAATAATATAAAGTAGGATTACTGCAGATAGATACCTATTCTCATCTTTATGCGTACAACTTGGAGTTTTCATCTCGTTGCCTACAAAGCTCTTACTTAGAGTATTACGTTCTGCCATAAACAGTGAAGTAAAATTAAAAATTTACGTCAAAATCCAGTACAGTGTTAGTGCGAGAAAATAACAGGAAAATACCTGAGTAACAAGACAGGGAAACCTAATTCGCAAGTTACGGAATATTATCATTTTGCCAAATGAGCCATCGTACCGAGAAATATACTTAACGAGTGTTCAAACGAGTTATTTGAAGAATGAACGTAATAAACTCCGTGAAGACTATTTTGTGGAAGTGGTATAACGCTGCTTCAATTAAGTTTTTTGTTTAAAGACGAAATTTTGGACTGTTTTTCTTAATCAAATTGCACAACGCCTTTTTTGATGAACGAATATATTTTTAAGTAACTTTCACTCAAGAGCTATTTTGTTTCGTTTATACATATATTAAAATAAAAATATTTAATCTATTTTATTGAAACAGCTCTAAAAAGGTTGCTTCATTTGAAAATGAACTGGTCCACCACCTCCACAAACCTTGCACCAAATCGCAAGAACTGCTTCATGCCTGAAATAAGATCGGTTGTGGTACTTCCTCGTTTGAACCATACAAAAAAACGCTTTTTACACTCATAGCCTTACAGTAGGATTTTCCCTGTGTCGTGGGTGCCATGGATGGACACACAAAGACGAATACACAAACACCTAGACTCAGAACAAGAATCTAAACTAATCATTTGGATACCTGTCCGGCCGGGAATCGAACACGGAACCCACTGCGCGTCAGACGGGTATGGTAACCGAACGCGGATCGTCTACAACTCTAACAGCTTGTAAATATTGTTTATATAAACATAATTTATTTCTTTATTATTACTATTATTTATTTATTGTTTAAATTAAGACAAAATATATTATATTTAAATAGAATATAACCTAACATAAACTAATACATATAACCTTTACAAATAATTATAATAACTCATACTTATACTAAAAAGAACATTAAATATAAAAAACTTCACCAAATTGTTGACCTTGGGAAACGTGTCCAAAACTCTGGCGACATTTCCTCGTTGATAGCTATGCTAATCCTTTGGCCAAGGTAAGTGCCAGCCCTATGGTTATTAAATATAATTATTGTTATTAGTTATAATCAATTTGCCTTTCGTGAAGAACCCAGTCACCTTCAACATTTTTCTCAGAAAACTAAAGTAGAGAATACAAAAGTACCGAGGGAAACAACCCAATTCATAATTCCATTATTCTAATTTTCCCAAGTCAAACATCAACTTCAAAAATATCTTAATAATTGGACCTGGAGTCCTTTAGTCATTACCAGGAAAATACAATTCATTTGAGTACATTTAAATTGTATCAAACGACCTATTTTAATTCACGTAATCATAAATAAAGCCGAGTATTCTTTATTTTGGCTCCTCATCAGGGTTATTTTCTATTTTATGAATTAATTTATTTATTTCTTTTAACACGCTTTCTACACTCATAGCCCCACAGTAGGATTTTCTCCTGTGTCATGGGTACCATGGGCACACACAAGACGAATACACAAACACCCAGACCCAGAACAGGAATCTAAACTTTTCATTCAGGTACCTGTCTGGCCGGGAATCGAACCCGGGACCCATTGCGCGTCAGACCGGTATGGTAACCACTGCGCCACGCGGGTCGTAATTGAATATAACGTATACAATTACAAACCCATACTTGAATTTTCTTATTATGTATATACTTTTCCATATAAACATAAAGGATAACATACCTAGCTAGTTTAAGCCCATAATTCAAATCATAACCTAATGGATTTTTAACACCTATATCTAGCGTCAAGCATTTCTTGCGTTTCGATAGAAGGATTGATTTCTACAGGGACGGTGAATTAATATAAATGTGTTTCTATGGGCCTACAGGCTACTACACTACAATGGGTTTACAATACTAGTTGGTTGGCCTAGGGGCTACTACACTACAACGGGTTTACATTAATACACTTTCTAGTTGGTTATATTCCCGTTTAGTACTATTATGTAGTCAAGATTCCTCTTTTTTATCTGACTGAAGTAGCATGCCGTCCACCTGATGGTAAGGGGTCACTGCCGCCCATGTACATCTTTTATCCACTACATACAGAACGTGGATTCCATCTAATGTCAATCACAGAAGGTTGCTACTCCCGAGAACTACGATGGTTGCCTCATATAGAAGTGTTCCGGCAACCACACTCGTCCAACGAAACGCAAGTACTGTTTTATGCTAGTAATAATTGTCGCGGTGGTACTTCCCCGGTCGAACAACACTGGTTCTACCACCTTCAAACATAAAATATAGTAGGAAAATTTGACTCTTACTACCGTGTGATCAAGTTACGCTCCTACTAAATCAACTGAATGTAAACAACCTATACCTAATTAAAAAAGGGAAAATAAGATATCTTGCAAATATAAATAAAAAACTGTAATTTAAAATTATTGCAATAATAGGTACCATCGTGCATTTGTTTAAATCGTGTTTATTCAATTAATGAATACAATAATAATAATAATGTCACCTTACTGTGACATTTTTGCGGACAAGTGGAAGACTATTTTGACAGAATGCCTGCAATACTGTGAAGCGAATGCGTGATGTATGTTTGAATTTAATGATATTAATATGACATGTTTCTATTTTTATTTTTATTTTGTTCTTGATTTTTTATTTTTATTTTTCATTTATCATTGACATTTACATTATATTACAATTGATTTAATTTATTCATGATTAATATTTTTGACTATTTGTAATGATTTTTTTTATTTTTTTTTATTTTTTTATAAGTATAATGATTGTTAATAATTGTTAATTATGATTTTTAGATATATTTTATTTTATGTTAATGCCTAATATTACGAGTATAATTAGTGTAATTGGTTAAAGCCGTACTAATTATTATAAAATAAATAAATAAATAAATAAATAAATAAATAATACATTGAAACGATGCGTTTATAGCTTACAATATTTAACGACTTCAAAAAGAAGGCCTAGGTCTTTCCCTTTCTCTTGTATCCGATCCGTTAATATTTGTAAGAATTTCCGTCAAATAGTTCATTGGAAATTTACGAACTATGTTCTATTACTATCCGAACCATTTCCATTACTCCAAACTAGTGCAGATACAATTTTAGTATACAACTGCTTCTCTATACGAAAACAATGCTCTTCCACAATAAACATTTAAAATTGAATTTACAAACATATATTTGAAAGATGCATGCAATAAGCTAGAGAGACTATTTCATTACAGCGATATTACGAAGCCACGTTCTAGGTGTTTGTTGAAGGATATATTCTGTGCCCCTAGAGAAAACGGGTACAAGTCTGATTTTCACCGAAGTTGATAGAAAAGTGGATATTTAGATATCTTCGCTTTTTTAACGTTTTTCTAGAACGAGATCCATCCACAGATTTTCTTGTAAGAAAAAGGTTTTTAGAGACAAGATCTATCTATGGATTTTCGTGTTAGAAACATGGAAATTTATCAAAAGATCTAAGTTTTAATCGATTATGCTAGAAGATTTTTTTTTTTCAAAAATGAGACTTATATCCGTTTTCTCTGGGGACACAGATATTTAGACCTTGTGTGGAGAATGATAAGAAATTTCATATTGTAAAGTTTGAACGCCCTATATCTTTGAAATGAGTACTCTACATTCACCAGCATGATTCTTCCTTGCTCAATACAGGTGGAAAGATAAAGAAAAAATAATATATAACTCAATGGCTATATAGTGTATGTTTTAATTTTTGTTAAACGTTCTGAATTCCAATTCCAACACCTTTGTATTTACAAAGATGTATTAAAATTAATTTTATTTGTGTTTCAACATTATGAAGATAAGTCAGCAACATTGTGAAGATCTATCAGAAAATAAAATTTAGAGTGCCACGCAAAGAGTCAAATACGCACCTACCTACCTGCAATTACGTTTATCTACATATATAAAACCTACCTATAGTACCTATATAAGAGAGAAAACTGAGTTAACTATTGACATATTAACGCACAGCCGAAACTACTGTACCTAAAAACTTGAAATTTGGTACAGAGATTCCATGCATGACGTTAATAAGCACTAAGAAAAGATTTTTGGAAATCTAAGGGGGTGAAAATCGGGGGCAATTTTGTATGGGACAACGTGATTTCTTGGTCCAATCTACTTCAAATTTCAGATAAACATTCTTTAAGAGAATTGATTGAAGATGTGTTTCGAATTTTATTGAAACTCATCGTCTAACGGGGTATATTAAGTTTTCTTTTTTATATAGTTAGGCCAAACGATAAGGCAGACGGGCCACCTGATGGAAAGCAGTCACCATTGCTTATGGACTTTTGCAACACCAGGGGAGTCGCCAATGCATCGCCAGCTTTGGAGGAGAGCTCTTTTTACACCTTTCTTGAAGAGCCCCATTTCATAGCGCTCCGAGAATACCTCAGGAGGAAGCTCATTCCACATCTTGCACGTCCGCGGCAGGAAGGAGCGCGAACCGAACCGTGGAGGACCGCCACGTGTCCAGTTGATGCGGATGGAACTTCATCCGTTGGCGAGTGGTACGGTGAAGTTATTTTGGGGATTTTTACGTCAATACTTCTTAGTACTTTTGAGTTAAATTAAATTTGTTTTTTAACACATGATTGTAAACAAAATAATTGAAATATGGACGCATAGCCAAAGTACTATGGAAATAGTGGGATAGCAGGTTTGTATAAACTAGTTCAATGAATATTAATTAATTATATATGTCTAAGGTATATTTAGTAAGTATATGTCTTTCAGGTTTAATATATTGGAAAATCTTTATTTCCATTTTCGGAAAAATAATGCCTAAGACGGTAAAATAGAGGTTAAAAGTATTTTCGTAAATTCGCCCAATTTGATGCAAACTCAATTAAACTTAGTAGGTACCTACTTGGCTTTGGGGTTCAATATATTGATGTTTGTTGACAAAACAGGCAGGGGGGGTTGTTCAACAGTGGACCTTAAAAGTCTAATGGATGGATTATGGTCCGCGCGAACGAAGTCACGGGGGTCCGCTAGTTATACAATAAACGCATATGTCACTTAACGGTTGCACGTGTTATAGAATCTGAAACCTTCTGCAACAGTATTTAGGTATACTTTTGTTTGCGTATGCGTGTACAAATTCATAAATAAATTATTCTTTGCGTGCGTTAAATGCTTACCTTGCTGTAATATTTGACATATGACTATTAGAACTGGTGACCACATACCTGCCTATATTTGTCTTTTTGTCTGCGTTATTTTGGGGGAACGGAGCCCATAAAGATGATATATGTATTTTTTAGCATAACTATTACTATTTTAAAAAAAGTTTCTATTTAACATATTTTCTTAATTAATATGTTGCACTATTTTCCTTAACCTGATTATTGCACCCTACCTTTTCTTTATTTTCCCTTAAATCTTAACTCCGCACCGTGAGGTTGCCTGGCAGAAATCGTTGTTGACCGATAAGGCCGCCTTTTGTACTTTTATATTGTGATTTCACTGTATTATTTTTCTCTTTTCTGGGTACTATAAATTATTTCATTATTATTATTTTAATTAGTGACATAAAATCTATATTTTTACAAGAGTTTTCAATATTTATAAAATCTTATTCATTATTTAAAATCTATCTAGGTTAAGTACTTAAATCCGTTCCCAGAACTTTATAAAGAAGATAAAAAAAAAACATAATTTGTCTAGAAAAAAACAAACAAAACCTTCTCTATGAAAGACGTCAAAAACAAAATTTTAAACATGTATACGCCCCTTTCCGTTTACTTTTCCGTACAACTGGACAGGATAATTGCTGTGATTTTAATTATTAAAGTCATTCCGATTCCTTGCGAATCTCTTAATTGAAGCAGGCTAATAATTCGAGTTGTAACTTTACAGTTATCGTTGCGCGAAGCCTTATCAATTCGCTTAAAGGCAGTCCTTCCGCTTTGGGTTATTAAATGTTATTATTACCGTTGAGCTTAATGGCGAAATGTTGTGGAAATATTTGAACAAGCTAATTATTTTTGGAAACGGTCGCAATTTTTTAAAACTTCAATTTGTACCAATGGCACAATGTATTACAATGATTGTGATCCATATTTTACATTGAAGTAGCAAATGAGTAGCGGGCGATGGGTGGCCAAAATATATTACAGATTTTCACTTCAATGAACCGAAAATGCAACTTAAATCTATCAGCCTTCGTCTATATAGTTATTGGAAAAATATTTAAAAATACTTATAAATCTTTTGTATATCAATAAAACGTGTGGTAGGTCAAGGTGGTAGAACCAGTGTAGTTCGACCGGGGAAGTACTGCCGCCACACCTATTTCTAGCGTGAAGTATTTCTTGCATTTCGTTAGAAGGGTGTGGTTGCCAGCACACTTTCACATGAGGCGACCATCATAGTCGTCTGTGATTGACTGCATATGAAACCTATGTTCTGTATCTAGTTGATTACAGATGTCCATGGGCGGCAGTAACCACTTACCATCAGGTGGACTGCATGCTCGTTTGCTGTCTCAGTTAAAAAAAAACCAAGCTAGTATTTACGTTAATAGGTGCAGGGCACATATAATTACTATCTCCGAAAACATTTACCTAAATATACGTGCATGGGAACACTCTGCTCAATATGTGACCCCAGTAACATACGAGTCATCATTTTGCACAATATTACGTCCAAACAAACACTGGCATCTATATCTTTTCGGACGTAGCAGAAATATTGCCAAATTAATCAGGAAACTCATAAAGTACTTTCGCGGACTCGTCTATTCCATATTTGCACCATAAGGAATAGAAAGAACGATCGGATTAGCTCCCCTGAACTCCGCCACCCCTGTGTTTGCGTGTTTGTTCCGGCCTCATCGCCTAATGGGAATTTAAGTAGTTTAATATTGTCGCAAATGATATAACGGTTTGCACGAATATGACTTCATAACGGATGTACGCAGGACTTCACAGAGTTGTATTGTGAAAGAATATAACATTAAACATTTGTATGTATTACAATATTTTTTGCGTTGGAATCGGAAAGATATGATATACGATATGTTTTCCTAATAAGTTTGTTTACTCAGGGGATTAAATAACAAAAGATATTAGGTATATAGGTGCAAAGAACTACTTGTTCCAATTAGAAATTTCTTCCAGCAGCCCTGGGATCAGATTGTGCATTTGTAAGGTAAATGTAATAGTGTAATTTTATAAACAAAATATACTAAATTTCTATGAATGTAGATATATCCACCTTATGCCGCGAATACGAAAACAGTAAATGACCAGTAGTACTCAAAGAAGGCTGACGCCCAACATGACACCTTACTTTTTACTTGAAACGACTGCATCCGCGAATAAGGAAGTTCGTTGCGAATAATTGTTGCGTTGTTTAACAGGTGGTAGAACCAGTGTAGTTCGACCACGGAGGTACCACCGCCACACCTATTTCTAGCGTGAAGCATTTTTTGCGTTTCGATGGAAGGGTGTGGTTGCCGGTACACTTTTATATGAGGCGACCATCTTAGTCCTCGGGAGTAGCAACGCATCTGTGATTGACTTCAGATAGAACCCATGTTCTGTATGAAGTTGGTTACAGATGTCCATGGGCAGCAGTGACGACTTACCATCAGGTGGACTGCATGCTCGATTGCTACTTCAGTAAAATAAAAAAAAAATACCGAAAAAAGTATCATGTAAACTTTGTTTAAGGTATAATCTTTTACTGTACCTATATATAATAGTTTTAAGGAGTTAGACTTCAAAATGTTGGTCGTCATCAGGTCATAGTGTCGTCGCAGACCTACCGTGATACAATGTAACGATGGCTATTAATAAGTGTTATTATGTTCTGAGGCTTCTAGGATAATCAGCTTACAAACACCAAATTATTAGAGCCTTGGATACATAAGACGTGTGAAGAAATTCTGCTCCATTGATCATCGTTAAGTAGATTATAGTGGATTTACAATATTTGACCTAAATATTATATTATTATTCGTGCATAAACAACCATGTAATGTTACTTGTAAGATTGATTACTGTTATTTACTTCTTCTTATTCGTAACGCTGTTGGCAGAGCGGTCGTGGACGTCCAGTAGTCCCAGTGCCAGATTTTGCTAGCACGAGGCCTGTAGCAAATTTTGATCGGAGGCACATAGTTTCCTTAAGTAAGAGTATTAAATAAACAAAATTGTTACTAGTAAACTTTTCTGTATTTAATCTGGGTAAATTTTGAGATGACACTTTCTATATCTTCTTTCATTTTAGGATTTTTAGGATTGGAAAGATAGTAAAATATAAATAGCAGGTAGGTGTTGGGCCGCGGGGCTCCTCTAGTCGCGAGGCCCGTAGCATTTGCTACTCTTGCTATATGGCTAATCCGTCACTGAGTAGTTCTTTGGATGGCTGATGTAGCTTGCCTGACGACGTCTCACCATTTTTCACGATTAGCAGACATCCTTCATCATTCAATTTTATTTGGTCAGTCCATCGGGTGGATGACTTTCCACGTGCTCTAGTGCATAGAGGCTCCATAATTAATAAGTCATAATAATGTTATTTACTTACTAATATCATAAATATGTAAGTTTGTGAGGATTTTTGCCTATTTGTTACTCTTTCACGCAAAAACTTAGGGACGGATTTTGCTGGAAGTGTCGTCAACCCATTACTGTCCCACTGCTGGGCACGGGTCTTCTCTCGGAATGAGAGAGCTTAGGCCATAGTCCACCGCGCTGGCCAAGTGCGAATTGCTGGAAGGCACACACATAATTCATCACCTAGATTACCATATAGAATACTCATTACCGTGGTAGACGTGATCAAAGCGGGCGATTCCGTGGAGATAACCTAGTTAATATGTTAAATGTTACGCTATTACATGTTTCTAGTTTTAATTTAGGTGCAGGTTTGTAAAATTTGGAAACATACTCGTTCTGGCAACGTGACAGCGTCATTCAACGTGGCACACAAAGCAATTTCCCGAAATAAGCGCTTGATCTACCAGACTACTCCGCTGTTGGTGAAAATATATATACTTTGGGCTTTGTGTGACCAAAAATTGTCTATGCTAGCGTAAGAGTTTCGTATAATTCGTTACAGCCGCTCCTAAGATTACATACGACACTTATCTGCTAGATGGTCTACAAGTATCTTTTGTACATAAATAATTATAAACTTTAAAAGTTATAAATGTACTATCTGTCCCGACAAACGTTGTTTTGCCATATAAAAAATAAAAAAAATGTTAAGGGTGGACAACCCTTAAGGGGTATGAAAAATAGATGTTGGCCGATTCTCAGACCTACTGAATAAGCATATAAAATTTGGTAAAAATCGGTCAAGCCGTTTCGGAGGAGTTTGGCAACAAAAACTGTGACACAAGAATTTTATATATTAGATAAAATAGTTTCTTAAGGTTGTAGTGGTTGTTCGAAAACGTTTAAGGCTTGCTTTCCGGCATTTCAATATTGTAAATATAGATAGACCGTGTGTTAGATATAGATAGAACACAATTTACTGCCGTAATATCATGTTCCCGGTATTAATTTAAGTACAGGCTTGTGAATATTGGAAACGCATGAGCCAACGTGTCAGCGTTGAACGCGGCTCACAAAGCGTGTTCCGGAGATAAGCGCTTCACCTGTCGGACGACTCGTACTTACTAAACAGTATATTTATCGTAGTACCCTGCGCGTTTAAATTCTACAATTGGACGTAAAATTTTGAGGTCAAAACTCAAATTACACATCGTAAACTAGAAATTGTTATACAAACAAAACCAAATGGATATAAGTACATACAAACATAAATACATAAATCACCTAAAAAAAAGATACCGGCCGAATTGAGAACCTCCTCCTTTTTCAAGTCGGTTAAAAATAGCCTGTTTGTGCTTTGAACTAACATGTTAAGCACGGTTATAGGATACAGGATAAATAGTATTTATTTGAAAAACATAAATCACTGATATCTATTAGCTAATTGATTCAAACTTTAAGGAGTAGACTTTTTTATATATTGTAAGTATATCGTGAAAACATTCTTTTTTCTAACAATTATATACACTATGTATAAACTAGACCTTAAAAGTGAATAATAGGATTATAGATAATCCAAAGCATAATGAACTTAACAATAGATTAAGAAAAATAAGATATATTGAGTACAAAAGAGGTCGGGCACGGCAATTTAATATTTTTCACAAGTATAAGATATGAATAAGGCATCGTTTAGACAACATCAGTGAAATAACTTTTAAAGTTATGTGCATATCAGAAATTAAATATGCGTAGACGGTGAGTAGAACTATCGTTTAGTAACCCTGTGTAGGTTACTCCAAGAGTAACCTTAATGTACTCAAAAGTTTGTAAGTGTTATAAATATAATTATGAGTTTTCGCTCGCATTACATTAAACCGCTAATTATGATATCACGAAAATAAACTACTAAAGTAATACACAGGAAAATTTGCCAGATGATAAACTTATTTCGGTGTCCGTGTGGCTGCCAGCTGACTTTTATATGAGGAGAAAATATTAATCCTCCTACCCTTAAGTAATAACGGATCTGTGATTGACATCAGCTAGAAGCAGTTCTGCATAAAGATGCTCACAAAAATCCATGGAAGGCAGTGATCACTTACCGTGCACATTGGCTGATTTGCATGTATTCTACTTCAACCAGATAAAAAACGCAGGAAAATACAGAGCTGAATACTGCGGACGTTCTCTCTGCGATAATTATGTCATGGATAATTATAAACGAATTTATTCATGACAATAAACAATTAATGTGTAATCCCAATTTTGATAGATCATATTTCCTCAATATAGGGTATTATGTGCCGAAATGAGAAGCAGAGGGGCATCATGTGAATGCATTAATGTCACCAGATCATAATCCTAAAGGACGTTAATATGAAACGTGATGCCGTGCCTGCGCGGGAATGGAGATAAAATGTGCCATCTTTTATAAAACTCCTCTCAGCCTATTTATCCGCTGTAACAAATTGAAATGCATTGTTGTAAAAAATCCGCATAGTTTATGTATTTCGCGATTTGTTATCAAGTGATGTACTGGTATGTCCAATAGAGTAATGGACATCATCAATCCATTAGTACCGTCCTGTACGGGTCTCAGAATGAAGGATTAAGGACATAGATCTAGTTGGCTAATGCTTGATAGATTTTACACACATTATAATATGGTACTTGTGGTTCTGTACAAGAATTAGCTATTACGAGACTTAATAATGACTTGTAGCAAATGAGCAGGCAGTCTTGTTGATAGTAAGCGGCACTGTTGTCCATGGATATCTGTAATCACTTTTTTATAGAACTAATCACATAATTATGACCATGAGCTGCAGTTGACAGCTTGCTCGCATTATTTGCGACTTCAATAAACCACGTATCAGCCGTTTTAGATCAACTGTTGGATGTACGCAAACCCGCATAGAAGGTTTTTGCTAATATATAAACACTAAGACATTTTGCTAAGACTATTTTATATGGTTGAAATAGCAAACGAGCATGCAATCCATCTGATGATAAGTGCCGCCCATGGACATATCTGTAAGCAACTTCACATAGAATATGGGTTCTATCTAAAGTCAATCTAACATGTATTGCTGCTCCCGAGGATTCAGATGGTCGCCCCATATAAAAATGAGCACTGGTTCTACCACTTTGTAAAGATAAAATACATGAAAATGGTAGAAACACTAAGTGGACGTAAATGGTGTTGTGTTCTGATGAACGGTGTGAATACAATACGCTTACCGAGGCACTCCTACTTAGTTTTCAGTAGTAGTAACGCACGCATTCTAATCTTATTTGTTATTAGTCACCACTTACAATGAACTGTACTGCAGGCTAGTTTGCTTCAATACTAGCAGATCAATATTATTTTAAAACCTATTTTGAAGCATAGGTTCATTTAATTTTAATTGCGTCTTTTCGTAGAGCCTCCCTACATTGTCTCTGTGGGATTAGAATAAAAGTGAAAGTAAACGATTAAAAGTACCGTTACAACATACATAGTCCTCGTAATTCTAGAAGGAGCTATTAAGTCTGACTTTGAATATCAATTACCGCTTAGCCTGTCTAATTGCTTTGAAATCTATCCCTTCGAGGAGAAAACTTTTAGTGTCTGTTTACTTGCAATATTTCGAGTTAAATTCGATTTATAGCTCCAAATTCTAACATATATACTTACTTATTTCAATAAACATTGTGCTCATTTTCAATAATATGTTGTTTAGTCTACATAACATTAGGATTGTAAAGGAATTCATTACATAATTAAGAAGCAGACTGTGTTAATTTAGTTTTTAAACATGTTTATTGTACATTGTTACATACATTAGTTATTTCGTATGTAAATATATTTTAGCACTTGTCTCATTGGTAGGCATAGGTCGCTTCTTAAGTTGACATAACCCATAATTCACTATGACCGCTATTATACTAAGCGATCATCGCTTTCTATAATACCTATCGTTATATAACAATAGGCAAGTAACATAAAAAACGATGTTTTACGAGATGGTCATGTCTATTACCATTGTAAAATGTCAGTAGATAATATAAATAAATAAGATAAGTAACAAATCTTTTTCTATTTAGTAATTATATTAATACAAATAGGTACATATTTTAAAGCTTACTCTTATTATTAAACCTGACTGCTAAAAGTTAACTTTGCAGTCGGGTATTTTGTTTTTAATAATTTATATAATTTGACAATATTTCGGAGCTTGTGTCATAACAGTAACATAAAAGTGTTATAAGATTTTTATTTTTAATGTTCTATTTACTAGTTTTCATTTGATACGCATATTATAATGATAATAACAGAAATCCTTCCTCTCTTTTTCTATGAATACAGGCGCCAATGTAAAAAAATATGCCTATGCCACTCATTAAATTAAGTCGATTAAAATGATATGGCAAATGTTGCCGATAATAATTATTTTAGTTAGTTTAAATATCGAAAATTGTTTGTTTATTGAATTAGCAACATTTCATAATTTTTAGAATTGTAATTTAGTTTACCCTCCATAAATTTGTTATTGTCACACCACCAAACATTGTTATAAAAACTTTTTAACAAAAAATATCTACCGACTTCCATGTCACAAAAAAGTAAAAAATAATTTAAATATATTTTGGTCTAGAACATACTCAGTACTTAGTACATAGTCCTGAAGTCGGTGCTCGACATATTTCGCTGGACGACGGTAACTACGTCCTATATGAGCACCGACTTCAGAACTATGTACTAAGTACTGAGTATGTTCTAGACCAAAATATATTTAAATTATTTTTTACTTTTTTGTGACATGGAAGTCGGTAGATATTTTTTGTTAAAAAGTTTTTATTTTACACTTTTTAGTGACTATATTTTTATGTTTGTATTTAAATAAAGCCTCTAAGTTTGCTTTGTGCATCTACATATTCACAAAAATTAAACATAAAACACTTTTACAATTCATACAAACAGGGCGCCCCCTCTGGAAGTACCCCTCCATCATCAGGGTTGAGAAGTTGAAGGTCAAATTTTTCATCTTATATTGTTGCTTAGTAATCTTATAACATATACGTTAGTACCAGGTGGCTAACTTCTATGGCTCAGGCTTGCAGTACCCTGCATCATCAGGGTTTAGGAGTTGAAGGTCAAAATTTTAATTTTGTGCCTCTGTTTGGTATTATTTTTACATACCCGTAAGCACCAAATTGCCAACTCCTATGGTTTAGAATTGAAGTACCCCTTCATCATCAGGGTCGAGGAGTTGAAGGTCAAAATTTTAATTTTGTGCCTCTGCTTAGTATTATTTTTACATAACCGTAAGCACCAAATTGCCAACTCCTATGGTTTAGGATTGAAGTACCCCTTCATCATCAGGGTTGAGGAGTTGAAGGTCAAATTTTTGATTTTATATTTTTGCTTAGTATTTTCTTTACATAACCGTAAGCACCAAATTGCCAACTTCTATGGTTTAGGATTGAAGTACCCCTCCATCATCAGGGTTGAGGAGTTGAAGGTCAAATTTTTCATCTTATGTTTTTGCTCAGTAATCTTATAACATATACGTAAGCACCAAATGGCTTATTCCTATGGTTTTGGCTTTAAGTACCCCTGCATCATCAGGGTTGAGGAGTTGAAGGTCAAATTTTTGTCCCATGAATTTGCTTAACAATTTCATTATATATTCGCAAACATCAAACGACTAACTTTTATAGTTCAGGCTAGCAGTACCCCTGCATCATCAGGATTGAAGAGTTGAAGGTCAAATTTTTCATAGTAAATACCTACATAGTAATTTTATTCTATATTTTACTCAATTGGACTTCTCCAGCTAAGGTTCGGCCGACTATCACTAATTTTATTATTTTGCTCCAAAAAGTTGAAGATCCTATGATTAGAACCTTATCAAACTCTTATCAGACTACCCCTGGAGTACATCCTTTCTAATAAAAAAAGAATCATCAAAATCGGTTGGCGGGATATTGAGTTATTCATACATTTATCGCGTACATTGAAAATGCAAATTTAAGACTTATGCGTTTTTCTTATGGATGCCCTAGTCAAAAAAATACTAAAAAAAAATGGGACCCTATGACACGCACTACCTTTCAAATAAAAAAAAAATCATCTAAATCGGTTCACCCAGTCCGGAGAAATGAGGTAACAAATATAAAAATAAAAAAAAAAAAAAAAAAAAAATACAGACGAATTGATAACCTCCTCCTTTTTGGAAGTCGGTTAAAAAGGCGAGCGAACGCCGGTAGAAAAAGATTCTTGTTTAACCGTCGAAGTGATCGGACCTCTTCAATTGTGAATAAATCGAAGAAGTTTACTCCTGTGTTTTACTTGAAATATTCAAGAAAGGAAAATAATGAAGACTCCTAGCCATCCTGATGTCTCACGTCAATTTCACTTCGTTTTATATATACATACATACATACATACATACGCTCGAAAAACATTACCCTTCTGACGCAGTCGTATGAAAATGTACAGATAACAAAAGTATGATATTTCGAAAAATGTACATTTTAGGATATAAACATCCACTTATAAAGATTTTTTGATATTTAACCCCTCAGTTGGTCAGATAGGGGCCAAATCTTTTATGTACATTATATTCTACATGTACGAAACCGCAGACAATAGTTAGTGATTAATATTGATGTTACGTTTGATATGGATGAAGGCCGTTTTAATTTTGCGAATAGTAATATACTGTGATAGGCGTCTCAAGGCTATTGATTAAATGAATTGTTTATTGAAAACGAAACGAGGACCTATCACATAGGTATGGAATTAATAGTTTGTGTATATACTCTAATACTACGTTTGAATAATAAAAACACGTTGTATTTAGTTTATTATAAAGTTATTGCTGTTTATCGTATCTCATTGTATCTATTATCCTTTTTACACAAAACCATTAGAAGTCATGTGCCACTGCCATAAATTGTCATTTGTTACTAATTACAAATAAAAAAGTAGTTCAATCTGAACTTAATCGTACACGAACTCCTATCGAATTTAGAGCACTAGCGACATTGTGGAAATAATATTTTAGACAGTAAAGATATAGGAAACGAGTATTCAATCAATCCATAGAGTGGCCTTTGCCGTTCAAAAACACCTGTAATCAAATATCATAACATAGTATAAAACAAAGTTGCTTCCCGCTGTCTGTCCCTATGTATGCTTCGATCTTTAAAACTACGCTACGGATTTTAATGCAGTATTTTTAATAGATAGAGTGATTCAAGAGAAAGGTTTTTATGTATAATACATGCATAATATAGTTGAGGAACACTAATAATTTAAGGTTTTTGTTCTTTAGACGGGACGAGGTTCGTCGGGTCAACTAGTAGTATATAACATGTATTTTTTATAATACATATTTTAATTAAGATTAAATTCTGACTTAAGGTTAGCCACACATGCGTGGTTCCTCTAATTGAAACGTGATAAGAATATTTCCCTTATGCTTTAAACCAGACAACAGCACCGCTTAACATCGCTTATTAGACAAAAATAGGTGTAGCAGTGATAAAGTTGAACCCCCTTCTAATTTTAGAATACTTTTACCAAAATCTATACTGCTATGGAATAAAATATATAACGCTGTAATAGTGTAACATAGGTATATTGTAAGTAGGTACGTTTTGGTGCAATGCATGTAATACCATTGCGACCAGTTGCGGAAACTCGATCGTCTAAGAGGTTTCCGCATCTGCCTGTAAACATGAACACCCTAAGTAAATATTGAATGTGATCGAAGTGTAAGACTGGATTTACTTCGAGCTAGAAAATAGAGCGTAGTGTATATATAGTACAAGGGGCAGTATGGCATGTAGACTGTATTAGGCTCTTGTACTTTTGTCAAAGTAGTGTCGTGTTAATTTTTATTATGCTTGATGTTTGACGACTCGCATAATGGAATGCTCACCATACGAGTCTGACACGCAATGGGTTCCAGGTTCGATTTCTGATTAAACATATATCTAAAATAAAAACTTAGTTTCTGCTTCACCTAAGGGTAATATTATATTCATTCTTATGTGTGTCCATGGCACCCACGACCCACGACCACGATCCACATAGACTATGTGTGCCAAAGCATTATTATTATATCTGAAGTTGTTGATTAATGAAACGAATTAAACGAACGAATATGGCGCTTACTGGATACTTTTCAAATGTATATTATTTTTATTTTCATAAATTAGACCCAAACGCTTTTTTATAATATTGAAGTAGCATACGAACATGCAGTATATTAGATGGTAAGTGATCACTTCATAGATATCTGTAGTCAATATGGAACAGGGGTCGATCACAACAGCATATAAATACATTCGTCAACGAAGTAACGGATCATGCCGAAAATTCCGTGATATTTTACCATCGAATAATTTGACATACGTTGCAATAAAACGCTCTCAAATTATATTTCTGATTTATTTAAAGCCAAATATAGTAAAGTTTATCTTTCAAAATATAATTATTTGTCAAGCCAAAACAAACCAAATATAAATGCGAAAATAAGTGCATCAGAAATACACATAACTTCAAAATAAAATACGAATTTGGTGCCCGCATAAAATATGCTTACATTAGGCGACGTTCCTAAGACAGTCGTTCCTTAGATGGGTGACCGCTACGAAATATGCATGAAGGTTTCCGCATTCAGGAAACGTTAAGCTGTTGATTACATTAGCCTAACGACGACTACCGTAACTGGACGAGAGGACCGTAATAGTGGTTAAATATTAAGGTGGATCAATAAAGCGAAACTTCCGATAGCCAAGGTTGATATTTGAGATGAAAATCATTATAAATCTTTAGAATTTATAATAGTTGTTAAATCAACTAACAATATTTTATTTATAAAAAGCCCCCCGACTGCTTAAAAGCCATTTTCAATTTATAGATATTTTTATTACACTCGTAATGTTTTCTACTTCACAACATAAACTCTCAGTGGGATACTGCAATACAATATATTGCAAAGTAGAGTATTAGAGTCAAAGTAATTGCGACGTATAATTTTACAATGTAATATATTTATTAAGTTACCACAAGCATTTCTGAATTAAAACACTGTTTCCTGTATTTATTGGAAGAGAATGGTTAGGTTGAAATCCCTCTATACATGGCACGTTTGAACTTAGCCCTCAGGGGGTAATAAGCCACCTGTGAATGACTCATTTCCTATTTAGGCCTTTTTTTGTTCTCGAAGGGCAAACCTTCCAAAGGTCGCCGTGGGAGCGACGCAGAGATATGTGGGATTTTTACCACACTAATCCCCCTCCCCCTAGCTGTCCTCAGCCCAACAAAAGGACTCCTGGATCTGGAAAGGAACTCCGGATTCCTTTAAACGCGTTGCCCCATTAGGCTGATCTCAGAGCGGCTGGACCCACTGCTCAAAGCTTGGCTCGGACAAGTTGAATTTAAAAATCAACACTTATATTATTTTATTCAGCATTTAATTATATTCAAACTTTCACAGTTTATATACGAGTTTAAGTGGACAGAGTTAAATGGAAATTTAGTCGAAAAAATATCTAAACTCAGTTTATTAAACGATAAAACGTAAACATAGGACCGTTTAAATTCACTCCCTCTTTATTTGACACATATTGCGCTGCACTTCGCAATATAATCTCGCAATTGGACACTGCTACGCAATCGCTTCACTGCACCCTGAGCCAAGCTATTGTGATAGCGAACATTATTCTACGGAGGATAATGTTACGGCGTTGACGTAGAAAATTGTATACAAATTTGAATATCCTTCATTATTCAAATAGTCAAGTTTGTATACAAATTTCACTAGCGTCTTTATAAGAATCACGTAGCAAACAAACATCGAGTCAGCTTAACTAATTTTAATGGAAGTTTTTAGTGACTTGAGTTTTTATATTAATTAATGGCAGTGAATTTTTAAACGAATTATATTTGAAACTGTGAATGTGTATATTATTGTATTTAATGATAATTATGTATGAACTAAATATAATAACGTAGTTCGTAAGCAACATTGTAACTAAAAAATATGGACCATGTCTAAAGTAAAATTATTATTATTTATTATGATAATTGGTCACTGCCGTCGATCGACATCATTAAGCAACTTTGTATAGGTAGAACATCGGTTCTATCTGAAGTCAGTCATAGAGGCATTGCTACTCCTGAGGACTAAGATTGGTCCTCTTAAGAAAATGAGCCGGAAACCACAACCTTCCACCGAAACGCAGAAACAGGTTCTTGCTAGAAATACATGTATGACAGGTAGTAGAACCAGTGTAGTTCGACCGGTGAAGTACCACCGCAACACCTATTTCTAGCGTGAAGCAATTCTTGCGTTTCGATGGAAGAGTGTGGTAGCCGGCACAATTTTATATAAGGCGAGCATCATAGTAGAGTAGCAACGCACCTGTAATTGACTTCAGATGGAACCCGTGACCTGTTGAAACTTTTTTACAGATGTCCATGTGCGGCAGTGACCACTTACCATCAGGTAGACTGTACTTTCGACCGTTTCCTACTTCAATCAGATACAAAAAAAAAACTAGTCAGCTTATGGTAATTGGTCAGTACCGTCGAAGGACATCTCTGAGAAACTTTATATAGAGCGTCCGTTGCATGTGTAGTCAATCATAGACGAATTGCTACTCCTAAACACTAAGATGGTCCTCTTAAGAAAGTTAGCCGGCAACTACAACCTTATACCGAAACGCAGAAACAGGTAAATGCTAGAAGTAGGTGAGGTGGTGTTATCTATACTATCGCACCATACTCGTTCCTTCATCAAGCAGAAATGTTTATATCTCATGTATATAAGTTAATAGATATATGTAAAATTTAAGCAGAGTGATTTAGCAATTGTATATGTTTATAGGTGTTTCGATAATGAACTGTACTCATATAACATTTACGATCATGTAAGCAGATACTGAGAAATACTATATTTGCACTGTGAAACAGTCCTTTGAGCAAATCAACGTCATTAATTAGATGATTAGTGGGCAATGTATCTAATTACTAAACGATTCCGCCGACGTTGTGATATATTTGCACTTAGTGTACAACATTAATGTTGTAAATCTGTGTTTACTAGTGACCCGTAGTAATGGCCGAAATTCAATTGTAATTCAACTCAAAAACTAAATTTGATTATGTTTGAAGTAGCACGAATAGTTCTTAAATTCAATTAAATTGTACCTATTAGACTAAGCTGTTTTTTTTATTTGATGAAGTAGCAAACGAGCACGCAGTCCACCCGATGGAAAGTGGTCACTGCCGTCCATGGACATGTGTAATCAACTACATACAGAATATGGGTTCCATCTGAAGTCAATCACAGATGCGTTGCTACTCCCGAGGACTATGATGGTCGCCTCATGCGAAAGTGTGCCGGCAACCACACCCTATTATCGAAACGCAAAAAATGCTTCACGCTAGAAATAGGTGTGGCGGTGGTACTTCCCCGCTCGAACTACACTGGTTCTACCACCTTGATATTTAAAAGCAATGACGGGTATTTTGACAAAAACTTCAAACATGAGCACCATAATGCGGACTCTACTAAGATATGTTAGAAATACATTTATTACCATGCCTTTAAATTACGGTTAATAAGCTAAGAAAACAGAATTTTACAATAATACAAATTAATACAAATTTCGTGTAAAATAATCTCATATAGACAAGTTAGGCCGCCGAATGCAGATAAGGGATTTAATCTATTGACATGTCGTTTGCATAATCAAACATTATTAGCTAAGTAGCTTCAATAACTCAGATAAACAGGAATTAATTGTACAAATAAGTAAAAATTAAGTGTTGCGTAAATACAAATAATAACGGTTATTTTCTGGCTAATAAGGTTATTTGCAGGACACGAAAAAAGTCGTCTGCTTTTGTTTTAGATTTATATGAAATTTAAGTTTAGAAAGAGAAACATTGGCAAAACTGAAATAAAACGTACTAAACAATAGATTTTAGAAAATACAAATAATTTTATGAGCAATATACCTTAAGTGTGATATTTGATTTTTTCTTAAACTTTTAATAATGTACACATATTTTTTTAATTTCGTCTAACCTGAATTGTAAGTATTTAAAATATTTTATAAGTATAAGAGACAAAATATAATTTCATATAAATTAAATTTTGAGATCAAAATATTATTAAATGCTGGTAACTTCAAAAAAAGAGATAAAAATTGTAAATTTAAAAATCATCAGACATTCCTAAAGAAGCTCACTTACAAAACCATATACTTATACATATTTATATTGCAAACTGTCTTGGCGTGTAAGCGAAGTGAATCTCTTGAAGTAGGTACAACTGCAATAGGATTCTGCTCGCTAAGTGGCCACTCACAGGTCCTTCTTGATCGTAAGAGAATTTTCACATCGTCCGTTTCGTATCTGATACTAAAGGATCTCATAATATCTTTTAAAATAAAATTACGAAATAACATGTAATAAAACTATATTTACAAAACTGGTATGAGGAATCTAAGACTTTTATTTTTCGGTCAGCAGAGGAAATAATAATACTTTATTTAGTAAATTTTTTGGTTACAATAATTTTATTTAAAAAGGGCGCCATAAATTGAATATGCCGGTTAAGGCGTTCTAAATGCTTGTCCTTGTAGTTCCGGGACCAGAATAGGGCTACAGTACCCTTTGCCTGTCGTAAGAGGGGCTTCCGGGCTTGCGCGCGGGCAGAGTGGGAACTCAAACTGTCCGGCCAAGCGATCCCGGGAAGGACGGCGGCATGTGTGGTCGCATGCCGCTCCCAGATGGACGGCTTTGCCCACCGCCCCGTCTAGTCTCAAGGATGGTATGCGATCACACATACCAACATCCTTCCCGGATTACCTGAACGAACGGTTCGAGCTTCCACTCCAACCGCCCGGAATCCCGGAAGCCCCTTTTAGTCGCCTCTTCCGACAGGCAGGGGATGCCGTTGCCCTAGATAGTTCTAAGTAGGTAGTTCTAGATATTAGGAAATATGTAAGAGTCGATTTATGTTCATATAAGACGACTATCAGCCCTTGGAACTAACAGCGCATCTGAGATTGACCTCAGATAGCTTTTATTTATAAAGTTGCGCACAGAAATTTTAAATTTGCGCACAGAAGTACGTGGATGCCAGTGACCACTTCGAGGGGAAAGCATAATGATTTGCTACTACAATTTAAAAAAATCTCAAATTTCTTATTAACGAAATTGCAATTTAAATGAACAATTTGCCATTACATTTACAACTTCATTTCTAAAACAAACGCGGTGGAATGATAGCTTCAGTTGACACACGCCAGTAAGCAACCGTAGCAGAGAATGAAGTGCAGTAATTAAACGTCATGTGAATTACTAGCGTTATATTTCAACCCGATTATCACCTACTTTCCACTTATTCAATTAAATGTCTAGAGCTTCTCTGCAGGTTTTTGATTTCATTGGAACATAATTGATTATATTCTCGTCATATTTATTACGCCGATTTAGTTGCTGTCGGTATTGGACATTTTTACATTTTGAACTCACAAAATCGATTATTAGAACTCATTTTGGATGCAAGCATTTGATACAATTTGATACTTCAATGTTGTCTGCCAATATAACATACTCAATACTTCTAAAATTGCTTCTGCAACAAAATTTTAACATACTTTGCCTATAAAGCGGCCTTTAATATTCTTAAGGCAGCCTTTTAGCAGACTAAAAGGCCCACTTTTACTTTCTTTTGTTATAGCGTAGCGTAGCGTGTTGCATTAAAGGCAAAGCTAAAGTGACAATGTTTTATTATATTAATCTACTGCTGGACATCAGCTTCAACAAATGCACCCAACTTCAACCAGTCTCGTGCCTCAATAATTCTTAATAACCTTATAATCTTCTTTAATTATGTCTCTACCAAATCACAGCTCTATTGAGATATGAATACTTTCTCTATTGCGTCTTGCAAATCATGAATTCATTATGAATTTAGCTTGATAGTGGCTATCAAACGGACGTTACCAACACAGAACAGACGTTCAGCTGATTAATTATATCGCAGCTCACTGATTGTCAATTGATTACGTGTCTTGGTCGAGTATTATCATCGTGCCTTAATGGTACAAAGAGGCATAGAGGATATAGATTTGCTCGTTTCTTGACCACATTAGTCAAGAAACGAGCAAATCTATATATGTATTTGTATTTAAAAGGGAAAACTGACTTAACTACTGCATATGTTGATATTGTTGATCTTTAAATCATGCACAACACAAATTACTGTGATCAATAACTCAAAATTTGCACCATGATTCTATTTATAGCGAAGATAAGCACTAAGAAAGGATATTTTGTATGAAAATCCGCCAGTTTTGATGCTAACTTTAAGAAATTTAGAATTTGGCTTTCTGGTTTGATATATTGGGTACTCTGTTTCATCATTTTCAAACCAACTCCTAAGAGGGTAAAATAGGGTTTGAATTTTATTACCAAAGTCTGCCAAAACTATTGACGGGTAAGGGGAGGTAGCCAAGTTCTCCTATGGATCTCAAAAGTCTACTGGATGATATTTTGGTTTATGCAAACAAAGTCGCAGGTACTGTTAGTATTATTTATATTTGTAAAAACATTTCATTTTCCCATTAAATTTAGTGGCATTCAACTATCTGTCCAATAAGTCCATTGTGAAAATAGACTCATCTAGAAAGTGGTGTCATTATTTCAATGGACTGTTAGGATACAAAAAGATATCAAAGAATCTGACGGACAATCTTTAATATCTGGGAAGACATGAAAGTGGATGGCCGTATTATATCGGATTAACCATGTTTGGCTTAGGTCGATAGTTTTTAAATCGATAGATTTGTAGTTTCAATTTTTTTAGATGTATTTCGCCTAAAGTTATTTTTTAGTAATCCTAGAAATCACTCTGACTACGATATTACAACACGGAAAAATATTTAAAGGTTAATTTGATCCTTATGATTTTATTAGTCATTTTAACTCATTGAAATAAAAGAGTTAAAATATGCGCTACATACATATATTCTTGATTTATAGATTGATATTTACAAATTTACCTACTATTTCATAATATGTACATTACACGGCTAGTTATATTAATACTTAAATACACCTACAAAAGTGTGTATTACTTTTGTATTTAACATTAACGTTTTACAAAAAAGTTAACGTTGTATTTTTAAAAATTAAGCTCTCTATTTAGCAGTACATCGACCTAACCGCGAGGTCAAAAAGCTCTATTGTAGTTGGGAACAAGCACTCTTTCCACGATACAAATGCTACAATGCAGGGGAACACTCGTGTGCTCTTAATAGCAATGTTTTCTTACAACTGTCTACCATGTTACTCGCGAAAATGTTAAGTGACGTTTTTTACACGGAAACTATCTGTTGATTGTATGAATCGTTTCTTTTTATATGAAGTTGAACTAGTTTTTATTTTACCTGACGATAAGTGGTCACAGCCGCTCATAGATATCGGTACTGTTCACCCATTGGACGGTCGAAAATCGACAGTAATTTAACACAAAAACTAAACTTGATATTTTGATAAAATCATTTGTCATTTTTAACATTATGTGTTTTCATAGTAAAAGAAATAATGATTTATTTCGTTTATTGTATGAGTTTGTGTCAAAAGTACGGTAGTGTGTGCAATATTTTTCAATTGATTTTATGTAATTTATGCATTACATAAAAAATGTAAGCATAATGCACTCGTACTACTCCGACCGCTTATTTTTTGAAAAATGAATCCTAAGTATTTTTTCACATATTAATATATAGAAGAAGATAGAACAGGGGTTCAACATGAGACCAGTCGAACATCCGTCGCCTGCTAACGCCCTATTTTTAGGTCAACCGGCATCCACACCTTTCCAACGAAATGCAATAACTGCTTCGCCCTAGATATGGGTGTTGCAGTGACATCTCCCAAATTGAACTTCACTAACATTTTGCTTTTACCCTTTACTTGAGAGTATTGTGGTTGATTTCTTAGTTGACTGAAAACTATTGTTGTTCGAGCTGCATAGAGCTTCAGTTATCGGGAAAGGATTTTAGCTAATTGAGGCAGGATGCTTCAATACCCTGAGACAGTACGTGTTTGTGGAAATACGGATTAGGGCCACCAGATTTTTTGGCTCGAGAGGAGTCGGATATTTGAAAATGCCTGTGAAGTCACATTATTCTTAACATTTTAGGCCACGAATGTCATAGAACATCTGTCATATAACTGCTGCTGTGATACGCATTGTACAACAACAGTACAGTATACCGGTTTAGCTACTTACCATATGGTGGATTCTATGCTCGTTTACAACTTCTGTGAGAGTGTAGTGATAGCCTAACGGTTGAAACTTGCCCTCTCGATCGGGAGGTCCGAGGTTCAAACCCAGGCAAGCACCACTGATTTTTCTAAATTATGTGCTTATTAGAAATTAATTATCATTGCTTTTCGGCAAAGGAAAACATCGTGAGGAAACCTACACACCCGAGAATTCCTTAAAAAAAGAAGTTCTCGGAGGTGTGTGAAGTCTAACAATTCGCACTTGGCCAACG
The DNA here is from genome assembly GCA_949699795.1 of Spicauda simplicius. NCBI lineage: Eukaryota > Metazoa > Arthropoda > Insecta > Lepidoptera > Hesperiidae > Spicauda > Spicauda simplicius. The sequence continues at coordinate 13,604,434 of OX453066.1, read as the reverse complement.
CGGTTGACTAAGGCTGAAAACTCTCTCATTCTGAGAGAACACCCGTGCCCAGCAGTGGGACAACAATGGGTTGGCAACATTACAACCTTTGTAATATACATAAATTAAACACGTTTAAATTCACTTTAATACTAATAAACTACCGCGCGCGAAGGACAGATCTCCTTTAAGCTACTTAGAGATATTTTCATCCAGATGTAGTTTACAAGAGTATTTAAATTACTTTAAAAGAAACAATGCTACGCGGCGCATCTGTGCTGTCAGACGTTCGCCATTGTAGGCGTGTACCAACCGCACTCGCTTTGTTGGATTATCTTATCGGATTCATTGGAATTACACTTGGTTATTCCTTTTGAAATAATACACGTTTCTCTACAAAGCAACCGCATGTTGTAGCATTGCACAAACATTGCGTTTCCACAAACATACGAGGATTTCTCTGTGAGCTAAGACCTGGGTTACAAATACAATAGATATTAAATTATGCAATGTACTAAGCCAATAATGCCTTTATTCGACTGCTTCAAAAGAATATATGTACGGGTGTAATCATTTCCACGGTCGAATTGTATAGGTTGGACTACACTTTTTTACTGTAGTTGTACCAATAGGCATGAAGTCCATCAGATGGTAAGTGGCCACTCTGAAAGACAATGACCACTTACTGTAATTTATACCAGTAAAAATAAAAGTCTTATAAAAATATTACAGATGTGATGAGCATTAAGTTGGAACTCCGCGAATCAGTGTGTCACCTTTACAACACCTTTTATACCAGCACCCAGCTGTGTTTTTTTATATTATTGAAGTAGCAAACGAGCATGCAGTCCACCTGATGGTAAGTGGTCACTGCCGCTCATGGACATCTGTAAGCAACTTCATATAGAACATACGTTCTATCTGAAGTCAAACACAAATGCGTTGCTAGTTCCGAGGACTGAGATGGTCTCATGTAAAAGTGTGCCGGCAATCACATCCTTCCATAGACACGCAAGAAATGCTTCACGCTATAAATACGTGTGGCGGTGGTACCTCCCCGGTTGAACTACACTTGTTCTACCACCTATAAAACTGCTGCTAGTACGCAGAAATAGACGTTGTGGTGGTTCCTTCGAGCTCGGACACGAATAGTTCTATAACTCTTAAACTCTTGCACTTAAACTTCTTAAACTTAAACAACCAATATTTTTTCTTAAACACGCAAATTTTATTAAAAACAGTAACTAAGCAATAATAGCCTGTTAATTTTCGAATAAAATGTTACTGGATACAATTTAACATTTTATAACTTAAATAAATATTAGACCTTTTGAAATAGCTGTAGCTCGTGTAAATATATCAAACTTGTAAAACATTGGGTAACAACTAGACTCTCCTTTGATACTGAAAACAGATACAAACTTTTGTTTATGCCACAAACAGCTACTCCCGGGAGTATTCAAACCTTACTAATGTCACTTATTTACTAAAACATTCCGATTGGTTAATTAACAAAAAAGTAGTAAACAAGCATGGAGTTTTCCTAATAGTGGTGTCTGAAGCCTATGAACTTCTTTAATTACCAGAGATTGTTGCTACACTGATTACTAAGATGAAATGAAATGTCTTTATTTTGCGTAGGCCTTCAGGGGCGCTTACAAATTGTCAGTTACATTTATATGTATTTTTTTACACTACCACCGGATCGGAACACGACCTCAACTGAGAAGATCCGGCAAGAAACTCAGTGGGTTTGTCTTTTTTTCTTTGTATATCTTTTTTTATATTTTTTTATTTGCCATCTTGTTTTTACATGGGTAACAAAAGAAGATGAAAAACGTCTAAGTCTCTAGTTACCACTCTTTGAGCTAGACAAGAGACGCACCGTTACTATTACAAAGCAACAAGTTATGATTATGTTGTATGTAAAGTTATGATTACCAGAAGCCTATGAACTTCTATGATTACCGGAGGTCGGCCATAGATCTGATGCTACCCTGAGTACGAAGACGAAAAACGTCTAAGTGTTTAGTTACCACTCTTTGAGCTAGACAAGAGGCGCAATGTTACTCTTACGAACTAACAAGTTTAACTGTCATGCTTTATTAGTCAAAATATTCTTCGTATTTCGACTAATAAAGCTTCTTTTCGTTTCTTCCCTAACATTACCAAAGAAATAATCAAAGATCCATCCATCCATCCATCAGCCCTCTGATGTCCACTGCTGGACGTAGGCCTCCCCTAAATGACGCCATTCCAACCGGTCATGTGCCCTCTGATAATCAAAGAATATAACATAATATGAAGATAAAAGATATACTTCTAATATCATATTATGAAATATACAAGTTATTAGCTATGCTAACAATAATTTTCAATCTGTCAATTCTAAAATGACAACGAAAGGATATTTAATTAACCGCTTAGGCGACGTAATAATTCAAGTCCCAGTTACGTATCAACAATTTGACCAGACGTTCCTATTTCCGGAATGTATTTGGTATTTTCGTTCCTACCTCCACTGTACCGGTGCATAAAGCCAACTGCACTTAATGAAGGAAATTAGTTGCATTATTCCGTTCATTAGTCAAACACAGTCCGGAAGTCTAAGTAACGGAATGCCTTAAATTCTGTTCGATATATCTCTGTGAGAGCTCACCCGGGAAATGCTTCGGAACTATGTAGAAACCGTTTATTAGTGATGTGACTCGAGTCGTTTTTTTACTCGAGTCACTTGAGTAAATTTGTCAAACGTACTGAATTGAAAAATGTATCACTCGCGTGTTTATATATTGGAGTTACCAACTCAACTCGGCGCACCGAATTGATTTGTTGGTTGCTACTAGATGTCTCTTGACTCTTTTTTTAATGTATGTTGTACCGGCCATTTTTACATAGCAAAAACTCGTAATTTTGAATTTGTCGTTTATTAATATGCCAATAGTTGGAATATTAATAAGCGACATAATTTGTCGTTTATTAATAAACTAGTGTTCCTAAAAATTCTCACTCGTATTGCAAGTGGCTTCTCCAGTGGGATTTCACTCGAGTAGAACTTCGAGTTACTAGAGTCGCAAATTCAATTCGAGGCACATCACTAACGTTTATTATTTAACTATATAGTAACCTTGCAACTCGTGCTACGAACAGCCAGACGGAGCCTTAACGCTTCAGTGAAGTTAAGTGTTATTGACTTGTTTATTTACGTGTTCCTTGTAAATTATTAGCGAACATTTTATGTAAAGTGTACGCCCACGCAATTTATCTTGTTTAGTATAAAATCTGCGTGTTTCAATTTACATACGGCTTTGTACCTTTGGTTTCCATTATTAATTATTTTACGGTAAAAGGAAATACCTGGGTAATTTATTTGTATATGAATTCTACTGAGGATTTTCGAGGATGTTTGCAGTTTAAAATCCCGATATTACCTGTGAGGTCTTTTATGATCTAAAATCTTGTTTATTCCGAAATAAGATTTGAGTTCAAAATTGGATTAGTGACATTGTAGTGATGTAATAGAAACTCATCTTTAATCACACTGAATAAAATAGAGGGCTTAGCTGATGCCAAAAACAGCTCCCTTACTGGCACTTGACTTCAGAGGAGTACTTGAAATGACGTTTGTAATAATTTCTGCTATATAAAGCCTTTAAAGTAAATACAGTAGGTAGATTTAGGTTGTGCGATGGTGGGCTGACTCAACTCAACACAAAGTATACTTAGTATCAGAATCTATAAAATTGAAACACATATTATAAGGCGTCTGGCGATGTTTTCAGAGAAATACCTTTATTATATTTAAACTGCGTTTAGTTACTGAACTTGAAAAGAACTTTTAATTCGGTAATGTCTTAATTATTTAAAAAATAAAAAACTAACAACATTTCATTCATAAAAACGAAGCTTCGTATTATTGAATTTGTCGTGCTTGCGAATCAGTGCCAGAGGCCAAAACTTTACTAATAGGGAACGAGTTAGTAAAACGTAAAACAAAATGGCCGTTGAATCCAACCGTGGATTGTTAACGGAATAAGCTTTTCTCGCTCTTACTTTTCTGTAAATTCTACACTATATCTACTAGAATATTTTTGAAATTAAATCCCTAATTGAACCCCGCCGCTTCGCCCGCGTTAAAAAAATCGATGTATCGATTGTCCCGTGGGAATAAGATATTTTCCCATATTAAAAAGAAGCGTATATATTAATCCAGAGTATCAGCTAACTCCCTACCAAATTTTATGAAAATCGCTCTAGCCGTTTAAACGTGAAGAAGAAGTAACACATTTACAAACTTTCGCCTTTATAATGTTAGTATGATGTGAATGTCTCTTTTGTTACGCTTTCACGGAAAAACTAGTGGTCGGATTTTACTGTGCCACACACATAGCTTATGACCTAGATTATGATAAGGATATTCAATATCTGTGGTAGACCGAAGCAAGCGAGGCCAGACAAAAAGCTAGTAAATGAAACTTGGAATCATTATTGTAACAATTTCATTAAATGATCGTATATGCAACGTATCGCTTACATGTGTATCGAATCTATTAACTTAAATATTCTTACGTAAGATAATGTAATTTTTGATTATTTTTATTTCATATAATGGTATATGTCTGGTACCATTGTTAAAGAGTATGTATATTATTTGATTTTATTTTTATGTCCAGCTAATACTTTTTTATTTTACCAATACGACTCGTAGAAGCATAAGATTTTCTCAACGAACCACACAATCCCGACAAAAATGAGAGATAAGAACGACCTCAAATATTCCAATAGTGTCTGCTGGCATACTAAAATAAATTAGTATTTTTTGCATACTCAACTTCAGATATTTCAGCACGCATCGCCCGAACTTTACTAATAGGGGATGATTCCACAGAAAAACGTAAAACAAGAATGTCTGACTCGTGCCGCTTGTTAACGCGTGAGGGAAGGGAATCACTTCCCTGCAGGCTGTTAAGGCTTTCGACCTAAAAAATGGACTATATTTTTCGAATAACAAAGCCTGCCCTTCTTTTTCCGTCTTTATTTTGTCTAATTTTTACTTTAGGTTTATTATTTATGACTACGAACTTTGTGATTTTTCTCTAGGGCTTTAATCAGTTCTGTGGTATTTTTACATCGTTAAAAAGTCATATTAATACAAAATATTAAGATATTGACAAACATAGAGACTACTTAAATTGTATACATTATATTTTAGTACTTGCAAAGTAAAACTTTTGTTAAATATTTTGTCATTTAGTAGATGTTATTCTGCGTTCTTAGGTACTTAAGTTCAATTTCTTACTTAGTGTAAATGTCAATTTTAATACTACTAAAATTGAAAGTAGACAAGGTTTATTATCTTCGGCATTGTAACTTATTGTTTACTATTAGTATAGGAGCTAGCAACGTTTTCGAGAAAGAATTTTAGGTCAGCTGATTTTGTGACATGTTGTCCTTCTTGCACTTTCGGTTAAAGTCTGGGCTATCTGGCTGGCGGTAGCGGTTGCGTTCATTACTGCGCATCCTACCTGTCCAGGTAATAATCCTGGATTTTAAAAACATTTTAGAAGGCGTAATTTTTAATTTTTTGTTTTTAAATAAGTCTACCTGACATACTTTTTTTATTGCCAGACATTTTTGACAATGCTAACGATGTGCCATACGCGATTTTTTTAATTTTTTTTATAAAAATTTCAAAGTATTTTATAATGTCTGTAATTTTAATATTATGTTATTTAATGATAAAAAAAACTTAAAATAAATTTGCCAGACATTAATTCGATTGTCAAGTCTTGAATTAAAATGAAAAAGTCATGAAAAGTATAGCAGTATAATGCTAGTAGTCCGAGAGAGACAGCTGAAGGTGCAAGAGAGATAGATAACGACAGGCAAGTTTTCAAGATGGCGTCAGTCTAATGTGTTTTTGTTTTGATTTTAATGTTTATTTTTTAATTTGGTTACAATGGCCAGTGATAAAATAAAATGTGTTTTTTGTAAAGGACATAACGATAAAATAATACTTTTCGTGGCAGCGGTCTAGAATCGTGCCACCGTAAGGGGGGGATGAGGGGGGGTGGAGGGGGTAGGGAGGGGTTAGTACTACCCCCTCTCGCAAACCCCGCTTGCCGGAGACGAGTAGTTTTTTTTTATCGAATTTCGAAATTCATAACCTCAATAGTGCAAAATTAAAAAAAAAAGTGACATTAGTGTTCATTTACTGTATATTTTTATTTATACGTTTTATCTAACCTAGGACATGCTTGTTCAATAGTTCGAAACATCATTTTTCCTTTAATTTTAGGGGACATTGCCTAAAAAGTCGACGTAACCCCTTCGCTTCGCGGGGTTTAGTGTGTTTATTAAAAAAGTCTAACCTAACCTAACGTACCCTAAATTAATTTTTGAGCTATAATTCTTTGTCTTATCGGGGGGCTTCGCCCCCCGAGCCCCCCTCCTGCTCTTTTGTGTCTTTTTATCTAGAATAGGGTGACAGGAACAGTTTGCACCCCATATGACCACGTCGACAACCCTTCTGTTCTTCTGCTAAGATATTGTGATGTTCGATATGTGTATTAATTTTCGCTGTAATAGCTGATGTAAGAATCTTATATATAGTGGGCAGACATGTAATCGGTCTGTATTGTGATGGTTGTGTAGAGTTGTTAGTTTTTGGAAGCATGTATGTTATTCCTATTGTGATGAAGTTGGGTATATTTTGTTTGCCTAAAATGATTTCTGTTAAAGCTATTGCTAAAGGTTGATGTAATGATGTTAATTTTTTAAACCAGTAATTATGAATTTTGTCGATCCCAGGAGCCTTCCAATTGTGTAGTCGAGCTGTTAAGTTAGTTATGTCGAGCTCTGTTATCTCTTTGAACTCCATTTCGTCTATTACCTGCCATTTACTTTGTTCTTCTGTTATCCAATCTGCTTTATCATTATGTTTTATATTTTCCTCCTAGATATTGGCCCAGTATGTTTCAAGTTCTTCTTTTGTAGGTATTTCAGTATAGTTATTATTTTTTGTTGTGGTAGTGAAATTCAGTTTTGGTTTGCAAATGTTTCTGTAGAATAGTCTTTCATTAGAAGTGAATTGAGCGTTATCTTTTTTACGTTGTAGTGTTCTTTTGTATCTTTTAAGTCTATGTGTTTTTAGTGCCAACTTCTGTTTTAGTGTGTCCAGAAATTCTTCCGGTTTTCTATTATTACTTTCGTGTTTAGTGTGTCTAGAAATTCTACTAAATATGTCATGTACTTTTTTAACTAATCTATCAGATCTATTGTTGTTTACGTATTGAGTTACTCTACCAATATCCACTCTAAGATTTTCTATGTCTCTTTCTAGTCTAATTTGCCACGATGGTTTGTTATAGTTTTTTGGTTCTTTATGTGTAGTATTGTGTGTGATTTTGTAATTAAGTTCTTCTGCTATTACTAAAACTGTGTAGTATATGAGAGTGTGAATATCATTTAGTTGTGTTTCTTTCGATATGAGTCGGTGTAGGATGTGTTGATTAAATAGTTGAACTAAATCGTTAAGGTGTTTTGTATATTTAATTCTTGGCAGCTTCGGTCTCACTGTTGGATCCATTCCGGAGTATTGTGTTACTGCTATTTGTAGTTTATCATACATGCCTTGAAAACTGGTGTCATTGGGTGGCACGACATCTGCAATTGTACCCGATTCGTTTTTTAAGAGTAATGTAATGAATTCAGTTTGTGTAGATGAATATGAGATTGATATGAATGTTTGAGTATTGGATTGTGATAAGTTGTGAGATTCATATAAATTGTTTTGTACATGTGTGTGAGATTCTGGCGGGTTATGATTCACTTCTATATGAACTTGATTATATTCGATATTATCGTCGCTTACAGTTTTTTCGTCTTCTAATTTTCTAAAAACTTCTTCCTTCAGTTTATTTAATATTTCTTGTGTTAAATACCTATTCTTAATTATCATTCTTCTTTGGTCTGAAACTCTTTGCTCTGAAACTTTGATATCTGGATATTGTCTTGAAAAAAGTTCATGCAACGTTTTCCTATATGTTGTCATGTCGGTCTCTAATTTTGTGATATAATAATAACTACGCATAATGAAAATATTAACATCTTGGCTCCATTTCATGCGTAGTCTTGGTTTTCCAGCCTTGGTGGACGCGGGCAAAAAGGCGTTTGCCCCCCGCGCAACATCCGAGGTTGGGAGTGTAATATTTTGTACTTGCTCAAAATCTGCTGACATTGGCGACACTGTAGTTGACCGGTTTATTGATTCGCGTATATTTTCAAATGAGAGGGGAGTTGAATTTGTTGATGGAAATAAACTACGTGTGGATGATGTTGGAGATGACAGATTAGATATTATTTCTGCAACAGCCCCAGACTGGGCAGAATGTTTATTTTTATTTTGTATTCTTTTTGATCTTCTCATTTTATTCCCACGAAGAGCTAGGGACTATAAATGTCGACCACGGCGGAGCCCTGCGTTCACCGTGGCAAGGGTAAGTAAAACTGGGTTTCCCCCGGTGCCCAGAGTTCGCATACTAACGACTAAGTACCGCTTAGCCATGCAGCCCTCGGCATATGCAGTTCCACCTTGGCTTCGGTAGGTAACATATTACTAATACCTGAAAAATTCTCTTGGTCTGATAATATGACCCCCTAAGAGGAGAAGGGATACGGAAAACTAGAGCTTCGTTAGTCGCTGGTAAGTATTAAGACTAATTGTCTGGTGCCAGCGTCCGCCCCTCACGTGGCATCGATGGTCATGCCGGACGTGAAGTTAGATTTTGAGGGGCTTATTATTATTATTATTATTTATATAGACAGTGACAAGTAATTTACTTTTGTATTGGTTCTCTGTATCATTCTTGACTAATTTTGCAACTGTCTCTCTCGGACTACTAGCATTATACTGCAATACTTTTCATGACTTTTTCATTTTAATTCAAGACTTGACAATCGAATTAATGTCTGGCAAATTTATTTTAAGTTTTTCTTATCATTTGACGACCCGCGTGGCGCAGGGGTTACCGTACCGGTCTGACACGCAGTGGGTCCCGGGTTCGATTCCCGGCCAGACAGGTATCTGAATGATGAGTTTAGATTCTTGTTCTGGGTCTGGGTGTTTGTGTATTCGTCTTTGTGTGTATCCATGGTACTCACGACACAGGAGAAAATCCTACTGTGGGGCTATGAGTGTAGAAAGCGTTTTTTTATCATTAAATAACATAATATTAAAATTACAGACATTATAAAATACTTTGAAATTTTTATAAAAAAAATTAAAAAATCGCGTATGGCACATCGTTAGCATTGTCAAAAATGTCTGGCAATAAAAAAAAGTATGTCAGGTAGACTTATTTAAAAACAAAAAATTAAAAATTACGCCTTCTAAAATGTTTTTAAAATCCAGGATTATTACCTGGACAAGTAGGATGCGCAGTAATGAACGCAACCGCTACCGCCAGCCAGATAGCCCAGACTCTAACCGAAAGTGCAAGAAGGACGACATATCACAAAATCAGCTGACCTAAAATTCTTACTTTTAAAACGTTGCTAGCTCCCGTACCATATATCTGTTTTATCTTTGTGCTATTAACTAGAGCCATTATTTTATGTTTCAGTTATTATAATTACCCATTGATATCGTTTCAGAGAAATATTGTATATTATAACTGTAGCGAATAAAAGAATAAGCCCACGTTCGTATCAGTCCATGACATTATTTTTTAGCAATCGACCATGCAGTCCACCTGGTGGCCACTGCCGCCCATGAACATCTGAAAGCAACTTCCTACAGAACAAGGGTTGATCTGAACTCAATCACAGTTGCGTTTTAAGTTCCGAGGACTACGATGGTCGCTTCATATTAAAGTGAGCCGGCTTCCACACCTATCAACTGAAACTCGAGCATGACTTGTTTCACGCTAGAAATAGGTGCGACGCTGATACCTTCCCGGTCGAAACGTTGAAAAATTAACTCTCTTGTTACTTCTTACAAATGTAATTAAAAAAATACAATTCATACGTCCGTTCATTCAAAAGATTCACTAGACATTATATTTTTAAATGAATGAAAATAATTTATGTTGTTCAATGTTATATTATTTGTAAAACAAAAGGAAAAGAAGAACAGATAATCTAAATAACGGTAATCATATTCTTTGACACAGTCCATCCACTATCCACTGGAATTTCTTCACTCATCATCCACCCAGTTTCTTTTAGATGCCCTGATCAAGTGGATATCTAAAAAACAAGTTAAGATTTTCATGTTCTTAAGTTTATCTGTCTTCTATGACATCTGTGACTCTACCACAAATCTTTCCTTAGGAGCTTAATGTAAAGGCATTTAGTTTTTAGAATATCTTAAAAAAAACCCTCTCAGAACAGATGAATCAATGTATTACGTTCCTAAGTAAACTATCCTATTCTTCCAAGAATAACAATTTCTTTCACTGGCGAAAAAAACAAGCCGCTCATTACATCTCATTTTTGACTTAAACACGTATATTAAAAAATATAATGTTCTCAAAAAAATTAAGGTAACTCATGGATTTTAAGACTGATAATTTTAGCCTATCAGAAGTATTATTTTATTTCCTTTTATTTTAATTTACTCTATTTTAAATTAAAGATAATCATCAATCAAAAATAATCATTAAACGAAATAAATAATCGTTAATTCGATTAACGGATATTTATTTCATTTAAATATTCAAAAATTACAGCGTATTTATTTTACCTAAATAAAATGCTATAAAGTTAACAAAAATTGAACACAAACCAAGTACACAGAAGCGAATTAAACAAAACGTTTTTTGAATGCGGTTTGTGTAAAAATTCGAAAACACAAATGTAGTTGGATTCAGCTTGTTAGCGGTTGCGAGGTGTTCTCTCTCCAGAAGGCAATTTTATATTTCTACAAAGCGGAAATAACAAGCCACTCACTGTATTTCTGTCCCAACCTAAAACAGCCTTTAAGTAACAGATTTAGTAAAAAAAATATAAAAATGATACTTTACCTTATTTTACTTTTGGCCTTAAATAAATACCAATATTATGAAGCGGAGTAAAGTTGTATTTGAAATACAATAAGGTGGTAGAACCAGTGCAGTTCAACCGGGGAAGTACCACCGCCTCACCTATTTCTAGCGTGAAGCATTTCTTACGTTTCGATAGAAGGGTGTGGTTGCCGGCACACTTTCACATGAGGCGACCATCATAGTCTTCGGGAGTAGCAACGCATCTGCGATTGACTTCAGATGGAACCCATGTTCTGTATGTAGTAGATTACAGATATCCATGGACCAATCACCACTTACCATCAAATGGACTGCATGCTCGTTTGCTACTTCAGTCAGATAAAAAAGAAAAAAGCAAAAAACTTCTCGAATATAATAGGTTACTTATTACGAAACACTAAAGTCCAAAAGTAATTATTAATAATATTAATATCAGCATACTTCTAAGCCATATCCTACTACAAATATTTTTTCGAGTTTGACCTCTATGTCATTGAATCTCTTATACTACAGAGGCTTATTAAAATGGCGTATACCAACTTACTAAATATATTTTAATATCTATCTAATTTTAACATACACATATACATATATAATAAGTATCCGAAGTTACAAGGTAAGTAGGTTATAGATTAATTCTTAGGTAAAATAGATAAAAACGAGTTAAAGCTTAACTTTATAAAACTTTAATGTAGCGGGGCTATCCTCTCACCTTGTAGCAGTTTATTGCAGTGCTACTTTATGTTGAATTATAAAGGAGAAATAAACAAAAGTTGTTTTGCTTTAGCTTAAGAAAAACGACCCATTTGTGATTAAACGTAGATTGAACTCCTGTTCGCTTATTGATACCAGTCAAAATTTTTGAATGACTCACTAAAGAATATTGACTGCTTACTCGTTCGATAATTGCTCAAAGACATTACCATCAAATAATCCAAGCATACATACATGCGTAAGGTGCCATCATACTCATATTATAAAGGCGAATGTTAGTGAGTGTATGTTTGTTATTTCTTCACGTGTAAACGGCGTGAGCGATTTTCATAAAATTTGGTAGGGAGTCAGCTAACACTCTGGATTAACATATAGGCTACTTTTTACCGTGAAAAAATATCTTATTCCCACGGGACAATCGATACATCAATTGTTTTAACGCAGGCGAAGCTGCGGGATTCACCTAGTTCTAAATAAATTAGTATAATGATGACAACGGGATCGATTGTTAGACGTTTCCTAAAGTCACAACATAACTACTCGAAGCAAACCGATGTCACTCAATATTTTACTAGTCATCCGCAAACAAAAACCAATACTTCCTTCAACTTTTATCAAAGATAGCCTAAATATTTAGATTGACAGTCAGTCCAGTGAAGATCAAAAATAAACCCACTGGCATCGCTTGCCCACGCACACTAGTGATGTGATGAAAATTCGCATTCGCAAAAAATTGTGCGAATGTTTTGCGAATATGGAACTATAGTTTGACGGCCAAAGAAAAAAGTAAGGTCGCAAATCTATACCATAAGACAAACTACAGTATGATTAGCAAATGAAAAAAGATCGCCAAATCTACATTCTACCGCTCCATACACTACTTCTTTTTTATACTGGTCATTAGTATGCGTAGATGCAGGTGCACCTCTCGGAGATAAACCTGGCGACGGCCATGTTAGCGTCACACGTTCTACACTCACATTTTCTCCTGCGTCGTGGGTGCAATGGACATAAAGACGAATACACAAACACCCAGACCCAGAACAGAAATTTAAATTCATCATTCAGATACTTGTCTGGCCTAAAATCGAACCCAGACCCAATGCGTGTCGGACCGGTATGGTGACCACTCCGCCACGCGGGTCGTCAAATTCGCATTCGCGAATGAAAGTAGGGGATATTCGAATCCGCGTTCGCGAATGTACAAATAACAACATTCGTTACATCACTATCGCACACATGTTTGTATCTAAACGGACCCTCAACCGTCTGTCACACATACGTCAATTAAAAGTCGTGTCATTTTTCTCGTGTCGTTGGTTTTGTCGGTTGGAGTCCTACTATACTTGTATACAGCCAACATTTTTCTTTTCGTACCTTATCTTTTAATGGAACGAAGTATATACCTTATGTAAATTTATATAGGTATCGATATATTTTTTTATTTGATTGAAGCATCATTGTCGCCCATGGACGTCTTGTTAGCGACTTCACATAGACCAGAGGTTCTATTTGAAGTCAATCACAGACGCGTTGCCACTCCCGAGGACTAAGATGGTCGCCTCGTGTGAAAGTGTGCCGGCAACCACACCCTTATCGAAACGCAACAAATGCTTCACGCTATAAATAGGTGGGAAGTACAACCTTCCCCGGTCGAACTACACTGGTTCTACCACCTTGACTTATAGTAATAACATGGTTTTCCCTTTTAAACGTTTGCAGAACTTTTCATGTTTAGCCGTGCGTCTAAGAGGTCAACAGTAAAAGTAAATAATCTAAGATGTCATTGATCATCTCTTAGTGTTAAGCAACATTACTATAAGAATATTTAATTGTTTTCGATTCGGTGATCTGTGGTCAAATAATATTTCGTTGCAGTAGAAGTAGTCCGCAAGTTTTTTGAATAATTTACCAGTTAACTATGTTAATATTACAATTGAATAAATATTCTTCTTTCTATGTTTTCACTTAAACGATAACTATTTCAATATACTTAGTAGTGGAAAAAGTGTGCTCAATGATTCATTATGTTGAAGGAACACGTCACTCATCATAGACAGGACAATAACAACAACAAGTTAACATAACTTTACCTTTTTTTTGTTTTCGAGGGGGAAACCTTCAAATGGTACCCGACGCCGTGGGAACGACGCAGGGTTATGTGGGATTTTACCGCACTAAAACCCTCCCTGTGGCCGTCCTCGGCGCTATAAAGAGGACTCCGGGAACTCGGACCGACCGCAACCGGAATCCTCTGAGCGCGTTGCCCCTTCGGGCTCCCCCCAGATGGGCGGCTGGGCCCACTCGTCTAGTCTTTACGACGGTATGCGACCACACATACCGCCGTCCTTCCCGGGATTGTCTGATCGAACGGTTCGAGATCCCACTTTAGCCGCCTGCAACCCCGGAAGCCCCTTTTAGTCGCCTCTTACGACAGGCAGAGGATGCCGTAGCCCTATACTGATCCCGAAACTACAGGGACGAACATAACTTTACTAAACTAATTAATTGGTAACACACTAGTAGTACATTGCTTTCTTTACTTTCTAAAAACCTTAAAATGTATTACATAATTTACAATTCAAGTAAATAATTAACTATCGTTGTCTCGGAGAGACACGAAAATAGTTTTTGTGTAAATTTTAAAAGAGCGACATTTTTATCACATAAAATTTTAAAATAAATATGAGAGAATGAAAAATTTTAAGTACTTGTTCCTCAGAGAACAAGTTAAGAAGTTTTCAAAGTATTCTCTTGTTCTGCAAGAAACGATCGCGTCCACGAAGTCAAATAAGTGCAGGACGCGGAAACTTTGTAGTATAATTCTGTCCGAAGTTTTCGTAGTGCTTATCAATATTGTTTGGCATGATATTAAGAGACATAATTACAGTTCGCGCACTTGTGCATTTGAATCTTCAAGAAAATAAATAATGGTTAACGAATATTATCGCATAAATTCAATGCATTAAACCAGATAGGTATATTTTGTATAATCAGTTGTATAACATTACAAATGTAAGTTTAAGTTAGTTTGTTACGCTTTCACGCTAAATCTAAATGTTGTATTTCGCTGAAATTTACTACACACATAGTTTATTACCTACATTGAATCATTAGTCCATACTGTGGTAAATATGTTCAACACGGGCGAAGCTACAGGAATAAGCTAGTATGATATACGAGACAAATCTCTCAAATTAAAAATTTAAATCTCTTAAATTTTATTACTTTAACCTAGTAATACTATTTTACTATTACTATTTTACTAGTATTTATTTATTATATATTAACTATACTATCTATTTATCTTTAAATTCTGATATTTATTTTCATATATTAAATTTATTAATATAAAAATACACTACATTATTGTTACCTATAACAAAATTGTCTGAAATCCTTTTCCTTGGACGTTGTAGAAACATTGTTGTACATTACGGTAGGTTATATGGACTACACTTATTGATCGAGCCCTTTTCACACTTAAATATTTCTTTTGTCCTCGCCAATCCATTACCGTCCACTTCTAGGCCTGAGTCTTCTTCGGGTGAGAGGAGCTTAGAACCATAGACAATCCCGATGATGAAGTACGAATTGGTAGACTTGACTCACTTAAGAATTTTTAAGAGTTCTCCGACGCTTAGGTTTCCATTCAATATTTTCTTCAGCTGTAATTTAAAAATATTTTTTGTACGCTACTTCGACATATGAGAGTTGTGAGCCCGGGACTAAAACTCCCCCCCCCCCTCCATTAATTATTTTTTATTTATTTTATTTTACTGAAGTAGCAAACGAGCATGCAGTCCACCTGATAGTAAGTGCTCACTGCCGCCCATGGACATCTGTAATCAACTTCATACAGAACATGGGTTCTATCTGAAGTCATTCACAGATATGTTGCTACTCCCGAGGACTAAGATGGTCGCCTCATATAAAAGTGTACCGGCAACCACACTCTTCCATCGAAACGCAAGAAATGCTTCACGCTAGAAATAGGTGTGGCGGTGGTACTTCTCCGGTCGAACTACACTGGTTCTACCACCTGTTAGGTTACGATGTTGCACCTTTAACGTAAATGATAATATCTACGCATCTTACTTCAAAATGTGAGAGGTGCCTCCTTGAGATTGAAATTCCTATTAGGATTCCCAAATTGAGAGGCCGTATTTCAAACCTTTACGATTTAACCATGACCTACCTTCCTATGTTTTTCTATACATAGTTTACCTACATCTGTAATGACCGGAATACATTCATTAAACAACTAACAACAACACATCGTGCCAGTATAAAAACAAAAACAATATTTTACAAAAGCTAGTGTTTTGCCATTGCCACAAAACACTCCATAATTTAGTGCCTTTGTGGCAACTACACAGCTGCTAATGACTCTTTTACGTTGATGCGGATGTGTGCACGTTAATACATTGGAAGTTACTTTATAATTACATTCTCGTAACGAATGTACTGTGTGGAACTTCTTATTATTTATTTTGTTAAACCGCTTAACGTTTTCCTAGATCAATGCAAATTATTGTTAAAATACCATTTCCAATGAAGAGAGTGTAAACTAACGCGAACTTTGCATTTTTGAAATAATAACAGCGTGCTTAAATTTAAGGAAGTAGGTTCTTATTTTTAAAGACAGTTGTTGCTATTTCACGAAATTGGCACTTCTTAATTTGCTAGACGATAGACTGCTTAATAAAGCAGTATTGAACACAAAATGCCATGATTTCGAGTTCGATATCTTTTGTTCTCACTGAACGAATTAACGGCTTTTCTGTTGTTTCCTCTACAGTCTATCTCAACGTGGCAAATAATCAGTGCACTCTGGATACCCTAGACATGTATAAACATCTCCATACTAAGAATAGTCACGACGACTTAATAATTAATTATGACGTACCTTTAATGCATGGTAGATAACAATGTATTGAAAATGATTACGACTAAAACAATCGAAAAAAGGAATTTAGACGTCTAGTTGAATTGATTTGCTTTACTGTATTAATTTAGGAACAATTGCCCTTAACTCTGCTGCACCTAAAGTTGAAATGTCCTTATTTGAAAAGTATTGTTATTATACAAAGGCCCATATAATATTATTTCTTGATTCAAATACAACAGAAACATTACCAGAGCTCCTCAATGAGAATTCTGGATTTTAGTTCATGTTATTCCTATAAAAAAAATCAATATTTTTCACATACAAGAAAGTTTATTGTAATATTTTAGATCACAATAAAGAATATATCAAGCTTTGAACTAGTGGCACTGCTGTGAAATTGAGGAATATTCCCCAGTCGTCTTATCCACTTTCATGTTTCACTCGTCGAAATCCGTCCGCTTTGCCGTGCAACGAGAAACACGTGGCTCGCCTCGTTTATACATTTACAAAAACTTATCCCCTATTTAGTCCCTTAAAGAACGATTTTTGAATCCTTTCTTAGTGCTCTTTTAAGTTATATAAGAATTGTTATACTGTATATGGAATATATTACAGTGATCTAGAGCTGAGCAGTAGTAGAACTAATAAGTATTGATAGCCTAATGGTTGAAACGCCCTGTCGTCCGAGACGTCCGAGGTTCAAATCCCAGGCATCGCACCATATTTTTTTCTTAAATTATATATGTAGTAGAAATTCATTATCACTGCTTTACGGTGAAGAAAATCATCGCAACGTACACACCAGGAAATTATTTAAAAATAACTTTTCTAAGGCGTGTAAAGTCAATGCTCACTTGGCTAGCCCGGTGAACTATTGCCTACAACTCTCTCATTCTGAGAAATTGGTCAATAATAGATTGATGATGATCTGAAACTTAATGCAATCGTTTTTAAGCAGTCGGAGTTTTTGTTATAATATTTAAACAATGCTACTTGTTTATTAGGGGAGTAGCGTCTAAATCGAAGTTTCTCAAAAATAATAACGAATATAACTTGTTAGATATCTGTCGAAAAACTTAAAACTTTACGAAAAAACTTCTGTTTTATATTGAAATTGTATTACAGGTTACACGAAAGATATTTTTATTTGCAGTGGAATATTGCTTTTTTGCTAATAGAATATGGATGCAAACAGTAACTTTACAAAACCTTCTAATTTTTCTAGAAATTTAATTTAATCTTATTTTGTGTAAATTCTTGTATAAACGAAACAAAGGTGGACTTAAATCTAAAAATATTATTTCCTTTAATTGAATGTACAGTTAATTAAGCATTTTGTTAACATTATGAACTTCGCAGAAAAGAACCGGACAAAAGATGGACTTAAAGCTAAAAGCATTCTTGATTGTGTGCCGTCCATTGACTATGAAGGCAACTAACTGCTAAGTGGATTTCTAATAGTCTGGTGTAAAATAAAGTACAATTTCTAAAATAATAGTTTCTTTTTTAAATAATTCAATAAAACACAGCAAACTGCCAACACTATTACTGCTTTAGCAGTTAAGTGTAATGGTGATCTGGTTTAAAAGGTTAAGGTGAAGTAAAAAGCGACGTTCAACTTCACTGGGTTAGCAACGCATGTGTCACTGACCTTATCTTCCACAATCCTATTTGGATTTGATGTTACATTTCTATGAGTAGTAGCAGTAGATGATTACTTCGCGGGAGAATACGGCACATCTACTCCTCTTCACCCTTGATCAGTGTTTCTTTTATAACATTAAAGTAGCCGCACGTTTGTTTGCTACTTTAATGTCGTCAACCCATTATTGTCCCACAGCTGGGCACAGGTCTTCTCTCAGAATGAGAGAGTTTTAGGCCATAGTCCACTGCGCCGGCCAAGTGCGAATTGGCGGACTTCACACACCTCCGAGAACTTTGTTTTTTTCAAGAACTCTCGGGTATGTAGGTTTCCTCATGATGATTTCCTTCACCGAAAAGCAGTGACAATTTATTTATAATACGCACATTATATTAGAAATATCAGTAGTGCGTGCCTGGGTTTGAATCTCGGACTCTCCCGATTAGGCCATCACTGCTCTACCTGAGATTACCCACAGAAACTTTGCAACCCCTGACGACTAAATTTGAAACCTTCAGTTAAGTACGTCACCATTGCCACGTCGTTCAGACCAGAACACAGGGGCTTGTAACGTTGCTGCAATGATGCTAAAATTAGGGTAGCGGTGATGTTTTTGAAGCAACATAACAACCACAAAGAGCTATACCACCAGCAAAGCTTACGATTATGAAGACTACATGATCTTTTGCTGCATTAATCTCATAAAACAAACACGTTGAGCATACACTTTATGCATGATTTACCCCGGTATACAATCATAAATATCAGACAGGTACATTATTTCGAAGAAGTCATAAAAAATCAGTGCACTGGTAATAAAAAAATAATTTGCACTAAGTAATTCGGTTCCAATATTATTTACTCAACCGTTTGGCACGAACCGCAGTTAATATCAGCAACGATGCTACGTTCGCTGAATACCAAATATTACTTTAAACGACGTTTCAGAGAAACCTTCATTTATCTTACAATAAAAAGCGAGTTATTAAATATGAAAAGAGACAAAGACGATGTATTTACCAAAGAACATATAAACTATGAATTATTACTAGCGTGAAGCAATTCTTGCGTTTTGGTGGAAGGGTGTGGCTGCCAGCTCACTTTCATTTGAGGAGACCATCTTAGTCCTCGGAAGTAGCAACGCATCTGTGATTGACTTCAGATTGAACCCTTTTTCAGTATGAAGTTATTTACAGATGTCCATGGGCGGCAGTGACCACTTACCATAAGGTGGACTGCATGCTCGTTTGCTACTTCAATATTGTAAAAAAAACTCTACATTTCTCATATTACGATCTGTACGACAATATAGTTAGCGTCTTGGTATGTCATTGTAAAAGTTAACAGGTTCGATCCTAGGTCATGCAACGCGAATGATTTTACTTCTGTTCTGAGTTTTGGGTGTTTTTTGTTGGTTATTTTTATAACATTGAAATAACTTTATAAGTGACGACATTTACCTGACCTGAAGCCGGTCACAATTGCGTTATTCCTCCATAGGATTAATATGCTCGTCATACATATAAATAAGATATTAAGGTTATTAGCAAATACACAGTGTCAAATATAAGGCAAAAATATTAATACGTATGGCAAAGGTGACACCGGAGATGGATCCGGGTATCCAAAGGATAAGTTAAAGATTATAAAAAAACTGTTATATCCACATGTAAAATTACATTATTCCTTAGTCTCCAGACAGAGCTTAGATATCGTGAGAAATCTCAGACGCTGCATTGGCTCCAATTAATGCAAAAGCTTAAAAATAAAAACACGTTTGTTATTAACCGGCTTAACAAACCTAAATATATGTGCGGTCTTCCTTTTTTCTCTAAGCCAGGGTTTTCTTGAGATAGGACTTTTAATGGCAGCATATCACCACCTCTTGTCCCGCAATTATTATTTAAATTATTATTTGGGAAAAGAATTATGATTTTTTTTTTATTTGACTGAAGTAGCAAACGAGCATGCAGTCCACCTGATTGTAAGTGGTCACTGCCGCCCATGGACACCTGTAATCAACTTCATACAGAACATGGGTTCTATCTGAAATCAATCACAGATACGTTGCTACTCCCGAGGACTATGATGGTCGCCTCATGTGAAAGTGTGCCGGTAATTACACCCTTCTATCGAAACGCAAGAAATGGTTCACGCTAGAAATAGGTGTGGCGGTGGTACTTCTCCGGTCGTACAACACTGGTTCTACAACCTACACATATCGCACAATGGAAACGAAAGGCACCAACAACAAAAGAACCCAACTAAAGAAAATTGAATTAAGTACTTGAAACTACTCCTAATCATAGTCTATTAATTAGGGAATTAACAAGTGACAATTTTGTGCAAATAAAGAAAAAAAAAAATGTTACGTCCGTTAACTGACCACGCGCTTTCAGAAACTTCCCAAAATGTGAACACAATTTTATTACTACCACAAAATGCAAATTTTGCAAGCTCTTTTCTCTCTATGTCATATGTTGTATGTACCTTTAAGCCAACACTTGTTGTATCGAGGATGGTAACAGATAGCCATGGACGGCAACGACCTCTTGCAATCCCTTGATAGACGGGCGTGCAGTCCCCATAGACCCGTCGAGTGCACGCCCGTTTCAAAATTTCAATTCATAAACAATATTACTCTCTTTACGTTTAAAATATATACATATTGTCGATCAGATTTTTTGAAATGCTAAGAAGAAACGCTCATAACTCTGTAATTAAAGTATACAACAAATTAAAGCGTTTCAAAGCGATGCAATTTTGTGCATTAAAAAAAAAACTACAAGTGTAACATTGGAACTTTTATAGCCTATGTAATTATTTTAACAGCAATTTTGACTAAGTTTTATATCTGCATTTATAAAATAAAATAATAAAATATATTTTAAATTGACATTTTATAATTATGTTATTATTCCAATTATTATTAATGACGTTTCTGAAATAGGAAAATGTAATATAATTTAATTTCTGTATAATTTAAATGGAATAAAAACCTTATTTGCACACCTGAACCAGTCGAACATAAGGAAAAATATTGTTAGTTAAGACCTATTGTATATTACTATGTTCTTGCAATAAAATTAATTTAAATTTGAATTTGAAGCCGGATAAAAAGCAGTTATAACAATACGTATTGCAACATTTTGTTGTGTCTAAAAAAACATGCAACTTAAACATTGTGGTTTTTACTATATGGTTTTAAGTTCCACAAGTCTTTTGTGAACATTCGTTTCGGTAAGAAAAGTTTCTAAGATGCTTTTAGAAAAATCTTTCCGATCGGAGAAATTCTTCCTTAGAATTTAAGTAAGCTCTTAGTACTTACAACTTTTACTAGTCAACCGTACTTAAACTTTTTGATTTGAATAAACGAAGTATTGCTTATTTTTGGGTATGCTCTTAATTCCAAAAATATAGATTCCTTCCCATATTTTTGCATGTCGTTTCTAAAAAGAGTTGTAAATATTTTCGTTTAATTGTAGATAATTTAGTCACAATATTTATTAGAATAGATAAATAAGCTTTTTGTAGAAATCAACTAGAACTGCAGTTAAAACTATAAATATAATTTATATCTACCTTTAGATGGAGGGGGCGGACTTCGTTATTCCTTTTAAATTATGTCCCCCCTTTAAAGATAACGTATGATTTTAAGTAAATTCTTAGGCATATTGGAGACGGGACTGCACCCCTCAGCCCGAGATTCGATGTTGTATTGCTTTCTCTACTTTTTAGTTGTAACCTTAAAGACATAACCAATCCACGAAACATTTAAAGGTAACACATAAATTACGCAAAAACCATTGGCATGTGCCAAGGTTGAACCCATCTCACATGAATGTAAGCGCTAGATTTTATCGAAATGATAAATTGCTACAGATTTTCATTTATTCTCATATTTCAATTTCTAACGTGCCAAATTCGTTTCTACTAAGTACAATTTTAAAATATATTAATTTTCTCTATCTGTATGTAATAACTTTTATTGCATCTTATCAACCCATTACTGGCCCACTGCTGGGCACGGGTCTTCGCTCAGAATGAGAGAGTTTAGGCCATAGTCCACCGCGCTGGCCAAGTGCGAATTGATGGACTTCACACACCTCCAAGAACTTTTTTTTTTAAGAACTCTCTGGTGTGTAGGTTTCCTCGCGATGTTTTCCTTCACCGAAAAGCAGTGATAATTAATTTCTAATACGCACATAATTCTCATTCCGAGAGAAGACACATATATACGTATACATTGGTCACAAGATTATGAAAGTAATATTACGATATAACTATTGAATATTATGAACACATTTGACGTCATAATTATCGCAGCAGAGTGAAAATATTTAAATAACCAATTAACTCCACCCAATTTCTCAACGCATTATTAAAATAGCACATACGGTATGTGTAAAGGATTTTAATTTGGAACCGTTCCAAATTTTACCTAAACAGAAACTGAACGAACACGTTGTATTACTTAAACTTACAACAAATACTTTCTTTCGTATCAAAATACTTCGTAAATGTAATATATCGTGAACTTCAGTATTATTCTCCGTAGAACAAAGACTATGGGACGATAAAGGAAACCATTTCGATAGAACGCCGCTATCTATCCAAAAACGATTGAAACGTTTTGTCTTATAAAGATTTTTTCGGGAAAGAATGCAGAAAAACAATTCACTTTACATAATAAGGCGATCTCAGACATTCAACAGCAACATACACGTCGTAACAAAGAAACGAAACAAATCCACGATGAATAATGTTCTTGCACTTAATATAAACCGACTTAAATCAGGAGGTTACCAAATTGTCATAACATTGTATTTGTACCTACATAGTTTTGTAGTAGAAAAGACTCAAATCTATTGTTGTCATATTCATGTCACTGTCGCTTCTGAAAACCTGTTACCGACCGAGCTGTAACACAAAATTAATTTGATTCACTGTGCTTGTGTGCTTACTTGAAACACTTTGTTTTGACATCGCTGACTCTTAATACATTTCAGGCGTACAGATCTAGCACTGTTATAAGCCAGTAGTACCTGTAATACTTATACCACCTTGGAAATGTATTTCGGCTGGGGTGGTACCACCGCCACATTTATTTCTAGCGTGAAGCAGTTCTTGTATTTCGATGAAAAGATGTGGTTGTCGGCACATTTTTATACAAAGTGACCAATGTAGTCCTCGAGAGTAGCAACGCATCTGTGATTAGGTGGACTGCATGCTAGTTTGTTTCTTCAATCATATAAAAAAATCCGACCTTATCGAACTGTCAAGAATTCTACCACTATTAATTAGGAGCTTCTGCTAAACATTAGGAGCTATAAGTTTAGATTGTAGCCTATTTTTGCACGTTATAACTTTCGAAACAGTTCAGTTTCAATCCAATTCACTTCACTGCTAGGCGTAGAAATAGGCCTGAGTGGACCTCGACTCCGAGAGTCGTGCGGAAGTCGACAGGAGAGTGCAATTACTGCCGATGCATTCGGCATTCAGCAGTTAACCAAACGGTGTAAGGTTTCGTGGTTGAATGGACATTGCTTGTATAAGTGATTGAATATTGATGGACGTCTGGTAAATGGACCTCGAGGCAAAATACCTTGGGCCTTGATTAATAGTCTTCGTCTGTATTTAAGTGTTGCTTGATAGATTTATTGTCTATCTAGTGAAAATACGGTTTTCTGGGAGCAAACTAAAGCGGTGACAAAATTGGTCTGTCATTCAGCCTCTAAACTCGTAATAAAGATTCAAATCCCAGGAGTACCCATTTCACTTTTCTAAGTTATTTTCGTTTTTTTTTTTTATCTGACTGAAGTAGCAAACGGGCATACAGTAGTAAGTGGTGATGGTAAGTGGTAACTGCCGTTCATGGACATCTGTAATCAACTTCATACAGAACATGAGTTCTAATATGGGTTCTTTAACAGTGATGGAATATATCGCGAAATTTATATGATGCCTGATGGTTAGAAAGAAAATGTTTTCAAAGTGAAGTATACCATTGCACTTGAACGACATGCTAGACTATGGCCTTAAACCACTCTCTCTCATAGAGAAGACCATCCATCCATCCATCAGCCTTTGAAAGTCCACTGCTGGACATAGGCCTCCCCTAATCTGCGCCACTTCGACCGGTCCTGAGCCATCTGAATCCACCGGTTACCCGCCGTCTTCTTCAGGTCATCAGTCCAACTGGTTGGGGGGTGGCCTACATTCCTTTTGCCGAGACGTGGTCTCCATTCGAGGACTCTTCTACCCCATCGGTTGTCTGTCCTACGAACGATGTGGCCTGCCCATAGCCACTTCAGCCTACTAATTCTGAGAGCTATGTCGGTAACTTCCGTTAGAGAAGACCAATGCTTGGCAATTGGACATTAATGAGTTAATGACGAATCTGAAGTCAAATACAATACAATATAGTCACTACAGAAAAAATATAAACACTGAGAATTTGCAAACAATATATTACCTACATTTTTAATATGATAAAGTTACCGATATCAAATAAACGCACAATAATGCAGAATGAAGACGTAGCATAATAGCCGTAATATGTACTGAGATAACAATGCTTCGAATAACAGTAACGATAATCATTCGAGGGCAGAATGCCTCCATTCCGTTCGCTTTCTTAGCTATTTTGTCGCAATTGAACGGCAACGTCCGTTGAAAAAATATTTCTGACAAGCTTTTCGTTTGCCTACGTTTACAATTAAAGTCATCAAATATATTTTGACTACCTAGTTTTAAGAGTTATTAATACAATTATATGGTTGTATATATCTTAAATTTAAAAAGTCTCAAGTTTACCCTCTTCCTGTTAGCCGCTAGACCTAAAATGTGGCTGGCTTTAATCCTGATGATAAAACAATATTAAGGGTGATCAACATTACTGTAAAACCAAAATAGACGCTACTACACAATGCCAGATTATACACAAATTTTTAACCCTTACAATATGGATATCATATAACCTTGACTATTACAATGCAGCACACCATAAAATAAAACTAAAACATTAAAAATAAAATTAGTTCTTTTATAACTAAGATTTTATTACATTATTTGAATCACTATTACAATCAAACCGTTAAAGTAAAAAAAAATATTCTATTTTAAGGAGAATTTAAAACTAGACTACCAAAATAGATTCATACAATATTCATGTAATAAATCGTTTGATAAAATAACTGTATGAAGATATTAAAGTGATACGAATTTCTCTTTTAGAAGTCAGTACTTTGTCAACGACAAAGATTTTTATTACCAAGAGATATTTGCTTAATATGATATTAATACCTAATTCTAATATAAGTAACTCCATTTGAAATGTTTCCAAGAAACTTATTCCATACGCAAGTAAACATAAGGTTTTACACATCATTCTTCTATTTATTAGTAGCTCTTGCTCGCGGATTCACCCGTGTCTAAAATTATAACATCACCTTGAATTTAAAAAAATATATATATAGACGAATTGAGACCCTCGTCCTTTTTGGAAGTGGGTTAAAAATAGTAGAGTTATTGAATTTTAATAAAACAAACTTAATGTTATACATGTTCATAAGGATGTGGAGATAATATCTTTTGACATATTTCAAGATATGGTCCGTAAGTAAATTGACAATCGTCATCAACACTATATTGTACCAGTGCTATGCACGGGTCTTCTCTCAGAATGAGTTTCGTGTCAGGTTATAGTCAACCGCGCTGGCCAATTGCGAATTGGTGCGAATTTTTACATTGAATGCAGTTTTAGTGTGGTCCTATTTCAAAATTATAGAGATTTATATTAAAAACTGTTTACAGGAATGAAAATAACAACAATTTGCTTATTTTCTTTAATCTAAAAAAATGTATATTTCTATACAATACTATGACATGCGGAACTTTAATTGAATTACATGTATGGACTTAAATATTCATAAACTATATGTAGTAATCACTTTGATATGACAAACATTTAAGAAGGGCAACAACCTAACTTAGTATTGGACTGGGAATGAGACGGTTATGTAATATCGTTACAGACAACTAACAGTCTATGTATGAATACCTAAGCACAAGTTTATACAACGTCCAAACTTGTGGGATACTTTTTTACATTTGAGGCGACAATCTGAAATAGTCGCCCACAATGGCAACGCAACTGTAATAAATTGCAGATATCATCCATTCATCAGCCTTTGAAAGTCCACTGCTGGACATAGGCCTCCCCTAATCTGCGCCACTTCGACCGGTTCTGAGCCATCTTCCAAGCGGATCCAGCGGTTACCCGCCGTCTTCTTCAGGTCATCAGTCCACCGGGTCGGGGGGCGGCCTGCACTCCTTTTGCCGAGACGTTGCAGATATAACCCCTCTTATATATGCTACAGATGGATACAGTTGTTCATTAACTATATTGACTATCTTACATCTTATATCTTACATATTAGGATTAACCTTTTTGTTTGATGTATAGTCATCTCATCTTTTCTTTAATGTTTTATCGAAGTTGGTACAATCTTTTTCAATATAACCTCATACGGACTTCGATTATTTTGATGATTCATTACATAAGTATAATTACTGTAAAATTATATATTTAGAAAATTGACTTCGTTTTCTTGTGTCAATCTGACTCTGATATTATTTACTTGTATATCACAATCTATCTTTAAGTAAGTGGTATCACGAATAAAACAAAGCTGTAACTAAAAGTAATAATTGCTTCGCTACGCTAATTCCCTTTGTAAGTTTGAGAAGTTTTGGGACATCTCGCAGTAGAGTACAACTCTACTAATTAAATACCAATTACAGACAAATTTTCCCTCACAGCCAAATATTTTGACTGAATTTGTAATTTGAACTGAAACTTGGTTATAGGTGAAATATATTAGCTAGGGAGCTGGCGAGCATTTCGGTATATGATTTGCACAAGTTTCTCATCGAGGTAGATTGCAGTTTAGATCAGTACAAATTGATTTGGTCCAGAGTATTAAGGTTCTACGTTGCTGCGGTTTCGCGTCACCGCGGATTGAAGTTGCTTAAAATAATTGGAGTATTCATCATTTGCACATGTCTGCCTCTGCGGTTCATAGTCATACTCATCCTGGAAACGAGGAAAATCGAAATGAAAAACATTCTGGGCGCTGCATTACCACGGGACGGAGTTATAAAAATGTTATAAAAAAAGCTCTATTATGACATTTGCACACGGTTCTCATTCAATTCATGTTCACTCCCCGAATAAAAAAAATCATTTGGCAGGCGCTTTACGCTAAGAACGCACGAAACGATTTTCACCCGCGGCCGCCGCGGTTGCGGGCCCGCAGCTTCTGTAGGATGCAGATATAAATGTAAAAAATTAAAGCAAATCTCACGACGCGTTTTTCGTCCGCGATGCGCGCGGTTGTTTGCGGCTCGCGCTGCACCGGCGGGCACCCAGTAGAACCGCGCGGGCCGCGGTCAGCCGCAGCCGCGGCGGTTTGCGCCCGCGCGCTCTACGAATAGTTGGCCGGCGAGTGCAGTGGTCAGGACCTCAACTGATGGTAAACCGCCCGTCTTGCGTTTTTCACCCTCCACGTTTGCGGGTGATAATCGCAACCGCGACGGCAGCGTAACCGCGCAAATAAGCGGTTTCGTGAGTTTATAAATAAAACCGCAGTTCCGCCACCGAAGCGGGCACGGGACAAAAACGCTCCGTGAGTACTTAGCCTTATTTATTGATTTTTGGCTGTACAACTCCACAGAATCTAGGGAAAGCGGGTATTGTTTGCAATTATTGTGATTTGTCATCATTTCATTATTTTTTTTAATATTATTCGGGGTAAAAATTTTAAAATAAATGGTAATCATTCAACTTTGAGAGTCGAAATCTATGGAATATATTTTTTAAATACAAACAAAATTAAAATGGTCTGTCTCCGAAATATCAGAATCGATTTTATTTGCTGACCGATTGTCGGTCGTCGATCAGTGGAAGAGGCAGACATGTGCGCATGATACAACATACCCATATTTTTCAACATTTTCAAAGCGCTGTCAATCTGCACATCACATTTGTATGTCGGTCACAGATATCCTTACTACTCCTGATGGTTAAATTTGAACACATATAAGTGCTAAATTAAGTATTTCGCTTACATCTTTGAATGTATAATACAGCAACGCTTCAAACTGTTTATATAAGGCAGAAATACATATGATTGTTTTGCTTTCGGAGTCGAATAACGAAACGTCATACCTTTAAATGAGCTTGTTTTTTAATGAACTGCAAAGAGTAAATACACAAAACGGTAGCGAATAAACATCAAAATTGTTTTACAATTTAGGTGGAAAATCCACACGTGATATAAATTTTAACCAACATATCAAAAACAGTTAACTACACAACCAATTCTGACCGGTGAACTAAATTATTGTAGTTTCACACAACCTAAATCACCGAAGCGTTATTTAACAAAATTCTCTATTGAAATATTTTATTTGACGTACAATATATTACACTGCACATCGTTATTGTCACACTAACTCAGGGATTAGCAACATTTATGGTTGATAATCCTAAGTTGAGTATAGATCTACTAGATCAAGGAATTGCAAGTTTATCTATATTTTTGTCGACCCGCGAGGCAGAGCGGTTACCATACCGGTCTGACGCGCAATGGGTCTCGGGTTCGATTCCCGGCCAGACAGGTATCTGAATGATGAGTTTAGATTTATATTCTGGGTCTGGGTGTTTGTGTATTCGTTTTATGTGTGTTCATGGTACCCACGACACAGGAGAAAATCCTAGTGTGTGGCTATGAGTGTAGAAAGCGTGTGTGAAAGCGTATTTTTCTTAAATAGCACAATTCAGAGACTAACCCACTTGATCATAATAACTATTGCTTATTATCTTCAACCTCATTCAAAGAGTAGATTTATTATAAAATTGAGTTAGCAAATGAAGGATTACTGCCGCCCAAGGGCATCTATAATAATTTCCAAGCAGGACTAAGATATTATCTGTGCTAGCTACAAATGCGTTACCAACCTTAAGAACCGTAGTCCAATTAGTTAAAAGGCTTAATTGATGACTTTATCTTACTGTTTGAATTACTACTGATATAAGTACCTAAACTAGAACACAGTTGTGCTTGGTAGTAGTTTTATAAAGCAAAAGGCGTGACGCCGGCAATGCTACAGTTAAACTACGCATGTTAAACTTACTTTTATAAAGTAAGGAGAAAGTTTTAATAAATTGTTAAATTATTTTGCATGAATTTAGCTTTTTTTTTTCCGTACTAATATATAAAAATAAGATGGTTTGCGCCTGTTTGTGACTCAATAACGCAAAAAACCACTGGTCCGATTTACATGAAATTTTGCATATATGTAGCTTACCACTAAAAATAACTGCTCAGTCTATCAACTACTTTTTATTTCAGTATTTTGTACTTTTAACGATGGCGACTATTTTTATGACATTTATGTGCCGTAGAGAAGCAAGAGTAATTCAACTATACTATAGACTTAATATTGCATAAAATAATTTGTTTATTTACATAATAAAACATATGGTTATCGTTCTGGTATATTGGTCACTTTTTTAATGCTACATCGTCTCACGCTATTATGCTAACACGTAACATTTTACTTCTTAGCGGGGAGTCCGACGCAGCTAGTTTGTTAAGCTCTGTTCTAACCATACAATTCCGTTCTAAGCATTACGATATAGTGACCTAAGCTTGCTATATGCAAGTTTATTTATTGAGCCTGCGTCAGTTGATAAGCAAGTCTCGAGTATTAATTGTCGTAGAACAAATACAAATGGCAACAGCTATAGGCCAGAGCTACAACTCATATGTTAGCCACGGTTTATCATTTTATGTCTGCTGAAGGTCTCTATTGATTTTTACTGACTTGAACCCTTTTAATGTCTCACTACTGAGCTTTTTATTTATTTATTTACGGTTCACCAACACAAGATACACCATCATTGCTTAATTTATAGTAATCTAAATATTGCTCAATTGTGTTCTTGCAATTACAGGTGAACACAGCTTACATAATTATTATCACAAAAAATTTTGGAAATATTTTTGGAAATAGGTGTCTGTAAGTAAAGCGGAAGACTAACAAAAGACGCTTTCTACACTCATAGGCCAACACTAGAGTTTTCTCCTGTGTCGTGGGTACCATGAACACATACAAAGACGAATACACAAACACCCAGACCCAAAACAAGAATCTAAACTCATCATTAAGATACCTGTATGGCCGGGAATGGTACAAAGACGAATACACAAACACCCAGACCCAAAACAAGAATCTAAACTCATCATTAAGATACCTGTATGGCCGGGAATGGTACCCGGGAATGCGTGTCAGACCGGTATGGTGACCGCACCGCCATGCGGGTCGTCAAACTGTAAACTGTAGCGGACATCGCCCTTGATTGCAAACTAACAGACAAATGGAACGAAAGTTCGAACTTGGTAGCGGATATACATCAAGCGCGTAATTATATATACCCGTAATTTTAGCACGGTTACCCATCTAACTCCAAACCGCATTCGATGATGTTTAAATTTCAAAATCAGGATACGGAGGCCAGGATATATTATCAAAAAGAATTTAAATTTAATTTTAGGGCTATTTGATGGTGGTAGTGACTGATCTCAGATCCAGCACTGATCAGATCTCGTCGCAAGCGTCTGCGTTAAAAATAAATGAACATGACTGATGTAAGATCACGAAATAATAAGTAACGATAGTACGATAATGACTTACTTAAAAATAGTTACACATTTCGGGCGGGGCTTATTTAAAAAAAATATAACATTACCCCTACATTTAGAACTAATCAAACGACTACTCATATGTCAAAATCCGTTATGACTGACAAAAATTTACAACAATCCGTTATGACTATAGAGTGTGCCAAAGAATATCTATATGTTATTACGTGAAGGAAAATTTTGTCATTCATTTTTAAGATACTTACCGCAGACGGAGGAGTATGTAATTTTGGACGGTTATAGTTAAGGTAGAGGAGGATTGCGCAATGCTAATATTTTTTTCAAATAATGCATAAAACATACATTAAATCAACTAAAAACCAATTACACAGACTACCTTCCATTTGACGCAAACACATATGTACATAATAAACGAAATAGAACTTTCAATGTCTTACTACGAAAACACGTAACGTCAAAAATGTCAGAAGTCTTTGTAAAAATACCCGCTTTTGCTTTTAAATGCAGCTTAGTTAATAAACCTCTAACGAGTGCGTTCAGAATAACTTGAAAATTATTACAAGTTACTTAATTTAGAGAGAAATATTGGTGCTACTTTGGACGATATGAAGTTTAGTTTTTTAATTTAATTTATGGTCGAATTTCAACCATTGTGACGGGTGACTAGTTAACATAAATACGCTCATCACCTCACCCTGCTTCTGGCGCTTCTGAGTAAAAATTAAATATAAACCGCCACAAGGCAATACAAGTATACAGCAAGTTTATAACAGCCTTCTCGAACTGATAAGCCTCTATACCGTAGTTAGATACATTGTTCGTGAGAATCGTGAGCAAACTAATATTAAACTATACTCGCATAGGAGCACTCGAGAAATGTGCAACTCAGAGGCTATTTATCAAAACCGAAGCGCCTCTGCAAACGCCTGTATCTTCCGTTGAATCCATTAAATTTATTAAACATCCATTATATCTCACGTTCTTCGCTTGTTATTAATGAATGCATCATGGTGAATCTGGGTCAGATTTAAGAAGGTTTATACGAAAACTAAGGTCTGAATACAAATGTATAAAAATCAAAATGTGATTACAATTCTTATACATTCAAGAGGCGATCTTATATTTGATTTCCAAGAACATATAAGACTAAGCATTGAGAACATAATTTTTCTCATTTGTATTATGGGTTAATGTGGTTATAACATAAATATTTTAACTATTTATTATACGAACGCAAAGCAGCGAAAATTGTGCACTATTCTCAGTTGAAAATCATGATTTAACCTTAAAATTTCTCCAGTATTTTTTATATGAAGCTTATTTATTGTTACATACTCGTATAAAAAATAAATGTACTAAGTTTTGTGTTGTTTAACATAAAATGTCTACAAAAATCTCGATAAATTGATTTAAACAAATATAGTAAACAATGAAAAGCTCAAATTAAAAATTTAACGATAAAGAATTCATCCGAACTTTGTTCATTCGCCCAAAATGTTTAAAAACAGTTTTCGCTACAAACGAAAACATTCCTTCCAACTCGCTCACAACAGTTAAAAAATAGATTACTACCAAGCACGCAGTAGTTACAACTGTTAATTAAAATTTAATTCGTTTTATTTTTAACGTGAAGTTCTGAGTGGTTTTCTGGCGGGTGTAAGCCGAGACGTCGAAATATTTAAATATATGAGTACTCTTGGTGCTACGTGATAATATGAAAAAATATCAACGATATTTTTATTTACAAAACTTTGGGTAAAACATACGTGTGTCTCGAAAAATCATGTACGTATATGGTAGTTACGGTTGTAGTACGTGTACGTATTGTATTTTAAATAAGTTTGTTTTAACTAGGCTTCGTACGTAGTAACTAATTATATATGAATTTAGAATCCTAAATTCACATATAATTAGTGTAATTTCGGATAAAAATGCATTTACACTGAAGATCGTGCAATAATTACTTAGATTCACTTCTATTATTAACATTTTGATAACAATTAACCAAATGCTTAGGCAAAAACAATTATATAACTTAGTTTTATAAAAGGACATACGTTTAGTCTATTTCTTGAACTATTTCAATACTCATCTATAATAACTTATATAAAAACAAAATTCCATACTTCTAGACTCATCAGTATTATGCTGAATGCCTTTTAATGGTCTTAGGGCTTATTCAATACAATAGTAATAATGAATTTGCCTTAAACATGGACTCCGCCTGTGGTTTTGGCTATATTACTTATATTGGAGTCATATTTGGGTTTATTACGTTTAGGTTTATGAGATATTAATAAACTCAGATACATAAAAAGTTATTAACAGCAGAATTTCAGAAACGAATGTCTACTTATTTTCTTATTAAAATTTATTTAGGTACTTAGGTTAATATGCATAGATGTATATAGTGAAAATTCCTTAAAACTAAACTTATTAAAAATAAATATAACCTTTAACAACAAGGTAAGGGCCTAGCAAGTTAATTAGGTTTGTATCCCACAGGAGCATTGCCTGAAAACGTGTTCAATTTTCTAATCAGTGGTTAAACACATGTCTCGAAGGAATTAATATGAAAATTTGGTTAACCGATTGTTAAGTGTAGTAATTACTATGTAGAAAATTACCTTACTATACTATCTAAATTCATTATTCCTTCTGTTCGATTATTAGTTTTATTATAATCCAAAAACGATTAAATGTACCTTTTATGATATTTTTTAAATCTTCGATTTTAAAACTGGTACAAGTATTACGTATTTATGTTTATCTAAATATTACTCCTTATGCCTATGACGATAGAAAGCCTTTTCAAAATCTATGCGTGGTTAATTATGTGAACTAATCTTAAAATCTATAAATCATGTTTGGACATTCACGTAGAGATAGAAAACTGTGTACAGAGCAAATGAAGCTAAGTCTCGTTTTTATGTCAAGTAGTTATTCGTAAAATTTAACCGAAACGGAGTGAAGTTTATATTTTAATAAAAGCAATATGCACAAATACTGTTGGCTTGTAAACTTGCGATATTTACGCTGCATACTAATTAAATATAGGTACCTACAGATGTTCCCGCTCATGCAGATTAAACCAAAGCCAATACTGTAGAGATAAACAGATAACTTTATTATTAAATACAACGAGTTCGATATAGCAGTGTAAATAATATTCAGTGGTTAGTTTAAATGGCGTTTCTATATTATCTGTTTAATTACAAGTTAGTGGGGTGGTAGGTATTTCCTAGAGACGTAGTTTGTATTATATTGTAACAGTTGTGAAGAGTATATAAAGATATTCATGGAAAAATGTTATTATATATAAAGTAACATTTTTATATCATTTCAGCGTTACGCATTTTGGATTGTAGTTTAAAAGATGTGATACCACTTTGCTTTTATGTCCTCCTTCTTATACAACAAGTTCAATACAAAACTTAACATCCACCACTTAACCCGGTTTAAAATAAAAAGTTTAATTTCAACGCATCTGTTGAACTTAAATTACGACGAAACGGAAAGACTTATTCAGGTTACCCCCATATAGCTCTTGCTGGCAGATGACTATTAACAAATACATAAACGGACACTCACACGCACACTCACGCACACACACGCACACATACACACTCACGCACTCACATACACACTCACGCACACACACACACACACACAATTAGAGATTATTTATAGTTATTTACTTACCTAAATGTATTAATTGAACTAAATGTATAAGTACTAAATTCTTAAAATGTTCCTCTAGTTAGTTTAGTTTTAATTATTTTGTTGATAAGCACTGTTCATTGTCTCGGTGGATGAGCGGGGTACCTGTAACACAGGTCTTGAACCAAGTACAGGGCCCTTGCGACTAGCATATGTAAATGTGTTTTATATCAATAAAATATTTTTATTTTTATTTTATTTTATGATAATGATCTAAGTATTTAGCGGTAGTTACATATCTGTAATCATGACAAACATAGGCCTTTTTTTTGTTTACGACGGGGAATCCTTCTAAAGGTAGCCGATCCCGTGAGAGCGACGCAGGTTATGTGGGATTCTTACCACACTAAGCCCCTTTCCCCCCCGTGGCCGACCTCAGCGCTGCGTGGGGGGCTCCGGGATCTCCAACGGAACACAACCGGAGTGCTCCGATCGCGATGCCTATTTCAGGCGCTTCACTGGTGCGACGGCATGCGACCACACATGCCACCGTCCTTCCTGGGATCGCTTGGCTGTACAGTTCGAGCTCCCACTCTAGCCGCTCGCAACCCCGAAATCCCCTTTTAGTCGCCCCTACGACGGGCAAGGGATACCGTAGCCCTATTCTGGTCCCTGGACTACAAGGACAGACAAACATAGGCCTAATGAGGAGTTTTTGAATTGAGCTAAAAGTTTTAGCGACCGTAGTAGGTATGGATGGTATACAACAGGACGCCGATGCGTATCTCCTTGATTTAGTCCCATAATTGGCTCCTATGAAATCCATAAAGAACGTGAGCAATACTATTCAAAACAGAACCTAGTAATTTAATCCTATTTAATGTAAACTTAAATATCCATGAAAGGCAGTGGCCATTTGGCACTACACACATACATACGTTTAATAATTCAGCACATAAAAATATAAGCTAAATTGAAAAAATGTTATATAAATTACGAAATTACGAAAATGTTACATAATTATTTGTGAAGAAATAAATTGCATTTTATTGTGAAATTTAACAGTATATAGGTATATGTCGGAGAAGACAGCCAATTCTTCGGACATTATAAGCGGTACTAATAGATTACTTTAGCTACAATAATCGATTATATTGACTAAGAAGTTACAGTAATCCGAAATCAATGAATATGGCTAAATTGCCACTGGGAGGAGCCATTTGTGAGTGATTTTTTTGTCTTGAGTTAAATATAAAATAACACTGCCATATTTTCCTAAAAAATAATATATTTCAAGACCCACAAACACATATATAAACATTTAATAAAGGAACTTACATACACCACAACATAAAGTACTGACTAATTACTAACAAAATGACACAATTTTTGCAATGTTAAATAATACTTTCTATTATTATTTACTTACGCTTTAACACCTGGAGTCAACATTAAGAAAAATGAAATGTTTATGTGGATTTGTCCTTTATTGTGTAAATTTACGCATTAATTAAACGCCTTTCCCTGCGGACTAGTAAAACGTTTTTGCTAAATTAAATAATTCTCTGCGGGTTTGCCTTATTCAACGTTGCTTTTTTAAAATAAAGTACTTCCTTTCTTTATAATATTGTAATGTAAAAACTTAAACTATAGTTCGATTTACTTGCACCTGAACATTCTCTCATTATGCTTCTAAATAAAACCGTTATTAAAAAAATGAAACACAACAATATAACCAAAAATAAAAATATACTTAAGCAAAAATCCAATTAGATTATTTTCAAACGATTTTACTTTACGTACAAAATGCTTTGATGAATGCATTCCGATAAAATTTATTAGTTCTACACTAAATTTTACATGGGAATAACAATATTTTCTATAATTTTAATAATGAA
This sequence comes from Spicauda simplicius, assembly GCA_949699795.1. Taxonomy (NCBI): domain Eukaryota; kingdom Metazoa; phylum Arthropoda; class Insecta; order Lepidoptera; family Hesperiidae; genus Spicauda; species Spicauda simplicius. The sequence goes on along the minus strand of OX453066.1, from coordinate 13,567,895 downwards.
TGAATGCAGAGATTAATGGCTGACGAGAATAAATCACGACATTTCTGAGTCTGATTTTAAGTATGTAAGCCATATATCGTTAATGTAGGTTTACGAGTAGGTATACACTAGTAGGTAGGTTAGTATTAATTATAATTATCATTCTTAGTATTTATATACCTTAAATAGTTATCGTAATACCCTTACAATAGATTTTTTAATTTCCACATATATATTTATAGACATACGCAACACTTTTTATCGTATCTCATTAAAATACCGTGAAGATTCGTAGCTTATATCCTCTAACACCACCATCATTTCGCACTTAGCCAGCGCGGTGGCCTATGTTCTAAAACTCTCTCATTCTGAGAGAAGACCCGTGTCCAGCAGTGGGACAATAAATTTTGAATAGAAATATTTCTATTCAAAATTTAAACTGCTTTTTAAAACCAAATAATCTCTACAACGTACTTTCAATTTTCAATAATAAATATCAGTGTTTTAATATTAACATTCCGATCCGTTTTAAAAATCCGATATATTAATTCTTCGGTCCAAAGAGTGACATGAAAATTGTTTGTGGTTTAATATTGGTAGAATATGCATTAGAGCTTAGCCTTATGCAAATTTCAAATGCGGCCGTTGTCTCGCGCATGCATGTGACATTTAATTTAACGATTACTATCGCCATATCTACATTATTATATCTATGTTCTATATTGTTGCTAAAACTCGTTACTTGCGGTCGAATGCATGCTATCATAATATGGGGCTGATTAAGTCGTAAAACCTCGTCCTTTATACTGTTAATTCCTTTTCACGAGAAAAAACGACTCGCAATTTTATACTTTCTCATGTGCGGTAGTGGCTAGTGGTTAAATAGACATGCTTATCTATTTGCAAGTTAAAAAAAGGTTTTAAATTCGGTAGCGCTCTGTTCTTAACAATGTCTTCTTTTAAAACATTTGTATGTTACTTTTAGTTAAGCGTTTTTATTTTGATTGGAATTTTTATTTTGTCGTATTTTTTATAATTAAATTTGTTTTCCGGATTAAATATGTACAAACAAACATTAAATGGTTGCAACACTTCCTCACTTCAAGATCGATGGCGCGGTTAGTGAACCAACCGGAAAGTTCTTCCGTTCAATAGCAATATTTGACTCGTTATATTGCACCAACCCCAAATAAATTGGAAGCTTAACAGAAATTTCTAGGTTTATATTTCGAGGAATATATTTCTGCTTTTATAAATATCAGCATTGCATTTACGAAACGATCTCTGACGACAAGTGTCAAGAATTTATACTATACAGATAATATAAATTAATGAAATATTACATGAGAGCCTGAAAAGATTTTATTCGTTAACTAATCAGTGTATAATGTTTTGCTTCGTAATATTATTTCAAGTTATATTTATTTAGTTATTGGTAACATATTTAATAATAGAGACAAGTTTTGCGTTAAATAATATAAACATATTTTAAGACCAGATTATAATAAAATTATTTAGAGGCGATGAGTGTGAGAGATTAAATCTGGTAAAATAATTTTAATTAACTCTGTAAAATAGGTTTACCACATTGCATGTATCAATTTAAACGATACGATACTCGTAACTAAATTATATTATTTAATTAAATAGCGAGTAAGTTATTTATTGGTTTAATTTATATTTCGTATACTGCATATTCTATTGAATATCATAATTCTATAAGTACTACAAATGCATTAAATTAATTATTGTTTTCATTTTATGATAAATTTGGATTATTTCCGTAGTCGTGAGTGGCTCGAAATACTTCCTCGCCATATTAAACTTATAGCAAGTGAAAATTAATTTCAACTCGGGTATAACTATACAGCAATTACGCATAACCATTGAAGTTCTACACCTCCTGCGTGTAATGAAAAACCTGTAAAATTCCACCACTATACGTAAGCCTCATCATACGTTGAAAATTACAAATGAGGCTAACCGATATAGCGATAAAAAGAAAAAAATGGGATCGGTGAAAGTTAGTAACGCTTTCTACACTCTTAGCCCCAAAGTACGATTTTCTCCTGTGTCGTGGGTGCCATGAACACACACAAAGATGAATACACAAACACCCAGACCCAGAACAAGAATCTAAACTCATCGTTCAGATACCTGTTTGGCCGGGAATCGAACCCGAGACCCACTGCATGTCAGACCGGTACGGTAACCGCTGCGCCACGCAGGTTACATAGTTACAGACCTAAATAGGTTAGAACTGATGTCCATCAAATAGCTGTATAAGTATTTATAAATTACAAACGTCGAGATCAAACAGCTTAAAATTCATGCTACTCGGACGATTTCTGATTAATCTTCTCAAATTCTGCTTAATATTCAGTCTCGATTGCTCCATCAATTCATAAGCTGGCCTATGACTTAGGTTCGGGTTAGGAAAATTTAGTTTGAGTTTGCTAGTAATCTAAGTTACTTGGACATGATCCATTTCAAAGGCTGTCGAAGTAATTTTGTCATGTAAACGAGTTTGGGTATCAAACACTAATAAGAGTCGATCAAGCCTAGGATCCAAAGTTAATGTATGCAATAACAATGTTATCTCACATTATAATCAAAAAAGCGTGTTTACGGCACATAGTGGGAGTCGGTCAACCTACCGGTCTGGTGTTTTCCGGGTTCGATCCCGCTCAGACAAAAATCTGATTGATAAATATAGATTTTTTATCAGGTTCCGAGTTTTTGTTTTGGTCTTTGTGTATCCTTAGCACCCACGATACATGAGAACACCTATTTGAATACTTATGTTAGTACCGACCGTTTAAAGACTGTAATTTCTGGAAATAATACCGTCATCTGAGTGATACATCAGAGGTTTTATTAAAAAATCTCTTTGGTACCTATTGAACATATTCTATTCAAAATATACGCAAGATAAAAAAAAAACACTTATAGAGCAGTGACAGCCTAATGGTTGAAACTTGCCCTCTCGATCGGGAAGTCCGAGGTTAAACCCAGGCACGCACCACTGGTTTATGTATATATTAGAAATGAATTATCACTGCTTTCCGGTAAAGGAACACATCGTGAGGAAACCTACACACCTGAGAGTTCTAAAAAAAAGTTCTCGGGGGTATGTGAAGTCCACCAATTAGCATTTGGCCAGCGCGGTGGAGTATGGCCTAAACTCTCTCATTCTGAGAGAAGACCCGTGCCTAGCAGTGGGCCAATAATTGGTTGATGAGAGAGATAGAGAATAAACACTTTAGTACTTTACGGTGGCACACAAAATCGTATTATACTAAAAGTAATTACAAATGCTAAACTATACATAAAATAATGATTTATTCTATATTACATATTAGGTATATATTAAGAAAAGGAACATTTCTATATGGCGTAATAGGTTTGCGTTAACGAGACCCGACTACGATTTATATTATTTCGCCGGAGAAAATTAACTTTCTCTCAAGATAATGAACAAATGAACACTCTAATTTTCTCAGCAATCCTTTTTCCTCAACTCACATAGGTAGATTTCGTAAGAATTACTACTTATGTTGCTAGCTCGTAATTAAGTACAAACAAAGACATTCAATTATGATTCAGCTTTTTGAGTTTTTAATTAAAGTAAATTATATTTTTTAGTGCTTTATACGATTATTATTTTCATTGTCGTTTTATATATCAGATTTATAATTCAAAACAGGTTTTTTTTATCTGACTGAAGTAGCAAACGAACATGCAGTCCACCTAATGGTAGGTCACTGCCGCTCATGAACATCTCTAATCAACTTCATACAGAACACGGATGCTATCTGAAGTCAATCACAGATGCGTTGATACTCACGAGGGCTATGATGGTTGGCTTATATAAAAGTGTACCGGTAACCACACCCTTCCATCGAAACGCAAGGAATGCTTCACGCTAGAAATAGTTGTGGCGGTGGTACTTCCCCGGTCGAACTACACTGGTTCTACCACCTTTAAAATTTTTATAATGTACAAGTTAGAGTGATAATTGTAGACCTTGCTCTTAGAGTTTCACATTTAAAAATTCACAGTTTTATTGTACACAAATAGGAATAAAATTAGAACCGCGATTGAAACTAAAAGCTTTATACGTTGTTGACAAAACAAAACGTGTGTAACTCGAAAACTGCGCTTCGTATCGGAATTCTACCTTCATAGCGCCACAATTAATAAAATCTCCACTATTGTTTGCTCTAACAAAAAAGTTTGTGCTATTCATTTACGTTCAATTGTGTTCAAAAATAAAGTTAGGAGATTCAACCATTTATATTTTTGTTTTTTTTTTATAATTTTTTTTTATAAGAAGTAGCAAAGTGGAAGATGGGTATTCTAGTTTGCTACTTCAATCTTGACTGTGAGTTGTCACTGCTGCTAATTGTGTTAAAATGTTGGCTTTCAGACGTACATAATAACCACAATCTTGCAAAATTAACTAACTAGGAAAAAATTAAATTACCCAAAATGAATCGGTGTTTCTATATTGAAAAAGATCCTTCATCCTTCTAAAATTAATTTAATAATAAGGCTTTCGTGATACTTCTTACATTTTAATTTAGAATTTACAAAAGAACTAGGCCTTGATGTGCTAGCAATTTTTTATGTATCTTTCATTTTTATTCTTGAAAATGGAGAACTTGAATTTTTTTCTATATTGTTTTTTGTATTTTATATTCAAAAAAATATATGTAAATGATCAATATGTGACCAATATTTCAAAAAAACTACTTAATAGAGTTCGTACAAATAAATGGAACAGCGATAAAGATTATGTTAATACAATACACTACACGTTTTTGCACCGTAAAGCTATTTTTGGGAAACAGGAAAAAAGAACACATACTATTATTTCATGTCGATGCCTTCATATGTTTGCCTCACTGTGCCAATTTCGTCCAGAAATTCTCTATTACGTATTTGACAGTCACTCCTAGCGGTATAATTCTGGCCGATAATTTACGTCGGACGTTCATTGCGCTGACGTGCATTGGGCGGCGGTAGTGCGGCCTTATATGGATTTATGTCCATTAATACGATATTTTAGAGACGTTGTAAATTATTTTATAGCATTACATGTATCCTAATTTTCCAAAATTTCAATACATTTCTAATTTTACAACGTGTGAGATATTTTAACAAATCTGTTGGAGATTTAACTTTGAGCTACGTGAACTCATATAACAAAATGTGCATTAAAATAAAAGTCAGTATAAGCTAACGTATAAGAATCATTGTTAGTAATACGTAAATAAATAAAACTCGATAATTTGCAATGTTTCTAAAGAGAAAAAAGCAAGCATTTGTGATTTTTGTAAAAAAAACATTTAGGTACATGGATATTTATGATATTAAGTAGGTACAAAGAAGTAGTTCAATTCGTAGTTTTTTTAAGTTAATCATTTTCAATATAGTAAGCTCATTTTAATACAAAACTCAGTAATCTACATACAACCTGTAAAAATTCTAACTTACGTCTAACTTTTGTTACGCTGTAGTTATTGAGTACCCTGAAATACGAATTTAACCAAAATTGTTAAAGCATGGAATGTGGTTATTGACTATACTCAGTACGAACCTTACCCGTCACGCTACCGGTAATTTACGTCTGACGTACATTCCTGACGCTGTATAAATGTGACGTCCAATGCGACTGTATCTGGATTTATAAGCATTCATTCGAAACTCTATTGAGATTATGTGAACTGAGTTTGTATATGAATTGTTGCGAAGATTTTTCCCCGACCAAGTTATTATTCCTTATAACTTTCTATAATCGTTTAATTTGGTACCCTTTACATAGTGAGTATAACATTATTAAGTCACGAACGTAAGTCCAAAATCATAAAGAATAAAAGCCGTTATAAGACAAATCAAACTATTAATAACAGCTAATCTAGCTAAATTGAATCCTGAGATTTTCAAATTACTAGTTACGTGAAGATATAAAGGGCACGAGCTAATTTTATCATGAAATATGTGGTAGGAATAAAAGACTACCACTGACAACCGCTAATGCGATAAATATTAAAATTTAAGTACTTTGTTTCATTTACCTATTTAAATTTTGTATCAGTTCCTACTGATACTAAATTTAAATAATACTGAAATCTCGAAGTCACTTAAGATTGAAATGTATCAAGCTTAATGTATTATTTACTACAAAATGTTTATGTTGTTATTCCAACATGAGTCAAATACGACAGTCATCTAGGACAGGTTGAGACAAGATTTAGTCAAATTCCCGTAGGTATGAGAACAACGAACAAGTCTATAATAATATTAAACTACTTCATAGTACATATACATATTACTACACCGTTTCAGCTTAGTATTAAACTGAATATTATATGAGACTTGTGGATCCTCTCTTGTCATTTGTCTTAATATCTATTGAATCGGATTTGACGAAGCTTTGCGAAGATAACCTTTGATTACCTACATATGACACTTTACTAGGCAATAAACTCAATGCGGAACATTCTGTTCTTCGAATTAATGTATTTAAAACTCTGCCAACTTTTTAGAAGACTGAAGTTGCTAACGAGTTTCAAGCCCACCTGATGGTAATTTATCATTGCTGCTTATGGACATCTGTATGCATCTTTAAGTGTCGTCAAGTGTACCTACTATCTGAATTCAATCACATATTGGTTACTTCTCACGAGGAATGCGATATGATCGCCATATATAAAAATGAGCCGGTAACCAAAGCCTTCCACCGAAACGGAAGAAATGCTTTTTGATAAAAATAGGTATGGCGATGGTGAACTACTTCTTGTATTACCTAGTTTTGGAGCATAAAATGTCACAATGCTCAAGTGTTTGCTGTCGTAACTATATCCTTTGTAATATTGTTAGATATAGCGTCCCGATTGGTGAAGCTTTTACCAAACCAGATTGACTGACAGTGGATCCCAGATTCAATCCCAGGCCAGAATAAAAATGAAATGTTAAATTTAGATACGTTTTCTTAGTCTGGGTTCCTTTGTATTCGTCTTTATGTACGTCTATGAGTCACATGTTACTCTATGAAGTGTACTAATAGAAGCGTAGTAGAAAGCGTTACTGACTTAATCTAAAATCACTTCGCTGTGATGCTGTTCTGCTACCTAACGATTGTAACAATAAATAAACACATTCTAAGCCACACCCGTAGACGAAAATTTTCGAATATCAGCTCAGATTTCCAATAGATTTTAACGAATAAATTCAATCGATAACTTTACCTTGCCCCTGGATTGCCAACGAGCCAAGTTAACATACTACCAGCGCGGTTGGCAACTGTCGTACTAAATTATACGACCATTTCAGACATAACAAATTTTGACCCTCTAAACCAATCTGGAATGACAAAGATTATGCAAATTATTCCATTAAATATGCACGGTCTTCATCCTTAAGCCCACTCGATTAGCTGACGAGACTTGAATTTGAATTTGATAGTTCAACAATCGGTGTTAAAAATTGAAATAGAACTTATCTCCAGAGTAATCAATTACTAAGTGGAAAATTCCGTATCTGTAAAAATCCGAATAAATGCTTTAACATGTAATAATAACATTTAACTTTAACATCTTAACGAAGATAAGGCTTTAGATGGTTTCTCAAATTTTCCGTGTGATTTACTTTATTATGTAGTATCTATTATTGTTAATGAAATCATGATTTATTGTTATCTCATTAATAAGTGGTAATAACGCTTTCTAAATACAAAATGGATACACTAAACACAGTTTTGAAAATATAAAAAGTTCAGACTTTAAAAAATTTATGAGGGAATTTTCCTCGCTGTTAAACCAAGACGATTAATACGAATAAACACTTGACTCTAAACAACTTAGGCGTGAATAGCCCAGGAACGAATCCAGATCTCAAGTATGCCATGTCGAAATTCCTATATCTAATCCACATTCATCCACAGTGATAAAATTATTAAAGTTCTTTACTACTATTATGTCCAGTGTAATTATTTCTAGCGTGAAGTCCTGCGTTTAGCTGAAAGGGTGGGTGTGCTTATTTTCATAAGAGATGCAGAACTTCAGAACGCCTTCGCTAAAATAGCTGTTCTATATGAAGTAGTGCATTATAGATTTCCATGAACGGCAAATACCACTTACCAACAGAACTTATATTTTACATATATTTTTTTTTATTTTTTATCTGACTGAAGTAGCACACCAGCATGCAGTCCACCTGATGGTAAGTGGACACTGCCGCCCATGGACATCTGTAATCAACTTCGTACAGAACATGGGTTCCATCTGAAGTCAATCACAGATGCGTTACTACTCCCGAGGACTATGATGTTCGCCTCATGTGAAAGCGAATGTGTGCCGGCAACCACACCCTTCCATCGAAACGCAAGAAATGCATCACGCTAGAAATAGGTGTGGCGGTGGTACTTTCCCGGTCGAACTACACTGATTCTACCTTGAAAAATTATTTAATATATTTTAATAACTTGAAAACCGAGTTGCTAATTCGTATAAAGATTAAATCCTTTCATAATTAATCTATTGAAAAAGTTACTGAGCGCCATTTCAAGAGTCAATTAGTCTATGTAAATGAAACGATCGAAAGAGATTTTCCAGTTATGAACAATGACGATAAGAAATATTAATCTTACATTGATAGTTGATGATTTTTTCTTAGTAACCATGTGAAAGAAAAAACAATATTACTTCTTGTTATTATTTGATATGTCGGCGCGACACCGCGTATTTATGAAAAACACGTCGCCGATAATAATTATATTAGTTAGTTTAAATATTGAAAATTGTTGTGTTTATTGAATTAGTAACATTTAATGATTTTTAGAATTGTAATTTAGTTTACACTTCATAATATTGTCACACCACCAAAGATTGTTATAAAAAGGCGAGCGAACGCCGGTAGAAAAGGATTTCTTGTTTAACCGCCGAAGCGATCGGACCTCCTCTATTGTGAATAAATCGAAGAAGTTTACTCCTGTGTTTTACTTGAAATCTTCGAGAAAGGACAGTAATGAAGGCTCCTCGACCATCCTGACGTCACATATCACTACCACTTTGTTAGATATGTCACTTGTTAGTAATAATGTCTAAACACTGCTTTTTTATTTTTGTACATAAATTATTTATAGAACATGCCTTGTAATTCTTACTCAAAGTAACAAATCTATCGTATTACAGCTGTGTGAATTACTAAATTCATGTTTAAAGTCTGTGGTGAAGAAGAGACACAATTTATGCGAGGCGTTTAAATGTAGTCCTTAGGAACGCCTTTATAACCGATCTTAAGTAAGCCTAGTCTTATCTGGTAACACAAATTCGACGACCCGCAGCAGTGGGCACGCGGCCAGACAGGTATCTGAATGATAAAATTAATTCTCTGTTCTGGGTCTGGGTGTTTGTGTATTAGTATTTTTATGTCCATAATACCCAGGATACAGGAGAAAATTTTACTATGGGGATGTGAGTGTAGAAAGTGTGTATAAACTTGATCATAGGCTGCAGTGGCCACAACTCATATTAGTACCTATAATAAACATATTTAATAATAAATCACGTTTTACCTTTAAAATTACCTAATCAGCGGACTGTCTAAAATATCGTTAATCTATGTTAAAACTTTAAAATATTCAATTCTTATGACTTGTAATTACCGGGTGGCGCCAGCACGCCTGGATTCCCTAATTGAAATTAGCTCATTCCGGTGACGCTTAACTCTTAATTAGTTCTTGTTAGGTACCTACACAATCTTATTTGTAGATTATTTTACCCGCATTGTGTACTGCGTGTACATGTACACTGTACTGTACCCGTTCTGTACACAGCAATGGGAACTAACAAAGCCGTTCTTATAAGCCGCATAATGAGAATTACGTAAAAGTAATAGTGGATACGTTTCTTTACATTCTTGCTCAGAAGATTGCTGCTTCTATTATTGTAAAGATACTGATTACATCTCTACGTTGTCTTACAAACGTTATCTAACAAAGCATCTTAGCTTTTACGTATTAGCTTGGTTTTTAGCAAAACGTCTCACTTTTCGCAAAGCGTGAAACAATTCTTGCGTTGGGTGTGGTTGCCGGCACACTTTTATATAAGGCGACCATCTTAGTCCTTGGGAGTAACAACGCATCTGTTAGTGACTTCAGATAGAACCCACATTCTATATGAAATTGCTTATAGATGTTGATAGGCGGCAGCGACCACTTATCATCAGGTAGACTGCATACTCATTTACTATTTCAATCAAATAAAAAAGTCTTAGCAAAACGTCTTAGTTTTTATATATAGGCAAAAACTTCTGACAGGATCGCCGTAGGCCCAACAGGTGACCGAAAGCGGCTGATGGGTGGTTTATAGAAGTCACAAGTGATGCGAACAAGCTGTCAACTGCCGCCAATGGTCATATGTAATTAAATAAAGGACTAGAAAAATACCTGACATTGGCCATACGATATAAGGATTAAATAATAACACCTCAAACAGCTAAGTTATTCTTGCTCCTATTTTTAAACCAACACACAGCAACTTTGTAATCTGTAGGTAATTAACTTCTTAACGAAGTTAGAAGTTAATTGCCAGGTGGTAGAACCAGTGTAGTTCGACCGGGGAAGTACCACCGCCACACCAATTTCTAGCGTGAAGCATTCTTGCGTTTCGATAGAAGGGTGTGGTTGCCGGCACACTTTCAAATGAGGCGACCATCATAGTCCTCGGGAGTAGCAACGTATCTGTGATTGACTTCAGATGGAACCCATGTTCTGTATGAAGTTGATTACAAATGTCCATGGGCGGCAGTGACCCCTTACCATCAGGTGGCCTGCATGCTCGTTTGCTACTTCAGTCAAATAAAATAAAAAAGTATATTTTAGCTGCAATGAACTAAACGTTAAATTGACTGCTTGATACAACTAACATTATCAAAAGAACCGGAGTTACCGAATAATGCAAGGTAACTTTAACCAATAATGCACTTTTGTATCCAATAAATATGGTACGAATCCAATAAAGGAAGTCTCTAAGCATAATACAGCAATGTCCGCCCCTTATTACCAGGAAGAACGTGTGGTTATTTGTCGCTGGCGATATTTTTCCAATATATCCCCTACAGTTGATTTACTGCTCTGAATCAGTACGGGTGTTTGTTTCTCGTTATTGGAATACAAAGCGATAATTAATTTGTAAAGGATTAGAAATGAGTTGAAGAAGAAAATCTTTGAAACATGTGTCGTCAACCCATTATTGTCCCACTGCTGGGCACGGGTCTTCTCTCAGAATAAGAGAGTTTAGGCCATAGTCGCGGCGTAATCATACCGCGCTGGCCAAGTGCGAATTGGTGGACTTCACACACCTCCGAGAACTTTTTTTTTTTTTAAAGAACTCTCGGGTGTGTAGGTTTCCTCACGATGTTTTCCTTCACCGAAAAGCAGTGATAATTAATGTATAATACGCACATAAATCAGTGTTGCGTGCCTGGGTTTGAACCTCGGACCTCCCGATTGAGAGGGCAAGTTTCAACCATTAGGCTATCACTGCTCGTTGAAACATGTAAAGCAAAATATTCAAGTCTCAATTTACTAAGTTTAACTCTCCAAAGTAAATTCTTATTCTATTTGGTGTTTTTCTATATAATAATGTAATAATGGACCGCGCAATGGATAAACAATGGTTTCAAAGGTCTTGAGAGTCTGCGTTAGTCCCAAGAAACCAGATAATAATGAAATTGTTTCTCTATCCAATAAAATGTGTAAATAATAGCATGAACTTCGAAATTAATGTGTATTTTAGAAATTGTTTTTAGTTTCTTGAAATAATGTGACACAAAATTATTATTGTAAGCACGTTATTGTCCTGACATTGAATGCTAAATTTGAAAACTTATTTTAATGTGTAAGATAAGTACTAAAATACAAAGTTAAAATATACATTTCTATCTTTATAAAGTTTTGGATAACGTAGCTGATTTGTATCTGTTATTTAAACACCCTTTCTACACTCATAGGCCCACACTAGAATGTTTTCCTATGTCGTGGGTACCATGCACACACACAAGACGAATACACAAACACCCAGACCCAGAACATGAACCTAAACTCATCGTTAAGATACCTGCCTGACCGGGAATTAAACCCGGGACCCATTGCGCGTCAGACCGGTAACCGCTGCGCCACGCGGGTCGTCGGTTTAATTTATTATACCTACCTACCTTTACTTTTAATATTTCAATTTTTATTTCCTTTTGTTATGTTACTGTAGAATACTATAGATAATCAATTGAACAAAGCATAATATATTATATGTATAAATTCTTAAACTTTATTTTTATTATTATATTTCTTTATATACTCGGAAGCAGATCAAGTAGCTATCACGACCCCTTTGTGCTAATACATTACTTGAACATAAGCACCAAACAATCGTATGAAAATCCGTCCCTTAAGGATGAAATAATCTTACTGACAACGGCAGCAAATCTGTCATAAAACAAAGGGATGAGAACATCTGTGGTCACTTGACAGCAGGCGACCTTCTGCCAAGCCCAACGTAAATAACTAAACCCTTTGCATGCTTTATGTTATAACGTGAATTGGAAATATGGCTGTTCGATTTCGAATTCGATACAATTTATATATGTGAACTATTCTAGAAGTAGTAGACAAAAAGAAAGCTTAAGGCATACGCGTCTATTGTTCTTTTAACACAGACATAGACGGACAGAGTAAAAAATAGATGAATATTTTCTTGTAGTTCGAAAAAAAACCATTAGTTAAAATTGTACTAAGTTTCTTTGTACGTTTGAAAGCAAACAAACATGCAGTCCACCTGATAGTAAGTGGTCACTGCTGCCCATTGACATTTGTAATCAACTTTTTATAAAACAGAGGTTTCTGGAATCAATTACAGTTACCTCCTTAGAAGTAGGACTAAGATGGCCGCTTCATACGAAATTGAGCCGGCAACCACACACTACCACCAAAACACAAAAAGTACTTCGCACAAGACATAGGTCTGGTGATACATCCTCGGTCATACACACTTATTCAAGCAAGAGGGTATTTACTATTAGTAGTACTAGAATATTTTACCCTAATTAGGGTAAAATATACAGTGTTGTCCACCAATTCGTACTTGGCCAACGCGGTGGACTATGGTCTAAAACTCTCTCATTCCGAGAGAAGACCCGTGCCCAGCAGTGGGACAATAATGGGTTGACAATGATACAGTGTTCATTTATTTTAAACTTTTAAAACATTTTATCATTTTTGGAAGTTCAATATTCGATTTATGATAAATATTGAAATATGAAACAATTTTATTACTTATACTTATACTTTTAAAATATTATTTCGTCGTCGACCCTTTGTTTATACATTTCTATTATCCTTTTCTCGCGTTTTTGTGCGCACAGACTGAAACACAAACATTGATCTCAATTTAACCCCTTAGGGACTGAATATTAAAAATCCTTTCTTAGTGGGTATCTTCATCGTTTAATTAACCTTTTATCCTATTTTCATTGTTCTAGCTTTAGTTATTTATGGCTCTGTGATCATTATTTAAAAGATAGCAGATCCTTGGGTTTTTTTGTAAATGTTATATAATATTCAGATATGTTGTTATATGTATATATCTGATTCATATTTGTTTTACTTCTAACTTATATGTATAAGTAACGTTCAAAATGATAGGTAGGTACGCTAAGTAGCAAATAACAACTTTATACAAATAAGCCTATGAATAAAACGACACAAATGCGCAAACACAGCTATATTTTAATATAATGTACTCAAGAATACATTGTTAGTTTCGCTGGCAAAATTGGTTTCATCTGAATCGAAGCCAAATAACGTAGGTCAGGTCGGCGACAGTGTGTCTCGCCAGAAACTGTTCTGGAATGGGGTGTTATCTGGCCCACATACCACCGTGACCTCCAAGTGTTGTGTAACTGTTTTGTACTTAGTATCTTTTCCCACTCGGCAACTATTTACACTCGGCTTACTATTAATATTCCTTGTAGATGCAGGTATGCTGCCAAACTTTTGTGTTGAGGCCATCTAGCCTTAAAGCATTTTTTTTTATAAATTTGAAGTAGCAAAAGAGCATGTAGTCCACCTGATGGAAAGTGGCTACTGCCGCCCATGGACTGCTGGAAATAACTTCATACAGAAAAAGGACCATCTGATCTGAAGTCAATCACAGATGCGTTGCTACTATCGAAGACTAAGGTGATCGCCTCAAAAGAAAGGGTGCCGGTAAACACAGACGGATTCCACCGAAACGCAAGAATTGCTTCACGCTAGAAATAGGTTTGGCACTTCCACAGTCGAACCATTGTTCTACCGCCTATAAAAAATATTTAAACATTTATATAAATATATTTATTACTGTAGTTTAAAATTGTTTTTGATTCGCAACAGCGTTTCAATTTGCAAGTCTCTGATTTAATTTTAATTATTATTAAATGATCCTTTGACATGACTGTTTCTATTACAATTTAAATAATATTTTAAAATTTTGTGTGCCAACGAGTCTGTGGCAAGTGTTGAATCAAAAATGACTGTCAACCAACAAATAGTTATTCTCAAATAAAATATTTTGATATGACTTTATTCAAAAAAGGCTTATAAATTTAAAATATTCCATGTTATTGATAAAAAATATATTTCTTCCCCCGAATTATAGTATTTGATGATGAAATTGCACAGAATAGCAATCCATATGCCTTGTTATATCTTGCAAAAAATGAAACATTACTTTTCAATCATATTATACAAAACATAGAAATTTAATGCGAATAAAACTTTAAAAAAAAATCTTATTGAAAAGGTATTAATCCTTGGAAAGGGTTGAATTCAAAATGAACTGACCGATTGCCGGCCACCTTAATTGTTTTCCCAGAACTGAATGAAATCTCTTAATGCCAATTGAGTAAAATTAATTAGTTTCCTGATATTTCCAACTTTGCTCATGTGAATTCTTTACCAGTAACACAATAAAGAAGTACAAACACATGACCGGATTTATACATTTTAACAGATCAATTTAATGGGCAATTTTATGTGCAATATTCGCATTGTTTTGCTACTTGTGCTATTAGTAGGTATATTACTTCCTTACTAATGTAATACTGTATGCCTGCTTAAAGATTTTTTTATAGATTAAAGTAACAAAACAGATGCATACTCTCTGTTACTTCAATCCATTAAAAAAATGTCCACCTCATCGTAACTACCACACAAAGATAAATATGTAAGCAACTTCAAACAACAAGGGTTTTATCTGAAGTCAATCCCTGATGCGTTGCTACTCATACATATTAAACAACAACATTGACAACGGCACCCTTCCCCCTAAACATAAGAACCGCTTCTGCATTTTTCTCCTCCCGTAACTTAACAGACAGGAACAACGAAATTGCCACTGTCTTTAAAAAGCTATAAGTAAATTTCAAAGGTAGAAGTTAGCGTAGTTTGACTGGGGAAGTACCACCGCCACACCTATTTCTAGTTTGAAGCATTTCTTGCGTTTCGATAGAAGGGAGTGGTTGTCGGCACAATTTATACGAGGTGACCATCATAGTCCTCGGGAGCAGCAACGCATCTGTGATTGACTTCAGATGGAACCCATATTCATTATGTAGTTGATTAAAGATGTCCATGGGCGGCATTGATCATTTACCATGAGGTGGACTGCATGCTCGTTTGCTACTTCAGTAAAATAAAAAAAATACAAAAATGTTCTCATACATGGTATTTCCCAAATCATATTTCATAATTTAATACGGAAACCATAATATACTTCATGAAATGATTAATTTGTGAATTACCAACATTGAATGAATTGAAACAAAGAAAATGAGAGGAGACGAATCTCACCAGTAATTTCTATTTGGCCCTAAGAGGATAAAGGCCCATTATTAACCTGTAGAACCTGCATTTAATTATGAATTTATAGACAGAAGTAATTCTTCGACTGGAAGTAATAGAAATCTGTGTAATACCCCAAACTGATGTTATTTACGGGAGAATTCGGAGTCTATTAATAAATATTCGTAATAAGATTACAAAAAAGCATGTTAATTTTATGAAACTCAAATATTTTACTGGCTAAAGGATGTACCTTTAGCCAGTAAAATATTTGAGTTTAAGATATTAGCTAAAGCCTGCCTTGTTTCATTGAAGCTTTTTTCTAATATTTATTATTACTAGCAAGGAAAATAAAAGTTTCAATGCCCATGTAGTAAGTTCAGAATAAAACGTATAAAATGATTTTAGAACAAATATTAATTTCAATCTATCAAATGCTTTTCGAGATTTCCAGATAGAATTTTTTATATAGAGTTACTAATATTTGCCACATCTTTTTATGTCAAGTTTAAATGTTTATGTAAAGTTCACAGAGCATAGAAATTATGGGAATCTGTATATTAATACGTGAAACTTGTGATCCGTTTTTTAGAAACTTGTCGCGGACGGAGGAGTATGAATATGTGCACGGTTATAGTAAAACTTAAACACATTACGCACACTACCTTACATTTTACAACCACATATGATAAATGAATAAAACATTCATTGTCTTACTATGAAAACACATAACGTCAAATATGTTATATGTCTTTCTCAAAGTACCCGTTATTGATTTTAAATACAGCTTAGTCAATTAAACCTCTTTTTACCTTTAACGGATTTAAAAGAACGGACTTGTATTTAAAAGAACTCGAAAATTAATATCCATCCATCAGCCTTTTGATGTCCACTGCTGAACATAGGCCTCCCCTAAATGGCGCCACTCCAACCGGTCCTGTGCCCTCTGAATCCAACGGTTTCCCGCTGTCTTCTTCAGGTCATCGGTCCATCTGGTAGGGGGGCGACCTGTACTCCTTTTGCCTAAACGTGGTCGCCACTCGAGGACCTTTCTTCCCCATCGGTTATCGGTCCTACGAGCGATGTGGCCGGCCCACTGCCACTTCAGCCTGCTAATTTTGAGAGCTATGTCTGTAAGCTTCGTTCGTCTACGGATTTCATCGTTGCGAATCATGTCTCGTAGCGAAATTCCGAGCATAACCCTCTCCATAGCACGCTGAGCGACCCTGAGCCTCCGAATGAGGCCTACCGTGAAGGACCACGTTTCGGCGCCGTAGGTCATCACTGGCAACACACATTGCTCGAATAATTTCGACTTCAGGCACTGAGGAATTTTGGACGAGAAGATACTACGTAATTTCCCGAACGCAGCCCAGCCGAGTTGGATTCTACGAGTGACCTCCCTCTCAAAGTTGGACTTACCCATCCGGATCGTTTGTCCCAGGTAAATGTACTCGTCGACAACTTCGAGAGGAGTGCCGTCAACAACTACCGGTACGGGTGTGACATGGACATTAGACATGATTTTCGTCTTGTCCATGTTCATCTTAAGACCCACCCGTTGTGAGGCACTGTTGAGGTCGCCTAGCATTGTGCCGAGGTCCGTCAGCGAATCTGCCAAGATGACTATATCATCGGCAAATCGAAGGTGCGTGACGTGTTCGCCATTGATGTTAATGCCAAGACCTTTCCACTCCATCAGCTTGAACAAATCTTCCAACGCAGCGGTGAACAGTTTCGGCGATATAACATCGCCTTGTCTGACTCCCCGCTGCAGTTGGATTGGATTTGTGCTTCTGTCGTGTACTCGGACTGACATGGTGGCGGCTGTGTATACACACTTCAGCACCTCGATGTACCTATAGTCGATCTGGCATCGCTGAAGGGACTCCAGCACCGCCCAGTGCTCGATAGAATCGAAGGCTTTCTCATAGTCCACATAAGCAACACATAACGGCAGATTATACTCCTCGGTCTTCTGTATAATCTGCCGCAGCGTGTGAATGTGGTCCATGGTGCTGTAGCCTTTTCGGAAACCGGCTTGTTCGGGAGGCTGGAAGTCGTCTAGGCTGCGCGCAATGCGGTTAGTGAGGACTCCCGAAAACAGCTTATACACGTGGCTCAGAAGCGCAATGGGCCTGTAGTTCTTCAAAAGAGTTTTGTCGCCCTTTTTGAAGAACAGCACCACTACGCTTCTGCTCCACGCTTCCGGGGTTGTCCCGCTAGTAATGACGGAATCGAACAACTTTTGGAGCGCCACTAGTACGGGTTTACCGCCAGCTTTTAGCAGCTCTGTTGTGATTCCGTCATCGCCCGGTGCCTTGTTGTTTTTCAGCTGTTTGAGAGCCTCTCTAATCTCGTACAGACTGACGTCCGGGAGGTCCTCAGTATAGTGTCGGGTCAGTTTGGCACGTTTGTCGTCCGCCTTGTTGCGGGCGGGAACTCGTGCGGAAGCATACAACTGTCCGTAGTATTTCTCAATTTCTCTCAGAACATCGGGGTTAGACGAAACCATGGTGCCCGATTCGGTCTTCAACCTCGTCAGCAGGCTCTGCCCAACGCACAGATCCCTGGCGAACACTCTCGAGCCCTGGTTTCGCTCAATAGCGTCTTTTACGCGATGGGTGTTATGAGCACGCCAATCGCGTCGCCTACTCTGAGAGATCTGTTTATTGAGCAGTCTGTATTTCGACATTGAGGTTGGAGACTGCACACATAGTTCTCGCCTCTCCCTCATAAGACCGAGAGTATGCTCTGAGAGAACTCGAGACCTACCACTGGAGTGGGTCTTAAAGTACTTAGACCCCACCTCGTGGACAGTTGTTACTACCTTGGTGTTAATTTCGTCCACAGAAACGCAAGAATCGAGACACGCGAAACGATTCCGTAGCTGAAGCTGAAACTCTTCGGAGCCCTGGATTTGGACAGGTGTTGGTCGGAGCGTAGACTTCATTAGGCGTGACCGTTCCAGCTTTACGTTGATATTTAATGTGCCTCTTACCATCCGGTGATCACTTCCGGTTTTCACCCTGTTGATCACAGAGACATCATTAAATATGTGCCGTTTGTCTGCCAAAATGAAGTCTATCTCGTTTTTAGATGAACCATCAGGACTTATCCAAGTCCACTTTCGCTGTGCCTTCTTCTTGAAGAAAGAGTTCATCATAAATAAGCCCTCCCTCTCCAAGAAGTTGGCAAGCAAGTGGCCTCGGTGGTTCCGTTGTCCAATTCCAAAAGGGCCCCAGCCTCCGCTCGCCATCGTTCCGCGCGCCTAGTCTTGCGTTAAAATCCCCCATAACAACGGTAAAGTGGGTCTTTGAGGTATGTATGGCTCTACTTACGTCCTCATACATAACCTCGACCTCATCGTCTGGGTGTGTCGAAGTCGGCGCATATACCTGTATGACCTTCAGCGAATACCGTTTAGATATTCTGAGTATAAGGTACGCTACCCTTGACGACACACTGTCGACTGTTACCACGTTGTTGACGAGGGATTTGTGGACGAGGAACCCGACACCACCCTGAGACAGGTGGTCGCCCTCCCGGTGATAGAACAAGTTGCCCGATTTGAGGATTATCGTGTCCTCACCCTGTCTTCGGACTTCAGACAATCCCAAAACACTCCAGTTCAACTTGTCTATCTCTTCTTCCAGCTCCTGTATCTTCTCGTCGGTCCTCAGTGTCCTGGTGTTGTATGTTGCCAGGTGCAGAAGTCGTCGGTTGCGGTAGCCGGATTTCTGCCGGAGATTCTTAGCACCCCCTGCCCCGCCGTTACCTAGGCCGCTACCGTAGCCTGGAATAGCGGGGCTGCCGGGGACTGGGGGCCGGGGTTCTTCTGCACCTTTCATTGGGGGTTTTTGCCGATAGTCACCGCGCCTGGCAAGCGTGTTGGTGACCGCAGTAGATGTAAATTACACAAGGAGATGCTGCTGCCCATCTCTTGGATTTATGTCCCTTAGTCGCCTCGTACGACATCCACGGGAAGAGAGGGAGTGGTGCTATTCTAAAAGGCCGACACCACACGGCCAGAAAATTAATATAATTTATTTAAATGCGAAAATATTTGTTCTACTTTGGACAATTTCAACTTTAGTTTTTGAATTGAATTACGGTCGAATTTCGACCGTTGCGACGGGTGACTAGTGATGCTAATTAGGCGAAGGCTTTCACGGAGCGAACCTTCAGTCTGATAGATTGATTCATAATTTTGACAAGAAATTTCACCAGAAGTATTATTAACTTAAAAACTTATTCGAAGGAACGTTAATTTTTAATTCTTCAGACCAGGGCTAATTTTCTATAGTGTTAATTATGGAATACTACGAGTAGGTCTGTAGTGCACTTGATGAGTTAAAAAACTCAAACAATTTGGGCTAATTACAACATAAAATTATTTTATAAACGTTATTGACGTAATCCGAATTTTTCAAACTAAATAATAAAAATACGTAGCAAAAACATGATGTGTTACATTATATTTAAAATCATGAAATTATTTAAGGCGAAGTCCACTTCGTTTTAACTTTGGAAAATAACTTACACATTATATTTAAAATCATGAAATTATTTAAGGCGAAGTCCACTTCATTTTAATGGAAAAGAACTTACATTTATATAGACAGTTTGCGAAACTAAATGGTTTCGCGCCGTATGATTTAATGTCGGATGCGTGACAGGCGTTCGTGTCAAAATGTCTTTTAGTCTGGCTGCAGTCGTAACATTCATTGTGCGGTGCGGCGGTTTTGTCGCAACCCCGTGAATTAGGCGCGGGACCGTTACGACAGGAAATTTGCGTCGCCCGTTCAGATGCGTGCGGTGCGTGTTAATACGACGAATGAGCTTTCTGTTCATACATTTTGAACGCTAGATAACGCTAAGTAAAGTGAGCAGTTGTGCGTAGAATTTTATGTTGGTTAAATAGGGTAAGTGTTTTAACGTTATGTGTAGGTTCATTAGCCAATGAAATAAGAAATGTTTCTCTCGGTATGGTTATCTTTTCTAGAAATACCTTAATAGCTTTATGAAAATAATCTCATTACTTTGGTAACAACGCTTCTGAAGCATAATTTAATATAATATTGTTAGCATAAAAACGGTACAACTAATTTTGGTCTTAATTCTAAGTAATAAATTGACTTTCTCTATTATTTAAGTGTACATTAAGAACAAGGGTTCCTTGACATTTTTACTTTTACTCTTGGTTTACAGTATGATTTTATATTAAAGAGTTTATCTATCTCGTGTACAGATAAATAAAATTCCCGTAACTTGAATTTAGTCATTCCCAATAGATCTATCGACAACAGATAATTAAACGAATTAGCATTTTTTAGAGATAAGGAAAAACACATTAAAGATGTACCTAGGTTAAGAAATCCTTTTAAGCATTTCCAATTTTCTATGTATATAGCCCTATAGAACCCCCCGAAAATTGCATTAAGGACTCTTCTACAAAGCCGGGAATGCATTTGTGATTGGCTCTACCATTGAAAATAGCAAAGGCTCCTGTAGTATAGCAAATGTCTATAGCCGTCACTGATTGTATTTGTGGCCTGATGAATCGTTAAAATCAGCTTTAAATTAAATAAACTCCTCATGAAATAAAAAATATGGGCTATATTTCAAACAATAAACAAACATGCGAAATAAATTTATTTATATAGATGACGTGACAATTTCCGTGTACACAACTCATTAATTCGTGAAGCTACACCCACAAAACTTCAACAATCGCAATGTTGGCTTGCCTTAGTAACTAGGGCTTATTTATTTATGAGTGACCTTTACACGCTACGGTCTTTAGCATTATTTAAAAACTATTTAGGTGGAGTTGACTTTTATTTAATTATTCAAATTTAAATACGACACAATAATCAAATGAAACGCATTTATTTTAAAGACCTACGGCTTTTATTATATGTCATTTTTTTCGTAGCAACAGAGGCTTGATTCTCTGTGATACAAGTTTCCTTGCCGATAATGTGTTACGTCACAAGGCTTAAGGTTTTTCTTTCATACAACGTATAAAAGAAAAGCCTTATTTTTCCAAAAATGAAATCCAGTTAAAACCGGTTTTATAACTAAACTACTTTTTTCGCTTTTACACTGATAGTCGACAACTTCACATAGCGTATAACAACGTGATCATTATTAAACATTATTATAACGCATTAGCTGAAAGCTCGTAATTTTGTCAAATCAAAACATGCATATATAATGCAGTTTGAGTTTTGTTTTAATTGGAAATTAAATATAGGATAATATTTCTGGTCAATAATAATTTGCTAAGATCCCACTCCTGTACTTCCACGATAATGTGTCGTCAACAGAAATATTTTATTTTACTTTTTTTTTATCTGACTGAAGTAGCAAACGAGCATACAGTCCACCTGATGGTAAGCGGTCACTGCCGCCCATGGACATCTGTAATCAACTTCATACAGAACATGGGTTGCATCTGAAGTCAATCACAGATGCGTTGGTACTCCCGAGGACTATGATGGTCGCCTCATCTGAAAGTGTACCGGCAACCATACCCTTCTATTGAAACGCAAGAAATGCTTCACGCTAGAAATAGGTGTGGCAGTGGTACTTCCCCGGTTGAACTACACTGGTTCTACCACCTTGAAATGATCCATTAAATATTTAATTAAATTAACAATCAATTGCGATAATATTTACCCTTACATTTTAAGACTTACGTCTGTGTTTATCTACAAGTAACTTAAAAATATATATTTCAATTAAAACACATGTATGTAAAAATCAAGGTACTGCTTACTGCAATGACGTGAATTTGTTACGTACTTAAGTCATAATAAAATTGCAAGTATTGCACCTATTAAAAAAAGAAAAATCTCCTGCTATCAATATTGGTTATTGTCGTATTATTGCTAATCTTTAATTTCCATTAAAACATATTTATTATATTAAATCCAACCTGTAAAAGTGTGATACTCATGTTGATCTCAGTAATCTAAAGCTTTAAATAGAAGGACAAAATTTCGTAAGACCATTTACAATACGAGAAATAAAGTCTATATTTAGTTGTTTACTAATGTCTATACCAAGAATTCTACAGCTAATCAATGTAGATTTATGAACCAGATCCTTATCTAAAATCTATTAATAGTCTTTTCTTTAACGGTATTTTCTCGACTGAGTTTGATTTTATCTTTCCATTCCACAAAACTATTTACGTCTTCAAATCTATCTTTATATTCACCTAATTCGTTTTTCTCGGTAATCACTAAATCGAAAATAGCTACTAAGTGTTAACTAATACTGTTAATTGATGTTAATTGTGTCACTTATTACAGCTTAGCTGTTAATACGTTGTTAATTGTTTTACTAATGATTCTACTGCCCTAAGCTACAAAACATGATAGTCGGAATTTTGATGAATTTGCAGCTACTTTATTTTTACCTACTTGTAACGTCATAAAAATGGATAATAATTTCCATTTCTTTGGATTAACGAAGAAAGCGCCGTTCCCAACTAGCGTCAAATAAGTAACACTCGCAAGACAGGAAACAAGAAAACGTTAAATTAATATACACAAATTTTCCGCATTACATTTCATCTGACTACAAGCCTGGACTAGTTTAGATTAGTTGAACCAAAGTTAAATTTAAATATTTAAAATCAGTAACGAAATCGTCGTTTAGGTTCTATTACCACGTAAGTGTCAGTGCAATGCAGTCCACCTGATGGTAAGTGGTCACTGCCGCTCTTGGACATCTGTAATCAACTTCATATAGAACATGGGTTCTATCTGAAGTCAGTCACAGATGCGTTGCTACTACCGAGGACAATAATGATCGCCTGATATAAAAGTGTGCCGCAATCACACCCCATCCATCGAAACGCAAGAAATGCTTCACGAAAGAAATAGGTGTGGCGATGGTACCTCCCCGGTCAAACCATTGTTCTACCTTGTAAAAAAAATAATACTAATCTTACATCTTCAATTTATAATATAGGCCAGTAATATATATTCTATAAGGTCAGATTTATCTTCACGGGCATTACTCTAAATCGGGGCTTTATTAATATAGTCCGATTGCTATCCGAACCGCAAATTTAAAAGGGCAGGACAGAGGATTCGGACAGATAAATTTATTAATTCACCTGTAGCCGAATTCTGTGGTACAATATAGCCTTTATCAAGTAACTAATCGTGGAGTAGATAATGATGAAAACTTGGTAATACAGTTACTTTATGTTAATGTTATTAAAAAGATGTAATATTACGACAATTATCTCACAATATTTTCGTACCTATGCTCTTAGCGAGTAATATA
Organism: Spicauda simplicius; assembly: GCA_949699795.1. Classification (NCBI taxonomy): domain Eukaryota; kingdom Metazoa; phylum Arthropoda; class Insecta; order Lepidoptera; family Hesperiidae; genus Spicauda; species Spicauda simplicius. The sequence goes on along the minus strand of OX453066.1, from coordinate 13,543,726 downwards.
TAAATGATATAATAATATGTATGTTATTACAATTCAAAAATGGGACCTAAAATCGTAATTTGGTATCTGTCAAGTCTAAGATTGAACCTGGAATCTTCTGTATCACCTTGGACGACTACTCCACCGAGCGTTCCGTTTAGATACGATAGATATTAACATTAATTGAATAAGGCAGGACTGGAGCAAAATTTTGTTGCCCATATAAAATCAAGATGGTAAAAAAGTTATACAAAGAAAAAACACCACCATACTGAGTTTTTGCCAGATCTTTGCATTTTATTCCGATCTGGTGACAGTGTGAGAAAAAAATTGTAACTGACATTTTGTAAGCATCCCCGCCGGCATATTCAAGCAATAAAAGAAAACAGTCAAAATGTACCAGACATCAGATAAGTAGTTATCTTTCGCCAAGTCATCTCCGTCCCTTTACTGACACGGTTCTCTTCACCGATTGAGAGGGATTAAGGTCATAATCCTTCGCGGTGGCCAAGTGCGGTAAACACAACCATGCAACCTGAGATTTTTCTTTTGCAAAATTCTTTCATTTAGGGCTCCACGAAATATTTTTTGCTTCGCGCAAAACTGTGGTTGCCTTAAAATAGAACATGGGTCCAATCTAAAATCCGTCAAATACGTCGCTCCGTTCCTGCCCTTTAGTTTTGGAATCTCCTTTGGAACCCCCGTCATAAACGACACCTTTTAAAAAGTATTAAAACGGTACAATACTTCAATACTGTAACGAAAGTATAACTTTATAATAAAATCAATAATAAGATGATTACACGAATTTTGATGCTACTTAGGGTAAAGTATACAAAGTTGGCAAAGTAAGAAGCCATAACAAATTTCTCAAAAGAAAGCAAAAATGTTTATACACATGCTACTTTGTAATACCTGTTTGATACTCTGACAACTTCTACAGGAACAAAGTTGGTTTTAAAAGTTCTACAGACAGGTAAAGTTTTACTTTAACCACTTTCATTTAGTAGAAGAAAATAAAATGTTTTTTAAAATGTACTTACGTATAAGCAAACGAACATACTTCAATCTGTATTTTTCATCTGCAATGGAAATGCGTCTTTACCGTATAGAAATAATATTTTGACTGCTTTATCGATAACCCGTTACTGTCCAACTGCTTATTCAAAGAAATTGTCTTATATTTTCCACTAACCGATATCAAAAAAAAAATAAAGAATTGCATGACCACCAGAAAGTACATACGAGTAATTGCTTACATAAAATGTAGCAAATTTTAGTTTTACAATTTAATATTTAAAAATAGGAAGTTTTCATTTCAAAAGAAATTAAATATTTTAGGAAGTCATTCGATAGTCCATTCTCCATGACTATAATGAGTATGTATTTGTATACTAGTGTATGCTTCTGAACGACATATATTATGTTACATATAGGTAAACTACAAAAAGATATGCATATTTAAAATATGATTTTATGCACGAGTCTTTTTAATTATGAATATTTTACGTATAACATTTTCACAAATATATAATTTATTCAGACCGTGAACGTATATTCTTTTGTTTGTCTGAAGTAAGTTAAATATTCAGGAATTTGCCTGCGGCATGTAATTTATCTTAGGAGGAACAATATAAAGTTTTTTCAGAGATCCTACTAAGTTGTTTTTTAATGAAAACATTATAATAATACAAATGTTAAACATACGTATTAAATGCGTTTTTAAGATCCTGGTTAAAATTTTCAAACGCATAGAAATACAACTGACCCTATCTTATACATAGGGTCAGGGTACCGCTAAGTCAGAGTATGTTTTTTGATGAGATTGATATAACAAACGAGCGTGTAATCTTAACAATAATTTGTAACTGCCACTTATATAGATTGTTAATCAAACGAAAATAGGGCTATGATTCTAAAAATAGTTCGACATCAAATATGTCACCGATTAGGACCAAGTGTGCCGTCGTGTGCAACTCTCTCTTACCACACCCTTAAAACCAGAAATCAACAATGTTTGATACTTACGCTTGAATCCTTCATTATAACAGAGTATTAAATACGGAATTATTAATATTTAACTTTCTACATAAAACAAATTACGAGATTCTATTCATCCATCAGCCTTTTGAGGTTCACTTTTGACCATAGGGCTCCGTATATGAGGTTTTTAACAATAATTACTGCGTCTGACGCGTGTCAACAATATATGTCATAGTTAATGCAGTGGTTGTTGGTATTACCAGGAAGACGGCGCTGCTTAATTGCAGGATTTTTTTGCTCATCCACACGCTTATAAGATAACACATGCTTTCTACTTCATAGCCCCAACTAGAATTTTCTCCTGTGTCGCGGGTACCATGGACACACAAGACGAATACACAAACACCCAGACCCAGAACAAGAATCCAAACTCATCATACAGATGTCCAATCAGATGACATGTCTGGCCGGGAATCGAACCCGGAACCCATTGCGCGACACACCAGAATGGTAACCGCTAAACCACACGGGTCCACATGAAGAAAAGAGAGCTCTTCAAAATCGACACCATACGGCACGATTACACCAAAGATTACTTACCTGAAAAATGTCATTAAGCAATAACTTAAATAAAACACCAGTAAACGATAAGGAAAGTAATATAAACACAGAATGATAATGGATTAACATTATAATTCATTTATATCCTGAACATTTTCCATTAACGAAGTTTGGACGTCTTATGAAAAAAGCCTTGTACAAATTGATCCCAGTACAGAGTAATTGAGGATGTCTTAATGATTTATAAAACAAATTTATCCCAAAAATGTGAAATATACGTACTTTATACAAGATAATTAAGATTATATATTACAAGGTTTCTGTAAGTATATAAGTTAATAAAACGTTTAGAAATTTTTGCGCCACGATTTCCCTTCGCCAAAAAGTATGAGGATGAAAAGAAATATTATTAGGGCACGATAATCCTCTCTGACTGCATAAATAAAATGAATTAACGAATATTTTTTTTACCACCGCCACACCTATTACTGCCTAATAACAGCTATACACAGTATTGCTGCGTTCTGGTTTGAGAGGTTTTAGTGAGAGAGACATAGGACATTGAAAGTGGTAAAACCAGTGTAGTTCGACCGGAGAAGTACCACCGCCACACCTATTTCTAGTTTGAAGCATTCCTTGCGTTTAGTTGGAACGGTTTGGTTGCCGGCACACTTTTATATGAGGCGACCATCATAGTCCTCGAGAGTAGCAACGCATCTGTGATTTACTTCAGATAAAACCCATGTTCTGTATGAAGTTGATTACAGATATCCATAAGCGGCAGTGAACACTTACCATCAGATGGACTGCATGCTCGTTTGTTACTTTAGTCAGATAAAAAGAAAGGTATTCGAGATGTTCCAGATTATTCTCCTGGGGTAGCACCGAGTCTGTGACCAACCTCACTAAGAATTTTATCTCGAGTTGACAATATCTGTCTGTCGGCGGCAGTGGCCATTTTTCATCAAATGGACTGCATGCTCATTGCAACTTATTTATTACAAAATAAACAATACAATGTAAGCACAAAACAATATCTTGCTGTATCCATAAAACTATTACATTTTGTGTGTCCGAGTCCGTGTCCGATTTTTCTCTTATCTCTCTATTATCCTTTCTTGTATCTTTTTCAGCTCGTTGCTTCTGCTTAAAACAGAATCACTTTACAATCCGAGCAGGCAGGTGCCCTCAGGGAAAACAAATAGGAAAACAAAAACACTAGGAATAAAACCCATCGCAGTCAGAAACTATGTTGGACCCTACAGTTAGACACAATTTTATTCTATTTGCGTTGGATCTAGCCGAACAATTTTTCCTCTTTGTCCTCGGTCGGTAATTGAATTCCGTTGGGAATAAGTACGTTTTGCGGTGAAGTCGTAACTCTTTACTTTCCGTTCGATTCCATAGCGCCGTCCTCGAAGAACATTAGCATAAAATATGTGTTATATTTAAAACTCTCGAGGGATGGGAGCTATGGTAATTCAATTTTATATGAAGGAAAGTGTAGGACAGCTGCGAAGGTAATTTCCTGAGAGTGTGCTGATAAATTATTTATAATTATGTCTATACTGGGTTATTCCTGCGATTACGCACGTTTGGCCACGTCTATCACGGTAGTTAGTATTTTATGTATTAGACTAGGTCATAAACTATCATCTGAAGTTCCGGGATTATACGTATGTAGATGTATACTATAGTAGATGCGACTAAAAAGGAGCTTCCGGATTTGCGTGCGGCTAGAGTAGAAGCACGAACTGTTTGGTCAGGCATATCCGGGAAGGACAGCGGTAAATGTGGTCGCATACCATCGTAAACTACAATGGAACAACGTGCTCACAGGATTCCGTTTGCTTTCCTTTGGAGATCCCGGAGTCCTCTTTGTAACGCCGACGACGGCCACCGGCTGGGTTTTAGGGCGATAAAAATCCCACATAACCCTGTGTCGCTCCCACGGCGTCGGGTACCTGTTGAAGTTTTCCCTCTGGAGAAAAAAAAGGTTATAAACTTTATGTTTGCCACACCCTACCGATAGTTTTAGCCTTAAAGAGTAACACATCCTGACTAACTTGACCTGTTAATAAGATAATGGCTTTAAATCACTAAGAACGAAGATTCCGTATTATTAAACGACAACTCTTTAATAAGTATTTCTATAAAACGAATAATTTTAATATGGTCCTAATACCTAAAAAATAATGGTCCTTTATGATAAGTATTATTGTCAGCACCAGATATGTCTGACGAAAATGAATGTTGATTTCGTTAAAAAGAAACAATGAAGAAAATGGATCGTCTTATCTGAAATCAGAGGTGTAATCGTTCTAGTGAATAGAAGATTAATCACTGCCATATTATTTTGATTCTAAGTTTTCTTACACGTATAAAAACACAGTCCAAGTATAACTTCAAGCTATTTAAACTGTCTAGAGATTTTTGTGCAACATACGAAATGTATAACAATAGGTACATAACTTTAATTAACTCGAAGTTATATGAAACATTCCAATCTTTTGTCACTAGTATTCGAAGAATATTTGTATAGGTATACATGGATCGTCCCTGTAGTTCCGCAATCAGAATAGAGCTATGGTATCTCCTGCCTGTCGTAAGAGGCGACTAAAAGGGGCTTCCGGGGTTGCAGGCGGCTATAGTAGGAGCGGACGGCGGTATGCATGGCCACATACCAGACGGAACGGTGGGTCCACCTGGTCACCTGGGAGGAGCCCGACGGGGCAACGCGTTTAGACTACTCCGGTTGCGTTCCTTTGGATATCCCGGAATCCTCTTTTTAGCGCCGGCCACCGGAAAGGTTTTAGTACGGTAAAAATCCCATAATAACCCATAAATGCGGTAATAACCCTGCGTCGATCCCACGGCGCCAGATACGTTTTGAAGGTTTCCCCTTCGAAAATAAAAAGTTATACATGGATATGCATAGGTAGATACTTCAACATTGTTCTAATATCTAATTATCTACCTAAATAGTCCAAAACTCGTACTTATACTTAGATATTTCAAAAAAATGCTAAACGAACCGTAGCTAAAATAATGTTACATCAAATTCAATGTCCATATCCGACGATAGTCTATTCTCATAGCGAATAGCAAATGAATCGGAAAATGTATACAATAGCTAAACTACGTTGTGACCAGTTTGAAATGAATACTTAATTGACATTTTCAAATTCACATCGTGTGTCATAGATCTTACCACGGACTAAAATATGTAACGGTTTCAGCATTTTGAAGCTTTGTGATGACTAAATTTATGCATAGAAATACACTAAGTGCTATGATAATATGCGATATTATATTCATAAAGGAATATATACACACAAGTAGTGTACATTAATATTTTTAATTGTTAATAATAAAGCTAAAAACCGCCGATAGGTACTACTGAACAGATAAAATCGATTGGCTAATAATAGAAAAAGGGGTACTACTCTGTTTTTTCTTTTCTATATTGATTAGATTTTTCTGTTGTGTGAAAAATCTTAATCACGATTCTGATTTATTTACACTTTGTTTTTAGTTTCTCCACATCATAATAGGATAATGATTTTAAACAGTAACGAAACTCTTATTATCCCGACAAGACTTGCAATTTTGCTTACTACCTTGTTTTGCACATATACAAATTTAAGGCAAACATCAGATTTCTTGCATTATGTATATAGATAGTCAAACCATTACGGTCTCACCATTGGGAAGACGCACTCAGACGAAATAACACCAAAGGTGTATAGTAGTAGTAGTCTACATATATTCAAATAAATACATCTAAATAAATATTTGTAGGACTTTTGAAATACGCAGTGAATTAATAGTATACTGACGCCGCGCTAGTATATAATTCTATAGAGACATCTTTGCTTATTCCCAAAGAATTTTATTATCACCCAAGGAAAGTAACTATTCTATATTTATAAAGACTATCGAATTCATGAATACATTTGGGTGAATTTTGAACTTACTAGACACAATTTTTAAAGTCACGCTGTGACAGAATGATCCGCACTATTTTCAGACGTAGTTCAGAAGGGAATCGGCGAGCGAAGCCGATTGTGTTGACGATACACGAGTCACAAAGGCCGAATACCCAATCGGTTTTGCTGTAGCAAAGTTAAGCTGTCCTGTGGTCTACATGCATTTGAAACGGGAATGGTAAAATTTGTGTCATTTCATTTCGTCAAAAAAATCTAGGCCAATCTAGTAAATCTTGTTCCTAGCCGTTTATTTCGAAAAAAAAAACATAATATACAACATGCTTAAACAGATACGTATTTCAGATTGTACAAATAAACATTATTTTCTAAGTTTATATTACAAATACAAAACAGCCGCTTTTTCTAGAATCTCTGTCTCTCGAACGTTCTCAAAAACACATTTTTATTATTAAGAGACACAGAAAAAGAAAGAAAGAAAAAGTCGCATGGAAGGCCCGTAACACTTTTTCCTTACGTGACAATTTCTACTCTTAACATCGAAAACCGCATTAAGGAAATTCTTTCGAAAAATATAATGCCGTAAAGGCATGAAGGGTAATCCTTAGTTAAGGACTCAGGATAAGGAAATAAATACGTTTAGCTCCTATTAACACCAGACGTTTTTTGGAATACTGCATTTAGATATGCCGTTGTGTCGTTCTTTTATTACTAAAGAAAATGGGAGTCTGGTTTAAATTGCGGATACATCCCCGATAAACTAACATTTATGCAAATGTACAAGTAGAAGAAGATAGGGTATGATTAAGTGGTAGGTACAACGATTTTCTTGAACTACAATGGTCGGACTTAGTGTAAAAATGGAGATAAAACAGAATCTGGAAGAAAAGATTTATACGCAAAATTAATAATTGTTGATGTAGCGGTAGACTTCTTACTAGTGCTACAAAGATAAAACAAATAGCTTAATCGACAAAAAAATTATATTACAATTTTTTATGTAACTTAAGTTTAGGCAAACACATAGAAAATGTGGTTAAGGTTTGACGACCCGCGTGGCGTAGCAGTGACCGTACCAGTCTGACGCGCAATCTGACCCGGGTCCGATTCCTGGCCAGACAGGTGTCTGAATGATGAGTTTACATTCATGTTCTGGGTCTGGGTGTTTGTGTATTCATCTTGAGTGTATCCATAGTACCCACGACACAGGAGAAAATCCTAGTGTGGGGGCTATGAATGTAGAAAGCATGTTTTTTCAGTATCTGGACCATGTTATTGCAATATTCTCAATAAGATCAATAACAATTTAGTTCTAAAATTGCATAAAACTTAAAACAAAAGGACCGTCTCACGTGAAGTTTGATTACCTTTAGCGGAGGTTATAAACTTGACTGATGTTCGCTACGAAGTTCTGCATAATGGAACGCCTGATAGCATTATTTTAAAAATGATTTTCCATTTTCTATATTTACGTTATTGAATTTACTTAACGAATTACTTCAATCGCATTTAATATCTCCATGATATCGTTATAAATCATTTCAGCTTAGTTAAGATCGTTTTGTTACATATGCAAGTATTTTAAGAGTAATATTTAAAATCAGTAGTAACTATACAGTTAAAAAGATATTTTAAATAAGTTAAACAAATTGGGTTATATATTTATTAATGAAAGGAATTATACTTACAAAGTTACTTCGGAAATAGCAAGAAAGCAGGGACAACTGCTTTAATATCAACGTGAAAGCATTACATTTATTTGTTAAAAAAACACGGGGAAATGCAATTAGCGTGACAGAAAACTTCGTGTTAAGTAGCCTTACTCAATGAAACTGAGTTCTGCAAGTGATTCATTATTTAGTCCAAATCACAACATTTTAATATCGCTGTAGAAAAGTAATAGTGCATATAAAGGACATGCAATCAATGCACAGAAGACCATTACCTGGAAATTATTGTCTATATTTAGATTCGGTATACTATAACATAAAATATCCCCTCCTTTTGATGGAGTAGGGTAAAAATTGTATGTAGGTGCATATTTATATAGCACATAATAGCCAACACTGACTGTGAAAATTTGCTTATTTCTTACCTTACCTTACTTTACAATTTGCTTTTAAATTACAGAAATGTCTTTCTTGAAAATTAAGTACACTTCGTTACAAAGCTTTGCAACCTGGAGTTAGAATTACAAAGAACTAAGATCACAATAAGAAGAACTGAAGGTGATATTTGATTACTGCCGAGCGTAAACGGAATAAATTTAAGTTATGCTCCCTAGAAGGTTCTGCATTTTAACCAGGGATTGCATAATACTGAAGCAGTTTTTGCTTTCGCTTACCTAATGGTTTCTTGATGAAAATTCTGAAAACAAAAAAGGCGATTCGAAAGCGGTCGTTTCGGGAATTCAAATTTAACAAAGTTCTTACAGAATTACCGCTATAAATAGAGAACTTTCGTCAAAGTTCTTATTCACAATAAGCTATAAGCAATTTATATAATTTTAAGAAATAGCTACTAATCATAAAACATTACTTTTCGTCTACCTATTATTATTATGAACGTCTCTATAGACTAAAAATTTCACAAAAGGTTTCTATTCTCAAAAAATGTTTTTCGAATAGTACTCCTATGTCATAATACTGTATTAAGAATATTATTGAATTAGACGGACTAATCTAAAACAACGTTATTATACAATATTGATAGGTGGTAGAACCAGTGTAGTTCGCCCGGGAAAATACCACCGCCACACCTATTTCTAGCGTGAAGCAGTTTTTGTGTTTCGATGGAAGAGTGCGATTGCCGGCACACTTTTATATGAGGCGACCACCTTAGTCCTCTAGAGTGGCGACGAATCTGTGATTGACTTCAGATAGAACCCCATGTTCTGTATGAAGTTGCTTACAGATGTCCATGAACGACAGTGACCACTTAACATCAGGTGGACTGCATGCTCTTTTGCTACTCCAAACCTATAAAAAAATAGAAAATTTGCACATGTCCAATGATTTAATCACAAGCAATATCGAATATAGTTTCGCTCGCTTACAAAAAGAAACACGGTTCGTTTTAAGAAGCAAATGAATGAAAACGAATCATCACGTCCTGAATCAACAGCCGCACTACGTGGATGGAAATTGTATCTCATTTCTGGTTTGTAGGTAATTTATACGTTCCGACACTCGACCTGAAACAGTAATGCCGGATCAAACAAAATAAATAACGTGTGTATTTTTAAACGCGTAAATCATTACAATTTTGTCTGTTTCGCTGCCATTTTGTTTTGAGACTCACAGAAAGGAATAATTGTAATAAATAAAGCGTAGTTCTAATTATTACACGACAATAAATTGCTGTTAATTACTTATTGATATTTCGCCATATAAAGGGAGACCACCAATATCTGCGAATCACTAATTTGTTCATTATATATTGATTGACAACATTATAGTTTTAACCCAATTAAGTTATTTAAAAAGTACAAAGAATTATCAGCAATGAGAGCCTAATGGTTCAAACTCGGCCTCTCAGCAGAGAGAGCTTCGCATCCAAGGCACACACCACTGCGTCGACGTCAACACATTATTGTCCCACTGCTGGGCACAGGTCTTCTCTCAGAATCAGAGAATTTAGGCCATAGTCCACCGCGCTGGCCAAGTGCGAATATGTGGACATACAACAGATTTTTTTAAAGTTCTAATACGCAACTTTGTTATCACTGCTTTATCATCCTTAGGAAACTTACACACCTGAGTTCTTTTTAAATTCATAATATTGTGTGAAGTCCCTCAATTCTAAACGATGGACTATGTGCTCTCTCATTCTGAGAGGAAACCCCAGTGGGGAACTAATGAGTTGACTACGACGATAAGATTTCTGAAACAATTTGATAAACTTTGACTTTGTTCGATGTAGGCATTCAATTCAACTTGCCAAAGTACTGTCAATTGTACAATGAAAGTAAGCTATGAAGACTTAAACTGAACCAACTAACTTTGGTAAAAACTTAAAACGGATAACCTTTAATATTTTAAATTAAGATTAATATACATTTATTTAACTATTCTTACATTCAATCCTTACAGACTTGTTGAACATCCTATACCTACACATACTGGATACTATAATAAGCAATATTCACGTTCATTAATTCTAATCACGTATTAATGCCATTTCTGTAATTAGGTTCACAAATTATCGTAGGTGATAATGACAATTAATCTCATAAAATTGATTAATTAGGAATATCACACAGAATGTATCATTAAGATAGCAAGTAACGATGAGAAACAAATCAGCAGATGTTAATAATGTAGATCATCAAATTATTATTTTAAACAAGCTTATTTCTTTAGGTACTAGTAAACATTTCCCTAGCAATCATTTGGCAATGGGCAGGCGGCGTCGTTTGTAAGACAGATAACCGATGGGGTAGAAAAGTCCTTGAATGGATACCACGTCTGAGTAAAAGGAGTGTAGGCCACGCCCCGACCAAGTATACTGACGACCTGAAGAAGACGGCGGGTAACCGCTGGATTCTAATGGCTCAGGACCGATCGAAGTGGCGCAGATTAGGGGGGGTCTATTGTCCAGCTATAGTCATTCGAAAGGATGCATAAACGGAAGAAATCATTCGCCTGCGCCTTTGACACGTAAATTGTAACATAAATAAAATAATACAAATTTCAACAGAAATTGGTATGAGATATCCACATCCAAATCACCCATATCATATTGAAAAAAATAAAACGCGAAGATTTTATCGTAATCAAAAACCTGTATAATATTAAATTTAACGTTGATAATATCGAAACTCACGGATTTATATAAAAACGTTCAAACCGTATTGTTCACCCGTTTATTGTGGATTTTGCAAAAATCCTTTCTCATTGTGACATAAACATGAATAGCAGTCATTTCATAATAGTTGAAGAAAAATTGAAAAAAAGAAAATGTATCCTATTAAATGTGGACTTTCCATTATTATTTTTAGTACGGAGTTTCACATTTGAAGAACCGATGTTTGCACTTCGGTTCTTCAAATGTAATGCACATTAACATTGAAACTAATATATTAATATGCCTTTACATTAAGAGATTAAGGTCTCTCTGAAATACTTTGATCTCTAATATGTCAGTCAGTCGGTCATGTTTTACACATAGACAAAAAAGCATAAGCACGTAACAATAAATGACCACCAAAGCAAATAAATGACAACTGTAAGAAAAATTCCATGGTCTGAATTCCAATTTCTTTTTTTGAGATTAAGCCCCATTTCATTATATTATTTATTTTTTAAATTAACAATTTAATTTAAATTACATTTTTTCATAAAGAGGTTATTCAAAAATCTTTTAATCTAGGACCTGTACCTGTTAAGTAACTTTAATGTATTTCAGTAATGAAGAACAAATATTTTCTCTATTGAAGTATGCCAATTAATTTTCCTGGAAGTTCCTGTAGCTTTTATAATAACGCAAAATAAACTTTACGCGGATGGAATATACGAGCCTTTGTATGTCTATAAATATTTGCCGAAAAAATGCATTGTAACTCCAATGAAATATTTTCAGGGAATGTGAAACTTTTGTTAAAGTGTATGTAAATGTAAACACATATTGAATTAAATAAATTATTGTACCCGTAAATGAAAACCCCTATTGCATAAATAAATAATCTAGACTTTTCTGTCATTTGACGACCCGCATGGCGCACCGGTTACCATATCGGTCTGAAGCGCAATGGGTTCCGGGTTCGGTTTTCGGTCAGACAAGTATCTAAATGATGAATTTAGATTCATGTTCTGGGTCTAGGTGCTTTATTCGTCTTGTGTGTTTCCATGATACTCACGACACAGGAGAAAATCCTAATAGTGTAGAAAGCGTATAAAACGTATTTCAGTTTGCCACTTATAACACATTCCTACATAATTTTTATACTTCATTATCGTAGTACTTATTTTGCCTCTTTGCAATTAATTATTAAACAGTCTAGGTTTTTGTTCGTGTAATAATTTATCTAATTTATCGCCATTAAGAAATTGGGTAACAAACATTAGTAACATAAATATGTTAAAAATAATTGTAATAGTAAGTATATTTTCTACCTTTTATTTAGTATTATTTCTTTATGATATCGAAACATTAGTAGACCATGTAGTCTACCTAATGCACTGTATGCGGTCACTGCTGTCTATTTACATCAACAATGTACCTCAGATATAATGTGAATGACCTGAGGTCGACCTCATATTCACTTCTTGTGCTACTTCTGATGACTAATGGGATATGTATCCTTACCACACCCTTTAATCTCGAATACAGCAGCTTTTTCCTATTAGGGTGGTCTATACTTATAAGGTAGAAATAGGTGGTGCGTCTGAAAGACAACCACGAGGTGGTCAACCTTCAAAGTCATTATCATATATACCGTTATGATAAAAATTGCCCTCCCACTGTTTCTCTCTATTGACAGTCGTCAATAAATTTATATACATAGCAGTTGCTCCCGCATCGAGACGAATCCAACAACAACTCATATATTAAAATCTGTCTAACCGTTTACGCTCTAGAGCATGCAATAAAAATGGCATACACTCGAAAAATATTACCTTTCTTCTGATATAGCCTAATCGAAATTATATTTTGTTATGTTATAAATTAATATTAATTTTTAATTTTGTAATAATGATTATTCATACATAGGCATATTCATATGCTACGGAATGCAGTTTCTTGGAAATTTTATACCTCCAAAACCTTATGGCGTAAGATCTTCAGAATTAATATTAAACATTAAAAAAAATGTGTGCGTGTACTAACGTACACTCGTAAGAAGTGAAACTTCTTTATGACGTTATTTTTCAAAAAATAATTTACTATATGCAACTTTACAGAAATTGGTTAAATAAAGTTAGATTAGATAAAGTCTAATAAAAGGCTTTTATTAAACTTTATCACGCGTGGTAGGGATAAGAAAAAGATGGCGCGTAACGGAAAAAAAAGATGGCGCGTAACAGAAAAAGATGGCGCTTAACGAAACAATGTTACACTAACTTTTTTTTCCAACCCCGATAAAGAAGTTTCACTTCAAAAATAATACACATATTCGTAATTTTATTTTAACTATACAAGATATTTACGATAAAAATAAAACCTAAGTACTAATAATTTAATCATGAAGATAATTAACTTGCCCGGATCCATACTGTTTCTAGTTAGGAGCGAATTTGCGAACTAAATATGCAAAATCTACCGCTCCACCCAAGTTGATGGTGAAATATTGGAACAAAGGCGCGATCGATCGTATCGACACGTTGCATCTGCAGGGATTTGCAACCTCTCCTAGTCTTTTTGGCCTAATACCTTTCGAACAAACGTGTAGGTAGATTTATTGTTACTAGGAAATGTTATAACTCAAGATAAAATGTGAGAAACTCTTTGACTGGCTCAACTGTAACGACACCACAACTATTTCTGCTATGTATTATACGTTTTTGTTTATGTAATAAGGGTTGTTGTAACATTTTTTATATGATAGCAACCGACAACGCAGTTCAACTGATTATAAATGGCACTCGCCGCTCGTAGACATCGAAAAAGATTAATTTAAATCAAAATATAATAGCTATAAACATTGTTGATATTTTTGCTGTGCCTTTTTGCCTGTATTGAATTATTAATAGTTCTACCATCTTCAACAACAACAACGACTTATTAGGTCTGATTAGGTCTACGTCATGCATTTTGAAAATCTTACAATTACTACGATTGTACAAAATTTCTATTACAATATTCCCATTTAATTGAACTAAAAAACTTTTAACGATTCGTTTACCTTCTAGCAAAAACTTCAGTTAAGTCTTCATGAAATATTGGAACTAAATTACGGTAGACGGTATCGACATGCATCTCAAAGGATTTGCATCGTGTGGCCCCAACTTTTTGTTGTTTGCTTGCGAGGATCTTATAAAAGAGAGAATTTGTAAAAGATAACTAAAACTGGAGAAAATATTCTTTTATAAACTCATGTCCTTATTTGCAATACATGAAATCGTGAAAAGCTGTCTTTAAAATTACTTTTATGTTTTGAAATCACTTAATTCGATATGAAAGAAATTTTACAGCAATGAAAGAGTATCTGACAGTTTGGAACGTGGTGATTTTTACCATATATCTTTGTGCTAGATAATTTAATGCGATTTTTTATAAAAATAATACACATAATATTAGAAAATAAATGCTGAAAGAAACATAGTTATTGATTGGAAGGGCGCGGGAAAAGTGAAATAAAAATAAAAATTATAATCCATACTGTGATAAGAAAAACTACCTTCCACTCCGTACTTTTACTCGCAGGCCCTGCATGTTTAAAAAATTGTCTTTCTTACAATTGAAGCGAAACCAATTACATCTCATATCTAAAAATCCGACAATTCGTGTCGGCTATAAAGCCTGCGAAACAAATGAGCAAAGTAGAACGGAATGTTAAAAAAGGCATTTGTATACTTAACGTGACCATACGTCTCGTTTTGATCGGGACCGTCTTGTTTTTCCGTTTTGTCATCCTGGTGCCCCTGACAAAAAAGTATTGACGGAAAATTGTCCCATTTTTACAAAATAGACCCACTCAAACTGTGGCTATGATAATTAAGGAGCATTGAGGACATATTTCGCAGACGAATATCACAGAATATTTTTTGTTTGGAAATCTCAATAGCTTCTTCTGTAAACTCACGGTTTCTGTATTCGAGTTTTTAGTATTCGCAAATTTAAAATATGTAACCTATGAGATTATTTGTAAGAGCGGCAAAAAATCTTTATTCACGGATGTAGTCGATACGGCCGATGCAATAGTTTATACGATACGATAGTCATTCTTATTAATTATAATTATTATTTAATTACAGATCTCTTTATTTTGTTTAATTATAATTGTTATAGATTGAATTTAACTTAATTTTTTTTAATCATTGATTCAATGTAATTGACTCTTAATTATGTTTCTTATTGACAAGTCTTAAGTTATAATTATTTCTATGATGTTTTCAATTTACTATTGTGTATTTTTTCTTTTGATTTGTAATATATCTGAGTTAGTGTAATTGGACTTGATGACCGTTTTAGCTAACTATAAATAAATAAATAAACGGCGCCTTTTGTGTATGCGGCAGCTATCACTGAGTGCTGCCAGTGGTACCGAACAGTGGAATGTAAACCCGCAAATAAGAGCTTTTGTTGTATGTTAATATATTTTAATGACTCAAATCTATCACTTTATTTCAAGTGATAGATTTGAGTCATTAAATTGTCACGTTAGGTATACCACATAATTATCATACGGTTACGTTCTATGATTATTGTATGAACGTTTTATAATTTTTTTACATACGAGTGTTCATCTTTGAAATATCTGTTATAATATAAATAAAATACTTTTTTATCGCGTGGAAATAAATTAGAAAAGAAAAGGTTTTCAGAATAAAGTTAGGTAGTCCCTGGGGCAACGTTATTATAATACTAATTAGGTATAAAGAACAAGACACAATTTATTATACAGATTTATGCTCAAACTTCCATTATTATGAGTAAGAAATAGAATTATAAAATAATTATAATACAGATGTCGTTTGTCATTGGGTTTTATTCGTCCGAAACTAACTTTATAAAGTTAGTTAATAATACGAACATGTGGGCTCAGAATATAACACAATGTGAAAACATTTTTTTTATTATTTTTAATTAACAAACGTGCATGCACTTCACCAGAGTAAGTAGTAATTACTAAGAACCTCTGTAATCGTCCAGAAATCAGTTTGAAATCCTGTCAAACCTCTGTCTTAAATACGTTCCTACCACTGAAAAAAAGTACCTACTCACAGTAACGCTTTACTAAATCATCAGATAGGTATAACACATATTTTACGATATTCATGTCTAAGTATATCTATACTTATAATTCAGTGTTCCAGTAAAGATAAAAAAATCACGAAAAAATATACACCCTTATTTTCGTTATGAAAACTCTCGTTAAGATTACAACTTTATTTATATTGAGCAACTTGAATTAGATCATATCGTCCAAGCCTCTATGCAAAAATATTTATAGAGGATGAAATTCAGGAAACTTTACAGCATCCTAAATCTGCGAAGTTTCGGGAGCACTTAGCTCGACGCGTGTGTGAAAGATTGATGACATGGAAAAGGCAAGTGGCGAAATAAATTTGCCACGTTTTTAAAGTAGCATCCACTTTGTTAGCTCCGCTCTTTACATCATTTAAAACTAAACCATCTCTTATCACCGTGATAAAGAACATCGATGAAATGAGATGGATTGAAATAACATTGTATATGAATGAGGATTGCTATCTATTTATTATGAGTATTATGAAGCCGATTTAATGGCCCTTTAGCATTACAGGTGCTACAAAAGTAGTTCCTGATTCAAACCTAAGAAATGACTCATTATTTAAGGAACATTTCTTTTTAAGCGTTACTACAAATACTACCAATATTATAAAGGCGATAATTTGTTACTATTTTACACAAAAACGATTAGTCAGATTTTGCGGAAATTTAGCACTCAATTTAGCCTTAAAACTAGTAAAATTTGAGGCCTTTGGCAGTAAATTTAATTCGTCTACGGTTCTGCTACGTGTCTCGTAGCGTTAACATTGTTTAAACTTATACGACCTTAAACTTAATGGCTACTGAGATATCATCGCTACGCCATCATAGGCATGTAACATTAGTATCCAGAAAGCCACACGTGTTATTTAGTCTGTAGTAAATACATAACAGTTGATGTATTTCATGTTCTCCTGACATAATGTAAAACAGAAAATGGTAATGGAATAAGCTTATCAGAATAAAACACACATCCCACACTTATTCCCAATCTTAGAATGCTTGTACTTAAAAATACTTGGAACAAATAACGCTGACTTCAACTTTCGGAAGTTAGAGAGAGGCTCCGAAATTTTTGAATGAAATCCCTCGTGTCATAAGATTGTATTTAACCTTTACAAACTTGACGATTACTAATGGTTTAAAATATGGTATTAAAACTCCAATGTTCAACGTGTTATATGAGATACGTTAATTTATATAGGGATTACTTTTATAGCCTCGCGCGTTGAATGTAAGCTGGATATATTTTTATATGGAAATGTAACCCACTAGCGTATGGGTATAGTCCCCTAATATGAAGTTACGACTGCAAAGGACCCAACTATTAAAAATGTTGTGTATAGGCACGGTTAGATATAGACGCTTTTTACATTACTTAGATGCATTATGTTATTAAATTAGGCTACCGTGTGGCCAGCCCTTCTCTTCAGCCTGAAGTGGCAATGGGCCGGCCACATTGCTCGTAGGACCGATAACCGATGGGGAAGGAAGGTCCTCGAAAGGAAAAAGGAGCACAGGTCCCCACCCTCCTCTCCAGGTGGACCTTTGACCTGAAGAAGACAGTGGGAAACCGTTGGATTCAGAAAGCACAGGACCGATTGAAGTGGCATCATTTAGGGGAGGCCTATGTCCAGCAGTGGACCTCAAAGGGCTGATGGATGGATGGATGGATTATGGTTACAGGGATGAAAAAACTCTTGATCAACTGGTATGCGCTACCACTACACGTATGTATCTTCAACTTATAGAATCAATATAATTAGTGATAAATTCTGGTTTGAAATTAAGGTAAACTAAATGAAATTGTTACCATAACATTTCTAGCAACATGTCTATGTTACATCTTACTAATTGATAATTATGTTACTAGAGATGTAGCAAACAAAACAATAAAACCGAAAAAGAACAAAAAATAAATGCTTCGTTACGGATAATTCACTTAAATGTCAACTTTCTATCCGCTAATATCTCTGCATTCACTAATCCTTTTCATAATATAACTAAACATAATTTAACACTATTTTATAAACTATGCATGTCCTAAATTTCAGTGACATCGGACCAGTTGTTCGCGTAAAATAGTAATTACATCCCCAGAAACTATTACATTTATAATAATAACTAGATTTTACCCACAGCTTCGCTCATGAAGCCTACATTTTCAAGTTTTTTGACAAATATTCAAATTTACCAAGAAAAGTGTTAAAAATATATATATTTGTTATTAAACCTCTACTAATACGTGTACAAAGTTTAATGATAATTGTTTAAAAGATAATCGGTTGACGTAATAGCGTAACAAACAAACCTACATTTATAACGTAAAGATGAGATATATAAGTTGTCATAGCCACACAAAGACGCACACGTGTGTCCGTGTCTCAACCTTTGCACATATCCGCTAGAAGGGGGATCGTTCCATATTGCTGCTCCACAAACTTCACTCGAGATCTCTGTTGACTGTTTTAAAGTGAACGCGTGCCTTCTGAAACTGAAAAGTGGAACTGAAATATTCTCGGTAGATATTTGCTCTTTGACCGATTCCAAGAAATTCTATCTGAAATTGATACGTGAAATGTTTACAAAGACGAATTCAACGATAACTGTTCTGTATGACTGGTTGCAATTTAAACAAATAGAATAGTATGACATAAAGTGAGTTATGTAAGAATTCGTTTATTGACAAATTATACCACGGACATCCTTAAATAATAAAGATTTTAAAAATTAACGTATAAATATAAATGAATGAAGAATGGATGTAGTCACTTTTATGTATAAATTATAAATTTATATGTTTCTAGTACATCGTATAATCATCTCCACATATTATTATAATGCACCTTATAAAGCAAAAACTTAGAAGTGTGATGGTTCGCTCTGTGTAGGCTTTTACAGTTCAACTAAAGATGCAAACATTGTATTTTTGTATTTAATGCACTAAAACCAGGTAATATAATACTCATAATGAAAAAAGATGCTAAATTTGATTACACGACTGAACATAATAAATTATGTATCTTCAGAGCTACAGAGCCGCAACAGCCGTAAATTAAAAATATCAGTCTCGCGTGGTTCACTTGAATCTGTGTAAGTATTTTGTGTAATTTGAAAAGGCCGGTAATATCGCGAGCTCTTGGTATATTCCCTCCGCCAAGCTGCGCGCGTTTTATCGCCGCTCACATTGAAATGTGGCCTTTTAAACTTTGGATTTTATTTAATATTCTGTATTCATGTGAAGGATGTAACTTTTATTAAAAAATATATTTAGTTCCATACCTCTATGACAGAAATGTAATTTAGAAACATTAATTAAGAACAAGGCAAACATTGCATATACGTATATGTAAAAGTTATCGTAATGAAATGTCTTTATTTTGTTTTGTATAGGCCTACGGGGGCACTTACAAATTGTAAATTTTTTTGTCTTACACTATCACCGGAACGGAACATGACCTCAACTGATAAGATTCTGCAAGAAACTCAGCGGGTTTGTCTTTTTTATTATTTTATATCTTTTTTTTTAGTATATTTTCAATCATGTAAAAGTTAGCTCCAGTGTCTTGCCCTACAGTTCAGTAGAAATAAGTAAACAATAACATATTTCTTCAATGTCAAATTGGTTTACAAAGCATTTTATTGGCATTGTTTTTATTCTCAGTAAAAATATTTATTTTCTAGGTCAGGCTGATAAAAGCATTATAGGACTCCGATTTAATGCGTACTTGCGACTTCCGTACTGCGATTCAAATCGGTCTGAAGAATGTATATAATTACGCATACGGTGGTATCACGGAACATATAAGTTAAAACAAAATTCACATATTCCTAAACCGCTTATGAATATTAAATATACAAACCGATGTAACATGGGACTAACTGTATACTGAAAATAATAGCAGTAACTTCTGTAACTATAAAATATCCCTTGAATATCTCTATAAGTATTTGGTGCAGATTAAAAACCCGGTAATATTGCTCAGTTCTCGGAATATTCCGACTCCGCCGCCAAGCTGCGCGATTTTTATTGCCGCTCGCATTGAAGTTTTTTTTTTTAATTTTGAATTTTCCTTAATTTTTTGTATTCATGTGAAGAATGTTACTTTATTAAAAACATATTTAGTCGTCTGCTTCTGTGACGAAAATGACAGAGATGTTATTTAGGTAACATTAAGTAAGTACAAGGCAAACATTACATGTAAAGGTATGTAAAACTTAAAAAGAAAACAATTATATATTTCTTCAATGTGATCACAAGTTATCTTATTCAAACTTAGTTTCTTGTTTCTCTGTGAACTGTGTGAATTATTTTCTAAGTCGGACTGATAATAGCATCATTGGATCGCGTTTGCATACGATGTTATGAGTCTTATCATTCCAACGAATGTATATAATTACGCATACCATGTTGCATATCACAGAACATAATTACAGGTTAAAATGTAATTCTCATATTCCTGTGAAACGGATTATGGATATCAAAAATACAACCCGGTGTATCTCATAGAGAGGATTTTACTCAATGTAACCGTATTATAACAGAGCGGTAACTTCTAAAATTTTAAAATATCAGTCTTCACTTGAATCCTTGTAAGTATTTGGTGCAGATTAAAAAATCCGGTAATATTGCCGAGCTCCCGGAATATTCCCACTCCGCCGCCAAGCTGCGCGCTTTTTATTGCCGCTCGCATTGAAATGTGGCCTTTTAAACTTTAGAATCTTCTTTAATTTTCGGTATTCATGTGAAGGATGTAACTTTTATTAAAAAACATATTTAGTTGTGTGCTTCTGTGACGAGAATGACAGAATTTAGGTAACAATAATTGAGTACAAGGCAAACATTGCATGTAAAGGTATGTAAAACTTAAAAAGAAAACAATTATGTATTTCTTCAATGTAATCTTCTTAAATGTAACAAGTAATTATTATTAATTATTCGATCTACGTGTCTTGTTTCTCTGTGAATAATCATTTTCTAAGCCGGACTGATAAGAGCATCATTAGATAGCGGTTGCAAACGACGCAGTAATATCTTCTCAACGAATGAATATAATTTCGCATGCGACTTGTATACCACAGAACAAATTATTATAAGTTTAAAGTACTATCGGGTGTATCTCATAGAGAGGAACTTTACTCAATATAACCGTATTATAACAGAGCGGTAACTTCTGTAATTTAAAAATATCAGTGTTCACTAGAATCCCTGTAAGTATTTGGTGCAGATTAAAAAATCCGGTAATATTGCCGAGCTCCCGGAATATTCCCACTCCGTCGCCAAGCTGCGCGCGTTTTATTGCCGCTCGCATTGAAATGTGGCCTTTTAATTTTTTTAATTTTCTTTAATTTTCAGTATTCATGTGATGGATATAACTTTTATTAAAAAACATATTTAGTAGTGTGCTTCTGTGACGAGAATGATAGAATTTAGGTAACAATAATTGAGTACAAGACAAACATTGCATGTAAAGGTATGTAAAACTAAAAAAAAAAAACAATTATATATTTCTTCAACGTAATCACAAGTAATCTTATTCGATCTTTCATGTTTCCTGTTAGAATAATTATTTTCTAAGTTGGACTGATAAGAGCAACATTAGATAGCGGTTGCATACGATGCAGTCATATCTTCTCAACGAATGTATATAATTTCGCATATGACTTGTATATCACAGAACATATTATTATAAGTTTAAAATACTACCGGGTGTGTCTCATAGAGAGGAACTTTACTCAATATAACCGTATTATGACAGAGCGGTAACTTCTGTAATTTTAAAATATCAGTCTTCACTTGAATCCCTGTAAGTATTTGGTGCAGATTAAAAAATCCGGTAATATTGCCGAGCTCCTGGAATATTCCCACTCCGCCGCCAAGCTGCGCGCGTTTTATTACCGCTCGCATTGAAATGTGGCCTTTTAAACTTTGGATTTTATTTGATATTTTGTTTTCATATGTAAAATATAATTACTTTTCTCGAAAATAATTTATAATAATAAGTTATTTCTTACGTCTACTATCGTGCCTAGTTAAATGTTTTGTATTATATTTTAAGTTGAACGAACTAATTTTCCTAAGTACAGCCAATGTCGTTAACAAATAATATGATTAAAGATTAAAAATCAATAAATTGTAATTAAATATGTTTATAGCTGTGTCCCCTTCATTTAAATAAATCGGAAATCGGGCGTTTTAACGTTTAAATTATTTTTATTATTCCGTCTGAACTTAATAGTCTTAAGATATAAAAAGCGCAAACTAAATTTACTAAAACAATGCCTAATACTTTATATAAAAGGATACCTACCTAGATAAGTTTCAGCCTACTAGGCACTTTAAAATTTCTTCACCCCAAATTAATTCCAAAAATTTCGTGGCTCCATCAATCCGCACCGAAGCAGCGCAATGGAATTAGTCCAAGTTTAAATTTGTCTAGCTACCAATTACGTAAGTTGAGTGAAAAGATCAGAATATTCTATTCTGATTTCGACTATTTACACAAAATTTTGATTTCGATTTTTTAATTGAGACGTGTCTTAATAATATATAAACAGATATCTTAAGTTTCTGCTCTATGCAAAAACATCTATTATTTCCTTAATACAGATATTATTTTAGCAGTGTATCTATTACATTTTGCTAATACATTGTACCTGATATTAAATGGTCAATACTGTCTAAATAGGTAGAACCAATGTAGTAAGATCGTAGAGGTAACATCGCCAGGTGCGGTGTTTCTAGCGTGAAGCATTTGGTGTATTTCGTTGGGAGGGTGTGGCTGCCGGCACACTTTTATGTAAGGCGACTATGTAAATCTATGGGAGTAGCAACGCATCTGAGATTGACTTTAGATAGAGCCTATGTTCTATATGAAGTTGTAACAGATGTCCATGGGAAGCAATGAACACAATGAGATAAAAAAGAAGGTAGGTATTTATGTTTTTTTACTATAGCTACCAGTTAAGCATGATAATTTATATGTAATATGCTTAACTAGTACCCATAAGTAGACAAAACAAACTACTACAATAGTAAAAAAATGCAGATAGATGGTGTAAACTATTGGTCAATAGCTAACTAGATCCGACAAGTTGTAGCGTTTATCGTTCAATGATAACATACAGTTTAACACGACCTCTACAGCACAGAAGTGCGTGAGAAAACTAGCTACATACACTGGCCTAATCAACTTGCGACCACAAATACGGTGATCAACTTTGTTAAACAAGTTCGATAGAAAATCTCAGAGGTACTCATCATTCAGGTTTCCATAGTTACTGCGAATACACGAAAACAATTATATTAACTAAGGTAAGAATTTTTTTAACTTGACATATAGACAAGTCAGTTTAGCTGGGCTGCTAATATCTACCGAAATAGATCGTGGGACATAGGCGTTAAACCACAAAGCATTTTATCTTGAAACTTTTCAATTTTATGGCCTCAGAAGCAGATGCCATAAATTTGAAATGTTTTAAATCGCCGTCATAAGAGGTTGTGTGAGATTCCGAATAGCAGTTTTATTCCTTAGTATTCGGAAGAAATATTCCCTCGGAAACCTTATGAAGTCACGCGAACACATTTTATTACTTTCTAGATATTCAAATGTCATCATCATCATTAGAATCCATCTTTTATTGTCCCACTGCTGGGACAATAAAAGAATAGTTATAGACTATGCTGGCCAGGAATGGTAAAAATATCACATGTTTAGATTTGCTTACTTACATTTATCGAGGAGGTAGAACGTACAAAGTGCGGCCGGGAGGTATACACGCCACACCTATTTCTAGCGTGATTCTTCTTTTTTTTTGTACGAGGAGGAAATCTTCAAAAGGTACACCGAAGCTTGGGAGAGACTCCGGGTTATGTGGGATTTTTACCCACAAAAACCTCCCCGGTGGCCTACCTCATCGCTTATAGTAGGGGACTCGGAAACTCCAACGGAACGAACCGGTGTCCACTAGCGCAGCACCGCTCACGGGCTCATCTCTTGCGGGACGTGTACCATCCCCCTTCACCATCCGGTGCTTATGGCGAGATGCAGCCACACATACCGCCGTCCTTCTCTGGGTTGCTTGTTGGACGGTTCGAGCTCCCACTCTAGCCGTCCGCAACCCCAGAGGCCCCCTTTGACCTTAGATAGAATCCTTGTTCTGTATTAAATTGCTTACGTCTTTTTATTAAAAAATATAGTTACCAATGGTAAATAATATTTACGTAAACGAGGTCACTATGCCATAAGGACCCTTGCCCACATGGCAGACTGGCTGCGTAGCCAGGCTGCGGCAGCCAAACAAACATATGACGTTGTATGGGAGCCCGCGAACATAAGCAGCAACAAACTCCTGGCTGCATCATCCATTACAGTGCGCCGGTTGCACTGCAGCCCATTGGCTGTGCGCAGCCAAAGCGAGTGTTGGCGAATGTATGTGGCTGCCGTCAGTTTCCGCGCACTTGTTGTAGTAGTCAGCCACTTGTTTGCGTTTTTTACGTAAATAAATATTAATTATAATTTCTTCAGTGATCATATCGCTCAACGAGAGGAAATAAATGGACGTCGATTGGCTTCTATAACTGGCAGACTGGATTTTTATTTACAGTTTAAAATTTCCAATGTAACAAGTAAACTGCCTTCTTAATAAGGCAGAACCTGTATCATAGAAGACAGTATGAAATACTTTGTATATTTTTCTTTGAAATACTTACTTTATTTTTTTAAATACCTTTAAAAAAATAATAAATATGACTCCAATTTACAGAGTTACGGTTACGGTCCGATGTTAGGGAATTACATAAGTAAGTGAGTACATATATGCTTTATTGTTAGGAACACCTTTTGATAGTTGTGAAATGATAAGTAAGTTTTGAGTGATAAGTAAAGGTTTGTGTCGTCAACCCATTATAGTCTCACTGCTGAGCATAGGTCTTCTCTCAGAATGAGAGAGTTTAGGCCATAGTCCACCGCGCTGGCCAAGTGCGAATTGGTGGACAGTAAAGGTTTATTGCGTGATATATGAACGATTTGCGCTTGTATTGAACGCTTGTATGAATGATTGAACGAGTATACTCACGACGTAGTTTTGCTACGTACGCGTCACGTAGTGCACTGAATGTTATAATTATGTGAATGAAGTAAATGTGTGATCAGCAATGTGCGGTCGAAGACCGTACAATAATATGTTTCTACGTAAATAGACCTTATTTAACAATAAAGTCTGTTACAACTTAACCAAAATACATGGTAATAGGTTAAAAAATATCAAAAATATAATCAATTGGCGAAGAAGCGACAGCCATTCCTATAGGTAATAAAAAAAGTATTTTTTGCATTCGATGGTATGAATGTCCATTTACCTACACATGTGGCGACCACTAGTTCTCAGGAGTGACAAAGTATCTGTGATTGGTTTAAGCAAAACCGATGTTCCAGGTGGTTACAAGTGAGCAATTACCATCAAGTGGACGCTTGTTACATAACCTTAACTCTGATACACAGCCCTAGTGCATCGCGACTCAGCCAGCAACCCGAGGAGCTGACGCAGCACCGCGAACGTTCCCACATATAGAATACACGGCATTCCTAGTTCTAACATTGATTCGGTCTCACCCCTTAAGTTTTAAGTTAAAATATAGTTGTAGTTTTTAGTATAAATTAAATGTTAAGCATGGTTCTGCGTTTCTCTGCGCCCTCCAGCCGCCAACATAACTCACTGGCTTCATTTGTTATTACGATCGATAAAACAAAAAAAGTATTTTCCCTAATCATGATCCAAGTAAAATACGTGTAAAAAACCACTTGTCGTAAGGTTCACAATTTATTATAAAATTATAAAGTATGTAATTACCGTAAGGAATACGAAATTCTTGATAAAATTTACTTAAGAAAATTTCGAACTGTGTTCCAAACTTTTCAGTCGCTTACTCGTGTAAGTATTCTTAAGAGTAGATAGTAATATCTGCAAGTATTTGGAATATTTCCTCCGTGGGTTTAGCCGAGCCGTTTTATTACTTCTCGCATATTCAACTGCGAGATTTTAAAATTGGCAAGGTATTTCAATTTTATCTTAGACCTACTTATAGCATTCACGTTACTATACTCAAGGTATGTGTATGTGCACTCGATATGTAACTTATTTATCTATATTTAGAAAACAAACGATTCCATATTATATAATGTTAGCTTAGTACTTTCCACTAGTTACTAATTTATTACTAGCGCACGCAAAAAAAAAGAGAAAAAGGAGCAGTACCTACATACTTAAGTTAAAATTACAAAATATTTGGACAAATTGATTAATAGTTATACACCTGTAACTGAAAAAAAATAAGATACTTTAAAAGAAAAAGAACAATAAAAACATAAAAAATAAAAACAAATCATAAAAAAGAAGAAACAAAGAAGAAAGTAACGGTCGTCTTAGTGTTATCAGTACACCTGATTCTAACTTATAGCAACTGTTTCACGACACACATGGCCCCGTGGTCACAATGCCGGTGAGACGAGTATAGAGTTCCGAATTCGATCCCCAGCCAGATAGTTCGATTGATGAGTTTACATTTATGTACTGAATCTGTTATTTTTTTTATTTTTATTTATTTCCATTTATAAAAGAGATATTATTCAAAAGTTTAGTTTAACCTGAATCGATTATTTTTTATAGTTACGTTTTATTAAATAATAAGGATTTATACAAATAATAAAATAATATAATTACTTAAAAAAACTTTCTACACTCATAGCCGAACGGTAAGAATTTCTCCTGTGTAGTGGGTGGGTGGACACACACAAGACGAATACACAAACACCCACCCACCCAGAACATGAATCTAAACTCATCATTCATATACCTGTCCTGTCCTGTCTGGCCGGGAAACGAACCTGGGACCCACTGCGCGTCAGCCCCGTACGGTAACCGCTCGGCCACACGGGTCATCAAATTATTTATACGTTTTGTTTAAACACACCAAAATTGTTGAGTGGATGTAACCTAACACTATGTACATTGAAACTAGAGTATGTACCTAAATAGATAACTATCAATGAACTCAAACATGCACGGGAATTGTAAGCTGCTGAAGTGTTACTTAGAAGTTTGGGACAGCATTAGAACTTTCCACTACAACCCGATTATAATGTAACTTAGGTAGTTTATTGAAAGTTACCACCAAATATAATATTATCACGATTTCAACATCTAGTTTACGCTTCAACAATGTCTATGAGGTCATACATAGCGAACATAAACCGCTGTAGGTAAATCTATATCTCTATATAAAAAGAAAATGCCGCATCTCTACATGTCGCATATATTTTGTTTCATAAGTACCTTATTATTACGATTTATTTTTAAGAATATTTGTTTATCTATCCATCTGTGCGTATAAAATCTCATCAGACAATTGAAGCCAATCGACTAAACGTATGTTTATAATCCTTAATTAAAATCCATTAGCTTAATCAAAATTATGTTTTAGTTACATTAACTTTTTATACGCACAGTAAAGCTATTGCATAGCATTTTTTTATCAACTTATGCAATTATAATTTATTCATTTTATGCAATATTTTTTTCTTTGATATTAATTCAAGTTTTTTCTTTTACATATACTTTCTCACAAACAGCCGCTTACATATTCGTCTGATTTCCGAGCAGCTCGTCTTTATCCGTGCGAGTTTCGTATTGTCGTACCATATACATTCACGTTAAGCGACCGCTCAGCCGCGCTACATGGTAGGCGGAGGGTGTTAGGTTTTTTCGTTACAGAATTTCTAGATTCGGTCAACGCGCTCAAAGCCCAGGATAACAAAGCCCGCTCATAAAAGCTATGCATTAGCTTAAAAATAAGTTAACGTTAAAAAGGAACTCTTTTTGTCAGCTTTACAATAATGTTAAGACTTGTAAATGGTAACGGAACGGGAAAAGGACTTACAGGCGTACCAGCTTAGTTCTCAGGGGTAGCTGTTCTAAATGCCCTTCCAATCCTATCTAGTGTTAATTAGGCAATTCTATTAATAATATATAAGGTACTGCTGTTAAATTATGTCGATCGAATAAATAATATATAAGTTGAACAGAAATTAACAAAATAACATTACAATCGATATAACATCAAACGAGCTAAAACTAAGGCCGTTAATTGAATTGGGAGTTTAGAACTATGTAACTTAGTGACTTCTAATACAAAGGATCTTTGGCAGTGACCACATTTTCTATTTCCTCTAATCCATACTAATATTATAAATGTGAAACTGTGTTTGTTTATTCCTCTTTCACGTCGCCACATTGCTATTACATGATAAGGTTTAGATGCTGGGAGATGGTTAGGAGGACAGAGAATGACGTAGGCTCCTTTTTACCACGGTCTCTCATTCCCATGAGAATATCGATGTTTTGTTAGTTGATACATATTTAGTAGTTCCAGACGTTGTTAAAAGATGGCGTTGGTAAAATTAATTTACAAGTTCTGAGTCATGCTATCAAATGCTAATGTTAATTCCCTTTGACCGTGCGAGCAAATCCGCCGGTAAGAGCTAGTAACAATATAATATATAGATAATGAATTTTCAAGGTAAGTTTCCTATATCTACAACAATATAGCTCTCTTATTTCTTATTAAAACACATAAAAACTTGTTGCATTTCTTTCAATTAAGGCACCTTTCAATATTCATTTTACTTCTACTAAAAGCAATACACCTTTGCATAAAACAACAGTTTGCGCGTTTCCAAGGTATAATATAATGTGTAGGTATTTAATGTGCGTGTTTTATTTATCGATGCTCATTACGAAAGACAGCTTATATTATTAAACGTTCTTAAAAAAATTATGCGTCAAATGCAAATCATAGTTGCATCAAACCAAAAACAAACCAAAGCACCTACATCCCTGAGAGTTCTTTAAAAACTATTTGTGTAAAGTCTAGTAGTCTGCATTTCCCAGCGTGGTGGACTATGGCTTAAACTCTTATGACTTTTAGAGGCCCGTGCCCCGCGGAATGATAAGTAGACATCGGATTGCATATGCAAATGCATATAATGACAGTTTTTAAGCGTTATTGCATATATTGGTACATTTTCATTAGTTTTGGGCAAAACAGTTTGCAGTTCGTTGTTTTATTTCAAACTTGAGGACCAAAAAAAGGTCGTCAAACGTATACTGATTTAAGTGTGGCAACCAAAAAAAATAAAGGTCATCGAATCTACTATAGACTTCAGTTTTCTGACCAAAATTTAAATAAATGTGTCTTTCATAGTGTATATTTCACCATTCTGGTACATCCATCCATCCATCCATCAGCCCTTTGATGTCCACTGCTGGACATAGGCCTCCCCTAAATGGCGCCACTCCAACCGGTCCTGTGCCCTCTGAATCCAACGGTTTCCCGCTGTCTTCTTCAGGTCATCGGTCCACCTGGTAGGGGGGCGACCTGTACTCCTTTTGCCTAAACGTGGTCGCCACTCGAGGACCTTTCGTCCCCATCGGTTATCCGTCCTTCG
Source organism: Spicauda simplicius (assembly GCA_949699795.1). NCBI lineage: Eukaryota > Metazoa > Arthropoda > Insecta > Lepidoptera > Hesperiidae > Spicauda > Spicauda simplicius. The sequence goes on along the minus strand of OX453066.1, from coordinate 13,513,839 downwards.
AGCGATATGGCCGGCCCACTGCCACTTCAGCTTGCTGATTTTGAGAGCTATGTCGGTAACCTTCGTTCGTCTACGGATTTCATCGTTACGAATCATGTCTCGTAGCGAAATTCCGAGCATAGCCCTCTCCATAGCACGCTGAGCGACTCTGAGCCTTCGAATGAGGCCTTTAGTGAAGGACCACGTTTCGGCGCCATAGGTCATCACTGGCAACACACATTGCTCGAACAATTTCGACTTCAGGCACTGAGGAATTGTGGACGAAAAGATACTACGAAATTTCCCGAACGCAGCCCAGCCGAGTTGGATTCTTCGAGTGACCTCCCTCTCAAAGTTGGACTTACCCATCCGGATCGTTTGTCCCAGGTAAATGTACTCGTCGACAACTTCGAGAGGAGTGCCGTCAACAACTACCGGTACGGGTGTGACATGGACATTAGACATGATTTTCGTCTTGTCCATGTTCATCTTAAGACCCACCCGTTGTGAGGCACTGTTGAGGTCGCCTAGCATTGTGCTGAGGTCCGTCAGCGAACCTGCCAAGATGACTATATCGTCGGCAAATCGAAGGTGTGTGACGTGTTCGCCATTGATGTTGATGCCAAGACCTTTCCACTCCATCAGCTTGAACACATCTTCCAACGCAGCGGTGAACAGTTTCGGCGATATGACATCGCCTTGCCTGACTCCCCGCTGCAATTGGATGGGGTTCGTGCTTTGGTCATGTACTCGGACTGACATGGTGGCGGCTGTGTATACACACTTCAACACCTCGATGTACCTATAGTCGATCTGGCATCGCTGAAGGGACTCCAGCACCGCCCAGTGCTCGATAGAATCGAAGGCTTTCTCATAGTCCACATAAGCAACACATAACGGCAGATTATACTCCTCGGTCTTCTGTATAATCTGCCGAAGCGTGTGTATGTGGTCCATGGTGCTGTAGCCTTTTCGGAATCCGGCTTGTTCGGGAGGCTGGAAGTCGTCAAGCCTGCGTGCAATACGGTTAGTGAGGACTCTCGAAAACAACTTATACACGTGGCTCAGAAGTACGTTCTGGTACATATTTCACCCTTTTATAGTGCATAATTGATTGCATACTTTGGCATTTTGATAGTGCATATAATCCGATGTCTAACGATAAGTAATAAGTCCACGACAATATATAGTGTCTAAGTACTTCGTACTCTAATTCTTTATATTTTTATTAATTCGTATAGCTTTTAGCGGCTATGTCCTCTAAGATAACCAAGTGTAATAGCGATACTGAAGCAGAGGAAGTTCGTCGTATTAGAAGTTTGTACACGAGCTACTTGGTTATACGACCCTCCTCGCCAGAGATATTAACCCCCGCATTAACACAAACTTTGCATCGCGCCAAAATACTTTAGTTCAAAGTTCTAAGAGTGATATTGAAGGCCGCGTTGAATACCACAAGATATGTACCACATGGACCATATCTATAATAATATTATTTCAGGCAATATTATCATTGTGCATAGGTTGGTAACCTTTATGTTTTCACACAAATACTAATATGTTTTTTATGTTGAATTAAGAGAGAGGTACTATGTTGGTGGCACCCGGAGGTCGCAGCGAAACACAAAATCATAGTTAATATTTCATTAAGATTAAAAACTACAACGACACTTTAACTTAAAAGTAAAGGTGTGAAGGTTCGGGATTATCTCCATTGCAACGATATGTGGGGAAGCTCGAGGTGCTGCGTCAGCTCCTGAGGTTGCCGGCTGGGTCGCGATGCACAAGGGCTGTCATAGAGTCCTCGTGAAGGCATGTTGCCGTAGATATCTGCTTTCAAGCCCAATAAAATTGGAATCCAATTTAAGGTCGGCCAAAGATGCATTGCTACCTTTTAGGACTAAATTGAAATCTCTTGTATATTATGCATCACCGTAAATTATACCTTTTAAACCAAAATACAGAAGCATTTTAGGTATGTAGGTGGTGACTCCAAAGTTGAACTGTGAAGGTTTCAACGTACTAAAAACATTTAACATTATCAGAGGATATAAAACATATTTGAAGTTTCAGATTAGTTTTTACAAGCTGGCGGAACATATCGCTAAAAACAATTTTATAAGGAGATTTAATCTTGGCATCTCTTGCGAGAGGTATATGGTAAAGCTTTAAAGATTTTAAAGTTATTTTGAAATGATACCAAAAGAAACAATATGCTTGATAATGGGAAACCTTATATACCGAGATTGTATTAAATAGAACCGCCTTGAAGTGTAATTTTATTAAAATGTAAGTCCTTATAAGCGATAAACATTTTATTTAAGTCTTCTTCATCCTTACGTACATTCGGCTACAAACAAAATATATTACTTTGCGTCAACTCATCACATCTGCCGACAGGAACAAAAGATTTACGCGCGATGTTTATTGCCAAGTGACGTTACGTGTAGTTTATGAGGGCCTATCATCACACCTTATTAGCCTTTCCGTTCCTGTAAACCCGTGTTCGCGACTGTACCAACCAATAAGACGGGGTTAATAAATCATCTTGACAGGTATTACTTCGCACCTTGAGCGCTGGCGTAATTACGTCAGTAACACCCTTAGCATTTATTCAAAATAAACACGAACTCACGAACTGTTCTCACCCTGAATGGGCCCGATCTATCCGCAGCTAGATAAACCAAAAACACATTAATCACTCGGAACGCGGAACTTGAAGGCAATCGGGATAAACATTTTTTGGAAACGTGATCTATCCTGAAATTAAATTTGAAGCTTGAGGAAAATATGATAAATATTTGATTAAACCTTACCTTTTTACATATAAACGGGACATTTTTATGTTCCGGGACTTGCGGACTTGGTTCCAGTGGGATATTCCAGAGCGTTTATTCTTGGTTGGCACATACACGCTTCCCTTAGTAAGTTTGATTCTATTTCCGAAATCAAACCATGGATGCATTTTTGAAAGGGATCCCCGCCACACCTAATTCTAGCGTCAAGCAGTTCTTGCGTTTCAGTGTAAATAAAGGTGTATATAACTAACTATACTGGCTGGCACACTTTTATATGAGGCGACCATCTTAATCCTCGGGAGTAGCAACGCCTCTGTGATTAACTTTAAATTGAACTTTTACTCTAAACGAAGTGGTCCACCATCATGTGAACTGCACGCTCGTTTGCTACTTGTATCTTGTAAAAATAAGCTTAAATGGACATATCCCAATGTGTCCCACCCAAAAGTCGTTTATGTATAACAAAATTTCTTCCCGAAACTATAAAAATTGCTCCTTAAAATAGGTGGAACGCTCATATGATTTAACTTATAAACAAATAGGTCAGATCACGGGAGATTACTTTAAGCCCGCTTCGAAAGGTCCGCCTGATCAAACATCAATATCTAGTGCTCGGAATAGATCACAAGGTGACTTCCGGAGGCTTTTATCGTACCAGTCTCTTGAGAAATGTTCAACCCGATGAATTTATAGTAAATTTTAAAATACAATATTTCTCTAAATTCTTAGGGTTCCGTACCCAAAGGATAAAAACTGAACCCTATTACTAAGATTCCGCTTTCCGTCCGTCCGTCTCTGATCAATCTGTATCTCAAGAGCCGTGAGACCTAGGACAGTTGAAATTATTCCAGATGATGCCAACAAAAACCAATACTAAAAAACACAATAAAATGTTGAAGGACAGTTCCTATACAAGAAATGTGATTTTCTTGCCGTTATATGTAGATAATGGTACGGAACGCCTCATGTACGAACTTGACTTATTTTTCAAATCTTAGACGTTTTTTACGTACGATGACATCTGCCATTTTATTCTTCAGAAATAAGAATAAAACTGTTTTCAACATCAATTACCCTTCTTATAATTAATGATAGAAAGTATATAAGAAATTGGTCTAGGAATAGAAAGGCCAAAAAGGACTGCCATCTTTTAAAATTAACTTTGTTGTAACGAAATCAGGAACGAACATGATATCTACACATCTACTTGATTAGGTAACAACTGTTATTTCCGACATCTGTAATTATCTCTTACCATAACTATGAAAGAAAATAGTGAAGGAAACCACCGCGAGAAAAGTTTTATTCATGACAGTTGAGAGAAAAGTCAGGGTCTTCTTCTCGTTGGACTATAGCCCATCGAGAAAACATGGCGAAGGTGAACTTTTCGCGTGAACCTTCCGCGTGTGCTACCGCTTTGCCCAAAATTGAGACGGTCATGTGGAGTTTGTAAGTCTGGCAAGTGTGTGTTTTTTACCTCCTAACTTACCATTACCAGTTGGTGGAAAAAATTCTCAAAGACGTATAAAGTCAATCAAGATGCTCTTAACCAGCTTGATGGGCCATGATATAAACCCATCCTACTCAGACATGCGCCATGACCCATTGCGCGTCACAACGGTTACCATACCGGTCTGACGCGCAATGGGCTCGGGTTCGATTCCCGGCCAGACAGGTATCTGAATGATGAGTTTAGGTTCATGCTCTGTGTCTGGGTGTTTGTGTATTCATCTTGTGTCTGTCCAATGTCCATGATACCCACGACACAGGAGTAAATCCTACTGTGGGGCTATGCGTGTAGAAAGCGTGTTTGTTTGTTTGTTTGTTTGTTTGACAAGAGACCAGTAGCCAGCAGTGAGAAACAATAACTAAGTTAACTACGGTACACAAGTTGTTGCCCCTGAAGACAAAGTATCTTTGCCTTACCACGCCGGTGTGTCGGTGTTAAATAATGTTAATTTATTATTCCCTTTCTGAACTGTCGAACCTTGTTTTCTCTAAAGGCTTTTCCAAGTACTCTAATTACTTGAAACTAATCAAGTATTAAAATTTGCGATCAATCTGCTATGATTTAGGGACCTATTCTTAGGCATCGTTATAATGATAAATGTGTTGGGACGATTATTTATCTAAGTAGCCCTAACTAAACCACGACTGTATCCCACCACCAAACCATTATGTAGAAGCAAAAGTTTTATCAATCAGGAAATTATACATACTTGAAACGGTTCTGAAAACACATACTACTATTGATCATGAAGTTATCTCTAGGCGGACAGGTACTAGAAGACATCATGAGGTATGTCACCGTGTTGCGGTAAAAACAAGATTTGCTCAAAAGTTTCTAAAATTTAGAGGTCCATATTTATATCATATAATAAATAAAAAAATGACAATTTATAATTTGTGTAGGGTTGAGTGCAATAAGAGAATAACGAACTGGCTTAGTGGCCTGGATTACGAGGAAGTGGAAAATCTTCTAGTTATTGTTTCTTAGGTAGAGGATATGTATTTCTAATATTGTTACAGCGTAATTGACAACACACACAACACAATCACACCTATATATACATGACGCACACAAACACACACGCATACATACTCACATATAGTTACCTTAATATTGATTTAAGTAAATTATCTCAGAGGGGTAGCCAGGAGCTCATAGCACAGGGTATCCTAGTTTGGGTTCCTGACTCCCAATTATGATTGTAACATTACCAAATTTGTAAACTTAGCACTTAAGACTATTTGGGAGTAAATAAAGAAAATTATTATTATTATAATTATTATTTATTGAATATTATACTACCTTTGAATACATAGTATTGAGCAAAATAACATGCTAACATTATTATTGTATGTTAAAGAAGACTCTATAAGGCCTTTATCGATCCATTTGTTCGTGCTATATTTTTTATCTGACTGAAGTAGCAAACGAGCATGCAGTCCACCAGTGGTAAGTGGTCACTGCCGCCCATGGACATCTGTAAGCAACTTTAAATAGAACACGGGTTCTATCTGAAGTCATTCACAGATGCTTTGCCACTCCCGAGGACTGTGATGGTCGCCTCTTATAAAAGTGTGCCGGCAACCACACCCTTACATCGAAACGCAAAAAAATGTTTCACAGTAGAAATAGGTATGACGCTGGTACTTGTGTGTGTGTGTGTGTGTGTGTGTGTGTATTAGGCTAGCAAGATTTTAAAATAGTCGGACAATCGCGTTCTAATACGTCAACACTGTAAACGTTGCCGTAATATAAGTTATAGCAATGTCGGCTTCGCCTTCAAGTATCGTTTATAAACTAAACCTTGGCAACTTTATGATTAATGATATAACAAGTAAAGCATCAAAATATAATATTCTAAAGTCTATTATATCTTTAAATACAATCTATCTAACGTTTAAGTCTAACGTCTATCGTTTATCTAAAATCTGCCTATTATTTAAAAATTACATCGTCTTTTTGATATCGAAATTTTAAATGAATCGAATAATTTTTGCCTATCAATTTGCTTAGGATAATCCTGAAAAATATTGGAATATACTTTTTATTCCCCAAGCAATTAAATAAAATTAAGGTCTGTTTGTAAAGTCTGCTTGTAATTCCAAAATGTTTCTTTATAAGCTCAAAGTTTTATTTTTAGCGTGACATTTATTTTGGAATTTTCTCAAGAAAGATTAAACGCAACTTTAAATAATGTTTTATTACTATGTAGAGAAAGAAAGGAGCTTTGTAGCTTATATCTGTATAAAATCTATATAAATCTATGATATACCAAATATTTCGATACAAATATTTGCGATAGGATTTGATTCAGGCATTTAAATATTGTGTACCTATATAAAACTGCCTGACTCGAATCACCTTTCATTTGCCCAAACACTATGCGAATAAGTCATGTATAAATACAAACAAACGAATGGGGTACAACCCATTATTGTCCCTCTGCTGGGCACGGATCTTCTCTCAGAATGAGAGACTTTTAGGGCATAGTCCACCGCGCTGGCCAAGTGCGAATTGGTGAACATCACACACCTCCGAGAACTTTTTTTTTAAAGAACTCTCGAGTGTTTCCTCACGATGTTTTCTGTCACCAAAAAACAGCGATAATTAATTTCTAATACGCACATAATTTTAGAAAAATCAGTGATGCGTGCCTGGGTTTGAACCTCGGACCTCCCGATTGGGAGGGCAAGTTTCAACCATTAGGCTGTCACTGCTCTAAACTGCTCACCAGGATAAAACAGATATTTTTACATAAAGTTTGATGTACCACCCAAAACAGTTATAAATTGGCTTGACAACATTAGTATGTAATTAATATAGAAAAATAAAATAGGTGTCATAATTGAAGCCGATTACAAATGCACCGCTATGTCGAACTGAATACAAGCGTTTTATATAACTTCGAATAATATAAAAAGAGACCAAGGTTCCTTATTTCTAAAACCCATAACTAACAGTGGGTTTTACATATGGTTTCTCAACTTCGTGCGCGCGAACCACAGTCATTTGTTTATCCTGTGTTTCAAACGAGTTGAAGCGTATTTCCGCCCTTACGTACGTTGCTAACATTCTTCTTCCAACCAATTTGTGGGCAAAGTGAATTTAAAGTACCTTTGTTTGTTTTTACATGTATGCTTTACTCAAAGCAGTTGTTTGTGATAAATGGAGAAAGATTTAGCGCTTGTTCATATTTACTTTTAAACCGCTGCGTCATGAATACCTTACGCCTCTACTAATAAGAGTAGCATTTATATATGTAACGTCACATTAAATTATTAATATTATAAATATTTGTAAGGGTGTAAATATATGTGTTTGTTCGGCTCTCACGCAAAAAAAAGTGAAGGTCTCTCTTGAAGGTGGTAGAACCAGTGTAGTTCGACCGGGGAAGTACTACCGCGACACCTATTTCTAGCGTGAACAGTTCTTGCGTTTCGTTGGAAGGGTGTGGTTGCCGGCACACTTTTATATGAGGCGACCATCATAGTCCTGGGGAGCAGCAACGCATCTGTAATTGACTTCAGATGGAAGCCATGTTCCATATGAAGTTGATTACAGATGTCCATGGCTGGCAGTGACACTTACCAACAGGTGAACTGCGTGCGCGTTTGCTACTTTAATCAGATAGAAAAACGACTGGTGAGATTTTACAAAAATTGGCGCACAGATCTGGATCATCTGGATTATTACATGGGATACTCATTACTATAATAACGGGATCGAAGCAGACGAAACTGCGAGAATAAGTTCGTAACAATTTTGAACATACAGGGCATGTGAAGTTTTTTTTTAAGTAGCAAACGAGCATGCAGTCCACCTGGTGGAAAGTGGTCACTGCCGCCCATGGACATCTGTATTCAACTTCATACAGAACATGGGTTCCGTCTAAAGTCAATCACAGATGCGTTGCTACTCCCGAGGACTATGATGGTCGCCTCATGTGAAAGTGTGCCGCACACAACAAATTGCAACTTTTGATCTTTATCCGCGTTTTTTTATTCTAACGAAACATACTTTTAAACTAGAAATATTTTCTCTGTAACTAACGATATTTGAATGGCCATATATTTGACGAGTAGCAACTTTTTTCTTCAAAGCTGAAATGATGGGTGTTATTAGATAGAATATTATGGACGCGATACGAATTTTGATGCGTACGTCCGCCAAAAACTTGGCGGTGCGCTATAGCTAAAATTGCTTCAAAACGTGTCTTGGCTACATAAATTACGAACCCAAATTGCAATATCATTGGTTTCTGTAACTTTCGTATAAGTTTATTCTAATAGCGGTAGCGTGAAACTATTTCTTTTGTAGAACCAGTGTTGCGTATTGATTTCCTATGTGACTTACTTCAATAGGAAAGTTATCTTATTTCAAAGATCGATAATTCGTGATTCGACTATGGACTATTCGAGTTGGAGTGACTTTTATTCATCGCACCCTACTCTGGCGTAACACCTTTAATGAGTATATTAATTTGTACGGTTTTGATGAAAGAGTGATGATAGAAATAAAGTTGTGGTTTCGGTCTTAGATAGTGCAGGTCCCTCTCTTCCTGTAAATTTCAGGGAAGGTGACTAAGGGACTAAATCCTATAGATCGTCAGTACCGTCTTGCTGCGTCGATTATTAAACGTACTTGTTAACACTCACTGCAGTCACCAACACGCATGCCAAGTGCGTTTAATATTGCCAATTTTTTTTTTATTAGGGAAGACAATGTACGGCAGTTGACCTTATAGTGATGATGGATGTATGAATGATAAAATATCCCATATTTCACCATTCATCCATCAAGCAGTAGTTTTGATATTATAACATAAAATATTTGTAATACATCAAAGGGCAATATTTTGTAGTTTTTACGAGTTGATATTTAAAGCCATGTTCAAGTTTGGAACTAAATAGGAAAGACGAATGAAGAATTTCCCATCAAAGCTACTCCATACGACAGCACATAAGCTAGATATGATTTGTCGAAATATCCACTTATCTTAGTAACCAAACTTCAACATTTGCGTACTGCTTGCTCTATATATAACTTCGAATTCGTCTATCTCAACACACGCCCAAATTTACTCTTAAATATATCGTATGATTTAAAGTTACACGTAATTTTATTATCCGTATGTCTCTATAAATATTATATTAATTTTAGAAATCACTTTAATTTTTAATACTTTTCTGTTAAAAAGATCAAAAACGTATGGCGCAATTGATCACTTACTCACTTTGTATCATAAAACAAATACTTATTTATTTATTTGGGAAACAACCAATTCCCTTTATAAATAGAAAAAAAAATCTTAAATATTATACTTAGGAATAACACAGTTTCCACTGTTATATATTACATAAAAACAGAACAAATGTTAGTAGAACCAACAATACATTTAATAAAGATAAAAGTAACATTTATATTTAAAAGATATTTATTCATTTTAATAATAATACTGTCTAAAGTTAGTACGTATTAGCTAATGGACGATACTCAATGTCAATATAAAGTTATAGACTTTACTTGTCAAAGCTTCTCTAAGCTTTTGTCCAACTTTGACCACTTCCCGTGTTCTTAACGTTTTACTCAAGTAGACAGAGTGACACGAGATACTTATCTACTTATATAGTAAACATCAAAGTTTCAGCGATATTTTCAAAGATTATGTTTTATATATTTATTATATAGATTTTTTATGAGAAATATATTTCATAAATTTCTTACTCTTATTGTTTGATTTTCCTTATAGCGTATGAAACGTAAACGATTCTAAATTATTTTGTTCAAAAATTACTCGAGAAGATTATGGAAGTCATGTTTTTAAATTAATAATCGCGAATTGTTTTAAGTATTGATCATGTATTTAGATATTTTTATTGATACTCCCGTTCTTTCCTGTCATGCGGGTTGCCATGAGACTGCAGCAAATAAATTCACGCATGCGGTTTGGACACGCGAGCCAGTGTGAATCCGCATTACTAGAAACAAGTTCTACTAATCAAAATCTAATTAAGTATTTGTAAAAATATGCTTAATTAAATTGTCATAAATATTTAAAAGTGGTAGAACCAGTGTAGTTCGACCGGGGAAGTACCACCGCCACACCTATTTCTAGCGTAAAGCATTTCTTGCGTTTCGATAGAAGAGTGTGGTTGCCAGCACACTTTCACATGAGGCGACCATCAGAGTCCTCAGGGGTAGCAACGCATCTTTGATTGACTTCAGATGGAACCCATGTTCTGTATGTAGTTGATTACGGATGTCCATGGGCGGCAGTGACCACTTACCATCACGTGGACTGCATGCTCGTTTGCTACTTCAGTCAGTTAAAAAAAAACTATTTTTTTAATGTTTACTATTCTATATTTTTTTTTCTTTGTTTCAGTTCTATCAACGGAAGCTGATGACAGCACACCGTATCTGAAGGTGTTGGCGATGTCACTAGTTTTCGAAGCTGGCCAGAAGAAAGCTATTTATTGTAAGGGTGCTAACCTACAAGAAGTAAGTGTTAGTTTTATGGGCGCAAAATTCTTTTTAAGTATCTTACCATCATGAACAAGACGATATCTGTTAGACTGTGAATAAAGTAATTATTGAAGAAGTGGAATTAATAGGGAGGATTTATGCCAAAAAAGGATGTAGGTATATTGAAATACCTCGTACACATTTTTAATGTATATGGTACGATACGATGAAGATCATTGATAGTTGAGAGATAGGAGATCTAATACTGGAACGCGATGTTTCAACTTAATTGTTCGAGGATTCAACATGACTAGATGACCCGCGTGGCCGAGCGGTTACCTTACCGGTCTAACGCGCAATGGGTTCCGGGTGCGATTCCCGGCTAGACAGGTATCTGAATGATGAGTTTAGATTCCTGTTCTGGGTCTGGGTGTTTGTGTATTCGTCTTTGTGTGTGTCCATAGTACCCACGACACTGGAGAAAATCCTAGCCTCAGAGTGTAGAAAGCGCGTTTAACTATTATACTATAACTACTCGGTATATGATAATGTTTTTTTCCTCTTACTTAACACCTTCTGTTAGCCTTAAGCCTAAACAAAGAAAAAAAAAATTAATAAATTATATTAAATGAGAAAACAGAACGGATAGAAATATTAACAAAAACCCAAATCGCTTTAGAACTAGTGAAAATAAGTGAATATGTCTGGAAATTCAATATTGAGGTTCTCTATACCTGCGCCGTTAATGATCATGTTACATTTTACTCATAATTAATAACTGCAAATTAGTAACAAAACATTATACCATTATCAGTGAAACAGAAATCCAGATTAAATTTCAATACTTCATATTATATACAATATAATAAAAATCAGTCCATGAAACAATCTCACAATACGAAAACAGACCCGACTCTTATGGCTGAACAGTCACTTTATATGTTCTACATGTAAAGGAGAATTTCAATAAGAAATCCTTTTGTACTAAAGTTATACCTAAATTCAAGCCAACTCCACGAAAAATTGCATCTATGTAAGCAGCTTGCAACCGTTCTCCTTACCGTAGAAAATATTGTACTCGTACGTACAAAGTTAGATTTTTTTCAAACACCCACGTCGCTCTTTTATTTTACGTTTGTTGTACACTTTGCCTTATAATTATTTTGATATGATTGTGAAATTAAATTATCACAGATTTATGTATTAACATAACAAAACCCAAGGACTAAATTCGAACACACAAACGCACACAGCAGCTTTTAATAATTAGGCAGAAACAAAAGTGACGGTGGTAGGCTCGCAGCCAAACCATGAAAAATTAAATGATTATAAGCACATATTAAAAAAATCGAAAATTCAAAAATTGGTTAAAGTAGGCAGTAACGGGATAGTTCATCCATGACTTCATATTAGAGCCGCAAAATTAAAGTTTGCTAAATACCTAAAAAAATCTAGAATATAATCATAGATGTACTAATTGCAGGCGTTGCAATTTTGTCCTTAGGGAAGCATCGCATTTAAACCTATATTATAGGGTGGGTTTCTAATCTTGTGCAAAGTTGGTTACGAAAGTCTTTCCTCGGTACGGTATCACCACTTATCACCAAGTCGATTGTGTGTTGACTTTTTTTATTTCAATTCCAGAGACTAGAATGGTACTCCCCTTCGAATCAGAAAGTCGAAGAGAAGTCTATTTCAAATACAAGGGTGCACGTGGAAAGATCCAAGGGAACTGAATTCCTGCCTCTCATCATCAATCCAGCCAAAATCGAAGATTCTGGAAACTGGACTTGTAAATCGGGAAATCTCAGTGAAACCATTGATATTCTGGTTGGCGGTAAGAACACACTAAACACATAAAACGTTAAAAGACTAAACCATAAGAAAAAAATATTTACATCGTTGCTGTGAACAAAATCAATAATAAATACACAAAAAAATAATTATAGAACAGATTTGTAAATGTTTCATTTAAATTTCCACTTGACTAGGAATTGATCCACGAACTTAGGCCAACTAACATCTTAACATGATATATTACATTGCATTTGAAAAGAAGTCATTTAAAGAGACTATTTTACCTCCTCAAGGTTTTTTTGTGGAAATCCTGTACCCGTATCCTTACATCCGTACCTATATGTGTTATCAGTCAATAAATATATGTTTTTAAAATGACAACACAAGTAACCAAAAATATAATTTAGGTAAATTATATCTTTTGAGATAGGATATGTTGTTACATTCACTTATACATTAATCAAAAAACGATCTACAACTGTTTACGCGTTAAGTTAATGAAGAAATAGTTCTACATAATATCAAGTGAAGCATATATAAACAAATATTGTAATAGTAACCGATTGTCTAAATAGACGCGATGGAGATGGTTATTCATGTAATGTTATTATATTGTAATAAAAAATATATTGTTGTATTCTTCAAATGTTCAAAACATGCGGTATTCATGTAACTCGTTATTTTAACGGATTAGAGGGATTTTTGTGAAATAACGGTTTTTTGATCACAATTTGAATAATTTCGATTCAAACTCCAAAAACGATTCGTACGTTTCCTCGTGCCATTCAAGCATATGATGATATATTAATAGTAAATAGTAAATAATGATATATTAATTGATATAAATCTTAGACGGGATCAACGTAAGATTGAGATTAAACGAATTCTAAAGGCACAAGATTCTTAATCGTGATGTTATTACCACTAATGCCATCTAGGATAAGCTGATAACATAAACCACAAACCTCACGGAATCAGCTACAATTTTTTAAAATATATTATTATTTGAATCACTTTGTACTGTAATGTTAATATATTTATCTATTCCAACAATTCCTTTTTTACACAGTAAAAGTCAATATGCCTCAGAAAAACGAGAGTGTTGAAGACGAAGAAGGTAAAACATTGAAATTGGATTGTGTAGCCCAGGGATCTCCACTACCAGTTATCCAGTGGTATAAGGACGCTCGACCCATTAATGTTAAGGGTAAGCTAAAAATATGATTGTATAAATCTAAACCATCTACTTAAATATCTAAAAAAATATATTTTTATTAGATTGGCAAACATGCATGCATCCGTCTGATGGTAAGTGGGTACTGCCGCCCATGAATATATATAAGCTATTTCATATAGAACAAGGTTGCTATCTGATGTCAACCTCAGATGCATTGCCACTCCCAAGGACTAAGATGGTCGCCTCATACACAATTTCGTCTGCTACAAAACTATTCCATCGAAACGAAAGAATTGCTTCATACTAGATATGTGTAGCGATGATACCTCGTCGATCGAATACACTGGTTCTACCACCTTGTAATAGTAATGATACAGTATGTGATATTTAATAATAATAAAGTGAAAGTAAATTACTATGTGGACAATACGTTTCTTTGATTTTTTTTATGTAACCATGTGTGTGTTACCATAAAAGTGTGCCGTCAACCACAACCTTTCATCGAAACGCAAGAAATGCTTCACGCTAGAAATAGGTGTGGCGTTCGTACTTCCCAGGTCGAACTACACTGGTTCTAACCCATGATATTTCTATATCGTGGCTTAAGCCATGTCTCCCATCTACGGCTTATTCTCTCCCTGGATTTCATCTAATACGCAATGATCGCACTGCTCGGGGCGGTGGCGGAGTTGCAATTTACCTTCGTTCCCATATCCCCTTTTCAATATTAAGCAAGTCACCGCAGGCCACTTCTGGGAACGAATCCGAACATTTATTTTTAGAAGTCCATCTTTCTAACGCCAAACTTCTTCTTGGTGCTTTTTATAGCCCTTCACTCAGCGTTGAATACTTCTCCTGCTTAGACAAACTGCTTGAAGACCTTTGTCCACTCTTCGACCACTCAATTATTATGGGTGATTTTAATACTTGTTTACTCAAGCAGGATGTCAGATCCCATAAATTACAGTCCTTAGTCAATGCTGCTAATCTACATATTTTACCTCTCAGTGCAACACACTTCTTCCCAAACTGTGACCCTTCTTTGCTCGATCTAATGATAGTATCTTCATTGGATCACGTTGCAAAGTATGGCCAGTGCGCTGCCGAGGGATTTTCTTACCATGACCTTCTCTACTTGTCTTATAAAATCCGACCTCCGAAAGCTAAGTCAAGAATCCTTCTTCAGCGTAATTTCAGTGGGATGGACATTGTAAAACTCCGACACGATGCTACGAATATCGATTGGGGTATCGTAGAGAGTATGAGAACTGTTGACGAGCAGGTGGCACTGTTTAATTCCTTGCTAGTTCAACTGTATGACGTGCATGCCCCTGTTCGCCCAGTTCGTATTCGGCATCCACCAGCTCCATGGCTTTCTGATGACGTGAGGACCTTAATCCATAAGAAAAATTCAGCCAAATCTAAATACAAGTCAGACGCCAGTGAGGTTAATCTTGAGCGGTACAAATCTGCAAGGAATCGTTGCAATATGATGTGTAGAGATTTACAACGACGCCATATTTACAATTCTGTTCATAATGAAGACCCTAGTAGGGTCTGGAAATTTCTTAAAACTTTAGGAATTGGGAAATCGCAGAAAAACTCTCTTCCCCACAATCTTAACTTAAACGATTTAAATCGTCATTTTTCTGTTACTTCTTGCATCGAAAGCAAAACAAAAGAAAGAACTCTGAATGATCTTTCTCATGTTCCCGATTCAAATTCTCCTCTATTTTCGTTTAGTCAATTTTCGGATCGTGATGTAGAGAAAGCAATACTTGCTATCCCCTCAAATGCGGTAGGCAGCGATTGCATTAGCCGTAAAATGATCACCCCTCTCCTTGATTTACTCCTTCCTACTATTACTTTTATAGTTAATAGTTCTATCCAAAGTAATTCCTTCCCTTCTTCCTGGAAAGATGCTCACATAATTCCCCTACCCAAAAAATCCAACCCTACTGAATTTGTTGATTTTAGACCCATATCCATATTACCTTTTCTATCCAAAGTCCTTGAGCGTCTCATCCACCATCAGCTTAGCTCCTTTCTTTCCTCTCAAGCCCTACTAAATCCTCTTCAGTCCGGTTTCCGCCCTGGTCATAGTACGACTACTGCCCTGCTGAAAATTACAGATGACATTCGCATGGGGATGGATAATCAACAGCTGACGGTGTTAACTCTGTTGGATTTTAGCAATGCATTCAACACTGTTGATTTTGACGTCCTCTTGGGGGTTTTACGTTCTCTCTACATATCTCCGACGGCAATTGATTGGTTTCGTAGTTACTTGTACGGGCTCCGGCAGCGTATTCAAATTGATGACAAGTTTTCCGTATGGTCGAGTACAACTGCTGGCGTGCCGCAAGGTGGCGTGTTGTCTCCTCTCCTCTTTACTATCTTCATTAATTCTATTAGTCTTCACTTAACTTCTCACTACCATCTATATGCGGATGACTTGCAAATTTACAACCACGCTAGCCTTAACAACTTGCACAGCGCCATCAAGATAACTAACGCGGATCTGGCTTGTATTTCTACTTGGACCAAAAACTTTGGATTAAAATTAAATGTCACCAAATCCCAGGCGATTATTATAGGGTGTTCGCGTCTGATCTCTAGAATCGATTGGCAATTATTACCGCCCATAACATTGGATGACGTCGATATTCCCTATAGTAATAAAGTTAAGAATCTAGGTATTTATATGGACCAACATCTTTCGTGGATACCACAGGTCACGGAAGTCAGTAAGAAGATCTTTGCTGCTATGGGTTCCCTTCGCAAATTGAAAAATGTTTTACCAATTCCCACAAAAATTATGCTTGCGCAATCTCTACTCTTACCTATACTTGACTATGCTGATGTGTGTTATCCTGATATTACCGAGGAGCAATTAAATAAGCTTGAGCGTCTCCAAAATATTTGTATACGGTTCATATTCGGCTTACGAAAATATGACCATGTTTCAGAGTATCGCGTTAAACTCAAGTGGCTCCCAATTCGTCTTCGCCGAAATGCTCACATTCTGTCTCTTCTATACTGTATATTATTTAATCCGACCTCTCCACCGTACCTCAAGGAACGTTTCCCCTTTCTCCACCTATCCCATGATAGATCCCTTCGCTCCACTCAAAACCTTAGTCTTTACACTCCTTCCCACTCAACTTCGTTTTACAAAAAGTCCTTCACTATTTCAGCCATTCAGTTGTGGAACTCCCTTCCTGTATCTATTCGTTATGCCCAATCCCTACATTCGTTTAAAAATCTTGTGAAGTCCTTTTACTTAAAGCTCTAGTTTTCCAATTCTCTCCTTACGCTTTTGCTATCTTTAAACTTATTCTTTTTACAATTATTGTTATGTTAATTATTATTATTATTATTTAGTAGTTTCTCTGAAATTTAATTTCTTAATTTGTATGTTGCACTCATTTCCATAACTTTTGCACCCTACCTACTCTTTATTTTTCCCCTAAAACTTAACTCCGCACCGTGAGGTTGCCTGGAAGAGATCGCTGTTGAGCGATAAGGCCGCCTTTTGTATTTTATTATTGTAATCTACTGTATTATTTTTCTTTTTTCTGGGTACAATAAAGTATATTATTATTATTATTATATTATAGTATTTTTTGCATTGTCGCACTGCAGTCGCGCTGCTTAATTTGAAGGTACTCTTATAACGAGTAATTTCCAATACCTATTGCTGAATATCCATTGTTCGACATAAAACAACAGTAATGGGTTTTGGCACAATGTGAGTTTAATGTTAAGAGCGATTGATGTGATTCCAACCGCAAATAGCTATAAATTGTTCTGACATATTGTATAATTAATAGATGTATATGGTAACGTTTATTATATTTAGGTACCTACCCACTTTCTATTCAAGTGATTCGCCCTTAGAGTAATCATCGTAGTCGTATGGTTCTTCTTATAAAGTTTTTAGATATTTATAGAGAAAGTAGGTACCCTTTTTAAAATATACCTAACAGTTGGCATGTCGCTATTTACTATTTATACTTAACAATTCTACAGAAAGTAATTAAACCTATGAATATTTTCTGTTTTAAACTAAATTGAGGTAAATAGACAATAATAGACTGAAAATAGATATTTTAAACGAGCCTGTGAATCTGAAGTTAAAAGGTGACTGTCGCCTACTTTAAATGAGCCAATATCACTACTTATTACATTACTACCCTTTCAAAACAGTACGAGGTGTACGAGATACGACTAACGTGGCAAAACACTTTCTGTTTTAACATCAGATACCACTAAGCTTATTTCTATCTAATAACAGTGGTAAGTGTTGTATTCCGCTAGGGTGGGTGTGGCAATCAATACCGTAAGCACCGGATGGTGAAGGGGAATGGTACACGTCTCCCAAGATATGAACCCTTGAGAGGCGATGCGCTAGAGGACACCGGTGCGTTCCATTGGAGATCCCGGGGGCCCCTACGAGCGCTGAGGAAGGCCACCGAGGAGGTTTTATTAGGTAAAAATCCCACATAACCCGGAGTTTCTCCCAAGCCTTTGGTGTACCTTTTGAAGATTTCCTCCCCGTCACAAAAAAGGGTAGGTGTGGTAAAAGAGACATACATACTCTGATAAAACTCCAATCTAACTTGCGGTTAGCTCCATACTTGTTTACTCTTAGATTTTTATTAAACAAAAACATAGCACTTATTGATAACAACTTATCAGAACCAGGTTAGAACCAGCGTTGTTGGAATGAGAAGGTACAATGGCTACACTTATTTCTAGTATGAAGCAGTTTTTGGGTGCAGCAGTGTGGTTGCCGGCACACTTATAGGCGACCATGTTAGTCCTCGGAAGTATCAACACATCTGTTGACTTCAGATAGAACCCATATTATATGTGAAGTTGCCCAAAAATGTCCATGGGCATGGTCCATTATAAAGAAACTAGTAGACCCAGCGAACTTCGTTCCGCCTAAAAGTCTAAAATCTAAAATTATCAGTGTTTCTTTACTATAATATACATAAAAACCTTCCCCTTGAATCACTCTATCTATTAATAAAACCGCATTAAAATCGGCAGGGTAGTTTTAAAGATCTAAGCATACATACAAGTCTGTCGGGACAGACAGCGAGAAGCGACTTTGTTTTATACTCTATAGTGACAGTTGAGTGCAGAGCCATCAAATTAGAACCAGGGGTTCTACGATAAAATATAAAATTTATATATAGCGTTGAAAATGAACATTTCAGAACAACCCAAGAAATTCGCGTTAAAAAAGAAGGAAGACAACCACCAGCTGATCATCAAGAACCTGTCTTACAGCGATTCGGGGGCCTATGACTGCCGCGTGACTCAGGAGGCTCTATCATACTACACGGAGAAAAGGGTGCAAGTCACTGTTCAGCGTAAGTAAAGGCTATTTATTTATAAGTTTTTGTTCACAGATTATAACAGATATAAGTGACGATCTCGAGGCGGAACGGTTACGATACCGGTCGGACGCGCAATGGGTCCCGGGTTCGATTCCTGGCCACACAGGTATCTGAATGATGAGTTTAGTCTGTCTGGGTCTGGGCTTTTGTGTATTCGTCTTGTGTATGCCCATGGTACAAGAGAAGAGTGTGGGGCTATGAGCGTAGAAAGCGTGTTTGTGTTTTAATACTGTTCAAAAAATGATTATTTCAAGATTAATTAAGATCAAGTACATTTGTTACGCAAATCGAATCTACACAATTTAACCAATATACCTAAATATATATTTACAGATATATACGAGTAAAAATATAATATTTTTTGATATTTTGCAACACATATGTAGATATTAAATAATCTTAATTTGTAAATTTGTGTATATTTTTTTTATTCTGTCATAAATATCCCAATACTCTTTTTCTTGTACTATATGTTTATGTATCAAAGAAATAAGAATACGATTTTAAGAGATCAGGTTAAAAGTTTATAATATTGTTATATCATTAATGGTAATAATAATGGTAGGTATAGTTAATGAAAAATATTTTTATTTCAAAAGATGGATGTGTACTTTTATTTTAATTCATATTTTGTTTTAGTCATAGAATATTCCTAATACCCTTTTATCTAAACAAAGCAATATACAGTTTAGATAAATTAAAACATACTATCGGAATGAAATCAAATCATAATTTTATCTCTAACGAGGTTGTTGGTTCATTATTTAGTATCAGTACCCAATTTTGTCCAAAATAGCAATTTTCCACTTGACCAAGTTTTCAGGCTAATGGTTGATTAAAGTTTTCACTGTTTCATCGTAATGATCAAAGACTTATAATTGCTCCAAAATGTATTTAGTTATTCTGCTTATGAAGTTAAACGTACGTTATGAAGTTAAAGATTTTTTTATCTGATTGAAGCAAAGGAGCATGCGGTAAGTGGTCACTGCCGCCCATGTAAATCTGTAAGAAACGTCAAATAGAATATGGGTTCTATCTGAACTCAACCACAGATGCGTTGCTACTTTGATCTACTATGATAATGCGTCCGAGGACTATAATGGCCGTCATATACCAGTTAAATGTAAAGTTAAATGTTGAAGTTGTGTTCCTATCCGGTGGTAGTGTAAAAAATGTTGTAACTGCCAATTTGTAAGTGCGCCCGTAGGCCTACACAAAATGAAAATTATACATTTCATTTTCATTTATTTAATTTCATTTCTATTTCAGATAAACCTGTATTGATTAACACAATAATTAAAGAAGGTACTTCATATGGTATTGAAGAAACCTATGTCCTTATGAATGAAACGTAAGTATTTCTTTTAAATTTTCATATACTAGTACACATACGTATTTGTGTATGACTACATCTACCTCGATTTTTAAGTGGTATTTCTAAATGTTCGTTAGATGAAACTTTTTTGGGGTTGCGGGCGGCTAGAGTGGGAGCTAAACGTTCAGTCAGGCGATCCCGGGAAGGACGGCGGTATGTGTGGTCACATACCGTCGCAAAGACTAGACGGGGCGGTGGGGGTTTTAGTGCGGTAAAAATTCACATAACCCTGTGTCGCTCCCACAGCGTCGGGTACCTTTTAAAGGTTTCTCCCTCGAGAACAAAAAAAAACTTTTAAAGCTACTTTACTAATTATACAAATGTATGAAAAACGAATAGGATGACGATATTGTAATGATAATCATATTTTTTTAAATATTTATACGTTTTGCAATAAAATGGAAATACTGCTCTGTGGTACCAATTATAATATTTATGATTAATACAAGTATATTTGGGAAGAAGTCACGATTTCTCGAGTTACAGGTAAATTTAGCAATCGATAGAAATCGCCCGAACTGAAACAAAATAGCAACTTAATGATCTTTTTGCGTTGTAGGAAAAATATCACCTGCAGATCTGTCGCCTACCCGCCACCCACATACCACTGGTTCAGGCGCCACAAGAATTCCTATGATGAAGCTATCGAAGATCCAGATATGGTAAGATGGAGCTTTACTCACAAATCACCAAAACACCACTTTGAATAAAACGAGATCATCCTTTTAAACAGAACTTAATAATAAATGATTTCGTTGCAAGGATTAAATATTAAAAAGGATTACAAATGTGAGGGCTGTCTTCACGAATTCATTCCTTTTTGTTTTCGCAAGACGCTTCATAAATTTTGTTTCTTTTAAAAATAATTCATAAACTTCATTTCTTTACTCCAGCCATTTCCATTTTTTATTAACAATGAATTTATAACATGTACTAGCTGTCCCGACAAACGTTGTTTTGCCATATAAAAATAAAAAAAATGTTAAGGGTGGACAACTCTTAAGGGTTATGAAAAATAGATGTTGGCCGAATCACAGACATACTGAATAAGCATATAAAATTTGGTAAAAATCGGTCAAGCCGTTTCGGAGAAGTATGGCAACAAAAACTGTGACACGAGAATTTTATAGATTAGATATAACTTATGTACCTACATTTTATAAATTCCTTTTTACTTGCTTCAGCGTTAAAGGAAATAATTGCGATAACTTATGTTTCTAAGGGATATTTTAACTAATTAAATCATTTTCGTTTTGAGTGGATATCCGTGACCTACAATACGTATCTAGCAGGTCAATAATGGTATCAGCATTAAAATAAATTTTGTTTAATCGTAAATGACCCGGTAGTTACCATAATTATATTCTACTTATTGATCAAGTATCTTTAAAATCCCACAAGCCTTTAAACAACAATATTAGTAAGTGATAGTTAAGTGATTACGGCGATCAATAGTTAGCAAGAAAAATATTAATACTAGCTTAGAATTAGTCCTACCAGTATTATAAATGCGAAAATTTTATGAAAACGTACGTACGTTTATTACTCTTTCGCGCATAAACTACTGGTTGCATTTTACTGAAAGGCACACAGATATTTCATAAAGACCCGGATTAATACTCATTACCGTGGAAAAAGGGGCCGAAGCGGGTACAGCGGGGAGAAAAGGGCTAGTCAAACATACTTCTTATTAATCTGCGCTAATGGCTTCTTTTTGATCCCAGGTTCTGCACAGCGAAGACGGCTCCAGTTCCATCTTGCAACTGAGGGTTCGTAATGAAAATGCGCTGGGCGAATACATGTGTAGCGTGAACAACACTAAAGGCCAAGTCGCCATTGTATTCGACGTGTCTCTGGGAAACAAGCCAAGTCCACCTGATGCTGTAAGACCATTTTAAATTTAATTAAAAAAAAAAAAACAAAAAAAAAAAAAGTAAAAGTCAAACTGAAGTTCTGAAGTGCGTGTACTAGCATTTTCTACAACTTTGAAGTGTAAAACGAGCATGGAATTCACTTGATAATCATATCTATACCCATGGGCATTTCTAATCAACATAAAATTGAATTGGAATCCACTATCCACCCAACAAGGTACCTACTATGTAATGTTTACTTAGGTTGAAAAATTGTAGAATTCACAATTTTTAACATTAGTAAACATTAAACATTTTTTTAAGATTTAATTGTTGATACCGCACTGGGTCTGCCGCATTTTAAATATTTTTGTCAAGCTGAAATTGGTAAGCAATTGATTAAATACAAAAACCTCTACAATCTTCCGAATCCATCCGTACTATATTACTTAGCAATACAATAAACACAAAATAAAAATATAAAGTCCTCGTGTTTGCACACCACATATATTTGCAACTTAGATATCCACATATGTTTGGAAGACTAAGATTGTAACTGAGATTAAAAGAAATGAAAACAATTCTAAACTGTCCAAAATTTTTATCCATTTGTTTGACACTGTGTTTCATATTGCTTGCGTGAGTACTGAATTAAATTTAGAGGAAAATATAATTATAGCGAGTATCATGAAATAAGTATCTCGAATATCTCGAAGTTGTCGACGAGTACATTTACCTGGGACAAACGATCCGGATGGGTAAGTCCAACTTTGAGAGGGAGGTCACTCGAAGAATCCAACTCGGCTGGGCTGCGTTCGGGAAATTTCGTAGTATCTTCTCGTCCACAATTCCTCAGTGCCTGAAGTCGAAACTATTCGAGCAATGTGTGTTGCCAGTGATGACCTACGGCGCCGAAACGTGGTCCTTCACTGTAGGCCTCATTCGGAGACTCAGGGTCGCTCAGCGTGCTATGGAGAGGGTTATGCTCGGAATTTCGCTACGAGACATGATTCGCAACGATGAAATCCGTAGACGAACGAAGCTTACCGACATAGCTCTCAAAATTAGTAGGCTGAAGTGGCAATGGGCCGGCCACATCGCTCGCAGGACCGATAACCGATGGGGAAGGAAGGTCCTCGAGTGGCGACCACGTTTAGGCAAAAGGAGTACAGGTCGCCCCCCTACCAGGTGGACCGATGACCTGAAGAAGACAGCGGGAAACCGTTGGATTCAGAGGGCACAGGACCGGTTGGAGTGGCGCCATTTAGGGGAGGCCTATGTTCAGCAGTGGACATCAAAAGGCTGATGGATGGATGGATGGATGATCATGAAATAACATTTAATCTTTATTTTATCCAAATCTTAGATGAACTTGTATTCTATCAATAGTTGTTTGATTTTAAAATTAATAATATTATTTAAGCCCGAGGAAAACAGGAGAGTGTGTTGTGTGGTATGTGTGTGAGTGGCTAGTTAGTTACAAGGTAATAATATGTCAATTGTGTTTATATTTCAGATTAGCGTAGTTGAAGCGGGGGTCAATGAGATCGCATTCAACGTATCTTGTAGCAACTGCACCATTGCAGAAAGTGGAGAAGGACACGCCCTTGATCCTAGCAACCTTCCAGTCAGAGGTAAGGCTACCATTTGTTATAGTCATGTTTCCCATTGTCTGCCATTTGAATATTGGTTAATGCGAATGCAAATGCACATATTCCGTTTTCTTTTTAATTTGACGCCAACATGGGCGCTGCTAGGTTACTTTTCAGAGAGGTGCACCTGTATCTCCACATACTATTAACCAGTAAAAAATGTTGTTGGATTTTTTTTAATTATGTACATTTTCAATTTTTATTACACTTTGTTCCTTATATTTGTGACGGGATAGTATTATTGCCTTAGGTTAATTAAAATCATGACATCGATTTTATCACATGCTGAGTAAAATTTTAGTATTTCTACTGACCTGTTCTACTTACTTATTACATAATTGATCTGTAAATAATTTTGGAAAGAAACTGATACCCAATAAATACATCGATGTCTATAATAAAATCGATAAATGGTTTTATAAAATGTTTTTAACATCCAAGTTAATGTTTGTGTGTATTTACTCTATAAACTATCCAAAAATACCTTCTCCATCTCTTATTATGGTCAAAAACGTAAAACTCTGATTTCAACAACGTTATTTGGATATTTGTCCCAAATCAAACAAATGTTGAAAATAAATTGATTTACCTATTACTGCAAATTATACTAAAAAATATTTAATTATAGTACTTAATTCCTTAAACTTAATTCAAAAAGGGTACCACTAACAAACACACTTTTAATTATTATGTAGTAGCAATTCGCCATAATTTTTTTTTATTATCATTTTTAATTTTTTGCAATTACAGGGTTCAAATTTCAAATGGTTCCCGTTAATGCAAGTTTACCACCTGATTGGGACCTCGCATATGAAATCGTTGTTCCAGTAAGTTCTAACGGTAAGTATATTAAAAAAAACCCTCTTTTATCTTTGTAAAGATTCCTTCTGGCAATATTATATTATAAATTGGTAAAAAACAATGCAAGTGATATATTTAAAACACATTATTAGTGATAAGTAGCCATTGTTTTTAATAAAATGTTCTTTTTCACAGATACTGTGTACGTCGTTGGGCCACTACCAAACAGTACGACCTTCCACGCTCGCGTCTGCTCGCAAAATGAGGCTGGTGATTCCGAATGGTTCGACATTACCCCCGATCCCCAAACTGGACATGCGGTCAAACTAATTGCTTCCTTAATCCTTGTGATCGCCACCATCGTCTTCACTGGCTACTTCTGAACGTTCCACACGTGGGGATATGTTAATTTTTTTCAAATAAGTTTTAAATAGTTTTCTTACTATCGAATTTGATCAAATCGTTTTCCACCCTGGTTAATGTCTATTATTAGAATTTGTTCATGTGCCGAAATGTTCACTGAGGTTAGTGTGCATACTCAAAGGCGCAAGAATCCACTTCCAAATCATAAGAGATGTTTTTACTGCAGACATTTTAAAATATTCTGTTTTTTCGTATCCCCAAAAACATTCAAAATCATTAATAGATAGGAAAACTTTAGTTTAAGGATATAATTGTCTGTTTAGAATTTAACAAATGTTCTTGTAAAATGTTTCCGTGGCCTCACTTATTTGTAATTTTCATACTTATATCTAGCTGTTTTGATTTAGAGAAAGACTTTGCTGATAAGTGTAAAAACGACTGCAATTTTGATAACATCGTGGATAATTTATATGGATTTTAAAGAACTGTTTAAATCATCACGAATAACAAGTGGTCAGCGGAATTTAAATATGCTTACGTCAATGCCTTAGCTAAAGGGACGTAACAGAATTACAAAATATGTGCATAAATGTTCGTACGATGATAATAGTTCCTTAAAATTCGGCATAGAATAATGTTCGGCACATTTTCGCTGTTTTTGAAATAAAAAATATTGCGTCCACGTTTTTACCACGCGCTTTTTATTGTTATAGAATGCGAAACGCGTGTATTCGCTTTATAAAATATATTACCTACTCATCTCTAAAACTATATTAGGGGTTTGTCTCGGAAATCGTTTAATATATAAAATACACTACAGAAATAGAAATATGTGTAGACAATAAAAAGGAATTTTAGGTAACAAGAAAAAAAATCAAAAACAAGTTACATGTTACATATTTATAGTTTTTATTTGAAATAAGAAGCTGTTCGAACCAACACGATTTTGCTTGAATAATCGACGCTTTTTAACTTATGATGGTTTTTAAATTTTTGCTTACGAATGAAGGACTCTTTCGTTCACCAATAACACCTTCCTAGAAATATATAAATGAGAATCTTACTCAACTCGGGAGAGAAGAACGCTTATAATTCCGTTAACATAATAACGCTGCAATATCGCGTTAGTTTTAACAGCTATTAATATTTAACTTCGCTAATAAGTGCGTAAAATAATTAATTTTATTTCGTATAATTATTCTGTGTCATTAAGTTTAACTAAATTATAATGAAATATTTACGAATGTTTGGATAATATTTATTGATATCTAATATTAAGGAATGTAGAGTTTGATTTATATGTATTATAAGAAAAAAATTGAAAGTTTGAAAGATAAATAATAAATGTCTATTCGTTAGAAATATAAATGCCAATTTATTCAGGTGGGTCTAAATAACACTTTTAAATAGAGGTAGATTGATCATCTATTATTGCTATGTGTAAATACGTTAGTTATTATTTATTTATATAATATATAATGAAGTTGATGTGTGTATGTATGCACAAGATGTATATTTGAGTTTTCGTGTTTATTTGCAAAATATATATCTTTAGGATTTAAATTATTGGTAATGAAAACAGTAATTTTATTGTAACCTAATAAAACTAATCTGCATTGCTAAAAATTGTAAAAACTGTTATAATTCGATTATAGGAATGAATAACTGTGAAATATAAGCAAAAATTATAATGTTAAATTCTGGTGAAAATGTTAATAATAATCGTATAAAAACATTCAAATTTTATGTCAACAATAGAATACACAGCATTGACTTTGTTCATGAGTAAATATTGTTACGTTAGATACTAGATATTTAAGTTATTTATTATAATACATTTTAGTGTAGATTTCTACTCGTTAATCAACAAAAAATACTGTGACAATATTTGGTAGTGCAGGTGTGTTCAGATACCAAAGAATGTATGTAGTCATTTTATGGCATGTTTCTTGTAACGCATGTTCATTTATTTAAAAGAATAAAAGAAAGAAAATTATTGTAATGAGAACAATTATTAATATCGTAGTCAACAGATTTGTCAATTTTCTAAAGCTTATTCTATCAGTAGGCGATTTCTAATGTAGTAACGATGTTACAGGAAGACTGAATTTCCTACTCGTTGAATTTTTTCTCTTGCTTTTGAAACAGATTTTCGGACTGTACAGTCTTCAAATCTACTATTGTTTAACAAAATTATAAGCTTATAAAGCACAAGGGTCAAGAATCCCTTAATCAATGCATATTATCAGGCTTATTCACTAAGTGAGCGATAATATCGCTGTAGCTTATAACGTATAAAACAGTTTCAATTAAGATGATCGCGAGGCGGAAAGCGAGACACATTTATCTAAAACTAAACATGTTTCCGTATTAATTTAATTTCGTTTCTGATGTTAGGAGAATTTATCATACCACTTATGCTAATGTGTTGTCATACTTGTTCTTAATGTTAAGTGTTTCAAGTATTGCCAAGCGACTCACATTAAGTGGAACATGTATGTTCAAACTTAGAAGCAATTGTGTCTCGCTAACCTTTTTGTTTGCTGACACCTACTATTAAATAGTAGATTCCAATTCGACAGGTTGTCGAAAACTTCCCTGGTTTTGTATATACGTTACTATGCCGTTTGTCGTTCCATGTATACACTGATTGTTACAAGTACATAACTTAAACAGACTCTGCCTCCAATAAAGGTGGTTATACAACAATGTGTGTATTTTTATTTATTCTGTTTCTATCTTTTGAATATTTTAAGTAATTCAAAAAAATTAACGGAAATCCGTAGATTTTCCTGTCTAATTTATTTTTTGCACAATGCTATTTAATATTTTATAATACGTACTCTCTATTACTGTCTTGGTAAGTGGCCACTGCCGCCCATGGACATTTGTAAGTAACTTCATAGAGAACAGAAGTTCTATTTAAAGTCAGTCGGAGATGTGTTATTGCCGAGGACCGAGATGGTCGTCGCATATAATAGTGAACCGGCAACCACACCCTTCACCGAAACGCAAGAACTACTTCAACTATAAATGCGTGTAGCTGTGGTACATCCCCGGTCGAGTTCTACCTCCTTGCGAGTAATTGGTTTAATTCCATATCACTACGTAGTACAAAACAAAGTCACTTTTTGCTGTCCCTATGTAAGCTTAGATCTTTAAAACTACGCTACGGATTTTAATGCAGTTTTTTTTAATGGAGTGATTCAAGAGGAATGTTTTTATGTATAATTGCATAATATAGTGGTGTAATACTGATAATTTTAGATTTTTGATTTTTAAGCGGAACGAAGTTTGTCATGTTAACTAGTTAAATATAAAATGGATACAACCGAGTATTAAAACAATATTTATTAAATAATTTTTCAACATTAAATACAAATTATATTATATATTACACCATACGCATAGCAAACATGCAACCTACAGCTACAACTAAAATGCCACCTGCAAAGAATATACCATAGAATGACGTATCAGAATAGACCCGCGCCGCTACTGTTCCATCAGAATCTTCTTCTTCTTCTTTTTCTTCTTCCTCTGGATATTCCTCTTCGGGCTTAGCGGCAGTTCCTTCTTCAATTGGTGTCGACCATGGAGAAGATCCGATATTGTTAACAGCTCGCAAACGTATCCAATACTCTGTTTCCGCCTCTAGGTCTGGTAGAGTGACGTAAATACCTGTGTTAACATTTACAGATTAAATATAAAATCCATTTACAAATGTATGTACATAAACCGTAAATAGTATTCGAAATATTAGGATTCTCCGGTGGATATCCAGAATTGCGTTCTTATTAGTGCAACTTCTGATTTCTTAAAATTACTTAAGGTCTCGAGGTCATTTATTTTTTATCATTAATAGCGTAGTATTAATCGTGTAGTAAAATTATATCGCAAACACCAATATATAACAGTAAAGAGAAAAGTCCTATATAGATTACATTCATTGTGTGGGAAATAAATATCAACATTAGTATTTAGATATTACCCGCTCTATATTACTAGCTCTTACCCGCGGCTTCTTCGCCCGCACTGTCAAAGGGAATTAACATTAGCATTTGATAGCGTTATTCAGAACTTGCAAATGAATTTTACTAACGCCATTTATTAACAACGTCTGGAACTACTTAATATGTACTACTACTAATAAAACATCGATATTCTTATGAGAATGAGAGAGCTCGGTAAAAAGTAGCCTACGTCACTCTCCGTCCTGCTAACTATCTCCCAGCATATAAACCGTACCATATAATAGTTATATGGCGACGTGAAAGAGGAACAAACAAACACACTTTCACATTTATAAAATTAGTATGGATTTTAACCAAAAGGTAATAAAAGGATATTTACTTTTGAGATAGTCAAATTCTTCACTCGAACCATCCGAATCCGACTCTTCATCTGGCTTCAGTTCCACATCTACGGATAGCTTCCAATCTCTCTCCCTTGGAATTCTTGATTTTAAATTTTCCCGGTTTATATATTGAACATCGAAGCCTGTCAAATTATAAATCTCTGTTAAAAGTTACGCATAATTATGACAGTTACCCATCTGTCTGTAATTTCCAAATTACTTTTTTACTAAACTTATCACTACGTGATAACTATCTACTTTAAAGGTGGTAGAACCAGTGTAGTTCGACCGGGGAAGTACCACCGCCACACTTATTTCTAGCGTGAAGCATTTCTTGTGTTTCGTTAGAAGGGTTTGGTTGCCGGCACACTTTCACACGAGGCGACCATCATAGTCCTCGGGAGTAGCAACGCATCTGTGATTGACTTCAGATGGAACCCATGTTCTGTATGGAGTTGATTACAGATGTCCATGGGCGGCGGTGACCACTTACCATCAGGTGGATAAGCGAACGAGCATGCATCGTTCGCTTCTTTAGACAAATAAAAAAAAAGTAGTATAAAGCAAAGTCGCTTTCCGCTGTCTATCCCTATGTATGCTTAGATCTTTAAAAGTACGCTACGAATTTGAATGTAGTTTTTTAATAAATAGAGTGATTCAAGAGGAAGGTCTTTATGTATAATACATGCATATTATAGTAGAGGAACACTGATAGCTTTAGATTTTTGACTTCTACGCGGAACGAAGTTAGCCGGGTCAACTAGTTATATTAAAATACATTAAAATTAAAAAATCGTATCATATTTCTTTGTAGCTATATATGTTTTAGTATATTTTAAAAAACGGACAGACTACGTTACATTTTAGTTGTTAGTCTGCATGTCAGCTTTCTGTGAATATTAAAAATAAGAAAAATGCTTGCAGTCTAAATAAATATAGGTGGTGACTACCGTTCACTTATAACAAAGCAAAAGTTCTAAGTTTCGTTGGTCATATATATTACTACGATACTGAACTATGATGGACGACTACACATAGAAAAACGCATTTGAAGTCAACTATTTATATATACAGTTGACTTCAGATACGTGTCCAAATTAATAAACAACGAATGTGTTATATAACACCTGGGTTAGTATATTATTTAACAATTTGAAACAGATATCAATAACGTACATGTAAAGGTTACTTGAGCTATAAAAACAAAAAAAAACTACTTGCCATTTACAGGAAAGAACATTTCGTCGATCCAAGATACTTGAAGTTTTATTTTATCGAAAGAAACACTGTGGACTCTAACCTGAAATAGAAAATATGTTATAAAAATAAAAAGGAGTAAAAGACATTAAAAAGAAGCAAACTACCGAAATGAAAAAAATAAACTTTTGTCAAAACGCTACTACATTTTACGAAATTATGAATAATGTACTTTTGGAAATATATTATGGTACTGCTCAAGATGACATAATATGAAGAGGCAGAGGCTATAGTAGTATTTTTTTCTGTATCGGTTGTCTGATTACCAACGCAAGCCTTATATCATAATATAATGTACTGTTAGGCCTGCATACCAGCTTAGTGGTCTGACAAATTCTTACAAGTACACTTGAGGTCTACCAAGACACTTCTTCTCAGTACAATAATTTCATTCTAATCATTACAGGGCAGTAATGGTTTGATAATAACGCGTTAGTTTAATTAGAATACCTCGGTAGGCTTCTCCGGTGGTTCAGTTTCCAGAAGTAAGAAAGTTCTATCAACATCGCCATATTTGTTCGTTGCCCGGCACTTGTACTTTTTGCCCAAGGTGGAATCATCTGCTTTAATTGTAAGTACTGCTTCGGCTCCTTCGTTGGCCAGCTGAATCTTTTCTTGGGCAAATTCGGATAAGGTATCTTTGATCTCTTCGAACCATCTATATGTAGGGATCGGATAGGCACTTGCTGCACAAACTATTTGAACGCTGAAAATTACACACAATACAATATATACATTAAATTAAGAGATGCTGTTTATGAGTAGTTACGCATGGTTGCGTGGTTTAATTTTTTTTTAAAGTAGCAGAACCGACGCGACTTCGTTCGCGATGACTATAATGTAATCTATCCAACCATTATACATTTGAGCACCACTCCTGGACATGTTCGTCCCCCATCGGTAATAGGGTACACTGATCATTGTCCGGCGGCGGTGTCCAAGTCTTTCGTAGATATTGATATATTCTCTTATATTGTAGAACATTTTTTTGTCCTATTATAAATAGATATGGCAGATTGTGCAATGAAAAAAAAATTTGACCAAAATTTTTGACTCTTTGAATCACATTACTCAAGTTTTAGCAAAAACACCTTATATATTCTAGTAATAAAAATAGCTTATTTGCTCAGTAATAATGTAGCATTCTAATGGTAAAAGAATTTTTAAAATCAGTTCAGTAGTTTTTAAGTAAATTCATGACAAACGTACAATAATAAAAAAATCCTTTTTATAATATTAGTATAGATATAAATTAACTTTACATAAATAGAGAAATTCAAAAATTATTTTTGTACCTATTGACGAGCTGATGGCTGCCCGCCCACTAGCTTCTATCGCTCCAGTGCAATTTACTTAAGGTACCATCTTGTCGCTTTTACTACCTAACAATAGCATAAGCTGCTGCTGTTAGGCCATTTGAATTTAAACGTTGATGTTGATGAAACATTAACATGTATGTACACATGTTTGATTTTATTCGAACAATCTATCAACAGTCGATTATTTTTATGGCGCATGTATAGGGACGCATAAGCTTCAAAATAGTCTCCAAAATATTGATAACATTTTACCAGCTGTCGTAGCAGTCACGTTTAGTCACATGATGCAATTTTATTTTTGGTACATGTGTAAAAAAAATGCGCCTACAGACTCTACCTCAAAGGTGGCGGGGATAAGTGTTAGGAATGTAATATAATGTAATGTATGAATAAGTTAAATTGTACGAATTTAACAATTTTTAAGAGTATATTTACAATAGAAAAAATCAAAAATAAGCTAAACATTTCGTTTCGACCGGATTTTCATGAGCATTAATGAACCCGGTCAACTTTGGAGCTCTGTAGCAGCGTTTTAAATGTATGAAATAAAAAAAATATATAGGAAAAAAATCCTCAAAAGAACATCTACAAGATTGGTAGGAAGCATTTTTTTGTAAAATGTATAAAAAAGTTATAGAGCAAAAAAGAAAATAAAAGGGCGGCGACCCCACAAACTTGAGGTTAAGCTTCTAATGACCATGTCCCTAAAATAAAATTGCGTCCTCTTAAAAATGCTATATTCGGTCCTTTATTTGTAACATTTCAATAGGCTAGTTATCCAGTAACCCCCCTTGGTTACTGGATAACTAGCCCGACAACTTAATGTTATTAATAATAATATAAACCAAAACTGTAAACATATATTTTATTTATAATTTTCTTTTTTATTATTCTGAACGATAATTTTCAGTTCCAAATCGAATCACCATCAGTGTTTTGTTCGCCAACCCTAATGAATACTTATGTGCACGCGTAGACTACGACGGAAACATACGGCACGATGGTTTCCGTCGCACACTCTTTGCATCTGGCGAGAGCTCATGAAGAGGAATATGGACCAACACCGAAACTAATCGTGCAGTATCAATAAATAACCGTGAGTTAATCTTTTTACTCTTAAGAAAATATTTAACCGATTATTTTATTAACGCCAAAAATTACAAGAAACATTTTTTATGCATGAATTTTTACTATCTCGCTTTTTACTCTCCTACTTCTGAGCATATGTCGCCTAACATAACTTGTGGAGACACATACTCCACCATGGTGGTACATTCCAACATTTTATTAATTGACCCGCGTGACAAAGCCCTAATTATAAATTTTAACTCAAAATATTCTAGTGTGAGTCTACGAGAGTAAATAGCGTATTTTTCTATAATATAGAGATACAAAAAGAACTCACAGTCCATCTGATGATACAGGATCACAGTCAACGTGAAAACTAAGTTCAAATGCCTTCTACTTTATAGGAGTGTTTGTATTATCACACCTATCTTATTAGAATGCAGCAATATTTAACAAGTCCTCGAATAGAAATCACGTCGCAGCAAAAAGAATATAGGCCACCGACTAGATGGGTTGATGACCTGAAGAAGATGGCTGAATAGCAGTGGACTTTCAAGAACTAATGGATAATGGCTACCGGATGGATAATTTAACAAAGCTATTATTATTAGTTATTAAATAAATAAATCTCTCATATTAAATAAATGGGATCTCCTTCATACATCGCCAACTGTAGTAACCAATTAAAGTTTTACAACTTTTAACACGTACTACACATAAAAAATATATGTATCTGTTTGTAATAGATTTACCTTTCTCCTTTTACACCATAAACCTTCACAGTGTCATTTTCGTTTCCGAACGTAGGAGCATCTGAAACAAATAATTTTCTTAGGAAAGTTAAGTGGTAATTTATATAACGAGTAATTATTAAATACAACTAACACTTATTTTCATTAATCATAAAAAAGCTATTATTTGGCAAATCTTATGTCAGACAAAACAATTCGAAATTTTTTTTTTGGATCTAAGTAACACGATCACTAATATAGTTTTGTATGACAACTACAACCAAATCCCCTCCCTACATGCCTTTACCTAGGAAAAAGCTATTAAGAGTTGATGGAAGCATGAAATTCTCTGATACTCATTGGACTCATGTCTACTTGAGGCGTTTTAATGCATCTTTACTTAGTCCTTATAGACAGTGTTTATTTTGTCATTTTTTTATGTAATGATAGCGAAAAATAAGAAAATAGTCAAGTGAAACCTGTAAATATACCCAGATGGAACAAAAGTTCAATTAGAGATCGATTGTGTGTAAAATATTGTTGTTCCTGAGAATTGTAAAAGTCTGCGAAATCCGCTTTTCTCACTTAAGTGTGCAATCTACACAATTACACCAAAATCCAGCAGAAGTCGTTTCTTTTATATATATTAGAGAAGTGGCAAACAAAAACAGTCCATTTGGTTTTAAGTACCTGCTACCCACGGATACCCCAGAAAGAATTAACCCCAGATAGAATTACTGATATATTTTTCATACTTGCTCAGCTAGCAGAGATATGTACGTTGCTAATACTAGGGACATTTTTTTTATCTGTTCGAAGTAGCAAACAAGCATGCAATCCACCTGATGGTAAGTGGTTACTGCCGCCCATGGACATCTGTAAGTAACTCCAAACAGAACACGGGTTCTATCTAAAGTCAATCACAGATGCGTTGCTAATGGTAAGTGGTTACTGCCGCCCATGGACATGGACGTAAGCAACTCCAAACAGAACACGGGTTCTATCTGAAGTCAATCACAGATGCGTTTCTACTTCCTAGGACTATGATGGTCGCCTCATACAAAAACGTGCCAGCAACTACAAAACGAAACGCAAAAAAAACATGCTAGAAATAGATGTGGACTATGTTGGAGTCTCCCGAATATAGCAACAGTTATCATTGTTATTGTGTGTTACTAAAACTAGCCTTCACACTAGTTTTCTAACAGACTTACAATTTACTTTCAGCGATATATTCAAACTCTGTGTATGGCTACAATCATCTGCAAACGGGCTCTCTTGTATAGCGTAGCAAGTATATACGCCACTGTCCTCAGGTTCCACAGACGTTATTGTGAGTAGACCCTCGAATCCTTGACTGTTGTACTTCGTCATTACTTCATACTTATTGTCAGGTTGGTCCGCGTCATCTGCAAATTACCATCACAACGTTTACGCCACATAATTAACACATTTGACAAATTAACGTGATGTTAATTGCCACTTCCTATAGACATGATGTGACAAAAATGTGCAATTAAAGGTTGTATGGTATGGCAAGGTTAATAGCTAATAGATTTCAAAATAGCTATTTTGAAGTGTAAATATTATTTAAAATTGATGAACAGAGGAATATTATCGCTTCTCATTCAATTTTAATTTCTACCCGACCACGTCATAAGAAGGATAACGTTTTTCGCGTATGTATGTATGTTTGTGTGTCTGTCCATTTATTTACCATGTGTCACAACTCAATCGACTTCATGGATTATAACAAATCGCATATCATTTGACAGACTGATATTGACACCATTGTGAGAATAACATAGACTATTTTTTTTTTAAATATAGCGCCCTTGTTCAGAAAAAAGCGGAGGGAGTGCTTTTATTTTATTATCATAACAATATGGGTATCAAATAAAACCTAATAAGTAGACTATTACAAATATAGATGGATTATAACAATTCGCACTTGGCCCTTTTTTTGGCCCTTTTTGGCACTTTTTTTCTATATTAGTGTTTTGAATATATTATTACAAGATTTAAAAAAAACGGTGATTGATTGTTACTAGTTTTCACGACAGTATTATCGGTTGATTGATCCATCTACAGTCATTAGATTAGAACTCAGAGCAAAAACTAAAATTAATGTAGGCAATTTACCACTTTATAAAACAACATTAAATGTCATTCAGACTCATTTTAACTAAATACAAGCCATCATGCTCTATCGCGATGAACACCTGGGTCAAATATGTAGTATCATAAATATTTATATAGTGATAAAGTAACATAATGTTAGTTGTAATGTAGAAGTAGGTAGTTCTCAAGCAAAAGCGCGCCCTCTTTAAGTATACTGTGATATCAAGGGAGGGTGAAAAGGGGTAAATGTGTGAATATGTCCAATATAATAAGATAATAAACACACGATATATCTTTAATTGATTCCGACGGTCACTGTTACACATTATGAAATGCTATTCAACATAATTATGTATTAGCAACTACTTAAAATAATCCATTATTTCGGTAACCATGTAGAGGAGCTTCAGTATGTTATTTAAAATACAGGGAGACTCATCTCATAAAAAAGGTCAATTAGTTAATGTTTAATAATGATATAAACACTTTACGCCTGCAGCATGGCGGCCGTTTTGACATTATCATGCAAACTCGTATTATAAAATTTCTTGCGCCCTTTTTATTCCTATAGCAAAAACACAACGGAGTGGTAACAAGAAAGTTGAAGGTATTTCAGTGCTATTATGAAGAACCGCTCAAAAGGAAAAAATTCCACAATTAATCATTCATTTTATATCGCCCTAAATTAAAATAGTAATTTTATTTAATATGTTAGTAGCTTAAAGCAAGTGATAAGATGTGTAGTTACAAACGTTACTGTGTCTTTAGGACGAATGTTCTTTTAAACGATCACCGTTTACGTTTTAGCTCATACAGTATTTTAAATTTATGGACAATGTCCTGTACACAGAAAAATAACAGGCTACTAATTAGATTAGCGTTTCCCGAACAAATATACTACCATCATTGTAAAATTAACATAATTATCCTAACATCAAGCGCAAATTTGCAGATTTAAATAACACATTTCAAATAAATTAAGTATACCTACGTTTGTTATAAATGAAATACGAGTAGTTTTATGAAAACTTAATAATATGAATAACTAATAAATAGTATTAAAATTTCATGTGTAATCTTGGAGGTATTTTTGAGTACTTTTCGAGGTTAGAACTTTGTGGGTATTGTATTTTTTATATTGTTCTTATATGCATTTGAACAAAAAAACTTTAGATGAGTTAAAATGATTCACAGCATTTGAACTCATCTAAATATGGAAATGGACATGGAAATAAATGGTGTATAATAAACTTTGGAAAACACTGAATTATTGAATTTGTATATTTCTAATTCTATCAATAGTGTCAAATGATGTATCATTCTCAATGCTGTTCAAAAAGTTCCAGACTATATTAATTTATTGATGTAAAAAATAGGCACAGTAATAGAAAAGTTTAAACTCCCTTAATTTATTACTGCCTCGAGCACAGAACTCCTTTCCGATTGAAAGGAGTTTAAAATTTAGTCTTAAGATTTTTGATAGAATTTCAGTAGAAGAGAACAAAATTTTCAAAGGTGTGTGATCTTCGAATTTTTTTTAAGAAACTTCTATCTTACAATACCTTTTATCTTACAATACCTTCAGTTCCTTACAATTATTTCTTTCACCTTTCAAGCAAAGGGTATAAATCCTTATCAAGCTCATTATATGAAAAAAAAACCGGGGAAGTGTGCCTAGAATTTGCACTTCAAATCCTCAGGATATGTATACAACATTCAAACATACAAAAGTTTAAACAGTTACCTGTAATTATTTCATCATTTCTGGACCAAACCACTCTTGGCTCTGGGTCCCCTCGAGCCTGACATGACAGAGTTATGGACCTACCAGAGTCCACTGCTACCTCCGTGGGTGTATCCACGAATTGGGATGGATCTAAAACAAATATATATTTACAATTTTTTCTTAGAATAAGTTTTGTTTTGTCTCCGTAGTTTCAGACTCAGCTAGAAATGTTGTTATCGTTATATGGTATTTCCACTGATGTCACTCCATTAATTAGCATAACAACGTCCAACAATCAACTTGAAGTTTCAAATTTGACCCATACATTCCTTACAATAATATACTACCACAACTAGATATGCTACAAGAACTCATATAAAATATTTAACAAAAATACACCTAGGCCCCTGAGATCGTCCCTGTAGTTCCGGGATCAGAATAAGGCTACGGTATCGGTCGTAAAAGGGTGACTTAAAGGGGCCTCCGGGATTGCGGGTGGCTAGGAGCTTGAACCGTCCAGCTAGGCGATCCCGGGAAGGACGGCGGTATGTGTGGTCGCATACCGTCGTAAAGACTAGACGGAGCGGTGAGCTCGATGGGGAAACGCGCTCAGAGGATTCCGGTTGCGGTCGTTTCGAGATCCCGGAGTCTTCTTTCTAGCGCCGAGGACGGTCACCGGGGTGGTATTAGTCCCCAGGGTGGTTTTATCCCACATACCTGCGTCGGTCCAACGGCGCCGGGCACCTATTGAAGGTTTCCCCCTCGAATAAAAAAAAGCCTCTATGAAAGCTAAAGGATTAAAGTCTAGAATGTAATAACATTACTCCTTAATAATGTTGACTGGAACTTTTCTATATAAAGTCTTTCACAGATATCCATGGATGGCAGTGACCACCATAGGGTAGAGTGCTTATTTGTTTGCGACTTCAATCAGGAAAAAAAGCTTATGCTGTATTTTTGTTGTAGCTATCCATTAATTAAATCGCCGCTCTTCGTATATCACTACATAGTGTAAAACAAAATCGCTTCTCGCTGCCTGTCCCTTTGTATGCTTAGATCTTTAAAAGTACGCTACGGATTTTAATGCAGGTTTTTTAATAGATAGAGTGATTCAAGAGAAAGGTTCTTAAGTATAATACATGCATAACATAGTAGTGAAACTCTAATTTTTGACTTTTAGGCGGAACGAAGTTCACCGGGCTAGCTGATAGTTAAAATAAATCAAAGAATCTATTATTCAGATAAAGTAAGATCTGTTATCAATTTATTCAGTTTCCGTGGCGTTTCAACTTGGTCTTCTAAAGCACAAACGTAATTATGGCCAACCGTGGCTAATAAGGCCAATTGTAATTAATTACAGGTGTCCACGAGTCTTTAATTACCATGAGGTTGACTGCATACTTGTTAATTTAATATTATAGAAATCATAGATTAATATAAACAATTAGTCTACTACTCTGAACAAATAGGTAATTTTTAAATCATATGTATATTTCCATTGTAATTTATTCCAATAGGAATTATTCCATAATAATAATAAAACCTAACAATTTCTATGCTTAGGTCTCAAGTCGCATATCTTTTGTTTATGGTATATCTTATGAATAATATTATAATAACGAGGGTTTGTGAGGATGTTTGTGTGTTAGTACCGATCTACCGATACTACCGATCGAATCTCGTAGAAATTTGGTGTGCACATATTTTTAACTAAGAATAACAAGGGGGAAACCTTCAAAAGGTACCCGACGCCGTGGGAGCGACGCAGGGTTATGTGGGATTTTTACCGCACTAAAACCCCCCCGATGGCCGTCCTCGGCGCTGAAAAGGAGGACTCCGGGTGACTCGAAACGACTTCAACCGGAATCCTCCGAGCGCGTTGCCCCGGGCTCCTCCCAGATGGGCGGCTGGGCCCACCGCTCCGTCTAGTCTTTACAACGGTATGCGACCACACATACCGCCGTCCTTCCCGGGATTGCCTGACCGAACGGTTCGAGCTCCCACTCTAGCCGTCTGCAACCCCGGAAGCCCCTTTTAGTCGCCTCTTACGACAGGCAGGGGATGCCGTAGCCCTATTCTGATCCCGGAACTACAGGGCCTGATCTAAAACTAACCTAAACCTATCGTATGTATGAATATAATCGATATATAATATTTGATTGTAATTGAGGTTAATAAAAACATTGTAAGCACCTTACGTTGCATGTACGTTACCTAGGTTACGTTGTCAAATAACTAACACGAATAATAAAATTTTGCGAAATATATTTGCTGTGGACATTACCAGTTTTTGCTTAGTGTTAAAATGAAGAATAATTTTCTTAATAATTGATTTCTTTACAAGTTCGAAATACCACTAAACTTGTTAAACAAATCTATCCTAAGCCCAGTTTCCTGACACTAAGTTAAAAAAAAACAGGAAATAGTTTTTTTTTCTTGTATGTATGTGTATCTCTATGTATGTGTGTATTGTATGTATGTGTGTGTCTCTAAAATATCAAGTAATCAAATTAGTTTAACTTTTTAAACTATTGCAAGGGTTGTGAGAGTGTTTTGTGTGTTCTCTTCCATGAAAGTCGTAGGAGACTAAGTGGCAAAACCTAGGAGATGGGCAGCACCATCTTCCTGGGTTAATCTAGCCCACGGCGGTCGTCATTGCCTACCAAGCGCGGTGACTATTAGCAAAAAACATGTTGTAAGTTAAAACTTTTACTTTTACTTTAACGTTTACTTTTAAACCATATCAAACTAAAAAGTAAAAAATAATTCTTAAAATAAGCTAAAAACAATAATAGATATAAAATACTAATATTATGGCCAAAAAGAAATTGATATAGTGAAATTAAAGTTGGACAAAATCGCGTTCAAAGATTTCGATCGGTAGCCAGATAGATACATACGGCCCTTATGGGGTTCCTCCCATATGTCCAGCAGTGAATTTAATAGAACTTGAATGGATGTATGGATGATATACACCTGTTCATTAAGTTATGAATCCAACGTAATTGTATTATCTAGTG
The DNA here is from genome assembly GCA_949699795.1 of Spicauda simplicius. Taxonomy (NCBI): domain Eukaryota; kingdom Metazoa; phylum Arthropoda; class Insecta; order Lepidoptera; family Hesperiidae; genus Spicauda; species Spicauda simplicius. Next base: position 13,473,059 of record OX453066.1, on the reverse strand, counting down.
TTGCGCAACTTCAGACCTCGAAATTATAATAATGTGACCTGCATTTTTAGACCGGTTTAACTTTAAAAGACATTTACATTGTGCAAACTGAGTGTGGACTTGATGTGTCCGGTTAGATTCGCCGCTGAATAATTGAGATATGCCGCATATCATAAAATACATTATTATACTGTATAAATACTGACATGAAATTTAACTTTATTTTCTAAAATAAATTAGCCGCATACCTAACCTACTAATCGGTCATACCTACATCCGACATCCGAATGGATGTCTATACTTAGATCTAAAGTCGTAATTCCAAAAAATCCAATAAAACATTAAAAACGAATAAAAAATCCAGAATATAGGCAACCAGGGCCATCCTATGTCATATTAATATCCATTGAGGCCAACAACATGTAAGCCAAGTGTGATGACTATTGGTACAGTCCAGAACACAACAGTACTTACATTTTTTTTTATCTGATTGACGTAGTAACTAACGAACATTCAGTACACCTAATGGTAAGTGGTCACTGCCACCCATGGACATCTAATATCGTATACAACTTCAAATAGAACATGGAAGAACCCATGTTATATTTAACGTCAATCACAGATGCGTTGCTACTCCCGAGGACTGTGATGGTCGTCTCATATAAGTGTGCCGACAACCACAGCCCTCCATTGAAACGCAAGAAATGCTACACACTAGAAATAGGTGTGGCGGTGGTACTTCCCCGGTCGAACTACAATTGTCCCACCACCTGTAGGTAAATGTGAACACTGTCAAACTAAAGTATAAAGTGGGTGGTGGTACTTCTTAGGTCGAATGTTCCTAACACCTTTTCCGACACAGATGTGTTTCCGCTATTCAAAAGCGCTCAAGTTATACCATGAGTAATTCCTATTTTTTACTAGTTCCGTCATACTTGGGATATCCACGCCACCAAGCATTCCGATCTTTGCGCAAAGGGTTCCGGGTTCGATTTTCGGCCAGAGAAACATATAAATTATGAATTAAGATTTCTCTTCAAGATGTTTGTACATTCGTCTTTTTGCGAGTCCGTGGCAACACTAGAGAAAATTTAATGTGGTGAGTTATGAGTGTAAAAACCGTTAAAACGTTATAGTCAAACCACGAAGGGTTCGCCAAATTCAAATTTGTACATTTCATATTTTTTTGAAAACTATTTCTTAAAGACTGTAAATGTTTTTCACTTCTATCTACATAGTGGTTGCTTACCAATAATACATATCGATATATTTTGTTTTGCTCCTTCAGTTCGGCACTGCCATACTCCACTGTCAGACACCATCATTCTGGCGAACACCAGAGTTAAAGCAGGGACTCGATTTCTTAACGATGGTACTCGGTGCTCTTCAACAGATATTCGATTGCCATGTGTCCGCTTTACGGTATTTCCTAGTGGATCGATCCATTCCAGCTAAAATAAAAAAATATGTAAATACAAATCTGTGTAAGGTTTTACGAGACTGAAAAGAAGGACCAGGTGGTAGAACCATGACCCTGTAGTCGCGAGACGATAATAGAGCTGCGGTATCTCCTACGGTAAAAGCTGACTAAAAGGGAGATTCAGGCCACAAAATTTAGACCGCGAATTTTCGACCAGCGACACCGAGAAGTACTCTGGTATTCGTGATCACATACTGTTGTAATCACTTACATATGACTTTTAGTCTACTTTCCTCGACCACCGTGTCGTGTCGTGTCGTGTTTGTGCCTAAATGCCCTACTGCAGATGTTAACATGAATGTTCGACAATCGAGTTATTTAGGCTTCTAAACACAACGACTGAATATTATCCTTCCTAAACTTGGTCAGATAGAGACAATAGTCATAGCTGTTTCTACCGTGAAGCAGTTTTTGTGTTTCGGTAAAGATGTGCCGTTGCCTGGTGAAGTACATTTTAGGCGTACTATATTAGTTCTAAGGACCGGCATCGCATTATTAATCCTACACTTTTGATTACAGATGTCACCGAGCGGCAGTGATCACTTTAACTTTATTAAGAAATAAACCGCCAAAACGTAATGTTGCATAACTACAATCGCTAAATCGTGATTTTTTTATATAACAATTAAACACAGAGATGTCAAAATTCACTACATTATCGATTCAAATCAGAATCACCGAATGTAAAAGAACACACACATTTACTTCTCGTCCATATTACAGTCTATGGGATACTAAAAACTACTAAAGTAAGCACTAAACGCAGAAATAACAAGAATGGAAATATTAACCTAGATACTGATTACCTTTTGATTTTTGTTGGCACCTTTACAGGTGATTATTTTCTGAGTTCCGGGTATAAAGTAATTTTTATCACTATCATACTTTGCGGTGTCTATCGTTAAGCTACCGGATTCATTAGACTTCACCCCATAAACTGAAAAAGACAATAATGTCATTTATGCTTTTTTATCTTATAAAGAGCAGTGATGGCTTAATGGTTGAAACTTGCCCTGACAATCGGGAGGTCCAAGGTTCAAACCCAGGCGCGCACCACTGATTTATGTGCGTATTAAAAATTCATTATCACTGCTTTTGGGTGAAGGAAAACATCGTGAGGAATCCCTACACACCTGAGAGTTGTTTAAAAAAAACTTCTCGAATGTGTGTGAAGTCCACCAATTCGCACTTGGCCAGTGTGGTGTAGTACAGCCTAAAACTCTCTCATTCTGAGAGAATACCCGTGCCCAGCAGTAAGACAATAATGGGTTGATGAGAGAGAAATATAATCCGGAAAGCTAGACTGTTAATTGAACGGCTAATCGAGCTAGATGGCTGCGACATTTCGATGAAAATCGTGCAGCAAACGAAATTATGCAACAAGTAATTAATATTTATCATAATCTATTAATACACACTATAATTTTACATATGAATATCATTTAATAGCAAAAACGTACCTGCCCTATAGAACATATAAATAACCACAATAACATAAAATAACCACTTCATTTTCACGATTAATCGAACTTTTCGTTAATTTTCTTCGCGATTCATATCATATCACTTCTAAATTTCTGTTAAAAAATGTTTAGTTCCCGTGATAACAGTTCAAAATACTAAACTGGAGTGCGCGTTATTTAACACGGTTGCCATAACGCATGGTTTTTAATTAGAACATTTCAAATTAACTATAATTACCTTTAACATATCCACTGTTACCGACGTTAATCAGGAAACGCCAATATTAACCTACTTGTACAATTAAAAAGGTCGCTGTAGGTTAAAAACATAACACTAAGCATCATTATGTTAATGTTTTAAAAACTTCAATTTAGGTAAGTAATTAAAGTAAAGTAGGTACGGAACATAAGATTATAATGTTTATAATAATTTATAAAGAAAACACGTCACTATGAAGCAAACAAATTTTATAGCTGAAGCTACTATTAAAGTATAATAGACTTTTATAAATATGTACAACTTATAACTTTTACAAAGATGACCAACAGGATAATGAATGCATTAACCCAATAACTGCACCTTGTAGTTTCCATTTCCTGCAAGTAATATGTAAATTAACTTTTGATGCCAAAACGAGGTACGGATTTCTGTTGATTTCAGACCGAGAAGAATTTTAAACATGGTTCTTCGTTGTATAAAATACTCATTTTTATGTTTGATAGGATATCACCTATTTCTAGCGTTAACCAGCTCATGAGTTTTCAATGGCAGGGTGAGAATGCCGGTTGAATTTAATTCGAGACGACCATCTTAGTCCTTAGTTCCCAAGCATATATTGACATTAACTAAAAAAACCCTAGTCTATTTGAACTTGGTTATAAGACTGTGAACTGTGAAGAAGTGAACTGCGTGCTCTTTTGCTGTGTACCTCAATTTAATATTCCATTAGTAAACATTAAGGCAGGGTAGCCGAAAATTCGCGATACAATTGACTTTCAATGACTTAGCCGCATCAGTTTCTAGTCACCTAAAAAACGAAATAATATCAAAATGTACCCGAAATTAAACAGTTACCGCATACTTCGAAAGCGAAACTAGAAAATCTACTTTTAAGGAAAATTCTCATAAATATAAATTCGATTAAAATATAATTATTAGATTAACCATTCTAAAATAAAATTATTAAGTATATAAGGTGTTTAGAATTTGATCGCGAAACTAATCAATATTGTTTTTTATCAAGTTAAATAAGTGCAAGAACATATACCGCATGGTAAGTGGTCATTGCCAGTTATAACCCACTCTGTTCAGAACAGGAGTCTTTTCAAAAACCGATCACAGATTTGTTGGCACTTTTAAGGATTAAAACACAGAAAATGTGAAATCTCCTTCCGAAGCTTACCTTTGAAAGTGGTAAAACCAGCACAGTTCGACCGGTGAGTCTATCTAATCGGTATTGTGACGGCAACTCACTTTTATATGAGGCGAACCTCTTAGTCCTCGACAGTAGTAACGCAACTTTAATTGATTTCAGATAGATCCCATGTTCCATATGAAGTTGCTTACAGATGTTCATGGGCGACAGTGGCCACTTACTGCGTGCTTGTTTTCTTATGCATTTTTAAGAGTGAGGCGTCACTGTTAAAAATAAATATAATATTTGGCTTTCCCCTCTTTTACCGAAAATCCAACCCGTAAGAAATCACGACAGAAAAAAGTTATTCAGTGGTCGAACGATACTGATTAAATTCATTTCATAAAGCCAAAGTAGATTTTCAGCTATTTCAATTAAATAATACATAATCTGAAAATTATTTAAATTTCTACTGTAAATCCTCATAATTATGACTTATAACCCTAATGTATTACTTCCAACGCGGAAAGTATTTATTATACTTTCCGCGTCGTGTGTCGCTGTCAAAAGTCTCCAAAACGGCATCTGTCGCAGCTTTTTTGGGCCGAAAAAAAACGGTTTTTTTCGCGCGCCAAAATTTACATTAAATGGATTTTTTCATAATCTAGTTGGAATTTTGTATGTTTCCAATAAGAATCTTCATCTAAGATAAGTATGTTATGCATTTTACTTGCACATTTCTACTTTAATACTCAATCGAAGCTAAATTATTCGATTAAATATGAGGTAACCGAAATTTTGGCGCATTCCGTAGTAAAAAAACGGCTCACAATAAAATAAAACAACATGTGAACCCAACCTTATGTTTTAATTACACCTAAGTATCTTTGTTATGAAATAAAAACCAAATACCCACTTGTTCCTATACAATAAATTCTCAGAACACTTGTTTACATTATCAGCCACTTGAGACGTACCCACGTACGCTCGCCGAGAATAGGCGTCGTAAATCTTGATAAGATAAGTGAGTCATAGCAGTTACGATCGAGAACTTTTGTTTACTTTGAACTTTAAGATTATAACTACAAAGTAAAACATCAATCTCAGTGTTACGTTTAATATATTTTGAATATGACTTGAACAAAAATGATACTTTTTTTAGGTCCCAAAATTAGGGTCTAGATAAACACTAAGTTTTGGTTACTATCTTTATGAATTTCATATGACTAAAAGTTTTTCTAAGGTTTACATAGTATTAAGTAATTGATACAATACAAATACCGAAGTGTTTCTAAGAAATATTTTAAACACCACGCAGATAAAGTTTAGTATTTAGGTCATAAAAACAATACTTTTTCATGGACATGACTTGTGAATAATGTGTTTGTTTTGTGAACTTTTGAGCTACATACGTATTATTATTCATTATACTATAAATCATAATAATACAAAACCCTTTGTGTAAACATTAAATGCAAAAATATTAAAAACAAAAATTCGTGTTCCATATCCAAAATTGATTACTTACGTCATATTCCAACTCCTGTCAAATCGAACTCGATGCACTATATCCAATAATTTACGTGTTTTACGACGTATTCACCTTTTTTCTTTATAATGCACTAACACTAGTTATATTTATCACTTATTAATAACGCCACATAGGTAGATTAGTCACTTAAAACCATTAAAATTCCACTATGAAATACGATCTTCGTCTGTTTTGATTACGTCACAACGCGAGGTGTCGAGTTTCAATGGCCAAATTTCCACATAAAACGATCACTGTGCATTAGTCTCACTCAAAAATATTAATCTACAGTTGTTTTTCTATGGATTTCAATAGAAATACTAACAAAATCGTGCCTAATAAACAATAAAACAACGACGGCGTCGATAATGGCGGCGCACTGAAGTTCGCGTGACGCAGTGTGAATTGAGTCGTGTTTTTCTAAATGCTGATTGGCTGATTCAAGCAAAGGATTAGTATGACGTAGTGCCAAGTTCTTTGTATATTGGTTTCAAAATAGTTCAAGCAAAATAGGATCTTAATACTCGGAAATAAGACTCTAATACAACGGCATCCATTCAAAAGGGCACTTTACCGCCGGGCGGCAGTGCGACAGATGCCGTTTTTTGACATTACTGCCGGGCGGCATTTCGACAGATGAGAGGTTATTTACGTCATGTCTGAAAGATAATAACTTAATTTGTAAACGTTATCACTTATCGCGTTTTAATTATTTCATGGTGTATGATTATGAAAATTTCTTAAGTAATAAGAACCAATATCTTAAGAGAATGGTAAACAGATTGGTAAGAACCTATGCAGAGCTCTCCTTCAAAACCAGCGATGTGTTGGCTATTCCATTACTTCATGGTGACTGCTTTCCATCAGGTGGCCCATCTAACATATTCGTAGGCTCAACTAAAAAAAAATCAAAATCAAAAACCACCAATCAAATTAAAATTATTAAGCAAATCGTCCAGTAGTTAACTGCTATATACATAGTTGTTAGACTACTTGACTATAGATGTTACGCAGTCTTGTATCAGACAATAACTTTTTCTTCAAAAATACTTAACAGTATTTTTAAATTAATAATTATAAGTTATTAGTAATAAATAATTTAAATAATTAGTATTAATTAGCAGCGATATGGACACTTTGTTTTATTTATAATTTCTTTTTGTTTATACTTTTTTGATAAGGTTTTATAAAAAAAATGTTTTACTTATATTTAATATTTTATTTTATATATAACTAATGTAAAAGATAATTGGTTTCTTATGTAAATAAATATAATAAACATAGCACATATTAAACATACAAAAAACTTCTAATTTACACTCATCAGTTTCCATTTTCAGATCAAGTAAGTGACAGCACCTATTTTGCCTATTAACAGGAGTATTAAGCGCTGGTGTGTTCTGGTCTGAAACGTATGCTAAAGGAGACGGACATTCTAACGTTGCCGGACGTCCCGATTTTGATGGGACGTCCCGAATTTTAACCCAAATTTAAATGTCCCTCACGGGGCCGTGGGCGAAGAGTCACACCGCCTTTGCTGTCCCGTTTTTATCTATGAAATCCCGCTTTTTTTCACTCAAAAAGTATCTAAATCCCGACTTGACAAAAGACACAGACCTTATTGTAGTTGATTACAGATTGCCATGGACTGCAGGTGCCATTTCTTATCAGTTGGACAGTATTCTCGTTTGCTAGTTCCATATTATAGAAAAAATCTATTTCTATAATTACCTACTTATTTATTTAAAATATTTAGAATATTTATCAAAGGTACACTTATATGTTACATAAAAAAAAAGATTATGGAAGTCAGCACACACGCCCTTTCAGCGGAATTTAATATATTTTAATACACTTTTAACAGTTTTTAAATAATATATTATTAACAAAACTAAAATTCTTCTAATAAACCTGTGACATATTTTATAAGCAAGAACTATTTCAAGTCAATCAAAAACACTCTGTACATAATTGCAATGTTGAATCTATTGAGCCAATAAAACCACTTGACTTGAGATTCCAAACAATAATAATGTTTAATTGATGGACAAAGTACCCAAAAGTCTACAATATTTACTTGTTAATAATTATGTCTATATGTCTGCTTCACAAATCTCCACTGCAAAATTATGATGGGATATACGTGACATTTTCCCCAGTTGCAGTAATACCATATTTAACCCAACAATCGTCATTGATAATTATACGATCTACATTTTTTCCGAGTAATTTTTATATTATAACAAACTCCTAGTTTCGTTACTATATTAAAAACAAAAAAATGTAACTTATATGATTTTAGACTAATATTATTGCGGAATTGTCACATTTTAATACTTAACGGGTACTCACGATATTCGGTTTTTGAATCCTTTTCAAATTCTTTTTGCCGATATTTCGACCCAGTTGCATGGATCGTGGTCACGGCGAAAAAGTTTCGACGTGACCACGATGTAGATATAAAATGTAACTTGTTTACAAAAACCTCTTCCAACTTATAAATATTTTTAACTCACAGATCCATGGGGACTTTTCACAATATAATTATGGTATCCCTAAAATTCGTGAAATTTTTCCGCATCCTAAGTACGAGTGTAAGGGTACCCTTATATTTCAGGCTAACTTTAACGAACTACTACCAGAAGAAAAATTGGCCAAGTGCAGGTCCACCTGATGGGTTCCGTACCAGTATCTGTAAAAAAAACGCGTGTCTACACCTTTTCATTTTTGGAAAACTCAGTAACACGCTGTCGCGTCTTTGATCGAGTAAAAAAACACGTTTGTTGTGTGGAAATCCCTATTACATAGATATTTATGTATTCTGTTTTTGTATTTGTTGTTATAGCAGCAATAGAAATACATCGTGAAAATTTGAATTTGTCTAACGATCACGATTCCTCAGATGCAGGCTGAAGACAGCCTGACGGAGTGCAGTTTTTTTTTTATAATACACGCTTACACGCTTTCTACACTCATAGACCCACAATAGGACATACCATGGACACACACAAGACGAATACACAAACACCCACCCAGAACATGAATCTAAACTCATCATTCGGATACCTGTCTGGCCGGGAATCGAACCCGGGACCCATTGCGCGTTTGACCGTTATGGTAACCGCTCCGCCACGTGGGTTGCCATCTTTAGTAATAGGGTTTATTCTTTGAGTACGGAACTTAAAAAAGTATCTATGCAACATTTTATAAGTATAGAATTCATAAAGCGACCATGAATATGACACCGGGTTCAATGAAATATTGTTTACAATAACAATGTCTAGATATTTTAACTGGCAATAGTAATAGTGACTATTTTCATAGGATTAATGATATTTAGTATATAAATTATTAAACAAATTATAAATATAATCAAATATTAATAATAATAAAAATAACAATAACATTTTTTGTAAAGAAGCAAGTTATAAATAAGTACCTTTGTTATAAACAAGTAAAACATATCTATATATTTAAACTTTATTATATTTCATGGCATTTCTTAAAAATGAAATATTTCGATTGTATTATAACAAAATTATTACAAACTACAACAAAATTTGAGATCATTACCACACGGTAATTAGTCATCGTAAGATATGCGCTTCAAATGACGCAATAGACAGAAGAAAAATCATATGCCAAAAGTTTTTGAATATACCTATTGTAGATAAATATGATAGTATTATTCTGTTAAATAGTTTTATAATGATGGAAACTGAATCCGCGGTGAAATATAAAATGCATATTATTTAAAATTTGGTACGCCATTGAAGTAACGTGTATTTCGACATTATTTTCGAGACTGAAACACTTTTAAGGTGTAACCAGTGTAGTTCGACCGGGGAAGTACCACCGTCACACCTATTTCTAGCGTGAAGCACTTATTGCGTTTCGATGGAAGGGTGTGGTTGCCGGCACACTTTCACATGAGGCGACCATCATAGTCATCGGGAGTAGCAACACATCTGTGATTGACTTCAGATGGAACCCATGTTCTGTATGAAGTTGATTACAGATGGGTTGATACTATTAAGACTAAGATAGACGCTTCAAATGAAAGTGAACAGGCATGAGGCGTGGCGCAGCGGTTACCATACCGGTTTGACGCGCAATGGGTTCCGGGTTCGATTCCTGGCCAGACAGAATTATGAGTTTAGATTCATGTTGTGGGTCTGAGTGTTTGTGTATTCGTCTTGTGTGTTTTCATGGTACCCACGACACAGAAGAAAATCCTAGTGTGGGGCTATGAGTGTAGAAAGCGTGTGCATGTGTTTTTTTATACTACTTCCCAAGAACTTCTTCACGCTAGTAATATGTGTGACGGTGATATGTTTCGTCGAACCACACTCGTTCTAGCACCTTGCAAATATATAAGTATAAAACATTAATGCCAATTCTTGTCACAATACAATTTCAATTCCAATAATTTCACTTGTTTGAAAACTGTCGAGTTTTTGATCTAACTATATTCGAATTCGTATTGATATTATACAGATTATGAGGACGTTAACCTCAAAACTGATTTTTTTATATTTCTGATATACACTCTGAAATGATTAATACACGTGGCCGATAAAAATAAGATGAAAAGTATGATGAGCGAGTTCATTATACTAAATTACTTCCCACGATCAAAACTCTGCAAATCTGAAATGTGGGAATCTATTTTTGTCGTCATTCATTGGGCACTGCTTTATCAGAAATTCATAACGTATCTCATATGACAATCTTGTATCACACATCATTAATTAAGTAGGTATGCGCAAATGTGATATGCTCTTACACCGCGGAATTTTGTTTACCATTTGCTCTTAGTCTGACATACTTCAAACAATGAGTTGACGTATTTAAGTAACGTTAGCTAAAACTATTATGAGCAGTAAAACTTGAGCTCTCCATTAGTAGGTCCATGGTTTAATTCCCAGGCATGCACCTCTGATTATTCGTATATCATATAAATATCAGAAATATTATCACTGCTTCATAGTGAAGGAAAACATCGCGAGGAAACATACACACATGAGAGGTCTTTAAAAAAAAGTTATCAAAGGTGTGTGAAGCCTACTTTGCACTTGGCCGGCATGGTGGACTATGGTCTGAGTTCCTCTCTCATTTCAAGATAGTAGAACCAGTGTAGTTTGACCAGGAAAGTACCATCACCACACCTATTTCTATTGCACTTGGCCGGCGAGATGGACTATGGTCTATGGGTTCCTCTCTCATTTTGAGGTGGTAGAGCCAGTGTAGTTCGACCGGGGAAGTACCTTCGCCAAACCTTTTTCTAGCGTGAAGCATTTCTTGCGTGTCGATGGAAGGGTGTGGTTGCCGGCACACTTTTAAATGAGGCGACCGTCATAGTCCTCGGGAGTAGCAACGCATCTGTGATGGACTTCAGATGGAACCCATGTTCTGTATGAAGTTGATTACAGATGTCCATGGGCGGCAGTGACCACCTACCAGACTGGACCAGTGGACTGTATGCTCGTTCGCTACTTCAGTCAGATAAAAAAAATCAGAGAGAAGACCTGTGCCCAGCAGTGGGACAATAATGGGTTGACGACAAAGCTATTAAAATGGGTAACCCGAATATAGTAGCTTATATACATTATATTACATGGCTGAATAAAAGATTACAATAGTTATAAATATCGACCAGATGAGGTGCATGCCTTGAATGCAAACACGACTACATTCTATTGGCCTGTATTTATAGCCCGAAGTATCAAGGAATACAAAACAATGTATACAGCGTTGTATGGTCATGAGGAGTGTGTATTCCCAGATGCCGTCATTTTATTTTTGGCTGCAATACCCGCCTTATTAATGCTGGCAGACTACCAAGCCGTAGTACTAAGAATTTACTTTGAATATATTCACGTTATGATATGATAGAAGACTTTTCCTTAAACATTCCTTACAGTGGCCAGTAAGTCTGGTGTCTGACTAGGTTATACATCAGGCTTTGAAATATAGTAATATTATTTTAATTTATAAATTGGATAAAGCTGATTTTCCCGTAGAATAGAAATAGCAAACAAATATGCTTAACTGATAGTACGTTATCACTGCCACCCATCAACAACAGTATTTAACTTTAGATAGAGATAAGAATAGATAGGTTACAACAACTGTCACACCATAACAAAGTAATGCGTAACACTATTATTACAATCAGGAATACTTTTGGCGGTAATGCCTCCAGAGCAGCACTAGAAACGGCTTCATCAACTCCAGCTTATTTTATCACTACATAGTATAAAACAAAGTCGCTTCCCGCTGTCTGTCCCTATGAATGCTTAGATCTTTAAAACTACGCTACGGATTTTAATGCAGGTTGTTTTAATAAATAGAGTGAGATTTAAGCGGAAGGTTTTTATGTATAGTACATGGATAATATAGTGGAGGAACACTGATAATTCTAGATTTTTGATTTTTAGTCAGAACGAAGTTCGCTGGGTCAACTAGTGGGAAATATTCCTGAGTTACGTTCAATAATGAAAGCCACGTCTTCTTTTATACTGTGTGATAAGAATAGACTTTTATGATACTACTAATTTAACCCTCGGGAGTAGAAACGCATCTGCAAAAATCTCATGTAAAAACACGTCCTATTCATAATAATTTCAAATGGCTGTGTCCACGTAACATACATTTCATTACAAAAAATATTCAGTAATTGATGTCATAAGAATTTGATAGTGATAATAAATGTTACGATAAAGCATGTATTTCTAAAAATCCTTCATATTGTTTTTAAAGAGGTTTAAAGTATACCAATTATAAAATTTGATGATTATTGGAGATTTTTTTTTCATTTTTTTAAAAGTATACATACCTGTCTACAGAATAATAAAAATTGAGCCATCTGTATAAAACTTTATATTGGGTAACTAAACTTCGAAGTTTAATGAACTGTACGTACCTAACAATATAATGATACTTATATGGCTTATCTTCAATATATGCTCCCAAATATACATACGGATATCATTCCATATAAACATGTTCTATATATGAGTATTTTTTCTACAATAGGAATTGTTTTCTCGTCAAAATATTAAAATTTTATTTTGACATTTTATAGCTAATAAACTAAACAATAGAATAGTTGAACACTTTAACCTCTGAAACTGTTTTGCGACCCGACAAAAAACAGTTAGAATTTAACTGTTAGACTTATAGGTCATTCTGAAGTCAGGTGAAAAACTAAGAGACAATACGGAAATATTTTTCTTTTTTCTCAAATTAAAAAAAGCGAAAAATGAAAGCGATTATTTTATTCTTTACAGTCTTAAATATCAGTCCTAAATGTATACCCAAATATATTGTTAATATACTTTAACGATTATGATTAAAACGCTTACAACATTTTTTTTATTCTATACCCATCCTCAAGAAAAGTTATGCACATACATAGATAGGCACATGAGAAAGTTCTTAGCAGATTGAAATGTTTCAAGATCATAAGTTTCCTGCTACGTTTAAAATTAGTCCTATATTATTTCAACAAGGTCAATGTTATTCAAATGCTATTTAGTATTTATTATTGTAATAAAGATAAGTACATTTATGTTTATTAAGCAACATGAACAATGTGGGTCATCTAACTCTACCAAGGAAAATGTTTTTTATAGCCCCACACTAGGATTTTCTCCCGTATCGAGGGTACCATGGACGCACACAAGACGAATACACAAACACCCAGACCCAGAACATGGATCTAAACTCATCATTCAGATACCTGTCTGGCCAGGGATCACACCCGAGACTCATTGCCCGTCAGACCGGTGTAGTAACCGCTGCGCCACGCGGGTTGTCGAAGGAAAATGGTTCAAAATAAGTATGTGGGAACGTAAACCAGCAGAATATTGCTAGTAGTAATAGAGGAAACTAGGATTTACAGGAAACTCATTGGAAAACATGTGTCATAGTTTACAGATAGCACCAAACCACTGCGCCGTTAGGCAGTTACAAGCTAGCGACTGCACGGGTCGGTCGCGTCACAATCGGGGATACACGCGCACTTTCTACGTGAAAGTTAACTGCATTAAATAAACTGCGAGTGTTGTGATCCGATCCGTTGAAATGTAAGAGATTTTAATTTATGACTACAAAACTACTGTATGGCGTCCGCCGTTTATGGTCGATCGATAGTTTCCGCTGCGGCATTTCATGTGTTTGCCAGTCAGGTTGCGTTAGTTTAAGTGAAAATTACGAAGAATTGTTTGGGTTTACGTATTTTGGATTTTTATATTTGTTGAAATAATTACCGGATTGGTATGTAAAATCAAATCAGTTTATTTGTAAATGAGGTAATGTGGTTAACGTTAATTGTTATACATTTTTGTTCAATCGCTTTTTAGCCATTGAGTGACTTACAAATAGTAATTGTTCCTGTCATAATTATTGTTCCATGCTACTTCCACTTTCTTTGCTAACAAGGGTTTTATCCGAATTTTATATATTATTTTTTACAATGACAAAGTTCAATTATTTACTCACAATTAAATACCTTGCGTACCTTACGCAGGGGACAACAAAGGGAACAAGGGTAACTTTAACTTACAACCACATTAATATTTTGTTTTTATATCTTCTTTAGATTAAATTGTTTCATTAGTTTATGTGCACTTGCAGACATTAATAAGAAACCTCTAACGAAACTATAATATTATCTATACTAAAACACTAATTTATTTTAAAACATTACACTACAGATAGGACTTTACTGATAATAAATTAACTCTAGGTATTTGTATATAAATTAATTAAACATATTTACAATTCCAATTATTTAAGGTCCGTATTTAATAGAAGCACGAATAAGTATTTGGAACAATCAATGTGGTATATTTATTGACGTCATGCAACGCTTTAATGAATCAGCGAAGAAATAAAAATTGAAAGCGCATCAATATTAAATTGGAACATACGTCAATCGAATGTGTAGTTGCTTGTCGATATTTCAGTGTTTATTTTTTGTGTAGATACATCTTGATGCAGATGAAACTTGTTGTATTTCAAAAAATATAATTGTAAGTTATACACATAAAATCAATACTAATCATAGAATAGTTTCATGGAATTTCATTTTTTTATGTAATATTGATTTTTATTTCAATATTTGCACCTATGAACAATTTAAAAATATATAATATATTTTTAAATTGTTTATATGAGAAGAAAAAATATTTACAAAAGTTACATATATAAAAATGAAAAAAACAAGAACATATAAACAAAAACATTGCCATAAAAAATATTGTTAAAATTATTGTTTTTAATTTAAAATTTAATAGTATAGTACACTATTAGTAATTTATATTTTTTTTTATTATCATTAAATTATATTATTTTTTACTCTGTTCTGCTTTCCTGCATCGATATATACTGCATTCATAACCTTTTAAATAAATAAAAACATACAGAACCCTTTTAATTTAGCCCAAAATTTTAAATGATGCTTGAATTGAAGGTTTCATAGTCCTTGGACAACAATCGGTGGCACTCTTGACCCCAGACCAATTTTGGACCCATTCAATTCAACGTTAAATAAACAATATCACTAAATAATTTAAAAGCAAATACATTAATTATCATCTTTTATTAAACTTAGAAAGACCTCTAAGGCTGATAGATTTGTGAATGAATTGATTACATACTTCAACGATTTTTAAATTAAAAGATATGAAGAATTTATCTATAAGAAATTTATCTATTGAACAATACATACATCATTTTATTTTATAAAAGTGATTACTATTTCATTTTAATTAATGCAATTCTTATTCACTTATTGTTATGTTCAAATCGATTGCTTCGAGCAATATAAGTAGTTACTTTGAAGAATTGATTCTCTAATCGTATTACATATTATGTGAAAACACTTAAAGAAGCAAATAAGAAATATAACTATTAATTTCTAAAATATTTTCATCAATTTTATTTTTTAAATCATTACTTCCTATCTTCGTTCTACTTTCAGTATATTAATAAATCATAAGATGCATGCCACCAACATCGTAATCATAGGTTAATTGTTTAAAACTAGTCTATTTATAGATTTTCTCAGTATATATATACTGGGAAAACTAGAACTATGATGTTTATTGTTAAAATATCGGTTAAGTAACTCTACTTGAACTTTCATTATATACCACTGGTCGCTCTACGTATCAATCCATCCAGCTGTCAGCCTTTTGAGGTCCACTGCTGAGCGTAGGCCTCCCCTAAATAAGGCCGACAATAAGACTCTAACCGGTCTGTGCCCTCTGAATCAAATGGTTTCCCGCTGTCTTCTTCAGTTCATCGGTCCACCTGGTAAGGAAGCGACATGTTCCCCTTTTGCCTAAACGTGGTCGCCACTCGAGTACCTTTCTTCCCCATCAGTTATCGGTCCTTCGAGCGATGTGGTCGGCCCACTGCCAATCTCGTAAAGCACGTAGGAATCATGTTCTGTCTTGTTCCTATTGTGCACACCCCAGTAGACTCGCTCTATATTTTATTGTTACTCTGAGCATCTACTGCAGTCACAACAAATTTGAACAACGAACAATGACTCTGCGTATGAATTGTCTTTCTAGGTCAAAACAATATTGGATGTATGATTGTAACGGTAATTAAAATGGTTTGTTTTGTCTGGATTCGTGTGACAATAATTAACTTTAAAAGCCAAATCTTGTAGTTTGAATCTATTGTATAAAGGGAAACATCGTAAGGATACGTAAATGCCCAACAGGTTTAAAAAGGGTTCTCTAAAATTTTTAATACCAATTGTAATGTAATGTAACCTCGCTCAGCCTGTGAAGAGACACTTTCTCAGCAGAGATATAATACTTGGTGACGGTTCGTAGTAATTATAAGATAATTCGTATTTTATTTACAAAGTAACATGCGTTTTACGGGTATAAAAACACACGAATTGAGTGAAACAAATAATGTAGAGTACGTGTACCTAGATTTCCGCAAATAACCGCTCATTTCAAAATATATAAATTTTAAGTTAGAGATACAGTCTCCCCAAATAAAGGTCTGAAATTCAAATATTGGTGCTCTTTATAAACTACGAAACTTATATGTATTTTCTTTATATAATTGTTATGTTTCGCATTTGCATTATTTTCGGATTAAACTGCGTCCGAAGGAGGGCGTTGTTTTTTTTTTAAATTTAATAATAAAACATGATATAGGGTACGTAGGGTTTAATTGTTAAATTTGGAATTATTATCGGTTTCTTTAACATATTTTCATTATTATAATCAACGGGTACTCACGATATGCGGTTTTTGAAGGTTCTTTAAGAAGTCAAAAACCGCATATCGTGAGTACCCGTTGATTATTAAAATGTATCAATTCCGCGATAATACTAGTCTAAAATCATATTTTCATTATTTTGACATCATTCACGAATTAAATTTATCAAAAACATTGTTTTATGGTTAACTTCGCTCTTTGACTTTCCTGTAAATTGTACGTTTTAGAGTTGTCTTATTATTTAATCTAAGCAACGATATGTGCAATTTATATTTACAATGCATATAAATGCATTTTTTAAAGCTTGATAGACGTCAAGGTTTCAGTTATGTCATCTGACATTCCACTTAAACTTTGTTAGACACGAATAAATCTATTACTTGACCACAACAATTAGGCGCATAAAACAAAAGTGGTTCAATACCCTCATCTCACTTCTTACCCCGCGCATCCCCTAGTGACATGCAGTCGGGTATCGTCTAGGTGTTTACGTTAGCCAGCACGTGTTTAATGTTATTTCGTTATAATGTTAGTTTAATGTGTGATTGTTGAATTTTTAAAGTTATTATTAAATTAGTTGATTATTCGTCAATAAACTTCAAAATGGGTAGGAAAAAGACTATTCGTGGAGGAGAAAGGACTCTTACATTCAAAATATGCCTTTTTTTTAACAAGAGAAGCGTATTGGGCTCAGTACTCCTGTTTCCAAAGTCCAAAATCGAATGTGTGCTGCAACAGGCATCAGTCTCTTACACACATAAAAAAAAAGAAATAAAATATTCCATGTCTGCGAATATATTAAACACATGAAAGTGCTTTAATAAGTACTCGACTATTGAAAAAATACATCACTATGGTGTATGTTTTAATAATGTTATACCTACATACTTTTGGTATTTGGTAATAGAATATACTTCGTATCGGGATGGGCAATCCCTAGTTCTAATGACGTTTCAACTGTCGTGCGCCTAATTATTTTGGTCGAGTAGTACAATTAAACTATATTTTAAGGCAGATTGGAAAGCTGGCATTTATATTTTGTTCGCTAACGTACAATATAATAATGTAATGGTTTAAAATATTTTCAATTTATTTAATGATTTATTATTTATCATAAGAAGAAACATATTTTAGTTGAATGTATAAGACATAATAAATTTATGGGCAAATATTTGTTTTAAGATAAAATATTACCGGGAGAACCATAGGGCCGTTCAAGTATTACGTAAACACTATTGGGAGGTAGGATCAGAATAGGGTTACGATATCGGTACAGTAAGAGGCGACTAAAAGGGGCTTCCGGTGTCGCGGGAGACTAGAGTGGGAGTGGGAGCTCCAATCGTTCGGTCAGGCGAGAAGGAACCCTACGTCGCTCAAACGGCCTCGGATACCTTTGGAAGGTTGCCCCTACGAGAATAAAAAGGCTATACAATTAAATATGTTTTATTTTATGTAAAATGTAAAAAAGTGTTATCCTGCGGTAACTAATGCCCAGACTCAGACACACATCAACCGTGAGAGACCAGGAAAATAATATTTAGTGGTGTTACCGTACATTTAAATACGTTCTAAATAAACAAATCTACGTACAAGCAGGAAATAGCGAGCAGTATAAAAATATGTAATAATAAAAGCCCACTAAAAATAAGAATACGTTCAATTAGATTTATGAGAAAAACATATAACTCCTTAATTTAAAATCTAATATTAACAACCAGTTCATTACAAGATACTTAGTATTATAAATATAATATAAAACAAGACAACCAGCTTTTTACAAGAATTGAAGAGTTTAAATTATTTCTAAGTGAATTACTTAAGTGGGAAAAACTGACTGGTTTTTTGTATTGATCTGATTTTGCAAAGTTAAATTTCAAACAGAAAAGAAGTACTGAACGGTAATATATATTTGGAATAAATGTTATAAATATACATAATTAAGGAAAATAAACATTCATTATTTACGTTACTAACAATGTCAATCATTTGCGACTTTGTATAAGTTTTCAAATAATTTCAAAAAATCATGCAAATAAATAAAATACATGTAGGTAAGCTTTGTAGTTTAAAAAGACTGTTTTTGAATTACGTATATTGTCAAAACTAAATGTTTATTGTACCGAAATTAAGAAATATTTATGTTACACTTCGGTAAATATGAAGTATTTTTGGTTTTACAGTATAATCTAAACTACTGCGACTTGACATTAACCCACAAATGCTATATGAAAAACGCATTATAGTTTTAGAACGGAACGACTAATAATAAGTTGTTAGATATAATGATAAATTAAATGATCCAAAAATATTTTAAGCATAAATTAAGAAAATTATCAAGACATTTTAACATGAAATATATCTTTAAAATAATAATGTACAATTGTAAAAAAATAATGAGATAAATAAGTACAAAATCCTTTTGAAAAATAATCATCTTAAATTGAATAACGCTTTCTGCACTCAAAACTAAGATTTTTTCCTGTGTCGTGTATACCATGGCCACATATAAAGACGCGAGTATAAACACCTAGACCCATAAACCAAATCTAAATTTATTATTTAGATGTCTGCCTGACCGGGAAAAAACTCGAACACACTGTATCTCAGAAATATGGTGATGCTGATCACTGAAATCTTGATTGCCAAAATTACGTCGCTCTTACTTACATAATAAATAAATAGTAGTTCTATGGCAGGTAATAATACATGTATCAGATTTTTATATAAAGTAAGTACCAAATAAAGGTCATATGATCGTGAATGTAGGGTATAGTAAAGTATAGATCCGAATTATTGAAACAGAAGCCTGAAAATATCGAAAGACTTATACTACATCTCATAGAAAAGTAAATATGTATAAACAAATCATAAAAATGTTTGTAGAAAAATCGTAGAACATTTTTTTTTTGTTCTCGAGGGGGAAACCTTCAAAAGGTACCCGACGTCGTGGGAGCGACGCAGAGTTATGTAGGATTTTTACCGCACTAAAACCCCCCCGGTGGCCGTCCTCGGCGCTAAAAAGGTGGACTCCGGGATCTCGAAACAACTTCAGCCGGAATCCTCCGAGCGCGTAGCCCCATCCGGCCCCTCTAGGAGCGGCGGCTGGGCCCACCGCTCCGTCTAGTCTTTACGACGGTATGCAAACACACATACCGCCGTCCTTCCCGGGATTGCCTGACCGAACGTTCGAGCTCCCACTCTAACCGTCTGCAACCCCGGAAGCCCCTTTTAGTCGCCTCTTACGACAGGCAGGGGATTCTGATCCCGGAACTACAGGGACGAGAATCGTAGAACATACTTGCCCCATTATTTTATTATAATACTTGTATTTTGATTTGATAAAAAAAGATCTAATGTAACACAACTTAAATTTGGCATCATTATAATATTAAACCTGTAATTATTATAATATTTTAAATAATATTATGACAAAAAAATACGGGCAAAGACAAGACTCTCGAAATTAAATGTTTTTTTTTGTATAGGCCTACGGGGGCACTTACAAATTGTCAGTTACACATTTTTTTTACACTACAATCGAAACTAATAATATTTAACCCCTATCGCTGTATATCCGTAGAATATGAAACGCCTGGAATGAAAGTCCTAAATAAAGTAGCGACCTAAAGCTAGTAAGACTAGGCGGTCTACTATACCGGTTGCTAGGTCAATGTTTATAAATAACCAGTCTGATGTCAGTGACTTCGAAATTCATACTACTTACGTTTAAAATGTCAACATATGAACCGGGTTTTACTTTTGCGTGATTATTATGACACATTTTTACATAGTAGTCCCAGTGCTGTGTGTAATATGACCAGGGCCGTCTTTTACTTATAAGTGGTCCTAGGCGCGTAAGGATAATGACCATAATAAAGCATTATCGTTTGTTATTTAAGCTTGGGTAGTTCGCGAACAACCTAGTTCGGAAGAGTCCTCTTTAGAGTTCACAGAGCCGAGAACTAGTATCTTCCGTGGTCAAGGAACACTTTCGTTACTTGACGACCTTTTTTTCGTTAATTGAGTAAGAACTAGAACCGATTGCAGGGCCGGGCACGTGCCCGTTGTGCATAAGAGGGTCCTTTTTTTTTTTTTTTTGTTTTCGAGGGGGAAACCTTCCAAAGGTACCCGACGCCGTGGGAGCGACGCAGGGTTATGTGGGATTTTTACCGCACTAAAACCCCCCCGGTGGCCGTCCTCGGCGCTGAAAAGGAGGACTCCGGGATCTCGAAACGACTTCAACCGGAATCCTCCGAGCGCGCTGCCCCATCGGGCTCCTCCCAGATGGGCGGCTGGGCCCACCGCTCCGTCTGGTCTTTACGACGGTATGCGACCACACATACCGCCGTCCTTCCCGGGATTGCCTGACCGAACGGTTCGAGCTCCCACTCTAGCCGTCTGCAACCCCGGAAGCCCCTTTTAGTCGCCTCTTACGACAGGCAGGGGATACCGTAGCCCTATTCTGACCCCGAGGCTACAGGGACGCATAAGAGGGTCCTGAATATGAATGTGCCTGTTGTTGTCAATTCGTTACTGTCTCAGAGCTGGACATGGATATTTCATGGCCGTTGTACTGTCCAATATTGGAAAATCTCGTTGTCTTTCGTCCCGCTATTTTTTATAAGAATAAAGTAGCTGACGAGCATGTTATCCACTGATGCTGAGATTAACTGCCGTTAATTTCTATCTGTAAGCAATTTAATAAAGATACTCGATAATCTTAAGTTAATCGCAGATGTATTGCTACTCCCGAGTACCAAAATATTGTAGTCACCTCATAGAAAACGTAAACCTGTAATCACACCCTCCCACCGAAACGCATGAAACGCTACTGTGTCGGTGGTACCGTCAAATCATAAAAGTTGTACCATCTTCTTAAATGTTGTAAACAGTAACCTTATTTTGTCCGCCCATCATTGTTCCACTGTTGGGCCGGGGTCTCCTTTTTTTAGAATTGATAAGTTATTCTTAGATTGCATGAACCTCATCGCGTCAAATTTAGATGCGCATTTTAACCACGAGATTGTTGATAATATTGTCTACCACTGGGTTCACCAATTAAACAACTAAGTAATACTTAAAGCGAAACAAATAACTTATGTTCATACTTCTACAAAAAAGTAAAATTAAAAGAAGCGCCAGTCTTTTTTCGCTTGTAGTGTAACTACATATTTATCATGTAATATCAGTATTCGTTATATTTTTATCTAAAATGATAGATACTTACTTCTATGTAGATATGCGTGAGGCGATATTTATCTTTGGAATTGAATTTGTGAATTTTGAAAAACAATTCAAATTAATAATACCTACATTTTTGTGATCATTATTATGAACCGAAAATGTATGTTACAATAAAGACCAGAAAATAACCGAAATAATGAAACGGTAAAATCCACTAATTTTTAAATATAATTTAATAGTAACATTAGCATTGTACTTAACCTTGATTTGTATCGACATACATCGCGATATCATAACAGTCATTGATAAGCGCGTGTGTATATTGGCGGCTTCCAACGGTTTATGATTATACGAATCTGTGCACGGACGGGGACAAAGTTTCTATAGTGCATGTTAGTCTGATGAGACATATTTTGAACCCCTTTTAATTAATATTGCAAAGTAACCTTACTGAGTGGTACCAATGTAGTTCGACCGAGGAGGTACGACCGCTTCACCTATTTCTAACGTGAAACATTTCTTACATTTCGATAGAAGGATGTGCGTCCTCAGGAGTAGCTAGGCATTTTTAATCGACTTCAGATAGAACCCATGTTCTGTATGAAGATTCGTACAGGGTGGCATTGACCACTTACCATCAGGTGGACTGCATGCTCGTTTGCTACTTCCATCAGATAAAAAAATCCAAGATTGCAATGCACTTTCGGATTCACCAATTCAATAAAAATCCAACGCGGTACGTCCGTTGCTACTCTTCTCGCGTTGCTTCTGTGAGTGTTGGTAGACGTCGGTCCGAAACATCGCGGACCGTGAAAAACTATTATAATATTGCGTACCATTTGGCAGACTTCATATCAAATTCATTGTCCTTGTAGCTTTAAATGTCCGCGTACTGGCTTTAAATATATATGACAAAAATTCTTCCTCATCCTGAGGTCCATACATGGAACGATAATGGTTTAATTAGCAGCATATTAGTACATGTATATAATTGTGATAGATAAATAGCGAAAGGTAATTAAGTAGCAATTTATGAAGATAATAAATAGACGAAGTTGTTTATAATTATATTTTTTTATTTACAGATTGATGCAGCGCAGTTTGATGCAAAACGTATAACTGAGTTGGAAAATTCTGCCACCTTGCGTAAACGAATGAAAAACTCAGTAACTAAAACGTATATGTAATTAAAAACTAGTTCAGTTCTTCAATGAGTAACTAAAGATATCATAACCTAAGGATTACTCATTTATAAGTCAAGATGACACCAGGAGTAGCAGATGATTGTATGGGGCTCGGCAACAATAATGTCGTCCCTCTTTTGACTCGGAAGACAGTGCAATTGGAGTTCAAGAACATAACTTGTTCTGTTAATACCTTCAGCATCAGCAAACTGCGGTTTGGTAAGTATTATTATTATTATTATTTTATCTGATTGAAGTAGCAAACGACCATGCAGTCCACCTGATGGTAAGTGGCCACTGCCGCCCATGAACATCCGTAATTAACTTCATACAGAACATGGGTTCCATCTGAAGTCAATCACGGATGCGTTGCTACTCCCGAGGACTATGTTGGTCGCCTCGGGTGAAAGTGTGCCGGCAACCACACCCTTCTATCGAAACGCAAGAAATGCTTCACGCTAGAAATAGGTGTGGCGGTGGTACTTCCCCGGTCGAACTACACTGGTTCTACCACCTTGATAATCGTATTTTTCGATATCTTATCTTATTAATATTATAGATTTAGACGTTCGTAAGGGTGTATGTCGTCGCTTAAGTTCTAAAATCGCGTTACTCAAAAAATGCCCATTTTGAGTTAATGAAATAATGGTATCTCAAAATAATATAGAAACATGTCACATTTTCATAAAAAATATTATTTAATATGAGTATAATAATATTATAAACGCAATATATTAATTATTTGGTAGTTGTAGAATTTAAAATAACTATTTGAAACAGTATATTTGCTCTCCTGAAAAGTTGCTAAATTTGCGATCCGCGGTGTTAGAACTTAAGCGACGATATATCTTTGTTACTCTTTCACGCAAAACCAAAAGATCGCATTGCGTTGAAATTTGGCTTTAGTTTTAATATATTTCTTAATATTCTCTCGTCAACCCATTATTGTCCCACTGCTGGGCACGGGTCTTCTCTCAGAATGAGAGAGTTTAGGCCATATTCCACCGCGCTGGCCAAGTGCGAATTGGTGGACTTCACACACCTCCGAGAACTTTTTTTTTTAAGTACCTACTCTCGGGTTTGTAGGTTCCCTCACGATGTTTTCCTTCACCGAAAAGCAGTGATAATTAATTTCTAATACGCACATGAATCAGTGGTGCGTGCCTGGATTTGAACCTCGGACCTCCCGATCGAGAGGGCAAGTTTCAACCATTAGGCTATCACTGCTCTATTTTTTAATATTATGAAATATTAATATCAGTCTTTGACGTAAAATTGATTCGTATACTATGACGGCAAATAGCATGACGAACTCATACCGTCATCCCTTTTTCCGCTCCCGCTGTTTACTTCCATATAGTGACGCAACTCACTCGCTCGAGTTAAATTCGTACGCGATTGAAAAACACGCACAAATACACTCGAGTTAC
The DNA here is from genome assembly GCA_949699795.1 of Spicauda simplicius. Taxonomy (NCBI): domain Eukaryota; kingdom Metazoa; phylum Arthropoda; class Insecta; order Lepidoptera; family Hesperiidae; genus Spicauda; species Spicauda simplicius. Next base: position 13,448,197 of record OX453066.1, on the reverse strand, counting down.
CGAGTCAATTCGAAGTACCTCATCAACTCGACGTACCGAGTTGATCTTTTGTTGTCACTAAATGACCCTTAACTACTCTATTTTTATCTATGTTGTACAAGGCGTTTTTACCAACCAAAATTCTAGTAGTAGATATTACAAGTATTATACAAGGCGTTTATTCATAAACGTGTTACTAAAAATTCTCATTGCAAACTTGTAACTCGATTGGGATTGAGTGATGCGAAAACTCGAGTCTAACTCGAGTGATGTAGTAAATATACTCGAGTGACTCGAGTCATAAAATTTTATTCGAGTCGCATGTCTACTTCTATATGTATTTCCTGAGTTAGTGTGTAAATGTAAATGGATATTGCATCTGCGTGCAAATGGATGTTTGATAATCGAATTTCTGTTATTTTATTTCGCAATATATTTAATAATTGATTCATTTAATATATATTAATTTAACCATTACTTACTATATTTTACATCTAACGGCCACTTTCATTAAAGATATTACAACAGTTATGGGCGAAGTGACGGTTTTTACACTCACATTCCCTAGATTATACATATATAGGCTTCTATGTACTACAGGCACATATAAAGACGATTCAACAAAACCCGACCAGGGAAAATAATTAATTCATAATCCCAATTCAGTCAGGAATCAAACCCGGAAAACGTATCAAACCGATCATACGACCTGTATGACCTTAATATAAAAACTGTTGTTTAAGTAGCGATAACCTTATGATATGAATTTCGGGATTAAATATATACGTCTACATGTATTATGTAATAATAATGAAGGAAAACGTCAAACGAACGTGCAGCCTGGTCTAAGTATTTTTTGAATTGAAAAATGGCAAATGAGAATGAGCATCTGATAGTAAATGATAACTGCCACCCGCGACATCTACTCGTATAAACAACGCCAAATATAATCAAAGTCCTACGTGTGCTTGACTTTAAATGCATTTCCACCAGTAAGGAATAAATTGGATCTTTTTTCATTATAATATTATTATCTCTTGTTAACCGACTTCCCAAAGAAAAGAGGTTACCTATTCGCCACGTATTTTTTTTAAACATATTCTTCGTTTTTTAAGAGTGGTTCCAGCCTAATGGTTCAAACTGGCCCTCTCGATCGGGAGGTTCGAGGTTCAAATCCAAGAACGTACCACTGATTTGTCTAAAATTATGTGCGTATTAGAAATCAATTATCACTGCTTTTCGGTGAAGGAATACATCGTGAGGAAACCTACACTTCCGAAAGATCTTTTAAAAAACGTTCTCGGAGCTTTGTGTGAAATCCACCAATTCGCGCTTTGCCAGCACGGTGGACTATGGCCTATAACTCTCTCATTCTGAGAAGACCCGTGCCCAGCAGTGGGACAATTATTAATGGGTTGAGGACAAATTGTTTTTTCAACGTTTTAAATCACTAACTAAGCGCATTAGAAATAGGTGTGATGGTGGTGTCTCAGGAGACAAACCCAGCCGATTTTTATAAACCTTTACCACACATGCTTTTGCCAGAGAACAATATTACCATTCAGCACTTAGTCTTTGCAGCAGTTTTAGAGCAGTGATAGCCTAATGGTTGAAACTTGCCCTCTCAATTGTGAGGTCTGAAGTTCAAACCCAGGCACGCACCACTGATCATAATTATCACTGCTTTTCGGTGAAGGAAAATATCGTGAGCAAACCGACACACCCGAGAGTTCATTAAAAAAAAGTTCTCGGAGATGTGTGAAGTCCACCAATTCGCACTTGGCCAGCGTGGTGGCCTATGGCCTAAAACACTCTCCTTCTGAGAGAAGACCCGTGCCCAGCTGTGTGACAATAATGGGTTGTACCCCCTCTCCACCCACTTAGTTTTTGAACTAATATTTAAAACTAACGTAAATATGTGTTAAATCATATAATTATATCGAACAATACTAACAAAGTTCTAATTAAGTAAAATTGAATTTTATAAATTACTTATCAAAATTTATGAAACATGACCACATTTTTTTACTAGTTTTATTATATCATAGGTTTATTATGACTATTTTATAACAGTCAAATAACACATTTAAGTATGGGAATATTATAATTTCAGATAAGATTATTTTAATACTGTGTTCATTAAATAAAAAACACCGGAAAATATCCCAATTATAAAAATAATAGCATAAAGTCAAAGTTCACTAATTGATTACAACCATGTTTCCCACTGCTGAGTGTGGGTCTTCCTCATTATTTTGAAAAGCATGGAACGTACATCTCCACGTCGATCCAGCACTGATTGTTAAGGTGAATTCTAGATACTAGCTAAGTCGTTATAGTAAAAATAGTTATCGTTATGGTAAAAATAGTTGTCGTACAAATAAGCAACAAAGCCTCCGACAAGTTTCAACGATTAGGTACATCACTATACCTTTTTCTTTATTTTCGAGGGGGAAACCTTCAAAAGGTACCCAAAACATGAGAACAACGCTGGGTTATGTGGGATTTAACCTCAATAAAATCCCCCTGGTGGCGCTCCTCAGCGCTATAAAGAGGACTCTGGGATCTCAAAACGACCTCAACCGGAGTCCTCCGAGCGCAATGCCCCTTTTGGGCGCTTCCCCGGTGACCGATTGATGCTCACCGTGTCTCTCAGTGTATACGACGGCTGCAGCCACTCATGCCATCGTCCTTCGCGGGGTCACTTAGCTGGACGCTCCGAGCTCTTACCGCCCGCAACCCCAGAAACTCCTTTTAGTCGCCTCTTACGACATGCAGAGGATACCGTAGCCCTATTCTGATCCTGGAACTACAGGGACAACATGACTATACCTACTTAACGAATGTTGTCATTTGAGCATTCGCAAATACGAATATCCGGATGTGAAGGCGAATGTAGCTTTTTTTCACTTTTTGGTGTAGGGCAGTGGTTCCCAACCGGTGGTTCGCGGACCACTGATGGTTCCTGGAAGCACCTGAAGTGGTCCGAGAAGTCATCAAAAAAATATTGTAATATAAGATGATAACTTCTTATATTACAATATTTTTTTGACAATGACAGTTAAGTAGCGGGCAGCCGTGCCTGAACCAAGGATCAGGAATTAGTAAAGAGTATACAGGAAGCGCATTAAAGATTGTTTGCTTTGAACAATAATGTACGCGTGATTTATTAAAAAAAAAACATATTTATTTTTATCTTTAATAACACCCTCATACCGGTGGTCCATGGGTCGACAAATATTTTGCCAAATGGTCCTTCGTCACCAAAAGGTTGGGAACCACTGGTGTAGAGAGGCCGCAGGATCTAGATTTGGCGACCTTTTTTTTTGATTGACTAATTGCAGTTCAGTTTTACTTTGATCTAGATTTGGCGACCTATTTTGCAAAACGCTGAAGTTAAATATTCGCAAAAAAATCGCATAATTTTTGCGAATGCGGATGTGTAAAAATATGCTAATGCGAATATTTGTTACATCACTAATGATTACTGTCTAGTGATAACACCCGAGACTCACGGCTTATCAACCCTTCGTAAATAAAATATTCCGAATAGCGGTTCCTATCTAATTCACAGTCGTTTAGTATCGATGCTTGCCGTAGATCTATGCAGTCTCTTAGTTCTGTCTATTGACGACCTGCATGGTGAAGCTGTAACTCATACCGGTCTGACACGCAGTGGGCCCGGGTTCATTCCCCGGCTTAACATATATCTAAAAAATGAATTTAGATTTCTGGTGTTTGTGTATTCGTCTTTGTGTGTATCTATTGTAGATCGATTGAGAAAATGCTGGTGTGTGCAACCACAACATATTCGATCAAAGGCATTCATAATAGGTACTACAGTAACATACAATTACATAATGATTTACGATACATTACATCTCGGTAGATTTTATAGAAAAATATGACGTATGCTTTATCGCGTTTCAAATAATAATTATCACAACTATATAACAATGTAACCTTAGCACACATATCTGATTATGTTATTCCTCAACAAAATATGACGAATAATTTTATCTATGGAAAATTAGAAATAGTATCGGAATATACGTAGTTACTTAGCAATGAATAATAATAGTTAGTCACCCGTCACAACGGTCGAAATTCAACCGTAATTTAAATTAAAAAACTAAACTTCATATTGTACAAATTTTTCTCACGCACGAATATTTCTCAAATTCAAATAAATTTTATTAATTTTCCAGTTATTTTGAACGCACTCGTTAAAATTAAAAAGAGGTTTAATTATATAAGCTGCATTTAAAAGCAACAGCGGGTATTTGACAAAGACATCAGAAATTTTTGACGTTATGTGATTTCATAGTAAGACATTGAATGTTCTATTTCGTTTATTATGTGTTTGTGTCAAACGCGAGGTATTGTGTGTAATGTGTTTTTAGTTGATTTCAAGTGTATTATATGCATTAATTTAAAAAACTATTAGCATTGCGTAATCCTTCTCAACATCAACTATAACCGTGCGTAATATCATACTCCGCTGTCTGCGATCTTCTTAAAAACGAATCACAAGTGTTTGCTTCACGTATTAATATATAGATTAAAACCTATGTTACATATAAGTACTCGTATTTATGTACCCACATTTCTTTGTCATGCTCTAGCGTTCAAACGACTCGGTGGATTTTTATAGATCCGTTGTTAGTGTCTTAATTGCAAGAGGAGATGAAAATAAATAAAAATATAGTGCCTGCAAATAGAAAAATGTAGAAAAGGATAAGAGATGTATTTTTAGTCTTTTCAATATGGATATCAAATAAAACCTAACAGACTAACAAAATTTTAAAAAGTTAAGATCTCTTTCTTTTACAAAATCTTTTATCTGATTTTAACAATGTAACATGTAAAACTTTATTGCTAACAAGACCATGTGAGATACAGGAAAAAATGACAAAAAGAATGAGTACAATAAAATTCATAAATTTGACGTGTACTTTATAAGTGCACTCATTGTATTACTTAAAATTGTTCAAAGGAATAACATAGTCCTCTTTTAAATATATTATTTTCCTCGTAATAAAACGTTCGAAAGAATTAATTGCCATATACGTTACCAGACTGCACTCATCATTAGGCGAAGGCCTTCGAATTAATTTTGCTTTAACTATAAGGAAAAATATGTGAAACCACGTATCTGAAAGTTCCTGAAAGAGTCTGAGAGACTGGCATCGTGACTACGATTTTAAGATATTTTTAGTCAGAGATAGTTTTCTGAATTAAAAGAGAAATACAGAAGAAATATTACGGCATGGTAACCCGAGAAAATATCTGTGCCTAGTGATAAGACTATAATAGTAGAAAACAAATAGAAAATCATCGTATCGACTTTTTTTTATAATAATGGAGTAGCAAAAGAGTATGCAGTCCTAACTTTATTTAACTACCTATGTTCTTTATTAAGTTGCTTACAAATAACCATACATTTGTAAGCAACTTCATATTAAACATAGGTATTACCTGTAGTCAATCGCAGATGCGTTGCTACTCCCGAGGACTAGGATGGTCGCTTCATAAAAAGCGCGTGTGTGTGTGTGACTTTATTTAAAGGCGAAGCAAATTTTAGATACATAAATATAATATCATATCCTCTGATTAAAAATGATTAATTGAACAAAAAGAGCAGTATATATATTTTTTAAATCAAACCTGCATTAATGGGTTTTAGAATTGTTGCAGGACTCGAAGTTTAACATTGAACTTCGTCTTGTAATGCAAACCCACATAACTAAGGTGTTTACATAACATTAATATGTTGATCATGATCTGCCGAAAGATATATGTAATTGATTTGAGATGATTCATGGAATTTATTTAGATCACGCGCCTCAGGCACGGAAGGATAAATCTAAAGATATTACTGAGTACACTACTGGCATTGTACGGTAAAGGTCTTAAGAACTGCGTGATTGGGTTAAGAAATCTAATTAAGTAAATAAATCGTAAAAAACCGACTGCTTAAAAATTAGCTGAAAAGAAACAAGGAGATATAACACCAGGAGATACGGTGACCTCAAACGCTCACTGCGGAGGAGCTCGAAAGGGGCATCGCGCTCGGAGGACTCTGGTTGTGCTCCGTTGGAGATCCTGGTGTTCTCCTCGCAGCGCTGAGGAGGGCTACCGGGGGGTTTTAGTGAGGTAAAAATCCCACATAACCCGGCGTTGCTCCCACGGCGTCGGATACCTTTTGAAGGTTTCCCCCTCGACACAAAAAAGGGCTTCATATGTAAATTACATATAGCCTATGCCACTCTCATTAAAATCCATCGAGCCATTTTGGCTGTAGAACGTAAAAATTAAATCGATCGCACACGCGTAAATAATTTGCACGTACATGATTTGAAAATCATTACCCTTCGTTTGACGCAGTCGGTAGAGACCCCAAGTTCAGCAATAACAACGTTGGTGTTCTATATTTAACAACAACTTGAAATTCATTGTTTAGACTATTAAGGAAAACTTAAGTTTGGTGTACATATAAACGACAAAGGAAAATTTAATTAACATAATATCATTTTTGACTTTGTAATAATACTTCAGAGAATATTAAATACCTACAAATTAAGTTTTCAAGGTAAATTATAATGGCGCGAAAACTCCACGTATATACTATGCAATATTAATATGAATATTACAATGTTTCAATTAAATTAACAACAGCTAACTAGTCAGTAATTATAAAATTTAATGTGTCATATATTAAAGTATAATTACAATAAAAATTAAATCTTTATCTTTTGCCCTCTGACTGAGGCATCCCTGACCCAATCTTAACATTAGTACGTTCTTACAGTTCTAGAAGGTTGGAATATAGTGGTAATAACGACAATCAGCTATCAAATAAACTCTGAATAACTTATTGATCTTATCAAGAAGCACCTATAGCCTTGGGGTACCCTCTTATCGCAAATATATTATAGTAAATTGGCCCCTGAAATATTTTATCTCTAACTGACCAGGCGAACTTCGTTCGGCCAAAAAGTCAGAAAACTATAATTATCAGTGTTCCTCCACTATATTATGCATTTATTATTCATTAAAATCTTCCTCTGTAATCACTCTATCTATTAAAAGAAACTGCATTTAAATCCGTAGCGCAGTTTTAAAGATTTAAGCATACATAGGGACAGACAGCGGGAAGCAACTTTGTTTTATACTATAAATGTCGTGACATTTAAGTAAAAATATCAAGTATCTAAGCTGTACACGTGATGCTAGATGTCCGTAGACTTTTTAATCTAGAACGAGTTCTACCTGAAATCGATTGCAAATTTAGTAATACTAATAATAATACTGGTCGCAACTGTCTAAATTCGACCGTTATTTAAATTAAAAAACTAAACTTCATATTGTCCAAAGTAGCATAAATTCAAATAAATTGTAATCATTTTCAAGTTATTTTCAAGTTATTTTAAGGTTAAAAGAGGTTTATTTAGCTAAGCTGCATTTAAAAGCAATAGCGGGTATTTTGACAAAGACATTTGATATTTTTGACGTTATGTGTTTTCATAGTAAGACATTGAATGTTCCATTTCGTTTATTATGTATGTGTTTGTGTCAAATGCAAGGTAATGTGTTTTAGTTGATTTAATGTATGTTTTGTGTATTATTTGAAAAAAATAGCATTGCGTAATCTTCTCTACATAAACTATAACCGTGCGTAATTTCATACTCCTCCGTCTGGGGCAAGTATCTTAAAACGAATCACAAGTTTTTGCTTCACGTATTAATATATAATTACTTGATTGTCAGCTGCAATTTCCATGAGCGTTTTAGAACTTTGACACGTTAAGGCAATTGGGGGTCTACTTAGTAGGCACGACATCCATAGATTGGTTCGAAGTTTCGGATATTTGTAACTTCAGATTAGTTACGAGTTTCGAAAGCATCACGAAATCGTGAAGTGTGTATTTGTCACGTTTATATTTTAAAAAGGGCAAGTGCATCTTGGAAGCGCAAACGTTGGGTTCGAAGGTTACATACCTTCGAACCTAACGTAAAAATTAAGGTATGAAAAAAAATTGTATGTGTAGAGACTAGAACAGCAGAGCATCGGAAGTGATGCACAGACATACAGGCACTCGAGTGATCTAACGAATGTAATTATTAATTTTGATGCGCGGATCCCTAAAAATTATGGTGTATTAGTATTAACACAAATAGAAAGTAGTTGTTTTTATTCATGAACTAAATAGGGTAAGCCGCTATCCGGTTACCAAAGATTTTGCAATACTGTAAGGCATAGTCTCAACTAATTAATGTTACGTACCTTTCTATTGAACATAAAGGGCGGTGATACAAAATATACAATAGTAATCTTAAATTGGCATGAATAAGGAGATATTTAGCTCTATATAAATAATCATGGCTTGCTTAATGTTCTAGGAAACCATGGCTAGAAAGTCGCAATGCCTGAGGGTTCACATTGCTTCTCATAGATATTTGAAGTTTACCAAACATTCTTACATCACTCTTCTAGGCAATAGTCTACTTAAAACGGATGGAGTTTTAAATATATATTCATAAAAAAACGACAAACCCGCTGAATTTCTTGCCTCATCTTCTTAATTGAGGTCGTGTTCAGATCCGGTAATAGGTATAGTAAGAAAAAATATTACAACTGCCAATTTGTAAACATACCCGTATGCAAAATGCAAATAAATCAATTTCACTTATAAGATACTAGACAATCCCTGTTGGATGTGTTACAAACCTCAATGTTTTCTGGAGCGTTTATCACCGCTATTTAATTATAAAAACGGTAGCAACAGTTTAATGCCTTGTACCAATACAAAACATTTTTGAAAAATGACTTGACGGTTAACTTACAATGAATGAAGTAAACTAGATTTAAGAAGAAACATGACCTCATATAAATTCATTAAAAAATTAAATTACAAAAATTACCATAACAATTTTTATTTATCAAACCTTAAAGATACTTAAAATATACCATATATAATGCTTAACGGATTTCCAGCCAAAGCGAAATTGCGTTACTAACTTGTGTAAAAAGTGAAAGTTAATAGTCACTAGACAAATTTTTGAGGCCAAATTTTAACCGTACTTCCCGATTGCAAAATACTCTTGAAACTTATTTTTACTTCTAACTATTTTTAGAAACTCGACCTAGATTTACGGTCTTCTATGATATAAGTCTGTAGTCTGAATCTCAAATACACACTGTGGACGTTTCAATGTAATTCGTACAGGACTATTACAATGTCATCGTTTAAACGGTAAGACAGTACGGCGTGACAATACGAGTATACAAAACCCTGAGAATTCTCCTCTTGTCACCGTCCACTCCAATTGAGGGAGCATTTAGTTTAGTCGCTTACAACGAGCAATAGATACCCTAGCCTGTAAACTACGAATTTTTTTATCTGATTGAAAAAGCAAACGAGCGAGAGTCCACCTGATGGTAAGTGGTTACTGCCGCCCATGGACATCTGTAAGCAACTTTATACAGAACAAAGATTATATTTGAAGTCAATTACAGATGCGTTGCTACTCCCGAGGACTAAGATGGTCGCCCCAAAAAGTGTGCCAGTACCACATCCTTCCATCGAAATGTAAGAAATGCTTCACGCTAGAAATAGCTGTAAATATTACATGCAAAACTAAACAGTATGTAAAATTATGAACTGTAATACTATAACACTATAAAAAAATTGGAAACTGTTATCATTGTCAACCTATAAAACCCTGTCCAACTGCTGGGCAAGGCATCAAAACAACCCGTTAGATCATCCACACGCCAAATGCGCATCAATATAATTCAACAAATTTGAAACCTCTTATTAAAATGTTAGATCAATACGTGCAACAAAATATAAATAGCAGTTATTTACTTAAATGATTTGCAGCGCCACTGAATAGCAATTTATTGCATCAAGTTTCACCTGGCTTATTAAATATTCAATAACAAATCATCGGAATGGAGGTTAATTCTATTGTTGCTTACAAAAGAAACTGAAACAAAAGTATCTAAGCAGTTAATGAAAACTTTTAATATTTTATCTCTATATATTAATACGTAAAGAAAAAACTTGTGGTGCATTTTTAAGTAATATGCCACGGACGGTTTAGTATGAAATTTTGCACCGTTATAGTAGACGTAGAGAAGGAGTGCAAAATGTCATTAAACAATGCATATAAAATTCATAATATCAACTAAAACACAATTATGACACGACCGTGCATTTATCACAAACACATACATAATAAACGAAATAGTCAATGTAGTGCTATGAAAACACATAACGTCAAAAATGACAGATTTCTTTGACAAAATACCCGTTATTGCTTTTAAATGCAGCTTAGTTAATAAATCTTTTTTTACCTTTGACGGGTGCGTCCCAAATAACTTGAAAATTATTACAATTTATTTCAATTTGAGAAAGATTGGTGCTACTTTAGCCGCAGGTAAGAGCTAGTAAGGTATAAAAGTGAGTCGGCAACCACACCCTTCCGCCGAAACGCTAGAATCGCTAGAAGTAGGCGTGACGGTGGTACCTGGGTCGAACCGTGTACGTTTTACTTAATTTAACCTTATTTTTTTTACGATTTTTTGTTATGATTATTTCCGCGAAAGCAACACCATATAATATAAAATAAATTCTATTTGAATATATTTAATAATTGTAGTGGTGATTGTTATTTGTATTTTAGCATTTATACAATTTATCACATATAGGGTTGCGTCAAATACTAACATAAAAAATTTACAATATCAATTGTAATAATCTATTCTAGCTTTCGATATCCATCTTGTTATGACAATAAAAAAGGCCTCCGTTACCCTACTTTTTCACTGATCACAGGCGGCATAATTAAGAATTAATATTGTTGTTTTTTTTTAAAAAACTTGTCCTCCGCTTTATTTTTATCTGACCAAATTTAAAATTTATAAAGTCTATGTCACTTGCAATAGAGTCGTGTTAAATGATATGTCATATGTGACAATTCGTCAAGTCGTTTGGGCTGTAGAACGCGCCAAAGTGCATATAAGTACGTAAATATGTACATGCTCGAAAAACATCAACCGCTTTTTGACGCAGCCGAGTAAAAAACCTCATACATTAAATAATACTTATTATTCATTTATTCTGTACAGATATCCTACCGCCCTTAACCTCTGTAATCGAAGGTATGCAAATACACAAAATGACTTGACAAGCAATATTGACACATTTTTGGAGTTAACAATATAAACATACAAACAATAACTTAATAAAGTCTATTAAATATTTTGTCACTATACATACATATAATAAAGGTGTAAACACCCGCGTGTCTGGGTATCGTATGTTTTGCGAAAAAAATATAGGACTGAGAATGAGTAACAATATAAAAGTGTATAGATTTTTAACATATCGTTGTTATCAGTGTATTATAATTGCATATAACCAAAATACTGAAAATAAGTTAGAGAATTGTAAATTTATATGATGACAGTTTAAGCTTTAGTTCATTTATAATTGCTCTATCAAAACATTACACTTTAAAGATATATCTTCAAAATTTTCAAACGTGGGAAGCACCGCGTCATACTGCTTGTAATACTAATATTTTTCTTTATAAACGCAAGCCCTGAATATAGTAAGGGGTTTTACCGATTTGGATGCAGTTGCTGACTCTGTAGGTTGTAGATATATCCTTCACACCCTGTAGTATCAACATTACCACTGCGACAAATCAAAAACTACAAAGAAATTAGACTATCACCAAAATAAGTTAGCTAACCGTCAAAGTTACCAGAACTAGTTCTGTTTTAACGCACATAGATACTAGTGATGTAACGAATATTCGCATTCGTATTCGCCATTATTCGTATGTTTTTATATGTTCGCATTTACAAGAATAGTACGAAAATTTTGCGAATATTGAATTACAGTACTATGCAAAAAAAGGTCGTCAAAATTTACACAAATTTAAATCGAACTGCAAATGCAAAATTAATATGCTCCGGCACAAAAAAATAATAAATAAAATCGCATCGCAATCTCATTCGCGATCGTTCAAGCAATAACATTCGTTGCATCACTTAAAGATACTTTCCAAATATAAAAAAGACAAAAGGAACATTTATTCCATCACATACACACGTAATCTATCAAGCTATTGCGTCCGGTATTACCTCAATTATTTTAATGGTATTAATCACTTTTTATGTAATTGTTTTGGCAAACGAGACTGCATGTCTACCTGATGGTTAGTGGTCTCTGCCACTTTTGCATATTTGTAACCATGCCAAAAGGATGAATTTTATCCCTGTAGTTTCGGGATCAGAATAGTGCTACGGTATCTTCTGCCTGTCGTAAGAGACAACTAAAAGGGGGCTTCCTTTGGAGCTCCCAGAGTCCCCTTTGTAGCCCTGAGGACGGCCACCGGGCAGGTTTTAGTGCCGTAAAAATTCCACATAACCCTTCATCGCTCCCACGGCACCGGATACCTTTTGAAGGTTTCCCCCTCGAAAAAAAATAAAGAGGATGAATCTAATGTCTTCTAAAAATGTCTGTCTGAAAAAATTTTGAAATGGTCTGCGCAAATGTTTCCTTACCACTCGGGTAAGGGGTAACATTATAGTTATAAGGTAAAAATGTCAGTGATGTCACCAGAGTCCAGTGAGAATGTATACCATTACATTTAAAATTAATGTATAAAATGAATGTTTATTGTTAATATTAAAAATAATATATAACAGGCAAAAAATACAAACACACTGAGTGTCTTGCCGGATATTCTCACTTCAGGTCGTATTCCGATCCAGTGGCAGTGTAAGTAACAAAATATGTATAACTATCAATTTTTAAGTGCTCACTGTAGATCTATACGAGATAATGATATTTATCAATTTTTGTATAATCATAATATTAATGTATAATTATATTGATATATAAACCCTACTTAATTAAAACGGTTAAAGCTCAGTAAATACGATTACCTAAAAATTATTTTAATGAAAGTGTAAACCATGTGAACAATTTATCTTCTAATGAGGATTATTAAGATTTATAGGTTTACCAATGTCAGAGTGCACGGCTCATGTGGAATAATTTCCTATTGACAGTAAACGAGTTATCTGCGGATGTACAATCTCGAAGACTAACTTTCACAAGATCAACTAAGGTAGGGCATACACTGTCCATGATAAACAACTTAAAAAACTTTAATTATAAGTTGCGATGTGTTTACACATGTCTGATGTTTGTCAATATTTTTTCATATAGAACATTGACTTCAGATTCTATCTGAAGTCAAAAACAGATGGCTTACTACTCTTGAGGACTATGATGGTCGCCTCATATAAAAGTGTGCCGGCAACCACACTTTTCCGTCGCAATGCAAGAAATAGGTGAGGAGGTAGTACTTTCCCGGTCGAACGACACTGGTTCTACCACCCGCAAAATTACAATACAATATTTCTTCCCATACCCATCATTGGATCCAAATTCAAAATAGTGCAGAATTGTTTATTGATAATCATGTATAAATTAATTAATTTGAAAAATAGCACTAATAAACATGTGTAATATTCATAAATATATGTGCTCTACGCTCAATGTATCAAACATAAACGATTACGTAAGGCGTAATAAATTATGCATAACACTTAATTGTGAATGCGAGATCAATACCCGATTTCTGTTAATGTAATAAACTTTAATCGTGTCATGTAATATATGAAACCAAAATTTCTTTTAAACAATTATCCCTTCATTTTTTACTTCTAGCCCTTAACTCTAAGGTATGTATACATCTCTATTCCAACTGGAATGGTGCACACATGCTCCTAAATAGGCGTCTGTATAGTTAGGAATTATATGTGTTTATTTATATATTTTTCTTTTTATACTAACATAGGCTAAGTTGTTTTTAATATTGACCTGTGTGCTATTTATAATTATTTTACTAACATAGTTGTTAAGAGAATTGAATACTAACCGAATCTATGGATCCCAGGGTCTGAAATAAGTGACTATTATTATTATTATTATTTATGCTATTTATAATTATTTTACTAACATAGTTGTTAAGAGAATTGAATACTAACCGAATCTATGGATCCCAGGGTCTGAAATAAGTGACTATTATTATTATTATTATTATTTATGCTATTTATAATTATTTTACTAACATAGTTGTTAAGAGAATTGAATACTAACCGAATCTATGGATCCCAGGGTCTGAAATAAGTGACTATTATTATTATTATTATTATTTATGCTATTTATAATTATTTTACTAACATAGTTGTTAAGAGAATTGTAATACTAACCGAATCTATGGAACCCAGGGTCTGAAATAAGTGATTATTATTATTATTATTTAAGTGACTGCGTCATAAGGAGCGTCATTTTTCTCGAACGTTCATACGCTTGAAAAACTTGTGTATGTTTTTTGTATGTATATATTTATGTATATTTCTTTGGCGCTCGCTACAACCTTAACGGCTTGACAAATTGTATTACATGACATATCATTGGAATTAACTCGCGTATCAGAGTGACGTGAGCTATATATTTTTTTAATATAGCGCCTGCGCTCAGAAAAATTAAGAGAAGGGCTGATTTTTTATGATAACATTATGGGTATCGAATGAAAATTAATAAATATACCACTAAAATATATTTATTATAACATTTTAATGTTAGTATTCAGACGCATAATTACAAAGGTGTTAAATTGAAATAATTATTATAAGAAAACAAAGACTTATTTGCATATATTTCGTAGTAAGATGGGGAACGATAGTATTTCCAATAAGTACCCACACAATAATAAAAGAACCGCATGCTTCTATTTTAAAAATGCTTTACAAAGTCAAACAAATGTTGTAAACTTAAATTTTAAAAAGTTACCATTAATGTTGTCTGTTTTTGCATGTATGAGAAGAGTAGTCCTGAAAACATATAAACAACAATTTTAAACTAAAGTTATATCGTTTTATGTATTTATCCGTGATTACCATAATCAGTTAAGTAAAATACGTTTTATTCATTCATTATGTTTAATCATACTATTAGCTTAATTGTTAATCTGCATTTTTATATGTTTTAATTATACACGTAAAACTATAAACGACAATAAATCTTAATTATCACTTCAGCTTTTATTTAATTATTCTTATTCAATTAGTTTCAACGACAGCCAAGCAAAAAAATATTGACTTAAATTTAAAATTAATAGAAAAGGCTGTCTGGTCTGTCACTCTCAAAATAAACACGTAACGACAAAATGAATTCAGATAATAGTCTGTCCCCGGGCGATACCAGAAAAAAGACTAAATATAACATCACTGCACTTAATCATCTACAAAACTGTGACATTTCCTTAAAAAACATTTTGTCGTCTTTTTTAAATTATCTTAGCCACATCATCCGAAAAAAGTTAAGTAGGTATTATATTTGAATATCCAAAAGTATTTTATTATGTTTATTTTTGACATGATTGACTATGAGTATTTATTATCTCGTGAGAAGTGTATCCACTAGAAAGACAAGAATCGTTAAGCTTATTTTTTATATGAAAATAGCCACCCGAAGAAAAATAGTCACCGTCACCTATGGACATTTGCAAAACCAGAGGAGTCGCTAATGCGTCGCCGGCTTTAAAGGAGAGATCTTTTTGCATCTTTCTTCAAGAGTCATGTCATAACGCTCCAGAATACCTCTAGAAGAAGCTCATTCCACATTGCTTATACAACATTTGGTCGCTAATACAATTTTCTCACGGAACCATTGCGATATCACCTGCTCACTGACGAAGAAGTAAACATTATCGGTCAGTGTGCATCAAAACCAGTCCACGAGCGGACGTGGGAGCCGGAGCACGTCACAACATTAACGCAACCTCCGCAGGCCGTAAGATGATTTTATGATCCGAATGTCACGACAGTTTCAAATGAACCGTCAAAAACTACATACATGTCTCACAGAGAAATCGCCTGCATATTCGATCAGTGAAATAAACATTATGTATCGCGAATGAAACTACCGAAAAACTATTCCTTCTAACTATAATAAGCAGGCATTTGGCCTCTAAGCAGTGTTCTAGATAAATGTCACACGACTTTTCTATGTCATGTGTTCAAAACAATTTTAAAATCTTAATCTGTTATAATATGTAGGTATGTTTTCCTTTCCAACATCCTATAAAAATTTCGTTGCTAGTTAGCTAAGTTTTACATATTTTACAATTGTTTCACGAAACCGTAACTTGCAATACAACCAGTTAAGTGATTACTGTAAGTATGTAAACATTGAGTCAGCCGGTTGTAACGGAATAATGTCAAGGATGCACGCAGGTTCAATGAACTGTGCCGCGTATTTTCTTTTTAAATACTTGTATACTATGTATTAAATTACATAACATTACTTTATATTTATTAAACATTTAGAGTATTTAACCACAATATATTAACCATATTATAACTCATCATTACATTTAGTTGTATTTTCAATTACACGATCAAAGATTACAACCTTGACGTTAAATCGTTCAGGTATCCATGTTAGTCGATATATCTGAATCTGAAGTTTTTTTTAACAAGTGCTATCAATACATTGTTTTATTTTCCAAAAAAATCATGGTAAGGAGATATTATAAAGGCGAAAGTTTGTGAATGTGTATGTTTGTTACTTCTTCACGTGTAAACGGCTGGAGCGATTTTCACAAAATTTGGTATTGATAGCTGATACTCTGGATTAACATATAGGATATTTTTTTACTGTGGGAAAAAATCTTATTCCCATGGGACAATCGATTTTCGATAACGCTAGCGAAGTTGCGGGATTCAACTAGTAGTCCTCTCAACAAATCCCAGGCAAAAAACATCAGTCACACAAGCTGGACACACAACTGACACAGACAAAAGCTCCTGAAAAGGATTCACTACAGCCAAGAACCGCTTTGACTAAAGCCGACAAGGGCCTGGTCGACCCGCCAACTCTTCGTGAAGCGAGGATCCCTCTGGATCACTACATAAACGCATTTCTCGAGTTCAAGGCACTGACAGTAGCGACGAAGGAGGACAATAAAAGGACGTGCCATAACATCATGCAATCCTTCCTCCAGAAAGACCTGAAGCTACTGAGGGAGAGACTCGAGAAAGCAGAAGCTGCCATATATAATAACGAAACCTCTCAGACGATTGCAGGTGTGGAAACTGGGAGTCATATGGCAGCCTATAGTGCAACCAAAGGATTCGTTGCAAAAGACGAAGTAGAGAGCGAGCGGTTAGGCCGGGAGAAATTCTGTACCCCAACGGACGACCCCTTAGTCGTAATAGCCCGTTGCACCAGGATAATGCTAGACGATAAAATTCTAGCTATGGCGGAAAGCCTATCTGGTGAGTGCGGCGGCCTCTTCACTCTAGACTCATGGGAAATACCCAAATTCTCATGGATCAATGGGGTCCCAGGCTGCGGAAAATCAACATGGATAGTGAATCAATTTCAGGAGAATGAAGACATCATCATCACCACCACAACGGAGGCAGCAAAAGATCTCCGTACGAGACTCACTCACCGCACCGGCAAGTCCGGAAAGCTCGCCACAGCAAAAGTGCGCACACTGGCCTCAGTACTAGTAAATGGTTCAAAAGGTAGCTGTAAACGGCTTTTAGTCGATGAGGCACTAATGAACCATTTCGGGGCCATTGTGATGGCGATAAGGCTGACCGGGGCGACGGAAGTGATGCTCATCGGAGACATTAACCAACTGCCGTACATCGAGCGTCACAACCTCTTCGAGTTACGATACTGCCGCCCAAACCATGTAACCGGAATTAGCCAAGAACTGTTGTGCACGCACAGGAACCCATTGGACGTAGCATACGCCCTAAGCGAGGTCTACAGCGGCATATACTCGTCCACGTCACGTATAAGATCCCTGAAGCTGAAGCGGTACATGGATGCGCAGATCCCAAAAGCCCGCGAGAAGACTCTCTACTTGGTGCACACTCAAGTCGAAAAAGAGAGTCTGAAGAAAGAGGGCTTCGGAAGTGGAGAGGGTTCACGTATCCTTACCATACACGAAGCACAGGGACAAACGTACGAGACGGTGGTGATTGTGCGAACTACCACAAATCATCTACAACTGCACGACAGTGTTCCCCATGCAGTAGTGGCAGTGTCGCGTCATACTACCAGCTGCACATATTACACGGACTGCAGCAATGACGCCATAGCTCAGTTCATTTCAAGAGCTATGAACGCCACTGACGAAAGACTGGAGGACTATAACATCTCAATGGCCATCCGTAGCAGGGACTCGAAGCTCATAGACAAGGCCACCAACCGCAAGCTCGAAATGGCCTCCGCAAAGGACTAAAAGGTATATAATTATAGTGTATCGCACGCCACGTCAAGACAGCAACGGCTCAACATTTGGAGAGAGAGAAGACCGCCATAAAGTATTTTTTCTAAAAAAAGGCAAAAAAAAAAAAATAATAATAATAATTCAATACATCGGCAAGCACTCGTTCGATGTGAATTAAAAATATTTTTGGAGTCGAAACCGTCAATGGCTTGACGTGCGATAAATTATAAAGAAAGCAAGTCCTAAGATGTCCCAAAATGTATACAAGAAAGCAAAACAAAACTTAATATAAAAAAAAAAAAAAAAAAAAAAAAAATTAAAAAAAAAAAAAAAAAAAAAAAATTAAAAAAAAAAAAAAAAAAAGGTCCTATATAGTAAGCATAGATAAGGTTTTCTGTAAAGCCGCCGCTGCCGCCACCGCATACAGCTGGGACCCAGCTTACACTGTTACCTAGTTGTGGGCGATGTCGACGGCGAAGGCTCATAGTGGAGCTGTAATAATGACGTAAAGACAAAAATAAAACCATGCTAAAAAAGGGCACGGACGATCTGTCTGTGGAGGCGTAGCTGAATAAATAAAAAAAAAAAAAAAAAAAACTAGTAGTCGTTGAATATCGTCGCTTACGCAATTTTTGAAGAAGACCCCCCCCCCTATAACGCAAGGTAACGCTTTCCTGCACCGCTTTCTGCCTCCCTGAACTTTGGCAGGAAGTTGCTGTGGCCGTATTTTACTTAAAAAATGATACTTTATACTTAGAGAAAAAAACACGTTGCATAATGTTCAAACCGTTCTTCCTCTTCTGTAACGCATCGTAATGTTTTACAAGAAAATTGCGTTATGTAATACTTGAACGCTCCCTAAGCTCTGTTGTGCTCTGGTCTGAAAGGGAATCATATTTACCTTAGGTGTTCCAACTTCCTTGGACGAATGCTACTAGCATCCGCAGTCCCGGCAAAAGGCGTACACAGGAACACCGTGGAGTTTTAAGCGGTAGGAGTCCGGCATATAATCTCAGCTGCCCCGCGCGGAGGAACCCATGAAGGGTTTCAAAAAATAGAAAGAAATAAAAAAATCTTTTCCAACTTAATACTCAATACTTTATTGCATACATAGTGAACATTATTCGATTTCCACCAAAATTGTATAAGTTTAATATTATTTTACAGTATCACGCATGAATCCTGTTTAGTCTTCAGGTAGTAACTTATTTGCGGCTAATAAGAGGTAAAAGTACGATATCATCTGGGTTGATTATTTATCAGATATTAATTTATCACTACTTTCATGTCTTCTGGCCAATATTTAATGTTTTACAAATTTAATATTTATTTTTATACACAGTGTCACAAAATCAGTATTCAAATGTAAAGACTGTCATTCCTAGTGACACGAGTGCCGGAAAATACATTGCATATACCGTAAATTATAAATAACTTTTGTAATAAATTAATGTGTAAACACAATGAATTAATAAACTGGACCTAAATTAAACATAATGTTATAAAAACAATAATAGAGCAATTTTATATTATAATACCTACATACTAGAATACTAGAATGTATATATGCAAAACAAACCTTTATTTTAAAATCTAAGTGTTGACAAAAATGTAATTTATATACCTACTACATTAATTATACTCCTTTCTTGTATTTGTAAGGTTCTCTATACAAATAATAAAAACGTAACCCTGTTACTAAGTCTATACCATTTGCTCTTCAAACACAGGGCTCTACCTCTTGAACCGTAATAGATAAACAATATTTTTTTACAGTGTTTAGCTTAGTGGCAATAGGAGTAGATCCTATTGCCGATATAAAAAAATAAGGAAAAAATAAAGCGGTTTCCCATTCAAGAAACCAATTTTTGTCGGCATTTTTCTCTTTATCTAATCTTGAGTATCTTAAACCGTAATAGCCTACACATTAAATACACGTGAAAGCAGCGATATAGCAGCCATGATAACAAATACTAAAAATAAAAAAAATCGTTAATTTGATTATACAGGAGTCCGTGCACTAGTGTGTTAATTCCACTAAAACTTGACGAATTTATTAAAATTATTCTTCATTTTTACGCACTATTTGTGCTATACTATTGCATCGACGACCTTAAAAGGCAGGTGTCTAAATGAGACCACCTAGGAGTTTGTGGCACACCTTGAAAACTGCCTATGTCCAGTAATAAAGCGGTCAAGGTTGATTTTATGATAATAATTGTCTTTATTTATAAGCGTTACAAATATTGTAAAATATAAAATGACTTATTTTATATTACAGAAGGTAAGTGGCCTCTGTCACCGTTGAGGATCGTTAACTTAATAGATCAACGCCCAATCTGAGAACAGCCATAGATGCGTCGTCCCTGTAGCCTCGGGGTCAGAATAGGGCTACGGTATCCCGTGCCTGTCGTAAGAGGCGACTAAAAGGGGCTACAGGGGTTGCAGACGGCTAGAGTGGGAGCTCGAACCGTTCGGTCAGGCGGGTCAGGCAATCCCGGGAAGGACGGCGGTATGTGTGGTCGCATACCGTCGTAAAGACTAGACGGAGCGGTGGGCTCAGCCGCCCATCTGGGAGGAGCCCGATGGGGCAGCGCGCTCGGAGGATTCCAATTGAAGTCGTTTCGAGATCCCGGAGTCCTCCTTTTCAGCGCCGAGGACGGCCACCGGGGGGGTTTTAGTGCGGTAAAAATCCCACATAACCCTGCGTCGCTCCCACGGCGTCGGGTACCTTTGGAAGGCTTCCCCCTTGAAAACAAAAAAAAAGCCATAGATGCGTTGCAACCCTTGAGCACTAATAAACCCTCGATCAGTATATCTCCCTTCCTCCACTCTTTAAGCCAAAACACAACTGCGTTAAAGGCATGTCAGAAGGTAAGGTGGTAGAACGATGGTTCGCAGTCGAACCCTCCCCAGTAGGAGGGACCGTCACATCTATTGCTAGCGTGAAGTAAATCTTGCGTTTCGGTGGAAGGATGTGGTTGCCGGTTCCTTTTTATATAAAGCGACCATCTTAGTCCTCGGGAGCAGTAGTGACCACTTACCATCAGGAGGACTGCATGTTCGTTTGCTACTTCAAGTGTCAGTCGGTTCAGTACAAAATACGGAGATGAACCAAAAACATTGAAGTCAAGCAACTTCACTTCACTGTTGTGAGTAAATATTACGAGTAAATATAAAGAAAATGCGCTGAATTGTTGTAAGACGAATTAATCGACTTTATTTTCTTGTTCAACGAACCATACATACACGTTTTCATGCACATGGCGATATCGAATACATCTGTAATAACTTCGACCTGACCTGTGCAGACCACCTAATATTTCGTACTTCTGATTTCAACTTGTAAATCAAATAACAATCTTATAACGGAAAACATAACTGTAAAAAATATTACTCTAACATTTCATCGTATTCATTTCGATCATTAAAAATGATATGCAAAGGTTATCTTCATCTTAACTAATATTCATTACAAAGAGGTAAAGTTTGTGAGTTTGTAGGAATTATAAATAATTTCTGGAACTACTGAAATTGAAGTGAATTTGAAAATTCTTTCACCTCTGGAAGCTACATTATTCCTGAGTAACATAGGGTATATATTACTACCTACTAGCCACCCGTCACAACGGTCGAAATGCGACCGTAATTTAACTCACAACTAAACTTCATATTGTCTAAAGTATATTTCTCAATTTTTTTATTTTTTATTTTCAAGTTATTTTGAATACACCCGTTAAAGGAAGAAAGAAGTTTAACTAACTATGCATAAAAGCAATAGCCGGTATTTTGGCAAAGACATCTGTCATTTTTGACGTTATGTGTTTTCATAGTAAGACATTAAATGTTTTATTTCGTTTAATATATATGTATTTGTTTCAAATGGAGGGTAGTGTGTGTTATGAGTTTTAAGTTGATTTTATGTATGTTTTATGCGTTATTTGTAAAAAAATGTTAGCATTGCGTAATCTTTCCCTACATCAACTATAACCGTACGTAATTTCATACTCCTAAGTCTGCGGCATATATCTTAAAAATGGACCACAAATTCTTGCTTCACGTATTAATATATAGATTATGTAAGATAAAAAGGTATTTTCATTGTAGCCAAATTTGCAAAGTTTAAGTTAAGTTCGGAGAAAAAACGGGTGAACGAAACCGTTTTATTTCGAACGGTACTTTAACGATGCGTGATGCTTATGTACATTTTTGTATATGATTGATTTCTATTTAGAGCTTTATAATACAATAGTCGATAGGTTTCATATACCCTAAATATTTATTTTTATGAAAATAAATGCTTTCTAAGGTTCAAACACTGAATATAGACTGATTTTGCTTTTTGAGACACGTGATTTGAATAAATAGTTTAGAAGATATTACGACTAAGTGTAATTTATTGCGTTATCAATAGGAATAAGCACGTAGAATGCAGCTGACAATTAAATTAATTTATTTACACGGATTTAAATAACAACTTACATTCATAAACCATTCGCAATTGACATTAAGGTGTTTATTGTTCCTTTCCAAAAATAGAAAAAGGTACAAATTTTGAAGCAAATTAGTATGTTACTACCTGTCTGTTAGTCTGCTAGGCACGTATATATTATCGCTATATACTCACTTCCGTATTAAGTGCAGTGTTGCATTATTTACCTATAGGTACGAATCAGATTCATTTATATTCAATATTATACGGAAATATTCTTAATTAAAGTCTTCTAATAATAAATATTGGCGATAGATTTAATAAATAACTACTAGTGCTGCATTAATAATTATTTTTATTGGCAAGTTATTTTATTTACGCTTTATTTTTTTGTTTCCGAGCGGGGAAAGTATTCTCAATATCGGGTTGATGTTGCATCGTAATTTTGCACCGCGATTCGATAAGACCTCGATAAGGATTTTTCGACTATATATACATTTTTGGAGTCTCGCGAACTTTATTGCGAATAATATCGTAACAACAAAATTGTAATGTATCTACAAATCCACTTATGAATAATGAAGTGTACACACATTTGTCTGGTTTTTAGTCCGACATAAAAAGGTTATATTCATAAAAATAGAACACTAAAAAAGGTTAAAATAATTAAAATGCAGTACCTACTTATATATTTACATAAATGGATCATCACCTAATCATTATTATACAGCATTTTACAAAATACTGGCCAAACAAGCGAGACGAAAAGCTTAATTCTCATATTAATAACTTAATAATGCATTTATAAATACCATTTTTTTTTCTTAAAGTCTCTCAACCATGTATGAGTTATTTTTAGGTATAAGACTATTATTAGTCTCAGACAAAAAACGAAATTATCGCTGTAACGTCCTTTGTGGTCGTTGCATTAAAATAAACTAATAAGTAAACAAAAATAACAAGAAAACAATGATTCACACGGCCATTTTAGATGTTTTATTTTATTTGTAATAGTTAGTTCCTCTTTGTTTTTCTTTTTTTAAATTTATTTTTGTATTAATATTTTTTCTATATTAATCTTCATCAAAATAAATAATCCTTGTTTCAAAATTTAAAAAAAAAACATTGTTTTTATTAAGAGTTATATGGAGTTTTAAAATAATGGAACAAATAATGAGAAACAGCATCAAGCACAAAATTTAAATCCTATAAATCTTCCTTTTTTAAATTATGAGTCTATAGAGAATAAACACAAACAAGATTCTAATATTGTTGGATGTACCTATAATGAAACGAAATACTATTAAATATATTATTACTATATTTAATAGTAAAAGTATTATTTATCTAGTTATTATTTATAATATCCTAAATTATCTTAAAAAGTCAGACGCTAAAGAGATTTTCAAAAATTATAAGTAATGAACTTGACTGGCTAGCTTAAAATAGATTTAAGGAATTAAAAACAAACTTCGGGACAATTTCGTGTTGAAACACTTGCGAAGCGTATTTTTATTTTATCTGGGGGCCACAAAACGTTCGCCTTAATCAGCGTTCGTTTGCCATTGCAAAAATTCAGATTTTTTACCCGATTGAGGTAGAAAAAACACATGCAGTCCACCTAATGGTAAATGGTCACTGTCGCTCATGCACATCTGTAAGCAACTTCATAAAGAATAGGGATTCTATCTGAAGCCATTCACAGCTGCATTGCTGCTCCCGAGGACTAAAGCAAACACAAAAACTGCTTCACGCTAGAAATAAATATGGCGATAGCACCTTTTTGGTCTAACTACTCTTATTCTACCACTTCACAACAGAAATTTAAGCATTCAAATACATGGGTCAGACAAATGTACATACATCTTATAAGGCCACGAAATTTCGCTGCAAATTGTTACGATAGCAGATAAAATACGCTTAACGCTTGACGATTGCACCGCCATACGAATATTTCGTGGCGCTACAGTAATTTTAGCTTACTTAAACAAGTAATATTATTACATTATTAAACAAAACCCGACAGCTTAAAAATGATTGATTGCCTTTAGTTTCCGTTAAGTATTTTTAGGCACTCAAGTTTTTGTGTTATAAATTCATTGAATTTTTAACGTGTTTTTTTTTTCATTTATATATATATAAATGCTACATATTCGATACAATTTATAGTGATCTATTAACTAGCTTTCATTTGATACCTATATTTTGTTATTAAATCTGATATCGCCCTTTTTCCCTGATAACTGACCTAATATCTATAAATTACTCTGATAACTGAATCAATTAAAATAATATGTGATATGTTACAATATTTACGCTAAGCCATGTACCTAAGACTGGGCATATACACAGACGAGGACATACATTCATACAGGTACATGCGCTCAAAAACATTAGCCTTCTTCTCAATCCATCAATTCATTGTTCATCGAATGACTAACAATTACATTCGTCAATACTTAACGGACACTTTTCTTTATACTTCATTTCACTCAGCCTGTACCAGTTTATTGACCCGGTAGGTAGTAAGTGCGTTATATTTACCGTTTCACTTAGTAAGAACCTTCCGACATATTGCAACAATTCGCAAATTGCATCCAACTGTGTCTTCGTACTAGAAACACCTCATTGTGTCTTCATACTGCGCATTATTGATTTTATTGTAACCAAATAGGCACGCCGCACCTGATGTTTAGTTGACACTAGCAACCACAAATTCTAGACAGAATAGATGTAGGTCAGAGTTACGTTCAAAAAGAAACAAATTTAAACGAGACCAAAAGAAATAAAATTTATTTATTTCTTAAAGGCCAACGGAAGCACTGAAAATTGACAGTTGCAACTTTTTTTCTCATAATGTAACCGAATCAGAACACTAATATAACTGAGAGGAACCGGCAAAAACCAGCGTTGCCTTTTTTGTGATTATCTGTTTTGTTGTATTATTATTTTTAATGCTCTCATTTCTTGCATATAACAAACTAGAAATAGCTCAAGTATATTGCCTTACATTTGAAGAATCAAGATAGTTTTTTCATAAAAATATTTTAACATATCAACATGTCTGGGGGCACGGAAGTGCCCCCGCCAAGTCGAGTCGAGTCGTTAAATAAATAGATTGACTTAGCAATCGCAATAATTTATTTATGTATTTGAGATACATTATGTTTGCCGAGTCAATCTATGTATTTAAAACGATAAAGATTTTTAATATTGATATGGTCACTATAAGATGATTTTAGGTTCGATTTTTACGTTACAACTTAAAACAGGGGGTCTCTTAAGACGAGATTAAATTAATAACCGACGTGGTTTACATGGATCTCACAACTTTTTCCGGGAGAAAGACTGTGTTGCGAGACTTGGGTTTATTGATAAGTATTGTTTTTTTATGGTATAACCATATATTATTGATGAGTCGATCCGTTTTATCGTCCACATACTCAGAAATTGTGTAATACATGTAGGATAATTTAAGTCTGCACTTTGAACTGGAACACAACAATGCAAACTCGACTATTTTGGAGGTAGATCTAATTAAATTATATCGAATAAAAACGTAACCAGATACATTAAGTCGCCAGAAATAAAAGTAAGGAAGATAATTCATCATGTCAGCCTGTCTTATATTCGCATATAAGAGCTCTGAGTTATTAAGATATTATTTGAATTTCGGTTTGCTTCGTATTTATATACGATTAAGTAATAATAATAGAGCTCAATCTAGAGTAATTTAACTTGAATTATATTTAGATAACATTTTATTTTACGTAAGAACATACATAATAATTAAAAGTAGTTATACATTATACATTAAAAGTTAGTCATAAAAAAGATTTCTCTTTGGCAATTGTCTACATTTTCAAGGATGCGTCCATAATGTAAATCGCTCATATATATTTCAATTAATAAGAACTGCCATAGTTAGCTATGGTATATATAATTACAAGTCGAAACAGTCGTTTGTCAAAAATATATACATATTTTTATAATGATAATATTGACAGAATGACGATAGTAACTGAAACGAACTGATTTTGAAATAAATCAATCCTTCAATCTACTCTTTGGGATCGACTGCTGAACACAGGTTCTCCTTATGGGGGTTTTTGAGGTCCATGATCCATACAACATGCAAGTCCAGTACCTACGGTGCATATTACCACAGCACTGGACATGTACGTCGGTGGCAGTGGGTTGATGTTACACGGGAAGGCAAAAAAATTAAAATAATAAACATAAATTTATTAAATAACCTAGGTCCCATAATTACATTTGTGGCCTTTAAATCCATTTATTTTTATAACATATTCCTCTTACAACAGTACTCAGTTACAACAATAGTTTTCGATGTCGACAGTATCGAATTATTAATTCTGTCTGTAATTTGAATATAACCTTCCGTGTTTTAAGTACTCGTGTTACAAAAAGACATCTTTATGCTAGATATTTACGACATCAAAATATATAAACCATTTTTAATTTTTAACACGTGAACACAAAATCATTTGAAGTTAAGAGCAAAGCACTAATGGCATAATATAATAGTGAGGTAAAAAATTCACATAACCCCGTGTAACTTTTTGAAGGTAACCCCCCTTGATTTTTCTATAAAATGATGTGTGTATTAGAAAACGAATGATTACTGCCTACGATAAAGGAAAGGAATTTTACATACCTGAGAGTCTTAAAAAAGTCAGAAGTTCTCAAAGGTTCGCTAGTGAACAGATAGATGTGAACTCTAGCAATTCGCTCTAGACTAGCGCGATGGCCTAAAACTCTCTCCTTCTAGAAGAAGAGCCGTGCCCAGGAGAGGAATAATAATGATTAAGAAACGACACTAAATCATAAAAATTACCGTACGGTACTGAATGAGAGCTATTCACAAAATTACATATTAGACTCTACCCTAGGAGTACCCGCACCCATAGTAATGCGTATACGACGATATTAAAATATGGAAGTGACTGAACGATATTGAATGAAAAATTATTCTCAACAAATATAAGACCCATACGACCATACATGTTACGTTTAATACTAAGGTATTAAACGTAACATGAAACTATTTAGGGTTTCAGCAAAAAAAACCTTGCGTAAGAATGCATGCAATTAAAACCGCAGGAGAAGCAATTAATTAAATATAAATTATAACTAAGATGATTTAATGAATGTAATAAAAAGTATAAATTAAACTCATATGTTTATTCAAAGCACGTTGAACATATCACATCCATAACATTTGACGTCAAACATCGTGGTAAGCAACTCACGAACGCACTTCGAATACTGTACTTTATTGTACCTATCGATTCGTCTTTACATATTGACTTTAATCGCTAAACCACTGCATTGGTCTAAGAGACAAGCGACGCGGTATGCGAAGCGATTTATGCTGCCGCCGCCTTGGTCGCATGGACGCCATGTTAACGACACTTAGGTACTTATTTAGATATCTCCTTTTGGCTATAATTAAATTAATATATATATATATATATATATATAAATATATATTTATATATATATATATATATATATATATATATATATTAATATATATATATATATATATATATATATATATATATATATATATATATATATATATATATATATATATATATATATATATATCATCAACCCATTACTGAGCACGGGCCTTTTCTCAGAATGTGAGAGTTTTAGGCCATAGTCCACCGCGCTGGCCAAGTGCGAATTGGTGGACGTAATTAAATTAATACTGGTAATTTATTAAACCTCTTAAATTATTATCCTTGTATTCTTGATTTTAATATTTCATCTCTTTTAAATTTTGGCTGAAGAAAAGTATTGTCATGAATATTACAATAATCTGAAACTATAAATAATTCATTGTACCTAATCATTAAATACAACATTCATTAGAAACATAATTAATAATGTGGGAAAGACTAATTTCATAGGTAACTTATTCTACAAGTTTATCCATTATATGCTCCAAACTCCTGTAAAAAAATCTCTCGTACTTAAAAAATGAAGGGCCTCTATCATTTGTCAGAAGCAAATCGGACTCCGCTGGCGCCTGTCGCTTGAACAGTTCGCTGTTTCTGTGGCTTCGTGGCATGCTTGATACATTTCTATACATTTGTTTTTTATACTTATCGCCCCGCTCTCAGCCTTGTCGCTATCACAGCCTGCCGTGGCCGAACGGTAATAGCTACGGACGTAGCATATATATTTATTAAAAACCTTAACAGTTGCCAACGAGATATGTTTGTTTGCAACGGCAGGGAACGGAAAACGTTACAATTGGGTATGATAATAATTTAAAAAATATTAAGGTGGGCCTTTATTGCGCTAAATAATTTAATGTAGTTAAAATTTGTACAATCGTAAACAATTAAGCGTAGAACATCCGCACTCAAATATTGGAATAATTATATAGGTATAAGACGTAAAATGTACTCATGAGAATACTAACTACAGCTAGTAATGCGTCATTGCGAACTATATTATTAAAAGGATGTACAAAATCGCCAAAAACTATTTGCATGGTCACGTCACCAGCTAGGAACATACATATATGCTTTGATCAGGGAGGTATCATATCATATTATCACATTTATTTGGAAGGGTGCCGTTACCGGCTCTCTTTATCTGAGGCGACCATCTTAGTCCCCGGAAGTCAAACTTCAAATACAACGCTCGTACTGTATAAAGTTGCTTACGGATGTCAATGGGCGGCAGTGCCCACTTAACAAAGGTGGAATATCGATTTGCTACTTCAGTCTATTTAAAAAAGTCTCATATTCAAAAAATAATCACGCGAATTCCAAAATCAACAGAATTTAAGTGTTCGCTAATAACGCTCATTTAAACAGAGATAAGATAATCTTGAAAAAATTGAGTTGAAGTATTCCCAAGTGATTGAACTGTACATGTAAGTGTTTTTAATATAGTAAGTGTTAAAATGGTACCCAATAGGTTTGTGCAAATAATAGTAACTGACGTAATTTATGGTTAAGAGACCATAAATTATCAGAATCTTGATTTTTTTATGAAGGTCTTTTGGTCATTAGCAGTGGAAATAACACTTACTATTATTTGCTATTCGAAGTTTAGATTTTTTTACAGTGTAAACATACGTATACATGACATTTTCAAGTCAAGAGAATTACGAAGTTACAAACTTGTGTGTATATTTTTTATAAGTTATTTAAATTGTTAACTGTAAGAAATATTCTGATTATTTATTATCTTCTAATGTCATGAAAATACAAATGTATTTCTATTCAGTAAACTGTCCATTTCAAATTGTCGTTGTACTAATGATTTAATATAGGCTTCCTCTATCGTTATTATTTGGTCAAAAATACAACTTCCTGTTTAAAATGTTAGATAATATAGATTTTAATGCAGAAATAAATTACAGCCAGATGCCAATCAACTGATTATAGTGGTCACAGAAATCCAAAAACATGTATCTGACCGGGGCTGTATCTACTGAAAATTTATACACGGCAAAATATTCATATATGTACTTAGATGTTTACGAGTTAACAATTCAATATCTATAATTGCATTAGCGAAAGATTCAGTGTTATCTCGAGATAGTAAATTATCTATACGTATGTACTATTTTTACCGAATTGTTGGAGTGTTATCGTCCCCTGTTTTATCAAGAAGTAACCCTCAATGTTTTCTGTAGTAACCCTGACATAAAAGGCGTATTGATAAAAACGTATGTCAGCGGAAGACGTAGTAACTTATAAATAACTTAAAAGTGATTGCTTAAAAACAAAAAAAAATGTAATACTCGTATTGATGTCTTAAGCGATATTTATTATTTAAAATTCTTACATTATTTTTGTTTTTCTTTCGTATAATTTTATTTAATACTGGCATGAAATTTAATACTAATAGTAAAGATGTGGTAAATTAACATTAATTCAAATAAACTTTTTGTTTTTCGTATTCTTCTCAGAAATCTGATTGGAGATAAAAATAAAATCGGCTGCAACATGAGGCGACCGTCATAGTCCTCGGGAGTAGCAACGCATCACGACTTCAGATGGAACCCCTGTTCTGTATAAAGTTGATTACAGATGTCCATGGGCGGCAGTGACTACTTACCATCAGGTGGACTGCATGCTCGTTTGCTACTTCAGTCAAATAAAAAAAAAAAAACTTGGGGCGTCCGCCATTTTCGATTTAGAATAAAATTTTCGTATTGTGATCCAATAAAGTTTGCAACAACCCTTTCAAAGGCCGATTGATATGATTCTACTAAAAAGAAAGCTCATTATTGCGATTTAGGTCATAATATGAAGTAGGTATAAGGCTAATATTGACAAATGATACTGATTGACTATCGTCTAGCATCTAAATCTGTACCCAATTAAGAATGGTTCGCACGCTAAAAACATTTTATTTTTTTCAATTTAATCCATCTATCTCTTATCAATACCATAATACATTATTTCATGGGAAATGACTCTACATTTTGTTAAGTGCCTTGTTTATTTTACGCTTAAAACTAAATCACACAATACCACCCTGTAAAATGTGCGTTTATCTTATCTTTATTTGTTACGCAAGCTTTAATAATATTTTTTCCACGTATTAAAATATATTAACAATATGACATATCTATCATTATAATATATTACATATATCATTAAAATATTTTTGCCCTAAACCTTCGTGTGAAGTTGATTATTAAGAACTCCTGTTTTTCGGTCACAGTAGTTTGCAAAATACAAATTTCTAAATTATTTCTCATATTTAGTCCCGATTATGTAAGCTATTTACTGCGTAAATAGTCTCTAAAATAAAAATAAAAACCACATATAAATTAGATCAAACACCTCTTGTAATTTTGGCGATAGATCTTTTAGACTTACATAAAAATGTTTGTATTTTTATATACATACATAAGTTTATTTGTGTAGGAAATAATATTGTCTCGCTATAGATGTGTAGAAAGCGTTTATTCGTCGCAACATAATCATATGTTATTATGCTAAAGTTAACTTAAAATGCAAATATAAAAAGAATGAAGAATACTCAAAAGTATTTACAGTAGGTACTTATCACGCAAAAAGAAACTGTAAATTGTAGGATACTTTTTTCCTTTCACGTGCCCCACTTTACGAAAAAATGATGTTTTATTTTTTATTTCATATATGTTTTTTATTGGCACTTTTATGTTATAAGTTTACTCATTTGTTGTGCAAACTATGGCATAGTTATAGCATAGAGATGTTAGTTAATTACTATTAATGACTAACAATTCTCTGAAGTACAAGATTAGAGATCTCCATAGCCACAACAATTAATATGCGGACTTCGCATTTAGTTTAGGTTATAATTAAAAGCTAACTAATGATAGTAATAAGCAATTTAAAATTAACATTAAATGTTTTTCGTGATTCTGTGTTAAATACTCGTAGATTTTAACTTTGTGTGTGTGTTTTTTTTTATTTAATTAATTTAAACATTATACATCGCGGCTTTCAGTTCGACTTTATTCTTAAAAATAGTAAGGTTATTTTGTGCTTCTATTCAAATATCCTTAAAAGGGCTTTGATGTTTGTCCCGATATACCTCCATATAGAGTTACAATAAATTTAAATATTTTTTTTCTTTCCAGAACGCAAACAGATATTGAGAGGCGTGAACGGATGCTTCAAACCAGGGGAATTGACTGCCATTATGGGCCCTTCGGGTGCCGGCAAGACCACGTTACTTAATGTCCTCGCTGGTTATTCGTAAGTTCTTCAATATTATATTTTTATCATTCACTTCAGATTTCAGATAAAACTATTCATTCATTGACTTCAGATAGAATCTATTTTCTATATGAAGTTGCTTACATATGTCTATGGGCGACAGTGACCACTTACCATCAATTGCATGTTCGTTTGCTACTTCATTCAGATAAAAAAAACATATTTTATTTTTATTTATTTATTTATTTTATAATTTTTGCACACAAACAATACATAAAAAACAGACATTATAAACTCAAGTACAAAGGACTACTTATTTCAAGATGAAATTTCTTCCAGCAGCCCTGAGATCGGAGTGTGCATTTGTAAGGCAAATTAGGTGTGCACAACTGGAAATTAATATTTATAGTTAAAATATGATATAAATATATAATATATATACAAATACATACATATGAATATATACATACAATATGATATTATGAAAGTGATAAATAGTGCTCTTTGACTCGTCTTTTAAACATAGAAATGGTTTTTGAGAATCGAATGTTAAGCGGCAATGAATTCCATAGCCTAACTGCATGAACAGAGAAGGAGTTTTATAGTGATTAAAGTGACAAAGAAGCAGCAATCCAGAAAACGATAAGTGGTCATTGCCGCATATAGACATCATAAACAACTTTATATAGAACAGGGGCTCTCTCTGAAATTAATCATAGATACGTTGGTGCTCCGAAGAAACTAATCTGATCGCTTTATATAAAAATGAGTCGGCAACACACCCTTCCAGCGAAGCCCAAGAACTTCGACAGGCAAGAAAAAGGTGTGGCGGTGAAACCTCGGTCGGTTTACTCGTTGTACAATCTTGCAATTAACTATGCCTGTTATTAAATCCAGATTCATAGATTCTTTTTGATAAAAGAGACCTTGTATAGATTTATACATGTCAATTTAACGGATATTGCTAAGATTATACAAGTTCCTTCCGATTCGTATTGACAACATGTCAGATTGATTGACGTTTCTCATCTATTATCCCCATGTCTGGTGCAGTACTAGTATACCTATTTTAAGTAGTACCTAGATAATGAGTGAACAAAAGTGTGTAAAATATGTTTAGAATGTCATCAACAATAATGCAGTAATTTATTTTGCGACATGTAATCACATTTATTATTTTAGTAGCCTTTAGACTCTCTTTCTTACCATTTGAATTCAGTATATTTTAAAAGTAAAATTAAACCTGCCTTATAATTAAAAATTATAAGTAGGTATATTAATATTAGAAATGTGAAAGTTTGTGGAGATGTATGTAAGTTTGTTACACTTTTACACAAAAACTACTCGAATTTCGCTGAAATTTGGCACACACAAAGTCTAGGTCTAGATTAACACATAAGATGCTCGTTCGTCTACAACGAGATGTAAACGAAGAAGGCGGATAACATAGTCATTACAAAGTATAAAACAAAGTCGCTTCCCGCTGTCTGTCCCTATGTATGCCTAGATATTTAAAACTACTTACGCTATGAATTTTAATGCAGTTTTTAATAGATAGAGTGGTTCAAAAGTAAGATTTTTATGTATAAAATATGTATAACATAGTGGAGACACTGATAATTTTAAATTTTTGACTTTTAGGCGAAACAAAGTTCGCCGAGTCAACTAGTACCTAGTCTATTAAAAGATCATATAAGTCAACGTATAGTATGCATTTTCCTACTTATCAGTAAAACACAAACTTTTCTATTTCCTCATTTATACTGGTTTCATCGTGGTGTGAACTTTATTCCGAACAAGTACATTGTTGACGCATATATTTTCTTTTTAAAAGACGCTTAGAAAATTGGAACATCATAACAATTTATATATACCTAAGGAGTATCTTGTTGTTTTCCTGTTGAAACCCATGGCATACATTTATCCTGTTGGATTTTCTGACGACTAAAGACATGACTAGCAAAATATTCGTTACTCATTGAACTGGTTTAGTAATGCTGACGAAGTGTAAATTTTAAAAGGAAGAAATAAGCTTTTTCCAAGTAGAAGTTCATTCAACTAAACTTACCTTAAATAACTTTTAATTTTGCTACAAAAATAAAGATCGTCTTAAACGATATCCGCCTGTTGAAGATATTAATGATATTCTGCATAATATTTATTCTATTTAGAGTTTCATAGCCAAATGCCTAAACTCGGAATCCTTATAAATTCGTCACGTTTGTGTGTCCGTATGTCACAGCCACTTTATTTGGAAACTATTAAGTCTACAGCGTTGAAACTTGGTAGATAAGTGTATTCTGTAAACCGCTTTCCGAATTATGTACAAGAATAAAAATATATTATACTAGTCGACCCGCCGAACTTCGTTCCGCCTAAAAGTCAAAAATCTAAAATTTTCAGTGTTCCTCCACTATATTATGCACGTATTATAAGTAAAAACCTTTCTCTTGAATCACTCGATCTAATAAAAAAAACTGCATTAAAATCCGTAGCGTAGTTTTAAAGATCTAAGCATAAATAGGGACAGACAGCGCGAAACGACTTTCTTTTACCCTATGTAGTGATAGTGATACAGGGGGGCTAACCATACATGGAACTGAAACTCAAAAAAAATATCTTACGCGTGGGGTGTCTTTAAAAAGATCTTCAAATGACATTGAGGTTTCTAAATCCATTTTATTTTCAAAGTCGATTTTTTGAGAGATAGGCCCCTTCAAAGCGGTAAAATGTATCGTCTTCCCCTATAACTTTTAAACTTAGAGAGTAAAAAATCTGGGTAAAAGATAATGTTATAGTTGTCAAGGAAAACATTCAACGAAAATCGATTCGAACAAGTTACGGTTGAAAGTTTTTGATATAGCACTTATCAAAGTCCGGATAACATAACTATGTAATTGATACAAACACTATTAAAAACAAACCTATTTTGGTAGGAAAACTGTTCAACAATACATCATTTCTACAGAACCCTTCGCCTGCGAGTCAGACTCCCACTTGGTCGATTTTTGTTCTTTTCTCTTCACAGTCATATTATTTTATGTATATTCCGTGCTTACCACTTGACGCAGTTCTATTGCCTTGTTTTTCTATTATGAACATGTATTATATACAAAAAAGCGAATACAAAATAGAAAAAAATACATTTCATTTCTTTTATTGGTGTTTATTCTTCGTTATTCAACTTCTATAACACAATGCGATTCTTGCGCAAAATGCCTGTAATCTACTTCTGAGAATATTAAGTTATTAAGAAGTAAGAACACAAACGCATCTGTGATCGCTCCGTAGGACTACAACTCGCGGAGAGCTCTAAAACTTTGTAACAGTCAAAAAATTAGATTAGTGGCAAAAGATAAATAAAAATATTCTTATTTCAGTACCAAAGGCGCCAAGGGCGAGATCATGGTAAACGGATCGTGCACTTGTGCCTCCCAGTCGGCAGGGCGCGGCGGAGTGCGGTACATCCGCCAGCAAGATGACCTCCGCGCGCATCTCACCGTGTACGAAGCCATGTCTCTTGCCGCTGCGCTTAAACTGGCCGACTTCACCTCACACGAACGGAAAGAGAAAGTAAGCAGTGAAAGTTCATGAGCCAAGCTTTACAATTGCTTTGCGTTTTAAATTTTCTTTTATGAATGTGATGACCTCTTTGTAGGTCGAGTGCCGTCGATTTGTCTGTAATAGCGCCAAGTTGTGTTTTTTTTTATATTCGATTGAAGTAGCAAACGAGCATACAGTCCCCCTGATGTTAAGTGGTCACTGCCACCCATGGACATCTGTAAGCAACTTCATATAGAACATGGGTTTCTATCCGAAGTCAATCACAGATGCGTTGCTACTTCCGAAGACTAGGATGGTCGCCTCGTATAAAAGTGTGCCGGCAACCACAACCTTCCATCGAAACATTTTGCTAGAAATAGGTGTGGCGTTGGTACTCATCCGGGCTAACTACAATCATTCTACCACCTATAAAATGTGGTACTTAATAGTAGGGTTGGTATGTGATTTTAAAAATGTAATAAAAGAGAAATATATGAACAATTTTAGTCCTTACGGGTAGCAAAGTTGTTATTAATTTCAGGCAGGATTTTCCTTTACCCTATTTGGAATTAGTCACAAAAATCTATGACGATTCCTTGCTCACTTCCTAATTATTTTATAAAATGCTTCTATTAATCTATCAAATCATTAAATAGTCAAATAGTTGAAATTAAAGCCTTTTGCAAAAGGAATTTATTTATTTTATTTATTTACGCACCGACAGCACTACACATAAATCATAACATCAGTATTGTGCAGTTGGTTTACATTCATGTATGCGTGCCAAAGGTGTGAACAGCATTCCTTGCAGACAATTATTACAAAATTATTATAAAGTTAAATGAGTTAACTTTTATTGTGTCGTGACATATATGCATATGAGAGCATATGCGGTTGTATTCGGCGCAGATTCGGGGAAGTGCAGAGTGTTTTGTGACGTTCGTACATATAGGGATGTCGAAAGGTTTGGTAATGGCGTGTCGCGGATATCGTGATGGAAATCACGAAGGAAGGAAGGAATGATTCATAGTTAATAAGGAACAATTTATTAATTAAAATATTATAGAATTGATAAGCGCTCCAACATATCTGGTAACTTATCATTCAAAATTTTCGCACGGAAGCGCTAGCCGCCATCCTGTTCAACTTCTGGTGTCGTTGTGCTGTATCAATGTTATATAATAGTGGATTCTGGAATATACAGTGTGATATTACAATGTATTCTGCAATATATAGTGTGATATTACAGTGTACACACCCAAAGAGATTTTGTTTACTATCAAAGTGACGTCATTTAATTTATTTTTATTTAACATTTCCTCACCTATCAATATTTTTCGTAAGAGAAAATGAAACAGTTTTTTATTTATTACCAGCAATAAAATAAAGTAAAATAAATCAAAGTATACCTTATAAATATATACTGACTGTAAATTACGTGTATTTTAATTAAATGTGTTCTACTTTTTTATTCTAAACGGGGTTCTCTGAACTTGAAATTATGCGCCTAAAGTTCTTGCAAGGTCAATTAGATAACATCAAAGATGAAAAGGTTATTTTTTCATTTTATACCATGTCATTGTAATAATGTACTCTATATTATGCTGACAGTAATTAAATTCAGATGTGCCCTCATTTTAATTATATGGTGTTTTTGTAGTTTGCATAATCAAATTAATCGAACAAAACATTATTGGTCTTTAGTATTTTTTTCAGGAAATTAAAACTAAAGGTGCCAACTTAATTGTACCCAATATTATTATTACTATTCAGTGTGAAATTTATTACTATTATTTGAGTACGATTTATTATTAAGTCTCTTAAATATTAAAAGAACGCGTTGTCTTTTACCTTAATCTACTGAATAAAATACATAATAAGTAAGAAAGAAAGTCAAGTATACAGATGTATTAAAATACTTTAGGCCCTAGCCCTAGGGTAGCCCCTTTTTTTTTGTTTTCGAGGGGCTTCAAAAGGTACCCGACGCCGTGGGAGCGACGCAGGGTTATGTGAGATTTTTACCGCACTAAACCCCCCCGGTGCCCGTCCTCGGCGCTACTATAAAGAGGACTCCGGGACCTCCAACGGACCGCAGCCGGAATCCTTTCAGCGCGTTGCCCCATCGGGCTCCTCCCACATGGGCGGTTGGGCTCACCGCCCCGTCTAGTCTTTAGGGCGGTATGCGACCACACAAACCGCCATCGTTCCCGGAATCGCCTGAACGAACGGTTCGAGGTCCCACTCTAGCCGCCCGCAACCCCGGAAGCCCCAATTCCGCCTCTTACGACAGGCGGGGGATGCCGTAGCCCTATTCTGATCCCGAAACTACAGGGCGCAGCCCTAGGATAGCCCTAACGCGAACTCTCGTCCAGCGCGTCTATAGGTATAGAATTCAAGGACACGGCAGAGTTAGACTACTGTATGATATTAATACTGTGACTCAGGTTCTCCAAAGGAACGCAACCGTAATTCTCTGAGCACATAATACTGACATATATATATTTTTTAATTTGCAACTGCCGACAATATTAAGTTCATTGAACTGTATGGTAGTTATGAGTGTTTGTGGAACACGGCGAATGAAGATGTGATGCGAGATATGCCGCCTTCGTGCACTGCACTCATGGTAGCACCTGACATCAATTCTCGAATTACGATTATTGCTCTAAAATTCTGTTTACATGGATACAATAATATTCATCTGTTGCCCAAGGCAGGGAGCGAGAAGAGCGAATGTTTAGACGAAAAAATGTTAGATATTCATTCGATAATCGTATTTTCGAGACGAGAAACACTTACCATCTAAATGGGCTCTTAGGCTCCGCTCAGGTGGGGTTAGCAATCCATGGAGAATTCAACGCATCCCTATAAATGAAAAATGAAATAGAGCCTGAATAATTTAAATTAATTCGAAGAAACATCGCTGAATAGTCTCTGACATTCGAGGCTCTGCAATGATGTTACCGAAGCAAGATTTTAAATATACCTACTGCCCGAGAGCGCAAAATGAGATTTATATCTCGGCCTATACAAAATAAACATTAGACGGTGTTAGGTTAAATGAGAAATGTACTCGTATTTGACTCATTATGAAAATAATATAATTTAAAAAAAACCTAAAGGATCCTCTAAGTATGAACACCGCGGCGTTACCGAACTATTGTATTTAGCGCAGCATTGCATTAATCAAAAAATAAAATTTATTTATTTTACTAGATAGCCGCAATTAATTTTATATTTAAAATTTTGAATACCCTCCTAAAATATGTCCTTTGATTAAAATCCCACACCCTGTATAATATGAATAAAACAGTTTTTTGGCGTCCAGTAACACGGTCTACTTCCGTCACGCTATGTATATATTACGAAAATGTCCGTCATTATAATTATTTTCCTTTACATTCTCACTAACGACTGAATAAAAACCCGTGATACACCGGTTGGATACTCCTGGCCGATAGCGTTTCTTTTCAATGGGCGGCAGGAACCATTTTCTGGTGGACTGCATTTAACTTCCTACTTTAATCATCTATAAAGGTAAAAGTACTATTTCCATCTACTCATTCATAATTCTGAACAATCTTTTGCTGGACATATACGTTCCATAACCTGCAACCTTTGAACCAGTCCTGAGCCACCTGAATTTAGCAGTTATTTAAATAAATTTAAGCAAACGAAAAAGGTTTTACCGAATGACAATTCGGTCATTTGATAAAACATCGACGTTAATGCATTTACATTAATTAATTACGTCACTGATTCAGCAAATAAGCGAATTGTACATTGTTAGTGATATATTATGTGAACAGCGTAATTAAAACCAGACTACGTACTATAAATCACTACAAGTATAAAACAAAATCGCTTCCCGCTGTCTGTCCCTATGTATGCTTAGATCTTTAAAACTACGCTGCTCATTTTAATGCAGTTTTTTAATAGATCGAGTGATTCAAGAGGAAGGTTTTTATGTATAATACGTGCATAGTACAGTGGAGAAACACTGGTAATTTCAGATTTTTGACTTTTAGGCGGAAGGAAGTTCGCCGGGTCAGGTAGTACTTAAATACGTAATTGTGAATGGTTATAATATCACCTAAGTGTTTACTCAATTGTAATGCACAGTAATGGCATAATACCTAATCATTAAAACTTGCTTAGGTAGAAATATATGTACATATTTGTTTAAACCTAAATTCCACACATTTTATCCTATAACTATGGGCTAAATGTACGACATATCCTTACATATACTTACATTTGATGGTGGTAGAACCAGTGTAGTTCGACCGGGAAAGTACCACCGCCACACCTATTTCTAGCGTGAAGCATTTCCTGCGTTTCGATGGAAGAGTGTGGTTGCCGGCACACTTTTATATGAGGCGACCATCATAGTCCTCGGAAGTAGAAACGCATCTGTGATTGACTTCAGATAGAACCCATGTTCTGTATAAAGTTGATTGCAGAAGTCCATGAGCGACAGTGACCACTTACCATCAGGTGGACTGCATGTTCGTTTGCTACTTCAGTCAGATATAAAAAAAAAACTAATCCATAAAAATGATGAAAGTCGTTTTGAAAAAATTATGCCGTCACTAATTACAAATTTTCACATCACGAATCGATGTATTGTCGTGAAAATTTTAATATGCACATATTTTATTTCCACGACACCACGTCGTTTCGCGACACGACGCCGGAACGTGTCACGTTGAGTATCATATTAAATTATTAATCTAACACCTCAGTCATTCAATATCAATGCAAATAATAATCAATTAAGTGAATAAGTCATAGATTTTTAAATTTTATTTATACTATATTAAAATTAATATAAAAGATATTTTTGTAATTTACGTATTATACATGAAAACAATTTGACTTTCGTAAAGAATATTGAAGACGCAATATAAAAAAGTAACCTTGACCGCCGAATAGACTCGTAGATATGTTAAATTTATTTTGTGCTTTTAATTTAATTTATGACTTAAATACGGGGTGATAACGACCTGTTTAATAGTCATACAAATCTAGTGCAACAAATCTTGTTTATTTATAAAATAAATTTTACGTGTAAAAAATCTACTGAATAGATTATTACATAAATTTAAATATTATCCAACTAAATTAATCTCTCTAATTGACGTGAGTTTCCAGTTAATACGCGGTCTCTTTGGATAGTGGATTTAGAACATTATATGTGACATATATTAATTGACTTGTTTTGGTCGCAATTAACTTGCTATCTTTATCAATCTCTCTAGAAATATAATTACTTTTGTTTGTTGTCTTCTTGTGGCGAGAGCTTAGTTCGCAAAATAACAGTTTACGGTTTTGATAAGCCCACATTTAGATGTAAAATATCAATATCTGATTTATTTATTATCTACGTATCTTGATCTAAAGAACGTGAGCCATAATCTTAAAAATGTGTCGTCAAAAGTATTCTTACCTCTGATCTTACCATTCCTCTTCCCTGGTGAGCGCATACGCTCAACGCACCATCTGTCATTTACGGTGGTATGACCACACATGCCACCGTCCTTCCCGGAGTCGCTTGGCTGGACGGCTCGAGCGTCCACACTAGCCGTCTGCAACCCCAAAAGCCCCTTTTAGTCGCCTGATACGACAGGCAGGGGATACTGTAGCCCTATTCTGGTCCCAGGACTACAGGGACAACCTCTGATCTTGTTCGGGCAATACCTAGATTAGTTTATGAAAGATTTTTGATATCTCTATCCGAAAGGGTATCGCCATGGAGTTTAATTTTTTGTATTACAGTCTCCGCTAACAAGATTGCAGACCACAGCTAATTCTTTATAATTTTCTTAATATTACAGGTATACGAAATATTATCACTTCTGGGCCTCAGCGCAACAACTGAGTCGCTCTGTCGAGATCTCTCCGGAGGTCAGAAGAGAAGACTGGCCGTGGCTCTGGAACTTCTCTCCGACCCTTCACTGTTGTTCCTAGACGAACCTACAACGTGAGTACTTTGTATTTCTAAGAAGGGCCTAAAAAGCAATGACTTATATTTAATTATTTAATAACCTGATTTTAGATACTTCTTTTAACATTAAAGAAAACACATGTGACTTAAAGTTCTTTAAAATGTTACCATAAGCACGTGGAATCTAACTATTGTATTTAGCCCATATCATGGATAATCCTTGTAATTTTAAAAGAATTTCCGGGTGGTAAAAAATTGAAGTAGCAAACGAGCATGAACTCCACCTGATGGTATTGCTGCCCATGGACATCTGTAAGGAACTTCAGGTAGAACCCATGGTCTGTACCTGGGTTCTATCTGAAGTCAATCACAGATACGTTCCCGAGGTCTATGATGGTCGCCTCGTATAAAAGTGTTCCGGCAACTACACCGGCGGTGGTACTTCCCCGGACTACACTGGTTCTACCTTTGAGATATCTTATCTTCTATACTATAAATAAAGTTCTATTAGTCTTTTTGCCTACAGTGGCTATCGCAGATGTTTGGTATGTAGATACTTAACTAATACGAGTATAATGCAATATGTTAATGATTGCATACTTTGCATCATATGCACATGATTCAATTTATTTCATCACGTTAAATTTGAAATGGATAAGCACTTTTTGTCACTTGACATTTGATGACGCAACAGTATAGTTATGTTTATCTTCGAGGGTGTATTCATATGGCAGTGCAACCTTAATATAACGACACTTAATAGCGATTTTCACGACGTAATGATTTTTTCGAAATCTCATCACGAATACATTTGTCAAAAACCTTTTTCTAACGACTTTTCAATCATTGCAAAATATAAATAGAAAGTACAAATAGCATTAT
Source organism: Spicauda simplicius (assembly GCA_949699795.1). Lineage (NCBI taxonomy): Eukaryota > Metazoa > Arthropoda > Insecta > Lepidoptera > Hesperiidae > Spicauda > Spicauda simplicius. Next base: position 13,405,359 of record OX453066.1, on the reverse strand, counting down.
TTATCGAATTCCGGTAACATATAACCTTTACATAATGACAGTAATTGTTGATCGACAATTCGACATACAGTAATGTACATAACACTGTACATTAAAATGTGTTCCCACGTATTAGTGAAAATAACCTACGCGGATTGGTACTTACATACAGTTGAGATCAATGTACAATTTATTGTAGCTTATGTTGCACTGTAGTTTATAAGAAATACATAATAATATACTATCAGCTATTTACGTCTTATTAAATCAAAACAACTTTGAACTTCTACTGTCATAGTCGAAGTCAGTATTGTAGATAAAAAGAAACAAATAAAACGTATGATAGCAAAACATGCATTATTTTTATTTATCATATATAAACAATACATGACCTCTTAACTACCCATTTATACGAGTATATGTAATTTATCCTTACGGATTTTAATTTGGTTAATTTTTAAATAACAATAAAATCTTCTAATCATTTTATTCAAGTTAACTAAACTTTGTATTACGTGGGTTCTTTTAAAAAGTACCTACAGGTTTTAAATTAATAATTCCATCTACATTCTATACCAAACAAATAAACTGTGAAAACGAAATGATACTGAAACATTGTTTTTACAAACTGAAAAGAAAAGTTTAAAATGATTACGCAGATTAATCTCAATTCCCTTCTATAATACAACCAATACCCTACTCAACATGAATTAAACGACAGTGAGGTTAGACCCTTACTACTAAGTTTCGTTTTGATTTATGTTAATTAATTCTACATTGTCAATCAATACATTATAGGGGTACGGAATAAAGGCGGTCACTTAATTTGCATTACTGCAGCGTATTCATTCGAATTCTTTTTTGGAATAAAGACGCAATGATACTAAATGTTATTTTAATAGATGATTCAATGATTGAATATATTGTTATTGGGTACGAAATTTACGTGGAATGAATAACTAATATGAACACTGCAAAAAATCCAAAATTTTAATTTTGTATGAGACATGACGCACGGCCCGCCTGTTACACACAGGTCAAAGGAAATTTTCCTTGTTTAGAACTGTAATCATATATTTCAATACTATTTTATATATCACTAGATGACCCGGCGAACTTTGTTCTGCCTAAAAGTCAAAAATCTAAAATTATCAGTGTATCACCACTATATAATGCATGTATTATACATAAAAACATAAAACCTTTCCGTTGAATCACTCTATCTATTTAAAAAAACTACATTAAAATCCGTAGCGTAGCTTTAAAGATCTAAGCATACATAAGGACAGACAGAGAGAAACGATTTTGTTTAATACTATGTAATGATATAAAAGTAACAAACAATCACGTAATCGCACTTGATGGCAAGTGGCCACTGCCGCTCATCGATTTATGTATAAGCAGTAGCGTCGTAAGGCGTTGGCGGTGTGGGCCTCCCGCCTCACAGACACTCCTAAGACTTGGTGTTTGGGGCCGGAGGATCTAGATTAGGCGACCTTTGTTTTGGTTGTCAAATTGCAGATCGATTTAGGTCAACATTTGCCGATATTGTTTTTTTTTGGTCACGAGGGCCTCGCGATTTATAGCTTGCCCACATTAAGTGAGGTCTTGCGCTGCCACTACGTTTAAGTATGTCTTCTTTGTCATACCTTTCATCCCAGAACATTACAACTTTTATACGTCAGGATGAAGGCAAAAAAACAGCATTAATGTGATTAAGATCAATCCTGAAGGATGACGTTATCAGGAGGATTGTTTTTAGGATTCAAAAATATTTTAATGTTATAATATTCTCCAATATATCTCCAAATTTTGTAAGAACAATAACTGAATTAAACCTTGCTTTTTCAGTGGTCTAGATTCATCAGCATCAGCATCCCTGATCGCCCTCCTGAACAGTCTAGCTCGTGGGGGGAGGACCGTCATAGCCACGATCCATCAACCATCTGCCCTGCTCTTTGAGCAAATTGACTCGGTCTACTGCTTAGCCGCTGGACGGACACTGTATTCAGGACCCAGGGTGAACCTGCTGCCGGCATTGGAAAGCGCTGGGCTGAAGTGTCCACCATACCACAATCCAGCTGATTTTCGTAAGTATACCAATATAACATGATTTTCATCTACGATTTACGATTAGAAGACGTAACAAACGAGCAAACAGAACACCTGATAGTAAGCGGTTCTTGTTAGCCATAGACAGTATTCAACTTCAAACGGCAGGCACTAAGTCCTACTTACTACCAAGTCTCGTTGCTACCCCTGAAGACTAATTTGAACCGCCAAGACAAAAAATATTATCATAAAGTATAAATACGTATTTCCACGTATTTATACTTCGTCCACCAATTCGCACTAGGCCAGCGCGGTGGACTATGGCCTATAACTCTCTCTGAGAGAAGACCCGTGCCCAGCAGTGGGACAATAGTGGGTTGTCGAGATAAATACGTATTACTACAGTGTAACCGCAATCAAACATCTACGGGTACAACCTACGGCGGATTACTAAAACCGCCTTTTGAATTCTGATAACAATTAGAACCAGAACTTCTCAAAATAGGTGGTCCAGTAAATACCTACAATGTGTTCGGTTTTAACAAAATTATGAGTAGAAACAGAAAGGAATGCAATTGGTATATAGACATTAAAAGTTATCCATCATTTCTACTACTTTTTGTCTACATTTGCCTTGACCGTCGGTTTACGTAGCGTTTAGCCTCGCTCCGCATTTTGGTTGTTTTCCTACAAATCACTACAAGGCTAGATGCGCATCTATAACTCATATTTAGAATAAAGTTTCAAACTGCTTTTTCATATAAACATATTTTTCAAAATTATATTTCACTTTCTATTTATTGATTTAACTTTTAATACGTAACTGTACTTTTGTACTGCTAGGTTAACATAGATAACTTGCACTACTTAACTAAGTTACCTTAAGAACCATGAACCCAAATAATTGTTATTAAAAAAAAACTCGTTCTCACAATAACCGTGTATTTGGAATACTGGAACGATCTACAGTTACGTAGATCAAGCCCCGCGGGGAAATCAGTGAAAACTTATTGCGTAATATGAACAGAAGACATTACGTGCCTAATACATACATCATACTGGCACAGTTATTAGAAATTATGCAATATTTTAGTGCACTACTATTAGAATTTAAAAGGTAATATATTTAGTAAAAATAACAATTGCCCGTGTCACGTAAAAACCCTAGTTTAACAAGTTTCCTTTGACTGACTATCTGATCTTTTGGATCAAAAGATTCGTTTGCTAAAAACGAACCCCTTGCGGTTCGACTGTGTTACCACTACTGTAACGCCTATTTGCTTTCCAACTTAGCTTTCGGAGCTACCAATTGATCTTGGTTAACCTAAGGGTTGCCCTGTTTGGGGTTAATGATAAATATTCATATAATGCCGGTCTGTTTGCTATTTCTATATGCAAAAAAGAAACGAAAATATAGGCAGACATACTCGGTACAAATTTACGATACGTGTAAGCCATTAACTTGCACATATATAGTAATCCAAAATATTTGGTGTGTGCATGACCATGTAAGCAAAGAAAATTTTGGTGCAGAACTTTTAAAACTAAAAATCATTATTCCAAGCAGGATAATTATTGCATGACCATTAGAAATATCTGCACCCTCGGGTCAAGTTGTTTACTGATTAGTTCTCGGTCATTACTAGTACATTTTCATAAAGTAGGTCAAAGTACTTCCGTGTCTACGATTAATTTCCTAGAATACTTCGAATCGCATGGACAGTGATATTGACAGGCTTATATACGAATACGTTCTAAACGTAAACAATATTATCGCTTCACATACTAATACCTACACATTACTCATGTTGTATTTAAAATGATATGAGCCTTGTTATTCCGTTTTAAAAGTGTCGCGTAAATCTGTACGTAATTAGTTCGCCGGATTTTTATGATATACCTATAATTAGTATAATTTATACTTTCTACGAACTCAATAATTAATTTAGTTATACGCTGAGTTTGTCTAATGATAAAAGGTTATAGGTATCTTATTATATGGGAACCATCGTAAATTGACATATATGCTTTGATTTCATACGTAAAATCTTTTAAGTTGAATAATGATATGGTACAATTTCATTCAACCCTAATTGTGCGTTAGTAAAGAGGCGGTTATTATTCGATAAAAACGTTTTCTACACCCACACTAGGATTTTCTCCAGTGTCGTGGGTACCATGGACACACACAAGACAAATACACTAACACCCAGACCCAGAACATGTATCTAAACTCATCATTCACATACCTGTCTGGCCGGGAATCGAACTCAGGACTGCGCGTCAGACCGGTATGGTAACCGCTCCACCACGCAGGTTGTCGAGTAAAGCCAATGTTGTTTTCATTTGAGATCTTTCCCCAATGCGCCTAATGTACTAAACAGTGTAGTAAGTGTAGTATGCACTTCATAGGACTAAACTTCAGTATATACTAAAGTTCAGTACAAATAAATAATATTACTCTCTTTTCAGTAATGGAAGTTTCATCAGGCGAGTACAGTGTAGACCTAGTGACAGCGGCTCAGACCATGGCCCAGTACAAGGGTGAGCTTGCCCCTGGCAGTTGGGAGTCTGACAACGTCCCTGTGATCAACACATCTACATTAACTAACCCTTTAGGTAAGCTTATCTTTTAAACAACTTGTAAAACTATCAGTCGATGAATAGCGGTTATTAAACTTTGATGGACGTTTACGAACTAAAAGTTTCGGATAGTTTTAGTTCATAAACCTCGTAGAGGGAGGAACGGACCTCCCTATACAAATTAGCAACATTTTAAAGTAAGAGATCAATGTCTCTACCAGTTACGGAGAAAGACTAGTATCTAGACACAAAACAGAAATTTGGTTCATAAGTGGACTGACCAGAAATATAGGAATTTATATGTCTAGAGATCTTGTATGTCCTGTGACATACAAGATCGCTAGTGAAGTTACGTACATTTGTAAAGAAGATTTTAATCATAACAATACCGTATGTGATGCTACAACGCTAATAAAATCAAAAATGAAACTTATTTTTTTTAAAAACAATTCTTAATACGAATGGTAAGGGCCTTATGTTCCTGGGTACCGCGCTCTTCCACATAAATAATGACTAGTAATAATTATAATCAACTCGATGTTGAAATCCACCACGATTGATTGTTGTCCACCAATTCGCACTTGGCCAGCGGTCCACCAATTCGCACTTGGCCAGCGCGGTGGACTATGGCCTAAACTTTCTCATTCTGAGAGAAGACCCGTGCCCAGCAGTGGGACGATAATGGGTTGACGACGACGATGTTGAAATCAACACCACCTCCACAGACAACCAATAAAATACTATGTAAAACGTAGTGAGATTTAATCTGCATAAATAAAAATTTTTAGTTGGTTTATTTTATTTTTTAAGCTTCATTTTCTATTTTTTCTTGCTGAGTATCTCGGATGATTTGGACCTCATTGGCCTATGCAGATCTATTATATTATAAATTCAAAACAAGTAATTTTTATAACATATTATTATAAAAGCTTACCTATTAATTGTAATTTCAGATATGACATTAGATCTTAAATCAAAATCATTTCAAAATAATGCTAAGTACCAAAAGAAAAACTCCAAACACATATACCGACCCTCCGGAGCGCTGCAGCAAATATGGATTTTACTGTACAGAAACTACCTGATGACAACAAGAAATTATGTAAGTATTCTTTTATATATATGTTTTTGGAGTGGCGTCATTTAGGGGAAGCCTATGTCCAACAGTGGACCTCAAAGGGCTGATGGATGGATGGATGGTTTCTATTGTAAGCTCTTTCTTAAAAGAACATTGAACTTAAGCTATTATATTTTTACTATAAAAAAGTGTTTTTTATTATAAGATTGAAGTAGCAAACGAGCATGCAATTCTCCTGATGGTAGGTGGTAATTGCCACCCATGGATTTCTAAAAGGAATTTCACGTAGAATACATGTGCTGTCTGAAGTCAATCTCAGATGCGTTGCTGCTCCCGAGGACTATGATGGTCGCCCCACATAAAAGTGTGGCAGCTGCCACACCCTTCCACCAAAACGCAAGAACTGCTTCACGTTAGAAATAAGTGTGGTGGTGGTACCTCCCCGGTCGAACTACACCGGTTCTACCACTGGTAAACGATACTGCTCATATAATAGCATCCCTCGTCGTTGCCTCTTTTAACACGAGAAGAAAGGGACCTCCCCTTTCTTCTCGTGTTAACAGAGACAATGACTATATCTCTCTTTTATATCAGACCATGTCATCAAATATCATAATTGAACCTTACGATAGTGCATCTTACTAATCTGCTGACCTATTGATTCCGTATTCCATTCTTAGACAAGAGGAAATTTAGTATCTGGGTATACATATGTACCTACTTCTCTTTATATATTTGCGTGACGCTTACTGGCTCACAATATAAAATGTCCTATAATAATACAGAAACGTAAACGTAAATACCAATTAACAATCTTCAAGCAACTTGTTGTAAAGTAACTTTCCATTGATTGATTGTTTTTGAAAAAAAAAAAATTTAAGTCTGAGCTAACTAACTAGCACCTTAGTTTAGTTTAATACAACATTATATAATTAGTTTAAACTTTTTTCGGCAAAGATGTACCAGGATTTCAATCGTAGAATAGTTTTTTCTCCATTTCCAAGTTCCGAGACTTATTTATTATTTATTGAGTTAAATGTTATTAAACTCCAACATTTTTATGTTTCAGTCGCTATTCCTGTACCGCGTGGCAGCTCATGTGACCATCGCTTTGATTTTCGGCTACCTTTACTTTGGAGTGGGAAGCGAGGCTAGCTCTGTCTTGGGCAACTATGTTTACTTATACGGTTCTATGCTCCTTGTTGTCTACACCGGCAAGATGTCCGTGACTTTGTCATGTGAGTATTTGTAACGATATTTCTCGGTTGTTACTACTAGTTTCCTCTCAAAAATGTTGCGTCAGGCGTTATAAATGACAAATTTTAGCCTAACTTCGACTTAAGAGTCGTGATAGCCTTATGATTGAAACTTGTCCTCTAAATTGGGAGGTCCGAGGTTCAAACCCAGGCACGCACCACTGATTTATGTGCTTATATGTTTTATGCGCGTGTATGTTTCGGTGAAGGAAAACATCGTGAGGAAACCTACACACCCGAGAGTTCTTTAAAAAAAAGTTCTCGGAGGTGTGTGAAGTCCACTAATGACTAGAATTATGGCCTAAAAAACTCTCTCATTCTGAGAGAAGACCCGTGCCCAGCAATGGGACAATAATGTATTGTACCCAAGCCAAACTTCTGGTCCGACTATGTTTCTTCATTATATTATCATAGATGTCATGAATGTTGATACTAATGTGGAATTTGTAATATGTTATAACACGTTTTATTTAGTACTAAACACCAACCTAATTTTAGGAATTCAGTAAAATTTAATTTTTTGTCAAAAATCTAATATTGTTTATTTTTGCTCGGATATTGTACGAATATTTATTTAGGTTTAATAAAACATAATTGATTACTTTGAAATAGGTACAAAAGAAATAATAACTACTAAAATAACGGATATAGAAATATATTCAGATTGGTATCAATAAATATATATTTTAACTAAATTGTAATCTATTATATCTATAAGATACCACTTAAGTATTTGCTACATTTATGAACAAAATAATCAAATATATTGTTATCGGGTAATTAGATCGCATTCGATAAATAGCTAATTAGATCCTTGAATTACATTTCATTATCAAATACCTTAAGAAATGTATATTGCTATTTAGTTATTACACTTTCATGGGGGATGGCATTGAATTGATTTGGCCATATTTTTATTAAATGAAATCGTTTATCGATATTGCTAGATCGGTAAACGATTTGAATGCCATGAATACTGTTTGAATGCTGCCCCTTTGCGGTAACCGATATATATGTATTTTTTAAACTTGCCCAACAATATTACAATGTATAAGGTGCGTTGGGGTAATGTCGGATATGGGGCAAAACCGTAAATTGGACCTTGTAGGCTAATGTAGCCATTGTTTATTTTGACAACGTCATACACCTACATCATCTTCATGGCGAGATGGATGAAGCCACCCATAATAAGACAATGGTTGACTTAAGCCTAAAATTTCAATCGGTTTTACTCTATGTCCGATATAACCCCAACTCACCCTAACGCATAGCAAATCCTAAGCATTTCTAGCTTAATCGAACAAATAATATAATTTCTTGTCTTACTTACTTTATATATTCGTTTTTCTCATACAAGAATTAATGACTAGTCTATTAGATTACACTCACATTTAATTATGTACAGATTTTTTATTTATTTTTTGTCGATTTTCAGTTCCTCTTGAAATGGACATACTAAAGGGTGAATACTTCAATCGATGGTACAATTTAGGGCCGTATATATTCTCCATACTGGCTGTGGAATTACCATTCCAGGTAAATAATAAAAAAATTAAAAAGAAATATTACTTAACTTATCTGAAAATTCAACTTTTATTCTTAACGTAATTATATACATATTTTTTTATCTGTTCTATCAGATAGAAAAATATGTATATAATTATCAAACGAGCTTTCAGTCCACCTGATGGTAAGTGGTCACTGCCGCCCATGAACATCTGTAAGCAACCTCAAATATAACATGGGTTCTATCCGAAGCCAATCAAAGGTGCGTTGCTACTCCCGAAGACTCTGGTGGTCACCTCAAATAAAAGTGTGCCGGCAAACACACCCTTCCATCAAAACGCAAGAAATGCTTCACGCTAGAAATAGGTGTGGCGGTGGTACTTCCCAGGTCGAACTACACTGGTTCTACCACCTGTAAACTAACTGTAACTAACTAACTGTAAGTGTAACTACTATATTTGAAATTATTCTTAAAACAATTACGTTTCCAGGTGATATCATGTGTGTCTTACGTGGTGTTGTCATACTGGTTAACTGACAACCCCTTAGAACCGACACGAGCAACTCTCTTCCTTGCCACTATCGTCGCCACGTCGTTATGTGCCCAGGCGTGGGGATACTTCATCGGATCTACCACACCCACTAAGGTAAGGGAATTTACTTCGGATATGTTATTCGCGCTTGGCCAGCGCGGTGGACTATGGCCTAAACTAGTTCATTCTGAGAGAAGACCCGTGCCCAGCAGTGGGACAGTAATGGGTTGACGACGATGTTTGTTATAAGTACATTAATACAGGACAATCATCTCCAAATAGGTACATTTTATTAAACATATTAGTATAATGACAAACCATAAAAATGGATATACCTATCAATTACCTACATTGTAGAGCAAGATCCCAGAGCTGCCAGACGTCACGTATTTTCTGACGGATGAAATGTGGACGATTGAGTAGTGTTAGTATGTACTATGATCGTATGCCTACCCGCTAGCTTGGTCAAACGGCCAATTTCCAGGTATCAGGTAATCAAGGTACATAAAAAAATTACTTACTTCACGTAAATTCTCATGGCTGATTTTCATATATGTTTTCGAGTGTATAGTTAAAAATAAATTGTCAATACTCCCAGACACTTTCCGTCGGCCATATTGCTTGGCGGACGCCTTAAGGGTCTCAAAATAATTAGTTAACTTCACGTAAATTCTGACGCTCCATTTTTATATATGTTCATCCGACAACTATTTTAAAACCTTTGACAAGAATACAGACCGATCCAAGGGGCCAATCATCCCCTAAACTAAAATTTTAATATCTCTGTGAGTGGGAGCGCGAGAGCATTATCTACGCGCATGAGACTGAGTGAGACCGACTGCGCTGTTAAGGGCATGAAAATTACTTAAACAGATATTTTATAATTTTTAGAACTTTTGTTGACAAGTAAATTATGGCAACAAAAATAAAAAAAATTGACATATAATAAATAATACTAAAGGTAGCCGACATTTTTATTTTTTTTTTCTATTTATTTATTAGAAATAAAAAATATTTTTTAAAAATAACACAAGTTTTTCAAATTTTTTACAAATGAAAATTTTTTTTAATAATTTTATCAAATAAAAATTTTAAAATTATTAATAAAATTTTAAAAAATAAAAATTTTAAGATGTCGGCTAATTTACTTTCATTTTTTTTACTAATTATTTAAATAAAATAAAAAATTGGTCAGGGGACAGCTAACTTTATTGTAATTTAAAGGCCCTCTTGAGGCCAACAGCTAAAGTCACTCCCAAATAAGTATTCAGTGTTCTGCCGTGTCTGTAGAGTGCATCAGCTGTGACTATAGTAGCAACGTGTGTAAAAAAAATAAATATATTTGCAGTGTTTTGAAAAATATAATGGCTTCTATAGTCAATTGTGTTTTTTGTAAAGATTCTGATGTTAATTTAATATTGTTCACGCAAGAGACGTTAAAAAGGTGTTAACTAATTTTAAAACATAGAAAAGAACATAACCTTAAGTTTAAAGACGTTGTTTTGCCGGGTAATTTATTCGCAACTGGTTATCACAGACAATGTTATAAATCATTTACAGGGTTAAATAAAAAATACTTTCTACCAAAAAGTAAATCAATTAACAAATCCAATTCCGAAGAAAAATCATCAAATATTACAGAAAATTGGTTCGATGGAGATCAATTACCGGGTTTTGTCAGTGAGTCGCTGGAAGAACAATCAGGTAAATTATTTTCGTTTCTCATATTATTTGTATCTCTTTACTTTTTTTAGACCTTCATTGTTCACCTTGTTTTTTACAGAGGAAGAAAATAAGGATAATGCTGATGATGACGATCACGATTTAGATATTCAATTTCAAGATTGGCTAGATGATGAATTATCTAATTTCAACGATGATGATAATGGAGATTAAAAGCCACTGTTGAGAAATATTAAAGGATTAATATTTTTCTACTTTGTTTCCAAATTACGAATAAATAATTCATTAAAAATAATTGCTCTTATTTTCATATAAGTGGTATTTTTAAAAAATATTTTTTATTTCTAATAAATAAATAGAAACAAAATTAAAAATGTCGGCTACCTTTAGTATCATTTATTATATGTCAATTTTTTTTATTTTTGTTGCCATAATTTACTTGTCAACAAAAGTTCTAAAAATTATAAAATATCTGTTTAAGTAATTTTCATGCCCTTAACAGCGCAGTCGGTCTCACTCAGTCTCATGCGCGTAGATAATGCTCTCGCGCTCCCACTCACAGAGATATTAAAATTTTAGTTTAGGGGATGATTGGCCCCTTGGATCGGCCTGTCTTCTTGTCAAAGGTTTTAAAATAGTTGTCGGATGAACATATATAAAAATGGAGCGTCAGAATTTACGTGAAGTTAACTAATTATTTTGAGACCCTTAAGGCGTCCGCCAAGCAATATGGCCGACGGAAAGTGTCTGGGAGTATTGACAATTTATTTTTAACTATACACTCGAAAACATATATGAAAATCAGCCATGAGAATTTACGTGAAGTAAGTAATTTTTTTATGTACCTTGATTACCTGATACCTGGAAATTGGCCGTTTGACCAAGCTAGCAGGTAGGCATACGATCATGGTACATACTAACACTACTCAATCGTCCACATTTCATCCGTCAGAAAATACGTGACGTCTGGCAGCCCTGGGATCTTGGACTATTGTACGTTAAACTCCCAAAAGGACAAAAAGGCTCTTATTTTAATCAACTCTTGAACGCATTATATATATATTTTCCACTTTTTTTAATTAACAAATATAGCAAAGTGGATTAAGGGGAAACTAACAGACGCCTAGTAACGATTTTAAGCAAATTTTACGTCCTGCTAAATTTGAGAAAATCTACGAAGTTTCTATTAAAAAAAAAACATTTCATACACATACAAATGTAAAACACATTCATCAAAATTTTAATATAGTTAATTTTAATGCATACAATGTAGGAATCAAACCATTTTTTTAAGTCGTGTTGAAACTAAATGTACTTATGTTCAATATATATATTTTTTGTATTCAATATGCAATTACTATATGTGTAGTCCAAATCGTAATGTGAGTCTAATGAAACGGGATACACAAAGAGCCTGACATACTCTTACACTCGTCAGCCAACCATACATTTAGTATTTGTGCAAAATCACCAAGATTTTTTTATAATCTATTTATGCTTATTATTAAATTAATTTTAAAAATAAATCTCTATACGTTTTTAATAACATTGTATAAAAACGCCTGTGAAAATGTTCATGTTTCCAGTCCCACTATGTAAACTAAGTACGCATTATTATCTGCTAATTATTATTATAAGTCACTTTACTTTTATTACGGCTCACTTTTAAATAACACGAGCATCTTATTCGGCAGAAGTAACAACGCATCTATGATTGGCTTCATACAGAAATGTTGTTCTGTACAAAGTTGCTTACAGACGTTCATGGGCGGCAATTACCACATATCATCAGAGTTCATACTCCTTTCGTAAAAATATTTAAACAATCTTTGTAATTTACAGATCGCGGTATTCATCGGGCCAGTGCTAGCGTGCTTATTCTCTGTGTTTGGCTTCTGCTTAGCCCTGAGAGATACGCCGTATGCCTTCAGATGGCTGCATCACATCTCGTACTTCCGCGCCGGCTTCCACGTCGCTGTGCATTCTGTTTATGGCTTTAACAGAACCAAGATACATTGTGCTAAAGGTAAGTGCAATATTGCTAAGTGGTAGAGCTCTTAGCTCCATGAATACCTACTGAAACAACATGGTACAATGCAATATCATTCAAAACTTTCCCGATGGTGGAGAACTCGTGGCCAGCAGCGGTAAATAAATGAGTTATAGCAGAACTCTCTGTGATTTGATTGTAACAGCATTGTTAAACACTGCGCATATAATAAGAATAATAATCTTGATCCTTTAGAGTAGCAACGCATTTGTGACTGATTCTCAGACTGTGAACTATTCTCAGTTGTGACTGTAATTCTAATTGTAATTTGCACACCCTAACAGGTAGGACGTGCGAAAAAATAATGTTTTAAGACCTATGTACAACATTATGTTCTGGCAAATAAATTGAATTTGAATTTGTAATACTATTGTAATACTATTTTGGATTGTGGATGTCACTGACCGGAAGTGGAACGTAAATTCATTTGCTTCTTTTATATTTATGAAAACCTACCTAGTAAATTGTTATTTCAAAATTATATAATTAATATTATTTTTGCAGAGTATTGCCACTACATCACTCCCAGTAAGTTCCTGGTGGAGATGGACATGGCCGAAGTGGATGTGGGTGGCAGCATGGCGCTGGTACTGGGCACCGCCGTCCTCATGCACATCCTCACGTGTACCGCCCTCTGGTACAGACTGAACAAAAGATGAACTATCTACGAATCATCTAGTGCCTCACTTCAACTAATTTTAATGTAATGATAGTTTTTTAATGTATTTGCACAGATGACATGAAAGCCTTGTTATTAGAAAAGTGGACGTTTCGCAAAGTTATATCTTTGACAACACTTAATTTGGTTTTGTTTTATATACCTTATATTGTCATATATTTTCTTGTTGCACCAATATGTATCGCCTTCAATGCACCAAAATATATCACGCATGTTTGTTTGCATGTTTAAGATATTTTTGGATGTTTAAAATTAAAATTTGAATTTAAATATTTGAAGTCCTTGCAGCACATACAACAATAAATTATTGAAGACCAATTCAGACCATTCAAAGCCATGTTAACATTTTAAACGAAGGTGTAATCGCGAGGCACAGATTATAATAAATTTATTTAATATTCAAATAAGTTTAGATGCTTACCTCACTTGTCTGTCAATTATTTAACTATTTGACTTTACTTGCCGGTATTTAACTTATAAATAGTTAAGTTTATGAATCTATAGATCTATATGTAGTGAAAAATAGTTATATAAGAAAAAAAGGTCTAAATATGTAAAAGGAGACTAAATATAAAAATCATAGAATTAACACAATTGTATAATAACAATACCCTATATTTTTTTTATTAGGGAATCGTTGTACATGATTACAAACCATGTGTCATCTTACAACGATATGCCAGTTTGCATGCTTGTATTGTTTTTTGGATAAATTCATACATTGCATTCATTTATTCCAAATAAAAAAAAAAATACAAATATGGCGGGTATACAAATAGTAACTGTTCGTGTTTTTATCAAAAATCGGTGTACCATTATACGAGGGCCAATTTTTCGTCTCGCTTTTGAGTTGGGTTACATATGTATTCGTAGACCCGCGTGACAAGAAAAGAGCGCTTAAGAAACGTTTTACACGCATGCGAATTAGACTCGCGGACATATATCTGCGTAACAGGGAAAATATATATTCATCTCCTATTACAATTTAGTTCTTACGTAATTTATTATTAGTTAGTTAATATTAAGGTGTAGGTTTTAAAAATTAACGATTACGTTGTAAACTAATTTATAAATCTATTGACAGCCGCTTATGCGACTAAGTTATTAGGTGAACTGAAGTATTTTTGTATTAATTATATTTATAAGGTTTAAAGAAACATAGTATTTATGTTACAAACAAAAATACTTCATTTTTATTTATATTTAAAAGCAATAGTGGCCATTAGACATCTTATATCTGAAATGAATATAACGGGGTAGTGCTTAATGAACTCAAGATTAACAGTTATTATTCATTTTAAAATTACGATTCGTTTTGTTTACATAGCTGTCGCTGAAGAGGAATGAGGAAGCAGGTTCCGCCCCATTAGATATTGAAATAACGTCTTACATATTGCATACCTACCGTATGACATAACCAAAGAAGGTAGCTACCCTGCTACAAATATTAACAAATCTCTCTCCTCTATCTTTTGTCAACGGGCAATGACTACTTTATTCACAAGAACTAATCTAACTGGATCATAATAAAGTTATGAGACATCAAGACGAAGGCCGAATAGCGACACATAGCTCTCTCAAAAAATTTACATAATTATATTTCTCTTTCTCTACAGTACCTACTTCATATTAGGACGTCATCTAACAGACCAATGTGTTTAAGTACATATAACGGGTAATACTGAATAATGAGATTTAAGTTATTCTACAAATATTTGTAAATCTTATCGTCATTATTAATCTTTATTATTTTTAGATAAACCTTTTTTGACAATGTACGATAGCTAGCGAAACCAAATTCATTTTTGAGCTGCGTTTGTGATGTTTTCATTTATTTGCAAACATGTACACTGTTTCCAAATCGGTTTGTCTTATAATACTGCAAATATTTTAGAGTAAAATATATATTTACCCCGAAGACGTCGTAGTCAAACTGTAGTGGCGGGAGATAAAACAATTATATTTTTGTCTTAAATTCATTATAAATTGTAATTTACCAAGCCAATTATAATTGGGTAGGTACTTGTTATTTCATGACACCAGTGTTTATAAATGGAAGTGTCACAACTGTGCTATGATATATAAGGTTATTTATTAAGAATAAAAACTGCGTTAACCCCCACTTTGGTGTTACCTATACTCGATTTATCAAAATATTTTTCACATTATCCTGTACTTAGGTTACCTTATATTCTAAACAAATTGATTATAATTATATATATAATTATTTTTGTTGATTCTAAACGATTCGGACACGGTGTTTATTAAGCGATGTACTTATATACGTAATTCAGAAATAAACGGTTATGCTTGAATTAGTAACTATTCAAAATAAACATTTTTTACCAGTCTAATGTGTTGTCTTTTAATAAATACACGTTCCCATCCTAAGTCTGTGAATAACATGCGAGAAAATCCATGCAAATAATAAAATTTTCGTAATTAACATCTTTCTACTACATTCATACATTATTAGGAGAAAGTACATGGGGTACTTATAACAAGGCAATTATTAATTGTCTGCCTGTCGGTAGAAATTATAAAATTGAAGTACATTGAATTATATAACTTGAATTATAAAATTGAAGTACAAGTTAGTATTTTTTTCATATATAATATGAAAAAAATACTAACTCAAATATAAATGCACAGGTCAGGTTTCTAAATTCAAATCAAATCAAATTCCAACATTCGTGAAATTATTAATTAATAAGTATAAATTTTGGCGACCTATTTTTTGTCGACAAACTGCAGTCGAATTACATCTGTACCTATAAATTTGGCGACCTTTTTTTTTGCAAAACGCTGCAATTAAATATTCGCAAAACAATCGCACAATTCTATTCGCAAGAATTATGCGTATGCAAATATCTAAAAACATGCGAATATTCGCGAATGCGAATGTGAATATTAGTTATATCACTAGTATGTACGCAATGGCCCCGCAGGTATCGTTGCGGTGTGGTTTTTAACCAACTTCTTCTTCTTCTTCATAAGTACTTCAAGTACTTCAAGGTGGTAGAACCAGTGTAATTTGACCGGGGAAGTACCACCTCCACACCTATTTCTAGCGTGAAGCATTTCTTGCGCTTCGATAGAAGGGTGTAGTTGCCGGCACACTTTCTCATGAGGCGACCATCATAGCCCTCGGGAATTGCAACGCATCTGCCAGCAAATTATATAGATTTTAGTGGATAATAAGTTGAACGATTTCACATAGATATTAAGGAGATGGAAGGAAATTATACCAGGGAAGAGGAAGCTCTTCAAGCCTGCTATTAGGGAGGCTACTCGCAGGCGCTTCAGAAAGACCCTGCAGGTTTTTCCTAGAACCGGAAATGTACCAAAAGGGAAAAATAACTGTGTTTATTCTTTACTTTCGAATGTGTTTAAAAATAAAAGTTTTTTTTCCGAAAATATACTTAAAAAATTGACTTGGGGAAACCTTCTAGAGACACATGACGCCGTGGGAGCGAGGCAAGGTTATGTGGGATTTTTACCGCACTAAAACCCCCCCGGTTACCGTTCTTGGCGCTACAAAGAGGAGTCCGGGATCTCGGTTCGTCCCACCGCTCCGTCTGGTCTTTTCGACTTTATGCGACCACACATACCGCCGTACTACCCGAGATCGCCTGGCTGGACAGTAGGGATGTAACGGAGGTCACTTATCGGAACCGAAGTCGGAATCGGAGTTTTTCAATTCGTTTTATCGGAATCGGAACCGGAATCGGAATCGGAGGTTGTATTAGTCAATAAAAATTATGGCAAAAGAAAGTGTCTAATTCGGGCAAATTTGTACACGTGAAAAAAAACTGACTTAAATACTATCACATCAACGCACAGCCCAAACGAATGTAATTAGAAATTTGCACTGTTTCCTTTTAAAGTGTGGGGAGCACCAGGAAATATAAATAGAGAGGAAAGTTTGTATGAAAGTTCATCAATTTTGATGCAAATTTATTGAAACTTAGTATTTGGCTTTGTGGTTCAATATATTGTTGACTATTGACAAAGTGGTAATGGATGAAACATATGGTGCGAATGAAGTTGCGGGTTCTGCTGGTACATTCTTATGCTAGAAGAACAGTCCCCTCTTTCTAACGCAGTTTAATAAGAAAGGTGAGGAAGGAACGTTTTTAAATTAATCCACCATTTTCTCTTCATATTTAAAAATTATAGCTGAGACGATTTCAATGATACATCATTGAACTGCTAGTAACAACGTGAGACAGTAAACCTTTTCAACTTTAATTACAACGTAAAAAAAGTGTGTGTAACACGACGACAACAAGAATTGGCATGTTTCCTATTAACATTTTACCATAAACAGTTAACAAATTACCTAAATCAAATTCGCTTCAGACGACCTCCGATATAAATCTCCGATATAAAAATTTCGGAACCGGAATCGGAACCGAAGGTGCATTTACAATCGGAAGTTCCGACTTATCGGAACCGGAATCGGAGCTCCGTTACATCCCTGCTGGACAGTTTAAGCTCCCACTCTAGCCGCCCACAACCCCGGAAGCCTCTTTTAGTCGCATCTTACAGGGAGGTAGAGGATACCGTAGCTATAATTATTCTAATCCCGGAACTACAGGAACGAGCAGTGGCCCCTAACCACCAGGTGGACTGCAAACTCGTTTGCTATTTCCATATTATAAAAAAAATATCTGCAACTAACCTAAGGTAAACACGAAAACCACATATCAGACTATTTTACATAGGCTTCATCGTTCTAGTGAAAAGCCAAATATATAAATAGCCAAGGTAGGTACGATACTGTTATCGCGACACATTTATAATGTGTCCAATAACGTTTAAAATTTGTTCTAATCAAAGAAACATTTTCGCAAAGGTTTTATTTAATCCTATTACAACTTTAATACCCTGAAATTATTATAACCTGATAGTCATTTTCAACGTCTTTAAAAAACGTATTTTAATGCTCACGAGTTTTGATAAAAATAACTACGGTCGTAAAATAAAAAATACACTCACGAGCTTGTAAAACACGATAATTATCATGATATATGAATACGTAACTACTTTTAAACGCCAATATTCACCTTAAACAATTCAAAAACATCTAAAAAATATGGTCAGTACATATCATAACATGAATTATCATACGAATTATAGAATTTATTCGTGAATAGGTACCATCCAACATAATGAAATTATAATTTAATTAATCAACATATACTTGTCGGAAAAGTCTACGTTTAAATTAAATTAAAGAATGTAACAGCCATTCATTTTCCAATTACAGGTATAATAAAAATAAGTGTTATAATTAAGAGTAAGTACAAAGTCAAACCAATTGAATTAAAGTGAAGGTCGTTGTTGCAAAACCACTTAATTTAACGTCAAAACACCGACACTTTGCTATAGTTTTACTAAAAATGTTTACATATTCCATTAAATACTGTTAAGCCTATTGTGTCGTCAACAACCCGATATTATTCCACTGCTGAGCAACTGAGAACTGAGGATCTCCTCTCAGAGTGAGAAGCATTCAGGTTATAGTCTACTGCAATGGCCTTTTTTTTTTTTGTTGTTGTCGAGGGGGAAACCTTCAAAAGGTACCCGACGCCGTGGGAGCGACGCAGGGTTATGTGGGATTTTTACCGCACTAAAACCCCCCCGGTGGCCATTCTCGCTAAAAAGGATCCGATGATGACTCCGGGATCTCGAAACGACTTCAACCGGAATCCTCCGAGCGCGTTGCCCCATCGGGCTCCTCACAGATGGGCGGCTGGGCCCACCGCTCCGTCTAGTCTTTACGACGGTATGCGACCACACTTACCGCCGTCCTTCCCGGGATCACCTGACTGAACGGTTCGAGCTCCCACTCTAGCCGCTCGTAACCCCGGAAGCCCCTTTTAGTCGCCTCTTACGAGAGGCAGGGGATGCCGTAGCCCTATTCTGGTCCCGGAACTACAGGGTGCTACTGCAATGGCCTAGTGCGAATTTACAAACCTTTGAGACAATGACGACCCGCGTGGCGGAGCGGTTACCATGACGGTCTGAAGGGTATGGGTGCCGGGTTCGATTCCCGGCCAGACAGGTATCTGAATGATGAGTTTAGATTCGTGTTCTGGGTGTGGGTGTTTAGTGTATTCGTCTTGTGTGAGTCAGTGTTTCAAAGCGTGTGTGTGTTTTGAGGACGTTTAAAAACCTTCAGAAATGTAACTTTATTATGTTTGCATTTTCCAATGTTGTAACCTAATACTAATCATATTGATAATAATCACATAAATTTGAAAATCAAGCTTGTCTAAGATTCTAACCTGAGACCTCGTGATTTTTAGACTGAATTTCAAACATTAATATATCACTCAACTACTGCTTTTCAATTACGTCCATTGTATCATATTCGTGCCTTGTAATATTTCTCGAAGTAAAATCTTGAACATATTTCGCGACCCCGTAGATTCCCTTTAATACTTTAGCCTATATCTTACTATAGTATAATCAATATGTATCTTAAATACCTAATATAATATTTTAATTTATTTTTTTAGGTATAATGAAGAAATTTTACATACATTACGTAGCTTTGAGAATAAAATTATTATTTACTTGGTTTCCTTTTTGAATTTTGTCTTTTTACATTTTACCTCTTTTTTCTTGGGGTTCGGGCCCCGCTGGGGGAAGCTTTGTAAACGAGGCGCACACTTAAAAACGAATGCTTTATTAATACTGCGATAATAATAATTTGTTAATGTATTCTTAAGAAAACTCCTTCATTTGAAACCCATATACCTGTATTGATTGTAGGACCCTAACTACATATTAGTGATGTAGCCAAAGTCAATTTGAACATTCGCCAATGCGAATGCGAAAGCCAATATCTAAAAACATGCAAATATTTGCCAATGGTGCAAACCCAATATTGTCCCACTTCTGGGCACGGGTCTTCTCTCTGAATGAGAGAGTTTTAGGCCATAGTCCACCGCGCTGGCGAATTGATGGACTTCACACACCTCCGAATTTTTTTTTAAGAACTCTCGGGTGTGCAGGATTCCTCGCGATATTTTCCTACACCGAAAAGCAGTGATAATTAATATGTAATACGCACATAAATCAGTGGTGCGTACCTGGGTTTGAACCTCGGACCTTTCGATCGAGAGAGCAAGTTTCAACCATTAGGCTATCACTGCTCCCGCTATTCGCAATAGAATCTCCGAATATTCGCATTAGCATTCTGGAATATTTAATAATATTCTTAAAAACGATAACATTACCCGAGAGTGTTTTCTGCTTACCTCAGCACATCGCCATTTCCGGAGCGTTATCGTACATTTGATCCAGTTTGATTAATTTTAACGCTTGCTAGATACCTTAGGTCGAAGTCGAACGTTTTGTCGATGGTACATTGTTGGCTGAAGGTGACCGAAGCCTAAGCTTCGATCAAAACGTAAGAGTAAATTATATGTATACGGACCTTATTTGCTCAATGGTCAGCCATTCGTCATGTTGGGTGTTAATGTAATTTCACCATTGTACATATTTTTTATAGTATTGAAGCAGCAAACGAGCATGCAGTCCACCTGATGGTAAGTAGTCACTGCCTGCCATGGACATTTGTAAGCAACTTCATATAAAACATAGATTTAATCTGAAGTTAATCCCAGATGCGTTGCTACTCCCGAGGACTAAGATGATCGCCTTATACAAAGTGTGCCTGCAACCAGACCCTTCCATCGAAACGCAAGGAATGCTTCACGTTAGAAATAAGTGTGGCGGTAGTACCTCCCCGAACGAACTACACTTGTTCCACCACCTTTTAATGTACCTATATTACTTGATTATAGAAGCATAAGTTTTTTTTTTTTCATTTTTCTTTAAACATTCTTACAATTGAGAAAAACTATATTTTTAGTTTTGATATCATATACATATACAGAAATGTTATATAATTATTATAAATGCTTATATCATAAATACATTTTTTTTACTTATGTCATTGCCGATTTCTGATCAGTTATGCCAACAAATTAACTAATACAAACTACATACAATTACTGGTTACAACTTGCAGCTTTAATGGAGGTGTGCAGTCGCTAGAAAGCCACAGCCATAGAACATCTCTACATTCATAAATCTAGAGATGTTGCCATGGCAAACATGGCAAGGGCCTTAACTCTCGCTACTCTACACTTTATCGCATTTTTTTATCTGACTGAAGTAGCAAACGAGCAAGCAGTCCTCCTGATGGTAAGTGGTCACTGCCGCCCATTGATATCTGTAATCAACTACATACAGAACATGGTTGCTACTCCCGATGACTATGATGGTCGCCTCATGTGAAAGTGTGCCGGCAACCACATCCTTCTATCGAAGCGTAAGGAATGCTTCACGCTAGAAATAGGTGTGGCGGTGATACTTCCCCGGGTGAACTCCACTGGCTATACCACCATAAGCATGACATTTAAGTATTTACAATTCATTACATACGAGTCATCTTTCATTACTTTTGCAGTCGAAGACCATCACCACTACTACCGCCTTGCTGTCAACGTTGTACAGGCCCTTGTAATTCGGCTTTGAAGGTATTATGGCCACATGTATTTCTGCTTTATGGCAAATGTCGGTAAGGGATATGCATCGATTGAATGTTCGAATCACAGTCCTCGGGAGTAGCAACGCATCTATGATTAACTTCAGATGGAACCCATGTTCTGTATGAAGTTGATTCAGATGTCCATGGGTGGCAGTGACCACTTACCATCAGGTGGACCGCATGCTCGTTTGCTACTTCAGTCAGATAAAAAAAAAACTTTACATGTACTTATTAATTTATAGGTCTGTCAATAAATATCTATACCTTAAAATACACAGTTTACTAACTATCGATCACTTAAAATAGAGATACATATGTTTACATTTAAAACGACCACCACCAAGTAGTACCTTACTTACTAAATCACCATATCCTCAATGCCATCTTTACCATACGGCTACTCGGGGCCAGTGCCCATCCTTAGAGAGTCCTAAAGGCCGACAATTTTTCTCACATTTAATATCAAAATGTTATTTATGGTCGGGCGCATTACGCTTTTCTCGGTGCAAGCCATCGAGGTCCTTTTGGATATATATGATGATATATACAGAGTACGCTAAACTTTATTTACATTGTAAAAGGGCCCCGAATTCTCGTGTGCCCAAGGGTCCCAGCATAATCTAAAACGGCCCTGCATACCTTTAAACAACCACATGACAACTTCATTAGTACACATACAGCATTATGTTATCAATGCTTAGTAAACATTGTACTCCGGCTTTCCTTATACATATACGATTGGTGTCAAAATAGCATTCATAAGGTCTTACCTTAGTTTCGTGTACTTACTTTGGCTTAGCAGCAGTATTATTCGTTTGTATCCTCTAGCGCAGATATATGTTATCACTACATAGTATAAAACAAAGTAGCTGTATGTCCCTATGTATGCTTAGATCTTTTAAACTATGCTACGGATTTTAATGCAACTTCTTTAAATGAAAGAAAGGTGTTTATATATAATACATGCATAATACAGGGAAGAAACACAGATAATTTAAGATTTTTCACTTTTAGGCGGAACGAAGTTCCCCGGGTCTGCTAGTAGTTAGTAGTAGTTAGTGCTAGTTGCTATAGTTTTTATATTATAGACTAGCATATTCTCGCAGTTGCACAGGCCTCGGTCACGTTCATCACCGTAATGGGTATCATATGTGTTTATAAATTATTTGTTTCCTAAATTTTAGCGAAATCCGACCAGTAGTTTTTGCGCGAAAGGTTTAGCAAAATGTGACCAGTAGTTTTTGCGTGAAAGAATAAGATATAAGAGGTAAGTGGAAAGCCTCGTGTAAGAATCTGTTTACCGTTACTCCAGAATCACATACTTAACATGGTTGTCATTAAGCAGAAATAGATGTGGCTGTAATATCTTCAAAGCCGAACCAACACAACACAACAGCTTTTACAACCTTGGCAGTAAGGTGGTAGTAATGGTGATGATCTCCAACTGCAAAACTTATGAAAGAAAAGCCATTATGTTTGTAGATATTTAAATGCCAAAACGTGTAGAGTAGCGAGAGCACTTACCAATAGGTTGCCATGGCAACATCTCTAGATTTATAGCTATGGCTTGCTAGCGACCGCCCGCCTCCAAAAAAATCTACTATTGTAACCAGTGATTATAGGTAGTTTCTTATTAGTCAGTTTGTTGGGATAACTAATCAGAAATCGGTCATGACAGACAAAGGTAAAAAATATGGATCCATGCTTATATCTGTAAATTTAAAACTACAAATGTTTCTCAATTTTTCGCTTTTGTAAGAAGAGTTCAAAAAATGTAAAAAAACTTCTGCAATCAAATGATATACATGTACAATGGGGAAATTAGGACCGGCTGACGATTGAGCAAATAAGGTAAGTTGTAACTTACTCTTATATATTGACCGAAGCTTCGGCTTCAGCCGACTTCAGCTAAATAATACGCCATCTGCTAAACCTTGGGCTTCGTCTAAAATGTTCCCATGATTTAGTCGAAGCCAAAGGTATCTAGCAAACCTAAAAATTAATCAAACTGGAACAAATGCTCGATATCGCGCCGGAAATGGC
This sequence comes from Spicauda simplicius, assembly GCA_949699795.1. NCBI lineage: Eukaryota > Metazoa > Arthropoda > Insecta > Lepidoptera > Hesperiidae > Spicauda > Spicauda simplicius. Next base: position 13,381,348 of record OX453066.1, on the reverse strand, counting down.
GATGCGCTGAGGTAAGCGCGCAGGTGTTCCAATCTGTGTAGTTCGGCCAGGAAGGTACCACCGCCACACCTATTTGCAACATTTCTTGCATTTCGATGGAAGGGTGTGGTTGCCGGCACATTTTTATATGAGACAACCATCATAGTCCTCGGGAGTAGCAACATATCTGTGATTGACTTCAGATAGAATCCAAGTTCTATATGAAGTTGCTTACAGATGTCCATGGCCGGCAGCGACCACTTACCGTCAGGTGGACTGCATGCTCGTTTGCTACTTCAATTTTTATCGTTTTTGAGAAGTTGAAAAGTAATTGTAAACATATCTAGGACTGGTTTTACCATAGTTTTGAAACCTTCGGCTTCGGCTAACAGTCGACATTCGGTAGGGTACCTGGTCGCCGTCCTCGGCGCTAAACAGAGGACTATGGGATCTCCAAACGACCGCAACCGGAAGCCTCTGAGCGCGTTGCCCCATAGGGCTCCTCCCAGATGGGCGGCTGGGCCCACCCCTTCGTCTAGTCTTTACGACGATATGCGACCGGACGGTTCAAGCTCCCACTCCAGCCGCCCGCAATCCAGGAAGCCCCCTTTAGTCGCCTCTTTCGACAGGCTAGGGATACCGTAGCTCTATTCTGATCCCAAAACTACAGGGATGAAGTGATTATCACCAAGAAAGATTCTATATACAAGTTTCTATATTTTATTTATATACAGGTAGGTCGCTGGCAACGTTGCGGCAGTGTCCCTGTGAAATAGAGGCCTTTGATACATTGATACACCAAAGTCAGGCACAGTACTCGATATTATTTTTTATGCAGGAACCCATCAGTATTACTCAATTAATTAACCTTACTTTATTAAAATACTTTATTAACCCCTATTTTACGGGATAGACACATAAAAACATTATGAGTCATTTTGTAAGTAATGCTTTAGTTAAATATATTAATCAGGTGAATCATATATTATAACGATTATTGACAGCTTTATCGTTAACTTTGAAGATATATTTCAATCGCTTAAACTGACTAATGCTCATATAATATGACAAAAAGTAGATAAAACTATTGATGATAATATAAACATCAATTAGAAAATTAATTTGGTAAATCTATCTATACAATTATTATAAAGTAGAAGTTTTTTTGTTTGTTTGTTCGAACGCGCTAATCTTTGGAAGTACCTACTGTCAGATCTATATTATAAATAAATATATATTAATACTACTAATATTATAATATAAAATGTATATTTAAATGATAACTATAGGCTATATTTTATTTAAATCGGATGAATAGAAAGAGAAATATAAACACCAATGTTATCTGGATATCAATATCGACTCTCATATACATATAAAGGTGGTCAATTAAAGACCATTTACATTATTAGAAAGCCGAGTTTCTGCGCGAGTTATAATTTCAATTCTTATCTCGAGAACCACTGAATAGATTTTAATGCGATTTTCACTTACAGATAGACATTTTTACTATAAATACTTACGCATTACAATATTTTGTATTAATATTTAACAAATATCAATGAACACGAAAAACTGAACACATCGGGTTACTTATTTTTGCGACCGCTGCGGAAATGATTACTGATATGTAGATATTATGTATGGCAATACTGTTTACCACAAAAAGTTCTAAATAAAAGTCCACGACGGCTTATGTCTAAATTTTATGCGTAACACTCATTTTATATTTAAAAAAATTAAAAAAAAAAATAAGCAGATGTTTCTATGGGTTATACATACTAAATATTAATCATTATCAAAATAAATATTTCAAAAAATTAAGCATCTAATATGGATTGAATTTGCTTTTGATGGCATGCAATTTAGATAAATCGTTTAGACGATACTACGGGTATAAAAATATATGTATAAAGATACTTTATAGAGCAAAATATTAACCTCACATTGATCAACTCACAGTGGTTCCCGCACGCGCCGTCGCGTCGTTTACGAAGAAACGCAATAAAAAATATTATTTGGATTTTTACAAGACACAGCAGCAAAATGGGAAGAGTGGGTCCATGTGAATGAAAAAAAATTAAAAGTAAACAATAAATGTCTTGATCAATCCTTTTCAATCTTTTAATGAAACTACTCGGCACATATGGCAGATTAGACGTTGGGCAAATGCGCGTCATTTAATGAGAAAACTTTTTTAAAGCATTTTCACGTAAATGGGTTTCCTTATGTTGTGATTATTAATATGATATTAATTTCAGAGTAAGCATTCATTTCTAAGGCCAATAAACTAAAAAAAATAAACAAAATCTGCTCGGTATGCGTACAACTTGCATCCTATGGTTTCATTTATACTTTTACTTATGCGTACTGCAAAACACGTACCGCTTATATATGTATGACTCCAGCATTACCCGCGACTTCATTCGCGCATCCATAACGTGATCCATTAGACTTTTGAGGTCTACTGCTGGACATAACCACTGGTCACCAATATATTGAACCACAAAGCCAAATACTAAGTTTCATGGAGCTTGCATCAAATTAGGCGGATTTCCGAAAAAACTTTGAATCCCTATTTTACCCTCGTAGGAGTTGATTTTCCGAATGAATTCCGGATAATGGAAAATATTTTACTAATAAGCCAAATAGTAAGCCAAATACTAAGTTTTATTAAGTTTCCTCCCTCGAAAACAAAAAAAGGTTATTTAGTGTTCACCTCTCTGCGTTGATACATTAGACAGTCACTTTCACCACGTATATAAGTAAATATTTATTACTTATACATGTATTATACGGGTTATTTTTTGTGAGAATCATTTAAGGAAGCCCTTTAAGCGTGAGTCATAGGTCCATCTCTCCCATACAGAAACTCTGAAGTGCCTGATACATAGATGATTTTTCAGGCAATTTTTAAACGCGAGTGAAACCGCGCGAACTGCTAGTGTATATATACTAGCAGAATTGACGACTTTTTTCACGCAAACTATAATAACATCCACCCACACATTATACTTATAAATGCAATTCTGGACATAGCCCCTTATTCTAATGAGGGTTTTGTCAATAGTCATAGCTTCGCATGAGTGTTGATGATGGCCTGAGGCGATCTTGAGGCCTGGTTCTCAGGAACTTCACGTCAATAAATGGTAAGATCCAGGGATCCAGGCAATTAGTCAGGTAACGGCGAAGACGAAGTAAGTGTCCGCAATGGATACCATTATGTTACAGGGTTGACTAAGGGTTTCCTGAATATTATTATTCTCTATATTCCAAGTAGTGAGGCTAGAGGCAGGCTTTTACGTTCTACCGCGGTCTGCCTGGTGTCGAACTCCTATTAAGATCAACTCCTCTGATTTGGGGCTAGATTCGTGCATAAGTTATTTTTCAAATTTACAACGAGAACTACACGCATAATTTTTTTTGAGGTCTTTTACAAAGGAGTTAAAGGCTCGTTTCTTTGAGACACTCTTCGATTTTGCGAACCGGAAGATTAGGTTTTTAAAACCCCCCATCTCCCACTCCGCAGGCACAAAATTTTCAACCTCTATTTTATTCGGCTCGGGGCGAAATTTTCGAAATCCTTGATTCGCAAATAACATTACTTTTACTAATTTTGCCTAATAATAATTAGATTAAGAGTTACAATTAATCAAGATTTATTTTTTATATTGCGGACTTCCAAACAAACTTTCAACACTTATTCCTTCACTAAGGATTTAGTTTACTGTAACATTGAAGTCGATGGAATTCGGTTGAATGTGTTATTTCTGATCGATGAGATTCCTTGTAAATAAACTTACTTTTATATAAACTTTGACCCTTTAATATACCCTCTTAGAGCTTTTTTTTCTAATAACGATGAAACATATGTTTTGTTATATCAATCTGGAAATCAAAATAATAAATTGTATTTTGTTGCATCCAATTTGGCAGACTTTCTTACACATGTTCCGTTACATCAATCCGAATAACCAATCACTAAATTTTATTCTGTTTACTTCGAAACTGGTGAATTTTCACACAAAAATTTTCATCCCCTCTTTTATCCTCTTAAGAGTTGTTTTTCTTGAAGAGCTTGCATAAAATTTTTTTTTTCATCAAATTCAAATTTTCATCCCCTTGTGAACCATCTTAGGAGTTTCATGAAACGGTGAAATAGACGTGTGACCTTAAATTACGATGCCAAATACCAAGCTTTATCCAGCTCGTATCAAAACTGGTGGACTTGCATACAATCATTAACCCCGTATATAACCCACTCGGGGTTCGAATATCACATAATCCGTTCTTAGTGACCATCTACGAGTTATCTCAAGATGAATAACTGCGACATTTTTTCAAGTATATCAGGTGTATATTTTTATTGATATCGTGATGAGTCAGTCAGTGGTAAATAAATGGCTTATATACATATATATTGATAAGCCATTTAGCACTGAATGACTCATCACGATATCTATAAAATTGTGTCTTTGAATAATCAAGCCTTTAGAGGGTTAAATTGGGGATGATTTCTTTTTTAATATTTACACCTAACAATATAGCAGACGGACCACCTATTAGAAAGTAGTTACCGTCGTCTATGGACATTTGCAACACCACAGGAGTCCCCAATGCACCGCCGGCTTTAGAGGAGAGCTCTTTTTGTGCCTTCCTTGAATAGCCCCATGTCATAGCGCTCCGAGAATACTTCAGCAAGACGCTCATTTTAGATCTTGTCGTTCGTGGCAGGAAAGACCATTCAAACCGAACCGTGGAAGACCGCCACGGGTCTAGTTGATGCGCATAAAACTGCATCCTTCGGTGAGTGGTGCGATGGATCAGAGTAGTTGATCTAAGTAGGAGACCAACACCATACAGACCGCGGTAGAACTTACACTTGGTTTTGCCACTTAGCATACACAGAAAGATAGAATGGAAACCCTTAGTCAATCCCATGACAGAAAAGTATCCATATATATATGCTTACTTACTTCATCGAATCGGCGCCCTAGAGAGAATCTTGGCCTCCGTTACGAGACTTTGCCACCTGACTTGATCGCTGCATATTTCTTACCAGTTATTGACTCGAAGTTCCTGAAGATCCGCCTCAGGATGTCGTCAACACTCATGCGAACTCTGTGACTATTAACAAAACCTCCATATAGAGGGGGGCTATGTCTAGCAGAAGATTCATAAGTGTAATGGATGAGTGGATCTTATTATAGCTGCTAGAAACTAATAATAATAATTGATTTGTATATGCAATGTTCCGTTAGTCGTGAATACCATTATAAATTTATAGAATATTGACTTTTGCTATTGTATTTAAACTCTCATTGTTTTCGAATTATTCGTGTACTTGTAAATTTGCATTAAACATACATCGACCGATTTGAATTATGTCAATCACAACTATGAATTAAAATTTTGGTTTTCGAAATCAAATTTATGTCTCGAGGTTCACTCGAGTGGGGATGAATTTCTTTTTTCGCTCCAATATCTCCTATTTTTTTGTGTGAAAATGAATCGAAATAAAAGCATCCTCCGAAAAAATAGTATCCCCTTCGTGTTCATTGATGTTTTAAACTAGGAGTATGAGAACTTTTATAATTAAAATTAGTAGTAGTATAAGCGATAAATTTTAACTTAAAGACTAAATAAAAATATTATTCTAGGATTAAAGAAAAACTTAAACACGTTCTTAATCTGATTAAGGAAATGACAAAAAGTAAATTAAAAAAACAATCTTGAATAAAAATAGTCTGGAATATTAATAATTCAAAAAATAATTGATCTTTATTATTGTTATAACTCAAATCCATGAGAATGCGTAGTCATGAAATAGCCCATATATTAATATGCCTTTGTGAAACCTTCATGAAGTTCCAAGGCTATCCACGATTTTCGGGACATCATAGACTTATGTATATTATGTACGTGAGAAATAACGAATATTCGCATTCCCAAGAATTGTGTGAATTTTTTGCGAATATTGAATTGCAGTGCTTCGCAAAAAAGGTCACAAAATTTAAGTCGAACTCTAGTTTGTCAATCTAAAAAAAAAGGTCGCTAAATCTACGTCCTCCGGACCTCCGGACCCGAAAAAAAATTGCAAATGCTCAAATGATATCATTCGTTACATTATTATTATGTACTTATATTTATAATTCAGGTGCTAAAACTCCCATCAAAATATTACTGTTCCACTGCTCGGCACGGGTCTTCTCTCAGAAGGAGAAAGTTTAGGCCACAGTCTACCGCGCTGGCCGAACGCGAATTGGTAGACTACATACACCTTTTTTTAAGAACTCTTGGATATGTAGGTTTCCTTACAATATTTTTCTTCACCGTAAAAGTCCTTCAGGTACTAAAACGCCAAGTTTAAATTAATTCAACAATATATAATTAAAGTTAGCAATACAACAAAATTACATATAAATTATCCAGTGTACGATTTTTTAGACATTTTTTTAAGTAGTACACATGTTTTTTTATTTATTATCAGTTTATTATAATATATAAAATCCAATACTACATGCCTACAACTTGAGAAACTATTACATTGTTTATACACGTGCAAACGCTAACGTACAAAAACGATCAAGATTCCAGTAAATTATATTATATATATATATAACCTTTAAACTATTTTGTTTATATTTACCACATTTTTTACATTATCATTATTAACAACATTATTTAACAAAAACATATATATTAATGACAGATACATTATAATTTTACAGGGTCGGGAAGGATAGGATCGGATACATAAGACCCATAATCAATTCACAGCCCCGTAGAGTACCGCTAACGCTCAGACCAGTATATCAACTGCATTGGAGCAGCCTAACTGTCTGTCTCCGATAACGGCAATCAGCTGCTTAGTACTTAGCAGCTGTCAAGCATCATAGGTAGTGGGGAGAACGACCGATAATTGCTCAGCAAGTAGCCGCTTGTTCCTCAGTCCGACTCGAACCGCCACCGCGCCGCGGCGTTGCGCTATCGGCGCGCACAACTCTTTGTTTACATCTGACACGATCCTTTGTGCTCCCTGAACACGCAATGTAATAACAACTCTTTGTTATTGTGCTACGAATAAGTGATTGTAAGCTCGAAAATGGCAGACAGTCAGTCCGAGTCACAGGAGACCACTTCCACTTCGCTGGCCGAAGATTCGTTGAATATTTCTTTCGAAAATCTCACCTACACCGTACGAACTGGTCTCTTCACCAAAGGTAAGCGAACTCTTGCATAGACCCCGCGATGTTTACTTTTCTTTATGATCAACTGATAAATGGTTTCTATCAACAACTCATTAACAAATGGTACATTGAAGCGCACTTGCTAGTTATCTACAACTGAACTGTAATTATCATGCATTCAATGATAAAAGTGTAATGAATATTAAATTTTATAAAATGATTGTGTTAGATGAAGATAATATTTAAGTAGGACGAAATAATTACATTTTAGTGATTACATAATGACGTAGACATTCACATAATTAGGTCTAAGAATGAGTTTGTGTTAATGTGTATATTATTATATCAAATATACATATTACTTGGTCTTTAATGTATTTTATTCGGGGCAGACAACACTTGCAAATTGACAATTAGAACGTAACCGTACGTAACAGTTACCGACTATAAACATAAACAAAAGGTTCGATGACATTCACAACGCAACATACATTGTACTACGTTTACGTTTACTATAAAGTCGTATCTTGTATATGTAAGGGTATAGCTACTTCGGAGTACCTAAAACTTGTTTTAACTTCAACTCAACGGTTTGAACTTCATCTCAGTTATTTTTATATGACAGTGAACATTAGACTACTAATTTCTGAAAAGAAATTAACGAAATCACCATAAATTGTCATTAGTAATGACGCGAGGGTATTTTTTTGGGATATTTACCTTAAATAAATCTAATTAAATCTGGTAATGAAAGCTAATCTTGAAACCTTTATAAAAATCTGCTGTGTTTGAAGGTTTTATTAAGAAACAATTCTATATAAACCTCCTTTTGCAAGGTCGGAAAACTTCAGAATACTTTTATTTATGTCGAAGAAAATCAATGAATGAACTATACATCCAAACAATGTTTTCACCTTGACAAACGTACTACGGAACACTGACATTCAAAACTTACAGTAAATTAACTTACTAATGTATTTTACAATCAAACCGTGTTAAAAATATAGGTCAAGTTTTAAGTGTTCGTATTTATAGTTATAATAAAACGTTATATTAATTGTTAGTCCTTGCCTACGTCTTTGTACGCACAAAAAAACATTTAACCTCTTTAGGACACCCTTAATTACATTTCACGAAATAATTTCTTAATGTATACATTAGAAAATGAGCCCATTGTTATATATTCCCATAGATTCATGGTTCTAGATTTTCGCAGTCAAGGCCCTGCATTTATTAGTCACTAGTCGACCCAGCGAACTTTGTTCCGCCTAAAAGTCAATAATCTGAAATAATCAATGTTTCTTTACTGTATAATACATACAAACCTTCCTTTTGAATCACTCTATCTATTAAAACAAACTGCATTAAAATCCGTAGCGTAGTTTTAAAGATCTAAGCATACGTAGGGAAAGACAGTGAGAAGCGACTTTATTTTATACAATGTAGTGATAAGTCAATAATAAGTAGATATCTTGTCTCTGTAACATAATATATATCTATAGATATTCGTTTAATTTAGCGGTTTGATTAGGGTCGCCCTACTATGACATCCATTGTTGCTTTAAAAGTTTAAAGCAAGTAAATTTCTGTTCTAAAATAAGTAAAATATGTGACTACACTAATAATATGAGGCACTTTAACTCAATTCTCAGGAGAAACAAAAACTTTTAGTCGGCATGCATATATTAGAAATTCGATCGTATCACCCATTTATGTCAAACTTGTAGACGACTGGAGTCTCATCTAAAAATAAGAAGTTCAAAGGTCTACCAATATGTATTATAATATTGATAACAATACAGAGAAACCTTTTTGCCCTCTCTGGCTTTCCCCTGGATATTTTCCTCGACTGCTGAAGCATGTAAGTGACTTTGTTAGGTAAATGTTAATATTTTATTAACCGACTTATAACTCATGAATTAATTCGTCCTTTTAAAATTTTATTATTGACCCTCTAATTATACATAAGTGGGCCATAAAAAAAACTTTTTGTTTTTTTTTTGTTGAATTCTAAAGAAGTATTCCAAAAATTGTGTATTCGTTTTAGAATGAGGAGTGTATAATTTTAGGATAAAGCCCAAAATCCAGCGCGTTTTTACAACGTTTGTAATGCTAAATTAAACAAAAAATAAATTCAAATCGTTAGCACAATTTTCTCATGATGGTTTCTTACAGTATTTGAACATTTCGTAAATATTCACAAATAAACACGATATATGAAAATGTCTAATTTGTCGTTTTAAATTATAAATCGGACTTCGAATATAAGGATTCCAAATTAATGCCACCAGACATATTACTTTTAGATATTAACCTATAACTAATGTTTATATAGTAGAAGAAAGAACTCAACTCTAGTAAATCTGCTTTCTCCACTTCCTTTTAAATGAGGTTATGTCCTAAGTAAGTGTTCAACTATGTGAGAAAATTTCTTACATAGGTAAACAAAAATAACTCTCCCAAATGACACCCGATTCTTTACGAATTTTAATATCCTTTAAACTAACTTCTTATCCAATTAAATACTAGTGTGGATCGATGGGCTCTTATAATTATGTATATAGTTTATAATAAAACACGATTGAGCAACTTTCTTGAATAAAATTTTAATAAAAAAATACAGGTTTTATTGTAGAAATCAAATATAGATTAATTACAAGTTAAAAGTTATAAACGAAAATAGCACTAATCCTTAAGTAATGATCCGCGCTTAATACATAGAAACTAAGTCATTCCCAGTATGTAAATCATACTTTAAAAGATAACTTGTAAATTAAATGGTACTTATAATACTTGTGATAAGCACTTTATTATTTTTGTGAAGGTGGCAGAACTTGTGTAGTTCGACCGGAGAACTACCACCGCCACACCTATTTCTAACGTGAAGCATTTCTTGCTTTTCGATGGAAGGGTGTGGTTGCCAGTTGTTGCCAGTTGCCACTTTTATATGAGGCGACCATCATAGTCCTCGGGAGTAGCAACGCATCTGTGATTGACTTCAGATAGAACCCATATTCTGTATGAAGTTGATTACATATGTTCATGAGCGGTAGTGACCACTTACCATCAGGTGGACTGCATGCCCGTTTGCTACTTCAGTCAAATAAATAAAAATACTTTTTAAATAAAAAAACTCGTAAGTTCACAATTGAAATAACAATGTACATAAATTTAACACTAAATGTGAAGTTTAGCGCTAAACTTACCCAACAACCTACATATGTTATAGTCCTTTAAGTAATGTAAATTATTTAGTTAGAGCAAATATATCTTGAATTTAGGTCACACAGATTACAACAGTACGTAAACTGACTATGTTGAATCCCTTGAACTCTACGTAATAACCATTTAAAGATTATTCATAATGTAATTTGAGTAATTATAAAGATTATTTTAGATACAATAAGTTCAATGTTGTTGTCTTGTTTATAAACAAAGAGCAGAGGCATAGGGGTAACGCGTAGTATATATTATTCGCTGTAAAATTTTTCATACTAAGGAAGTTCTCCCACCGATAGCGAGGAAACGACTATCATCTATTTTCTCGCATGGAATAGAATAGAAGAAACGTATAGAATAGATATAAATTCCGAGTAAATAAAAGAGGTGCACATACAAATAGTTGATCGCTGACTTTTCACGCTGCCGGCCAGGATTCGCCCCACTAGTTTGTCGCTGAGCGTCAAGAGCTATGGAATATAACGCTCGCTCAGCGATACTCGCTCACTGATCAGAACTCACAGCGAGAGAGCAACCAGCAGCGGTCATTTCTTTACAGTGCCGCCACGAACGAGTGACGCGATTAATCGCTCGTTTCACTCGCACATGCGCTTATAGCTGAGCTCCATAAATATCGCAACTAACCACTCGTTCCCAGCTGCTCGCCTACTCGTTTCTATTCTAGCTCTACGTGTTATTCGTTTATCGTTACCGGTGGGACAATTACCTAAGATCCTGTAAGAAATTTAATTGATACAAATACAATACAATTGAATTGATATTATCGGATACTTAAATGTAATTGAATATTAACATCGAAGGTAAATCATTTTGTAGGTACAATTTAACAACATATAAATAAATAATCTTTAACATTTTAACATTTAGGTATGTTCATATGTTAATTAAATTTCTGAGATACACAACCATATACAGTAAATGCAATATAAAGTACGTTCGAGATGCATTTAAACAATGTGCAGACTTACGGAAGTAATTCTGCACACCCATTAGTACACTATATATAATTATGTTTTTATAAGATATAACTTAATATGTAAAATATTGAAAATATTCCCACTCATTTATACAATTGTTTACACAATTCTCCATTAATTTAATATAATTGAATAACACTCAGTTATACAGACAAACTTAAATACAGATAAACTTTATATATTAATACGTGAAGCAAAAACTTGTGATTCGTTTTTAAGATACTTGCCGCAGACGGAGAAGTAGGTATGAAATTACGCACGATTATAGTTGATGTAGAGAAAGATTACGCAATGATAATATTTTTTTTCAATTAATGCATAAAACATTATATGAAATCAACTGAAAATACATTACCCACACTACCTTGCATTTGACACAAACACATACATAATAAACGCAATAGGACATTCAATGTCTGACATTTTTGAGTAGTTATGTAAACTCATAACGTCAAAATTGTCAGATGTCTTTGTCAAAATACCCGCTATTGCTTTTAAATGCAGCTAAGGTAATTAAACCTCTTTTTACCTTTAACGGGTGCATTCAAAATAACTTGAAAATTATTAAAATTAATTAATTATTAATTATTACAAATTATTTGAATTTGGGAAATATACGTGCTACTTTGGACAATATGAAGTTTAGTTTTTTTTAATTTAAATTACGGTCGAATTTCGACCGTTGTGACGAGTGAAGAGTTCTTTTGAAAATTGTAATCTTTTTATTGTATTAAATAATATATTAACTTTTATAGTATTATTGTTGGTCTCTTGTGATTTAATAATTTTCATAGTTTGCAAATAGACATATGTTCTTGCAATTTTAGGTATTTAACCGTTTTTTTTATATAAAATTTAAACACAAACGTTCAAACTAAACAAGCCTAACGTAGGCGTAGAAAAATTAGCATAGAAAAGGCAGCACGTACTTTTAATAAAAAATAGAGCCTGCAGTATCTATACGGGTACGAACAGACGGTGCAGGACAAAAACATCACTATTGTAGGTACCTATACCATGTAGGGTAAAAAATCAAAATTCAAGTTCAAGTTTAATTACCTGTGAAAAATGTGAACGAACAGTGAACATTAGTATTATATTACATTCCTTAATAAGAGTGAAGTAGCACATTCGCATGCGTTCCACCTGATCTAAGTAGTCACTGACTTCCATGCACATTTGTGGGCCTCTCCATATAGAACATGGGTTCTAACTGCGCCATCGGGACTGCGAACGACTACTACTCCCGCACCCGTGATTCCGGGACGAAAAAACACAAAGGATATCTAGGGAAAACAACGTGGGATTTAAACCGGTGCAAAATCTGGAATTATATGCTCCCCGCTTCTCCCGCGGTCAAAGAAACCTTTGCAGGATTTACTTATGTCAGAACGGCTTCTATCTGAAATCAGTTACTATCACGCTGCTATTCCAGTGAACTAAGATGGTCGCATCATATAAAAAATTTGAAAAACATGTACTACTTCACTACTAAACATCCTCATGGCGGTCCTCCACGATTCGGTTTGCATGCTCCTTCCTGCCGCGGACGTGTAATATGTGGTTTGAGCTTCCTCCTGAGGTATTCGTAGAGCGCTATAACATGGGGCTCTTCAAGAAAGGTGTAAAAAGAGCTCTCCTTCAAAGCTGGCGATGCATTAGCGACTCCTCTGGTGTTGCAAATGTTCAAAGGCGACCGTGACTGCTTTCCATCAGGTGGTCCGTCTGCCTTATCGCTAGGTCTAACTACAAAAAAAATAGGTGGAGCGATACTCACCGGTCGAACCATACTTATTCTACCACCTGGTAAATAAATTTCTACCAAGTTGTATACTTGTGTAGGTGTCTACTTTATGCATTTTTTTCTGTACGTGCGTTTAAAAGGACCACCAGCAGTTGCAATAGTAATTGGCCATAATGAGCTATAATGAGCAGTTATGCCAATTGTTTAATCCCGTGAGTCAACTACCAACCACTAGCCGGGGATGAGATGAGTTACTTCATTTACCTAATTTCAGTTAAACAAACAAAGAAAATTACAATGGTAACAGTAGGAAAAAAAGTAGAATTTGATACTATTTAAATTGATTGATGGCTGAATTATGATTGATTGATTTTATTGATTGATTGATTGATTGATCGGATCTATAGGCACGAGTATATAACGAATGTCATTATTTGAACATTCGCCAACGTGAATGCGAATATTTAAAAACATACGATTATTCGCAAATGCGAATGTTCGTTACATCACTAATAGGCACCTTTGATTTTTCGACGTTATGTGCGGAATAAATTGTCCTATTTATTTCTATCAGTTCAATAAAAAAGGAAAGGTTTCTTACATGTACTTATTTGTTCTTGGTGTAGTGAAATCCATACTAATATTATAAACGTAAAAGTGTGTTTCACGTTTATAATATTAGTATGGATTTCACTACACCACTCTTTCACGTCGCCACATAGCTATTATATGATATCACAGTACTAGTATCTACAGTATTCTAACTTCTTACAAACGCACGAAATGCAAGTTGTACCTACGCGCCATGATTTCGGTATACACTTGGTACCCAACAGCTAGCGAATGTGCCATAGTGGCGAGCGGGCGATGTGACGTTTTTTAAGCAGTAAATCTTTTTATTTAAATAATAATGTAGCGAAGAGCAGTTGTAAACTATATTAGGCTGTTTATGATTGCTTTAATTGTGCACAAACACGTCCAGTGTTAATAATTTTTATTCTGGTTGGTAAAATATTATTCAGTGTGAAATTTATAACTATTATTTGTGTACGATTTATTATTAAGTATCTTAAATATTAAAAGAACGCGTTGTTTTTCACCTTAATCTACTGAATAAAATACATAATAAGTAAGAAAGAAAGTCAAGTATACAGATGTATTAAAATACTTTAGGCCGGTACCCCTTTTTTTTTGATATCGAGGGGGAAACCTTCGAAAGGTACCCGACGCCGTGGGAGAAACGCCGAGTTATGTGGGATTTTTACCTCACTAAAACCCCCCCGGTAGCCATCCTCGGCTCTGTGTGGAGGACACCGGGATCTCCAATGGACCGCTGCCGGTGTCCTCCGAGCGCGATGCCCTCTTCGGGCTCTTCCCAGTGAGCATTGTACTCAGTGCGCCTCCTTGGTGTTTACGATAGCATGTGGCCACACATGCCGTCGTCCTACACGGGGTCGTTCGGCAGGACGGTTCGAGCTCCCACTCTTACCGCCCGCAACCCCGGAAGTCCCTTTTAGTCGCCTGCTACGACAGGCAGGGGATACCGTAGCCCTATTCTGATCCCGGAACTACAGGAATAAGGCGGGTAGCCCTAACGCGAACTCTCGTCCACCGCGTCTGTAGGTATAAAATTCAAGGACATGGCAGAGTTAGACTACTGTATGATATTAATCCTGTGATGATATGGTTTATATGCTGGGAGATAGGAGGGCGGAGAGTGACGTAGGCTACTTTTTACCGCGCTCTCTCATTCCCATGAGAACATCGGTGTTTTGTTAGTTTATACATATTTAGTAGTTCCAGACGTTGTTAATAGATGGCGTTAGCATAATTCACTTGCAAGTTCACATGCAAGTGAATCACGCTATCAAATGCTAATATTAATTCCCTTTGACTGTTCAGGTGAAGCCGCGGGTAAGAGTATCACATAAACCTTTCTCAGTCTGAAAGTGATCTTAAGTCAGTCAGTCGGTAATTTTGACTGCGATGAATTTTTTAGACAGTGCTCAACAAATTTTAACTCGTACTTCAATTACAATAATACCAGCCATACACTATTATTTTCTCTCTAATAGCACTTGTTTTCTATTTTCTACATTTATAGTCTTTAACGTAGTGGCAAAGTAGTCTGATAATTTTGTAAAACATATTTTTTTAAAACAGGGTTTTCGTATTCAACCTTTAAAGAAAAATCGTAAACCACAGAAATAATAGATAACCAATTAAACAAATAAAACTAACGGGTACTCACGATATGCGGTTTATGAATTCGTATAGAATTCTTTTTGCCGATATTTCAATCAATTCCGCGATAATACTAGTCTAAAATCATAAATAAAACTAATTAAATTAAATCCTAATATACTAGTACTAGTGGTAATGGGCTTAAAGTATGATTTAAAATTAAAGGGTTGGACGAAAATTCTGGCATTTATGTAAGTACAGGCACTTATTACGAAGGTGACTGAACATCCGCCTTACACATTGTTCATTGTAATTTAGCTCGTTAGTCGTAGCAATTGAAAAATTATACTAACCTTTAGTATAATATAAATTCATGCTGAAGGGCGCATACGGAGGCTTATTATGTAAGTGGGCTTAATATCGTAATTAATCAATATTTACAAAAACTAAACTTTCTACCAAATCAACGCAAAGATAAACAGAATTTAAAGCCATAGGTATACAGAGGAAACTAAGAAAGAAAGGATTTTTTTGTGTTCCACCTACACGGAGTTTGAATTCAAATTAAAATGTGTGTGTTACTTTGTATTCCGTGTACAAAGTCGCAGGCAACAGCTAGCTAGTGATCTACAAAATTAAGACATGGTATCGAGCTACGTATAAAAGTCGAGAGAATTAAACAATGACAGCGATCGCTACTGGATGGCCAGAGACAAAATACCAACAAAGTGAAAAACTAACTAGCAACAGCCATTTACCAATGTACGATGGTATATATTTTTAACTTGCAGTATGCTTTGCTACCACATGGCAACGAGCGCAAGCAAAATGCTTAAAAAGTGAACATTTTTCGCGTGACCCTCCACCATATACCACGACGTCGACCAACATATCTTTAACATAAAAACTGGGATTCAAAACCTAAAGAAAGCTTAAAATAAAGATTCAATACACTCTACAGTGATTAATCATTAAACCGATTCCTGTTACGCGGGCTGTTAACAAATACGTAAAAATTAACTGTGATTCAATTCGTATTAATAAATAAAAAAAAATAAGCAATTTTATCCCACTTGTTATCATTTAATAGTCTTTCCAACATGTTAACGACTTAGACGGTTTGGGAACAACCAAAACAGTTCGACCACTAACCCATAACTTGATCTGCCTGCATTAAAGTTTTTTTTTCTTTATAAGATTGAAGTAGCAAACGAGCATGCAGTCCACCTGATGGTAAGTGGTGACTGCCGCCCATGGACATCTGTAAGCAACTTCGTACATAACATGCGTTCTATCTGAAGTCAATCACAGATGCGGTGCTACTCCCGAGGTGCTACTATGATGGTCGCCTCATATAAAAGTGTGCCGGCTAAAGTGGCTTGGTCCCGTGTTCCAAGGCTCTCCCGGTTCTGGAAAAAATCCACATTAAAAAAGTATACAACTGTACTATACCTAAATAACTAAGTTGTTCTTTACAAAAATATCTTAAAAAATAAAAAAAGCTATGAATTTTTTTTCAAGGAATCACTACGCAATCTATATGTACATACCTATACATACTTATCTGTGTGCACATACAAATATCTCGGCTCTTTGTCTTCAAGCTAAACCCATAAATTGCATCACCTATTTCCTGTGTCTATTCTATAAGGAAATGTATGTTATCGGATCGTTTCTTTTAAACAACTCTTTTTATTGTTCGTACACAGACGACAGTCTATGATATATTTTTCCCAATCTTGTGATGACTTTTTATTAATATTTTATATGTAATGCATGCTACATAAGGCATGCAATCTACCCATCTATTTTAAATGAATAATCATTTAAAATTATTGCTGTTCCCTATATATAACATTCGTGAGTAGTAGGGATTCACCGGTTCTGGGTCGGGCCCGGCCTACCCCTCCTACCCCTCTCCGGGCGCTCCTTCCCTAACTTAGGGGGGAGCCCGGCTAAAAAAAAAAAAAAAAAAGTTTGGTGTCAAAATGGGGGTTTTGAACCATGCCCAATCGATAGCACGCATTTATTTTACGCTATCTCCTTTACTTACGAAGTTAGCTTTTATGAATAGCGACCTCTAGTTCATTATCTA
Source organism: Spicauda simplicius (assembly GCA_949699795.1). Classification (NCBI taxonomy): domain Eukaryota; kingdom Metazoa; phylum Arthropoda; class Insecta; order Lepidoptera; family Hesperiidae; genus Spicauda; species Spicauda simplicius. The sequence continues at coordinate 13,363,939 of OX453066.1, read as the reverse complement.
ATCACTTTCCCGTCTCATTAAGCTCACTACGACCATACTTATCTAATTACCGCTCGCTGTACTCATAACATCAGATGGGTCATTAGGGCTGTGGGGTAATTACCGAAGTATGCGCATGATAATGCAATAAAAAATCTTTTTACTGACAATGTTTATTATTTCCAAAACAACTTTTTAAACAATTGCGATACTACAATATCGTTCAACAATTTATCCTCACAAAACAGACTTAAATAATCTCTGAGCGTATTCCCATAATACATGTAATGCAAGTATGTAAGACTATATTCTCCACAAACTGAAGACAAATCAAATTGTATTCTATATCTATTAAAATCCCAATGCCTTGCGTTCCTCCTAAAAAAGTCTTTGTGTTGGCCTGTTGGCGGTCGACCGTAGGAATCAAAATACCCGCCGATTCTATTGCTGTCTATGTACATGCCTACCCAGTGAGAGCCTGGCTCACTATCAGGATCCAAATTACTTATCAAGTACATTGGAGTCTTAACGTATAACGGTAATCGGTTTGCTGCATATACATTGTTTTTCAAGCTACAATGAATTTTAGTTAAATGCTTCTGAATCTCAATTGTATTCATCATGTATGCCTACTTATTGATACCTCTGATAGGCACAATACACTATTTACAAATGGAGAGCTGAATTATCCAAGCTGATATTTAAAGGGATGCAAAGTGGTTTAAATCGAATGAAAGACTTCAAATAAGTATAATATGTTGCATTTAATCAGGTTTCACTTACATCTAAGTATACAAATTTATCTTAACTACTGTAGTCGACAGTTACATTTCGGTTCTTATCAATTTCAATAACGTTATCAAACTCCGCATACACTATACAGTTAATAGTTTCGGTTAGAGTTGATTCAAACCGAACTTCTACCCTTACACTACCATGCTTTATAAGATTCCAATGAGTCATAGAGTTTGCTGACAAATCAGGTGTTAGGTCAAATGCTAACAGGCAGTAACCTTTTGCATATTGCTCCCTAGATATTGCATTACCTTCATTTAGAAAATGTATACCAGTCCCCGAAAATAAAGTGTGATAGGCTGCGGTAAAAATATTATTCTCGAATGATGGTTGCAATGCTTTTGAAGGTATTTGTTGGCCATCAATATATAAACAAAATGTGTTCATAGCATAGTTTTCAAAATTGAATGGATTTTTAGTAAGACTTCCATTGAACGCTGTGTTGTTTACAAATCCAACTATACATCTTTTAGGTACTTGACCCAGAAAAATGTTGTCAAGAGTCTTTCCCTGAACCCCTGATGGTATAGTTAAAACTTTGACTTCAGCTCGAGTAATAGGATATTTTGCTGTAGTAGAGGCTAAGACTTTTTGATGTGCGAGGAGTACACTTGGATTTATTCGTGCTCTACGAACAATAAGACTTGCATCCGTAATGCATACTTTACATTTTAAATAACTCTGAACACTGATAAGCTACATACAATAATAAAGGAGAAATATTTGTGCATTAGTGCATCATTATGCGGTGAGTCAATAGTATTGGAACTCTGACCACAGATAAGGGACTGACAATAATGATAAACTAATATTTCCGCTCATTAAAATGTAGTTAACAAACCAAATATATTTAGACACTGATAAGTGAACGCTTTATAAGTACGAAGGGAGGAGTTTGCTTTCATAGTTCGTTTCGTGAAGTAACAGTGAACAGTTTCATTTGTGAAGTGAAGTACATTCAAGTGTCAACAATGGAGGTAAGTAAGTATTGATTAAAACGTATTAATTTATGTCAGTTTCCAATTTCAAACACTAACTTTATGTTTGTATTGTTTTAGAATATATATGAAGCAAATACATTTAAACAGTATTATTACGCACTGTCTGATGAGGAAGATAGATCTCAAGAAACAAAGAAAATAAAATCTTTAAAACGAAATATGTCTAATGATAACTTGGACTCAATATTTGAAGCGCCAAAGACAAAAATAAGAAAAGTATCATCGTCAGTTTCTAGAGCTCAACGAGATGGTGGAACTGTTTATATAACATCCAATAGAGACGATGAAGCACATTCGTCGCATTTAATCAAAATTGAAATTTATGATTTGAAGAAACTATCCAACGTTCCACAGTCCCAACATTGGAAGCATGCAAATATAAGAATTAAATATTATACCGACGAAAACAGTATTACATACAAAGAAATGAATCATGTGATTTACAAAATATGTACAGACATTTCAAAAGCGGAGAATAGTAAGAAATACTCATTTAATAATAATAATTAGTTAATGATCTAATCGTTTTAAAATATTTACTTCTACTATAACTATTAACTAAGACTCGATTGTCATGCTAATTATTTTGTTTTGATGTATAATTACTTGCTAAGTATATAAAATGAAAGTGCCAATTTCAAATCATTACCAGTTGGTTTACAACTTCGTACACATACAAACGACCTCCTCTGTAACCTTGTTGTACACATCATAATGGATAGTTTCCAACAAGTTTGTACAAGTATTTTCTTCGATGAAAGTCAGATTGAAGAAGAACTGGCAAATGTTTGTGAAGAAATAGAAATCAACAATGAACTCGTTGATATATGCAGACAAGTTGAAAGTGCAGTAATACTTGAAAGTACTCAACACGATGAAGAATTGCATCAGGTTTCCTGCTTGTTTGAAAAATCTACTATGTATGTATATTTTTTATACTTTTGTTTCTATTATTTAAATCTTAAACCATAGATTAATTTTATTTTCTTTACAGTCAGCCACAACAAGTCGGAGGTGCAATGAAGAGGAGGGGCTATGATGTCGACAGCCCAAAGGCTAAGAAAATAAAATTAAATGAAGGTGCTTCAACGTCATATGATAACAACTCCAAAGACAGTGAAAAGGTTATGTGTGATATTTGTCAACGACTTGTGAGTAAAAGATATTTTGCCAACCATATAAAAAGTAACGTTCACAAAAATAATGTTTTTAAATCTCATAGTACTCAAGATAATGTGTCAGTAATCGAATCAGCTTTTGGTCAGCGAATTGTTTCATACAAAATCAAAAGTAAAGAAAATGAATCAGTAGAGACCCTTAAAACGCCCGAATTATTTTTAAATTCAATAAAAGATAATATTTGTTCATTGATCGAAGAGTCAATTAAAGTGCATATTTTGTTTAAAGTGAATTTTATATTACATGCAAATTTCATACAACAAACTAAAAATCTTACAAACACATTCGACTTTCAAACTTGTAACTATACTATTTCTCAAGGTGATGACTTAAATGTTTTTCTTACATCATTAAATGAGACGTTATCAAACAAAATCAGTTCATTTGAGAAAAAAGATAGCGGTTGGAGTTTAACACAAATCAAACATTTAGAAATAAATATAAACAAATTCAATCCACTTCGCGGCAGTTCATATATAGACTTACCTCATGACATTAAAGTAAAAAAAGCCGTAATCAATGTCCAAAATGCTGACAATATGTGTTTCAAATGGGCATTGCTTTCTGCCTTATATCCTACTACTAGTAAAACTAATAGAGTTTCATCGTACAGCATGCATTCAAATAAACTAAATTTCAATGGCATCCCCTTCCCAGTAAAGCTCACAGATGTACCAAAAATAGAAAAACTAAATAATATAAGCATAAACGTATTCGGATTAGAATATAATCGGGAGAAAAAAAAACATACTGTAATTGGGCCATTAGTATTTACTAAATTTCGTAAAAGTGTACATATTAATTTATTATACCTTAAGAACGGTTTAAATGCTCATTTTTGTTATATTAAAAATATATCGCGATTGGTAAGTAAACAGATTTCTAATCAAGAGCATGCAATCTTTTTATGTGATGGATGTTTATTACGTTTTCCCACTCAATGGCGATTAGATGATCATCAGGAAAATGATTGCGCTCATATTAAAACCGATATTCCAGATGGTACTAACACAATGAGAGACTGGTTCGGAAAACCAGCGGCAAATAATAAAATAAAATTTGAGAATTTTAAGAACAAGTTAAAATTGCCCTTTGTTATTTATGCTGATTTTGAAGCATTCTTAAATCCCATACATATATGTTCTAATGATCCGTCTAAGTCTTACACTGATAATATTCAAAAGCATGATGTGTATAGTTTCGGTTATTATATAAAATGTTCATATGATGACACCTTATCAAAATTCGAAACGTATAGTGGGCCAGATTGTGCAATAGAGTTTATGAAACGTTTATATGAAGATTTAAAATTAATATGTACAAAAAATACTTTTCAAAGAAGTCCCAAGTTTTTATCTAGTGATGATGAAAATAATTTATTATCGGAATCTGAAATTTGTCATGTATGCGAAACGAATTTGAATGAAGATAAACATTTATATTTTGACTTCCATACTGGCACTATTAGAGGTGTAGTTCATGAAATCTGTTTAAAAAAATTTAAGACTCCGCGTTACATTCCTGTATTCTTACATAATCTGAGCCATTATGATGCACATTTTATTGTTCATGCCCTAAATTTTGCTGACGGAGATGTAAAAATAATTCCGCAAAATAAAGAGAGGTACATTTCTTTTTCGAAATCTTTAACAGTAAATAATAATCAAATAACTCTAAGATTTGTAGATTCTTATAAATTTTTATCTTGCAGTCTAGATCAGTTAGCTAAAAATCTCAGTGATGAACAATTTCATGATTTAAAAATAAACTTTCCTTGCAATGATGACTTTACCAGATTAAGGAGAAAAGGAATTTATCCTTATGAATTCATGACTTCTTATGATTCATTAAAACTCACGTCGCTTCCAACTCAGAGTGAATTCTATAGCTCGTTAACAGATTCTAATGTCTCCGATGATGATTATAATCGTGCAAATGAAATTTGGAAACATTTTCATTGTCAAAATATGTTAGATTACTCAAACTTATATCTTAAAACTGATGTATTGCTCTTGACTGACGTTTTCGAAAACTTCAGAGAGCTTTGTATTAAGACTTATGGGTTAGATCCCGCTCACTACTACACTGCTCCAGGGTTAAGTTGGGATGCAATGTTGAAGTATACAAAGATTGAACTAGATCTATTGATAGATTACGAACAAATAGCGTTTTTTAAGGCCGGTATTAGAGGTGGTGTGTCTCAATGTAGCAGTCGTTATGCAAAAGCAAACAATCAATTCATGAATGATTACGATAAAAACAAACCTCAATCATATTTAATATACTTGGATGCAAATAACTTGTACGGTTGGGCTATGTCTCAATTTCTATCCACTGGAGGCTTTGAGTGGGTAAACCCTGAGACAAACTTTAATGTATCCGATACATCGGATATTGGTTATGTTTTAGAAGTTGATTTAAAATATCCTATTGATCTCCATGATTTGCATTCTGACTTACCTCTATGTCCTGAAAATATATGCATTGGTAAGTCAAAAGATATAAAATCAAATCTAAATGACAAAATTAAATATAAAATACATTACAAAAACCTTAAGCAATGTCTGAGTATGGGGATGAAAGTAACTAAAATCCACAGGATACTAAAGTTTGAACAAAGTCCTTGGTTGGAGAAATATATAGATTTAAACACAAATATGCGAACATTAGCAAAGTCTGTTTTTGAAAAAGATTTTTATAAACTAATGAATAATTCAGTATTTGGTAAAACTATGGAGAATATAGAAAAAAGAGTAAATGTTAAGTTGTTAACACATTGGGAAAATAGGGGTAAAATTTTAGGCGTCAACGACTATGTTGCAAGACCAGATTTTAAAAACTTAAGTATATTCTCATCAGACCTAGTAGCAGTACAAATGCTTAAGTGTAAACTTAATTATAATAAACCAATATATTTAGGATTTTGCATTTTAGATATTTCAAAGACCCTCATGTATGATTTCCATTACAACTACATGATTCCAAAGTTTCAAAACAAAAATAAATTATTGTATACGGACACAGATAGTTTAATTTACCAAATTTTTACAAACAACTTCTATGAAGATATAAAACCTGATCTTAAGATGCATTTCGATTCTTCTGATTATCCAACTGACAACATTTACGGTTATCCACAAGTTAACAAAAAGAGAATAGGCTTTTTCAAGGATGAAAATAATGGCAAAATATTCAGAGAATTTGTGGGTCTAAGATCTAAAATGTATGCTATAGACGTTGAAAATAATTTTGTTGCAAAGGCTAAAGGTGTTAATAAAAGCGTTACTAAAAATATGCAAATGCATAACTATAAGACATGTCTTTTCAATAAAAATATTCACTTCGGAACAATGTTAAGATTTAAATCAATTAAACATACAATTTATACACAAAAAATAAATAAAACTTGTTTATCATACAGTGACACTAAGAGGCATATTTTACCTAACGATATTGACACATTAGCTTGGGGTCATTACAAATTAGATAACAACGACTAATTATTAATTTACTTACAAATATGTTTAATATAATTCTTTGAACTATGTATATATTATCTTAATTGTGTTTATAAAAGTGTACTTCTAGTTTATGATTGTAACTTTGGTAATGTACTTCAATGTTTGTTTCTGTAAATAATTTAATGTATGTGTTCTAATTTTAAGATAAATTATACTAGATTATTATAAATGTGTATTATACTTTAAACTATGTTCATTGTTAAATAAATAGTTGTGCAGTGTAGTCGTCATGAAAATGTTTCATTTTATTCATCCCTTTACTGCAATAGTCGCTGGCCCAAGTGGGTGTGGAAAGTCACAATTTGTTACAAACTTCTTGAAATATGCAAAAGATATTTGTAGTACAAGTTTTGATCAAGTTACATGGTGTTTTGATGAAATGCAACCTTTATACAACTTGAAACTTGTTAATTACCATCAAGGTATGCCAGATCTTAGTATGTTTGATGGAAAAGGTCCCCAGCTTGTTATCATCGATGATCTTATGAGAGAATCAGATGGTCGCATCGTGGACATTTTCACAAAAGGAAGTCATCATAGAAATTTGAGCGTATTTTATATAACTCAAAATTTATTTCATCAAGGTAGAGGTCAGAGGGACATTTCTTTAAACTCTAGTTATATAATATATTTTAAAAATCCGCGCGATAAAACACAAATTCGACACTTAGCGAGACAAGTATCACCCGAAAATACTAAATTCATGGAAGATTCTTACAAAGATGCAACGAAAGAATCTCATGGATATTTACTGATAGATTTAAAACAAAATACTAGTGATATGTGTAGATTAAAAACAAAAATATTTCCTTCTGACTGTTACTGTACTGTATACTTACCCACAAAGGGGTTTAAATATGCAAAGCATCAAGAAATTTCTATCATTTATTAATAATGTCTCGAACCTTAAAGACACATAAAAAGTTTTTAGAAGCTCTTCATATTCTTAAACCAAAATATCAAAAAGCACTCTTAAGATCCTGTAACGAACAAGAGATAAATTGTATTTGTGAATGTATCTATAACGTTTTACAAGGTAAAGTACCTCTCCCAGACAAAGAAAAGAATAAATTAAAGAAATACAAAAACCTACTTCGAAAACTGGTGTGCAAAACTACAAATAAAATCCGTAAAAATATTATAATTCAAAAAGGGGGATCATTTTTACCAATAATATTAGGTTCAGTTCTGAGTGCACTAGTAAATAGTCTAATATGAACATGGAACACGCTAAGAAAATGTTACTTATAGATCCAAGTTTAATAGAAAAAATTAATCAACAAAAAATGTTAGACAGCCCCATGTCTAGACTGGATACCGAAATGCAAAATATATTGAAAAGTAATATTGACGACAGAGAAAAGTGTAAACTCTATTTACAAATTTTACAAAGGTACCTACACCATACTCAAGAAGACCGGAAGCCTTATGAGTTACCTATCCTTACTAATTTTCCTGATGTTAATACTGATGCTGATATAGATAATATCAAAATTAAAAGTAATAATAAGAAACTGGAATTAAATACGATAAATAAATATAATTTAAAGAAAGATTTCGATGATATAAAACTACCAGAAGAACCTAAGACTAATATAGTTGCTGAGCAGACTCCAACACGAACAATAGTTGAAAACGAAAAGGTTGACTCACCAACTTATACACCAAGACAAATATTGAGAGTGATACCTAAAACATATTTAAAGAAAGGTGAGCTGTTGCTAGGTTTCTTATCCGATCACAAAGATAAAATCAGTTGGGATGGCGAGGGCACTGTATTCATAGACAAAGTTAAAGTTCCTGGAAGTAACATAATAGACTTAGTCAGTGATTTTATTAGACCAAGTAGAAAAAATGATCCTATAGGGTGGCAGCAATTTGCAACTTTATTAAAAGAAATTAATACACCAGTTACCTACCTCGGTAATACTAAAAGAAGTGGCTTCATAACTCAACTAATAATAGATGACTTCACACCAAACAGGGATCAGGCTTCAACAGCAATAAGTCCCGAAAGAGAAAAGGCAAAACCCAGGAAAAAATTAAACTGGGAGAAATGGAGCCCTTATTAGAAATAAACAGTATATACTATAACCCTTCTCACCCTGCTGCATTCGGTAGTATTGATAAATTAGCCAAAGCTATGAAAGGTAAAATGAAAAGAGAAGACGTAAAAGATTGGTTACGATCACAAGAAACCTACACACTACATAAACCTGTAACAAGAAAGTTTCCCCGTAATAAATACATACTGTCAAATTTCAATGTACTCTGGCAAGTGGATTTAAGTGATTTGAGAACATATTCCAAGTACAATAACGGATTTAACTTTATTCTTTGTGTAATTGATGTATTTAGCAAATATGCGTTTGTACGAGCAATGAAAAATAAAAATTCCTTTAATATCAAAGAATGTTTTGAAAGTATTTTTAATGAAGCCAATGCGACACCCATACATATTCAGTCTGATAAAGGCACAGAGTTTATTTCCAAAGATGTACAAAATTATTTAAAAAGTAAAAATATAAATTACTATACTACTAATAATCCCGATATTAAAGCAAGTGTTGTTGAAAGATTTCAAAGAACTCTAAAAATGAAAATGTGGCGATATTTTACACATAATAATACTTATAAATATATTGATGTTTTACAAGACTTGATATATGCATACAACCATAGTTATCATTCAAGTATTAAAATGTGCCCCTGTGATGTTAACACACGTAATATTATGACTGTATGGAATAATTTGTATGATAAAAATAACAAACAAACAGAAGCAAAGACACAACTACCAAACTTTCATATAGGTGACTATGTAAGAATAACCAAGTATAAGCATATATTTCAAAAAGGATATGAATCTAATTGGAGCGATGAAATATTTATTATATCATCAATTATAGATCGCTCTCCGTGGGTTGTATACACTTTGAAAGACTTACAAAATGAAACAATAAGTGGAACTTTCTATGAAAAGGAGTTACAAAAGGTATCTTATAATCCTACCACAAGTTATAAAATAGATAAAATAATTAGTACGCGATATTCTGGTGTCAGAAAGCAAGTGTTGGTGAAGTGGAAAGGTTATCCAGATAAGTTTAATAGTTGGGTATTGGCTTCTGAATTAGAAAAAATATGATGAAAGAAAGTTTCTATTTAACATTGCTAAGTAACAGTTCTATGGAATACTTTCCTGATAACAAAACAACGATGTTTTCAACAAAACTACCTAAAGCCTTAACGCTAGATGGGGAATGGTCAGTTGGAGTTGCTGAATTTCAATATCCATGTACCATGTTTACTGTACAAGAACACGAAAATATTATATATATTACAAAAATCACAACCGTCCCAGGCGATGATATACCATCTCTAGTATACTATAAGACTCATATTCCGGCAACGAATTATGATAACATAGATCATATTTTGGTAGCTTTAAATAATACAAAGGAAAATATAAAATTTCGTTATGATGAAGTATCAAAGTTAATTTGTGTTTCTGTTATCGATGAATCAATAAGATCAGTGAAGCTGTCTCCTAAACTATCTTTTCAACTTGGGTTTGAGCCTGACAGGAATCTCGTTGAAAGGGGCATAGGAAAGTGTCCTGCTAATTTGCATTTAGGTCTACCGTCGCAATTATTTGTATATTGCGATATAGTTGAACCACAGATAGTAGGTGACGTCATGACTCCTTTACTTAGAATAATACCATTAGATCCAATGAAATATATTTATGGAGCGAATAAGATGCATGTTTTTTCGCCTATTCACTATTTACCAATCATGCGACGAGAATTTGACACTATTGAAATAGATATAAGGTCAACCACAGGTCAAAAGATACCATTTCAGTTTGGAACTGTGTGTATCAAACTTCACTTTAAAAAACACAAAAATGTATTCCCATAATAATAATAATATATCTTGTCCCTACGAACATTATTATTCTCATCAAGCTGGTTCTGGTATTGGAGTAATATATAAAGGAGCCGCGTTTCAACGTGGTCATGGCATTGGTAGTTTTTTAGGGGGCTTGTTTAGATCAGTTTTACCTTTGCTTTCAAGGGGTGCTAGAGTTATAGGAAAAGAGGCATTAGGTGCTGGAGTTGGTATTTTATCGGACTTAATGAATGCACGACCCATGGAGGATTCAATCAAATCTCGCCTTAAAGAAGCTAGTTCCAATTTAAAACGAAAAGTTGATGAAAAAATTGATAGAATAAACATGTCTGGATCGGGGTATATAACGAAAAGAAAGCGTCTTTCCTCATTCAGTCCATGCTCAGCTGCTAAAGTGAAAGCTATAAAAAAATTGGCAGCATCTCGGGCTAACATAAAAGATATATTTTCATAATTAATAAATTTAAGAAATTATGTCTTTCTTACATAGTCATTCTTGTGAGTGTGTAAAGTCAGAACTAGATTTATTTGCATTGCCCTCAACACAAACGAGTATTGAAAATGGTATTTGGATTCATTACAAACCCATTTCGTCTCTAGCTGACGATGGGCCAATAGAATTTCAAGTACCAGGATCTGGTGACGATTACCTAGATTTATCACATACGTTAATACATATTAAAGCTAAAATAGTTAACTTGGATTCATCAAAACTGAGCGCAGCCACAACTATAGCACCAGTAAATAACTGGTTACACTCAATATTCAGCCAGTTAGATGTATATTTAAATCAAAAACTTGTGTCACCACCCAATAATACATATGCTTACCGTGCTTACTTGGAAACTCTTTTGAACTACTCTCCTGCAGCGAAAAAATCGCATTTGACTTGTGGTCTTTGGTATGAAGATGAGGCTGGACAAATGGATTCAACTGACGACAAAAATTCGGGATTTCTGAAAAGACAAAAACTAGCATCTGAAAGTAAAGAAATAGAAATGATTGGACATCTACATGGCGATATATTTAATCAAGAAAAGTTTATGATTAACGGGGTTCAAATGAGTGTCAAATTAGTTCGTTCAAGAGAATCGTTTAATTTGATGGGTTCTCCTACTGATTTAAAATGTAAAGTATGCATTACGGATGCAAGTCTTATTGTTCGTAGAGCACGAATAAATCCAAGTGTACTCCTCGCACATCAAAAAGTCTTAGCCTCTACTACAGCAAAATATCCTATTACTCGAGCTGAAGTCAAAGTTTTAACTATACCATCAGGGGTTCAGGGAAAGACTCTTGACAACATTTTTCTGGGTCAAGTACCTAAAAGATGTATAGTTGGATTTGTAAACAACACAGCGTTCAATGGAAGTCTTACTAAAAATCCATTCAATTTTGAAAACTATGCTATGAACACATTTTGTTTATATATTGATGGCCAACAAATACCTTCAAAAGCATTGCAACCATCATTCGAGAATAATATTTTTACCGCAGCCTATCACACTTTATTTTCGGGGACTGGTATACATTTTCTAAATGAAGGTAATGCAATATCTAGGGAGCAATATGCAAAAGGTTACTGCCTGTTAGCATTTGACCTAACACCTGATTTGTCAGCAAACTCTATGACTCATTGGAATCTTATAAAGCATGGTAGTGTAAGGGTAGAAGTTCGGTTTGAATCAACTCTAACCGAAACTATTAACTGTATAGTGTATGCGGAGTTTGATAACGTTATTGAAATTGATAAGAACCGAAATGTAACTGTCGACTACAGTAGTTAAGATAAATTTGTATACTTAGATGTAAGTGAAACCTGATTAAATGCAACATATTATACTTATTTGAAGTCTTTCATTCGATTTAAACCACTTTGCATCCCTTTAAATATCAGCTTGGATAATTCAGCTCTCCATTTGTAAATAGTGTATTGTGCCTATCAGAGGTATCAATAAGTAGGCATACATGATGAATACAATTGAGATTCAGAAGCATTTAACTAAAATTCATTGTAGCTTGAAAAACAATGTATATGCAGCAAACCGATTACCGTTATACGTTAAGACTCCAATGTACTTGATAAGTAATTTGGATCCTGATAGTGAGCCAGGCTCTCACTGGGTAGGCATGTACATAGACAGCAATAGAATCGGCGGGTATTTTGATTCCTACGGTCGACCGCCAACAGGCCAACACAAAGACTTTTTTAGGAGGAACGCAAGGCATTGGGATTTTAATAGATATAGAATACAATTTGATTTGTCTTCAGTTTGTGGAGAATATAGTCTTACATACTTGCATTACATGTATTATGGGAATACGCTCAGAGATTATTTAAGTCTGTTTTGTGAGGATAAATTGTTGAACGATATTGTAGTATCGCAATTGTTTAAAAAGTTGTTTTGGAAATAATAAACATTGTCAGTAAAAAGATTTTTTATTGCATTATCATGCGCATACTTCGGTAATTACCCCACAGCCCTAATGACCCATCTGATGTTATGAGTACAGCGAGCGGTAATTAGATAAGTATGGTCGTAGTGAGCTTAATGAGACGGGAAAGTGATTAGATAATGAACTAGAGGTCGCTATTCATAAAAGCTAACTTCGTAAGTAAAGGAGATAGCGTAAAATAAATGCGTGCTATCGATTGGGCATGGTTCAAAACCCCCATTTTGACACCAAACTTTTTTTTTTTTTTTTTTAGCCGGGCTCCCCCCTAAGTTAGGGAAGGAGCGCCCGGAGAGGGGTAGGAGGGGTAGGCCGGGCCCGACCCAGAACCGGTGAATCCCTACTACTTTCGTGATTCCTTAAACTGGATTCTTATTTCTTACCTATGCTCGGTAGCTAATGTTATGTCGCGGAATGTTTTCAAATTTTCCGTAAATGATTTAAATCCATACATAACAACCAACAATAAGCATATCGAGTTCAAAAATAAACTAAGTCCGTCGACCGCAGAACAAGGTTTTGTGCAAAAACATGTAAGGATTGTACGTAGTTATCATTGAGATTAATTTAAGTAATGAGTTTCATTTGATAAACTAATATGAATAAGTTTTATTCCCACCATCATAGTCCTTTGTAAAGTCGGCTTTTTTTTAAGTGAATTGTTACAAAAATAGAAATCATTCTGGTTCCAAATTAGATGCCGTCGTGTTTTAAAACCATGAAATTAATTTAATTAGTGCATTTTAATATAACCGATGAAGCTCTAAACTCTCATAAAACCCAGTTATCTTGTTAAAATCAGACAAAGGATGTGCTCAGATTTATTTAATTTTATCTATTTAAATTATTATGTATTAACATTTTTTATAATTTACATTTAAAAAAACATCATTGTCATCATCATCATAAACAATGGTAATTAAATTTAATGACATAACATATTAACACTAAGCATGTATATTACTTCATTTACAAACTTATAATATTTAAGATTTATATATTAAAGATATTTAAGAGATAGAATTAAAATATATACCTTATGGCTACATTGGGATCATTATACCACCTACCATTATTATACCAACCATTCCACGCTTGCACGTTAGGTATAGACAATATTATTAAACTTCTCATTTTGAAAAAAAAAATATAACACTTATAACAACAACAGTATAACACTTTTAACTTAAAAAGTACATAAATAAAGACGTCTTATATACGCTTAATAATAAACTAGTGATGAGTATGGTATTTCAAACGATGTTGATAATTTATATTTCAGGTAGAATCTTTTAGTCGCACTTACATGAATAAAATAACTATCAAAATAGGATAAAACCTCATAACATTGTGAAAAAAAAAACAATAAAGTACGTTGCTTATAATTCCGGTTGTTATTGTATATACGTTACGTTACATTAATTTAAAGTTATAAAAAATAACACACCTATAAAATTGTAATTTTAATTGGTTATTTTTACACAAATTTAAATTTTGATGTAGTATAATTAAACGTAACCATCACAGATCATAACATAACAATAACATCTTTATATGTACAGATAAAAAAGAAATATGACGCTTCAATATATAGCCTTGAAACTTGGACAGATAATAAACGAAACAATTTGATTGTTGATAATAAATCGGAATTTTTAATTGCGTACTTACCTTTAATTAAAGTAGTTTTGTAAGTAATCTCAACACGAAATTACCATACTAAATATTTTTAGTTTTTGATATTTTTTGTAAATCAAAAATATTTTGAACAAAATCATGTTTAATGGCACTAACGTCTATATTTAAATTCTGTTATTATATATCACTTGAACATAGCACAAAATAATAAAAATGTTAATTGCCTACAAAAGTTTTTTCAATCGGAAACTGCAAACAATTATATACATACAATTAATTTTAATATTTTATGGTTCATAATCATTGACAGTTATAAAATTTTGAGTTCATGTTATTATCAGCTTTTTTTCGATCTGTACAGTCATTAAGCGTACAAATAAAGACCAAAGACTCAAGACATAATCAGACATATCCCTGCACCCCTACTTTTGTTATGTTTATGTTTGTTGTATTAAGTTGTTTTTAAAGTGGATAGTATCACTTTGGTATTTCGACTATACAAGCATCGCAGCCACATCTCTTTCTGACTTATAAGTGTCAGCTTAGTAGTGTTTTGATATGAAAGGTATGGTAAGGGAGACTTATCTATCTGAGGCAACTTAATCCTCAGGCAATAAATCTCATCAATCCTCACGCATCTGTGCACAACTTGAAGTAAGGCTGTAATCTTCACACACACACGATTTCTACACTCATAGCCCCACACTAGTATTTTCTCCTATATCGTGGGTACTATGGATACACACAAAGACGTATGTCCACAGTACAGTAAAGACGAATACACCGACACCCAGATACAGAACATGCATCTAAACTCATCATTCAGATACCTGTCTAGCCGGGAATCGAACCCGGAACCCATTGCGCGTCAGTCCGGTATGGTAACCGCTGCTACCATACCGGACAAATGTTACTGCTCATTAAGTGGGCTGCATCCCGGCTTTTTTGAGAAAAAGCCAATTAATTCAAGATTTTTACTTACTAAACCCCCTCGGTGATCTCAATGCGCACATAGGGATTCTCTGGGTTCTCTGATAGAAGGCACTGGTGCTTCCTTTGCGTTTGCCCTTCAAGCATTTCCATAGGTATGTAGCCCCCAATCACAGCTCATCTCAATAGGCTAGACAACTTGTAACCACAAGAAGTTGCCGTCTTCCCAGAATCACAAATACTAAAGGATTACAGTCCCTACCCACGATCGCTCGAAACTCCTAGGTCTCTTACAAATACTAAACGATCAGAGCCCATGATCTTTCGTAATTCCAAGAGTAACTAGCCCAAAAACCAGTAATTTCCGCAGATCCATAGCATAGAAATGAACACTATGTACTATGATGCAATATTATCAAAGGGGCTGCACGACACACATGCTCATCCAACTATCTCTATCTATTAATAACACTTATCAAGAACAACAAGTGTTTGTTTTGTTTATGGAGTGCTTTATAAAACTGGTTTCGGGCTTCATGGAGGCCGTTCAGCTTATCCCTGATGTTATCATGGGCTTAAAAAAGTCGATAAGCTTCGATGGCCTTTGATGATTTTGACTTAAAGTTTGGCCACTAAATATAATTACTTAGGCGCCTAGCAAATGGCGTATTTTAAACGCGCAGACGACGCGCGGATAACGCACGTGTACGCATTTCAAACGAGGTTTAAACACAAGCTTGTAAC
This sequence comes from Spicauda simplicius, assembly GCA_949699795.1. Lineage (NCBI taxonomy): Eukaryota > Metazoa > Arthropoda > Insecta > Lepidoptera > Hesperiidae > Spicauda > Spicauda simplicius. Next base: position 13,347,786 of record OX453066.1, on the reverse strand, counting down.
CTAAGCACACAGGATGATCGTGAGACGTGCGTCGACTGCGCGTATACGCGCAGATATGATATGCAGATGGGGATAAAATTGTAAATGTATGGAATGACATCGAATCAAACGATTTTCGAACGCGCTTCACACGCGCGTTTGTTTCACGTTTTACGCGCGTTCGAATCTGTGAAAACGCAAAAATCGGCATCTACGGCGCAGAAAACGCGCGTACCTAAAACGCGGTTCGTCTTCGCGTTTAAAATACGCCATGTGCTAGAGGCCTTGGGAAGACATTAATGTGACGCATTCTAACTAAATCCTCAGGGGTAACAATGATAAATCATTTAGATAGAAAAAGTTTCATTTCAAATATTACAGATGTCTTCAGGTTGTCCCTGTAGTTCTGGGACCAGAATAGGGCTACGGTATACGGTATACGGTATCTGTCCTCAGAAGCGACTAACGGCCGTTCCCAATATTCAATCTATCCATGATCGAATATTGGGAACGGCCGTAAAAGGAGCTTCGTGGTCTAATAGGCATGTGTGTTCGCATACCTACCGTCGTAAACACGAGGCACGGTGAGCGCAAATGCTTAATGGGGAAAAGCCCGGCAGGGGTATCGTGCTCGGAGGCCGGCCGGAGCGCTGAGGGCAGCCACCCGGGAAATTTTAGTAAAAATCTGGTAAGAACCATCAAATGTTCCCCCCATGGCGTCGTATACCTTTTGAATGCGTTTCCTGGATAACAAAAAATATGTCTTTAGGTGACAGCATCCACATGCCATCAGGTGAACTCCCATTAATTCCATATTATAAAAATTCACTCTAGAATGTAATTGTTCTCCGCTAAATATAGAAAACTAAAAATTCAAAATTAGTTTTTTACCTAAAGAAAGAGCAATCTGACATTTGTATATGTTTATACACATAATATTTTCAAAATGCGTCGTATATCGTATGGGTATAATATACGACGAGTCGATCATAAATTCTACTATCTTGTAAAGAACTATTAATATTTAAAAGAATCCAACAACCAATATTAACATTTAGTTGTCCAGATGTAACATAAGTAACCACAATCGCAAAGTATCTCAACCGCTACATAACAAACCTACATACATACATTTATCAATTAATACGTTAACATCAGTATCACGTAACGGGCCGTAACAAATAAAACAGGTGATGTGAAGGTACATTGAATATCGCTTTAGTACCTACTGGTATTTCTTCTCATTTTCGTACTTTGCCAGTCGTTTATTTTAAGATTAAAGTTGCAAACGAGCATGCCACCTGATAGGAGTTGCCGCCCATGGCAACTGTCAGCAACTTCATACACTACTCCCAAGGACTTTTTTTGTCTGACTGAAGTAGTAAACGAGCACGCAGGCAACCTGACGGTAACTGGTCACTGCCGCCCATGGACATCTGTAATCAACTTCATATAGAACATGGGTTCCATGTGAAGTCAATCACAGATGCGTAGTTACTCCTGAGGATTATGATGTCCGACAGTCGTTGTTCGGAACTTTTATATATGCAGAGTATTGAGAATACTTCGATAGCGTGTTTCAGAAATACTAGTGGCGTCATCTCTTGATGATTTGCGGGAAGTTGTCACCATAGCGTCATCTCTTGGTGAGTTGCGGGACGTCGCCACAAAAGTATAGAAATTCTCAATAATGTAATTCAGTGTTATTTTACTTTATATTTTATCGATTATCGGTAATTTGCCCCATAAACATTAGTATGTTAATGTGGAGTACGCTAATAAAACTTCAATAACTTTGCCTGTATGTTACAGTTACTTTCCCTACAGGATCATTAACCAATTACGGACCCACTGATAACTCGCAAGCTGAAGAGCCGCGATCACCGAGTTAATCTAACATAAACATACAATAGAGAGTTAAACGAATTACATCTACTACGACGACCAATAAACGTTTTTTGGAACGGATTTTTTTTACCCGACTGTGTAAGGAGAGTAACGCATGCATGTTACATACACACATGCATATAATTTTTAACATTACAACTTCTTAAAAACCACCATTCTTAAAAACATAAATACAACACGCATTCACGCACATACTACATTCCAAACGCCTTGACGGATTATAACATATGACATATCATTTGAAACTACTCATTCTTTGATGAATCATGTGAATAAATGATTACCATACCGGTTTGACATGTAGTGGGTTCAAATTTCGATCCCCAACCAGACATCGGAATGATGAGTTTAGTTCGTTGTTCTCGATTTAGGCACCTACGAGTCCTACGACACTAGATAAGAGCGTAGCGATAATTTATTATTTTTAGAAAACTATTATTTAATACCCGTGCTATCCATAAATATTAACGAACCAACTAGGGACGTTCATTTTGATTTAGAACGACGATTAAACTAAACATATATCAAACCAAATACGTACGGAAAATTTCAGCATAATTGTTCCACGGAAAATGGTTCAAATGTGTTTTCAAGATTGTAAAGATACAAATTGTATAAATGTACAAATTTGTAAAGTTCTACACGAAGTTGTAATTTCCCTCGATCTGACGCATTGAAGTAAAAACATGTCAAATAACATAACATTGGCGTCTAAGCGACATGGAAGCTCTCGTGGTTCGGAGAATACGGTATTCCGTTGATTCCATTTTTCATAGCATAGTAGTTATTTAACCGTCGGCCCTGTAGCCTCGGGGTCAGAATAGGGCTACGGTATCCTCTGCCTGTCGTAAGAGGCGACTAAAATGGGCTTCCGGGGTTGCAGACGGCTAGAGTGGAAGCTCGAACCGTTCGGTCAGGCAATCCCGGGAGGGACGGCGGTATGTGTGGTCGCATACCGTCGTAAAGACTAGACGGAGCGGTGGCCCAGCCGCCCATCTGGGAGGAGCCCGAAGGGGCAGCGCGCTCAGAGGATTCCGGTTGAATTCGTTTCGAGATCCCGGAGTCCTCCTTTTCAGCGCCGAGGACGGCCACCGGGGGGGTTTTAGTGCGGTAAAAATCCCACATAACCCTGCGTCGCTCCCACGGCGTCGGGTACCTTTTAAAGGTTTCCCCCTCGAAAACAAAAAGAAAAAAGTTATTTACTCGTATTGAGAGCCCTAGCGGGGTCCATATACCATATAATGACATCCGTTAAAGGTTCACCACTAACCTGTACATTAATGTTCTGCCTCACAATGAAAGGCCATACTTGTCTAATTTAAATAGTGGTAATTTAGGATGAAATTTATACCGTTTAAATTAGAGCTCAATCTAGTATCCGAGATTCGAATCCCCAGCAGGCACCTCTGCTTTATAGTGAAGGAAAACATAGAGGAAACCTATACATTGTTTATCGTATATTTTTAATTAGATTATTTCTGAGTATCGTGTAGCGATACATTTTGTAGTGCACAAAAATACGTGGTCATAACTATGTAGAGTATCGTAGCCGCTAACGTGCGCTACACACGTTCTACGAGCTAATTCTGCACATACTTTATGTACATATTTATATATTAGATATCGCGACTTTGCATAAATAATAACATACGCAATAACATTACTCACCAACTCAAATTTTACAGGAGCTCCAGATGTGTGCGTGTTATTTTAATTTTTTAAAGAATGGAGGTAAAAAATATTTTTACTTTAACATAAAATGGATGAATTTTGAATAAAAAAGCAATATTAGAGGCAATCACGGCCAAGTTAGGGTTAATAGAATTAAAACACCTTTAAAAATATTTTAAAATTTCTTCTTAGTTTCCTGGCAATGTCTTCTTTAGGATTGAAGAGAGTGATAACAAATTTACGAATAAACAGAGTGGCGTAAATCTCGGACTCTACATTAAGAAGCAGATAATTAACACAACAACATACTTGATTCTTAAAAATGAATTCGTATCATTACAATGTTGCGACATAAGAAATTCAGTTCTCAAGGAAAACATTAAAATAAAAATATTTATATGATATGCAACAAATTAAATATAGCCAATGCTGTCGACGTTATCGCAGCACTTATCATAAACAACGCAGTCATAATCCACACGTGCGAAGTCACGGGTAAAGTTTGTAGTGATGCGATAAAAATGATAAAATTAATAAAAAAACGTTGATATCCTAAAATATCACTAGTCAATAGATTTGTGCCAATTTTGTATATTATTATTTGATTGCGGCATGTTCGTACGGTTAGAAAGTACAAAAATGTATAAATTTATGTTTATACTAATTTTTGCTGTGAATTCACTCACTTATCCAATGGGAACCGGACGTATTTCCGGGATAAATGTAGCCTATGTGTCAGTCTAGACTATAATCTTTATGTCAAATTTCATAAACACCTAATCATCCGTTCTGACGAAATTGAGTAACGAAACCCAAATAAACTTTCATATGTATACGTAATGTAATACAGTAGTAAAAATTAAGACTAGCTAAACTAATGCTAACTAATTAATTGTGTCAACCTCTCACCCGTTAACACGTTGCCTGCGACATAATTTTCAAAAACTTTCAACTGGTGCTTTAGAGACCTAATATATCCCAAAAATAATAGGTCCCTGGATGCGTTGGAGACCTATTCCATCTCTGTTGTTTTGTATTGTGTCTTTGAACTTGCCTTTGGGTAGAAAACAAATATGTACATTTGTCTTGCTTATACATTAAGAATTTATAAGTTAGAGCCCCCGCAAGGAGCGAAAGAACAGGATTTTAGTCCACGCACAGTACGAAGGTTCTGCAAGAGATCTGATAGATCTCGTAATGCAGCAAACGTGTTAACCAACTGATGAACACGGGTTTTCATCCAGACTGAGCATGCTCACTATCTGGAATAACTTGACACGCCCTTTTTATTTTAGAGATTTCAGATGTGTAGTTTAAATCTCCATATTTTCCTTTGCCGTTTTAACGATGCTTAGCAAATGAATAGTAAATTTCTACATCGGTCAATACTTTTAATAATCCGAAAAACCTGGGATTTGAACTCCTCACTCCGAGATTGTGAACCCGAGTTTCAACTATTAGACCGTCACTGCTCGAATGAAATGATAATATCACCTTATCATATACGACGCCGTCAATTTTGTCCTCCAACGTACGGAAACGCAGAGCGAATCGCCATAAGCGATCACCCATTCAAGTACCGAACACTTGCTACGTGACGTTTAGTTTGAGATAAAACCGGCTAAGAGCGAGTTGAACTCGCCTACGAAGTCTCCGTATTATCTATAAAATACGACAAAAATCCTGTTTTTTTGTATAGGAGCCCCCTTTAAATATTTTTGTTAGTCTGTTGTCATAGCGGCAATTGAAATGTATCATCTTCGAAAATTTCAAATATCTATCACGTTTCATGAGATACAGCCTGGTGACAGATAGACGGTCACACGGACAGCGAAGTCTTAACAATAGGGTTCCGTTTTTACCCATTGGGCACGGAACCTTGATTACTGGCGCCTTACACTCATATATTACCTACATTACCTTGCTATCTCAACACGCGCCACACTCTCGATGTACACTTCCGTACGTGTTATTATATGTGTCACCATTGTTGTTAAACATGATCGTCTGAATCAGTTAAGCTGTAGTACAAGTATACGATAAGACTAAGTGCAAATTGAGTTCGTCTATCGCATTCCATAAACATGTTTCCTATATTTTAGTATTGCATATGTTTTTCTTTAAAGCACACGTAGTTTTAAGACTCATGAAGATTTTTTTACACAATCAGGAAGTTTCAAACGAACGTGCTTTCTGTCTGATGGTAATTGGTCACTAACTAGTCACTGCCGCTTATGGACAACTGTAAGCAACCTCACATAGAATATGGTTTCTATGTGAAATGCGTTGCTACTCCTTAGTACTAAGATAGTTGCCTCATATAAAAGTATGCCGGCTGCAACAACCTTCCGAAACGCAAGAACTGCTTCGCTGTAGAAATAAGTACGGCGGTGGTACCTCTCCGGTCGAACAATACTGGTTCTACCACCTGGTAAATTCCAGATAAGATAATAATCTTGCCGAAGTTGGAGAACCCAGAGTGGGGGGACCACGCAGCGCTGAGGACGGCCACCGAGGGGGTTTTAGTGCGGTAAGAATCCTACATAACCCGCGTCGCTTCCACGGCGTCGGTTACTTTTAGAAGGTTTCCCCCTCGTACAAAAAAAAGATAGGTATATGCTGCTACTCGTGGATTAAAATGTAAAACGGATTGAATAGGCCTTTATTAGCATACCATTCAATCCAGAACACAGCAGAATTTCACACTGCTTCTATCAGAGGTCAGGTATGGTGGTCGTTGTATTGAAGTGGAATTATTAAACGTTTTACCACCTTCATGCCGTCAAAAAAAAATGAACACGAGATGACTGAACTGATCGCTACAGAGGACACGTTAAAGTCTATCTCAACAAAAAGCCAACAAGTTATTTATTCGCACGCCAAGTTAACCTCAGTGTACTAACTCATGATAACAATACATTGCCACGGTTTTTTTTTATGATTTAAGCAAGGTGATTTTTACATTCCAAGACAATACAAAACGTTTCTGACAATTACGCACGAAACTTTAACAAGTTATTACTTTTGCAAAAACAATAAAAGAAATAATTTAAAATACTCGTATATGTATATGTCCATCAATTCGCACTTGGCCAGCGCGGGGGACTATGGCCTAAAACTCTCTCATTCTGAGAGAAGTCTCGTGCCCAGCAGTGGGACAATAATTGTTGATGAGCCTCGTTCATGTTATAGAGAATCGTGTAAAGCTTGAGATCTCGTGGGGTACACGAGTACTTTGAGAAATACTTCAAAAATATTTATCTATACATATAGTAAAAGTAAAAGAAGCGCATGTTTTTACACCGCTTATATCTGCAAAAATATGTTGTGGAAGACGAAAAATGCACAATAATACAAATATCTATATTTTTTCAATTAATGTCTATGGGTGTGAATTGCATCAAACTAAAGTAACATGTAAAAACCCACTGATTAAAATTTTCAATGAAAATTGAATCAGAACCAATTCAACAGTAGGTAATGTTTTCTATCTGCTTTAATAATTTATGTTTAACGCGTGTTAGGACTTTCTATTGATATATTTACTATTTTTTATTTAATGCCCATAAGGGTATGATAAAAAATCACTCTTCTGTTATATCCGCAGGTGGCATTATTAAAAATTATATAGCTTTTATTACTCCAGCGGTATAATCAGACGAAATAAAAGATACAACTTATAAAATACATCAAGACGTACAGTAGGTATGAACACATGGACATTTATACGTATACTAGTTGACACGGCAAACGTTGTTTTGCCATTTGCCAAAAATAAAAAAAAATGTTAAGGGTGGGCAACCCTTTTCACTAAAGGGTATGAAACATAGATGTTGGCCGATTCTCAGACCTACTCAATGTGCTCACAAAATTTCATGAGAATCGGTCAAGCCGTTTCGCAGGAGTACGGGAACGAACATTGTGGCACGAGAATTATATATATTAGATATATTAAACAATAGGATAAGGTAGATGAAAAATTGTATAGCCACACCCTTAAAACTGCCATAACACAGACTCTGTAACAACTTCGATAAAAAATAAGTCATAGCGGAAGTTCTACTTCCTCATTTCCTTTCGTACTTCAATGGTTGAAAATACTCGTAGCAGATATTTTTTTATGTATAAAATAAACAAGTCGAATATATTTAAGTAGGTTACAAATTTCGGACATATTTAAATATTTTAAAAAATTCTACAGAATGTATAAACTATTTTAAATTGATACAATGCAATGAGCAAATTTACTTCATATAAATTCATTTAAATTCTACACTATTAATAACTAACAACTCTTGTTGTGTGTTAAGCGCTTCTGTGTTCTAATTTCAAGGGTATGTTAAGGCGATATTCGTTGGATACCACGGTCTCAAATTAAAGCTTGCTCCTCAGTTTTAGTAGACTTTAATCATAATATCGTGAGTTGCTAAATAAAAGAAGTCTATCAGCAGTAATTAGGTATTATTTGCAAACAAATGGATTTCATACTAAATTATATAATTCTTGGGGGCTTCTGGAGGTATTCCCAGAGCGCTATGACATGGGGTTCTTCATGAAAGTTGCGAAAAGAGCTCTCCTTCAAAGCGATGCATTGGCGATCGTTAGGTTAAAGTATAAAAAAAAAAAAAAGGTGGTACACCTTACATATATAGAAGCAAAGTTAGTTGTGAAATGACGACAATGAATAATACCATTAACCTCTTTAAAATCTGTTTAGCGATCCTATCCATCCATCCATTTGATCCATCCAGATCAAAGCTAATGTTCTACTAGATTGTTCCCTTAGACAATACGATAACAAAACATAGTCGTAACTCGGCGCTATATTAAATTATTAAGACTTCATAATCAATCAATTAACATCAGCATGCGTCGCTTTTAAATAAATTTGACTGATATAATTATAGAGAGGATATATTGCGTTATGCTATTTAACTTCCTTATCTATTGACGATAGACAATCAATCCTTGATAAGTAATCATCGGATCGTCAATTATGTTGCCAGCCCAGTTACAATGTTGTAAATGAAAATAAACATAATACATATACAGTGACATCTGTTAAGTGGAACCTATATAAGTAAGAAACCTCTATTATAGAAAATTTCAATGAGGTCCCGGCACTTTGACATCAAAATACCTTTGTTATGGGACTTTGCGAATCTGGTTCAATTAAATTTGGTTTCAAAGATTTTTTCGATGTTTATCTATATAATTGGGACTCAGTAACTCTATTCCCTACATTACTGCTTCCGGTTGTCGAATAGTAAACATCACTCTGTCAACTGTGCAACAAAAATATTGTAAAAAGTGAAGTTAAACTACACTATAGTGATACTACTGCAGCGAACTAAAACATCCAGTGATACTGATTACTCTGGTGAACTTAAATTAGTGAAAACATACTTAAAAACATTATATAAATCATCAGTAAACACTAAAATACTTTGAGGTTATATTGAACCGCAAGTTTGTTAGTGACTTCGACAGTGACATCCAAACATCCATAGATAAGGTGACAAATACGTCAAGCGCACGCGCCAGTGTTGCCACATCAATATTTAAAAAAACTACCATACTATGGAAGGACAATTTAAAATACTTTTCGATCAAATGAAAATTGAAATGGACAAGCAAACAAATATCATATTTGAAAAAATGAACGAAAAATTGGAACCTTTGATAGAGGAGAATAAAATTATGAAAAGTAAAATAGAAAAATTGGAAAAGAAGATTGATTACTTAGAGAGGGAAAAGAAAAAAAATAATATTCTGTGTTTTGGTTTGGAAGAGAAGGAAAATTCTACGGTGGAATTATTACATGAAATACAGAAAATTTTTAAAACCGACCTAAAAATTACAGTGGATACAAATGATGTGTCTAAAATATACCGTATCGGTTCTAAACATGACAATAAAGTCAGACCTGTTCTTATTGCATTTGCAAATACGTGGAAGAGAATAGAAGTACTAAAATCAAAGAAGAGCCTAAAATACATATACGTCACTGAAGATTTTCCTAAAGAAGTATTAGATAAAAGGAGGGAACTGAAGCCGAAACTATTAGAAGAGCGTGCGAAAGGGCATACCGCTTACATAAAATACGACCAACTAATTGTAATAGAAGGAAATCCCAATAAAGATAAAAGGAAGAGAGGTCAATCAACTTCGCCGGTGAATCAGAACCAGGCCAAAAAAGCAGTGACTGACAATTTAACATCGAAGGAATCTAGAAGGAATGCATTTGATTTGATGAGAACAAGGTCAAACTCTTTTTCTAGCACCCCAAATCAAAACAAATAGCAACGAAATATCAGCAACCAGAAGCAGGATGACCCCAATCCGGCTGGTCCCCGTGGGGTTGTAAGACCACCACCCCCCAAATATGCAGAAAGAAATAGCAAGATAAATATAAAAATTAATACAAAAACTAATATAAAGACAAATACAGATGTTGATACATATTTAAAAACCACTAACAACATAGGTACAAAAACAAAATCAAATAAAAACAAAACCACATCCACATGCATAAAAAGAAAAAAAGATAAATTATACTTAGGAACATTAAACGTAAGAACATTAAAGACAGACGACAGACTACAAGAATTGGAAGAAGCTATTAGTTACATAAAATGGGATATCATCGGCCTTTGTGAAGTAAGAAGATTAGGTGAGGAAATAAGAGAATACAATGACTACATATTTTACTATTACGGTGAAACACAAGGCATGTATGGTATAGGATTCCTCATAAAAAAATACCTAAAAGATAAAATAGCTGGCTTCAAAGGAATATCGGACAGAATAGCAGTACTTGATATACAGTTACCAGAATTCAAACAACCATCGACGATTATTCAGATATACGCGCCCACAGAACAAGACACAAAAATAGCAAAAGATAAATTTTACAAAGACCTAACCGAAGCAATGCAGAACAAGAATAAAAACGTAATTTTAGTAGGAGACTTTAATGCAAAGATAGGCAGCAAATCAAGTCAAAATGAATTTATTTTAGGAAATTTTACTTATGGAGATCGAAATGACAACGGCAACAGACTTGTAGAGTTTGCTTTTGAAAATAACCTCAAAATAATTAATAGTTTCTTTAATAAGTCGAAATCAAGAAAATGGACATGGATGTCCCCTAATAGTAGGGACAAAAATGAAATTGATTTTATACTGTCAACAGAAAAATACATATTCAGTGACGTTGATGTAGTAAACAAATTAAATTTTAATACAGACCATAGAATGGTAAGAGGAGCAATTCAATACACACGCAACAAGTCACGAAAACATATTATACCTCTACCCAAGAACACTTTAACATTGCCTATCCCACAAAAGACTTTAAACAATTTAAAGAACACATTGGACGCAATAGTACAGCAAAAACCATTGCAAGAAAAGTATAATCTTATAGAGAGAGAACTGAAAAACATAAATAAATCAAGTACCGAAAATAAAAAGAAAAATAAGTTAGGAGCAGAAGCACTAAAACTAATGGAAGAAAGGAACAAAATGCTAGAGAAACGAAAAGATAACCATGAAAATATATCAAATATTAGCAAAAAAATACAAACTTCAATAAGAAAACACAAAAAAAACAGAGAGGCTTAATGTACTGAGAAAGCAAATAGAGAAAACAGGAGGAATTAAGAAAGGCCTAAAACAGTTAAGAGAATACATGCAATGGATACCCAATATGAAAAATAAAAATGGGAAAGGAGCCAAACTAACAACAAAAAGATTATCAATAGCCAAAATAGCAACAGAATTCTACAAAAAATTATATTCACATGAAGAGGAACTACTCGAAATAGAGACAGAGAAAAACAAAAACGAAGATGAAATCCCTTGCATATTAGAGTCTGAAACCATTAGAGCAGTGAAAACACAAAAAATTGACAAAGCACCTGGGGACGACAATATTTCAAACCACATATTAAAAGAATCTCTAAGCGTCACATCAGATCATTTAACCCAATTGTTCAATGAAATATTAGTTAAAGAGCAAATACCAAAGCAATGGACGAAATCCACAATAGTCCTACTGTATAAAAAAGGAGATAAAAACGAAATAAACAATTACAGACCAATTAGTTTAATGTCCAATCTGTACAAAATATTTTCAAAAATAATTCTTAACCGAATTACGAAACAATTGGAAGAAAATCAACAAAAAGAACAGGCAGGTTTTCGCGGTGATTTTTCTACAATAGATCATATACATGTCGTAAAACAAACTATAGAAAAAATGAATGAGTACGGAAAACAATATTACATAGCATTTATTGACTACAACAAGGCTTTTGATTCATTGAGTCATAATTATATTTGGAAAACACTAGATAACCAGGGAATACATAGGAAATATATAAGAATTTTAAAAGAAATTTACAAGAACTCTACAGCTACAATCCAACTTGAACAACAAGGAGAAGAATTTAGTATTCAGCGGGGCGTAAGGCAAGGTGATCCTCTTTCTCCAAAACTCTTCATAGCAGTATTGGAAAATATATTCAGGAATTTAAACTGGGAAGGTTTTGGAATAAATGTAAATGGAGTATATTTAAACCATCTGAGATTTGCAGACGACATTGTACTATTCGCTAATGAACCAGATGTATTACAAACTATGATACAACAACTAAATCAGGAAAGCAGGAAAGCAGGACTCACTATAAATATAACAAAGACTAAAATTATGACGAATGCAACAAAAGAATCAATAGAAATAAAACATGAAATTATCGAATACGTGGATGAATATATATATTTAGGACAGGTTATATCAACTAAAGACCAATACACAAAAGAAATTGAAAGAAGAATTAGTAACACCTGGAAACGCTACTGGTCATTAAAAGAGATATTCAAAAATGAAACAATGCCAATTTCAGTAAAAACCAAGCTTTACAACACGTGTATCTTGCCGTGTCTCACGTACGGTTGTCAAACTTGGCCTGCTACGTCCAAAAGTAATCAGAAACTAGCAGTTTGCCAACGTAACATGGAAAGGAGCATGCTAAACATAAGACTCAAGGATAGATGGCAAACTTCAAAAATAAGAAAAATAACGAAAGTGAGTGACGTAATACACAAAATTAGAAAACTCAAATGGAACTGGATAGGACACATAATGAGAACGGTCAAAGAGAAATGGACAAGGGATATAATAGAATGGTATCCTAGGAACGGGAAAAGACAAAAAGGGCGTCAAATAAGAAGATGGGAGGACGATCTCCCAAAAGGGTGGAGGAGAATAGCAAGGAATAGAGAGAAGTGGAAAATAATGGGGGAGGCCTATGTCCAAGGACAACCTGACCATGGTTGCTGAAAAGAAGAAGAAGAAAGAAATAAATTTATTAATATCGTACATATATATATAATATTACTTATATAGATATAAGAAATGTAATTAATTTTTGGTCAGAGAATAAAGGCTTTATTATTATTATTATTATTATAACTCTATTCCCTTCGTAGGTTTCATTTTATTAAGATTGGGATATTTAAAGGATATTGCGAGAGTCTTATAAGCGGTGACGTCTGTAAATACGATAGCTATAATTTTAAACTTGTCTAATAGAAAAACTGTATAAACGAAAACCTCTTTAAATACTACAAAATCCTTGGTATCTTGAGATCTCAATAGGGCAAGATACCAAGATACTGGAGCTAACTTTCATTACCATGTAAAAAAACATGATTGTTATTATGTTTAAAAAAATACGAATAAATAACAAAAAGACAAACTCGCTAAGTTTCTCGCCGGATCTTCTCAGTTGAGGTCGTATTTCGATCCGGTGGTAGTGTAAAAAAAAAAAAGTGACTGACAATTTGTAAGTGTCCCCGTAGGCCTACACAAAAATAAAGACATTTAATTTCATTCCAATTAACCAGGTTTCAGTGTACAGTATTTAATATTTATTTAAGCAGAGTTTTAATTGATTGCAGGACGTAAAACAATCATAGACAAGATGAGCGGCCAGTTCAACGCAGGCGAGTTGACAGTAATCGTCGGCCAGTCCGGAGCAGGAAAAAGCACTCTTATGGACATCCTGGCTGGATACACGTGAGGTTTTTTATATCTTTATAAGGGCAGAACTCTTCCTAGTTTGAATGTATGAATTTACGTTTCCATAAAGTAATTGTTTACATCTCTGCTCATCATTGCAAAGAATATTGCAGAGAAAACGAATAGGTATATTAAACTTCAATTTACATTGCAATGTATAAGCGTAAACTTACACCTTATTGTTTTATGTAACGTAAAAAACTCGTCCTAAGTTCATAGGATTTTCACAGGTAGTAGAACCAGTGTAGTTCGTCCGGGGAAGTACCACCGCCACACCTATTTTCAGCGTGAAGCATTTTTTACGTTTCTTTGGTTTTGATGGAAGTGTGTGTGCTTGCCGGCACACTTTTGAGGCGAACATCATAGTCCGCAGGAGTCGCAACACATCTGTGATTAACTTCAGAAAGAACCTATTTCTATTTGAAGTTGCTCACCGACGATGTCCATGGGCGGCAGTGACCACTTGCCGTCGGGTGGACTGCATGTTCGTTTGCTACATCAATCAGATAAAAAAAGGATCTGGCTTGAATTTGGTCCTGGTATGCTCCTATGTAAAGTGTGAGACACATAAGATACTTGTATGTTAACGGGGGCTCTTTGGTTTGTATGATGTTTTTAAAGTAATGGTAATTTAAACATTTAAGCAATTGCTTAAATAGCAAACGAATTCTATGGGATACTGTGTGTCCAAATTAAAAATTAAAACGATATTCGATAGATCAGCTCAAGACTAAAGCTTTTGTATATTTTCCACATTATTTTTTATCTGATTGAAGTAGCAAAAGAGCATGCAGTCCTCCTGATGGTAAGTGGTCACTGCCGCCCATGGACATCTGTAATCAACTACATACAAAACATAGGTTCCATCTAAAGTCAATCACAGAAGCGTTCTACTCCCGAGGACTATGGTCGCCTCATGTGACTGTGTGCCGGCAACCACACCCTTCTATCGAAACGCAAGAAATGCTTCGCGCTAGAAATAGGTGTGGTGGTGGTACTTCCCCGGTCGAACTACACTGGTTCTACTACTTTGCTTACACACATTTCAGTAACTTTATATTGAATAAGTTTTACCCTAAGAGATTCCCAGCGCTTGTACTGGTTCATTATTTATTAGGCCTTTCGTAACTGTTTTCTTATTCCTCTCATTACTTACTGGTGGTAATTAAATAGGCCCTTATAGTAACTGTAAATTGAGAAGTGTGAATTTGGCTAACAAGTCTAATTGCAAGCTGCACTGTAAATTTTTACAATTTTAACCCATTAGGTCCGACTATGCAATAATATGTGACAGAGCCACCGTTTTCGATGGTGGTGAAGACTTTATGAGTCCACCAATTCGCACTTGGCCAGCGCGGTGGACTATGGCCTAAACTCTCTCATTCCGAGGGAAGACCCGTGCCCAGCAGTGAGACAATAATGGGTTGACGTCGAAGACTTTATGCATCCGTCATTAGTTCTTGTTTCAAGACTTTGTTTCAATGTAGAACATCTACCTTATTTAATGAAGGTTATAGAATATAAAGATGCCAACAACCCACTATTATCTGAGCTGCATCAAAATGCTGAGCTCGAGTCTTCTCTTAAAATAAGATACTTTAAGGCCAAGTGGGAATTGGTAGACATTATACAACTTTGAGATTTTTTTAACAAATATCAGGTTTCTGTACAACGTTTTCTTTCAAAGTAAATCAGTGATAAATAATTTCTCATACACATTTAATTTTAGAAAAAGCAGGTCTGGTTAGGTCTGGGTAGGTAGGTAGGTTAAGTAAGTTAGGTCTGAGATTTAAACTTTGGACCTATCGATTAAGAGGATATCCTCCTACACAAAAAGTTGTCGGAGGTATGAGAAATCCACCAATTTGCACTTGGCCAGTGCGGTGGATTATGGCCCAAACTATCTTATTCTGAGAGAAGACCCGTGCCCAGCAGTGCGACAATAATGGATTGACGAGAGTGAGAATAAGTAGAGTTATAATTCTCAATCAGCAATAAAAAAGACAGTTTATCAAAGGAGCACTTAACACGTAATTAAGGCATTATGAAATCTCAAGTTATTACTTATTTACTATCAATAACAAAAAATGTTAGCACATGATTAGGTATATACTACAATGTAGGCTCGTCTTAACAACTTACACGTAGTAATCTATAGAGATATTGAATTTTGATTACGCGATATATGGACGATTTGGTAGATTTAATTGATTTGATAATAAGGGTAATACCATTACATTCCATTTAAAATAATAATTCTTTAAAATTATCCTACAAGAACTCCTAAAATAAAATACACGAAAAAAAATCATATAAATAATACTTGTATTGGATAAGAAGTCTTTGAAATCAATAAAAACGCGAAACGCAAGTGCAAAAAAATTTATACACGTTAGTTAAAAGTTATTAAAAAGTTATACACGATTCCGTAACAAATAAATAACTTTTATAAATTTAGCATTTTTATAAAATGCTGTTGTGATAGAAGTACAAACTACAAAATAATGCAGATACTTAAAATTTAAAAAAAATATTTTAAATTTAAAAGGTTAAATAAACAAAGTGAATAAAGCCAATCAGTTTCTTTTTTGAGGGTAGTTTCTTATTTTGTGTATTTGTTGTCGTAGTAATAATATAGCTATTAAAACAATAACAAAGACATATTATGTTTTCATAGGGTATTATTATTTGTAGACTGCAAAAAATATGTGTGTATTTAAAATCAAATACATAAATGCTAGAGCCCTGTGATAGACTAACAGGTAGCAGAGCCATTATAATGCAATTACCTTTTGACTTTTCGGATTCGAACTACAATTATTTTAATAATTGAAGCAAAAACTTAGGATCCCTTTTTAAGAAAATTACGCGAATAGTGGAGTATGAAAATTGGCACGGTTATAGTTTACATAGAGAAGAAGTACATTATGCTAATAGGTATATTTTTCAAGGTATAAAACATACATAAAATCAACTAAAACACGTTACACGCACTCGATACAAACACTTATATAATAAATGAAATAAAACGTTAATTGCCACAAATGTCTGATGTCTAAGTCAAAATACCCATATTTTTTATAATTTTTCCCATTAACCAGTGTTTTTGAAATACTCGAAAATTAATACACAGTCGAAAAATACATTTAAAAACATTGCAGAACATAAAATGTTTTTGAATATATAATTAATATGAATTTGAGAACTCTTCATGCTACTTTGGACAATTCTATCCTACTAATATTATAAATGCGAAAGTTTGTGAGGATGTATGTGTATTTGTTATTCTTTCACGCAAAAACTACTCAACGGATTAGGTTGAAACTTTACAGTAGTATAGGTTATACATCAGATTAACACATGGGCTATAATTTGTAATGATTTTTTTTTATAAGGTTATAATATAACGAGAAATATCAGGTTAGTCGGAAAAAAAGTTGTGCTCTGAGAGCTATCTTCGCGTACGCTGACTAAACCCTTGGAGATATCCAAATATAATGTACCGTGGGATTGTTTGGCTCACATAGATCTAAATAAAAGTCCGCGACAGCATATGTCTATATTTTATGTATAACCCACAATAACTCTTTTTATACTTTGAAAATTTTAAAAATATCAAGTTGATGTTTCCATGGGTTTTATACAAACTAAATATTAATCCTTATCACAATAAATGATTTCAAAAAATCAAGCATCTAATAAAGATTGAATCTGCCTTTTACACCATGTAAATTGGATAAGTAGTTTAGAAGATATTACGAGTATAACATATTGCGTAGTCAATTGATTGACCGGTAGTACGCGCCGTGCGCCGCCGCCGAATACAACGAAGTTGTATGATATTAATATTTGAATGGTTATAAAGAACTGAGCAAAATGTGAAAGGTCAATGACGTCTCTGTAGTTCCGGGAATAAGGGAAAAAATAATACCTCTTACCACAGACGGGATACCGTAGGTATCCCCTGTCTGTGGTAGACTAGTAATGTAATAAAACATACCTTCTTATCACTACATATTTATTTCACATTACATTATCACTAAATATTCGTTAATAATATTCGTGGTTAAAGATCATTTATTCTCAAGAGAATTGGTTACAATCACTTAAATGAGAACTTATGATTAATAAAGAAGTCGGTTAATTAGGATGCAGAATTACACTTTAACATCATCCATAATAGTTATATCCATGCCTGCCACACTTTTGTTTATAATCCACATGACATTGACGTCTATTCAGCCAGATACTTCACAAAAGGAGATTTATTGTAAAACTAGCTGAACCATGCAGCTTTGCCCGTGATGGAAAAAATCGATGTATCGATTGTCCCATGGGTGTAAGATTCCCACGGTAAAAAGTGGCCTATACATTAATCCAGAGTGTCAGCTCACTCCCTACCAAATTTTAGAGAAATCTCTCCAGCCGCTTAGACGTGAAGAAGTAACAAACTTACAAACTTTCACCTTTATAATATTAGTATGATATTTATTTAAATCCGAAAATCATGACAATATCAAGTTCCGTTTTTGAATTGATTGAGTGGTTGAATATAATAGTCATAATAAAATAGTAAAGTTTTTACGCGCAGACCCTCATTCAAATCTTACGTTAAAACCGTACGTTGATTTTAAAGTGAGTATATATATATCTATTTACGTTTTAAAATAAGTTATCTTGTTAAATCTATTTGTTTTTATATATATCATTTGTTTAAAGTAAATGTAGTGCTTTTAAAAAAATGTAACAAAAAATATATTACGGAATCTTTGTATTACATTTTCAAGGCTTTATCAGTAAAGTCAATGTACTAAAAATAGTATAGATTTAATATAGACAGTTAATCTAGTGTCTGCAATTTCGCTTTTTTTCTACGTTTTTTTTATCTGACTGAAGCAGGAAACGTGTATGCAGTCCACCTGATGGTAAGTGATTACTGCCACCCATGGACATCTGTAATCAAATTCAGACAGAGCTTGGGTTCCATCTGAAGGCAACCACAGACGCGTCGCTACTCCGGAGGACTATGATGGTCGCCTCATGTGAAAGTATGCCGACAACCACACCTTTCCATCGAAACGCAAGAAATGCTTCACGCTATAAATAGGTGTGGCGGTGGTACTTCCCCGGTCGAACTACACTGGTTCTACCACCTTTAATTAACGTATCGTATGTTATATGTAACAATTTTAAACGCCTTCGTTTTCAACTAATATTTCGGCTGTATGAAGTAGAAATGTACTTATGTAGAAAAAAGTTCTATGTAAGAAATAAGTTTCTGTCGGTCATTGATATGTTTGTTTATCCATTTTCGAGTATTTTCTTTTTCCACATCGGTTGAATCGTATAATATTGATGCATTTTTTTGTTTTTAAGAAATTATTGAGTACCTACATTCCAGCAAAGATTTCTAGTAAAAGGTATACTCTATATTAGATAGCACGTAGGTGTACACAAAGCGGTTATAACCTAATAGTTTTAAAATAGCCCTCTCAATCGGGAAGTCCCAGGTTTAAATCTTAGTGACCTACCTCTGATTCTTCTAAAATTAAGTGCGGTTTAGTTAGAAAACAACGTCTGCACGAGTCCACTTATTGTTATTTTATGTTTAAAAATTTTGTAGCGTTTGTGAAATTTTATCATCACTACGGCGAAAGATTACACAAATCCGACCTTGTACAATTTCACAACCCGTATTCGTTAAAATACACACTTTTGTTACGATTTTACTTTAGCAGCATTATATTGTTTCATTAACATAATGTTTGAATCCAAATGTACATATATAAAGGCGATGTTTGATAATTAGAGAATTCTAAAATAATTACAATATTTTGTCCTAAACTAATTAAAATATATTTATATTAATTATACATGGTGCACAGAGATAAGCTATTTCAAGATATTTGAATTACGTGTGAATTTATTTTTTGTAAAAAAATCTGATACATGTATAGGGTTCACAATAGTATACTAATGTCCATATTTTTTGTTTAGTGTAACTTTTTATATCATTAATACATAATATATGCATGTAATGTTTTTATATTGTAATATTGCAAGAAATTCCGGGTTTTACAGATTGATTTGATTATTTTTTTGGAATATATAGAACCTGAGTAAATAAATTATACAACTTCTGCTTAAATTAAAGGTTAATGAACGCTGTCAATACAGTCACTTGGTTTCACTACAAGACAAAAATCCAAACCATAACTGAATCATCCAGTTCCAGAGAGAATCGTAAAAATAATCTGCCAAGTGCGAGACGGACTTGCGCATGGAGGGTTCCGTACCATTTCGTACATAAATAATAAACAAAATTGAACAGTTTTCCAACTACCAACATATCATAGTGTATTCATAGTTTTGTTTTTCATAGTGTATTCATAGTCATTTATACAATAAATTAAAAAGTTATGTTATTCGGTTTTTAAAAAAATGCTATCTATATCTCAAAAAACCTCAAGAAACGATCTTGTTAGAATCAATTTTCGTTGAAAGTTTTGTGTTTCTTTGAAGTATGGGGAGCCCCCCTAACTAAATCTCATATATATTTTTTTTATTTTTGGACATAATTCGAAAAGCGGTGTATAGAAATACACTTACCTACCAAGTTTCAACTGTAGTTTCAATAGCTTTCGATTAAAGTGACTGTGACATACGGACAGGCGGATGGACAGACAGACATGATGAATCTATGTATAACGGTTCCGATTTTTACCAAGTGCGAATTGGTAAACAAGCACTACTGTATTCTGGTGTTGAAAAATAAATATGTTCATTCAACATTACATTCATTCACCATTACATTCCATTCATTATACCAGAATGAATATGAATGAATTGACGCGTAAAATAGCTTTAAATGTGGATATTCGTTTTATGAATTAAATATTATTTGTACCTAAATATATTAAATAATTGTTCGAAAATATTGATATAATAAACTCTTATGTTAAAATACAATACTTCAAATTATCGCTGAAAAACAAGAACTACTTGCTGCTTGTGAAGCAGCGTTACCTCCCAGGTTAAAACCTACTCGTCCTACCTATTTCAACTACCTTAGAGTAGCAACGCATCTGTGATTGACTTCAGATAGAACCCATGTTCTATTTGAAGTTGCTTACAGGTGTACATGGGCGGCAGTGACTTACCATCGGGCGGACTGCATGCTCGTTTGCTACTTCAATGAAATAAAAAAGAGCTTCCCTTAGTTTGCGTTACCTCTATGTCAAATTGAGTGTAACTGTCTACCGTCAGAAAGTAGGAGCTAACTTTTAGGTGAAGGTGCAGGGGTAAGCTTATATAACAAAAAACCACAAAAATAGTAAAGTATCAGTGATCTTGACCGCAAATACGTTGTATCATGCTACCTCGTCAGTGCATGTGTACTAACCGCACCAAGTTTAATTATACTAATCCACACAGTTTAATGTATTCTTACGTTGTAATTATTTCCATACAATGCTTACGATCATAAATTATAACAAATTTCTTACTTTAATAAAAATATTTTGCGATTTATAATTTTGCATTGTATAATAAAAATCGTAAACGACCATTCCGTCTACTTGGTGCTAAGTAGTCCATTAATAGTTTTCACCGATTGCGAATCCATATAGGACAAGTTAATAATGTGCATAGATAACGTAAACGAGCATACAGTCCACTTGTGGTAAATGACCACGCTGGTGTAAACTGCTTAAATCAACCCCAATTATGATTTCCCTGCCTGAGATCGACCACTCATGCATCGTTTTCGAAGAACTCAATTAGAACGTTTAGTTAAGTATGACCGCCAAAAACTACCCATTTCGAACCAAAACACTATAGTGCTTGACACTACCATTTGTTATAAGGCAAAAATAGATGTGAAAGTGATGGTAAAAGTCATCCAAAACAATATCTTACAAGTTTAATATCTATCAAAACCTTTATTAACCTACTTTGGTATAGTTTCGATAGATACTATGCTGGTATTTTTAACTATTTTTACGAATAATTAAAGATGGAAAGAGAATTATGGATGTGGTATAAAAACAGAACGTGAAAGAGGAAGATTAAAGAAGAAAAAATAACAGGAAATGCACATGAATGGAAAACTTCAACGTAGTGTGTAATGGAATGCCGATCAGTTCTTTAATACATTGTAGATAACTCCGTTTATAGCAATACGTATTTTATATAATAGCCTGTAATGAATCAGAAATACCTAAGCTATTACAAAAGTGTCTTATTGTTCTATACATTTTTTTTTTATATTTTACATATGTTAAAACTAACTCCATTGCGTCACACTTGAAGTATATTATCATTATGGCATGTAATCATTCTTTATCAGTTCAAGTATTGTAATTAATTGTCCTTTAGTGGCCTCCTTTGACGTACCCGGATAGGTTGAAGGAGTGGTAAGCACGGATACAACTCAACACAACTATATTTTAAAAGTAGTACAATTCTTCTTACGTCTTCCTTTTTTACGGAAACACTATCACGAATCGTATTTTTGCCTTAAAAGAGCAAAGTAGGTGCAATTCTTATATGATCAGGTACTAAGTTACTTATAATAAAACAATATAGAGAAGTGCTGAATTAACTCTTACA
The DNA here is from genome assembly GCA_949699795.1 of Spicauda simplicius. Classification (NCBI taxonomy): domain Eukaryota; kingdom Metazoa; phylum Arthropoda; class Insecta; order Lepidoptera; family Hesperiidae; genus Spicauda; species Spicauda simplicius. The sequence continues at coordinate 13,325,531 of OX453066.1, read as the reverse complement.
CGTTTTACTAATAGTAATAAAATATACACTTTACTTGTAATAAACGAGCAATGTAATAAAGTATTGAAAGTCTAACCTACTTCTTATTGTTGCATCCAATTTTTTTTTATATATGAGTAGATATACATAATTATGTAGTTGGAGTAACAATACAAATGAAAAAGAGCTAAGGTGCTGCTATGAAGATGCAAGTTGATGAAGTACCTTTTCAGTGGATAGTACCTGGCCCCTCAAATTTCTTTGGACGAATGCAATAGATGGGGCTTAAGCCTCATTAATAACGAGGATATAATTATTAAGCCAGAAAGACTCCTACTGGTAGAACTCTTCAGTGAACTCCTAAACCCTCTGATAAAGCGTGTATCCTCCTAACTATCCTATCCGTCCTTAACTATTACAGGTGGTAGAACCCGTGTAGTTCAATCGGGAAAGTACCACCGCCACGCCTATTTCTAGCGTGAAGCATTTTTTACGTTTCGTTGGAAGGGTGTGGTTGCGGCACACTTTTATATGTGACGACCATCATTGTCCTCTGGAGTAACAACTTCAGTCAGAACCCATGTTCTATTTGAGCTTGCTTACAGATGTCCATAGGCGGCAGTGACCACTTACCATCAAGAGGACCGCATGCTCGTTTGCTACTTCAGATAAAAAAAACTATATATTTTATTAATGGCCAATTAACTTTAAGTACATTGTAAGTTTTCCTGTTAGTTCGTCATATTGTTTTATAATAAAAAATGTATTGCATAATTTCTACATACCTCTATCACGTTTTTATCATTCAAGGCCTATTAATTTTTGTGTAGATACTGTTGCCAGGCTGAATGAAATGATCTTATCAATTATAACGCGTTTTATCATTACTAAATACTAACAAATACTCGCGACTATGTCTGTGTTGTTTTATGAAATGGTTATTTATTGTTAAAATAGGACAAACTATTTTTGCTAATGGAAAAACTCTATTAGAGTGCGTTGAAACACCAATACTTAAATATTGTCACCTTCGCTAAGTATTTTCTGTTACCCTGATAAAATAATCCAATATTTCTAAGTACTACCTATATCCGTCCTTTAAATAATCTACGCGTGAATCGAGATAAATTACCAAACACACAAAATTGTAAAAACAGGTTTTGTGGCGTCTGTAATTATATCAATTACTCTTTTTTTTCGTACATTTGAAGCACGAGTTCACACTATAACAGATTTAAAATTGTTTATGTAGATAATAAATTATATTAATGATACATTTAAATTCTTATTTGTTTGCCCGTATAAATCAGTAATTGATGAGGTTAGACGAGACACAACAAGCGAAGCTTTGCGGCGTATTCCACAATTCAATGTAATATTACCTAGGTGATCAAAGTGCAATACACCACATCACCTAAGTGATACTACATGGATGATCAAAGTGGAATACATTGGCTAAGAGCGGAGCGACAAGCTTAAAGCTGCAAGAAATGACAAATGTATAGAAATGAAGTATGACATGTAGTAATGATGCCGCGACAGGAACACCGAATTGTCCAAGCGGCAAGCGACAGCGTAGCACGATCAGTGATAAGTATAGGTGGCCAATGAGATTGCGACGGAACATATTTTGTAACGTTAATACCATTTTAGATGTCTACTTTACCGAAATTTTTACGGAAACCAATTAAAACTTAATATCTCTATGTGGTACCTATAAGTGTAAGTATGTTGATCTATGCGACACTCTAATATTCAAATGATAGGTCACAGTAATTTAAGGTAGACAAACTCGATTATCAATGTTCTTTTTAGACATTAAAATGGTAATGACAGACAGTAAAAGTTCTTATGTTTTTTCGTAGTTAATGAAATAATATCACCAAAGCCTATTATTATTTGTGAACCAAATGAAGATAGTACAGTTGCTTCTTGTTTAGATCAAGTTTACATCGTGAGAGTTTTCTTCCGAGGACCTTCAAACCGGTATGACCAGTTGTAAGCTTAACTGCCTATCACCGTTGCTACTTGTGGCTTTCGTTACTAGTTCTTTAAATTTTAAAATATCTTTTAAATTTTAAGAGAACATGATTTTAGATTCACGTTCTGGGTTTGGGTGTTTGTGTACTCGTCTGTTTATTTATTTTATTTAATTAATTTATGCACACACAAGGAAAACAAACAAAAGAGATTTTACAATTGACTATAAGTGCAAAGGTACTGCTTATTTCTTTTTTTTTTTTTTTTTTTTTTTTTATTTGACTGAAGTAGCAAACGAGCATGCAGTCCACCTGATGGTGAGTGGTCACTGCCGCCCATGGACATCTGTAATCAACTTCATATAGAACACACAGATCACAGATGCGTTGCTACTCCCGAGGACTATGATGGTCGCCTCATGTATGTAAAAGTGTGCCGGCAACCACACCCTTCTATCGAAACGCAAGAAATGCTTCACGCTAGAAATAGGTGTGGCGGTGGTACTTCCCCGGTCGAACTGCACTGGTTCTACCACCTTCATTTCTAACGAAATCTCTTCCAGCAGACCTGGGATTGGATATGGGCTAAAACATGCCTACGGCTACGCTCATAGCCCTACACTAGAATATTCTTCTGTGTCCATGGTACCCACGACATAGGAGAATATCCTAGAGTGGCGCTATGATCGTAGAAAGCGTGTGAGTGTGTTTAAATCTTAGCGATTCCTTAATGCGGAGACGTTTAAATCAAAATGTAACTAGAACAGTGTTGTTAAGTTAATTGACCAATATTTTTGTTTTTTAACGTTTTTAACATTCGGAAACTAATTTCATTATAGACTTATATTTTTTTCGCTATGATTTTCGTTTTTACAACGCTTATGTTGCCAGCTCACATATAGATAAGGTGACCATTTTAGTCCTTGAGAATAGCCACGCTTCTGTAGACTTCAAATATTTACTCATTGACGGCAGTGACTACTTACCATCAGGTGAACTGCATGCTCGTTGCTGCTTCAACTGTATAAAAAATAAAAAAAAACATTGTCATTCCGAAAAGCCTTAGAATAACAAACAAGACCTCACACTATCACAAGTACATTAGACAAAGGTTAACATTTCTAAATAATAGCCTAACAAGGAAGTTTCATGTTCGGTAGCCGCAGTGGGCGATGTAGGGATGTTTGTTTATCTATTATCCACGGACTAAGTTTCAATAGATACTTGGAAAAGATTTACCTAACAGGTTGATAACTTGAAATAAGTAGTTGTATGAAATAAAAAAAAAGTATGAAGAGTTGCTAACTGCACTTTTTTTATTTTTACTTGATTTATTTGTTACTAGTTAAACTCCGCAGCTTCGCCCGCGTAAAATAAGTTGATGTATCGATTGTTCCGTGGGAATAAAGTATGTTCACATGGGTAAAAGTAGCCTATACGTTAATCCAGAGTGTCAGCTTACTCCCTAACAAATTTTATGAAAATCGCTCCAACGATTTAGACGTGAAGAAGTAACAAACATACACACTCAAAAACTCTCGCCTTTATGATATTAGTATGAAGTATGATGAAGGTGGTAGAACTTTTTGTAATAATAACTCCAGTGATACTTAATTTCCATTGTACTTAAAAACAATACGTGTATGAAGGAGTATGGTAAAAAAAGCGGTACGATGCGATTATTTTACACATAGTTCCGAGCTAACAAATCTATTTTGGGATTGATTATTCATGTGCGCCAGTTGGAATTCGTGCGTTTCAATACGACTCCAAAATATAAAAAAAGCTTGATAGAAAACCTAAAAATATAATCACGTTTCATTCTAATATGATTGAAAGTACATTAATATCTGTTTTTATAGTTGTTATGCCCTACAATATAGTGTAGAACTTCCTCAGTTTTTGGCTGTGATCCTTGGCCAGTAGTGGGACATAAAAAAATATTTCAACTAATGCATTTTTATCAATGTACAGAATTTTATCTCGTTTGTTAATTCTAAGTATCTTATCTACCCCTTGAAAAGGGTCGACTAATGTTAGCTATGCAGTTACTACACACGTTTTTTTGGAACTTAGTAAATATAATGTAACGCCATGATACTTTACAATGCATATTTTGTACATCTGGCATTTTTGACGTTCCGTGTTTTCATAGTAAGACATTGAACGTTTTATTTTATTTAATAAGTATGTGTTTGTAATAAATGGACGGTAGCGTGTGTAATGTGTTGATTTAGTTGTATGTTATATGCATTATTTGACAAATAATATTAACATTCTGCACTCCTTCTCTACGTCCACTATAACCGTACAAAACGTAATCGTTCAGCGGCAAATTACTTAAAAATGCACCACAAATTTTAAAAAAACTGTCTATACAGGGTTTAAACTATCTATACAGGGTGATTTATAACTCGACGTATTACTCTTGGGATGGGATAATATAACTTATTTCCAACAAAATTTACCATAATGTCCCTAATACCAAACATGCTCCTTATCGAGATATTCAATATATTTTTTTTATTAAAAAAATCCCGAGCTAACTACTACAAAATCAATTAATAAAAAAATACGGTTTTGAATGATTTTTTATTATAGCAAGTGAATTCTTATCAAATTTTGTTTTGAGTTATTAATTTGGTCAATGGAAAACTGGATTTATTTTGAAAAATCAACTAGTCCGACGAGTCGTTTGTACATGAAGAGAACTTTCACACAAACTTTTGCTTTTATTACCGAATTCGTTTGTGATTTCCAGGTATTCACTATAAAAATTGATTTATTGGTGTATTGCAAACCAGTATCGGTAAATTGACGATACTTGTACGATTACACTTAAGAATTCAGATCATGAGGAAGTGTCCATTTACTGACCTCAGTCGTTTCCTCTCAATTTATCTGCAGTCTGTGATGTAGTATCGGATACAGTGTTCTCTGTTAATTCTAATAGTTACAATATACCATATCCATGTACTACACGTATAGCAATAATATTTAAGTCCTAAATCTCTTAGCAATAAATTGTATTACATGAATGTTCGTGTTAAAAATGCCGTATTGCATGCACTTACGAGGCTCGAATATACCTATATGTAGCTAAAAATGAATACGTATAAATTTTATTTATGCAGATAAATAGAATTAAAATCATGTGAAATGTCTTTATTTCAACACACAAAAACATCAAGACTCGTTTTTAATAATTCACGAATCAAATCTTTCATACAAAGTGATAAAATTGACACAAAAGTTTTGTATTTATTTTAACTCAAAACTATTAAGAGTGCTAGCAACATTGTTCCATTATTAAAAACAAAAAACCAGTCTACTTTAAAACGCTTGATTTTCTTCAATCTTCGATTGATTGTGTTAAAGCAGTTGGACTTTTTTTGTATTCTATGAAAGGATTTTTATTTTTTATTTAATTATCATATTATAATGATAATAAAAAACACACTCCCCACTTTCCCCCCTTTCTATGATATCAGACGCTATATAAAGAAATTATATATGCTATTTCACTGCAAAATAAGTCAATTACAATATATAACATGTTTTATGTTACAGCCTGTCAAACATCGTTTACAAATACATTTTTTTATCCGACTGAAGGAGCAAACGAACATGCACTCCACCTGACTACATTTTTTTCATATATCTACAGTTAATCTAAATATAATGCTAAATCTATATATTTAGTATATTCAGTAAATATTCGTGTGATATATATCTGTGACGTATTCACAGCTTACGCGAATCTTAGTAATTCGCCTTCGCATCAGTTGAACCTTGTAAGATAATATTATCTACCGAACCTCAGCCTTGTCTAATGTAATTACACTTTATTTTGTGTTTTTGTGGTTTCGGTATTCTCAATATGTAACGTCACACATCAATATTGTTGTAAGCAAAATTATACTGTTTTGTATTTTAAATAATGTTATTATTAGAATTTTAAATGTTCAAACCATTGGACTTTTTACATCACAGAAATTTTATAATATATGATAATATGGTAGAATAAGGTACAGTAGAATGTAGTAGAATCCCTCGTGCTTGACTCCCACACATCACAGCCAATTAGAACCTTAAAACGCTTTTGTGTTCTTGCAAGGGTTCTAGTAAGGGATGCCATTACCACACACTTCACACATATTCTTCCTAGGCGTTACATTAATCCTCAGGGAAATCGATGCATCTGTCGCTAACCAGATAAGAGACTAATAATATCTTGGTTTGATTGTGTACAAATGTCCCGGATGACAGCGGCCATTTACCATCAGGTGTTTGTAAGGTTTGCTTTATAAAAATAATTGTTTATTTACAGAAAACCAACTTGCGGTAGTATACAAGTAAATGGGCATGTGAGGAACGAGACAACGTTCCGGCGCCGGTCTTGCTACATTCTACAGGACGATGTGGTAGAAAACTTACTCACTGTACAGGAGTCCCTTCGAATAGCAGCTGAGCTGAAACTAGGAAATCATATCAGTAGACAACAAAAACACAACCGGGTGAGAGATATTTCTATGTAATTCTATGTAATTGACGTCCCGCGTGGCGCGGCGGTTACCATACCGGTCTGACGCGCAATGGGTCCCGGGTTCGATTCCCGGCCAGACAGGTTTCTGAATGATGAGTTTAGATTCATGTTATTTGTCTGGGTGTTTGTGAATTCGTCTTGTGTGTGTCCATGGTACCCACGACACAGGATGAAGTCCTGGTGTGGGGCTATGAGTGTAGAAAGCGGGAAAGCATGTGTAATTAAACATTTTTTGTAATTGCAATTGTCACTGGAGATCTTACGTAACTTTTTCTTCTTAAAGCAATACTTTTCGAAGTGGTGTAGCTACCAGGTAATTACACTGGCATCAATTGTATTTATTTTAATTAATTAACTTATTTAATTTTCTCTTTCATCGTGTACTTTTTACGTAATTTTAAGCACAATTGTTTAACGACATACATGTTATAAACCAGGGCAATATGTCGATATCCGTAATCATATTTTCCTTATAAGAGAGTGTAGGCGTGTGAATTGCTTAAGTTCATGCTCTGCAATATTCCACGTTTTGCGTTTGTTTACATGACATTGTAAAAGTGTGTTATCTTAATTAATGTTGATAGTTTTAGCCACATTACAGTTTACTACAATACGTCAAGTTTACAGTGCAATATATGTGTCCATTTCATTATTACTAGAAATAATAAACAAGTCGTCAATGGATGACTTTCATAATAATTACATGCACACAAAACAAGTGTTTAAAACATAAGACAATAGTGTCTTATGTTTTAAATATTACTTAGTATAGACTGTGCACTACAGAAATAATAACCTTATTCAACATTTTTAATCACATTTTGTAAAAATAAAATTATTACATTTTTTTCGCAAAATTCACAACTATACTGTAGTTTCGCACGAAACATACTTTATTTTGATATTCGAGTACTCTTCCATTTTTAAAGTACCAGTTGGTTTGTTACTCATAGGCATATTTAAGAACAGTTCTTGTTCCACATTCAAGGCAGGATACATGCGTAAAATGAATGTAGGCGAAAGTCATATCCGTGTGGTGACCTGGACCAATATCTTTAATTTAAACCAGTGATATGCCGAAATATAAAAACTGTTCAACGGATATGAATATGAATTACTATCGTCTAGATCCGTAGCTAGACGGATCAAGCATTAACAATAATAATAGATCAGTACTCTGCAATATGGTATATTAGGTGGAGTTGACGACGCTTTGGTGAAATATTTGTATTAAATAAATTTATCGTATGTGATTTGAGTGATCGTACTTATAATATGTAATTGTATAGAAAGTACAAATTATAAAACTAATAATGTTTCATCTGTACGTAGGTAAAATTAAAATTTTACCCTACCTTCATAAAAAATTAAGTTTAAAAAAACTGTTATATGGAACTTCACATTATAAATACCTTGCAACTTGTAAACTCACGATTTATTCCATATTTATTTAACATCATATTTTCCTCAGATAGACGAAATCGTGACGTCTCTAGGACTGAGCAGAGTTCGAAGCACGCGGGTTGGGAATCTGTCGGGTGGTCAACGGAAGAGGCTCGCGATAGGTCTGGAGCTGGTCAGCGACCCGCCAGTCATGTTCCTGGACGAACCTACTAGGTAAATACCAGGTATATATTTGTTCACAACTACACTAAGGTAGTTAGTTATAGTAAATAGTTAACCAATATATAGGATACCACAGCCCTGCTTACATGTTTTACATCGCTATGATACTTATCTGTAAATCGAGCAAAATATCGGGATGGCCGTACCATACTTTTCTCAAAGCAATTCGGGCCATTTTCAACCCCTTATAACTTTGTTCTGGATAAAAGTAGAAGCCCAAATTTTTTATACCCAAGGAGGCATTATAAACACGGTATATTTCAAAGTTCATTTAATTTAAGCAATATTAAAGAATTATAACGTGTCAAAGTTCCTTAATTTTGTCACTCACTCACTGACCGATTTTCAAAAATCTATCTAAGGCACTTCTAGCAGACATAGAAGCTTCCAATTCAGAATACAATTAGTATTTAGTGTATGAATCAAGGAAAAATTAAAATATTTTCCAATTTCCATCCAGTTTTCTGGATACATCAACTCCAAAAAATAACTTTGAATCTCCGAGTCAATCTTTTTATTTATTTATTTATTTATTAAAAATTGCACCAACAAAGTATACACTTTACAAAATTATGTTTACACATGCATAATATACAATAAAAGTGCTACTTTAATTATAGGCGCAAATAGCATGCTTAGCGCGTACATCAGTTACAGATAACAGATTTAATAAATAAAAAAAGACATTCGTGTATAGACTAATTAAAAATACATTAAAATACAATTATTAATAATTATTATTAAATTACAGTTATTATTAATTATTCAATTACAATTATTATTAATTATTCAATTACAATTATTATTAAATTACGATTATTGTTGATTATTATTAAATTACAATTATTAATAAATTACATTGCGGTAGAAATTATATCCATAGTTTTAGTCTTAGTCTCCTATTACTTGACTTACAATTTGTTTGAACTTATTTTGGGAGTTTGAGAAGATGTCAAGATATCCTTTAACCTTGTGTAGTTCCGAGTTACTGGTAGTTAAAGGTTTATTGGAGCGTAATGTCCCAGATTTGTCTTAGAGGTGTCGATAGCAAAGGGAGGTTTCATAAGTCTCTGTAGTTGTTTAGGTACATATAAATTGATTCGAGACAGAAGATCAGGGGTGTCCAAATTTCCATTTATTAATTTGTACAGGAACATGATGTCAAGCAGTTCCCTACGATGCCGTAGTGATTTAACATTAAAATGTAATAGGCGATCGTTGTAGCTTCTGAGACTATGACCCAGGTTACAGCTGTAAGTCAAATGCCACAAAAAACGCTTTTGAACGCTCTCCAAACGCCTTATGTGCACATCGTAGTGTGGGTTCCAGACAATACTGCAATACTCAAGAACGCTGCGTACAAGGCAGGAAAAGATTATAATTTTAGTTTTTGGGTTCCTAAAATCCTTGCAGGTTCGAAGGCTAAATCCTAACATCCTGAAAGCCTTGTTGGCGATATCATCGACATGTAGGTTAAAGCGCAGTTTATTGTCTAAAATGACTGAATGATGAATGATGAATTTAAAACGGTAAAGATTTTTAATATTAATATGGTCACTAGAAGATGTTGTTAGGTTAGATAACGTAACAACTTAAGACGGTCCCTTAAGTATGGACAGAATAAATTAATAACCGATTTGGTATTACATGGATCTCACAACGTTTTTCGGTAGAAGAACTGAGTTACCAGGCTTGGTTATTTTGACAAGTATTGTTTTTATGAGATTCAACTTACTAGCGTTTTTACGCGGCTACACTTGGGTAACGTAAACTACAGTAAAGTATCCTGAGTGTATTAATCATTATCTATCTCTGCGTGTGCCAAATATAATCGAAATTAAAGCAAAATGAATAGTATTTCAACTGACGACTAGAATTACAATGTCAAATATTAAATTGATACCACGAAAGAAATTAAAATGTTCTCAAAAGCTGTTACCATTCTTAAAATAAGATAATTAAGAATAATAAACAATTGTTCGCTAACGTGACTCTTGGACCCTTACTCATAACGTACTCAAAGCACTCATTGTTTTGCCTACATTTACAGTCATAGTTTATGTTTCGGTGCACGGACAAGTAATATCATTAATATGTTTTTATACTGTGACCAGAGGGGAAAGAATATTTCTCTTAAAGAGTCAGAGAGCACTGCAAACATCAGAATTAAGCATTAAAACAAATTTATGCATCTTATACTGTCGATCGAAGGTCGATCTTTGACCGAAGCCCAATAAAATCAGTAAAATTTGACGAAAATAAATATTACAACGGTTTGTATATTTTTTAGACATAAAGGTTCAAGTTGATTGTCTAAAAACTAGTTGATTACGGTTGCTATGCAACTTTCAACAATTATAGCATTTGAAAATAATGTAAAATTTAAACACAACTGGCGAATTAACCCCATTACCAAGTGTACATTTAAACTTGCATTTAAACAGGTGGTAGAACCAGGTAAGTTCGACCTGGGTACTACCACCGCCACACCTATTTCTGGCGTGAAGCAATTCTTGCGTTTCGATGGTAAGGTGTGGTTGCCGGCACACTTTTATATGAGGCGACCATCATAGTCCTTGCGAGTAGCAACGCTACTGTGGTTGACTTCAGATAGAACTCATGTTCTATTTGAAGTTGATTACGGTTATCAATGGGCGGCAGTGACCACTTACTATCAGGTGGACTGCATGCTCGTTTGCTACTTAAATCGGATAAAAAAAAATCATTGCTGTGCCGTGCATTCGTTTCAATTTTTAAAATTTTGATCCTTCCCAGCCAAAGTACACTAGTATCTGATCCATAAAATGTTGCTGCAAATCCTTATGATATTTGCTATAATTCACTGACGCTAACAATCGCGTATTTACCTTAGAATTATATGTAAAAAAAAACATCATTTATACATCTATGTACAATTCACCAAATTATACATACCACGTAAATAAAAAAGAAAAACAAATTAATAAATAAGTGGTCCTATAGGTGTTAAGCGTAATTGTAAGATTTCTTAAGCAGCGAACGTTGCCACCACCGCACAAGACAGTGTAATGGTGACAGCGATGGCCTAACGTGGAGCTCAGAAATAAAGGGTAATTAAGTTAAAAAAAGAACTATTGTGAAAAAAGCACTGACGATTAGTCTCTCGAGATTTTGTGTAATAATAAAAAAAAATAAAAAAAAAACAGCGTATTTTGCGTGGACCTTTGAGGTCGGTAATGGTAGCAATTCTTCTTAAAGAAGCAAAATAGGATTCGCGTCTAACGAATAACCAAATTTTTAATAGACAATAAAATACGTCAACTTCAAAGAATTAAAGCCTAAGTGGTTTGTCTTCGAATGCACTATCGACACACTTAATTCAGTCCAACACAGAGTTATGCGCTAATGATTCAAAATTCATATTAAAAATAATTCAAAATCCTGGGGTCATTCCAATTTAGTCCTCTGGGAAACACATTTGTAACCAATTCCACGCAAAACTCTAATCTTATCTTTGGTTGGGTACCGATTTTTATCGCAGTGACCACTTGCCAGATGGACAGAAAGCTGGACTGCTACTTAAATAACATAACAGAAATCCAAATTCATCAATTATGCTTGGTCGAGCGTCAAAGCCAAAATCCAATACTGCGCTAGAATCAGCCTGTAATCTTGTAATTCTATGGTAAGGTGTGGTTGCCGGCACACTTTTATTTGGGGTGACCACCATAGTCCTCAGGAGTAGCAACGCATCTGTGATTGACTTCGGTTGGAACCCATGCTCTGTATGTTGATTACAGATGTCCATGGGCGGCAATGACCACTTACCAGCAGGTGGACTGCGTGCTCATTTGCTACATCTGTCAGATAAAAAAAATCTTAACACCACTCAACACTACTAAGACTAACATGTCAAATTTATTAAACAAGTCATATCAATTATCAATTATGTCAATAGGATCACGATTCTATTTACGAAATCGAAAATATACTCAGCAATGACTAAGAATCGATCTTAAATTTAGGAGCGATTCTTAGTCATAGATAGATGATACTGATAAGAGTTATCAGACATTGACGTTGAGATTTGCTAATATAATAACTTATCGAATATGATTCATCGGTATCATCAGCATAACGATTATTAGCAATACAATATTTGGACACTGCACACCTGCAAAAATTACAAACAAATAATGTTTTCTGGAAAAGAGATACCATACATCTTCATTTAAATAAGCCGAATTAGATAGTGATGTGTGCTTTAAGTCCAGTTTCATGAATTTCAGTCATTCAGATTTTTCTTTTAACTTTTAAAAAGTTGATATAAAAACATTATAACCTAACACCCTCATAGTGAGGTCTCTAAATTATTTTTGGTTAAAGTTATGCCTAATAATTGCAATTATTAGGCATAACTTTAACTGAAAATAACTATTCTGGTATAAAGGAGCAGGTAAATATTTGACACCCACACGACGCTCGCCAACCTAAACCTCATGGGTAGCAACTCCTTTATAGACTTCAGATACGACTTCAATCCAATGTCTGCTTGATAAATACGGTCTCTGACCAGTGAGGCCAGGCACTATCAGATGATCGTTGCCTACTTCTATCTTACAAAAACATAAGGAGATTATAAAAGTAAACTAACATTTTTCGTTCACAGCGGGCTCGACATTTCAATATCGAAGCAGTTGGTGTATCTCTTGCACCTATTGGCTCGTCAAGGCAGAACTGTTGTGATCACAATGCACCAGCCTTCAGCAACACTCCTCACAATGGTGGACAGACTGTACGCAGTGATTGGAGGGAAATGTGCCTACATGGGCTCCGTGCCGCTACTTTTACCTTACCTGGAGCAGATGAACTTGATATGTCCGCCGTATCACAATCCGGTTGACTTTTGTAAGATGTTTTGCAGTTTCTTGCAAGTTGCAATGTAATACATTTAGAGAGAAAAATAACTTGAAACGTAAAAGATCCTAGCTATTTTGACTTAAATTTCCTAATTAACTCTTAGAAATTTATTTTATAGTTCATTTTTATCGAACATATATGTATAATTGTATACAGTAAAATCACATTACTTTAAAAATAGTTAAATATGATAATAAAAATTAAAAACTACATTTTTAATTCAATTATCTGTAATGTTAAAGGAAATATCATAGATATGGGTTATAATTTTACATTTCGTGTCTACTCATTGATAGGAGGACATGATGAGTGTTTTATACAATAAGTAGTATATTTTTATGAAAATTAGTATGTATTAATTAAGATATTGCAAATGAAGATTTAATTTAAAGTATCTCTTTAATTTCAGTTATGGAAATATGTGCGGAATACGAGGAGCAACTAGTACAATACTCAGAAAATGGACACAATCACCTTTGGATAAACAACATTTATAATGAGACTGATAGTGATTTATTAGGTTTGTACTGTTTGCATACAAATAACCAAAGATATAATGTACAAATAGACTCCGGGGAAGCTTACCGTTCGATTTCCGTTCGAGACATCGTTACACACTAATTCCGGCGTCAATTGAGTCCATCATTCCATTCGTGTTATTACTGATGCCAGAATGAAGGAAAGGAGCAGTGATAGCCTAATGATTGGAACTTGCCCTCTCGATCGGGAGGTCCGAGGTTCAAACCCAGGCACGCACCAATGATTTATGTGCGTATTAGAAATTAATTATCACTGCTTTTCGGTGAAAGAAAACATCGTGAGGAAACCTACACACCCGAGAGTTCTTAAAAAAAAAAAAGTTCTCGGAGGTGTGTGAAGTCCACCAATTCGCGCTTGGTCAGCGCGGTGGACTATGGCCTAAACTCTCTCATTCTGGGAGAAGACCCGTGCCCAGCAGTGGGCCAATAATGGGTTGATGCGGAGAATGAAGGAAAATTGACATGATTAAAGCAGTCCAGACTGACAACAGACTGACATTATTATGACACAGTCTATGTTTGAACACAAAAAACAGCAGCCTTGTAGTCATATATATGGATATGTTAATATCGAAAAAAAGACCTGCGCTATGACAGTGTCTAACGCAAGAATGTCACAAACAAGTTACACGACCAGTCTCGTATCAGTTTTCTAACATTCAAATCGGACAAATATTACCTAACAATCATCAGTCCAGATCATCAGTCCATCGGACAGAGTGTTACACGATAATTCTCTAGTCATTCTGACTAGAATGATGTACCGAACTGACGCTAGAATTTGCGTGTAACTAAGGTCTAATACACATAACAATAATATTTTTATAACAGTTTTAATAACACTAGTTGTTGAGATTGGACTTGGACCTTGGTGAAGCAAAGCATCAGAAGTGCTATTGCTTAACAAAACACCAAAAATAACAGCTATTATACTATAGGAGGAATTATTTAATAATTCTAATATAATATTAACCAAGTTGCAGTATAAACTCTCAGAGTTAAATAACTTTCCGGTGATAGATATTAAACTGTTTTTTTCCTATATTGGTCAGTGTCGAATTAACAACAGATAGGCTGTATCTATTCGCTATCATTACGCAACAATTATTCCGTAATAGAGAAAAAATACAATGTCTACTTAATCGTGTATAATGTTATCATTTTTAATGTGTTTATATTTTAGTGTAAGTTAGCATATGTATATTATTTCATAGAAACATTTAATATAATGATTTAAAAAAATTAAAAAGTCATGTGTGTTGTTTTAGAAAAATTTAAATTAAGCAAATGTGACGAAGTACGTCTAACGTTATTACCACGACCCAGAGAAGATCCGACGAATAAAATTCTACTTGCCCTCAAAAGTACATACTCAACATCACCATGGAAACAGTTTGCCATTTTAACAATAAGAGCGTTATTGGTAAGTATTTAACGTTAATACTAAAATAGTATTATCCACGTGTAATCCGAGCAGTGACACCCTAATCGTTGAAACTTGACCTCTTGATCTGGAGGTCCGAGGTACAAATCCGAGACACGAACCACAGATTCTAAATTATGTGCGTATAAGAAACTCATTATCACTGATCTACGGTGAACTAAAACACCTGCAAAAGAAATTTGCACACCCGAGAGTTGTTAGAAAAAAGGTTCTCAGAGGTGTGTGAAGTCTACCCATTCGCACTTGACCAGCGCGGTGGACTATGGCCTAAAACTCTTTCTGAGAAAAGTTCTTCAACATAATCAGGACAATAATGGGTTAACGAAGACACGTTACTTGCCAGTGGACATCAACTACCATACAAATGCGGTAGGCGTTGCATCTGAAATTGTTTACAAACTAGATTACTACACACTACACAATGATTAAAAATTATCTATATCTATTATCTAACAGGCACACGCCTGTTAGATAAAAAAAGAACTCTGAACCACAAATTGGTTGCCATTGTAACTTTAAGGTGAAAATCTATTTATTTTAGGGGCGAGATTCCCAGTAAGATGTATGTACAAATTCAAAATCGCAATTTTTACAGCAGAGCGCGATAATAATTTACAATCCTTTTGTTATTATCTTTTTAATTAATGAAGTTAAAATCATAATACCTAATGATCAAAAGGCCGTTGACCACAATGTGGTTAAAACAACAAGCCTTCAATTCTGGGCCTTTTTTGGATAAAACTAACCTTACAACTTAAAATTCATGAATTTTGAATTGTGATAATATGTAAACATTGTAATTACGATCAGAGTATTATAGTGTACAGTCACTACAAGGATGAATCAGTCAATACAGATAAGTTTGCTATTGTATGATAAGAGATTGGTATGAATCATTAATTGAACTCAATTTTGGTTATTTGGTAAAATAGTTAGTTTTTCTACATGTTTTCTATGCTAATAATAACAAAACTACATTGCTTAACATTTTAGTGGGGTTTAATGGAGTGGATTTCCGTAATAAACCAATATTTTTTGTAAACAAATTTAAAAATACGAGTATATACATTTTTGGTAAATAGCGTTTTATTAATAAGTTTTTGCTACCGTATCATAAAAATATGCCGACACGGATCTTAATCTTACTTGCAAAGTACCTAACATTAGTATATGCACATACATTTGATTACCCGTATGATCTACCAGATTCGTTTGTTACGGCAATTATCTTACTTTAATGTTTATTGTGATGTTTTCCTTCATTTTATTAATTAGCTTTAAGGTCGGTAGATTCTGAGTTCAAATCCTTACCGGACAGACTTAATCGTACAGACGGATGGCATACATACATAAATGCCTGTTTCGCTTCTGCCTTTTACATATAGAATTCTGATAGAAGACGGTACTTAGCAGACACAGTACCAGATTAAGGCCCATAGTTTGCCTTAAGTAAGGATACTAAATAAAACAAAACTGTTATTAGTAAACTTTTCTGGAATTCATCTGGAAAAATTTAGAGATGACACTTTCTATATCTTCTTTCAGTTTATTTTTTTTAGGATAACAAAGATAGTAATATATAAACAGCAGAGCCACCGGGCCCCTCTAGTCGCGGGGCCCATAGCATTTGCTACTCTTGCTATATGGCTAATTCGGCACTGAGCAGACATGGGGTTTTGAAAGTTACTTTGTGTCTTAGTACTTAAATTTTTAACCATATTATTTTCCTTTTTCCAGACAAACTTTCGAGATCCAAACTTTACGTTCATGATAACGGGGATCCATTTCGCAATGGCGCTGTTCGTCGGAACTCTGTTCTACAATATCGGACCGAACGCCAAATATTTTAACGACATCTACAACTTCCTATTCTTCAGCCAAATGTTTCTTATGTTCACTGCATTCAGCGCAGTTACAATAAGATGTAAGTACAATTGAACATATTAATTGATTAATTTTAAACGGAACAAGTTCGATAATAATAGAAAAGGAATTCGAAAAAGATACCATTTGTTGCCGGATCACTTAGTCAATAAAGTAAAATGCAATAAATTTTTAAAACTTTTTTATTAAAATATATATTATATATTTCAAAGAAAAACATATTATCTATATATTAATACGTGAAGCAAAAACTTGGGATCCGTTTTTAAGAAACTTGCCGCAGATGGAGGAATATAAAATTTAACACGGTTATAGTTAAAGTACGGAAGACTAATATTTTTTATCCAAATAATTTATAAAATATACACAAAATCAACTAAAAACATAATACGCACACTAACGTGCATTTGACACATAATAATAAACGAATTATAACATTCGATGTCTTATTATGAAAACACATAATGTCAAAAATGTCACATATTTTTGTCAAAATACCCATTATTGCACTTTTAAATGCAGCTTAATCAATTAAACCTCTTTTAATCTTTAATGGGTGTATTTAAAATAACTGGAAAAAATACAATATAATTGAATTTGAGAAATATTTGAGCTTTTCGGGATATTTTCTACATCAAGTTTAGTTTTTGAGTTGAATTACGGTTGAATTTCGACCGTCGCAATGGGTGACAAGTAATAGATAAATCTTCCTAATCAAAGAAGCTGCAGCTGCTGCTACAGACTGTCAAACATACCATAGCGTAAGCCATTGTAGCTTAAAATTATCACAAGTTTTTTTTATATAAATGTTACGTACTTATGTGATTACTAAAGGGTGTTAACCTTTATAATTGGGTGTTATTGCTTGGTTGTAATAAAATGTTGATATTAAAGCGGTATGTACGTCAAATAAACCCAAAAACAACTAAATTCATGATGTATTTTAAATCCTGAATTATACAAATCCGAAGGATGTGTACCCAACAGTCCATGACAAAAGCATTATCCGCTCTTAATGTCGGATTTTGTAATATATGTTTTAAATTCGCCGTTTTTTTCTTCCTAATTACAAAAAAATACCAAAATTCAAACTTTAATAAACACGAAGAGTATTTTAAAATTGTTTACTAATTTTTCACTCATAAAAGTTAATTTTCCGTAATATTACACTGCGTAAGTTCCATGTTATTATATGCTTAGGTAGGTATTGTAGTATCTCGTCCCTATAGTTCCGGGATCAGAATAGGGCTACGGCAAACCCTGCCTGTCGTAAGAGGCGACTAAAAGGGGCTTCCGGGGTTGCAGGCGGCTAGAGTGGGAGCTCGAACCGTTCGGTCAGGCGATCCCGAGAAGGACGGCGGTATGTGTGGTCGCATAATGGCACGAATGCTAATGTTGATTTATTCAGTTTTTGGTATAGAGGGCCGGAGGATCTAGATTTGACGACTTTGTTAAGGTCGTCAAATTGCAGTTCGATTTCGATTTGGCAACTTTTGCGGCAATACAATTTATTAAGTTACATTACAATTCAATATTCGCAAAACATTTGCACTAATTCTTGCGAATGCGAATATTCAAAAAACATGCGAATATTCGCGAATGCGATATTACATCACTAGTATGAATAAAATACTGCACGAAAACTTTTCTGAAAAAGACATGTTGCGAAATTTCTATATTGAAAAGCTGTGGTATGATATTCACATTCATAAAATTATATTAAAAATATTTATGAAAAAAGATTTTTAAAACAATCTTTAAGAGTTCCTTGCGGTATTTTCCAGTTCCAAATCAAATCCCAACTGTGCGGCGGGAGCACTTCAACCGCTGGTACTCAACAGGCGCGTACTATGCTGCCACGCTGGTCGCCGCTATCCCCATACAGACCGTCTGCACGCTAATCTTTGGTCTAATCACGTACTGGATGACAGGCCAACCACTCGCGCTCAAGAGGATCTTTGTGTACTGCGGCACACTTCTCTTAGTGACGTACGTCGCTCTCTGCATAGGTTACCTCAACGGGTCCATATTTAATGTTAAGGTATGTAAAGGTACTCTACAGTAGGTAGTCTTAAGATTAGTCTCTTTTTTATGAGCTAGAATGCCAACAGTCGTTCACAAACATTTTTAAAGTATCTGGCGTTTCCAGATTTTTTTTATTAAGTAGCGATTTAGAAATTTTTAAGTGAAAAAAACGCGATTTCGTAGTCAAAAGCCTGACAGCGGTACAAAAGGTCTCGCGCCTCACACACACACAAATAAAAAAATATAAATAATAGTTTTCTCCTTGGTGTCCGGGGCCTGGAGTATTTGGCGACCTTTTTTTTGGTCGAAGATCGAACTGCAGATCGAGTTAAATTTGTATAGATTTGACCACCTTTTTTTTGGTTGCCACTAATTGCAGTTCCACTTATATTGGCGACCTTTTTTTTTCTAAAAGTCCAGTTCTTCCCGAAAAGAGGGATCAAGCCTGACCTACGCGAGTCATTAAATTTTGATTAAAAAATCGGAACGTCTGGCAACATTGAATGTATCCCAAATCTAGCTCAAGTACTATCCAAAGTCAGCCACAATTGCTTTAATACTCTTGCTTACTAAGTTACAATGCCTCGGTCATGTTTCTTACCGTTAAACCGGATCACAAGACCTGACGAATAGAAATACCGAAACTTTTAAAATGCTACAAGAAATATGATTATTGTTATCTACCTACATTAATTTTAAGTCGGTTAACGGCTCACATTGAGCCATTAATCTACTTAAAAATAATAATTGAGCCGTTCAAACATGTACCTATATAAAAGCTCTATAATTGTCAAAAAACATAGTTATACCTATGTTTTTTTAGTTAAGTTATTTAGTCCCCCTCGCAGGGATCTCCACCTTGTCGTGGTGAGGGGGCTCAGTAACCGTGGCTGGGGGCGCCGCGGTGAAGCCAAGAGAGATCCCCGGGAGGGGACGCTCCGAGCGGGCTTGGCTGAGGGCCCGCTCCGGACGCATCCGAGGGGGCTGTGGAGGTCGGTGTTTTCTGGCCTCTGCAGCCAGGAGGGGTCGCGGGAGGAGAGGTGTCTCGGTGTGTCGTTGCCGTGCACCCTATCTCCCGCGACCGAACGGGGACGCACCGTCAGATGCGTTGGCGGTGGGGCCGCAGAGGAAGAGGAGATGCGGTGTGTCGTTGCCGTCCTCCCTATCCTCTGCGGCCGTTTGGTGGTTTGCGGCGGAACCAAAGAACGGATCCGCCGCTGGGTGTGGTTGGTCGATGCCTGTAGGGATGCCTTGCGGGTGTCGGCTTGCGGTCTCGGGGTTGGACCGTCGCCCTGCGGATGGGGCCTTGGAGGTAAGGCGCGCCTTTGTGTTTTCTGGCGCGCCTTGCTGTTGGAGGGGAGCTTTATGCTCCACGCGAGGAGGGGCTGCGGGAGCGGCCAGGCACCGGCGGGTTCGCGGATGACTGCGAAAGCTTACCTACCCGTGTTCCCGCCGTACGGTGCGAGGAGAAAACACAGTGGGGGTTTAGCCGGTAAGAGTCCGGCATAACCAGCTGCCGCCCCGGGTGGCTGGGTATCCATGAGGATTACCCACTTAAAAAAAAAAAAGTTAAGTTATTTAGTCAGTCAAATTCATTATGAATGCTTATGTGGATGATACTGGAGTATTACAGGGTAGTAAAAAAATGTTGAATAATATGAACTAGAGTAAATAGAAACTATCATTTAACCTGCTGTTTGGTGTTAAACTAACTAATTGAAGTCATCTATATTACAGAACGGAGTGGTCTTCGGATCGTTCTTCATAATGCCGTTCACCGTGTTTTCCGGCTTCTTCCTCCTGTACAAAGATGCCCCGTCATTCTTCAAATGGCTGTTCCACCTGTCGTTCCTCAAACACGGCTTCGTTGGCCTGAACAAGGCTATATTTGGAATGGGACGAACGAAACTACCCTGCATAGATCAATTTTACTGCTACTATACTGATCCCAAATATTTTCTCAAGGACAAAGGCATGGGAAATGAAACTTTTGTCGTGGTGGTGTTATCCCTATTCGCAATCGCATTTGTAGTTATAACCTGCTCATATATTATATTAAAGATTAGGATAAAAAGTAAATGGTAGTGTAAATTATACTTATATATTGTTACGGAGCTCAAATATGACCTATATTTTCTATTGTGTAATATACATAAAATACATTGTAAAATAAAGTATGAACGTTGCGTATTTTTAATTATCACAAATTTATATTTACTTGATATGAACGGTATTCACATGAAACCAAGTCACATTTCTTTTTATTTTCTGTCTGAGTTGTATGTTTGATTTTTGAATCATGACGCTAACGTTTTTGAACGGTAAATTTTAGTGAATGGTTCCAGTATTACATACTTTATAAGAAAGTATTTGAATAACGATTCAATCTGAAAATTAGATAATTCACTTGTAGATAACATAGACTAATTGGTATCAAATGGTTGAACTTGGGTTTAAATTTAGGTTTTATATTATAGAATATAAAACTTGCTTTTGTAAATCTCGGCGTTCAGAAATTTTCTGAATGAAACAATCTGGCATTCTGTTCGAAAATCCATGTAACATTTTTATGCGATCTTTAAATTCAAATGCCCGATTGAATTTTGAGTCAAACTTCCACTTTTTCCACTCAAAAATAACCAAACGCGTGCGTCTTATATGTGACAAAAGTACATTTAGTTTTTTGATTTTAGAAATAAATCCAGGAAACCTTTTGTCGAAACCGTGCGAGCATGCGACGAATACAAGTGTGCCTGAAAATTTAATCAGTTGACACCTGAAAATATTTATTTAACGCAACTGATATAGAAGTTGTTATTCACACAAAATTATTATTAAAACAAATATCAAACGTAAAAATATCGAAATCTTGCCTTTTGAAAACAGTTTCACTCAGTATTTTGTACACCATTCACGCCAATTTCACAACGATAATTTATCGAGCAATAGAATCTCATGTATAAATACCGTAGCTGTTTTATTACGTAGACAGAAAAAATATAAATGATATTTATTAAAGTACAGCGAATTTGTGAAAGTCAAATTAAGTTTTGTGTGGGTATACGTAAGAAGGTAAAGCGGTATTTCTTTAATATTTAACTATTAAGGCGGATTTATATTTGTCTGACGTGTCGTGACGTGACGCATCAGAAGGGTATCGGTTTCATACATTTAGTATGGTAATAATATTTAGAATATGAATTCCTATGGGGAGTTTGAAACTTTATATGGGAACAAAGTTAAAACCTATGAAAAGTAAGTATTCCGTAATGTATGTAAATGATTCTGCACATAATTAACACTATGGCCAGTACTTTATAATTGTTGATAATCCGGTAAATCTTTTGATAAAGCAATCAAACTATGCCATTATTAACATTTGAAAAATTAAATTGAAGGAAGATTAGATATGCGTTATTATTTTGAATAACAGTGTTGCAATAACCATAGATTATAGAATTACAATTAATGTAACAAAATAGATCATGACAACCAAAAATAAAGTCCGTGTTCAAAACACTGTAAAGATACAAAATGTTTGCTTAATTACTTAATTATAAATACGAGTAAAAATTGTTGCATACTCCAGTAGGTACACTTAGTAAATTACTCCTATTCTTATAATGAAATAAAAAAAATGTGTGTCAGCTCCGACTGGAGTTTACTCATTAAGTCCGATTGTCTAAACAAAGAGTTTATTTAACTGAAAAAAGATTGATACCATATGAAAGGGTAAATTAACAAATTAATGAAAAAAAATCACTATAACAATACTAATTATTGATATTTATAACAAAAACAGCAATATAAGTACGTCGACACTGATAGAAATAAACAAGCACAATAGCATATAGGTATAGTCGCTTTGCATCATGCCCTATGTACTTCTTAATACACTCACAACCAAATTAGAAAGTTGCGCACACAAAACATAACGAAGTCATCAGTAGATTTTACTCCTCACATTTTTCTCATAATGGGCTCTTATATCTGCAAATCGATTCTTAAGGAGTAAAATCCAAAAACGTGCATTAAATTTTAACTCACATCTATTTTTGAGATAAAGCACTGAGAAAACTAAGCCTTATTAATGTCAATATACCAGTGTTGCATAATTATCAGAAAGAGAATTTAAAATTGTGAAACGCGCGAAATATTATTAGAATCGGTTTAAAATAATTAAAATTATTGTGGTGCAGGGTTACTATCGTTACAATTTTTTACCAAATTCTACATATTAGCCAGTAATGTTAGTCTACGGGATAGATATGTGTCATGTTTTTAAGAAGTCTTGTAATAAGTATTATAAGTTTGTTTAAGTATAGATGGTGCATAGTAATATTATAACCAGATGTTTATGTTAATTCAGAATATCTACCATATATTAAAGCAATGACTGTGATGTAGAGCTAACTTTGCGTGATAACAATATTCTATAAGGCTGTAATATTTCGCTATTCAGTGCCCAGCATGCTAATGTCAAGAATCCAATACTATCTAGTGGTCAATTACTCTCAGGTGGAGTGTATGCCTTTTTGATACGAATCACTACATAGTATAAACAAAGTCGCTTGCCACTGTCTGTCCCTATGTATGCTTAGATCTTAAAAACTACGCTACGGAATTAAATACAGTTTTTTTAAATATATAGAGTGATTTAAGAGGAAGGTTTTTATGTATTATTCATGTATAATTTAGTGGAGAGACGCTGATAATTTTAGACCTGTGAGTTTTAAGCGGAACGAAGTTCGCCGGGTCATCTAGTATATAAAAAAGAGTTCGACGACACGTGTGAGTTCGTCTCGCGCACCGAGGGTTTCGTACAAACTTGTGTAAGTGCCTTACCCACCGCGAATAATACATATGTAATAATAGTAAACTCTTTTTTTCTTTTTAGGTACTATGTATTTACGATTTCCAGATTTTTCACTTACATATGTTTTGAGACATTGTTTTTTGCCAAAGTATTAAATGTATTGTCTGTATGTTTTAATTCTCTTGTAGGGTTACAAAATACTCATATGCGAAATAAATCGACATATCTTTGATCCCACTGACTTACTGGTACCGTTTCATAGCTACAAGTCTTTCTAGAAGTACCATCTGTCTTGGTTCGTCCTTTTAAACCGTGTAATGAAACTGTTTAAATGTATGTACGTAAACTAATTAAATGTAAGATGGACATGAAACAAAACCTTATATGAAGAAACTCTACCTAAATCTTACCATTGATGATTGCATCAAAATTGGATTTATCTTAAAGCTCAAATCGAAACGCTCCGTGTCAATATGGCAGTCCTAAAATATTGTCAAATAAAACAATTATAATTAACATAATTATAAAGCACTAATGGAAGGTGCAGTTATTCCATAAATAATTCCATCGCATTCCATCTTTAAATATAAAATAGGATTGACTAATTAATCTTATTTTATATTAAAAGAAGAATTCTGTAACGAATTATCGTCGTCCAAGTAATAATAAATACCACTAAGTACATAGATACTTGTAATAAAATAAACGAATTACATTAGCATGCTAAACTGAAATTATGTCGACCGGAATATTATGTGAAGTCGTTATAGTCCTTAACTTTAAATTAGTGTTCAACTAATAGGTGTCATAAACACATCATTCAATCATCGTAGGAATTCCATCCTTTTGAGATAACTTTTAGAAGTGTTACATATTTTGTTACGAAACTTTTTAATAAGACAGTGTTGTAAATATTTTTTGTTTATTTAGTCAATTAAACTTGTGTTCAATCATTGCTAAGTGTTTCATTTTTATTAAAATAGATTGTACTGACACAGTATTACAAAAGAAAGATGTAAGTTATTAAGTATTTAAGTTATTAAGGATAAACACGACTACGAGTACAAACAAATTTATAAATAGACTTCATTACACTCTTATTTCATTCATTTACATAATTATAGTCATAAGGTCGTCTCTATCCAAGTAAGTAAATATAATGTGCACTTATTACAATTAGTATCTACAGGGAAGCTAAACATTTTTTTCTTGCATGTAATTCACCTGACAAGTGGTCACTACTGCTCATAGACATCAGTAAGCAAATACGTATAGAACAGGGTTTTTTCTGAAGTCAATCACATCACATACCAGTTTTGAAAATCTGTTTTCATTTTCTGTACGATAAATAGTTTCCGAGTAATCGATTGTCAAAGTGAAAAAGGACGTTTTGGCTTTGATCAACAATAACTTAAAGCTGATTAAATTTCTTAGAAGAATGTTATGGTCACATGATGAAAGTCCATAAATATTTTAAAAAGTTTTTTTTTTGTTTTTCTGACGATTACCTGAAAACCAACCGTACAAAAAAAATACAGTCCACATCTGAAACCTAGAGATTTGAAATATAAATTCCCTTATTTAATTTTGTCCACGACCATTTGTGTCTAGACAAGACATCAGGATCAAAGGAACTATGGTCGAACAATTACTAGTTAGATACGTTAGGTCGATCATTGGTGCCTTGTGTATGATACCTGATAACGATCGATCGAGACCGAAAGAGACCGATTGGATTTAAACTGGGCAAACTTTAAAAAAGCAAGAAATCGATGCAACCAGATGGTACGAACAGCTAAACGCCGCTATTTTCAAGAAAATATTAATAATTCTTCTCCCGCTGATGTGTGGAAATTTCTTCGCTCTCTCGCTTTTTGTAAACCACTAAACTATGGTTGTGGTCCTTCACTCTCTCTTAAAAGCGGCTTTCGCAGAAAGCCACCCGTTGCCAGTAACATGAGCCCACAGGGGCAGAATCAGGAGATTTTAACTCCGGTCATGTGTAGAGATGTGCTGTATGGTCTGTTCTGCATGCACATCTCATGAAGGACACCACTGAATCGCCCTATATAAAAACGGTGAATATGAATCTATATATAATATACTAAATATAAATGTAAAATTTAGAAGGTGGTAGAACCAGTGTAGTTCGACCGGTGGTACTTCCACCTACACACCTATTTCTAGCATGAAGCATTTCTTGCATTTCGATGTAGGGGTGTGGTTGCCGGCACACTTTTATATGAGGCGACCATTCTAGTCCTCGAAAGTAGCAACGCATCTCTGTTTGACTTCAGATAGAACCCATGTTCTGTATGAAGTTGATTACAGTTGTCCATGAGCGCCAGTGATAACCTACCATCAGGTGGACTGCATGCTTGTTTGCTACACCAGTCAGATAAAAAAAGAAAAAATACACTATATAGGTACATAGGGATTTTTAAGTAAATAGTGAGTATAATACATTGACATTCAATTTTGTGTCGGTATTTCTCAGAAACACTACAAACGCCAAAATTAGGTCAGACACTTGTTTCATTATCTGGACAGAAGATAACAATTAACATATTCTACTCATTTTTCATGTAGGTACAAATAATATAATAGGGAAGCATTATACTGTGTTGTATCTGTATTAAATGTGGTTATCGGTTTCAACTTTGAACTCTTGCTCGTTTATTTGCATGGAGATCTGTAATTTAGCAGAATATTGACTCATTAACCTTAGAGTCGTTTACAACCACAATTTACTACGACGAAGGTAAAGCTATCAGAAAAATAGGTTATTTAGTACAGGTGTTTATAAATAAAAATAATAATTTGCTGTTCTTATTCACTGCAATTATTAGATGATATTGTTTTTTGCCTGTAGTACCTACTAAAAAAGCTAACAATCAAGTGGATTGTTAGCTTTTGTAGTAAGTGATATTTACCTTCCATTACCACGTATATGTAACTAACAGAAGATATGATAGTTGATACGTGGATAAACTTGATGATGAGGCCCTGATTTTTCAAACCTCTGATTTTTCTAAAGTTATGTGTGTATTAATGGTTACTGCTTTACGGCCAAGGAAATCTTTATGAGAAATCCTACATACCTACTTGAGAGTTATTAAGAAAAAAAGTTCGAACGAAATTTACCAATTCGCACTTGGCCAGCGCGGTGGACTATGGGCTAAAACTCTCATCCTGAAGGAATACCCATGCCACCCAGCAATGGGACAATAATGTGGTGACGATGACACAGCTAAACATAAGTATAGTATATATTAGTCAAATTAACCTTTAATACATTGCCTTTAATACATTAATACGCCTAAAAAGTATGTTTATAGGCAACTTTTTGTTTTTGTTTGACAAACGAGTATCACATGCTTCTAACTAGAATTTATATTTTACTATTACCTACCTATATGATTAGAGGTTTTTGCATAAAAATCCTTATAAGAAAAAACTCTCTTATTATGTATCTTATTATAAAGTTATTTTTATGAGTATTCACTTTATTTTCATGTTAGTTAAACTTTTATTTCCTTTAACTTTTTGTTAATTTACAATGGAGCGTGGTCTATTATATACCTATGTATTTTTTTATTAATATTGTCTGACACTTAATTACACACATTACATTATACATTATTAATTATTACTAGAATTTTGTTTTTATTTGTCTAATTAATATTCCAAATGTAGTTATTAATGTACCTAAATATTAATAATAGGTATTAATAATATCACTAATATTTATTTCCACTAAATACAAACCTTCAAATTTACAAGTCACTGCCATTAGCTATACAGGATGAAACTTTGGCAAATATAAATTTTAGAGGCAATGATTTTAGATTTTATTGTTTGATTACATATATTAAACTAATAGTGTTCAGTTAAATATATTTCAGTACATTGTATTATAAGGTATCTCATGTCGTTTCCGAACATCAGACAATGTCTGTGCAAAATTTAGCGTTTTCTCCTTGAATATTCGCATTTATACCTAACATTCGTTAGGATAACATTTATTATAGACTACTTAGTAGAAAGTAGGAAAACCTCCTATGCTCGGAATTTCGCTACGAGACATGATTCGCAACGATGAAATCCGTAGACGAACGAAGCTTACCGACATAGCTCTCAAAATTAGCAGGCTGAAGTGGCAACGGGCCGGCCACATCGCTGGTAGGACCGATAACTGATGGGGAAGTAAGGTCCTCGAGTGGCGACCACGTGTAGGCAAAAGGAGTACAGGTACAGGTACAGGTCGCCCCCCCCTACCAGATGGACCGATGACCTGAAAAAGACAGCGGGAAACCGTTGGATTTAGAGGGCACAGGACTGGTTGGAGTTGAGCCATTTAGGGGAGGCCTATGTTCAGCAGTGGTCATCAAAAAACTGATAGATGGATGAGACTAGTAGAACCCGCGACATCGTTCGCGCGAACCACAATTCATGCATTAGAATCCCAAAGCCAAATACCAAGTTTTATAGAGCTTTCAACAAATTTTACGGATTTCTGAAAATACTTTCAATCGATCAATCAACATCAATCAATCGATGAATCAATAGGGGTTTTTTTATACTTTTTTATAACTGGTAAACAAAATAATTCATTAAGTAATTTGCGATCTTTCATACAAACCAAAATTATTTCTTAGTACTCCCCTTCACATTAAAAACAAACATAAAATTTGAAAATTTATAATCATGGCACTTGAGCATGGTATCTCGTCAACCCATTATAGTCCCACTGCTGGGCACGGGTCTTCTCTCACAATGAGAGAGTTTAGGCCATAGTCCACCGCGCTGGCCAAGTGCGAATTGGTGGACTTCACACACCTCCGAGAACTTTTTTTTTTTTAAAGAACTCTCGGGTGTGTAGGTTTCCTCACGATATTTTCCTTCACCGAAAAGCAGTGATAATTATTTTCTAATACGCACATGAATCAGAGGTGCGTGCCTGGGTTTGAACCTCGGATCTCCCGATCGAGAGGGCAAGTTTCAACCATTAGGCTATCACTGCTCTTAATATAAGCATGGTATAAATAACGCGAATTGGGAAATTGGTGTATAACGTGGTCATAGGTCCCATATTGAAAGGGATCTCATTTTTCGGTTCCTTGTAACATTGACCCCGATAAAAATGCATGGACGCAAAATTGTCTCGTTTTGGCAATATAAACTAGTTTTCTCAACCTGTGGTGATGATAATTAAATTTAATTGATGACCCTTTTTCGTAGACAAATTTTTCACCCTATTATTAGCGTGAAATCTCACTACTTTGGGGCTGTTCAAAGCGGCGGGGTTCGGCTTAAATCACTAAATATCACAAGGGAGAAAGATAACACGTCTATTTATTTTAACGTCTAACGTGCGACTTGCATGATTCTTATCCATTTGTTTGTATCATGAGCGTCACAGCGTCAGTCACAAACCAACTGCAACCCTTCTGCCTAAACAATTTTACCACAGTCCTTAATTTTTAGATACTTTGTACATCCTCAAAAATACACGTGATATTGGATGGAGGAGGGGGTGTTAAGAAAACGTCACGTGATTAATGGAGGGCTTCTTTGCTTTATGACTCAACTATATTGATTGACATAATAAACCAATGTCCCGTTTTAAGTCAAAAACAAATGGTCTTGTTATGCATGAATGTCTTGAGCCCTATAGTTCCGGGATCAGAATAGGGCTACGGTATCCCCTGCCTGTCGTAAGAGGCAACTAAAAGGTGCTTAGGAGTTGCGGGCGGTAAGAGTGGGAGCTCGAACCGTCCAGCCAAGCGACCCGTGTAGGACGATGGCATGTGTGGCCACATGCTGTCGTAAACACCAGGAGGCGCAGTGTGTGCAATGCTCACTGGGGAAAAGCCCAAAGGGGGCATCGCGCTCGGAAGACTCCAGTTGTTCCAATGGAGATCCCTGAGTCCTCCACGCAGCCCTGAGGATGGCCACCGGAGGAGTTTTAGTGAGGTAAAAATCCCACATAATCCGGCGTTGCTCCCACGGCGTCGGGTTTGGAGGTTTCCCCCTCGATAACAAAAAAAGGCATGAATGTCTTCGCAATCAAACAAAAGAACGTTTAGTCACCTATCAAAATTGGCAAAAAAATACCTACAAGGGCAATGTCCTACGTATATACATGACTTTGTAGGTACACATAATATACTTGGTACAACAACAATCAGGCAAAAACTCTTTAACTAACGGCAAAAAATAGCGCCATTATGGTTTGTTGTAATCATGTAATAAATCTCATTAATCGCATTTAAAACGTTTATTATATTCATCTGTTTTGCTACAAACCTATAAAAAATACTAATTAGTTACATAAAAATCGGAACAGGTTTATCACAATACCCGGCGAACTTCGTTCCACCTAAATGTCAAAAATTTAAAATTACCAGTGTTTCTTCACTATATTATACGTACAATATATTATACATGAAAACCTTCCTTCTCTATGTATTAAAAAAACTGCATTAAAATCCGTAGCGTAGTTTTAAAGATCTAAGCATAGATAGGGACAGACAGCGAGAAGCGACTTGGTTTTATAC
Source organism: Spicauda simplicius (assembly GCA_949699795.1). Lineage (NCBI taxonomy): Eukaryota > Metazoa > Arthropoda > Insecta > Lepidoptera > Hesperiidae > Spicauda > Spicauda simplicius. The sequence goes on along the minus strand of OX453066.1, from coordinate 13,295,234 downwards.
TATGTAGTGATTTGATAATATAATTAAGTTGAAGGGCAAATCATGAGACAATAAGGACAGCCTCACAGTACATATTTTAAGAAAGATTAAAATGCCATTAATATAATTATATTAAAGACATTACAAAAACATCATTACCAGGACATTCCCAAAATCTAAGGGGTTAAACACATGAGTATTTACATATTAAACAAGGTAGAATCAAAGCAAATTGCAACGTCAGACAAAACAGTCGTGAAGCTGCGATTTTCCGTTGTGTTCCAAATGTTTACGGGGAGCTTTATAAACATTCAAGCTCACAAGCATTGCAACGTTTACAGGAGATTTCAGACCAATGTACATATATGTAATGGGCACTTACGATATACTTTATTATTTTTGTAATGTTTGCCCATACTTCGACCCAAATAGTTGTGACGGCGAAATGAGTTGTTCGCCGTGACCACGTAAGGTTTTAATTGCCCCCATCCCTTACATTTTTCTTCTTGAATAGAGAAAATCTATATATTGACATGTGAAGCAAAAATTTGTGATTCGTTTTTAGGGTACTCGCCGCGGGTGGAGGGGTATGAAATTACGCACGGTTATAGTTGACGTAGAGAAGGTTAACGCAATACTAATATTTTTTTCATACATAAAATCAACTAAAAACACACTACACACACTACCTTGCATTTGACACAAACACAATACATGTCGTTTGACATTTTAACAATCAAAAATGTCAGATGTCTTTGTCAAAATACCCGCTATTGCTTTTAAAGCAGCTTAGTCAATAAACCTCATTTTACCTTTAATGGGTGCGTTCAAAATAACTTGAAAAGTATTACAATTTATTTAAATTATAGAAATATTGGTGCTACTTTGAACAATATGAAGTTTAGTTTTTTAATCTAAATTAGGGTCGTATTTCGACCGTTGCGACGGGTGACTAGTTTATTTTCGTTGCTTTTTAAACATCTCTAACTGATATTGTCCTGATAATAATAAATTGTGTTAGTCTAATCTTGTATCCAATGAACCACCAAACTAACACCTGATAGTGGTCACTGCCATCTGTCGACATCCTTGCCAAACTGTATACAGAACGGAGTTCTCGGTGAAGCTGATTGTGCCATTGCGGAGGACTCAGAAGGTCTCGTCATATACATATGTATTAGTGAGCTGGCATATACACATTTTTTGACCAAGATTTCAGAGATAATTATATGGTCCATGACTTAAAAAAAAACCATGGAGAGTTAAATAACGGCCTTTATGTATATTATGCCTACTAAGTCAAGGCGGCCTATTTACTAGGACAAATGGAAGTAACTTCGCATCGCATATTTTTGTACATTTTTCGCCGACTGCTTAGGTCTCCTCTTCGCCGTCCCATTGCTGTGGCGGCCAATTTTTTAAACAAGTCAGGGTCCATCGTGCCGATTGCCTTTCATTGTATCTTCTGCAAATATATCCGTCACATTTCTATTTGCGGTGCAATTTCGTTAATCTAATAATCTCCTACTAATTTGTGCATTACAAATATGGTCTTTTTCATACTTTAACCTAACGATAAGGCAGACCGGCTACCTGATGGAAAGTAGTCACCGTCGCCTATGGACATTCGCAACACCAGAAGAGTCGCCAATGTGTCGCCGGCTTAAACGAGAGCTCATTAATAACTTACCACCTCACACCTTTCTTTAATAACCTCTTTCTCTAATGTCATAGAGCTCCAGAAATACCCCAAGAAGAAACTTATTCCACAACTTCACTACTACTACGTATGTACTACTTTATATTCCTGATTTTTTCAAAAGTAAGTACATAAATCAAAACTATTATTATTCTAAAGAAATATTGGCAACCCTAGGAGGAAGCGGAAAAAAAGATACCTAGACGCGGGACGAGGTATATAAAATATGTAAAATTGCAATAAACATAAGTTACACGATAAGACGTCTATATTAATTGGCGAGATATCCTGAACATATCTGTCACTAATCACATACTACGTTAAAGACAAAAATTTATCGACCGATAGTGATTACTTTAGATTAAGTATTAATAATAATAATTGGATAAAAATGAGAAATTATTATGTCAATGCTACTAGTAAGACGCATGCCGCCCACGTACGGGCGAGTGCAATCTTTTAATAAAAGTCTGTGTAGTCAATTTGAGTGCTTCCTTTAATTCTGAGCATGCGAGTATCCTCGGTACTCGTGGTCGAGAGCATAATGGACTTAGAAAGCGGTAAAGACGACGTCAGTGTGGAGGATGGGAAACTAGTTGCATTCACAGATGTCAGCTTCAAGATTCATAGAGGATTTGTGAGTGAGTACTCCAAAAGATTCTAATTTATAGTGACGGTTTTATGTACTTGAAAAGCCTAGTAGTTACATTGATACTATTACATAGGATGTAATAATGTTATCTTATCTACTCGTACATACAAGTAAATTTGAAGTGTCTCGTTGTGATTAAATTTTTTCTCAAGAATTAAATTATTTACATAAAATCCCAATTTCAAACCGATGTATTCTGGAGGCGGTTATCTTGACAGACGCTGTCACTGATATGATGGTGACTCGAATGTAATTGAAATAAATAACGAAAACTAATTAAATTACGAAAAAACGTACTACGTACCCGAAAGTAAAAAGGTTGTTGGCAAGGCCTAATTAAATATATATATATAGAATATAGTATTTTATTGAGTATTACCTGATTTTCATTTACTTAAATTATAATATATTACAAACGGTGCATGTTTTTAAATATCTCTTAGTTATTGTAAGAATATATTATTATAAGTGTATTTACTAATATTTATTCTCCCGAAACCTTATTTTACACTTTCCAACTATGTATATCTTGTTTCATTTTTTAACTTATAGCAAATCATCATATTTTTCAGAAATTTAAAAGATGAACGTTAAGTTACTTTTAATGTCATTTTTTTAAATTCTCTATAAGTTTAGATATAAGAATTCATACTAAGTGGGTAAATACGTTAGTTTAAAAAACTTTAAATAGTTGGATGAACTTGAAATTTTCTATTCTACATAAATAAATAAATAAAGGTATATATACTTTATAAAATCACATGAGAATGAGATTTAATAAAGTTTTTTCTAAATCTAATTAGGTAATATGTGTGCAATCCACCTGATTGTAGTCACAGCCGCCCATTTACATCTGTGACTAGACATACTAACTTCACATAGAATATAGGCTTCACCTTAAGCCAAATGCGTTTCCACTCGTGAGGTCTAAGACGGTTAGGTACTCATAATTATATAGGTCAGTCGGTAACAGCGTTGCCACATTTGTTTCTTATCAAGTGGGGATTTAGAAACATTTTGATTGACAATGGCGGGATTTCATAGCCAAAAGCGGGAAACGGCGAACGGGTCGGAGTAAATATTTGGCGTACTTTTTGGTTGACAAACTACTGATAGGCTTAAATTTGTACAGATTTGGAGATCTTTTTTTGTCAACAATCTGCAGTACGACTTAAATTTGTAAAGGTTTTATAGATTTGACGCCCTTTTTTTGCAAAAGTCCAGTCTTTCCCGAAAAGCGGGACTGAGCCTGTCCCGCGCGGGACATTTAATTTTGATCAAAAAAATCGGGACGTCCCACCGAAATCGGGACATCTGGCAACGTTGGTCGGTAATCACACACTTCCACCGAAATTCTATAACTAGTCAGACAAAAAAAAATAGAAAAGATACCACCGCCTTTATTTCTTACCAAACAATTAATATCAGACTATTAAATCACAATGCTGCAAGACTAGATTTAGTTTTACAGAGTATTATTTTAATTATAGCCACGACGAATACCCCCTTACAAAGATTTCCTCATTAAGTAGGCGAAGGCAAACAGCTATCGTCAGACATTTATGTACTTCGATAGAACAGTAAAACTTAGCTTAGACTTGCAAAATGACCTAGAATTTTAGTGTTACTTAAGTAAATGTCACTCTACAGACTACAACATATTTTTTCCAATAGCAAGCGATCCCATGATCGCTTTGACACTGCACTACACTTTAACACTTACCATTAACCATCACGTAATGGTAAGAGTATGATAACGAAATGTACCGCGTATGGTCCACCGAATGGCAAGGTTTAGAAGTGAGCGTTGAGTAGACGAACTAGTTAATTCTACCGTCTACGTACTGTCTACGATTCGACGGTTTACGCTTTTTTTGGACAACTAGTTGAAACCCAAGACGGCTAAACGTATATTCATATCAACGTCGACGCTTAAACGCAACTGCATAATACGAAACTTTGTTTTCAGTTCGTTCCGAGCAACGGCTTTTCGTTAAAACGCACATTTAAACGCTAACTTAAATATACTGATAGAACAAGTCGCGTGTCGTATAGCTCAATTGTAGACCTTTAAGTATGACACGTTATTTAGTCGATGAATTCAACTAGTTAATCGACTAGTGGCGAGCGAAAATAAACGGCCTAGTTTTGTCGACGATAGAAAAGTCACCAACAGATGTCTAAAGCTTGGGTGTGATCGATTCTGAAGGTACCACCAACGACTGATTAAGAATTGTAACCGCTCTAGGCTAATATAAGGACGCGCCCCCACCAGGTGTGTTGCATTCGGCCTATAAGTATTAACTATAGCTTGTCGAGCAAAAAATAAGGTCACCAAATCTACATCCTCCGGTGTGTTAGTGTTTTGTCTCGGTCTAGTTGAAATATGTAGGGTAGATGCAATGATGCTAGATTAATAGTGCATGCGAAAACACGATATCAGCACGCCCTCTCAATCCTCGCGCTATAGGCTGCAGCCTAATTAGCCTAAGGGTTAATCAGGCCCTGGGTACCACCGACACACTTTACTCTACCACAGCAGTTTCTGTTAGCAATTGGCTTTAGGGTGAACGTACACGATGCGTCTCAACACACTCGTAACGGGCTTGCTTCGCAAGTTTGTTCTTATTTCACATTATTATTCAAATGAGTTTTAAATAAATTGCAAAGTAAAGGTAAAGGTGATTATAAACCTTTAAGACTTGTTTTCGCGTAGTTTTTAATCTTTCGGCTTCGGCAAAAAATTTACCTTCGGTCGGACACTAGTATTTGGTCACACCTAGAATTCTTATGTTGTCTTAAGTATGTTTGTCCATGGATGACAATGGCAACTTATCATCAGATCGACTGCATGCACGTTGTCTACTATAATTTAAAAACGGAAGAGTACTGAAAATTGAATTTATATCTTAGCAATTATCTATTAAAATATTTTGCCTAATCGTAAACTTCCAGCTACTATCTTAATATGTGTCAAAAATATTTGTGTTGTCTTATGAGATAATAATATTTCTTATTATCTTATATGACAACCTTATATACCTATATTGAGATAGTAACATGATAATATGATAATTATGTAAATTTTTTCATTGATATTATTATTGATGATTATGATTGTCTCAAAAAGAATAAGTTATGTTAAGAAAAATAGCCGGCAATTTTAATTTATCCCAACACAGATTATTATTATCATATATCATATCATATTATCATAACGTCGTAACAAACTCCGAAGTGAAAAATAACCTTAAGTATATAAGGTCAATGGAAAATGCTTTTCTGTATTTGACTTTATCGAAACTCCCTACTATTCGATAAAATCTGTAACAGTCAAACCTAATAAATCTAAAGATCGTGGACATAACTGGAGTTATGCCTGCGATTTTAAGATTTTTTATGTTTGTGTAGGGGACAATACAAAAATGGTAGCTGGCGAAAGAAAGTGTTGGCTAGTTTCTGAGCTTGTTCAAATTTTTCAAAAAATGGAAGTATTAAAAAATGAAAGTTGTTTTTCAAATTGTTATTGCAGTAAAATGTGCATAATTTGATATTTGATAACCGGATGTACATGTAAGTATTTAAAAAAAGACATGCTTCATTTTACTGTCGTAAATGACAATACCTGCATTTAATAATGATTGATTTAATAATAATTGAATTAATCTAGATTTCATTAAAGGTAGGTAGGGGAGACCGGGGCTACAATTAACAAAAATCATACTTTTGACTGTAGTTTATTAACTATTCAACATTTAGAGTAAATTTTTATGTTATATGAGGCTATAGTTATCTAGGTATCATTATAATTAAACAAATCAAACATAACATACAAGATGTAGTAGATATAACTCCTTTTCTCAAAAATGGTAGTTGTTAATACTTACCTCACTTTTGGGGCTAGAATTAACAGCCTTGAGGTAAGTATTAACAAGAGGGGCAACAATTAACATTATGTTATGTTGGCTGATAAAAATAAAAACAAATATATTTATGACATATTTTTTATTAAATGTAAGTGGTATTAGTATTAATTTGTTTGTATAAACAATAAACAAGTTTGTATAAACTTGTATACACCACGTTTTCTTCTAAACTGACTAAAATAATCACTAATGATTTAAACATAATCAAAAACTATAAATTATTTTAAATAATCAACTTAAATATTTTTAGAAGTATTTTTTACTTCTTCTATATATTAATCAGTGTCTCACTGGTATGTTTTGTTACTCAACTATCTTTGTCATGAGATTCGTTACTTCCATTTAACATTTTTTCTTTTTATTTTTCTTCCATTTTTTCTTTCTCGCCTTATTTTAGTTTTCCATTTCCTTTACACTTACCTTTACCCTTCCCTTTTCCTTCTCTCTTATTTTTATTGACATTTTCTTCTTTTACAATTCTCTAATATTATGTTCCTCATCTAAAGCATTATTTTCTGGAGTACCTATCGGTAAAAATGGCAGATTTTTTGTGAGAAAAGAGTTGTACCTACGTTGGTCCTGTTGAAGGAAGTTGCTGTGCTATAACTAGTGCATTCAGGGGTTCGTATCGCTAATAAATGTAGGATTTCGTCTCATAAACTTCGTGACTCTGTCATTGCCCGCCGTCTTTTTAACTTTCCAGGTGGCAGGTATTTTTTTCAATTATTTATATTGACAGGACATTTTAACAAATACTTTGCTATGAGGGTTTCTTGATTCCGCATTGAAAACCAACCGAGTTTTTTGTAACCTATTTCCAATCGCGCAACTGCTTTCTTTGTTTCACAAAATTTTACAGTGAAACGTAGCAGATGGCAAATTCTTGTACCACATCTATGTAGTTTCTGTTCTTCTGCATCACTTCTAATGCAACTAACTCATAGACATCTACTGATGTGGTGCCCCGGGTAGTTTTCCAAACTTTCGGGGTAAGTATTAACACGTTAAAACAAACCCCGCCGATTTGTTAATTATAACCCTGTAGGTACATTTTTCGTATTAAGTAACATAATTAAATTTTCGTCAATAGTTCCATCAATGAACCAACATAGCATTATAAAGTATTTGATACGCTGCCAGGAAAACAAAAAACTTAAACTTATAAACTTATAATTCCTGTACAAATCAAAAAATCGTAAAGTTGAAAATGTTCGTTACCTGCGTAAAAATGACTCCCAGTACACAGCTCACCTGTAGGACGCGCGGAACGTAACCGACCTATCTTATGATGTGCGGTGTGATGAAGCCAATGAATTAAAACACGTGCTGCAGATTTTGTGTTTATAGTTTTAAAGATATTCGCTTGTTAATACTTACCTCTGTTAATTGTAGCCCCGGCCTCCCCTACTTTTTTGTCTACTCACACGTAGATTACATTCTTCTGATACAATTGCCGCAATAAAGTTATTTTTCAAAAAATACTATTACTGCATTCTTTATCACGAGAGCAGTAAAGGGCGTACGTAATTGAGGGTGGTGGGATGCCGGACACCTTAATTTATTCCCCCCCTCCCTCCATATAAACATCCATACTTCTGATGAACGCTGTGTTCCCGCGGGATTTACTGTAAAGTTGTTGAAAGAGACATATGATAACCTTTAAAGACATTTTCTCGCTGGCCAATGATAAGATTATAATATCTCAATGACAAAATAAATTACGTAAACGTTTTTAGCATATTTTTACGAAATGTTATAATTTTAACACTTGACCGACTTGGACCTTGCGTTTGTTCTTAGATTATTGCATTTGTTTGCAAATATATAATTTTAATATATTAAATGTAGCAACATGTCATAATTTTAAAACATTTACAAAGAATATCTAGATAAAGAAAACTTTTAAAATGCGGAGCTTCTCTGTTGCTTTTACTTGCAATTTACCTTCTTATTCATAGGAAACGTTAAAAATAAAACTATGGGAAAACACAATGAAATACAAAAGTAAGTATCGTTTTTGTATTTATTCGTGCTCCATTGACTGACCTGTGAAAACTAGAAGAATTAAGGTCAGCTCTTAAAACAATTATTGGTACTCATGAATGATGAGACTCATGAGAATATTCAAACATATTATTGAGCAAAATTATGCAACATACATACTTATCACTAGCACACTATGCCAACATTCCGTAGATAATAATATAACAATTGTCAATTCAATTATAAGAGATTACATTTACATCATTATTTTGAATCTTATTATACAAATTATTTGTATTAATGTCACATTCTATGTGTCGCTGACGTCACAGCACAATCATAATAGGAATCTTATTCAAATTTCATTTATAAATACACCTATGGGCAAGGAAGTTTCTTTCTAAGTTAAAATAAGTGACGACTGTAACAAAGTTATTTAAAAATACAAATTAAACTTCATTCTCTTCATTGTCACATTATATTCCCAATTCTGGACAAGTATTTCCTCTAAACCAGAAGGGTTTAAATCGTAGTCAATTACGCTTGCTAAGAGCGGATCGGTTGATATCACGTACCTATATTTAAGAAGATTTATTTCATCTCTATATATTAATACGTGAAGCAAAAATTTGTGATTCGTTTTAAGATACTTGCCGCAGGCGGAGATGTATAAAATTACGCATGGTTATAGTTGATGTAGAGAAGGATTGCGTAATGCTAATATTTTTTTCAAATAATGCATACAACATACATAAAATTACCTAAAAACACATTACACTCACTACCTTGCATTTGACACAAACACATACATAATAAACGAAATAGAACATTCAGTGTCCGTCCAGTCTTAGAGCACTGGGCGGACAACCTCCACATGAAACCGTCCCCTGTCTCAACCGTACCCGATCAACCCTACCTATTATAAATTTTTACACTCATATAAGAGATTTTTTTTCGGATAAAATTTGTTTTTACTTATTAGTAACACTAGTTTAATTGGCTATTTATTAACGATCACTTATGTAGTGTCAAATTTATAGCGATGTTCTTATAACAAATACACGGCCACTTCATAAATATACAGGCAGGTCAAAGGCAGTATGCCTAGTAATTTTGCCATACCATGTAGGTTGTATCAATAAGCACGAAAGAGGATATTTTCTTCGCTTATTTAGTAAACCGTCACTAATTTATTTATTCCGATTTTATCCAAAAGTTTGTAGAATAGCTTATGTAAGCATAGAGATGGGGTGGAAGAGTTTTGCTTACTTTCGCTTTCGAGTCGGACGGCGATGAGAAGGGGCTAATTATCAAAATTCTGTCTACGTATCACTTGAAAAAACTGGAAGCAACGAATAGTTGTGTCTAATGCACACTTAACTTCATTTAATCAGAAGTGTGTATGAGAGGCTGCCATACCCTAGATAACTCTGAAATAGTATTTTGAACCAAAATCTCTTTTAAAGGCAACTCTATAATGGTTAAAAATAGAAATTAAAACAGATTTCAATTTAATAATAAAACCATTTTTTTTAAAAAACGTATAATCTTACGTAATTAATCTTAACACTTAACAATTGTTAATTAATATGAAATTTGGTGTTACTTGTTATATAATTATTTAAAAACATGTTTTTGTTGCTATAACCAAACGCTCATGGTCAAACCGTATCGGTAGTAATATGTAAATTGCTTACCATACTCTTTTTATAACATCACTTCTCTTAAGTAAAATATATATCCATATTTAATCTCATAAAACTAAGGAGATAAGACGAAGAATATAATTACATTAATTATAAATTACCCCAAATAGTTCAGCCACTTTTAGCTCAGAAAGCCAAACTAATAGTATTTCAGTTTCTCATTCGCCTCTATTTCAGAGGATATTGGTTTTACAAGGAAATTAAAAAAAAATACTTTCATAATGTGTAAAGTTGTAAACATATTAACTCGTAAGCGTATGACTGTTGTTTAAATAATGACCTCCACAGTTTTATCATTATTATCTGAATCAATATCATATAGAAGCTTTTTCTGGGATTAGTATAGTACTATAGTAGGTACTATTGCCGCAAATCCCAGAAAAAGTTACTCGCTCACAGTAATATGTACATGATTTTAGAGCGATATTAGTGCGAAAGCGATACACTTTATTGAATGGGTACTAAAGATACGCCCAGATGCATTGCATGGATCGTGGTCACGGCAAAACTGTTTCGCCGTGACTACGATAGATCCAACGATCCACGATCCAACTGACTCGAAATATGGGCAATAATGAAATTAAAACCACGTATCGTGAGTACCGATTATATATTTAAATGAAGTTTTGTCATATAAACGGGATACAATAGAATAGTCGAGCGGTATCGGCGCTGCAACGCGAATTGCGCGCTCCTGACATGGCAGTCTCTTCTACGCGTGCGTATGCTCATGCCGTGCGCAAATGCTCATAAATATAATCAGAAATAATATAAACAAAACAAGCTAAATGGATATAGAGACCGGTAGTAATATTAGCGAACTTAAAAGTGGTTTAACAGTGTTTACGGACGTCTGTTTTAGTGTTACGGGTAAGTTATTTGGATCAATGGTCTTAGCGCGCGGAGAAAGTAGCGAAAGTATGACAGCTTGTATGTATGGTATACTGATGTAACTTGTCTAATCGTTAAAGTATCATCATTTGGCTCCAAAAAACAACTTAAATTTGTTAAATATTTTTTTAGGGAACGTATTGTGGAAGCGCTTCTAAAAGATAATTAAGCTGTTTTTAAATATATCTGTGTTTCATAAAGTGTAGAAAATATCAAAATTAAATTTGCAATAATCTGTACAGTACGATCCTTACATCACGAGAATAATACTCATCCAAGTTTATAGGATTCTGCGTCTACTGATAGAAAAACCGACCCCTTATCACCTTTATCGTATTTATAAGCATCCGTCCGTCCTATCTATGAAACGACATTTAAAATTCATTAACAGACACTGTTATTAAGTAATCAAATGCAGCATTAGAATAGAATATAAATTTTACATACATTTTACATATCACGTGAAGGAAATGTATAAATGGACCAAACAGGATGATTAATACTTAATGTTTACAGCTTTGGACCAATTATGTTAATCATATCAATAATAAATAATTTAATACTATACTTCCATTCGAAGATACAAACAAAATTTAATGTATCGATTCTTTATTCAAACACTCAGGCATTTTATTAACATACAAAAGATACAAATTCAAATAGGATAGTCCAAAGATGGATTCAATTCTATAACTATTCCAATTTCGGTTTGTAGGCACCTACACAAAGTTCTATCATTGTTAGTAAACAAGATGCAGCTACGTTCAATACATAGGTCTAAATATCTACTCAATAGTTCACAATATACCTATTATATGATAAAATATTGAATGAAACACACATAAAGTTTATGATTATAGTTTCCGTCATGTTCATATTCCATATCTTCGTTCGGAAAAATATAACAAAACTAGCTGACCCGGCGAACTTAGTTCCACCCAAAAGTCAAAAATTTAAAATTATCAGTGTTTCTCCACTATATTAAGCAAGTATTATACATAAAACCTTCCTTTTGAATCACTCTATCTATTAAAGAAAATGGCATTAAAATCCGTAGCGTAGTTTTAAAGATCTAAGCATACGTAGGGACAGACAGCGGGAAGCGACTATGTTTTATACTATGTAGTGATATGAAAATGCTTTAAAGCACGTTATGGTTTGCAAAGTACTTTATAACAACAACAAAATATGCTGCAATAAAATAACTCTGAATCGATCTAACGGATGTCTAAAGTCATCATAATCGACCGTCATCAACCACCAGCACCAGCAGCAACCAGCACCTTACTGCTGGGGAGAAATCATTTTGCACAACTAAAAGAGACCTGGAACTTCCTTAAGGTTTTGATGATGGAAGTTGCGCATTGGTTGCTGTTCACACACGTTTTCAAAATCACCTTCATAAACTGCCACGATGTAATTAATGCTGTTCAATGATTACAACATAGCCGAGAAAATATATAACTCAATTGATAATATTTAGCCACTAGCGGACATCGTACTTCCGACTACGGAAGATGTTACTCTACTTTGCACCGTTCACATACTTATATAAAGACAAAAAATTATTGTAACTAATATTTTAAATAAATCTAAATCTAATCTTTTATAAAATTAATATTGTAATGTGTATATATGTGTATTAAGCGTAAAAAAGTCACCCCCACTGTTAGGGTCTTTATTGTTGTTTTCTGTGAAGTAGGAATATGCACCGAAGTAAATAAAATAAAGATAATAGCAATACAGAAGTCGTAGAAGTATGTGATAGTTATATAAGTTTGGTTTCTACTTATTCAAATTAAAAACGCGAGCGCAGACTTCCGGTATACCCACCCTAAGTCTTGTTGCGCTCTTCCGCTTGGGGGCGCGTGAAGCGCGTGCGCACTGCTTTCCCGTGGAGGGACGTCAATTACGATTATTGCCTTATAGATCGCCTAAACTAGGTTACATGCCTAATTCTTAATTATAATTGCAGATCATTTCTAACTAAAGTAATCGATTAAATAACAAAAACATAAAATCGTTTATAATCCTACGGTTATAATTTTTGTTACCGACAATATAATAAATTACAGCAAATATTTTCTGTGTACCCTAACGAGATGATTATAAAGCCATATATGTATATGTTGCTGTAAAAGAGTAAATTACCGGTTGCCGCGCCCTGCTGCGGAGCCAAACTCAATTAGTTATTTTTTATATTTTTATGTTGTAGCCAGATAAAACTATTTTTTATGAAAGGTTACAGAATTAATAAGCTTAGATCCTATGAACGACTAAATGCGATTCCTTGTAAATACAATAGTTGAAATGGCGTGCCTTGTGTGTATAGTCCCTTTAACTACTCTGTTCCGTTCAATAGCTGATATAAACTATATAGGTAGGTACAATACGAGACTCCGCCAAGCTTATCTAGGCGAGTCTTTTTCGACGTTTACGTTTCTCTGAGGTAAAACTTAAGATTACGAAGTGAATGGTTAAAGTTCATAATAAACGATTATGTTAATGTTGGTGGGCGTGTGGTTTGAATTGATGATATTAATTTGTGACTGTAACACATAAATGGCAAGCAACTTTACATAATAATTTTATTTAATATCCTTGGTAAAGGATACATGTTTTGCTTTTATCTTCGTTTGAAACGATTTTTCTTGATTATTGGTTAACAATTCGTCCAATAACTAAGTAAATTAATCCTCATCCTCCATTCTCCTCCAGGAATATGACTACGTAGACGCATTATTAATCCATATTTATCTATACTAGTCACCCGTCACATCGGTCGAAATTCGACCGTAATTTAAATTTATTAACTAAATTTCATGTTGTCTGAAGTAGTACGAATATTTCTCAAATTCAAAATAAAATGTAATAATTTTCAAGTAATTTTGACCGCACCCGTTAAATATAGAAAGAGGTTTAATTACTTAAACCACATTTAAAAGCAATAGCGGGTATTTTGACAAAGACACTGACATTTCTGACGTTATGTGGTTTCATTGTAAGACATTGAATCTTCTATTTCGTTTATTATTTATGTGTTTGTGACAAATGCACGGTGTGTAATGTGTTTTTAGTTGATTGTATGTATGTTTTAAGCGTTCGTCGTCAACCCTTTATTGTCCCACTGCTGGGCACGGGTCTTCTCTCAGAATGAGAGTGTTTAGGCCATAGCCCACCGCGCTGGCCAAGTGCGGATTGGTGGTTTTAAGCGTTATTTGAACAAAATATTAACATTCTGCACTCCTTCTCTACGTCCACTATAACCGTGCAAAGTATTATACTAATCCGTCCGCGGCATATTACTTAAAAATGCTTTACAAGTTTTTGCTTCACGTATTAATATATAGATTTAGTGAAAGCAAATTCTTCAACATGGTTGCATTTTTTTTGCTGCAATTGCTTTGACCCACTGCTCGCGCCCAAATCACGATACCGAGCGAGAGACAGAGTGACTCTTGTGGCGAATAGAGAATACATCCGAATAAGTTGTTACATTTTCGGTGAAGGAAAACATCGTGAGGAAACCTACACAACCGAGAGTTCTTTAAAAAAAAAAAGTTCTCGGAGGTGTGTAAAGTCCACCAATTCGCACTTGGCCAGCGTGGTGGACTATGGCCTAAAACTTTCTCATTCTGAGAGAAGACCCGTGCCCAGCAGTGGGACAATAATGGGTTGACGACAAGTTGTTACATCCTCGTATTCACGTCAATTATGTAGTGGGCGAATATTTTTACGTGGCAAATGTGTGTCAAGTCCATCTGTGTCTTTATTTCATCTGTAAAACTATTTGAAAAATAACTTTTTTGTTTACAATAAAATTGGAAAAAAAACATTAGGATGTTAAAAATAAAACTCGACGAACACAGGCAAACATTTTAAAAAGAATATTTAAGTGTCATTGCACTTATGAATTTAATAAGCTAAGGCAAAAACAATCCTTATTAGTACTATTAAAAGACACTCCATTTTATGTGTGTGTATGTGTATGTGGGAATATTTATTCATAATTTTACTATTCTGAATATAATATGTATTTGATGTGGTTACTGTTGATCGTGGGTATCTTCATGTGGCCATGATTTTTTTTATCTTTAACCAACGATAAGGCAGACGGGCTACCTGATGGAAAGTAGTCACCGTCGCCTATAGACATTCGCAACACCAGTGGAGTCGCCCATGCATCGCCGGCTTTAAATGTTGATACCTATTATTAACAACATTGATAAGGTATGCCGGTATACATATTGAGGACCCGCGTGGCAGACCGGGCTGACACGCAATGGTTTCTGGGTTCGATTCCCGGCCAGAGAGTTATTTAAATGATGAATTTAGATTTGTTCTGAGTCTGGGTGTTTGTGTATTATTATTATTATTATTATTATTATTATTTGTCTCTGTATGTCCACGGCACCTAACACGTGTAGAAAGTGTGTGTTTGGTACGGTTTTATTAGGTATATACACCATGTCATAATGGTCAGCTGTTTTCAATTTTCTAATATAGGTATTGATTTTAACACCTTTTGTTACAGGTAAAGTATGGTACTCAAGAAAGAAACTAAACGGGGCAGAGGTGAAAATCTTAGATGGTGCCTGTGGTGCTCTCCGTCCTGGCCGCCTCACATTTATTATGGGCCCGTCAGGAGCGGGCAAAACCACACTTTTAAGAATATTGGGTGGACGCAAGTAAGTATGAAAAACCAATTAATTATGAAGGCGCCTAGACAAACATGTACCTTCTCGAAAGATTTAATGATAAAAGCTTATTGATGATAAAGCATTCCAAATGTTAACGTAATAGTAATGGTAATAGACAAACAAAATAAAATATTACATTCAAAAATAATAATAAATTCGACTACGCGAAAATTAAGTATATGCAAAAATAAATAACAAATGAATTAATTGTCTCTTTCTTTTCACTTTATTAAGTAATGAAAATAGACAACGACAACACAAAATAGATGATTAAGCAGTCGGGAACCGTATTAAAAGCAACTAGTCAAATCCTCTTAATTTTTAGCCACGAGAGAAAAACTAACCTTAACTAATTAACCTCACTGCAGTGATGTAAATATTAAAAAAAAGTAGTATATTGTAGTAACTTACCTACAAGTTATTATAACAATTATAACTTAATGTATGAAACACCAATCGCAACCGCGTTGATAATATTACGCGCTTTTTATAATTAACTAGCTGAAACCCGCAGCTTCGCCCGCGTTTAAAAAATACATGACATATACCTTTTTTTTCGTTCTCGAGAGGGAAACCTTCAAAAGGTACCCGACGCCGCGGGAGCGACGCAGGGTTATGTGGGATTTTTACCGCACTAACCCCCCCCCCCCCCCCAGTAGCCGTCTTCGGCGCTAAAAGGAGGACTCCGGGATCTCGAAACTTCAACCAGAATCCTCCGAGTGCGTTGTCCTATCGGGCTCCTCCCGGATGGGCGGCTGGGCCCACCGCTCCGTCTAGTCTTTACGGTATGCGACCACACTTACCGCCGTCCTTCCCGGGATTGCCTGACCGAACGGTTCGAGCTCCCACTCTAGCCGTCTGCAACCCCGGAAGCCCATTTTAGTCGCCTCTTACGACAGGCAGGGGATGCCGTAGCCCTATTCTAATCCCGGAACTACAGGGACACATGACATATACCTACGTATCCAATTTTATGCCTACAATTTTTTTAACTAAACAACATTTTTTCGGTAGGACTAATAGCAACTTAGCAACTTCGAAGCGGACTCGCGCACGAAGGGTTCCGTACCATTATTTATAAACAAAACGGCAAAAAGCCCCAATTTGTTTGATTGAAAATTCCTTAAATATTTCAAGCTTTACCTGTTGTTTCTTATTAATATTGAGTAAATAGATAACATTTTTCACATGAAAGTCCCCCCCCCTTAAATATTAATAATACCAGTAGGTACTTGTACACATTGTACAACATATTGTTAAAATTATTAACAGCTCTTATTAATAATCTATGCAAGTCGATGACTTAAGTTATCTTCGTTTCAATTCTACATAGATAGATAGGTACATATGCCAAAATATCTTATATAATGCTCCATCGCAATCTCACAAAGTTCTGAAGTTATGAATGATGATAATAGTATCAAACTGCAAGTAAACTCCATTGAATGAAAGAAAATTCTTCCTCAGTTGGCCGAAAAATCGATGTACATACATAAAAGAAACATACCAACCGAATTGATCCTCCTCCTTTTCGAAGTCAGTTGAGTATATCATTACGTTAAGAAAAAAATGTAATATTACCGGCATATAATTAATAGTGATACGTTATAAAGTCCCTATTTTAGACAAATCGTACCAATTGAATCCAACGTAATCGAATTTGAACTCAAAATAATTCACTCATTTTTATATACCTACAAACTTCATGAATTTTAGCCCTTGGCGTAACTCAGGATACATCCAGCGACATCTGTTATCCCTTATTAAAACAATACACAAAGTAAATCTTTGTAAACACGCTTGAAAGTTGAGTTGCTCGGTCGCGGCAGCATCGTGATGTGTCTGCCTGTGTAGGTGTATCTATAGTTATAATCGTGAATATTGTTTACTTCATGTATAAGTAATTACCCACCTCGGTATTAGCCGGGGTAAGTAACTACTCCGAAAATAAGTCGAATTAATTATATTTCCTTTGTTTTTTGTAGGTATAAATTTGTTAGTACGAAGTAGATTTATTACAAAAAGGTAGATTGTGAATTAAAAAACGGAATATCCATTTCCATATTAATTTAGTAAAAAGTAGAATTTTCATATTCAAAAGACATTTAAATTACATTTATTTGTATGGACGAAAGCGCCTAATGGCCAACTTCTGTAGAATATGCAGTAGGTATCCTCGAATCAAGAGCAGTGAAACTTGAAACTTGCCCTCTTAATCGGGAGGTCCGAGGTTCAAACCCAGTCATGCACCACTGTTTTATGTGCGCAGTAGAAATTAATTATCACTGCTTTTAGGTGAAGGAAAACATTGTGAGGAAACCCACACTCCCGAGAATTCGTTAAAAAAAAGTTCTGGGAGGTATGTGAAGTCCACCAATTCGCACTTAGCCAGCGCGGTGGACTATGGCGTAAAATTTTCTAATTCCGAGAGAAGACCCGTGCACGGTAGTGAGACAATAATGGGTTAATGATGTATCTTCGAATCATAGGGAGGTAAAGGTCAATTTTTACATCATTTGTTTCTGTTTACAAACCTCCTTAAATATTTGTAAGTAAAAAAAATCTAACTTTTACGGTTAAGACAGGAAATACCCCTACATCATGAAGGTTGAGGAGTTGAGTGTCAAATTTTACACCATTTGTTTTAGCTCAAAAACGTTATAACAAATTGGAAAGCAGAAAATGAGAAGCTCTTCCGGTTTAGGCAGGCAGTGCCCCTGCATCATGAAGGTTGAGGAGTTGAAGGTCAAATTTTTCACCATTTGTTTTTGCTCAGAAACGTTATGCCAAATTTGAAAGCAGAAAATAAGTAGCTCTTGCGGCTTAGGCGGGCAGTACCCCTGCATCATGAGGATTGAGGAGTTGAAGGTCAATTTTTTTATCCTATTATGTTATTCTAGATACTCAAGGTTCACTCCAAGTTTCATGTAAACCATATCGACTGAACCTAAGTTATCATTTAATCTGCATAAAGCGGAGGTATTTTTTGAAGGTTTTTATGTTTTTCCGAAGTACCCTAATTATTTTTCTAAAATAAAAGTAGCCTAAGTTACGCGCTGTAAAATTAGCTATCTAATAGTGAAAATCCCGATAAAATCGGTCCAGCGGTTTCGGAGATTACCCCAAACAAACAGACAGACAGACAGACAGACAGACAGACAGACAAAAATTTTACTGATTGTTGTTTTGTTATCAGTATCATGTATACTTTCATATGCAATTGATAAAAAGCTGTTATTTTGATATTACAAACAGACACTTCAATTTTATTTATAAGTATAGATATCTTCGTTTCAATTCTACATAGATAGATAGGTACATATGCCAAAATATCTTATATAATGCTCCATCGCAATCTCACAAAGTTCTGAAGTTATGAATGATGATAATAGTATCAAACTGCAAGTAAACTCCATTGAATGAAAGAAAATTCTTCCTCAGTTGGCCGAAAAATCGATGTACATACATAAAAGAAACATACCAACCGAATTGATCCTCCTCCTTTTCGAAGTCAGTTGAGTATATCATTACGTTAAGAAAAAAATGTAATATTACCGGCATATAATTAATAGTGATACGTTATAAAGTCCCTATTTTAGACAAATCGTACCAATTGAATCCAACGTAATCGAATTTGAACTCAAAATAATTCACTCATTTTTATATACCTACAAACTTCATGAATTTTAGCCCTTGGCGTAACTCAGGATACATCCAGCGACATCTGTTATCCCTTATTAAAACAATACACAAAGTAAATCTTTGTAAACACGCTTGAAAGTTGAGTTGCTCGGTCGCGGCAGCATCGTGATGTGTCTGCCTGTGTAGGTGTATCTATAGTTATAATCGTGAATATTGTTTACTTCATGTATAAGTAATTACCCACCTCGGTATTAGCCGGGGTAAGTAACTACTCCGAAAATAAGTCGAATTAATTATATTTCCTTTGTTTTTTGTAGGTATAAATTTGTTAGTACGAAGTAGATTTATTACAAAAAGGTAGATTGTGAATTAAAAAACGGAATATCCATTTCCATATTAATTTAGTAAAAAGTAGAATTTTCATATTCAAAAGACATTTAAATTACATTTATTTGTATGGACGAAAGCGCCTAATGGCCAACTTCTGTAGAATATGCAGTAGGTATCCTCGAATCAAGAGCAGTGAAACTTGAAACTTGCCCTCTTAATCGGGAGGTCCGAGGTTCAAACCCAGTCATGCACCACTGTTTTATGTGCGCAGTAGAAATTAATTATCACTGCTTTTAGGTGAAGGAAAACATTGTGAGGAAACCCACACTCCCGAGAATTCGTTAAAAAAAAGTTCTGGGAGGTATGTGAAGTCCACCAATTCGCACTTAGCCAGCGCGGTGGACTATGGCGTAAAATTTTCTAATTCCGAGAGAAGACCCGTGCACGGTAGTGAGACAATAATGGGTTAATGATGTATCTTCGAATCATAGGGAGGTAAAGGTCAATTTTTACATCATTTGTTTCTGTTTACAAACCTCCTTAAATATTTGTAAGTAAAAAAAATCTAACTTTTACGGTTAAGACAGGAAATACCCCTACATCATGAAGGTTGAGGAGTTGAGTGTCAAATTTTACACCATTTGTTTTAGCTCAAAAACGTTATAACAAATTGGAAAGCAGAAAATGAGAAGCTCTTCCGGTTTAGGCAGGCAGTGCCCCTGCATCATGAAGGTTGAGGAGTTGAAGGTCAAATTTTTCACCATTTGTTTTTGCTCAGAAACGTTATGCCAAATTTGAAAGCAGAAAATAAGTAGCTCTTGCGGCTTAGGCGGGCAGTACCCCTGCATCATGAGGATTGAGGAGTTGAAGGTCAATTTTTTTATCCTATTATGTTATTCTAGATACTCAAGGTTCACTCCAAGTTTCATGTAAACCATATCGACTGAACCTAAGTTATCATTTAATCTGCATAAAGCGGAGGTATTTTTTGAAGGTTTTTATGTTTTTCCGAAGTACCCTAATTATTTTTCTAAAATAAAAGTAGCCTAAGTTACGCGCTGTAAAATTAGCTATCTAATAGTGAAAATCCCGATAAAATCGGTCCAGCGGTTTCGGAGATTACCCCAAACAAACAGACAGACAGACAGACAGACAGACAGACAGACAGACAGACAAAAATTTTACTGATTGTTGTTTTGTTATCAGTATCATGTATACTTTCATATGCAATTGATAAAAAGCTGTTATTTTGATATTACAAACAGACACTTCAATTTTATTTATAAGTATAGATTTGTAAAAACAAGATACGTACAATCTAGTATTGTTCGCCCTGCAATATTTATCATACCTATGTAAATAATAAATATAAACATGCGAAGCGCTAATTTATTAAGTGTTTCAATCAATCCCGGTTTATTATGTATGTCAAAGATAGACCAAGTATGATTCGATCGGAGAACGTGGCGGAGCGGTTACCATACCGGTCTGACGCGCAATGGGTTCCGGGTTCGATTCCCGGCCTGACAGGTATCTGAATGATGAGTTTAAGTTCATATTCTGGGTCTGGGAGTTTGTGTATTCGTCTTGTGTGTGTCCGTGGTACCCACGACATAAAAGAAAATCCTAGTGCAGGGCCATCAGGCTAGAAAGCGTGTTTTTCTTAATTCTAACGGGAAGCAGTCCTTGCAGCGAAAGAATTTACTGCTTGGATACCGGTTGAGTATAAATAATGCAACCACTTTATACTTCGGGAACGTTAATACATATTTAATCGGCTTTAGATAGGAAACCTCACTACATAGTAGTTTAAAACAAAGTAGCTTTTCACTGTCTATCCCTATGTATGCTTAGATCTATAAAACTACCCTACGGATTTTAATGCAGTTTTTTTTAATAGATAAACTGACTTAAGCAGAAGGTTTAAATGTATGTTATAGTGGAGAAACACTGATAATTTTAGATCTTTGATTTTTAGGCTGATCTAAGTTCACCGGGTCAACTAGTGTTATATAAAGTTACTTACGCGTATCCATCAGTAACACTGACAAGACCGTTCAGCAAACTGAATGGTGGGGTGCTACTTCCGTCTAAAATAACGCCTTTACTTTAAAATATAGACTTAGTGTTTATCTTAAAACAGTGGATCACTAATTAGTTTGCTTGGTTTATGTGTTACCTGTAACTCTAAGCTCAATTTTAATAACGACCATGCACCTGATAGTAAGTGGTCACTGCCGCCCATGGACATCTGTAATCAACTTCATACAGAACATGCGTTCCATCTGATGTCAATTACAGATGCGTTGCTACTCCCGAGGACTATGATGGTCGCCTCATGTGAAAGTGTGCCGGCAACCACACCCTTCTATCGAAACGCAAGAAATGCTTCACGTTAGAAATAGGTGTGGGTGGCGATATTACTTCCCCGGTCAAACACTGGTTCTACCACCTTGAAAATTTTTGATGAAACGTAAAAACTCGTACTAAGGGGACTGATCTGAGCTGAATTGTTTTACAAAATTCTAAATGTCACTGACACACTGCCCTCGACGACCGCTAGTTGTTATTGGAATGCAAAATAATAATCAAAGCCTTCACTTAAACCTTACCTAACAGATGGGTAGGTAGGCAGTCATCTTATTTATTTAATTATTATGATCACGGAAGGCTACGTAATGTAAGGCTACGTAAAAACGTGCCGGTTGGGTTTTTAATATTTTTAATGATAATTTATTCGGAATAATGTGTAAAAAAATTTAGTTAAAAATACATTAAGAAACTTGAAAATTTACTCTAAAAAACGCTAAAACGCATTCTACGCTGATTACCCAATACTAGATTTTTTTCCAGTATCGTGGTTGTCATTGACACGTACAAAGATGAATGCACAAACACCCAGAACTAGAACAATAATCTAAATTCATCATTCAGACACCTGTCTGGCTGGACATTGAAAACGGGACCCAATGGGTGTCAGACCGGTATGATAACCGCACCATCATGGTGGTCGTCAAAGTGACCCCGAGCCTCGAAGCGAAACCATGAGTTTGCCCCATGATCTCCATGAAAGTCGTTGAGTCTAAACCATAATTCCAATTTTGTCAAGACGCAAAACAAGTATTTCGTATGTGTTAAAATGTATATTTTTTTAAAGTCTCTGTTATTAATATCATTTTATATTAAGTTTTAAGTCGAAATATTTGTAAAAGACCTCGTCGTTAAAAAATAAAGTATTTTATAACATTACCAGTTACTTTGTTTACGAGAACATTTCTGAGAACGAATTTTTTACACTTGTAGAAAATCTGCCTTGTTAACTAAAATATGTATATTACATGTTATAAATAACATAGTAAGTATGTAAAGTTTACGTAATATTTGTAACTAAATTCAAATAATATTGTATCATAGAAGAACATAAAAAGTATGTAGGTACAGCACATTTAGGAGACTAAATCGAAATTTAAGACTTCGACTGTTTATATCTAATAACTGAATTACACTTAACAAATGTAGCCCTTACTTAATCTGAAGGCATCTATAATAACCACTGTAGGTACATTTAAGTGATTACTTAAATGAATTCAAATTTTGATATACCAATTTCGCAGTAACCGCTGAACTGTGATAGTCTAATGGTTGAAACTTGCCCCTGCGAAAGTTCTTAAAAAAAAGTGTTCCCAGGTGTGTGAAATTTACTTGGCCATCGCGGTGGACAACGGCCTACCACTCTCTCATTCTGAGAGAAGACCCATGCCTAGCAGTGGGATGGTAATGGATTGACGACAAATCGCTCAAAAATACGCAAATAGTAAAGTGACAAACACTATGTCCTCAGTATCTTGGCGCTGTAATAGTCGGCGTTGAAATTGTAATGTTAATTGTAATGTGTCTCATTTTCACCCGCGGGCCACAAAGCAGCCTTAACAAGTAGCACTGTTACAGACTGCTTAAAATTGATAAATTGCCTTTATTTATTTTGTTTTTATAAAAAAAGTGCTAAAACAAATGTGTCTGATCTTATAAGTTATGGAAATTTCGCCGTAAACACAGCGAATTTGCTGAAATTCGCTCAACGATCACAATTGCTACGCCAAAAAAGTATTTCGTGGCCCACGGATATGAATCCGACATGAGGAGTATGTCGGATTCATATCCTTGGGCGTTAGATAATTATAATCCACGAGAATTTGAACGCATTAGAAATAATTTTACCGCTAACTCCATATTCATTATTAAAAAAAATCTAAATTTACTATTTGAATTTTGATTTATTGAATTATTAATTATTCCTCTTAACTAAGATGAAATTCTTCAAACTACATTTGAATCGTAGTTGTATAATTTCTACGCTGTATTATTGTGTCATAAAGAATGTGTAAACTCTTACTATTGCGCACACAATAGATAAGATATGATACTAATTAGCACAATAATTTTCAAGGTTAATAGACATTGACCCACAGAAATTCTTGAAAAGTATCAAGAATTATTTATTCAAATATAAGAAATCGACAGCGGCTAAATTTACTTTTAGAGTTAAATATATAATTAATACGTGAAGCAAAGATTTGTGATTCGTTTTTAGGATACCTACTTGCCGCTGGCGGCGGAGTATGAAATGACGCTCGGTTATAGTTGATGTAAAGAAGGATTGCGCAATGCTAATATTTTTTTCAAATAGTGCATAAAACATACATACAATCAACTAAAAACACTTTACACACACTACCTTGTATTTGACACAAAAATATACATAATAAACGAAATAGAACACTCAATGTCTTACTATGAAAACACATAACGACAAAAATGTCAGATGTATTTGTCAAAATACCCGCTATTTCTTTTAAATGCAGCTTTAACGGGTGCGTTCAAAATAACTTGAAAATTGTTAAGTACAATTTATTTAAATTAGAGAAATATTGGTGTACCACCAATATTTCTCTATTTTAAATAATTTGGACAATATGAAATTTAGTTTTTTAATTTAAATTACGGTCGAATTTCGACCGTTGCGACGGGTGACTAGTTCCTATTATTAAGTAAAGATTATTAAAGAAAAAACTAAACGACAAACATTAATAAACCCAAAATATATTTTCTATTAATGTTTAATGTCGTGCAAATTTTTATTCTAAGAAATTATTTATAAGAACTTAACCCCGTGTTCCGTTTAAAATAATATCTTTATAATATTGTTTTAAATAAATGGCCCGATAATGATAACAGGTCAGGGATATAAGAATATGTTATCTGTTTGGTATGATTTTATTGTGTTTCCTTAAAACAAGCTTTGTTTTATCGAGCAAAGTTTTTGATTCGGTTCTAGTGAACAAAGTGGTTTCGCCTTCGACCTTTTGGCTCAGCCGAATCATTCGTTCGTGAACTTTGGGGTTGCATTCGGCTGTTCTCGGACATGTTTGTCGCAGGAATCTCGTATCCACTTGATGACCTTTTAATACACAGCATCGAATCTCAGGTGGTGCATTATGCACTACATAAGATTCGATGCTACCCTGAGAAATAAATTAAAACTCTTTTATTTAAGTGTATACCCCATAAAGAGCAGTGAAAGCCTAATGGTTGAAACTCGCCCTCTCGATCGGGTGGTCCGAGGTTCAAACCCAGGCACGCACCACTGATTTATGTGCGTATTAGACTTATTATCACTGCTTTTCGGTGAAGAAAAACATCGTGAGGAAACCTACACACCCGAGACTTCTTTAAAAAAAAAGTTCTCGGAGACGTGTGAAGTCCACCAATTCGCACTTGGCCAGCGCAGTGGGCTATGGTCTATAACTCTCTCATCCCGAGAGGAGACCCGTGCCCAGCAGTGGGACAATAATGGGTTGACGACATATTCCATAAAAGGCGGAAAAAGTGTAATGGTAGTGCCTCCGAAATTTAGAAAAGCTTTCAGGACCATTACAATTTTCCAATGCTGTTGTATTATGCTAATATTACCTACCTATTAACTTGTCTCGCCTTTCAGTAAGCTGTAATGAAAGTTTTGTCTTTGTCTCCTCTTGACAAGGCCTTGTTTAAAATGTTGTACGTGTGCATTACACGTACAACATTTTAAACGTTCTATAATAATATAAAATAAATAGTGTTCTTTAAAAGTATCCATAAGTTTTACATTGTTAAGCTAGTCCGATAAATGTCCGAAGGATTGAATGGGGATACCGGTTGCGGTCCTTTGGAGATCCCGGAGTCCTTTTTGTAGCGCTGACGACGGCCACCGGGAAGGGTTTAGTGCAGTAAAAATCCCACATAACCCTGCATCGCTCCCACGATGGGGAGTACCTTTTGAAGGTTTCCCCCACAAGTACAAAAAAGTACAACAAATGTACATGTCAATATCATTATATTTTATAAAATCTACTTGTAATATTGCCACCAAATTTATTCCTAATTTCCATCTCGTCTATTCGACGCAAGTGGTGAAAATTACAAATTTTCTTCACATCTGGCAATATAGTTAACTATCAACATTCAGTTCGTCGGTCTTTCAGTTTTTTTCTACGCCTTGATTGACTTGGGTCTATATATAAACCAAGTTAAAGTAGATTTTAACAGATAATTAATTATACATACAGCGACGAATATTATAATGTGAATCATAAAATTACAAAGCAATTTGCTATTTTTACCTCAAATTATTATTCAGGTATGTTATTGTAGATAAATTTATTTTAAATATTCACCTATAGTTCTCCAAATTGTGGTGCAGGGGAGACCGGGGCTGATTGTTACAGTGGTAACTACGGTTAAACTGAGAACGCCATAATGCGGGTAGTAAGAAATAAACCACCATAGAGTGCGCGCGTGCTGAGATGGGCAGGTGGTGTCACCAGAATGGACAAAATCCGTAACAAGTATATCCGAGGTTCGTTTAAGGTAGCTCCTATACCCAGTAAAGTACAGGAAAATAGATTGCGATGGTATGGCCACATTCAACGAAGAACAGAGGACCACGTAGTAAAAATCGCTTTAAACCTTCCTGAACATCCAAGAGGAAGAGGACGCCCAAAAGCTACGTGGTGGTCCAATATCAGAAGAGAACTGGAAGTCCTTCACTTGGACGCAGAGACAACCCAGGACAGAGCGGCCTGGAGCAAAATGATAAGGAGACCCGACCCCAAATAAAGGGAAAAGGGAAGGAAGAAGAAGAAGAGAAGAGAGTGCGCGCGTACCTACTCTTATACCATGCAGCTCTGCGCACTCTTGTACAATTCTGTCTCAGTAATTTTATAACATTTCTACTGCCATCTATTGAAAATCTATTAAAAACTACTAAACTAGAAGGTATTTCGACAATCTCTTAGTTGAAATAAAAACCAAATTATTTCTTAGCTTATTGTTTTCTTTTTAAATCTGATGCACAAAAAGACGTAGTGTTACATTCCGGGAGTCAAATATAATCTTTCTTAATTAAATCGTCACAAAATACACCGAATTTTATTTTTCACTCCGACTAACCTTTTGTGCGCATTGACATTTGATAACTGAATTTCGCGGGAAATCTTGCGTTGTGATTGGCAAATGGGTGCGCGTTCTCTTGTATAACCACCCTACCCTATAACCTGTATAACCTGTAATATTATAAGCCGAATAATGCTTTTTCCAACAAAGTACATACACATAAATCTATAAAAACTTATAGGTAATATTCAAGTCAGTAATTAAACCCGTATAATTATTAGTATAAGTATTATCGTTCGTCTTACAATCTTAACTCTATACAATGACTAAACATAATTAATTTAAAATATTCAAAACTTGCATATAAAATCTCGACCGTGGATGATGTAATCAAGTCTCAGAGATCGTATCATAACCAAAATGCGCTTGAATTCGTCTACAAATCATTTATCCTTTATTATTAATATTATGATTTATATTTAGCTCAATATCACTATAATAATGGGTTTAGTTCAGTGTTTCCCAAACATTTTTTTATCATGCCACCGTAATTTTTACACTTCGTAACCTACTAATACTTTTAAACCCAAGCGGATATATAAAATACGAATGTTTACTATGCGTCGATCGATAGTTAGTAATATATAAATTATGAAAACAAGATGGGAATGTGACGACCCAGTATTTTATTTTATGGCCCGGTACTGGGTCGCGACCCGGCAAATGGGATACGCTGGTTAAGAGAACTGATGGGCGCTAAGGCTGTAAAGTGCATCAGATTTTTTTGCCTTCTTCGGGACTATGAACTAAGTACAGTGTATATTCTGAATCAACATATATATATATATAATTATTTTTTTAATTTTTAGTAGCATAGAATAGTATATAGTATATACAAAAAATACATAGCATAGTATGTATTTTTTGTTATTACTTGTAACAAGCATGAGTTGTGGTTTCCTCATACACTATCGAGGGCTCCAGCGGATTCTTAACCGGATCAGTATTAGACTAGATTGAAATTGTGCCATTAAAGTTCAGTTTAATTAATAAAATAAAATTGCAAATATCCTTCTTCTCATTGTTCTGGAGTCTCGTTACTTAAATTAAATAAGTAATCATCTATATAGTAAATGGACAAAGAGACGATGCAGGAGGAAACTGCCTGGAGACATGATACGGAGGGCCGATCCTAAATAAAATGAACAAGGCCAGGCAAACAAAAAAACATGCGTGCGTACAAAGTACACATGTCAGAAGTGAAACTTCTTTGGCGAACTAATTTATAAATCTTGTTTATATTTATACAAATCTAAAACTTTAAATTTCCAAGATTATGAGGAAGGGAAAAAGGCGTGATACGACGTTCGCTCTGTCTCACTTTTTCTCTCAATCTTTCTCACTCGCTTGCTCCCTACTCTCACTCCACGGCTAGTTGTTCATGCTACGTTCGCCCTGTCTTACTCTCTCTCAATCGGTCTCGATCACTCTCTCTCTCTTTTCCGACACTTCCGTTGCATACCGGCGTGACGTTTCATCTGTAAAAATTTTACCCTCATGCGCCTAAAGAAGTTTCACTTCAAAAAATAATCATTAATTAGTAAAAATAATTTGAACAGTTTATTTAAATTGTTGCAGAAACACAGGTGTAACGGGATCCTTGCAAGGAGCTGGTCGGAACGCGGTGCTGGTCGCTCAACACGCCACGCTGATAGACGCTCTCACTGTCAAAGAAACGTTGCAGTTCACTGTGTCTCTCAAACTACCTAATGCTTCGCGACGGGAACGGACTCATGCGGTATTTATATATATATTTTTATCTGACTGGAGTAGCAAACGAGCATACAGTCCACCTAATGGTAAGTGGTCACTGCCGCCCATGGACATCTGTAATTAAATTTATACAGTACATGGGTTCTATCTGAAGTCAATCTCGAATGTGTTGCTACTCCCGAGGACTAAGATGGTCGCCTCATATAAAAGTGTGCCGGCAACCACACCCTTCCAACGAAACGCAAGAAATGCTTCACGCTAGAAATGGTGTGGCGGTGGTACTTCCCCGGTCGAACTATACTGGTTCTACCTACCTTCAAAATTCTTTTTGTAATAGTGATGTAACGAATATTCCTATTCGCATTCGCAAATATTTGCATGTTTTTAGATATTCGCGTTCGCAAGAATTGGTGCGAATGTTTTGCTCATATTGGATTGCATTGTTTGTCGTCAAATCTATTTAAGTTGAAAGCGAACTGCAGTTTGTCGCCTGAAAAAAAAACGTCACCAAATTTATATCCTCCCTATACCATATACCAAGAACTGAAAAAGCCAACAGCCGCATTCGCGAATGTTGATATGGAATTATCGCATTCGCATTCACATTTGCGAATGTCAAATAGTGACATTCGTTACATCACTAAACTGTAATATCGAGATGGCAAATGAGTATACAGTTCATTAAGTGAACTGTTTTTTTACTTATCCGGTTTTTACTTATCCCAATTAGGTAATACATAAGGTCGACCACATATATTTTGATGCCGATCGTTCCATCTCATGAACTTTACGTAGGAACTCTGTTTCATTTATAATAAAAACATTTTCGTAGAAAATCGAATGTAATTAACCTTACATAAAAAAATATTTGGCTTTTATTTTTTTATTGTGCCATCCGTTCTATCTGGGGTCAATCACAGACGCGTTGCTACTCTCGAGGTGTAAGATGGTCGCCTTCTACTAAAGTGAGCCGGCAGCCACACCCTTCCACAAGAACGCAAGAACTGTCTCCCGCTAAAAACAAGACTAGTTTTAGAGATTCACCCGAATAAACAGTTAAACAGATGGACTGTCAGAGAATTGATTTTAATTGTTTTGATAAGTACCTACCGTGTATACTTTCATTACATTCAATAAAAATATATACATATACCTATATGTTGGACATTACAAAGAGATACTTCAATTGTAAAGGTAAACATAACGTTGAATGTAAGCAACTAAATATCTTATCTAAGTTTAAATAAAATACTTGTAGGTCGAAACTGTGTCAAGACAACTGGGTATCTGCGATGCATACAACACGAGGGCTGGCAGGCTCTCCGGTGGGGAAAGGAAGAGACTGACCATTGCTTGTGAACTTTTGACCGATCCTACAATACTACTTTTGGATGAACCTACAAGGTAAGACTTGAAGCTGGCAGGCTCTCCGGTGGGGAAAGGAAGAGACTGACCATTGCTTGCGAACTTCTGACCGATCCTACAATACTACTTTTGGATGAACCTACAAGGTAAGACTTGAAGCTGGCAGGCTCTCCGGTGGGGAAAGGAAGAGACTGACCATTGCTTGCGAACTTCTGACCGATCCTACAATACTACTTTTGGATGAACCTACAAGGTAAGACTTGAAGCTGGCAGGCTCTCCGGTGGGGAAAGGAAGAGACTGACCATTGCTTGCGAACTTCTGACCGATCCTACAATACTACTATTGGATGAACCTACAAGGTAAGACTTGAAGTAGAACACACCATAAAATATTGCCGTTAGTCCACCAATTTTGTAGACTTATGTGAAGTGTTTGTGAACATTTATATTACATCTTAATCTCAATTATTCTCTCATTAAAAAAACTGCAGCTCTGATGAGTACTATAGGGGCAAGTCGCAACACCATACTAAGAATTGTAGTTGAAGATTGTGGAGCCTTAATGTGGCGTAGTTTTGTGAAAAGGGTAGTAAGGCATAGCCCAGGCCACGTAAATTTAATGTGCACAAATATTATTTATTATTATTACTAAACGGAATTTATGGACTTTATGATTATTGAATTTATTGATTGAATAAATTTGTTAAATTGATAATTAAATAATTATGTAGTAATTTCTACTAACAATAGGTATACGTGTTTATACTAACAAATGGATCCTGGTTATCTAATTAATAAATGAATTTGCATGAAAAAAAATATATATAATCGCCATAACTTTATTATCCAGCTTTGTACGTGTGTAAAAATCAATAGTTATCTATCTGATAAAATAAATTGCTCTCAATGGGTTCACATCTTATATACGGCGTTGATATGGAAAATTAATAATTTTACGCCATTGTTTGAAAATATAATTTTGATAACAATCACTCATTTACATTTAATATGTAAATTGTAGGTACGTATTTTCAAGTAATTATGCTAATATGTACAAACGAAAACTACGCAAAACAATTATAATCCATGGCTTAAATAGACATTTGTTACTAACTAATTAATAGGCTTCATCAAAATGGTTAACCTTTCAATAAGTCCCCAAAACGTTGGCGCAGAAATTACTATGCACAATATCCTAAGGAAGATACTAACTCTCTATCCACGGTATGTGAAAGTTCTTTCTTCGTTTATGCACTTCATAAGTCGCGTAAAAACTTCTCAGCTGCTTTAAATAATAGATAGAGTTAAGACTATGCCAGTGACTTATCCCGATAGAATCTCACGCAAGACACCTCGCAAGGCATTCTGCCAAGGAATGAATATCGAACTATCAGACCTACCATTTAGGTACTTCATATTATTATACACGTTTCATTATCGACATTTATGGTACCACTCGTCCGAAAACTTCGGCTTTTTCTACTTTTAAAAGTCTTAAAAGTAGAAAAAGCCGAAGTAAATACCTACTGCAATCATTTTTAATATAATCCATGTAAATATTGCAATAACTTGTAATATTGGGTTGCTTGTTATAAATAATCTATAAACTAATTGAATCATTTCAAGTTTCGCATATACTTTCCTAATGTTTGATACGCCGAATTTTGTATTTTTTTACAAATAGGTACTATATTCTAGATACCAATATCAAAACATGTTCATAATTATATAATTTAATATATCTAGCACGTATCTTTAAGCACGACGCCGACACAAAACGTTGTGAAATACACCTTTCTAGATGTTAGAACGAACTACGAAAGTAAGTGAAATCGTCGAATCTGCATCGTTTCCGCAGAAAGAAATAGTAATGTTTCAAAACAATAATACGGAGACTTTGATTGATAGTCAAAACTTTAAAGAACCTCAATGGTTCTACATTTTTGGACATATTGTACATATCTATTAATATTTTACCAATATGTGCCTAACTGCTCGATATTATCGAATTTTTATTCAGAAATATGGTTTAACTGTCACATTTAGAAGCTTGTCGTTTTTATCGGATAGTGTTACTTCAGGGTTGCCATACTTTTCGAAGATGTGAAAAAACAACACTATTATACAACATTAAAATGTACTACGTTTGTTTAAATCTATTTTTTTTATGTTTACACAACAGTGCTAAAGTACGAATCATTTTTACACCAACATATGAATTAACAGCATAGTTTTGATATTTATAATGCTTGGACAATATACATTTTTATTATGTTTTTTTAAGAAGTTAAAAACTTATTTGGATTTGCATTTGTTTCCTGCTAAAGGCAGTCTTCATAATTTATTTGTATGTAAAAAGATTTTAGTAACCCAAAAAAAACAGCACTTAAACAGTATTGTTGCACGTTGTGATCATACGTTTTTCACATTTATTGCAATCTCTTTAGTAATATCAAATAATTTACTTAAATAAAGCTTCAGAAACATGACTCTATCAACGTGTATTCAGATGCTCGATTTGCTCATATATATTTCGTTCATAATTTGTTAGTCTTTATTAGTAAATACAAAGGATGTAAAATTCTTTTTGAACTCCTCCTTTTCTTGAAACCACCACTACAACTATTTCTGTCCAATACCAAAAGTGTTAGTCGCTACTTTCTGCTGATTTGAGTATGTTAAGGGAGACAAACTTATCCGAGACATACAAACTTAATTCTCAGCGTGCAGTAGTCGTCATACTCGTTTTCTATATATTAAAAAAATAATGCAATAAAGCATGTGGTATTTTGTATTGTAACAAGGTACTACCGGAAGAACCCTTTTTTCGGTTATAAAGTTTAAAATAAACCAGAACATTAAATGCGTTTATAAGGCAGAAATAAATGTGACCTTGGTGCCACAGATGTCGAATCCGATTAAATCAATATTAAACCTTCTTTTCTATAGAAACAGAAAAGCTAATTTGAAAAGTTTAAATTTTATTATCATATACCTGCGTACCTAATACATGTAACTTAAAAAATATTATTATCTCTTCGCAAACTCAAAAATATTTTACCTATTCCCACAAAAAATACGCTTGCGCAATCACTACTTCTTCCAATACTTGACTATGTTGTGTGTTATCCTGACATTACCGGAGCAATTAAATAAGCTTGAGCGTCTCAAAACATTTGTAAACGGTTCATATTCGACTTACGAAAATATGACCATATGTCAGACTATCGTGCTAAACTCAATTGGCTTCCAATTGGTCTGTGCCGAAATGCTCACATTCTGTCTCTTCTGTACTGAACTATTAAATCCGACGTCACCGCCATATCTCAACGAACGTCTTTTCTTTTACTTCACCTTTCCCATGATAGATCCCTTCGCTCCACTCAGAACCTTACTCTCTATACCCCTTCCCATTCAACTTCCTTTTACAAAAAATCCTTTACTGTGTCAGCTATACATCTTTGGAACTCCCTTCCTGTATCAATACATTATGCCCAATCCCTATGTTCCTTTAAAAACTTTGTCAAATCCCACAACCTACAGCTCTCTATTTGTGTGGTTCAATCTCCTTACGCTTTTTGCTATCTTCATTAACTTATTTATTTGTTACTGTTTAAGTCTTAAAATTAGTTTTTCTATAAATGATTCCTTTTTTTGTACTTTGCACTAGTTTCTTATTCTGATTTTTGCACCCTGCCTATTTTTATGTTCATTTTTACTCTAACTCTACACCCTAAGGTTGTTTGGAAGAAATCGCTGTTTAGAGATAAGACCGCCTTTTGTATTTTATTATTGTAATTTTACTGTATGTGTTTCTTCTTTTTTGGGTACAATAAAGTATATTATTATTATTTCTAAAACATCGACAGATAACCAAACTTAATTTATTTGTAAATATATATCATTATGGAGCCTCAACTTTAACCCTATTATTACGTAATCATACCAAGTTCACATCAAGGTCTTTGCTTAATATATGCGGCATATGTAATTATTTTGACTCATTCACTGGTATGTGGTTTTAAACAAAGGATGTACCGAATGAGCCTATCTAGTAACATCGATCAACTACACCGGTATTTGAGGCCAAATAGGAAGTCCTGTCTGGGATCCCGACACAAGCTCAAAAGCCTCGTATATCGCTGCTTTGCATGAGTTACCGCTCAATTTAAATTTAATAATCTTAAGCTAAAGATTAAGTTTTATCCAAAAAAACAAATATTGAAATTTGGTGCTCTATATACATCGTAGTTATTGGCCTTTTAATTCATTTTTGTTATATTGACTTACTAGACTTATTATATTACCTTTTTTTTTTATTGTCGAGGGGGAAACCTTCAAAAGGTACCCGTCGCCGTGGGAGCGATGCAGGGTTATGTGGGATTTTTACCGCACTAAAACCCCCCCGGTGGCCGTCCTCAGCGCTAAAAAGGAGGACTCCGGATCTCGAAACGACTTCAACCGGAATCCTCCGAGCGTTGCCCCATCGGGCTCTTCCCAGATGGGCGGCTGGGCCCGCCGCTCCGTCTAGTCTTTACGACGGTATGCGACCACACATACCGCCGTCCTTCCCGGGATCACCTGACTGAACGGTTCGAGCTGCCACTCTAACCGCCCGCAATCCCGGAAGCCCCTTTTAGTCGCCTCTTACGACAGACAGGGGATGCCGTAGCCCTATTTTGGTCCCGGAACTACAGAGTGCAGACTTATTATATTACCTACTTAAAATAATTGCTTAATGTTTACCTGGCACACCTGTAACATTTGGTTTTTGATTTGTGTTTATAATTTTACCACGCAATACAAACATATCAACACTTAGCACCTTTACACTAATTTATAAATAAAATTGTCGCGATTGTGGCCGCCAAAGTGTAATATTTATATTATTTATATTATTTAAATGGTTCGTATATAAATGTCTATTACTGGTCTAGGCAATATAGGTAGTAAAGGTTTAAAATAGAAACCGCTATCACAACACCCCTATTGCACAACATACGCTAATAACACAGAAATATAAATATAATGAAATGAAATTTCTTTATTATTAGCATAGGCCTACGGAGACACTTACAAATTGTCAGTTACATATATATTTTTTCCACTACCACCGGATCGGAACACGACCACAACTGAGAAGATCCGGCAAGAAACAAATAGAATAGATAGCTAACTATTTTTTTGTTATTTTAAATCACACATCATAACTATGTACAAATTTTTAATTTTCTCATACCCCGTCTTTAAGTGATATAAATAGTATTTATAATTTATTTACATAACTACATAAAGTACATTTTACAAATCCTAATCATGTTTCGTGCTATCGGCAAAAAAATTCTAGATAAAAACCAATGTTTGAAGATGTTCCCGATAGTAAGGTCCGGTTTATAAAGATAACAGTGAAATTCATAAAACAAGTTCAGTTGTATTAAACAATTATCGATTACGTAACATGGAAATGAGATGATTGGCCTACTACGCGCAGTCTATGTCATAACCCCTGATAAAGACAATAAAACAACTTTTACGAAAATAAAAGTTGTAAGAATTTGTATAATTCGATCGAGAAGAGACCATCACCACATATTTTGCGATTCACTTCATGCGTTAAGGTAGAAACTTATGGATGCCGGTTGACTAATAAATATACATTTAAAGGGACTATTTTAGTCCTCTGTTTTATAAGTGTTGGTAAATGTCCATGGACTCCACCCACTAACCATAATTATATACCTAACAATTTTTACCGTGGTAAAACCGGTGAAGCCGCGTGACAATTTGATAAAATAAATCCAAATAGCTTTTACATTTTTTTTTATAATAATTACCAAATTACACGGTATAATTATTATTTCCTCTTCGACAGTGGATTGGACTCAGTATCATCTATGTCAGTATCAAAAGCCCTCCAAGCTGTGGCGAGAGGGGGAAGAACAGTGGCCTGCGTAATCCACCAACCTTCCTCTCAACTCTTCGCATCCGCGGACGATGTTATTCTTCTCGCGAATGGACGGACGCTCTACGCGGGTGCTATAGTCGACATCCCTAATGTTCTAAAGCTGTCAGGATTGGCCTGTCCTCAGTATTACAATATGGCAGACTACAGTAAGTTCCACATGAAAGATTTTTTTAAATTTCACCAATCGTAACGGTTTTAAGCTTTCTGGATTGACATACCTTATATGTTGCAATGTGGCATGAAATACATACTCATATCATCGCTTAAGTTCTAACACCGTGTATATAATGGTATCTCAAAATAATACAGGAATATGTTACATTTTCATAAATAATATTATTTTTATATAAGTGTATTAATATTTTAAACGCAATACATTTATTTGTTAGTTGTGGCATTAAAAATAACTATTTGAGACAGTGTGTATGCTCTCCTGAAATGTTGCTAATTTTGAGATCCGCGGTGTTAGAACTTAAGCGACGATATGTAGGTATATTATTTTTCCCTCACTTTCTTATTGGTATTACTTAAAATCGCTTCAACGACAAATGCGTTTGATTTACCTACTATAAAAATATTTATTTAAGCTTCAATTTTGTAGGGTGGGAACACGTTCCACATGTCTTCGCTCGTATTTGTTTCTTGGCTCATCAAATCCAAATACTCTTAATTTTAGAGTTAAATAATATGACACACTTTGTTAAGTCACATCTTAATCAAATTATATACTGATGTCGCGAGAGAAGCTCATATAGGTAGATAGATACGCGATAGACATTTGAATATTCAATCAATTTAAATACTTATTCATCAACTATTAACTTAAATTTTCATATGTTCAGTTCTAGAAATAGCAACCGGTGAGCACAATGGAAATTTAGCATTATTGGAACAAGAAGCAAGGACGTATGCAATTGAAATGAAGAAAATTGCAGAGAAGGATATACGCCGCAGAGATGAGAAAGGTATTATTGTCATGAAAGAAATAAATTGAAGTGATTTATCTAGAAAGCACCTAAAATAAGTAAATGACGCAGGAGAGCGAAACTGTGTTATTTCGAAAAAATACCTATTTAAAATTACATCCATAAAATTATTTACATTAACATTAGAATGACTACACAAATTACATATAACGTAGTTTTTTGAATAAAAATGTGTAAGTTGTAAGTTACTAGTAGCGTATTTAAAAGTTCGGAATATTTGAATTAGTTTTTTTGGTTCTGGTGTAGGTATAATTGCATTTCGAAATACAACAATAGTTTGTTAGTTTAATCCAAGGACATATTCGACCTCGTGATAATTCATATATTACATAATTATAATTAAAGTTAATAAAACACATAAAAATGAACAAAAAGTTTGGAATATGCACATCTCGTGACGGTTGTTAATTTAAATAAAAAATAGTAACATATACCTACTATGATCGGCACATATATATTAAGGGGAATAAGGAAAAACAATATTTTTTACATTGTACAAAATTTTTGTGTTATTAAATCTATTGTCATAATAGTTTCTCTTGCGTCGAGAAACGTGCAATAGCAAAAAACTACGAAATAACAATGTTACAAAAGCCCCTATGTAAGGATACCACGCAAGCTACATAATATCTTGTTAAACGATGCATTTGTTTTTTGCAATCGAGCAAATTAACAAACCAAGTCCTGTTTTATAACTTGACTTGGCTTTATGCGAAAAATTGCTTATGCCTGTCTACCTTGCGTGTGTTCTTATAAGTTTAATCACATGCCTACGCGATTTTCTATGTTGTTTGTATGTATGCGTTATCGTCGTCGTCAACCCATTACTGTCCCACTGCTGGGCACGGGTCTTCTCTCGGAATGAGAGAGCTTAGGCCATAGTCCACCGCGCTGGCCAAGTGCGAATTGGTGGACTGGTATGCGTTATATGTCCATTTATTTTGCTAAATCCCAAACGACTTGACGGATCGTAATATATGAAATATCATGGGTTTCGACTGTTTGTAGAATGACATAGGTTCCATAATTTTAAGATATGGATTAGAGAATATGTGACTAGAGAATATTATCATGACTATACAGATATCAAACGAAAGCAACACAAAAATACAAAAAATCTAACTTTTATGATAATTAAAATATTCGAACTATTTAACGAATATACTTTTAATTTGCACTGTGTTTGATGATATAATATTGTTTTAGACAGTTCGATCGAGGCGGAGGCATTACTTACATCTAGCATGAGTAATTCGTACGATAACATATTCAATGCCAACTGCTGGCAACAAATGGCAGCGTTACTAAAACGAGGATATCTTTGTGCCCTAAGAGATGTGCACTTAACACAGGTATTATTATTTTAAGGTTTAGTTTGTAGAACTATTTGGACATGTAAACCTTAACATATGAATAATATAATGTCAGCGATTTTTTAATAACAGATAATTTATAAAATTTTATGGGAAGTTATCTTCTTTATTAATCAGATTTAATCCTCTACAAATTATAACTTTCTTTTAAAAAACGCTTTTAAAAACGCTTTCTACACTCATAGCCCCACAGTAAGATCTTCTCCTGTGTCGTGGGTGCGTATCCATACACATAGACGAATACACAAACACCCAGCCCCAGAACAAGAGTCTAAACTCATCATTCAGATCCCTGTCTGGCCGGGAATCGAACCGGAATCCACTGCGTGTCAGACCGGCATGGTAACCGCACCGCCACGCGGGTCGTCAAATCTATTTTTCTATGTTTTGAAGGTGGTAGAACCAGTGTAGTTCGACCGGGGAAGTACCACCGCCACACCTATTTTTAGCGTGAAGCATTTCTTGCGTTTCGATAGAAGGGTGTGGTTGCCGGCACACTTTCACATGAGGCGATCATTATAGTCCTCGGGAGTAGCAACGCATCTGTGATTGACTTCAGATGGAACCCAAGTTCTGTATGAAGTTGATTACAGATGTCCATGGCCGGTCGTGATCACTTAGTTTCAGTTGGATTGCATGCTCGTTTGCTGCATCAATCTTATTGAAAAAAAAGATTCCTTAATCATAAAACCACACATCGAGATTAACACCTTCATAAATACTGTTGTGAGAAAAATTGCATGCTGAAAATACAGAAATATTTTGTAAAATAAACCGTGCACTGCCCGTAATAAGCTACATAAGTTATTTATAAGTATTAAATATCTGACTATATAGTAATTTATATATCAATTTCATGGGCGTAGTCAGGGGGAAGATTTTTGGGGGTTCAACTTCCCTTAGTTCTTTCCTTAGAAAATGTTAATATATTAAGATTCATAATATTAAAATATGTACATATATTATGTCTCTCATGAACTGCTCTCAAGGTGGTATATTAATGAATATGGGAGCTACAACCGCCCTCCCTCCCGTGATCTATACCACGACTAGACATCAGATTATATGCATTATCAAAATGGCAAATATGCATGCATTTTTTTTTTTTGGTCGTCAAGCTTGAACTATGGTAGGAATTAGCCAACTAAAAGAAGAAATTGCGGACTATTTTGATATACTAATAAAAAAGTACCAATAACGCTATGAAACTGTCATTATATGCATTTGCACATGCAAATATGCAAATGCATATAATCCGATGTCTAATCATGACATTTATTTCAGGTCCGTGTGGTAACACACTTCATAGTGGCATTGTTACTCGGTGCTCTCTACAGTGGTGCGGGCAACGACGCTGGACGTATGCTCTCTAATACTGGCTGCCTGTTCTTCTTTTTACTGTTTCTGTACTTCTCTAACGCCATGCCCACCATACACACATGTAAGTTCAACATTGTCAACCATAGAGAAAAATACATTTGATAGACAGCATGTAACTCCAATATACAATTTAAAGCACATAAAAAAAATATTAATAATAACTACATTCACTAAATGTAACATAATAATAGGTAGGTATATCATAGTCACCCTGTAGTCAAGGAGTAGAATACGGCTACGGTATCCCCTGCCTGCCGTAAGAGGCGACTAACAGGGGGCCTCTGAGGTTGCGGACGGCTAGAGTGGGAGCTCGAACCGTCCAAGAAGCTACCCCGAGAAGGACGGCGGTATGTGTGGCTGCATCTCGCCGTAAGCACCAGATGGTGATGGAGGATGGTACACGTCCCCCAAGAGACGAGCCCGTGAGGGGTGCTGCGTTAGGGGACACCGCTTCGTTCCGTTGGAGCTTCCGAGTCCCCTACTACAACCGCTGAGGAAGGACACCGAGGAGGTTTTAGTGGGTAAAAATCCCACATAACCCGGACTCTCTCCCAAGGCTTCGGTGAACCTTTTGAAGGTTTCCTCCCCGTCACAAAAAAAAGGTATATCGTAGTACGTGAAATTCGTATTTTATAGTAGGTATATAACTTTTTTGTTTTTGTTCTTGAGGGGGAAACCTTCAAAATGTACCCGACGCCGTGGAAGCAACACAGGGTTATGTGGGATTTTTACCGCACTAAACCCCCTAAGGTGGCCGTCGTTAACGCTACAAAGAGATCTCCGGGATCTCCAAGGGAACGCAACCTGAGACCTCTGAAAGCGTTGCCCCATCGGACTCCGACTTAAAATAAATAAATTTAATTAGGAAGTTATATCCTAACTAATGTGTAATAAATTTAGTAGGAATTAAAAATTATTTAATCTTAATTTTCAGTCCCCGTAGAATCAACAGTAGTACTTCAAGAACATTTGAATAAATGGTATTACTTATCAACATATTGTGCTTCAAAAATCATAGTCGATTTACCAGTACAGGTAAGTTAATTGTTAGTTCAAAACATTGACTTTTAATATTGTAGGTAAGTATGTGTTAATGATGTAGCGAATGTCATTATTTAAACATTCGTGATTATGAATATACCCGAATGATATGTGAGTGCGAATTACCAGTTGTTTTTTTTTTTTTATTTGACCTCAACATGGGTGCCAGTATAGGAGTAGTGTAGAGGTCGATAATTCGTAAAAAAAATTGACGTTTTCTTTGGTCGTCAAACTGCAGATCTATATTCCCAAAACATTCGCACATTCAATGCGAATATTCGCAAATGCGAATGCGAATTCGATTCAATTAATATTATAAGCCCGAGTGGCGGAGCGGTTACCATACCGGTCTGATGTGCAATGGGTCCCGGGTTCGATTCCCGGCCAGACAGGTATCTGAATGATGAATTTAGATTCATGTTCTGGGTCTGGGTGTTTATGTATTCGTCATGTGTACTCACTCTGGTACACATGACGAATGCATAAACACACTGGTACTCACGACTCAGGAAAAAATCCTAGTGTGGGGGCTATGAGTGTAGATAGCTTATTTTTTTATTAATTATAATAAAAATGTGTAACTTTTGTTTTATCTCGCGTACACATTACTGCTACTAGTGCTAACTGATGACAGATTTTAAATTTTATACGATACATAAATATCAGTACGATGTTTCAGATACTATGTGCGACAATATTCGTATTGCCAGCTTGGTACTTTACCTCGCAACCTATGGAACCTTTCCGTATTGGGATGGCGTGGTCTATATGCGTACTAATCACGATACTAGCTCAGACTTTTGGTCTGGTCATTGGAGCTGCTTGCGGTGTTAAGGTAAATATCGGTAATGAAACTTTTTTACTAATGTAGGTACAGCTTTAACAGAGGTACTTTTAAAATGTCGAGACATTAGCAAAATAAAGTCTTTCCGAGTAAGAAATTAAGAAATGCAAGAGTCTTTCTTAATAAAAACCCATCAGCAACTGTACAGCAACGCACGAAGTCGAAACACAGGAAATTTCAAAATGTTTTAAAAACGCATGGGTCTCCTCTTTGTGCTTACCTTTTAACGTCTCTCAGAGCAAGTTGGAATTAGTGACCTAGTTAGAGGTCAACCATGAAAATACCAATATCTACTAACTTTTCCAAACTGCCATGAACAAACTAAAAATACCTTACTAAATTTCATTTATCGAATAAGGTACATTCGATGTTCTTATTTCTAAGATGTTCAATCTGGTTCTTTTTTGTTTCAGCTCGGTCTTTTCGTAATTCCAGCAGCAAAC
This sequence comes from Spicauda simplicius, assembly GCA_949699795.1. Taxonomy (NCBI): domain Eukaryota; kingdom Metazoa; phylum Arthropoda; class Insecta; order Lepidoptera; family Hesperiidae; genus Spicauda; species Spicauda simplicius. The sequence goes on along the minus strand of OX453066.1, from coordinate 13,253,125 downwards.
ATTCCAATGCTGATGTTCTCAGAGTTCTTCATTCCATACGAAGAAATGCCAAAGTACCTTCGTCCCTTTGCCAACATATCGTACTTCAGATACGCTTTTGACGCTTTTCTCCAAACGGCGTACGGTTTCCAGCGACCAAAATTGCCATGCAATAAAATATATTGCCTGTTTAGAAAACCTAGCGATTATTTAGAACATTTAGGGCTCTCAATGGACATCACGCATGACATAATTGCATTAGTTGTATGGATTATTTTACTTAAAATAACACTTTTATGTGTGTTACGGTATAAAGTTTATAGAGCTTGTAGATGAACATTGTTTCCCGTTTGTGCGAACTAATTTATGAAATAATATTATGCAGATAAGGTAGGTACAATCAAAATATATGACAAATAATCTACACCCAAAATTATAAGGTGTAGGCAAGTAGGTATTAGTTATATTGTAGGTACTTAATAATTAAGTGTTAAAATATAAATCTGATGAAATATTTCAGCATAAATGACATTTATTTTGTTATAAGTAGGTATTCCGACTACCTTTTAGGTGCAATGATTAATTAGTATATAAGTCTAAGGTTATGGTCTACAAAAAGCTATATTACTTTGGTAATATATATTTTTGTAAAGATGACAATATATGTGATATATTAATTTATTGAGATACTGAAGTAAAATAAATCTCGTTAAACAAAATTATCAAGATACTCGCTAAACCGCTTATCTGCAAAACTCAAAGGTCACTGACGTTAAACTTCCAAAAACATGTCCATTGTTTGTTGTCCCTGCTGCAGATGGCTTAAATTAAATTTATGACGCATTGTATAGGTAAATACATATTCTTAATAATTCTTGACACCAAATTTAGTTTATTTATGCCAACAAGTTATCCGTTGCTGTAGGCTTTCCAAAATTCTAAGTGATATAAATGAGGTTTATTTGACACCTGTATTTTAAGGCAAAACCTGGTTTTATTACCATGGACACTTGACATTGTTGAGATTAGGTATGTGATTTACATTGTAAGTAGACATCAGATTATATGCATTTCCATATTTGCATGCAAATGCGTATAATGACAATTTTTAAGCCTTACCTATTTCATATTATATCATATTCGTGGTTCCTGGGTGTAGATTGGTGTGCGTTAGTGATTCTCCTTTGATTCACGCACTCACTTTAATTAATGGTGTTCTGACTTCGGACACCAGTATAGACCTATATTACTCACCACCTGCTGTATTTCGTGAAACAGCCGGTAAGTATATCCAAAACTTATATTCGAGGAAAACTAATTGAACGCATTAGGTTAAGATAATCTGTAATGTTTTGTTAGTATTTTGATGTATACTATTAAAAATAAATAAATAAATAAATATTTTGGCAGTTTTGGACAAATTACTTCGCTTGACGACCAAAAATAAAAAAGGTCGATAAATGTATACTGGTTTATGCTAGACGACCAAAAATGAGATAAATGTTTCTTTCATAGTGCATATTTTGAGTATATTCAACCATTTTGGTGCATATTTCACCATTTTGTTGCGCAAATTTTCATGCATATTTTGACATTTGGATAGTGCATATAATCTGATGTCTAATTATAAGAAATGAAAATAATATTGTATTTTGTTATTAAACAGATTCGTAACGCTTATTATACCTATATAAATATTAGCTTTTACGCAGTCCTTCTTTATTTACATCAACCTTTACTGTGTCAAAATGCACACTCCTCCATGCACACACTAGGCATTAATACCTAATTAAGTAGGTATGTGTGTGCAAGAGCGATTTAACATGAGAGTATTAAAACTTACCAAGATTTTACAAAAAATAATAAAACACAGTTACGCAGCAATAGCCACGTATATCCAGTCATCTGAGTCACCATTTATTTGTATACGTAAAAGTGCATTATTAAAAAACAGTGATATATTTAAGAAAAAAAGAGGAGTAGGGGAAAACAGGGCAATGGGAGTCAGCGGGCAATGGGAGTCACCCACATATCCACGAAACTATCCACGTAAGCATCGTGTTAAGCATTTTCATGCATTCATAGTGTTCCTCATGGTAGTGTGTTATATGGTTCGTGAAAATAAACGCTCGCGCTTTAAAGAGACAGCAGATTTTTAGTTTTGCGTTGTCCTGATGCTATTCTTCCTTACGGTAAATTATGATGTAATTGCCTAATTTCTTACAGTATACAAAAAAGAACTTTTCACGTATTTAGCTATACTATTGAAAGAGACATGTACAGTTTAGCTTGTGTCAGTATATTATATATTTTTTTATTTTTATTTTTTTTGCATTACCATAATTGAGGGCAATGAGAGTCAGGTAACCCCAAGAAATGGCCACAGAAATCAAGGAATACCATTATAACACAGAGTTTAAAAAAAAACAATCTGCCTCACATCCATGCTAACCAATGAAAACTTGATGGAAAGAGAATAAAAAATAAAAATAAAAGTCGTCAAATATAAGAAAAGGAAAGAAATGGGAAGAAAAGGACCAGAGAAGACAGACAAAAGTACAAACGAAGGGTTCTGAAAGAATGAAGCGACGAGTACTTTGAGTATCAGTTGTGGGCACTAACGATGTATGCCATGATACTGAGGAAGACGACGTAAAAGATGAGAAAATTTGGTATTCTCGATTGGCTTATTATTATTGAATGGTTTTCGAAGCAACAATGAGATGTGGTACAGATGTACCTACCTATTTCATGTTATGGGTTATGGGCTAATACATACTGCACTGGGGATACAGCCGAAGGTTATACTTGAGATATGTGATAAATTATTTTTGACTCCGATTGCCCACAGAGCCGACCACCATTGCCCGCATATCGGTGCAATGGGAGTCAATCCTGTTTTTTTTTTAACTGTTATAAATTTCAGAGTTGATTACCAAATTGATTGAAATTGATGTCGATTGATAGCTAATTAAGTAAATTTTGTGTCAAGGCGACTGCAATTAATATTTTGGTTCAATTTAAGCTTTTATTTGATTTCTCCCTTAAGTGACTCCCATTACCCCTTTTTCCCCTATTTTACTCCAGGTGTTTTTAATTTACATATATACCTATTATGTTTGTTGGAGCAGGAGGCCGATCAAGTTAAGTTTCTTCATCGTCAGTAATTTTTTGTAGGCGAATTTTTTTTAAATTTATTGAAGTAGCAATCAAGCATGCAGTCCACCTGATGGTAAGTTGTCACTGCCGCCCATGGACATCTGTAATCAACTTCATACAGAACATGGGTTCTATATGAATTCAATCACAGATGTGTTGCTACTCCCGAGGACGATGATGGTCGTCTCATATAAAAGTATAGCGGTGGTACTTCCCCGGTCGAACTACACTGGTTCTACCACCTTCAAAAAATGTGGCGTATACGGACAAATAACAAACGAATAAAAATCTCTCAATAGATTTATATCCACTAGGCACTTAGACACAAATATAGCAACGAGACGTAGATAGTTCCCTGTGTCGTTGCTTGCACGTTGCTTGCTTTAAAAATGGAGACAGTGTCTGTAAAAATACTAATCTATACATAATTAAATTCTTCCTTTTTTTCTTCGTGACATTGCGTAACTCTACGTAGTTTGTTTTTCCCCCAACTTAATAAGAGATGGCTGTCTACCAAACTATTATCAAGTTATTGTCGCAATATAATAAATTGTAGTATAACAAAGTCACATTAATGTTAACTTACGTAAATGTACCTTTAAGGTACATGTTTATAAGCACTTAGCGCAAATATAATATTTACATACTTACCAAAATAATTGCATTGTATGATTATGGGCACGTCAATATTTACTAATAAATGAACAATGTATTGTGAATCTCATATATGTTAAATAAGTTGTCAATGACATTCAATTTATTACTTACATTCCTTCCAAGTTATTTTAAAGACGTCAAACGAAAATTTTTCGTGCAGAGATGTGGAAAAAAGGCTTATGAAATGTATTTAAATACAAAATGAAAATACTTTTAAATTGCTACTTTAAATGCGAAAAACAAAATAGTTATTCAGATAATACTTAGAATACAAATGCAAAAAAAAGGGTAGACCGGGGACGGTTGAAACAAGGGGCGGTCGAAACAACTCAAATATTATCGAAACTACGCAAGGTAGGTGAGAGGTATAAGCTGTGTTACCTTGCGGTAGTGGCAGTTTTATTTCTGGAATAGAGGATGGGGACGGTTGAAACGATTTTCACGGGAACGGTTGAAACGATTTTCACGGGAACGGTTGAAACATCAATTAAATAATATTTTTGAGTTGCTTAAGCCTTTTTTTGTTTTCTAGGGGGAAACCTTCAAAAGGTGCCCGACGCCCTGGGAGCGACGCAGGGTTATGTGGGATTTTTACCGCACTAAAACCCCCTCGTTGGCCTTCCTCGGCGCTGAAAAGGAGGACTCCGGGATCTCGAAACGACTTCAACCGGAATCCTCCGAGCGCGCTACCCCATCGTGCTCCTTGCAGATGGGCGGCTGGGCCCACCGCTCCGTCTAGTCTTTACGACGGTATGCGACCACACATACCGCCGTCCTTCCCGGGATTGCCTGAATGAACGGTTCGAGCTCCCACTCTAGCCGTCTGCAACCCCGGAAGCCCCTTTTCCTTTTAATCGCCTCTTACGACAGGCAGGGGATGCCGTAGCCCTATTCTAATCCCAGAGCTACAGGGACGGCGTTGCATATGCATATACGAGAAGGCGAAGTATTTTATCATACGAGAATGCCTACGAGGATGTCAAGTCAAGGACTATTTTGTGATGAGCTGCAGAAAAGTATGGCGTTAACTAAGTCTCGGTTTTTAAAAAAAAAACGAAGGAGGGATACAGTAAATTAAGACCATTAACAGGTTGAAAATATTAGCATGGGATATGTAGCCCATAACAGACTTTTTAATGAAGGTCAAACTGCAATTAGCGAAGTTCCTGATACATTGGGCTGATATATATATTGGTCTCATCACAAAATAAGTGAGAAATTTGGCTTTTGAACTTGCCATAAAATACAATTTAAACGCTCCTTTCACCTGGATGGAAAATGCAATGGCTGGAGAGGAATGGTTTCGTTCTTTAATGAATCGTAATCCTAAACTATCTGTACGCGCTACTCAAGCTACAAACCTGCCTAAAGCCTGATTAACATTGCTTATTTGTTACGCTAACACTGCAGTATTTAAAATTAATAAAAACCCTATTTTTTATTTTAATTTCGAGTGTTACAACCGCTCACCATTGGTGTTTCAACCGCCCCTAACATGGGGGCTTTAACTCCATATAATATCATTTTGCTAGCAACCTGTTCTATCTAAGCCATTGATGTTGGTGTTAATTTAAAGACAAATGACTATGCTTTCATCCCAAAAACTTTCATTATTCACATTAACCACTAGGTATAATATATTGTATCTAAATAACCTCTGGGAAAAATAATTATTGTAACAACCACCGGACGGACAGTGAGACTTTCGCTTAAGTTATCTGTAACGCAGCAGTGATGAGATGTTTTAATGTGGCGTGGGGCGGTGACAAAGGAGGTGCGGTGTGGTGACGAAGGAGGTGCGGTGAGGCGAGGGGGTAAGGTGAGGAGAGGAGAGGTGCGATGATTGACGTGGCAGAGCTGTCATTATTGAAAAAGAATTAAGATTAAAATGTTGGTTAAAAGTATTTTTCTGGTGTCTTATTTTACAGCGTTATATATCTGTTAGGTATTCCAATTCCTATACCATATTATAAGTGCAAACTTATCTAAATTACTGTTTCACAGGAATGCTTAGCACTCCTTGCTGAAACAATTACCAGTTTTGCCTAACTCAAGGCGCTTATTGATACAGTATATTTTTATATTTAAATAGCAAACGAGCATGCATTCCACCTGACGCTAAGGCAGGCATGTAGGCGGATAAATAAATGGACATGTAAAGACGTATAATAAATATATTTTTATTTCGTTTCACAAAATTGCATAGGATTTCATCTACAGTAAACATTGACCAGTATATTATATATTAAGATTAAGTATGTATCTACCTGTACTCAATCGAATTGTCTTAAAGTTGACAATCATAAAATTGGAACTTTATAGAGCTTTTTTTGCTCTCTGTCACTCACGAGTCTGTTCATGAGCAAGTGACGAGTTCCATAAGTACATTATAATATTTACAAATATATTGTTATATACTTAATCTTGTAGAACTAATTTTATTTGTGCAATTACTGTCCCCACATTTATTATAAATATTTTCAGAAAATAATTTTGGCTCTTTTGAATGTTGTATTATCAAAGATGCCTAGTTTTATTCCACTAGCATACAAACATTATTTATTATTGAGCCTGATGCATACATGTATAACCACTTACAGCAACTGGCTCGTATATATAATATGGTGTGGCCACGTCGTGATTGGCATATTTTAGTTAATTGACATGCTATAAAATAAAATATATGTGAATTACATTTTATATGAAACAGTTTTTTCTGTGATATTCAAATAGCCTTTCATTAACACAAATAAAACAAAAAAGAGATCATTCTTTAAAAAATATATCACGGGCAGAAATAATACGATATACAATTACATTATAACATTAGTACATTTCTTTAAGTATTTAATTTTGCAGTAAAATAACACGATAATTGTATAAATTATTATCTACTATTTACCTACCTATCTCCTAAGAGCGTCTATGTGTACCTACCAATAAGATTATAAATAATCATTATTCTATGTCTTTTATAGCCACTGGTATCATATCAAAAACTTAATTAATTTTGTAAATTTATTACGTAAGTACTTTACACGAATAATGAAACAAAGGGCATCAGCCATACTATATTGAAATAACAACGCTACAAGTCCGTCATTTTGAAAAAAAAATCGAATGTCAGCGGCCTATACCTACCTAAATAAACTTGCGTCAATTTATAGCTTATGTGATTATAATCAAAAATCAATTTAGTAAATAGGTATATGTTGTATATATAACTTTTTGTAATATTTCAATTCTATAAAGTTAAAAAAACATAAATGTGTGTGCAATTCACACACGGTAGAAGTTAATAAGTTAATGTTTCGCATATACCAAACATGAACAATACAAGCTACGAAGAAAATTATTAGCGTGTTTCAGAAAAAGGGTACAACGCCATCTAGTTGTAACGCCGACAACTGCTGTCTAACGTAGTTTCGTTTCAAGTTTAAAATCACACCGATTGTAAAGAGGTTTCACTTCATGAATTATAATTATAAAAAGCATATCACTCAACTTATGACATTATTCGACTTATCGATAAATAATTGTACCTCAGGCCACCGAGTCTACATTTTGAAAAAGCGGATTTGTCCGATATGCCAAAAACGTTACATACCATTTAAAACATAACTTTTTAATTTTTATGTCTGAGGTCATTAAAATTTGAAAATTAGTAAGTAATAGCGTAATTTCTTCATGCTGTTTGTCCATATTAATGTCATGATAACTTAAGTATAAATCCATTTAGATTATTTAATAAGCTATTCATAAAATTATACTTATGTCACAAATATATATTTTTTTTAGCGTTGAAATCTCATAATTGTTATTGGTTTTGTTACTGGAGTAACATAGGTAGGTACTTTTCGACCAAATAATCGACCTGTACTTAACCGTTCTAGTTAACAGGGCTCGATCTTGTAAATCAAAACGCAACTACTTTTAGCTTATAAGTTTATATTTTTACCGACATAATCAAGAAACTGATATTTTATTTTCTTTGCGCTGACTTTTTAACCGACTTTCAAAAAGTAGGAGGTTCTCAATTCATCTTTATTTTTTTATGGATTATTTGGATGTTTTTTTCGACTTTTTATCACAAGCGGCAACATCCCCCGCGGACGCGTTATAGCACCGTGATAAAGATATAATAAGATCGTGTTATGGTATATTTTCTCCTCCATCGGCTAAATAGCTAGATCGAGCCCTGTTTGCTAGAATCACGCTTTTCCACTAGAAGATTTGAAAAACCGAAAGTTGGCTTAAAAGTATTAGATGTCGAAAAAAGCTTTTCGATAATAAGATGAATATGGTCTAAGAGATTTTAGCCTTAATATACATGTGTTTTTGGTTCTCCTTGAAGGTGACAGATGGATTTAAGTATTTGCATTTAAATTTTATTGGGTTTGAGTCCTTAGCAAACCCTTCCTGGGATTTCTTCTTAATGAAACACACCGAGTGTTTCATTATTTATTACTCAGTTGTTGTACTCACTATTGAATATAAAATTACACACAAAACATTCCAACATGTTATTAAATTTAGGATAATGGCTTTCACTAGCCACCCTTTAACAAAACACAGGAAGGTGGTATGCTATGTTTTTCTCTTTAATAGTAATCTTGACGACATTTCCTTAGTGTACTAAACTTGTGTAAAATCTCTATTTATTTGTGACTGAATTTTATTAGGGCCAAGTACGACCCGATACTGCCCGATTTTGCTGCTAAGTGGCCCTCGTTGCCAAAAAGGTTGTCAACCGCTAATTAAGGCATATTTCTTTGAATGGTATTATTTGAACTTTAGAAAAATATCTTGTAACCATTTCGCAAAAATTTCGCAATCGGCACAGAATATTTTAGTAACATCTATTCACCGTGTCTTCATTTTTAATTCTCTTATACAAAAATAATACTACAAATGGTCGGTATATAACTAAGTGTATGTCTTTGCCGTATTAAAAAATAACTACTTTTTTCAATATATTTTTTTTCTTTTTTTATACTACATCACAATAGCTCCATTTAATTTACGAATAGGTAATGCAAATCGTCATTTATATGACAATTTTAACATAACGTAAAAAGCTAATAGCATCTATTGGAATGTCCTCACTAGTAAATCTTTGGTGCAAATTAATACTCGCAATTGAAATAATAATTGATTGATCGCTTATGTACATTAAAATTATCTACATAAATATCTTACAAATCGTCAAGCGTACAACTGACATATACAGTATACTTTCTTATACAAATATACATATATTTTTATTTTAAACACAGAAGTCTAATTAATGTTGACTTGACTAAGACGGCGTTTCATATAACTTCGTTAAATATCTGAAAAATACATTACACAATTAATACTGATGTTTTATAAATTCAGTGTCAAAAGCAATAATATAATAATAAATAATATATGTAAAATTACCTGCAATATTCTGTAGGAAGGGTCAATGTTTTATACCATAATATTGTACTCAAAGCAATGCTCCATGTTCTCAGGGGTCCAAACAATAGCGCCATTGTACCGTATTCAAGCCAAAAGAAATAGGCTAACAATAGTTGAATTGAAAGAAGAAATATAAAGGGTAAATTTTTTATCAACAATCTTAACCCTCGTATATTTTGACCACATAAGCGGTTTTCTATGCTATGAGCCAGTACAAAAATAAGTGGAATCTGCACGAACATAAGCTGTACCCCTCCATACATATATGTGAAAGGTTCAGGTATAAAGACACCTCTGATTAATATTCCCCATGCAAATATAGCTCCAATATATCCATCAATGAGCTCTCCAATAGCCCAAGGACCAAACGGAATATAAAGTGCATATAAAACTATTGGATAGAAAATTCTATCAATTTTACTCAATAACCAAACTCTTCTGAGAATTTGTCGAGCTGTTTTTCGACGATACTTTGGGGGCCGCTTTCCAAACCTCAAGAAAACTAGAGGCAATACATTTAACAGGAGAAGTATTGCGAATATTGTCTGAAACTGAAAATAATTTGAACATTAATATATGCAATAATGGTTTATGATTATTTTTACCTTCTATAAATTTTACATTAGAAATTTTAATATAACATATAGAAAAAACATTCATACTCACCACTACTCCAGCATCTGACATTAAAAGAATCCTTGGAGTAACTTCAAATCTTAAAGAAGAGCCATCCAAAGAAAATGGATGTTTAATAACAGCCTCCTTCCCAACTTCATCAATCGCTATAACATACAAATTATGCACACCTGCTTTAAATAAGTGTGGTAACCACTCACAGACATACAATGGATCTTTTACAGCTCTGCATTCAATCCAAGTCTCTTTATCAAAAGATATTTTTACACTTTTTAGATCCACATCACTAAAGGCAAGTATTCTGACGTGGGTTGAGTCTGGTATTAGCCCAAGTGGTTCATGACCAGGTAACATATATTGTGCATGTTTTGGGTTGGTCACTAGTACGATAGGCCATTTATTATGTCTCTGATCAGTGAAGGAGAACATCCCATGATCAATGGCAGCCAAACGAAACATTCTATTGTCTTTCCAGTCACTCAATTCTAGTTCCAAAAAGCCATATTTATGTTTAGTATACATCCTTGGCACTAAGCCGCCCATGGAATGAAGGTGGCCACAAAAATAAGCTTGTGATGCACTGCTGTTGCCAATTAATTTACGTATGTCTAATATATGTGATTCTCTTTCAAGGCATAATATGCATGATGTGGGGTAATGACCAAACCAGACAATGTGATCAGCTTTTCTCTCTGCTTCCACTTTAAGTTTTTGTATATTCTGTTGTTCTTGTGCATCTAATATTCCAATGAAATTAAATGGTCTTCTCAATCCTGGCTCTGGACATGCATCTATTCCTAAAAATGCAGCATTTACCCCATTTTTATTGACAAAATACACATAAGAGCGAGAATTGTTTAATCCTTGAACTGAGTAGTTTCTGAAATAATTCTCTTCAGCATTGAGAGTTCGTATATTGAAGTTATCTGAAAAAATATGACAATGGGTTATTGTAAAATATTAATAACAATATTCTTTACTGATAACAACATGAAAAATCTAAAACGATTGTCTTGATTGACACTGAATCACATGAAAGTGTGTGATATATGTACAATAAAATATATTCTAAGGAAACATTAGGTCAGAGACCCTTACTAAACATCATGACATTCATCAAATGAAACTGCACACTGTTACTGCAAAAAATTAAATTTTTTTGCAGTGATAATTCTAAGGAATTAGCACTCATCCTGTTTAACAGTTCAACCATCCTCTATCTAACCATTATTATTTTTATTAGATTGATTTTACAAATGAACATGCAGTGACAGTAACAGTTCACCTGATGGTCAGTAACCATCAGGTGAACTGTTACTGTCACTGTTATCAATAACCATCTCCTAATAGAACAAAGGTTCTATCTGAAGGTGATAACAGATTCTTTGCTATGACTCATGCATACTAAAGTTGTTTACCTCATATGCAAGTCAATTGGTATCTACACTCTTCCATCAAAGTGGAAGAACTGCTTAATGGTATGATGCCAATGACATGAAGAATGAGAGGTACAATGAACAACTTCAACTTTTTTTCGTAAGATTGAAGTAGCAAACAAGCATGCAGTCCACCTGATGGTAAGTGTCCCTACCGCCCATGGACATCTGTAAGCAACTTTACATATAATATGGGTTCTATCTGAACTCAATCACAGATGCGTGGCTACTCACGAAATGTATAAAAATTAACAATTACATACCATGATTCCCCCTAATGTCTAACCAAATAGTATGATCAGTAACTCCTGATTCCTTTATTATGTTGTGATAATAAACCCACTCATATTTAACTTGAGAGCTCCCTAAGTTGTCCTTAGCTTTCGCATCCGTAAGATCTCCTGTTGCCAATACAAGGGTTGGTTTAATTCTCTTCACTGTATTGTCACAAAACTGTTGAAAGTGTGTTATCCTCCCAGGATCTCGAAAGATACTAATATGAATGTCAGATATCTGCAAAAAATTGATTTCCCTTTGTAATAATCAGAAAGGAAGGCACATTACAGTAATAAACAGAATATAATACCTGTAGAAACCATATTATGTTATCAGATGAATCAGTTATCCGGCCATATTTCGCACCCAAATAATTTGTGAAGTTTTCCACCACAATTTGATTTTCAGTGTAAAAATTATGATCTGTTGCAATTAAGTTCATTATATTTGCAATAATTATTGAGGTGAACACTAACACAGTCACCAATAATAAAACACTTTTTGAAAAAATCATGGCAGATAGTGACTATTAACAATTTTCGTTAGTTAACTTTATGTACGTTTTATATTAATCTCAAGTTACAAGTTACATTGTATCACATCGAACAAATTAAATGTATCGTGATACCGATACCTTTTAAATTCCTTTTCATTCCTATTTTCTTTCCTTTGTCCATCATATGATGTCAATGTCATATGTCATGAGATGTCAAAATTGTCAATAGTCATATATCAGCTGTCCACCCATAGAGACCTTTAAACCACTGGGTAATCCTCATGGATACCCAGCCACCCGGGGCGGCAGCTGGTTATGCCGGACTCTTACCGGCTAAACCCCTACTGCGTTTTCTCCTCGCACCGTACTTTCGCAGTCATCCGCGAACCCGCCGGCCACCCATAGAGGCCTACAATAATATGATCTAAATGACAACAATATATAAGGTCGCAATTGAATTTTAATATGACCATTATTATTATATCGTTTAATTGCGAATACTTGATATGTTTAGATTTAGACAAATTACATTTGGTACAATTGTCTATTATAAATAGTCAAACTGTGACAATCTTGCCATAGAGTATTATTGTCAATGTCAAGTGTCAACTACATCAAATGCTGTAATGCCAAAAATGTCAATTTTTCGGTACATTTCGTTGTAACTGAAAAATAGATTGACTTCTTATGTATATCAATTGGTAGGAATCGTTTTGTCTACAATAAATTAATGTAAGTTAAGACACAATTTGAATGTATGCTTCGTACGGTGCGGTGTTAATTTTTTTCATACATTATAAATTACTGCATTATATACATTGATGTTTCAGTCGTGTAGCAATTCGTGAAGACCTTCCGAAATCCTAAAATAGACCGGACGGAATATGATTTAACAAAATTGTGATAATAAAAACCTCGTGTAAAACGACTTAGCATTTTGAAGATACTCATTTCAAAATGAACGAAATACCGGAGAGCAGTAATAGTAATGGAGTGGCTGAAATTGAGGGTCTAGATACATTAGATTATTTGCGCGGCGTGAAGTCCTCAACATGCTTGCTGTTGACTCCGAGTCCAACGCCGATCGACTTTAAACATCCCCTATCAGAGGAAATCAATGAAGAACCATTCTTAAGCCTGGACGATGACATCAATGATGCAAAAATGGTCACCTTGCAAAATCCTGGTAAATATATATTGATCTAAATACTAATCAATGTGTGTAAGTTTTCATTATAATGTGCTTGTTTTGTTGAAAAAGTCAAAATAGTGGAGAATCAAGCAATACTGACTTGGGTAGGTAATACTGCCATATCTATTCATGTTGTAAAACAGTACTGACATACTACTACTTCGGTCTTATGCAAAAAAAAAGTTTGTTTATTACTATTTGATTGATGAATATATTGTCAACTGATTAATTAATGAGCTGATGCATGCATGCCACCCATTGTAAACTTTAAACATTGTTTATTTTTACAGATGCATGTGCTGGTGACTCAAGCTCATCAGCAGATTCCAATTCAGTTGTCCAGGATCCAGTCAGTGCACAACTTATTAACAATATTAGCATGTTGGACTATCAAACTCTCAGCAAGAATGGGGATATTATTTTGGGACAGGTATGTTTGAAAATAAAATGATATTTTTATTTTAAATATGTGGGGCTCGAAAAATTAACAATTATTTTGATGTAATTAGTAATGTTCACAATCTTAATATTTTCAGCCCGAAGGCTACAAACTCAATGGTAGCCTCAACATTAACAACCGGAAGCTACCAAGTTTTGTCAATTGGAATTGGGGTGTCATTAGAAAAGTTCTTCTTTGGTTTGTCCTATCAGGCCTTGTTGCATGCTTAGCAGCAATCATTACGATGGTTGTTAAAATGCCAAAAACATGTAATCCTGATCTTCCATGGTACCAGGGAAAAGTGTTCTATGAAGTATTTCCCGCTAGCTTTAAAGACTCCAACAATGATGGTATTGGAGACATAAAGGGTCTTATCAAAAAACTTGACTACATCAAAGATTTAGGTGCTGGATCTGTCCATCTTAACTACATATTTGAAGCTCATGAGTATCCTGAACACTATTATAATACTACCTCACTTCTTCATATAGACAGAACTTTAGGTGTATTATCAGATTTTCAAGATTTGGTCACTGCTGTACATGAAAGAGACTTGCGCATCATCCTGGACATCCCTGTTTTGACTATGGCAGTTCCTATGTCACCTTTAAAACCAAATCATACTATGTTGTTTACCAATAACACTAAAGTAAAGTATATTGATGCAACAACTATAGCCATATCATACTGGGCGAATACTCAAAAAGTTGATGGTTTTTACTTGAAAAATTTAGAAAGATATGCAGACAATTTGAATTTAGGAAAGTCTTTGCAAATATGGAAGCAAATAATCGGGAGTGATAAAATATTAATGGCAAGTGAAGAAGCATTGGAAAAGGTTACGAAAAGTAAAAGTAATGCCCATGAAATATTTCTGAACCGAATTGATCTCATTGATGTTCACCTAGATCTAAATAGTGGAATTACAGGTTTGAAAAATAAAATAGAAAAACTTGTAGCTGGAGTACTTTGGAAAAAACCACACTATCCTTGGATACATTGGAATCTGGGTAATGTTAACAGTGAGAGAATATCTACTAAACAAACAAATAACACACTAGCCCTCACTGCTTTAGAATTCATCTTACCTGGTACAGTTAGCATATTCTATGGAGATGAAATAGGTCTCGGTGGTTTGTCTCAACAGGATATTGAGGGTGATTACCATGAACATGAACATGTGCATAATTTGGTTCCAATGACATTCTCGAGCCAAGGAAAAACCAATAGCGGTGAAAGCAATATAGGCATATTGCCTTGGAATTCTAAATCAGTCTTGGAACCTAGATACCACTACTTAAGTATCATAAAGAATTTTATTAATCTTCGACTGAATACACCTACAATCTACTTAAGAGCTATATATAAAGAAGGCAATGTACTTAAAAATATGAAAATTCGTAAAACAGAAGAAAATCTCGTGGTTATAGAAAGGTGGTATCCACGAAGAAATTCTTGTGTCTTTGTTGGAAACTTAGGAAATGCAGCTATAATAACTGATTTGTCTACAATGTTCTATCGTGGCACAGTAGTGGCTGCTACAAATACATCTCTAGTCGGACAAGTATTATATTTAGATTCAGTAACTTTTTCTCCTCATTCTGGTATGATTTTAAAGTTAGAGAAATAGAAACTATACTTTGAATCTCTTTGTAATCTTCCTATATGTAGTTTTTTATTCTCTGTTCCTATATGTAATGTTTTAAGTTTGTTATAAACTTTAATACAACTTTATAATAATAGTAATTTTCATATTTCTAATCATGTTAAGAATCTCTATGTTAAAAGTAATTGTAAATTATGTATATATACATTTGTTTTTTCTTATAAAAGTGGCACATGATGAGGCTTGGCTAGTATTATATAGTTCATTGTAGATTTTTTTCATAAATTGTAACTGTGATTTTCCAAAGATGTAAAGGTGAACCAATGATTGTTACCCTATTAAAGGTAGAAAATAAATACGCAAAATCATATTTACGTAAGAAATTTTACTATACATTTGTACACATTAAACATATGCTGTACCTACTCCTAAGCGTTATGTACACGATTGTAGTAATAAATAGTTACGGAAATTATTACATTTTCATCATTTACTATGACTTAGTAATGACTTACTTTAAAATATTACATTTTAGACCTTGTAACACATTCAGAGTAATATTTAAACAGTGAGTATTTTAGTCACATAATACAAAATTACAACAATAATTCACTATTACATAGAGAATTTTAATTTAAAAATATTTTAAGGATATACAATGATGCGTGTGCATTTTAAGCTGCAAGTACATTTATTGTAATGCAATATTTGAACATAAAATCTATGTTTGTTTTAACATGTACTCTTCAACTCATATTACTAGAGCAATATCTATACAAGTAAAATAAATGTCTGTCTGTATTAAAAATAACCATTATCTAAGCTCTTATGCTTGGTACAATATAAAAGAAAATTAATAAAAAGATAAACACCCGTTTTTACTGTAGCCTAGGGAAAACCTATACAAGCCTAGATCGGTAGTAATGAGTACTATAGGACTTCCACTTCTTGTCCCTGTAATTCTAGAGAAAGCAGTTAATAAATTTAGAAATTTAATATATGTTAATTATTCAAAATTTTCTATCATTTCAACACATTGAATAAATCGAAATACTCTTGTTTTATTTATTACTTATTTCATTTTGTTGTAATATAATACGAAAATATTTTCCTCATTCAATAAAGACAGACACTTTAGTTATTGTGATTTAATTAATACTTTTCTATGGAATGTAAATAATCTATCATTAAATAAAGTACCTAAATATTTAAGACAGGTATTTTACTAAATGAGAAATAATGTTATGATATAAAATTTCCATATTGTGTGGTCGCAATATGTTACATAAATATTGGAATGGTACTGTTTTAGTGTAATAACATTAAAATAAATTTAAGAATATGTAAAATAAATATATACGTAGTCAATAGATCTAGTAATTCGAAGTTCGTTGTGATTTGTCGTAATACGTGACGTATCAGTTGAAAATACCAACAGTTATGTAGTAGTTCTTATTTTATATAATAGTAACTAAATTATACAGTATAATTGGTTTAACTGTATTAGGTATGTCCGAAATGTTTATTGAAATCAAAAGGCGATCTATGAGAGAATTATTGGCGCTATAACATTACTTTACGAACATTACCATACAATAATAACGTTTAAATTTTATTAATTAATAACATTTTTATTTACTTGTGTGGGTAGGTAGGTACATATTGACCCATATTCTTTCTTTTTTAGGCAGCAGACTTTAGTTACACCCATGGTCATAATAAAAACGTATAACGATTTACGCGTGCGTCTCCATGTCGCATATACTTACGACATATTTTTTGTCAACGTACCTACTACTTATATATTAAAAAGTAGTCATTTTACTGCCCGTCAAGTTATACTAAACCTTATCTAACTTTCCATAATTTCACCCTGTGTGTACAGTTAGATTAAAAAAATACGATTATTTTATTTTTAAATAACTGACGTACATTTTAGTTTTATTTATTTGTGTAGATCTAAACTACTACTTTCACACTAACTCAAAAAGGCGGAATACATCTTCAAATAATTAATGTGATGTCTTTGTTGTTTAAATAAAATAAATATTTTTAATTGTTTAAGTGGTAGCATTAATATATAATTTAAAACACTATAGACTTATCTTTAAAAAGTTGTATAAGTTACGGTAACAGTAATTACCAGTTTCTTAGAATTTCGAATTACTAGAAATTATTATAATAAAAAATATCAGTCTTATGTCTAAACTGTAATCAAGTGAAAGTAAATAGCACTGGAAGGATTCACAACAAGTCAATAAGTGGTGATACAACTGTCAAGAGCTAGGTTGACTCTTTTTTGTTTTAATAATACTCGGATGCATTACGTAAGTATTGGACATAGCTCTAGGAGTATGAGTTTCAGAATTAGGCAATGCTGGTAGCTTATCAGTTGGGTTTCGTATTAATATCTTTTTTTGAGAATTTGTAACTGTCTTTTTTACACACAATTCTGTTTTACTCTTAACATCTACATTATCGGTGGTGTTTGGAATAGACTTGGCACACTTAAGTTCACTTTCACAGTCACTACCTGTCGGCTTATTCAACTTTGGAGCACCAAAAACTTTAGTTTGTTTTATCAATGAACGATCGTTGCACAATGCTGCTATTAGTGGCAAGTCCAGGTTCTTGCTTTTTTCTCTGAGAGTTTTTATATCTAAATCACAATTGGTGTCTTTTGTTCTGCTAACACTTCCTTCGTTAAGGGCGGTAGTTGTGTTTAATGCATTGAATTCCCTCAGATAAGTGGGAATCTTCTTTTTGTGTTCATAAGGCGGAGGGGGCGGTGGCGGCATTCGTCGAGTTTTAATAGGCGGTGGATCCTTAGCATTCAGCATATTTTCATATGATTTCGTACGTGCGAAACTGGGGATTTCTGGGGTACGAGTAGGAATCGGGGGTCTTTCAAGATTTATAGAATGGTTGCTTAGCGATGTTCGGCTTGTCATTGAATACCAACTCGTTCGTGCACCGGGAATTTGGACATAGGAGTCCGAGAGATTCTGTATAGATCCATATGTTGACGAAGCTGACAAAGATGTAGAGAGATAAGGTGTACTTCTGTATTGTAAGCTACTTTTATGCAGGTTTGATACACGTGTTTCTGTCAACTTGTGATCGAGATAATTTTGTTGTGATACAGAAGGGTCTTGTAAGGGATAATACACATAGTCAACGTCACTGTACAATTGTTGATGAAAGTTAGGATTATGTGGTGGTGGCGGTGGTGGCAATCGTGTTATAGGCGGTGGAGGTGGAAGACGTGATCGACGCGGTGGCGGTGGGGGTGGGGGCAATTTCATCATAGCAACAAGGACGTTGGCATCTATATGAGGTGGAATTTCCCTAGATGGAGAATTATTACTAATTCCTTGAGCCAATTTTGATCTTTCTGCTCTACGACTAGACGCTTGATGACGTTTTGACTTTTGGAATCTATGTTCTAATACCATTGGACTAGCGAAAGTTCTTTCACCGGAAACATTGACCTCTCCGGCCTCAGCTTTAAGGATTGTAATCATTGGTCTAGATGTTACCACTCTCGCTGAAACTTCTTCTTTCTCTGTTGGTTTTAATAATGATGTACCCGGGTACGCTGGTGGTGGTTTTGCTTGTGTAGACGAGTTTGTTGTTAAGGTTTTATGATTAAATTCATATGGAGGTGGGGGTTTATCGGGAAAATTTGGCAATGGTGCATTATTACCATCCATTTCTAATATGTTTGGAAGAGATAAATTGAGACTCTTTCGGCTATCAATTCTAGTAGGGGGTGTTGGAGGACGGTCGAAGAAGGAATTGTTTAAATAATTATCGTCTGAAGGGGCAGTGTCTTCGTGACCTTGAAGGTAACTATCTCCAGAAAACGGTAGAGGTAATCGTACGTAGTCTGACACGGAATCAAATGTGTCACTAACGGATTGGTTTTTTGGATAAACACCTCTGCCTACTATTAGATCACTTAATTCACTAGCAGTGAGTAATGTGCGTTTATTATCTGTTGGGTCACTGCCATCCCCATGAAATGACGCTGCACTAACATTAGAATTGGTTCTTTCTCTAAACAAATTTTCTTTGTTTTCATGCTCTTGACTACAAAATTGCGTTGCCCCATCAACACAATCTGCACCAGGTAAAGTTGCGTGTAGTCTAAGTGCGCTGGATGCAAGATTTGCTCTTTCTGATTTATTTTTAAGAATAGAGGAAACACTATCAAAATCTGCCAGATCATTTTCTTTAAGCACTTTATAACTTCCATAATGCGACATTTTTGATCTAGCTGTTAATTCTGAACTTCCCATTGTATAAACTCCGCTAGTTTCACTTGAAGTCGCTACAGTAACTGGTTGTCCTAGCCCATCATACAGTGCTGAAGCAGTGTCTTGATGATATTCGACTTCCATTTCAGCAGTACTGATATCACTTATCATAGAATTCTGTGCTGTGTGGCTATAGCCTAATTCTAGGCTACTTGCATTTGATGTCCTGCTAAGGGCACTCAGCCCAGCTCTTGCCATTATAACTGTACTACACGAAGATGAGCATTGAGATCCAGTACACTTCACTTTATTACTTGAAATCAGGCTATCCGATAATGTCTCTGATACACTTTGATCTGGTAATGAGACAGTTTCTTCGGATTGGCTCATAGAACTCTGTCCAGCTTCTGACGGATTATCTTGTTTTAGTGCATTGTCAATAACATCGTCTTTGTTCTTTTTCGTTCGCAATTTAGGCTTTTGTATTTGTAATGAAGAAGTTTTTCTCAACGATTGACTTTCTTGAGAAATATGTCTGATTAAGTAGGTATTTGAGCAATCTAGTAAATGAGCAAAAGCCAAACTTTCAGTAGAAGGAGCTGGTGGAGAATCTATCATAATTTCCAATTCGTCTTCTGAATGAACTCTGTCGCTTACTATTCCTGATGTGGTATTAGAACTTGTGGACGATATTACTGAAATTCTTTGTTCGTTTTTATTCGAACATTGATGAAAGGATGATGACTTAGCATAACCGAAGCAGGATTTGCGTTCATCTTCTTCCCTTCTTAATATCTCATTTAATTGTGGAGAAATTTTCATTGAAAATTGATGCGTCTCTTTGCATAAAGCAAAAAGATATTTACATTTCTCTTCACTTGATGAATATAACGTTATCTTACCTTCTTCAGTTCTTATTTCAAACTTCTTTCGATCGAAGCTTAATTTTCCGATTGAACTCCAGATAAAATTAGAGGCTGATCCGTTATCAGGTAATATTTTTATACCTTTCGCAGTAACAAGCAGCCACACAGTTCCAGGTTCTAATTCTGTTTTAGACTGTTTCAGGCGATATCTATGCGAATTTATTGTATCGGGAAGTAGACAAACTTCACGTATGAATCTGATTTCCGCATCAACCTTTGATAGACCGCGATGTTCGCGATGGCAGGCCCGTATTGCTTTCCCCACCCAATCGCCTGTTAAAGATGACGGTGCATAGTCTTCTATTCTAAAGTAATTCTGATCTCCGTACGCTTCCTCGTCTCCATATTCTGCTTGTAACGCTAATCCAATGAGCAATAATAGAATTTCGGCGGGAAGTGCATCTCTGGTACGCACATTATGTAACAGTTGTAAAAAATATAAATGGCGACCAATTTCATCGTGCAGTAGGAGGGGACTCTCCACGTGAAATTGTACGACTAGGTGTAATTCAAGCAGCGGCCTCCCGTTTGCGTCTAAGCCCTGGAAAAAATAAGTTCATGTTATATGAAAATCCATTTGTTTTTCGTTTCCTTCTCTTTATCAACGATAATTCTATAATTGGTAAATATTTGGGGGATTTACATACATGTGTGTGGGACGATCTCCAACTCTTTGGCGCGTATTTGGAAAGTTTGCTTTCTAAATCCACGAATAAATATTCTCCATCTGTAACAATAAAAGATTATTAAAATCTTAGCAATAGGTGACGCCTATACTGAATGGAATTTTAATTATTTCAATCAGACACAAAAATAATTCTCACTCACTTTGCATGATAGCTAGTCCGAAGAGCTCCGTATTGGACATGCCTTGTAGCTGGGCGTGGGCGTTGGCGAGGGATTTGAGCTCCTTGACCCTTGCCTTGGCTTCGACAACAAAGTGGAGCGGTTGGGGTTGGCCGGGCATCCGCAGGGACAGTAGGCGCGCGCCCGCGCCGAGCGCGCGCGTGTCTCCGCCCAGCGGCCCGCGAACCGAACACAGAGCACGCATGTCGCATCTCGAAATATCTGTTACTCGCCCTGTAACGAACAATAAGTTTCATAGTGGTTGGTTGGTGCATATTATAATTACATTAGGTGATTAAGTAGTGGATGACACACAGATTTGGAAATAAAACAAGGAATTTATGCAGAAGGGTGTTTAGTCAGACATTTTAGTAGTCTTAAATGTCTACAAAAAAATGACATTTCTTAATAAAATCTATTAAAATACATTAATGACCAGTGAACACGCCTCACTCACACACGGTGTGTATGAACACACCACACTAAAATAGTTCGCTAGGACTATCATCACACGCACCCTGTAGTTCCGGGACCAGAATAGGGCTACGGCATCCCCTGCCTGTCGTAAGAGGCGACTAAAAGGGGCTTCCGGGGTTACGAGCGGCTAGAGTGGGAGCTCGAACCGTTCAGTCAGGTGATCCCGGGAAGGACGGCGGTACGTGTGGTCGCATACCGTCGTAAAGACTAGACGGAGCGGTGGGCCCAGCCGCCCATCTGGGAGGAGCCCGATGGGGCAACGCGCTCAGAGGATTCTGGTTGAAGTCGTTTCGAGATCCCGGAGTCCTCCTTTTTAGCGCCGAGAACGGTCACCGGGGGGGTTTTAGTGCGGTAAAAATCCCACATAACCCTGCGTCGCTCCCACGGCGTCGGGTACCTTTTGAAGGTTTCCCCCTCGACAACAAAAAAAAAAAAAAACAAAAAAGGACTATCATCACACAAGGGACTTTAGTAGGTTTTAGGGTTCCGTACCCAATGGTTACAAACAGAACCCTATTACTAAGCCTCCTCCGGCCGACCGTCTGTCTGAGATTTAAAATTTCCACAGATTATTATTTATTAGTATTATGGAACCCTTTATACGCGAGTCCGAGTCGCACTTGGCCGATTTTATTTTAATACTCAATACTTTATTGCATACATACATAGTGAATATAACAATTTAGTAGTTAATATTATTTTAAAGTCGCCCATATGAAACCTGTTAGGGTATAGAAATTTAGTAAGAACAAACAGATCTATTTTATATATAGTTTATTAATTTTATTTTTCGATGTAACCTTTCTGCCCTTGTAGTTTATTAATATTATTTCATGTTATTTGATCTCCTTAGATCATAAATTATCATGGGCTTGAATATATCCTTCGTTTTACTTAGCATTCTGTACATACATGTCTACTGTCTATAATTTTTCAAATTACATTCGGTCAGATATCTTAACTAATACGGAATTATACACTGAATTTGAAGGTGGTAAGAACCAGTGTAGTTCGAAGGGGAATTACTAGCATGAAGCATTTCGACGGAAAGATGTGGTTGCCGGCACACTTTTATATGAGGCGACCATCATAGTCCTCGGGAGTAGCAACGAATCTGTGATTGACTTCAGATGGAACCACTGTTCTGTATGAAGTTGATTACAGATGTCCATGGGCGGCAGTGACCACTTCCATCAGGTGCTCGTTTGCTACTTCAGTCAGATAAAAAACAAAAAAAAAATCTGTATGTATATTTAATATTATTATTATGCATTATAATATACTCGTTGATTATCCGTTACTGAATGAACGAATTAGGTAATATATGAAAAATTCCTTAACTTTTAAGGTATTACGTAAATAAAACGTAACTCTTATCGTATCACTCGTAATTGTGAAGTCTGTCCAGTGACTTTTTACTCCGAATCTAATAGAAAAATTAATTTTAAATTTGGTACACATAAATTTCTATGACTTGAACACAAAAATGTAACGTAAAAAAATTAAATATAAGGGTGGTTTTGAAGGAAGAATTAGTTATTTCGATTTCAGACTACTGTGTGATATATAAAATTATGTCTTGTGAAAGCCCCAAATACTTTTTTTATAATTGATTATCTTTTTCGTACTTTATCTCCGAAGTTATGGTCTTTATGTTTTGAAAAAAAAACGCCACGTGACGTTAGCGAGTCCATAGGATACCTATTAACAAACGACGAGCTACATACAATAAAGGTAAAGTAGTTGTCATTGTTGTTTTGCTGTACGCTTAAACTAATAATTATTATCGTGAAATACGTTAGGTACATGCCAAGCTACGACTAAGATGTATATAAGGTACAGGTGATATTTCTAAGTTCCCTCAAAATTAAGAACTGTCTTTTTGTTCAACGAACGGAAACATTTGTGTGCGAGCCCAACTCGCACTTTACCTAAGTTTTTATCCACTAATGCGTGCACATCTCCGCCGACTCAACATGTATGTACCTCGGGCTCGTCCCTTATTTATCAACTTTGAATCGTCTCTGCACGCTATGATACAATAGAAATTGTCGTGCCTGAGTGCACACTTTATTTTTTTTTACTGACGGAACCAAAGGAGGAGTAAGTGTCTAACTACCAGTTCATTAAAAAAATCTAAATAGGAAGCCCTTCTCAAAATCTAAAAAGCTTCCTGCCATTCCTTTATCGGTAAAACTTTTTCTAACACCTGAACTTACCAATGAACTACTGGTGGCATTATAATTGTATTGTTTGAAATTTATACACCATTTATAAAATAATCCAGAATGATTAATTCACATTTCTTATTACAATTCATCCTTGTTATTTTACGTGGGGCGGGTGTTGAACGACTAGGCGTTGACTATAATGTTAAAACATAGAAGTTGATTGTGTGACAACCGATGCACAGCAACATGAATGTTATGCATATTACGGGTTTACAAGGAAACAGTTAACGTACGTGAGCATTACTCGTGCAAATACGTGGTACCTACCTATTACCTACATAATTTTGTTTTCTAAAACTACAAAGTTTAAAACGTTTAAATGTGGTAGCAATCTTTAAGAAATTCATTTTTTAAAAGAACAACACAAACTAAGAGGGTGCCTGTGCCTACTAAACCTAAATAAGTAGACGTACCGGCCAGTATAAAATATTTCTTGGAATGTAACACCACGAGATCGCTTCAAAAAACTAGACGCGAATAAATTTCATCGCATCCGGTACCTCTCCGGCTCTTCAGCTCTTGATAGCCATAAGAACATGTTTTTTGTTTTAGTAAATGTGCGATAGTTTGTAATGGCGGTCAGGCGTAGCGGGGCGGGGGCAGACCGGTCGGCCGAGGCGCGCGGCATGCGGCGGGTGGGGCGCGGACGGGCGCTACGTAAGCGCGGTAGCAGCGGACGGCGACGCGAGGAATGCGGACGACCTTCAGATGCCGGGCGCCCCTCCCCCTACGCCAGCCGCATCTTGCGTCCTCGCATACCTACGGCCGTCGTTGCCTCCAATTTTCGACATCTTGCCACCACTTTTGACACCCGCTCATTATTACGATGATAATGGCCCAAAAATCTCACAGATACGAAGTCACGTCTGAACTGAAGCCTCAAGGACGTCAAGTAATCTAAGTTATCACAGTTCCAATTATTAGGGTAACAGATTCTATATTTTCTAGACGCAGGCGGCAAAAACAAAGATTTTGAATAATAGGCATGTTAATAAAAAACTGGTCAAGTTTTTACATTATCGACGGCATGTTGCAATGTCTAAGGCTTCTCCCAACATCTGTAATATCATAACTTAATTTCAATATTTGGTTTATGCGTATACTACAACATGTACCTATAGTGTATTTACATTAGCTACATTAAGTACTAAAAAATTTGGATATTTGTTATAAAAACATTTTTTAAATTTATTCGGCCAAGTGTAGGGTATGACCGCTATCGCCTATATTTCCAACATCAGGCAAAAAGTTCAAAAACCCCAGAAGAATGAAATCGAGACGTTTTTGGATTTTTTTTTTTTTGGATTTGGAAGATTCGTACTCTCTTAATAATTCATATAATTGGTACTAAAATCCTATGTAAAAAAAACAACGCAAATGAATTTCACGTCTCATTTTTTTTTTTAAATTCCTTAACGGCAGGGGCAAACTTAATAGTCCAATAGGCACACATGTTTGAGAAATTTAGAATACTTTAACGTATTTAAGACCGCGTTTTAGTGAAAAAAAAAACAGGTCGATCAGTCAATCAAATATTTTAAATATACAACCTAGATTAATCCATATGCGATTTTAATTCTTAATATGTCGCACGTGCATCGTGCATTTTAATGTTTATGAGTGAGACGTCTACCTATGTCATTACTCTACCCACCTAAACCATGGTTCAATATTTAATTATAACAACTGCAATGAAATATATATTCCGGTTTTTTATATAAGATGACTGGTTGACCCGGCAAACTTCGTTCCGCCTATGAGTCAAAAATCTGAAATTATCAGTGTTCCTTCACTATATCATGCATGTATTACCCATAAAAACCTTCCATTTGAATCTCTCTATCCATTAATAAAACGCATTAAAAGCATACATAGCATAAACAAAACAGAAAGCGGGAAGCGACTTTGTTTTATACTATGTAGTGAAGTAGCAAACGAGCATGCAGTCCAACTGATGGTAAGTGGAAACTGCCGCTCATGGACATCTGTGAACAACTTCCTATGGGACAAAGGTTCTAGCTCAAGTCAATCACAGACGCGTTGCTACTCCCGAAGACTAAGATGGTCACCTCACTCGCCACAGCAAGCCGGCTAAGTTAGCTGAAGCCTACCGCGGTAAATAAGCATCTACATTTTTATACTACGTCCTCAAAAACAACTCAAAACGTAAATAAATAAAAAATAGTATAGCTTTTCAACTTGATACAGATATCTTCTACAATTTGCGTAATCGCGTTTAGTTGTATTGAAAATAATTGGAAAAAATAATCTGGAACGTAATTTCTGGATACCCTAGTTCAGTTGGTCCCTAGTTCAATCGTACTAATTACGAGAAAAAGTTGCCATAAAGTGTAATATTAAGGATAAAGTTACATTTTTATTGCAAAAAATATTTATATCACCTATTTAGATATATCGCTTGTTGGATTAAATAGTTACATAACTCGACGCCCACGTGCAACAATCCAGTAAGTAATCACAAAACGCAAACTTTACAGGAAAAATGTTTTTCTGTTTTTGTTTATATTCTCAACAAGCACAAACATTAGGATATTGATACTAATATGAAATGAAAGCTAATTTTTTGTGCAATCAGTTAAATTTATAATATATACTTACAGAAATATGTAATACATAAAAATACATGTTACTTAAAATGAACTTATAACATTTTAACAGAAAGTATGGGTTACTTTCTCGACTTCTTAAAACTTTTTCAATAATATTAAGTTACGGGATTATTGCGGTGAAATTGTCAAATTTGGTAACACAGTAAGATTTATTTACTGGGTTATTCAATGAACATAAAAAGTTTTCAATTCTAAACTTTTTGTTTGATAAAACTACAAAATCATAATATTTGTATTATGCGGTAATTCGTGGAAAACAACGATGCATTTTTTATACAAACCTGTTGAACCTAAGACAGAGAGAAAGATTTTAAAGTCTTTGTTACGTATCATGCACAAACTGTAATTACATATTTTATTCTGGATTATCAAAAATGTTGAGGATTTTTACTTGTTGTTGATAACTTTTAGGCATTTAAAAATATCCATATTGAGCATCATCTTGTTTACTA
Organism: Spicauda simplicius; assembly: GCA_949699795.1. NCBI lineage: Eukaryota > Metazoa > Arthropoda > Insecta > Lepidoptera > Hesperiidae > Spicauda > Spicauda simplicius. The sequence continues at coordinate 13,225,983 of OX453066.1, read as the reverse complement.
TGTTATTTCTAGGCGTTAATTAAAAAAAATGTAATTAAGCATTAAATATCGAAATAAATATGATCAGATCCTTTTGGCAAGTGTAAGTAATAATAATAATAATAATAATAATAATCTTTATTTGCAAGAACACAGTAATTACATTGATATTATATAAATTGTATAGCTCAGTGTGTCCTACCTATTGAAGGCATGCAAAATATAAAATTCGTTATTGACAATTTCTATTTTTAAATTTTTTCTATTAAATTTACAATCATGCATTTTATTTATTATTACTGTCACATTTTCTTTCAATGTTACATTCGACTAAAAGCTAATTATGTATTACATAAATCATTGAATAATATATTACAATATAATTTTTCGTCAAGTACTACATTAACGTCACAATTTAAAATGTCAAATAATCCTGCAAGCTATAAAAGTTACATTCCAGAAGCCAGTCTTTCAGTTTCCGCCTAAAGGAATAATACGGTAAATCTTTGAGAAACGTCGGTAATTTATTATATATTTTTATTGTGGAGTAAGTAGGTAATAAATACTAAGTCACCGACGTCTGGAAGTTTTAAGCGATTCTATACCACCAACGACATTACAACTCTGTTAATAAAATCGTGGATTTTAGGTTTTCTGTGGTTCTATGTCTAGTAACTTTATCAATAATTTAAAAATCGATAAATTGATATACCCATATCGCTTAAAAGGAAAGTACTTTGAAACGTATTTGAATAACAGACTTCAAAATCTCGTAAAAGGTGGATGAAAAAAACTAAAATTAGCTAAATGGCGGGAAAAACTTACATCTGAAAGACACAATACCATAGATAGTATAAATTTAGAGCGGGAACATTTAAAACAAAGTAAATGTTGAAAGTATACACATTACAGAATACTTAATTACTAAACTACTAATTTTAATCGTATTTAATTACTAAATGAACCCTACCTGTCATATAAATAAAACCATACCAGTAATTCACTCATATTTATGTAAATTTTGTACAATATAAACGTGCGAAAAAAATATTTTTACTTAAAATATTTCAAACTGTTTCATATTCATATTCATTTCAGCTGTTTATAATTCACAAATAAGATACCGATATTGGTCTTTTCTTTCTCGCGGATACAGATGCGGATATCCGGCACATCATATTATCGAATATTAATTATATCGGCCTAAAACTACTGGCCGCCAAACCGTCGACGTCATACATTTAGTAAAATAATTTCTGTCCTTTGCGAGGTCCGTTAAAAACTAAATCTACTCGCTTGTCACTTATGTTCCTTATTTGACTATTTAAAATAAAGAATCATTTTTTTCATTTATTTATCATATTGATCACTTTGCAATTAAACCGAAAAGAAAGAAACTAATTATAAGATTTTTTGCAATTTAATCCAATGCTTCTTTTAATCGTATTTTTCGGATATATAAGACAAAATAATTATATATTACTATACTTACTTTCAGAATAGTTTTATAGAAAATTATTAAATATCAAAATTCCCTAGGTATATACTTACATAAAAGATCGTCAAAGGGGTTATCATCGGTTATAGAAAACATTTATCCAAAATTAAAGGTATGTACTTATGTATTTTTAAAACGTTTTTATTAGCTTTGATTGAATATACGTATCTATCTGGCCATCTTTTGCATAACTTTGAGCATTCTTTGAGCGCGATTATGACCAACTTTGAGTAATCAGAACCGATAACAATGCAATAATATGAAAAAAATCATCCCTTTTTTAACAATAAATCTAGAAAACATGGTTTTCAAACATATGGAACTGAAAAGTAAAAAATAATTCTTAAAGAAGGTAAGCTAAAAACAAAAATGGTCATTACTTGAGCTTGGGTTTTTCTTTCCTATCATCAAACGAAAAAATATGCCCAAAATGGCGAAAGGGATATAGATATCAGCATTTTGTCTGTAAGCCCCAAGGTAAATATCAAAAATTTTGTTAATTTCAAATATTATTTTGAATCATACTAACACCACATGTTGATATTTATTTTATTCACACATCATGTCAAGCATTGAATACCGTACGACTTATCATTATTTGCGATTAGAAGAAAATAGGTACCTAATTGTGTTTTATAGATGATTCTATTTTCAAAGGTATCTCTTAGACATTCGTTTAAAAGATATTACAAGTAGGTATAACATATTGCGTAAGCAATAGAAGGATATTTCCGCGAAAAACTGGATCATTTCATACTAGGCATAGTTTAACTTTGTAAATGGTTCGTTTGGTTTTTTAATATGTATAGGTTAGAAATATTTTAGAGCAAAATATTAACCTCATGTTGATCCACTGTTAGTACTCGTATATGCCGCACGCGCTGTCGTATACGAAGAAATGCAATGAAAATTGTTATGTGATTTTTACAAAACACAGGAGCAAAATGGGAAAAGGGTCGATGTGAATGAAACGGTGAAGAAAGTTTTTTTTTGCGTAATCGTCATCAACCTTTTAATGTTATAGATGTTTTAATGATAGACAAGGAGTTTAGACCTTACTCGACTACGTACGTGGGCCAAATGTGCGTTATTAGACACCAGGCATTTATGATAATCTTTTTTAAAACATTCTAAGGTGGGTTTCTTTATGATATTATTTTTATTTCAAAATAAGCATTACTTTTAATGCCAAAAACTTAGACAAGTTAAAGACAGGAAAGCGCCTGTGACTAGAATTTAAGACCTACAGATTCAAAGGTAGTTTGCATATGTTATTTTAATTTTGAAATTTCGACTTATTTATAAGCATAATTTTAGAAGCCATGTAAGCTATAGTTTTAACTCCGCCTCCCCATACAGAAACTCTCAAATCACTAGATTATCCACAGATTACGTATTTTTTAGCGGGAACTGCTAGTAGTAAATTTTTAAAGTGAGACCTTCTGCAAATTGCATTATTCTTCATTTGTTCTTCGTGTATTTAAAGAAAGGCTGTATTCTTTCAGTTATGTGGCGCGAGATGAACTCCCACTCGAAAATGTATGATTTTTATTGCTTGTTGAGTAGGTATGCAATTTAGTATACAAAATTTGTCGCGTGTTTTAACTTTTAATACATAATACTAAACATTGAATTATTAAGAACGTTTGTTTTATAAAGAGTACCCAATTTGTTACTTTTAATTTATAGTAGGTAATAACGCTAAACAAGTTCTAGAAATTTTGAAAAACGTTACACGGTCGCGGTATAACCTCTATACTTAATAACTTGAACCATCAAATTACACACAATTACCGACGCATTCAGTTGACAACATCCTACCTTTTAAAATAGAAGTATGATGTAAATACTCTAAACTTTACACACCGTTTGTCATTCTTCACATTTATTTACTCACATGTGGTATTAAGGGAATGCGGTCGAGTCTATTTACGTAGTAATGATTCATTTACTTTATCAATCATTGACTGATGGATTATACCTACCTAACTTGCTTTAATTGCTAATATAATAGGTACTAAATATTTCTATAGCATTAAAATATTAGCCTTATATTAGGAATTTCCAGTGACTGCGTCATTGAACCATTTAACGGAATTGAGCTATGATATTTTAAAAACGAGATATACAAACAGGTTAATTGCTGAGCTATGACGTCAAATTCATGCATGAGACCACGGTGATATTTTCGCATACCATTAAGTATGGCTGTTTACGCGGTTCCATTTTAAATAAAATTATCTCTAATACAGGACAGCTATTTAACCAACCCTGACCGATAAGTTAGGCAAAATAATAAATTTAGACTGTCAGTGCTTAATTATATGTCAATAATTAAGTACCGAAAGTCTAAATTTTCTTAAGTTGGATATATAGATCGTTTAATATCCTACAAATCTATATTACTTACTTAAGTATATATGTTTTTGAGTAATAAGGTAATAGTCACGAATAGAGCTAAATATCTGCATGCAGTTTGTTTATTTTGACGTGGATAGTTATCTGTCTGTAGTGTAATGAAAATGCTTATCTCCTGTTTGTTCGAGAATCGTGTAAAACCAGTATAAAACTTATTCTGCTAAAATATTTAATGATTATTATGATAATGACCATGACAATTAAACCACATTTTTTCATAAGCAATTACAATCAATGCAAGGTGAGCTCGTGTTTCGTGCTCTATACCTACTTAGACACATTATAGGGTTGTTTTTATTGACCCATGCACCATGCATTAGGTGGTGTGAGTATATTTAAGTAATAATGAAGCAAACAAAAACGGTTTATACTTAGATGCGATAGAAACTACAAAGAGTGTAGTAAATATACACCGTATATCATTCAAAAACTAATCCACGCTTACGAAATCAAACTTACAAATCCAATATTGTTTGACAGTTTGACTACGATTTCATAAGAACTAACTTGTTACCTAGGTAAACTGATAACCATAGGCTAGAATCACATATTGTATGCAAGGCTAGTTCTCTATACCTACATGAAACAAAATCAAGCGAAGTTTAGGGGGCATTAATAATAACAGGATATACCTACTTAAAGACTAAGTTATGTAATGGATTTTGTTTTAATTCGGGACATAAGCTGCATGCTGATATTTACCGCCCAATTTTAGTTGTTGGTCAGATGGAAACTATCTAGGAAGTGCTTCTTACACAGGTAAGCAATGCGTAATCCGTGCAGGGACTGGTGTGGTGGTCTAGAGGAAGGGCGTACGGGCACAGGGTCAGCGGCCGCAGCGGCGCGGTCGGCGCGAGCGCGCGGAATTCGAGGTATGTGTATGAAATGAAAGTGGCCGCATCGAGAAAGCGCGCGCATCCACAACGGCCGTCCAAGGCGCTGGTGGAGTACACTTCACTCACCATCAAAAAACAAATCCAATGTTGGAGATCGTAACGTCACTATACTCCGTAGTAAACCGCATCCATGGACACTTCACTTCACAGTCGTAGCACGCAATCACGTCAGCGAAACTTTGCAGCGTACCCGTCGGAGCGCATAATCTCTATAAGCGCGTAGGAACGACTGACTGGCTGAGTGAAGCGAAGAGGGCGCGTGGGTCGGCGAAGGCATGAAGGCACGCGCGGGGCGCGCCGCGGCTTCGCTCAGTGGAATGCGGCAAGATAGTGGCGCGCGGGTACCGGCCGAGCCGAGGCTGGCTGGAGCCTCCAAAGGTACGCGTCTTGACGGCGTCGCACGTACGGAATGCGCACACTCTAACTCCGCTCATTAAAATAAACATCCAAATAATTTCACATGTTGTTAACGTACAAATCAGTGCTAGATAATGTTGGAGATGAATTCACTATACCCAGTTACTTAAAATAAAACATTCATATTACTATTAAGTAACTTTTACAACGGAGGAATTTTGGTTTCTTAGAAACCTAGCCTATGTGTAATTTTATAAATTTATAAATAAGAGTACCTTCCCCATTCTATTAAAGGGTTCCTAAAGTTTTTATTATCCAGAGGACACCTTGAATGATATGAATAACACAACTAACCCCGTGCCTAAACCTGCGCTAATACCTAGGTAGAATTGTCTTCCAAAGTGACTGTGGTTGGAAAAGTTAAGTCTTTAAAGATAATATTAATGTGATTACCTATTTTGGATAAACTATAAACTTCGAACAACGTTGAAATTATGAGTCACTAATATACCTAGGTACCACTAATAATTACAACTTCCAACAAAAATTATTAATCAATCTAAACGTGCATAAAGACTACAGTTAGGAGTAAACTACTATTAACTAGACTATCTAGAATATTCTACAGCATTTTTCTTTGTTGCCAATTATAAACTGTCTTGTCTTAAATGTATAATAAAAATTCAAAATACTAAAAATGTTGATGGCTTTTTTAATCTTCAAACTATATACTATACATTAAGGGTTAAGTAAGTAAGTACCTATATACGTGCTTACTTACTTAACCCTTAAGTATCTGAATTAACTCATAGTAAGCATTAATTTGATATTAATATAGGTAGGTACTAGGTATATACATAAAAGCGGTATTTATGTTTCCATTATAGAAGGGACCATATTGATGAATCCGTTTCAGTTCACTTTCGTGTGAGACGAATCGTAGTCCTGCGGACTAGTAACGCATCACGGCATCAGTGATAGACTTCTATATAAAATTGCTTACAGACTTCCATGGGCGGCAGTGACAACTTACCACCAGATGGACTACAAAAACCGTCACGAATAATCTAAATCGAAAATATCTCAAGTTACTAATTCTACTAGAGTAAGATTCAAACAAACTGTTTATTAAAACAGATAATCTAGATCATGTTAAACGTGTAAGTAAATCCATTCATAAATGACGTCTTTACATGGTTACAATTTGGTACTGAATTACAAATAATGTACCTATATTTATTTATATATGACAATGGAGCAGTAATAGCCTAATGGTTGAAACTCGGTCTCTTAGTCGAGGGTCCGAAGATCAAATCTCAGGCAACCACTGATTTTTCAAAAATGATATGGGTATTAGAAATCAATTATCATAGCTTTACGGTGGAGGAAAACATCGTGAGGAAACCTACACACCTGAGAGTTCTATATAAAAAAAGTTCATAAAGATATGTGAAGTGTACCAATTCCTAGACAGCGCGGTGGACTATGGCCCAAATCTCTCATTCTGAGAGAAAACCTAGTGCTGCTGTGGACAATATCGGGTTGACGACATTGTCACAATATAGGTTCATAGGCCTGCGGCTCATCTAGATTTCGACCGATACACAATGATAAGTAAAGAATTTTTTTTGCTAAATTATACCCGTTGTAAAATGATGGTATGATCACGTATGATGAAGTTTTTTTTATTTAATTCACAGTGTAGACAATTATGTGTTGTGAGTGTTCATCTGAAGTACATACAATTCAATGGTTGCTTTGAGAAGGATGTACATATCCATATATATTAAAAAACGCATCCTAATTCATAATTGTACAAGAGACATTTGTACAACTATAATATTCCTACCTATTTACTATCTATTAATACATATAATGTTATTGCAAGTTGCAGCTTGGAGCGAAATTATAAAGAAATAAAAAAATGTAGTCGCATTAAGCTCCTCATTTTTGGAAGCCGGTTATAAACCTGAAAGTAGGTAGTTACCATAAAGATTAGTGCCATAGCGACCAATTTTGAATTGGATATCCAGCCATATACATGCAAGAAAACTATCAGATCCTGACAACTTTTTCTATTTATGTGCCAAAATAATATACATTTATTTAAAAGGAGAAATAAATGTGTAATTACATTTTTTTGTTTTTTTAAAACCACTGAAATATATTTTTAAAAGTAAAATAAATCTTATTTATCCTTACGATTCCTACATCCCTATTAATATTGTAAATGTGAATATAATAAGTTTGTTTGTTGTGTTTTAACGTCAAATGTACCTACCTACATAAACCGATTATCACGAAACAAGTGCACACATATGCATAGAGGTATTGGAAAAAACATACGATACTTTTTATTATTATTAAAAGATTTTATTTGACTACAATATTTGTGTTTAGGTCAAATCTTGCAACCCTTTTTTTATAGTGGGTAATCCTCATGGATACCCAGCCGCCCGGGGAAGCAGCTGGGTTATGCCGGACTCTTACCCACTAAACTTTCACTGTGTTTTCTCCTCGCAACGTACGTCGGGAACACGGGCATGCATTCGCAGTCATCCGCGAACCCGCCGACGCATGGCCGCTCCCGCAGCCCCTCCATATTGAGCACAGAGCTCCCCCCCAACAGCAAGGCTCGCCAGAAAACAAAACGGCGCGCCTTACCTCCAAGGCCCCCATCCGCAGGGCGACGGACCAACCCCGAGACCACCACCCAGAGGCCGTGGGCATGGACACCCGCGAAGGCCACACCCTGCAGGCATCGACCTCTCACACCCCGGGGCGGATTCGATCTTTAGTTCCACCGCAAACCACCAAACGGCCGCAGAGGACAGGGAGGACGGCAACGACACACCGCATCTCCTCTTCCTCTGCGGCCCCACCGCCAACGCAACGACGGTGCGCCCCCGTTCGGTCGCGGGAGACAGGGGTGCACGGCAGCGACACACCGAGACACCTCTCCTCCCGCGACCCCTGATGGATGCAGAGGCCAGAAAACTCTGTTCTCCGCAGCCCCTCGGACGCATCCAGTGCGGGCATACCGCCAAGCCCACTTGGAGCGTCCCCTCCCTGGGATCCCTCTTGGCTTCACCGTGGTGGTCTAAGCCATGGTTACTGAGCCCCCTCACCACGACAAGGTGGAGATCCCGTCGAGGGGGAAATCTTGCAACCCTAATTTAATCCACTTTTCAGTGTCCGATTGAGCTGAAATTTGGAATACCTACATGTTTTGTTCTGATGAAAATACAATTACATATAATCAATATTATTATTAATCCAAAATGGCGGACTTCGTATTTTTGTACAACCCACCCTATATGGGTATCAAATAAAAGGGCTTCGTTTAAGGAATACAATACACTACGAAAAAAAGAACAAATTTTCGCAAAAGCTACGAATCGGATTTTGCTAATATTTGGCAAGCACGTGGTTCATGACTTAGTAATACTACTGTTAATACTTTATCTAAAATGGCATTGGTAGCTTATAATTATTATTGATATAAAATACGTAGTATTATTTGTATTACGTGTGATATTTTTGCGATAACAATAATGTATTTTTTTTTTGGTATATTTACGTAATTACCTAAAATCAATTTAAATATTAAATAGTTTTATAAAAAAACCGTAAACATCGCGTGATAGTGCACGTGGTGTTTACGAGCGCTCGCCCCATCTCCCACCTGGCGCAAGTTGTTTGTTATCGGTTATAAAAGACGCGCAGCGGGTAGTGGAACTAGTGGAGACTTCTTACTCCGGAGCTTGAACAGAGCACAATTTATTTGGCTTTATAAAATTGTGCCATTTGTACAAGAAAGGATACGGGGCCTCTTACTGCATTGTTTTTATATGCTTCGAGGGCGCACGCATCTCAAAAAAACTGATACAGTCAATCTAACTCCATAACTCCATTGCAAAGGAAAGTACCTCAATAGGGGTCGAACGCCAGCCAGTGAGAGGTAGAGCGTTAAAGCGTGCCCTAGGCCTTGCCATTTAACATACGGTTATTAGTAAGAATGAAAAGTAGTGGTCTAGGTTAAAAATCTATTATCCCCATGACAGAAAGTGGAGACACAGCAGGGAAGTCATGCCGAATATCATAACAATATGGTTGAAATTCGGAACAGCAATCTCGCATTATTATATTACCATGAAATTTAGTCTTCTGATTAGAAATAAACATTGATATTATTTTTGGGAAACTTAGTCTACGTGGGTCTAAAATATGGATTAAAACATTTTAGGTGCATATGCTTCTTTTTGTGTAGCATCAACACTCACTGCGGTTACCAACACTCATGCCATGCGGGGTGACTAATAGTAAAATTCAATTATACTTCTTAGTATTCATAATATAATCCATGCAGACGAAAACGTGAACATTGCTTGCTTAAGTTTAAAAGGATTAACTGACTAATTACTGACATATCAACGCGCAGCTCAAACTGCTGTGACTAGAAACTAGAAATATTGCGCCATATTTCCTCTTAAGGCGTAGTTGAGCACTAAGAAAGATTTTTTGGAAATTCGGTCCATAAGGGGATAAAAAAGATATAATAACTGATGTCTGTTGACAAATAAGGGGGAAATATGTCCAGCAGTTGACATCTAAAAGTCTAATGAAGGGATTTTAATATACATAACTATATTATTTATTATCCTTTGCGCCAGCAAAGTCGCAGGTTACGTTAGAGGTACCAAATAACATAAAGGCTCTTTAAACTTTTCTGTGCTTATAGCAAGAGCGCTAGTGATCAGCCAACAATTTTACTCTTGTCTGTCGAACTGCCGCCCGGCGGTAATGTCAGAAAACGGCATCTGTCGCACTGCCGCCCGGCGGTAATAAGGAGGTGCTGTTCATTTCGAGTTTTATTTCCGTGAATGGAAATCCTATTTTGTTTATACTCTTTTAAAAACCATAGACAATGAACTTGGCTGTATGCGAGAATAGTTCTTTGCCTGAAATATACACTATGCATTTATGAATAAACGCCTCTTTTACGTCAAAAATTCGTGAGGCCATTCCGCGCTAAGTTGCTGACGTGTGAGTGTTAATATTGTGGATTATTCAATTAAAATTCATAAAAAGCATGGAAGGGTAAGTATTGATTAATTTTAATGCATAAACTAATGCTACCTAATGATTTTAGGTGAAAATTTGCCTATTGAAATTCGACACCCTCTTTTTCAACTGACTAGGATCATATTAAATATGGAATTTTAATGGTAATAAATGACTAACGTAACTATGTGCCAGTATTAATAAGTCATACATTTATCTAACTTTACTGCATTATAAAGAAAAAACTAATAATTTGTCGTAAAACATGTAAATTCTGGGTTTAAATGCATCAAGGTTACGTAACAGACGGGGTATTGACAGAATAACGGCCATTTTGAAACGACCCACGTAGGGACAGAATAGTATGGATAGGACATTTTTTCCGTTATTTTTTGATTTGTGATTTTATTTTAAAAAATCCTAATTATTGTTTGTTTTTAATTTATAAAATTCATATTATTATGAAAATTCATATTGTCTTATTAAAATTATTGTAAAATTATTAACAAAAAACTGGTTCCATAGTAATTTGAGCAACTGAATGGCAGATTTGAATTTTTTGTTTTATTTGCATGCTCAGTGTGTTTTGTTTGCTGCTTTGTAAAATAGAACTGATGGAAACCGAGGGCGTGGGCGTAGGCGTGGGCGTGGACGTGGTGGCGGTCCATCGAGTGGCGTGCGAACCCGTGGTGGGCAGGGTGCTGGTCGCGGTCGGAGCGACAGACCCTCCGCTATTGATCCGTAATAACATTTTAATGCTACTATTATTATTTTAACATAACTCTTAAATCGAATGACTTTAAGTGAGCAATTTTACATTTCAGAGTGTTTATGGGAATGCTCCAGGACCTTCCTCCGGATCGCCCCATGGAAGCTCCAATGCATCCGAGGAGGGTCCGAGTTCTGCAGCCGAGCTCCAATCCTGGGTATGAAATATATATATATATACAAATATAATATATATATACAAATATATAGGTAATTTAGATTAGATATATAGGTAACCTATATATATTTACATATATATATATATATAGGTAATTTAGTAAAGTAATTTTACTTTAATTTTGTTTTTAGATCAATATCGGTGTGGTCGTCGATCGCGACCATAGCGTCCGGGAGTACGCACGCTACGCCGCCTGGGCTCCCTACGCCGCCTGTGCACCCTACGCCGCCTGTGGAGGTCGGAGTGCCCTCGCCAGGGATGTAAGTATAATACCTTTTTAAGAATGTTTTATCTACTACAGCTGCAATGGGAGATAGTACTGTGTTTTTAACGCAACGCTGTGTTGTGTTACAGGTACGTCGAATGCGGAAGTGGGGCGTCCACTCCGCGCACGCCGCAAGGTGGCACGCCGCAACGTGGCACGCCACGGAGCGGCACGCCGCGGAGTGGGACGCCGCGCGGGAGGAAGCGGCTCGCGTAAGTATTTGAAAATAAGTTACAAAAACAAATTTATTTCATTGATAATCCCAGATAGTTTCATTTTATAAATAAATTAAAATATTTCATTTTATTTTGTATCATATTAACTCATTTTTTTCTTTATTTAGTCAACCAGTGCGAGGAAGAAACGCGTCGGCCGGCCCTACGGCGAAACGGTGCCTGTGAGTATACTCAATTTTTAAGACCTTCAGAGTAAAATAAAATATGTATAACGATATTTTATAAATAACATACATTTTTTTCTTTTTTTTTACAGAATACCTTCTTCATCCAGGGGGCTGCGGGATGAGGAAATTGAAGAGTTTTTTCATTGGGGTAAGTTTATTGTCTTTTCCAAAACATTTATTAATTAAAGTAGAGTAGTATGACTAATGTTTTGTTATTGTTGTTGACAGGCAGTGAAGAAGATAGCGACGATGATCATGACGAAGAACTGGAGCAGGAGGTGGTGGTACCTAGAACCATCCGGATGTTTCTGGAGTCGGATGAAGAACACCAGGGCGCGCCGCAGACAGATGCGAGAATATGTCTCGCATGGCCGCCCGTATCCGACTCCAGCACCGCTCCGGCTCCTCCTCCAGGTTCTTCGCATGATCATTGCTATTCTTTGCTTCCTCATCCCGTACCTTCTTCCTCTTTTTCACCTCCTTCCCTACCTTCTTCCTCTTTTTCACCTCCTTCCGTACCTTCTTCCTCTTTTTCGTTCCTTCCTCCTCCCCTACCTTCTTCCCCCATCCCATCTACTTCATCTGCTCCTCCTCCCCTACCTTCTTCCCCCATCCCATCTACTTCATCTGCTCCTCCTCCCCTACCTTCTTCGCCCATCCCATCTACTTCATCTGCTCCTCCTCCCCTACCTTCTTCCCCCATCCCATCTACTTCATCTGCTCCGCCTCCTCAACCTCTTGACCAGCGCTTCAGTTTTGAGTGGAGAGGGTTCCCTTCAGTTCAAACACCACCTGAACAAAGAAGGGAACCTTTTAACGTACAAGCTTGCGGTCCAACAACAAGGTACGTTACCCCATATGACGCATTCTGCGCCATATGGGATGACGATATTATGCTCCTTATTGCTACCGAAACCAACGCATATGCTCAACAATTGGCAGCGGGTATGCTGGATATTGCTGCTATGCAAAGTCGTAGTCGCATTACCCAGTGGATTGACACCACCGTAGATGAGCTGAGAGTGTATTTTGCTATAATCCTGGCTACCGGGGTTATAGTAAAAACACGTCTCGAGGAGTACTGGAATTCGTCTAAGGACATTTTCAGTACTCCTGGATTCACTGCGTTGATGTCAATCAACCGCTTCCTATTGTTGAGCAAGTGCCTCCATTTTCGGAGCAATAGGGGGTGTACGCCTGAGTTGTTGCCGCAAGCAGAGGCGAAGTTGTTTAAGGTGAAACCAATTTTGGATCACCTTAACAACAAATTTTCGTCTCTGTACGTCCTCTCTCAAAACCTAGCGCTGGATGAGAGCCTCACGATGTGGAAGGGGTGGTTAGGTATTAACCAATTTATTAAAAATAAGGCTGCATCAGTTGGTATAAAAACATACGAGCTGTGCGAATCCCGAACAGGCTACTTGTGGCGCTTCGAAGTCCACGCAGGCCACAACTCCTCAGAGTCACAAGTCGGTCCTGTTTCTGGGGTTGTGCCGGCTCTAGTACTTAGACTTGTAGATGGTCTTGAGCACAGGGGTCACACGATCTGGATGGATAACTATTATAACTCTCCCGCACTTGCGCGAGAGTTAAAGCTTCGAGGCTTTGACTGCGTGGGAACGCTTCGGACTAATCGTCAGTTCGTTCCAGTGGAACTAACGAATCTGACGAAAAAACGCATGTCTGTTGGGCAAGTGAGTGGCTGCACATCGGGGGATGTAGATCTCGTGGTATGGCGAGATAGAAACCGCGTGGCTTTTATCTCAACATATCATGGGATTGCAACCACGATGTGTGGCGACACGCTAAAGCCCACAGTCGTGTCCGATTATAATATATGTATGGGTGGAGTTGATCGCAAGGACCAAATGCTTGCAATATATCCCTGTGAGAGGAACCGGACACGAGTATGGTACAAAAAACTTTTTAGAAGGCTTTTAAATATTAGTGTACTGAATGCCTACATACTTTACAAGGCACACAACGACATCAGTCACAGGAACTTCCCGAAGGCTTTGATCCAAGATTTGGTATCAAAGCATGCCGGGAGTTCATCTGCCCCTCGGCACGCACTGCCATCTGCGGGCCATTTTCCAGCTCAGTACGGGCTTGTGGCTGGTGGTAACAAGCGCGAGCACATCCGTCACACCTGCAGAGTGCAAAAAACGCACAAATGTATATTGTATATCTTGCAATGTGCCTTTGTGCGTCTTTACTTGTATTGTGCCACATCACACTTCACAGTAACACTATACAAAATACTTTTTACGGACAAAGGTTATTTAGGTACTAATATTTAAGATGCGGACGTTAAGGGGTCACTGCCGCCCATGGATATAACAGAACATGCGTTTTATCTGAAGTCAATCACAAATGCGTTACTTCCATGCCGATCAGACCCTTGCGCTCCTGACCATCCAAGTCTAAGTTGTTTTCGAGACTCCTCACTAAATTCGAAAAGGCTACAGCACCATGTACCACATACACTTCGGCAGATTACACAGAAGACCAAGGAGTCTAGTCTGCCGTTATGTGTTGCTTATGAGGACTATGAGATAACCTTCGATTCTATCAAACACTGCGCGGTGCTGGAGTCCGTTCAGCGTTGCCAGATCGACTATAAGTACATCGAGATGTTTAACTGTGTCTACACAGCCGCCATCATGTCAATTTTTTTTTTTTTTTTTTTTATTTTTTTATTTTTTTTTTTTTTACCTAACCTACCCTAACCATCTCGTGGTGGAGGCGGCGGATTACATCACTCCCCTTCCTTCCTTCCATCTGTCTGTAACTCTGTAACTTAGGTGCCCAGCATAGTGCTCATCTCACATAACCAATGCAGACGGCCGTATTGGTATGCATGAGCATTCACCACCACCCTCTCCGCATGGAAGCCCATTTCCAACAATGTCTGGGCGCAAAAAAAAAATATTGTTTTTTTATGCCATTTTTAATTTGACTGACTTGTTCATTACCAGTTGGATTGCTCCATTAAATATGTTCACCTTAAAAAAATACCTTGAAAAGTGTGAAATTTTGATGTACAATAAATATATAAATATTATTCACAAAATAACTGGATACTGTGATTTGACCCAGTATAATGAATAACAATACGTTCAAGAGTTCTCAAAACAAATCTCATTTTTTTGTGTTGTAAAAGTCATATCCATACTTTTCTTACGAATTTTGGGCCAAAATGTTGATTTATTACGAAACTTTAACTGCATGGTGGCTAAAATATTTCTTAGAAACACTTCAGTATTTGTATTGTATCGATTACTTTATTCTATGTTAATATTAGAAAAACAATTGCTCACTTGAAATGTAAAGAGGTAATAACCAAAAATTAGTGTTTTTCTAGACCCTAATTTTGAGACTTCAAAAAAATAACATTTTTGTTCAACTCGTATTCAAAATATATTTAATGTAACACTGAGACTCCTTTTGTACCTTATAGCTGATATCATGAAGTTATTGTAAACAAAAGCTCTTTATACTAAATGCTATGGATCACTTTTGATAACAATAAATACGACGCCTACTTTCGTCGACCGTAAGTGGTTACGTTTTATGTGCCTGTTATTATAAACATGTGTGCTGTAAATAAAATGTATGGGAACATGTGGTGTTTGGTTTTTATTTTATTATACCTGTAGTTATGTACAAATAAAACATAAATTAAGCTTCACCAGTTGTTTTATTTCATTTTTTTTACTAAGAAATACAGAACAAATTAGGTCACCCCATATTAAATCACAAAATTTAGCTTATATGTAATGTTTAACGTAAAAGTATTCAAGTAATAAGTTAACATACTCTTTTTAGATGAAGATTTATATTGGAAACATACATAATTTCAATTAGATTATGAGAAATCGCATTTATTTTGATCAATGGCGCGCCAAAACCCCTGTCTGTAACTATGTAACTTAGGTGCCCAGCATAGTAAACTGCTGCATCGAGCTGCCGCCGGGCGGCACGGCGGCCAACTAACTACCGATCTGCGATCTCAGTGTTGCTAGCCACAACTGTTTAAGATCGCGGAGATTTTATCGTTTTAATAAATATTCAAAGCCTATTTAAATATCCAGAAAAATTATAACAAGTTCTGGATGCGCCTAAGGTAGAATTTAATAGAGCGACTTTGTGAATTCTGACAGTGAATTTTAACGTTGCGGCTTGTGAGTTTTCGAAAAAAGTAGGTAACACTGATCTAATGACATATGTCATGAGTGTCAACGGCTTTGACAATGACAGCAGATAATTGTTTAGTTAATCCTAGTTTCATTAGTAAAGTAAAGGTCTAAAGTTCGATTTTATACAATTAGTGGTTGTATTTAAATTATTATTGCTAGTTTTTTGTTGTTAAACTTTCTACCAGAATGCTCATTAGGTTAGTTTGTCATAACGTGCCGTCAGTTGATTTCAATCAGCTGCGTTATGCCTCCAGCAGGGTCAAAAATGTTAAAGATATTAATTACCAATATCTTCAAAGAAGTAAAGTGCCCACGATGCACTTTCAAAAATCCTTACCGCGATTGCCTATACCGGATTTATTAAAAACTGAAGGCAGGTACTTAAACGCGTTAAGACCTCTTTTGCCGAATGTCGAATACGAGAAAGCTCAACTAACGATGAAAGATTTTGTGGTGAACGAGGGAAAAATCCTTCAGGAAAAACTCATTGAAAAGGATAAAAACAATAAACACACTAGTTACATATGTGATTATTGGTTCGACCTTTACCTAAGGGATCGTACAGCACTTCCTATAAATTACAATCCATTGTTGGTATTCCAAAATGATGTTCGGCCGGAATATAATAACCAGTTAATAAGGGCTGCCAATTTGCTGACTAGTGCTGTAAGATTTATGTTGTCTCTAAGAGAACAAATTCTGGAACCGGAAGTATTTCATTTACAGCCTAAGAAAAGTGATACCCCACTTTTTCGAACAGTAACAGGACTTTTACCAGAAAGTCTATCTTGGTTTGTATTTTAATATTTCTTTGAATATAAATACTATTCTTGTAATGTAAAACTTTGACCTTTACACTAGATATCATAAATATTTAGTACCCATTTTAATTTTAATTTTAGATCTATCAAGTACTTGTGTTTGCAAGTAACACTTTTATATATCATTTTCGTTTGATTTTTACACCAGTACTAAAATGTAAATAGTCAATTAGTAGTGTAGTATACAAAACTTATCATTTTCTTAAAGAGTGTCTTTCATGACACCAATCTGCAATATAGACATAAATTTAAGTATTATTTGCTGTTATAAACAAGGGCAAAAGCTAAACTTGTAATTTATTTTATTAATATGTAAATTATGTAAAATTTATTAACAGTACAACTACCTGATACTGCAATATTATAATGATTAATTAACTGTGTTACAGTTTCATTCGCTACCATTGTAATATAATATTTTATTAATAATTATAATTTCAATCACCTCTCTGGACAATATTATAATTATATCCTTTATATAAACTTTATAAAATGCCTTTATGTTTTCACTATTTCCATTCATTCTTCATTTAGCAATCCCTGATGCATAAAAAAGTCATTCACATGACACTGTGAATAAAAAGCCCTTGAATAAATTTTGCATCTTAGCTAAATTAACAGCTCTTAAGATAAAGATCAAAATCAAAATATTTATTTCTTTAACAAATTTTGTTGTTTTTTGCAAATTAGTGGTTTGAAGATGCCTAGTAAACCAAACAAAATGTTTCTGTTAGATAAAGATTGTACATAAATTGCAGAGCTCTTTTTTGCATTATTTCTTCATTTGATTTTTATTTATTTGACTATTAGGTATGGAGCATACTTGTTCAAAGCTTTCCCATTAGACATGAGTCAGTTTGTTGGTCTATTCTCCGCTACTCGGATACCTCAACTGAATAAGGATAGAATATTTAGAGACCCTACAAGCAAGCATGTGCTGGTACAAAAAAGTGGCAATTTTTATGTTTTTGACGTCTTAGATGCTGATGGTAATTTATGTTTTTGTTTTTCATTCTTGCATGTTTTATGTTTTATTAAACTAATGCTCTTTTTAAATTTATGTATCAATGAACAAAATCTAATCCATTTAATTTTCACCATCAGTAACTCAATACAATTACTTATTTGAATGTTTAATACTTACAATTAAACAATCAATCTATCATATAGTTTCTAAGAAAATGCTTATGTTCTAGTCATATTGCTGGTGATGGGATTAAATTTTCATGTTATGTATCTGCTTATTTACAATTATACTGCCCTAAAGGATAAAAACAGATCAAGGTATTTCAATTTTAATCATAAGATCTGTTCTTTTTTTATTAACATTTGGTTTAAACAGGATTTGTGATTTCAGGCAATCTTCTATCACCAACTGAACTCCTAGGAAATTTGTCTCAAATCGTCAATGACAGTGCAAAAAAGGCAGAATATCCCCTGGGTGTTTTAACATGTCAAAACCGAGATGTCTGGGCGAAACAAAGAATTCACTTAGAAGAAACTGGTAATGCAGAGGCATTAAAAAAAATAGATTCTGCTATTTTCAATTTAGTCTTAGATGATGAACCAATAAACGACAATAAACATAAAATTCTATCTGAATTTCTACATGCAGATGGGACAAACAGGTACTGTACAGGTTTTTTATTTGCTTTAAATTGATTTTTTATTCATTGAGGTAACTTTTTAAAGCATTCTTTCTTTTTTTACTATTATATACTGCTGTTAAAAGAAGTCTTTATTTGTTGGGAATTAATTTTTGGGCTTATGACAGGATAATACGGGATATAATGTTTTAGATGGTTCGACAAATCATTTAGTTTAATTGTAACCAAAGATGGAGTATCTGGCATCAATTTTGAACATTCCTGGGGTGATGGAGTTGCGGTATTGCGATTCTTCCAAGACATATATAAAGAAACCACAACTAAACCCTTCATACATCCAGACAGCAAGCCTGCGAACACCAACAATACTGTTAGTAAATTAGGTAAGTCATTTCATATTCAAATAGCTAGACTAGACACATATGCTACAGCTTAATTAAAAGTTGTTCTAATTTATAGTGGGTGTACAGTAAATTAAATTATTAAAATTATCACAATTCCAAGTTACAAGTTCAAATGATTACCTCTAATTAAAAGTTTTATTGAACATTTACAATGAAATAGGAAGCAGATATTTTTTGTGAACTTATCGTGAGAACAACAATATAATATAATATTCCTATACAACTGTATACAAGAATGCAAATGATGTTTTTTCATTACTAACAGTTATGAGAATTTATTTTTGACTCATTTCAGAATTTAAATTAGATGATGAATCAAAAGAATTTGTAAATAAAGCTAAGAAGGAATATGAAGATTGGTGTAATTCCTTAAGCATAGACTACATTCTCTATGAAGAATTGACTAAGGAAGCGTGTAAAAAATTCAAAGTTAGCCCTGATTGTATAATGCAACTTGGTTTTCAGGTATGTATAGAATATAGTACACCTTTATTTCTATTTCCATTTCAATATGAAAAGTTGGCAACAACAGTCAAGAATACACCGTTAAAAATAGGTGATACCTCCACAGTCAGACCATTCTCAGTGTACCTCCACACAAAATCACACCAATCGAAGGTACAATTCTATTTCTATGTACAGTTGATAACAGTATTGAAAGCAATGTTGTGGACATTATTAGATGGGCTGCATGCACATTTCCTATTTGGTTTTATATTGTGTTTTATTTGTAGGATTAAAAATGGCATACTATTGCTAAATTAGATGTCTTTTTGTCTGTCCTCAGGCTGTATCTATTGATCTGTGCTAGCGAAACAAAGACTAATTTTAGTACAGATATGGCAACAGATAGACGCTTAACATCTTTACAGAATATTTAGATATATGGTCACTTTAAAAATAAATAATCAGATCAAAATAAAACGAATATTTTAGGGAGGCTCCCATAAAACATTCGTGACTTTTTTTTCACATATTTTTCACTTTGCACTTTGTCTCGCATTTTTTATTACTCTCCTAAATAAAATCTCTTATTAATTACAGGCTGCGTACCATCTACTACATTATAAATATGTGGGCACATATGAATCCTGCAGTACATCTGCTTTCAAACACGGCAGGACGGAGACCATGAGACCCTGTACTGATAATACAAAGGTATATTTTTTGCTGATAAGTAATAAAGTGGCAAAGAAGATCATTTTGTAGGGACATAATTTAAAAAATGTAGTATGTATTTAAAAATTATTAAAAGAATTTTTCATATTTATTT
Source organism: Spicauda simplicius (assembly GCA_949699795.1). NCBI lineage: Eukaryota > Metazoa > Arthropoda > Insecta > Lepidoptera > Hesperiidae > Spicauda > Spicauda simplicius. Next base: position 13,205,853 of record OX453066.1, on the reverse strand, counting down.
TAGATTCATCTGTTATAGAGATTGACACATTTGGAGTCAAATTTGATACAAAATGTAGCATTCAACGCGCCGAACATGACAACAATGCAACGGTTTCGGCAACTTTTCCTCCGAAACCGAAACTTAAACCGAAACCCGTATTTTTGCCGAAACTCAACCGAAACCGAATATTCGGTCGGACACTAATATTTTATGATTTTTTTTATGTCTATGACAATACGTCGTATCGATGATTATTAAAGTTACCTAATAATAATAATAATATACGTTATTGCCCGAAAATAAAAACATAAAATCCTTAACTTAACAAATTACAAAAAAGAGAAAAAAAACATAGATAACAATACACAAAAAATAAACAAAATTATATCCTTAACTAGGGCAAAGGAAGTGGCTCAGCATTTTGCTAATACGAGATCTTGATCCCGTATAGCGCTGTTTTTCAGCCACTCCCTATTCCCTGAGATGTTATGCGGGAGAGTTTGTGAGCATCAAATCAATATTAGGTGTTATTCACTAAAAATATGTTTCACTTAGATTCCATCTTAATCAGGAACTTTTATAACGAATTCGGTTACGGATAGGTTTTTATTTCGGATATCCGATAGTTTCGGTTACGGAGCTCCATAACATCCCTGCTAATAACTATGAAATATAGTTTTAATTAACCCATAGAAGTCTAAGTTTTAATTACATTTTAGGCATTCTGTGATGGCCTCCATTCCAATAAGTGTTCTAAGGACGAGCTCCGTGCTATCATGCAAGAGTGTTCAACATATCATTCCCAACTGGTCAAGGAGGCAGCTATGGGAGAAGGCTTCGATCGTCATATGTTTGCATTAATGAAAATCGCCGAAGAAAATAACTTACCAAGACCAAAGCTCTTTGATTCCTATGAGTACAAGTTTTTAAATAAATCTATATTGAGTACAAGCACTCTGTCTTCACCTAATGTTCTGGCTGGCGGGTTTGGTCCAGTCGCCAAGGAAGGTTTCGGCATTGGGTAAAGTCTTTTTATGTTGTATTTATAATACTGTGTACATAATATAATACTGTTGTGTTACATTTGAGGCAATAAACATATTTATTATTATTGTTATTAATACATATGTAGCAAATCAGAATGCAGTTCTCTTAATAGTAAGGTGCGTTTGCCGATTAGCTCCAGATAAGATAAATCATCTGATCACAGATGTGTTGTTACCCCCAGAACTAAGACCGTCTCGCTTCGCATTTGCGTTAAAAAATATAACAACCACAGGTTTTTTCACATACCTTAGAGAATTTTTTTGGTATAAACACAGAAAAAAAACACTCGTGACTTATTTGCTTTTTTTATTGGTGGTTGAATCTGGAGCTTGCACAATGGGAAAATAATATATTGTGAAATGTAGGGATTGTGCATTTTATCCCTGTAGTTCCGGTATCAGAATAGGGCTACAGTATCCCCTGCCTGTCGTAAGAGGTGACTGAAAGGGGCTTCCGGGGCAGCGGGCGGTAAGACTGGGAGCCCGAACCGTCCTGCCAAGCGACCCCGTGTAGGACAACGCCATGTGTGGCCACATGCTGTCGTAAACACCAGGAGGCACTGAGTACAATGCTCACTGGGAAGATCCTGAAGGGGGTATCGCGCTCGGAGGACTCTGATTGTGTTCCATTGGAGATCCCGGAGTCCTCCACGCAACACTAAAGATGGCCACCCTTAGTGAGGTAAAAATCCCACGTAAACCGGCGTTGCTCCCACGGCGTCGGGTACCTTTTGAAGGTTTTCCCCTCGATAACAAAAAAAGGCATTTAAGTTTAGAATCTAATAACGAATGCTAATTTTATCATTACGAGCTTATTTGCTATGTCGCGGATTATAGTAATTTGTATACTTTTGTTTTAGGTACTCTGCATTTGCTGATAAATTAGGAGCAGCTGTCACAAGCTACAAATCTCACAATGATAGCAGTCAATTTATTGAAGCGTTACATAAATCATTTATTGATATCACAAAAATATTATCTGGTTAAAAATGTGTACAATACATTTTTATACAATTTTGGTTTATGATACCAATGCAATGCAAGCGTTTTTACCCTTCTATCGATATTAATATTTGTTGGTAATAATAATTATGTAGCTACAGATAGTAGTGAACTAAGCAGACATGAGGAATTATTATTATATCAAGTTAGTGTGCAATATTTTCAGTGAAATAATTGATAGGATATATTATTGGTGTAATGAATTTTCGCATGTTTTTCTATTCGTACTCGCATTCGCAAGGCTTGTGCGAATATAGAACTGCAAATTGAGGCAAAAAAGTGTTATTACTTATGTACACGCGTTAGAAGTAATACTTCGTTGGCGTAACAAGATAAAAGTGTTATTAAAAAATTTATCTTTCGCCTTATTCTTACATTTTTTTTCATAACGCGTCTAAAGGAGTGTAATTTCAAAAACAAGAAGCCAAATCTATACAAATTTAAGTCGATCTGCAGTTTGACTACCAAAAAAAAGGTCGCCAAATCTAGCGGCACTCACGTTGACGTTCAAGTTAAGAACAAACTGAATGATGAATATTGATATCACTAGTTATATCACTAGGATATATTATGAATTTATAAAATACAATTTATTTTATTAATTTTCTTGTAACTACTGAAACCATTTGTACGCTACATAATTATTTAGCCTTTTTTATATTTATTCATAAACTTTATTTGGAAATATTATCCTAGTTTAATGAATAATTTAATGCACTTGCATTTTTACTCATAACATTAGCTATGTATTGTTTAGTAAATTATTTTTACTCATCGCTTCTCACTTGTTTAAAAGTAGTTATATGTAGACACATTTTACACAATTAAGGTTTCGTACATATAAAAATGCATGAACCGTTGTCACGTTGGATACAATTGACCTTTATAGTAGGGTAGACCATGATGCAAAATGTGGAGGTACTCGAGGGTTGCAGAAACCTATTAGTTTGATAGACTAGATAAAAAGAAGATATAAGTGGTCCTATAATGTTCTCATTTTGAGCGGTGGGAGAAGCGTCTAAAAGGTTTCAACTTGGTTAAAAAAATCTATGATATGAAATTTACTCTGTGCATTTTATCCCTAATAAGATGCACAGAGTAAATTTCATAAAGGAGGTTTAGTCACAACCTCAAATGCGCCAAATTTGCTAATCGGGCAATTTGAATGTAACCTAACCTAACCTAACCTAACCTATGGAGGTGGGAGAGTAACAAAATTACCCTTAGCGTAACCCCCCCCCCCCCCATTTAATGGGCTCATACTAGCTAAAGGTTACCAATATATAAAGTATCCTACCATATATTAATCTGCCGCGCTCGAGTTACTACCCAAAGTCTCTTCTTGGGCTCCCCTACTATTTGCTTTGCTAGCCGTTGGGTCATGGAAGGGCAGTACATATATAGGACAACGGTCTCTCTGACCCTCTTGAAGCCAGATTCTTGTATTCAGACAGCCCTCACTCTAGATCACCAAACCACACCTAATCTGACGCAGATCTCAAAATAGCTTTTATAAACGTTGTAAAGCATATGTTGTGTGAAGGACTATTTGTAGTGTTAAGTGGGTTATTAAGGGAATGCTTTGCTTAGGCACCAATTTTTTTTTTTTATATATTTTTGTTCTACGTGCACATAGACTGACGTGGGTGCACGTTTTTTTACTTCTATATTATGAAACTGTTGCAAAATAACATGTCCGCAGACTACTAGTGCGGGGAAAGCAGTAATTCGTTCCCAAGACTTTTATCCAGTATTTCTGAAACAATTATACATATATAGCTTTTGTACTCGAGTGCCAAGCCAACTTGAATTCCGTAGCGGATACCCTCTTCGTTCTCCCGAGAAAGTTACAATGTACCTACTATTAGGAGTTTATCACAATTGTTGTCCACTGTAATTTATACTGTAAGTACAAGTGTGTTCATAAATTAAAATAGTAATATCGCTGCTTGGATTGAACAATAGGTACAACAAAAAAATGTAATATTACAGATGAACCAGGTAAAAATTAAACAATGTTTTTCCAATAAATGAAATTAAAATAACAAGAATGTAAAAATAAAAGGTAATACAAGTGTAGTTACAGCACCAAATTTCAATTCTAGGCCTCTTCTGGATAAAACTAAATCTAACTTAAAATTGATGAATTTATAATTGTGCGATATTCATGCAAATAAGCGGTATATTTATTTGATATTGTTGTCATTTATAAGGGTCCAGTGTGTATTAACTTTAAAGAATGTTTCCTTGAGTTATAATGCGATTATAAATACCTATATGCATTGTATCAAACTTTGACTTTGTTTTGTTATTTAAGAAATATATTGTACCTTTAAATAGCCTTTATCTATTGTTACTAACTCTACTGTTGCATATTATATGGGGGTAAAATATATTTTTAATGTATACTTTTATATTTACAATAAAAATATTTTTTGATATATTTTTTTCATTTTCCAACTACCTTCTAATTACCTACATACCTATTCACACAGCATATAAAAATGTAGAGACTAAAATTCATAGAAGTTCTATGAATCACAACAAACTTAATGAGCGGAAATACGCCAAGCATATCTAATTTTGTATATATCTAATGTTGGAGATTCTATTGCCGCCTTCTGACTACACAATCAGATCTTGGTCGTCATATAAATAAATCCATAGCACTTATTAAGACAACCAACGAGCACAAACTCGATAGGTCTAACATAACACAGGATATAGGCACAGGATCTTCTCAATGAGGAAATCCTGTAGTTACCGTAAGGCTGTGCACCTTAAGACATTAAATTATCCAGATTTATAACTTATTATTAGCCCAAAAAAGTCAGTTTTTAAAATGTAATCAGTTTGCCATCGCCATCCTTTAGCCCTATTATATGATTTTAGACATAGGTTCCTAAGTAGATGATATTTATCTATAACGCTTGTCAAGAAAAGTCTACCGACCGAACAGACACCCGGACATCGTCTTTTTTATTTAAATGTTGGAGTAGGAAACGAGCAAGCAGTCCATCTGATGGCAAGTGGTCACTGCCGCCCATGAACATCTGTAAGCAACTTCATATAGAACATAGGTTCTATTTGAAATCAATCACAGATGCGTTGCTACTCCCGAGGACTACGATGGTCGCCTCATATAAAAGGATTCCGGCAACCACCTATCGAAACGCCAGAACTGCCTCACGCTAGTGATAGGTGTAGTGATGGTCTCCGAGCGATCTACACTGGTTGTACCACCTGGTAGAATGCATATCTATCGTGACATGATTTATTTGACTCAAAATGTTACATTGGTTTATGTCTATATAATTGATTCATAAAAGAAAATACTGAGACTATCAAGCAAAAATTGTCCATGACATCGTCACCTTGTTTGTTATAACCACAGATTGATAAAACCGTTAAAGGCCAAATTTTGTAAGGCCCTCTGCCTAGCTTCTTAAATTTCATGTACACACAGGTATCCTACACATATTTATTATTTGAATGTCCGGAAATTAGAAGTTTTTGTAGGACTAATACATAAATATAGTAGAGGAGCCCAAAAGCGAATTTTGGGGAGTAATTCGAGCGCGACAGATTAATGTAAGGTAGAATATTTTATATATTGATAAATACCTTACGTTTTTAAGTTTACTAAAACTATTGACTATTGGTCGTAAATGTCCATATATATATAATGTACTCTGTGGTCGTAAATTCGTCTGAAGTCGTGTCGTAACATAAAAAAACGGTTTCAACGTTCCAATCTACGATAACGTTTGCAATACTTGAACTTGTTTATGTATGAACTATGAAGTGTGTGTAACGTGTTTAAATAATAAGATAAAATTGGATTTCAAGGATAATTTAATATTTTATCACGAACAACTAAATGTCAATCATGTCTTGTTTAAAAAAATAATTACATGACACATTAAGATTTCTCGTAGTATATTTAAATTTGTGAAGGATGTATAAAAATGAAATCAGTTGAATTGCATGCACTTAGGCTTTTATTCTACTGCGACTACAAAAATGTCAAAGTTCATCCTTGGTGTTGGTTTTGTGAATAAAATAAATATTTTTTGTGTCCTTTGTGGTACATAATTGTGAATGAATTAAATCTAGTTTTTGTGATTACTACAAATAGTGCGCTTCAATGTATTTATAACGATCTCTCGGGTAAGTATTTCAACTAACAATAAGGCATTCGCTAAATTAAATCAGTGCAGCTAAACACGTATTTTCGATGTTGTGAATAAAACAGCAAGAAAATGTTGGTTCAAGCTATTATCTGACGAGAAGATCCGGTATGGAATATGGCATCTTAATCCTGAAGCAATTCTTACGTTTGCAAAAGGACTGATATCGTTTTGGCTAGAAAATTCGCGGATCGATTTGTGATGATTATGGAATAAGCTTTTTTAGTTTATTTTTAATTTGAAATAATTATTCTGCGAAAATATAATTAAAGACCGTTATCTTCAATATATCTTTTATGTACCTATTAATTAAAGTAATTAATTCTGAAACAAATTAAATTATATTTCTATAGACAATGTAATCAAAAAATTTAATATAGAATTAGCATTTTTCATTAACAAAATATTAATAAATCAAGTTCCTCAATTAAATGCTGTTTTTACTGGCTTATTCTTACTTACTATTAATGTATAAATCATCATGAATGTTAAAAAAACTATATTTTTAAATCAGTTTGTCTTCTGTAAACCCATTAAAACATTCTTATCTATTATGTTTTAAAAAGAAAATACCTTATATTTAGTCAAGTATTTATATTTTTGTATGCTTTGGTATCTGTGTTTAAGCTGCTTAATTATACATGGTACTGTGGTGTTGGACCATAAAATTAATGGCATGAAATCATGAATAAATGTTATCTTAGTCCATTAGTCCATGGCTGCTTGATGCAGCCTTTATCTTTAGTGGACACTCAATATTGAGTATATTTCACTTTAGACAAGTATTTTCCCATATGAGATAATTTAACAAAACATGTACATATTATTTTAATTGTAATAATTATGAAAGTTCAAAAAAGTATGTGACCTTTATACTCCAAATTCACGAGTTTAGCACTTATGAAATTTTAGATTTGAAGCAAATATGTTCTCAGTAACACATTAGCTTCTTATCTAAAATTTCATAATTTATAATATTTTGTTCTGGCAGCTAAATGAAAGTTTCAAGTCTGTTGTGTACTTTCACTCATCTCTCCCTCACTCTGTACACATCTTTGATGGTGCGTTTATCCTTTTGATATCTCAAATCTTGACTTATGTTATCAGTGGCCATAATATACCAAATGAATGTTCATAAAGTGTAAGATAACTCCAGTTCAACCTGCACTAACTAACTGTGCAATTATCAATAAAAAAAAATTAAACAGCATTTTTCTTCTTTACAGATTATTATTCATCCTGAATGTCAGAATAACATCCATTCAAGATGCTTATTAAAGAGTATCGCATCCCCTTGCCTCTCACAGTAGAGGAATACCGAATTGCCCAGCTTTACATGATAGCTAAGAAAAGTCGTGAAGAGAGTTCTGGAGAAGGTAGTGGGGTAGAAATTCTTGTAAATGAACCTTATGAAAATGGACCTGGAGGTAAAGGGCAATACACCCAGAAGATTTATCATGTTGGTAGCCACTTACCGGGATGGTTCAAGAGCTTGCTTCCTAAGTCTGCCTTAACTGTTTCCGAAGAAGCTTGGAATGCATATCCATATACAAAGACGAGATACACTTGCCCATTTGTTGAGAAATTTTCATTAGAAATAGAAACATACTATTTTGCTGATAATGGCCACCAGGACAATGTATTCAAGCTTACTGGAAGTGATCTAAAGAATAGAATAGTTGATGTTATAGATGTTGTTAAAGATCAGTTGTATGGAGCGGACTATGTAAAAGAAGAAGATCCAAAGTTATTTATTTCACAAAAGTGTAAAAGGGGTCCTCTCTCTGACACTTGGTTGGAAGATTATTGGCATGAAGTTCAAGGTAAACCGCAACCTTTACCCAATGGAAAATCATTAATGTGTGCTTACAAACTCTGTAGAGTAGAATTTCGTTATTGGGGCATGCAAACCAAGCTTGAGAAATTTATTCATGATGTTGCCTTAAGAAAAACAATGCTTAGAGCTCATAGACAAGCATGGGCCTGGCAAGATGAGTGGCATGGCCTTACAATGGATGACATACGAGAAATCGAAAGACAGACTCAGTTAGCTTTGCAGAAGAAAATGGCAGGTGACACTAGTGATGATCAAGATATTTCTGAAGAAAATTCGAAGTCTCTAGCAGCCACCATGAGTAGTCTGGAGAAAAATGAAGATCTTGCTACTCCAGTTACAACTAAGAAAAGTGCAGCTGAAAAGAGAATTCAGAAACATTTGTCTCCTGAGAGCACACCGCCATCTGATCATAAAAGTTCTCCAAAATCTAATCTTCGGTCGTCTTCCTCTGATTCCATAAAGAGTTTGCAAGCGCAAGTAGCCAGTTGGCGAATGGAAACCCTTGTAAGAGAATCAGAAACTGAAACTGGTTCTGAGGATGAATTTTATGATTGTGAATCCACTCTCAACAAGTGGTCATCAATGTGTTCCTTAGATGAGGGTGATGTTGATGTCTCACCTACACAAGCTGATCAAAGTCAGGAAGACAGCATTTTCAATCCTAATTTCTTGAAAAGAGTTACTTCAGAAAGAGGTTCAAGACGAGCAGGATTACATAGCCACCAGAGTATTGATGGTTGTCCTGATACTCCAGTGCATGGTTCCTGCCCAACAACAGTATTAATACTTGTGTTCCATGCTGGAAGTGTTTTAGATGCTAATGTGGATATGACAGCAAAGAAATCCGATGTTACGACCTTCAAAGGAGCATTTGAATCGGTAATGCGGCAACACTATCCAACTTTAGTAGGTCATATAACTATAAAGCTAGTATCATGTCCATCTGTTTGCACCGAAGCTCTGGGAGTTCTTTCAACTTTGAGTCCCTATAGCTTCGATTGTTCACCCTCTACTATGGAAACACCATCACTTACAAATGATTTGATACCCATCGGTGCTATTCCACTTATAGCTACAAACTCACCTGAATATACCGAATCGGTAACTAAAACCATTAATTCAGCGAATATGGTATATAACGAATTTGTTAAATCAGATGATGGAAAGGGGTTTAATGGTCAAGTTTGCATTGTGGGAGATAGTATGGGTTCTGTACTCGCCTATGATGCTCTTTGCCGAACTGTACAGTACCAATCGCGCCACGACAGTGAAAACAGTATATTAGATACTGAAATTACTATTCCTAATGAACCTGAACAGTATTTAAATAAATCCCACCTTCAAGCTCCAACTCCTCGTAGGCGTTCATCAACAGCTAGTGATAATCAGATGAAGTTCGAATTTGAAGTCAATGACTTCTTCACATTTGGAAGTCCTTTATCCCTTATCCTGGCATCACGGAAAATATCAGACGACAAATTTCGCGAAATCATAAAGCCACCTGCTCAGCAAGTGTATAACCTATTTCATCCAACTGATCCTGTTGCTTCACGACTAGAACCATTACTGTCAGCTAGATTTACAGATTTACCACCCATTAATGTTGCTAGATATGCCAAATATCCTCTAGGTAATGGACAGCCTTATCATTTGATGGAATTGATACAAAGCCATCCACAATTATTTGGAGATCATTTGCAAATGCCACCAACGCCAGTATTAAGAAGGCTATCAGAAGCGTCAGTACAAAGTACGATCAGTGGGTTGGTTGATAATATACCTCTAATCACAATGAACGCTTTGCAACAAAAGTGGTGGGGTTCAAAGAGGCTTGATTACGCACTTTATTGCCCCGAAGGTTTAGCTAACTTTCCTACTAATGCACTTCCACATCTATTTCATGCAAGTTATTGGGAAAGTTCTGATGTTATAGCCTTCATACTCAGACAAGTCGGTCATTTCGATTTGGCCTTATACGGTCATTCTGAAGATAAGGAATGCTCCATGTTTAATCCTGGTCAAGAAAGAGAGAAATGGATGAGAAAACGAACATCGGTCAAGTTAAAGAATGTAGCTGCAAATCATAGGGCCAATGATGTTATCGTGAAAGAAGGATGTCCACAAACATTTACGGCTAGATTTATGTATGGGCCTTTAGACATGATAACATTGACTGGTGAAAAAGTTGACGTACACATGATAAAAGATCCGCCGGCGGGTGAATGGATACTATTATCTACAGTAGTGACCGATAAAACTGGTAGAATCACTTATACACTTTCGGATAAACAAAGTGTTGCATGTGGAATTTATCCAATGCGCGTTGTAGTACGCGGCGACCACACCAGTTGCAATTTTCATCTAGCTGTTGTACCACCGCAAACGGAATGTGTCGTGTTCAGTATTGATGGATCGTTTACGGCCAGCGTATCTGTTACTGGGCGTGATCCGAAAGTAAGGGCAGGAGCCGTCGATGTAGTTCGATTCTGGCAAGACTTGGGATACCTTATCCTTTATATAACTGGACGACCGGATATGCAACAAAGAAAGGTTGTATCCTGGCTCGCTGAACATAACTTTCCACATGGGTTAGTCTTCTTTTCGGATGGATTCTCCACGGATCCACTGGGACATAAGGCGGCGCATTTAAACAATCTCATAACCGAACACGGAGTGATCCTTCACGCGGCATATGGATCCGGAAAGGATATAAGCGTGTATCATAACTGTGGATTATCGCCGAGACAGATCTATGCTATTGGGCGTATAAGTAAGAAATACAATAATTTGGCGACAGTATTAAATGATGGATATGCTTCCCATTTGGCGGATATAAAACAGCCCGGGGCAGTCCGAGCTGCGAGGGGCAACGCCCGGCTCCTAGTGCCGCGGCGACTTCTAGCGCCGGTAAGTAACTCGGCCGCTACTCGTAGTCGACGTTGAATTTATTCATTTGTTATATCAAATATAAAACATTTTCTTTAAATAAAATTTTCAAATCTTATTTTTAAGGGTTACGGAAATGAAACTTACGCACTCATAAACATAAAATTGAAGATTTAATTAATCGACGGAAAATACTGAAATTTCACTAGCATGTTGTTGGAGATTTCATTGGAGTATGTCTTTATTAAATATTAATTAAAAAATATTTTTGAATTCTAGTGATCACAATGTACCTTGATGATGTTTTTTTCTTACTACGTTGTTTAAAGTATATTGAATATTTTAAATTATATCTCTTATGAATCTCTAATAGCTGATTAAGCCAAATCTATCTAGTCTCATATGTAATGTCTGAAACTGGTGTTAAGGCACACTGATACATGTAAGAGTCGGTAAATAAAATGTTACTAAATTATTTAGAATTTAGGACGTACCAAAAATATTCCCATACAAGACACTAGTGATTGGCGCGAGGACTTTTTTTATGTTAACGATCTGACATTTCCGTTTGTAATGGTGACACCACATTGCGTCGTAGTTAAGGGTCGTGAGCGCCTCTTGATAACATCATTTGACTTTGCGCCCTGAGAATATTTACAACCTGTTTTTTTTTGCTACGACTGAGCCAAAATAGGCCTCCACTCTTCAGTCCCTAGTGCTGCATTGATGCACTTCTGGCAAATCCCTAGCTACGGCTTTGACATCATCTAATGACTGCGCAAGGTACGCCATAGAGAATTCATTTAAACTTAATTTGCTGAAAACCAACTATGTTTGTCTACCTGGTATATCACATCTGTCTTTCCGCAACTACCCACTTATCGTTTCGTATTTATTGATCTCAGATACATGTTATAAGTGCTATTGTGCGTTTGTGGCTATGTTTCGAGGCCAACACTTCAACCAAACAATCTCATTAAATTGAAATTGAAGCATTAATTAATGAATTTATGATTCATTCAGATACACAATCAAAATTTTGGCAGGCTTTGCAATTATTTTCATAGTTGAACATAACGAACGCTGTCGACAACTAAGTGATAATATTTTGTTTATCATCATCATTAATTTGACGTTAATTAGTTATGACATTATCTAAAATAAGAGGTTTTGGATTCGTATCCATATCAAAGTAATCCTTATAAAATGTATAGTATCGCAAAAATATGATACTTCCGGTCTACGGGAAACCTTTAATCACCTCCAATTGACGTCATATTTTGTAAAATAAGAATCAAATATTAACAAACATTCCAAACAATTTCATTGACATTGAAGTTATAGAATAAAGTGGAACATAGAACCTCCTTTTTTGATGTCGGTTAAAAGTAAAAAACAGCTATGTTAACAAGCGCCCCTGGCAAGGTTTAAATTGACTCTTGACAACGTTTCCAGCGACTTCACATACATTTTACGGACTGCGACGAAATCTTTGTATGACATGTTTTAATACAGATCACATAATTTATTTTTCACATATGGTCGGTTCCTGTACGTTGCGCCCTTAACTACGATGCTGGTAAATAATGTTACGTTTTTGTGTGGTTGATCATATGGCATAGAAAGAATTCTATATCTACATTGGAAAAACGCATACCTACATATTACATAGTGACTATCTATATAATGTTCGAGTAGGCGCCTTAAATATATTGATTACTGGATTAGTATCAGTGTAGCTTTATCTAGTAGAATTATACAACTATACTATTCGTATATAATTTATTTCACTATAAGCTTAATGTTATCTATGTCTGCTTGTAAGATTGAAGATGCTACACACGCTACTTAGTATTAATAATCTCTACCCTTCATTCAACATTGTTATGGGTTTGAGATTGCCTTGAGTAATTTGTATAGTCATTTCTTATTCATCAACTACTTGATAGTTTTTGAAATGTTTATAATAAAGAGTGGTAATTAATATTAAATCGTAAAGTTACAATATTATTATGGATATTATATTGTGTACCTACTACTTATCTCTTGTTATTTGTTTGTACCTATTGCATAGAGAAATATTTTATTAGAGTTATTAAAATTTATTAATTAGATTAAGGTGTTCCGATATTAAACGCTTTCTCCTGGCTGCGGTGCAAAATCCTAATTATTCGTTAATTTTATTTGGGTAATGTTACATTTTTTTTTCATTTTTCTATTTTGTGGGGGTATTATTATTAGGTTAGTTCACTGTTATATTTTTAAGGAAAATGTTTCAGAATGTGACAAAATAAACATATTTTTCGAGGGTTAAAAATGACTTTGCTGCTTTACTTCACCAAAAGGTATATTTTGGGAGAGGGTTTTTTCCTCATTAAAAGTCTGGGGTAATAGTATTAAAATTGAGATTCACTGTTTATTTGTAAATATGAGTACCTACAGAGGTCATATATGTCACAAAAGATTTTTTTTGCAAATGACGCAAAAAACATTTTGACCGAAATATTTACTGTATATTTTTAATAAATTTCCTAGTTTAGAAATATATTTATATTAAACCAAAACTATTTATTGAAGTATTTAATTTGAAAATTGAAATTTGAAAAAAATGCTAATATAACTTTTGTTATTTAAATGAATAAAATGATAGGCAGTTGCCACGGGGATGTGAAAAGTGCAAGTCACATAAAGGGTTTTAATAAATCATACAAGCTGTATTGAAATAAGCTAATAGGAAGTCTATCATTTTATAAAATTTATTGTACGTTTTCCGTATATAATAATTATAATAAGTCACACAGAAATATTACATATTGTGAACTGGTTTGTTGCTTTTATAATAGAAGTAATGTGTTTTAAGTTCGTTGAAAATTATTTTCAAAACCATTTTATATAAATATTTGCCCGCAGTCAGTTATTACTAATTAATGTAAATCAATGTTTTAATGTAAGAGTAATTTCAAACTATATTATATAGGCAGCAATAAGAAGTAATCATAATCACTAAAATTACACTGCTCTGTGTGGGCAAGAAATCCTATACTCGATACTTTCAATGCCGAATCTTTTAACTAATATTTTCATTATTATCTAATATATACTTACATGTTTCATAAATTTTCTATACTTATTTGGAATATTAATACTACAAACATTCATAATATAATAAGTTATCATTATTTCACGCAGCTATCTAAATTAAATTTACGCTGTGTTGATCCGCATTTTATAGGTATAAAGTCACATAACAAGTTTAAAATATTTTACAGTGCTTACGACATTTTAATTCCTAATATTTGTATGTATTTATCGTATCACTCAAAATCTATGGTGATGTGATGGGGTAACCCTGAATGAATACTGGAAATAACTTTGATTAGATGATTTTGCATTATTCCACTTAAATGATTGAAGCTTTGCTTGCTGTTATAATAAATATGATTTTTATAATAATTCGGTAAAGATATTATTTTATAGATTAAAAATAGCTACTGGAAAAAGTGACACTATTTGTGCATTGTTCTCAGCTATTTACTATTTAATAAGCAGCAATAACTATTTTAATAATCGCAAAGAATACATTAAATATGTTATGTAGTTAATGGCTACGTAGGTAAGGTATTATTTATTGGTCACAATCTTTAGAATAAGTAAATTACTAAATTATTATGATATTACAATTGTAAACCAGATATAAAATTATTTTTCTAGTTCTTCTTTATTGGATAATATAATAAATTATTATCAATATGCACATTCCTATTCTATTGATATAACAGATTATTTTAAGATAAGATATAAAATTTCAGAAAACATAAAAAAAATCTCAATTTATTTATAATTTCCAGAGACTGTGCCTGTTATATTTAGAAACATAAAATATATTTTATTAACATGCCAAAAACATTTTATGGATGTATTCAATTGCCAGTAAATGTAGTTTAATTTATATACAAATAATAATGTTTTGTGAGAATAACAAGGTATTTTTGTTTGTTGATGTAGCGCTATTTATTCTTTATAGTTTTACTACTTTTTGCAAGTTAATATCTGTCCTATGTTTTCGTTGGCACGGTTAATCAGAAATCTTTGAGTATTATATCTTTTAATAAGAACGTGACGGTTAAAGCTTACGCTGTGTTCATCGACGCTTATTTTGTTTACCTCTAACAGTAATGTTCTGACGCAAAATGCTAAATTTGGTTCGGCGAATGCGATCTTACGTGGACTATCTGTGCAACAACGGAAGTTCCTTACGGTTCGTATGAATTAATTTTAACAATCAGTGAGGGAAACATGAAAATAATTTACACGTGCTATCTGCGTTGAATTCTAAAGTACCTTCTTAAAATATGCAAGTATTAGAGAATATCTATCTCCTATAAAAGAATGGATGTTCCTCATACATATTCTAAAATTGATTCTTAACTTTGACTATGACGATGTTACAAGATCTTTTAATCTCTTCGTTATTAATATCTTTATTAGATGTGCCTTCGTTTGGATATTCGCCAGAGAATTGTAAATGTAAATCTTTTCGGTATCGTTATATGCATAGTTAAATATCACCAGTATCCCACCGTACAAAGTAAGAAAACCGTTCACGAAAGGATGTTATTAGTTACTTATCAGTATCTAAACCAAGGGTACCGCCAGCTGATCACCGGGGAGAGGAGTAAATTTTTCATTTCTGGCAGAAAGCGGTTGCCTACTTTAGCGACGATAAATGGTAGAAATCCATTTAGGCTTTTTTAATCTATAGACGGGGGAGGGCAAATCTCCTCGGCGACCTCCGTGATCTAAACCATATGCGTATTGAAATTAATTACTTTTTTTTACCACTGTTCCTCTGCAGTAGTTGTCTGTAGTTTATTTTATTTATTACTACGTATTACAGTAAAATTATATATATATATATATATAAAAATAATATTATAAAATATTTATTAATCACTCCCGTGTTTAAAATCAGTAAAAACTTATTCCATAATATTTAATAAGTTACTAAATTCTATTCCATATTTTATTATGTTTAAGTAATTGAAATGTTTTCAGGGTTTTCAAGTGGTTTATGTATTTTTTTCGGATTGGTGTAAAAAAGCAGATTTTTTTCAAATATGTCAGATGTAGTTAGAAGTGTATTACTCTGAGTAGATCCGGTCACCTTGTTTCACATATATGGCTGCCCGTACGAGGTCAGCGTTTGTATATTCTCATATTATATTTAGAATAAAGCTGTTGGGCAGAGCCTCATCACACTAATCTGATTACTGGATTAATCTATCACGTAAACTAAAACAGATTTTTTTAAGTACCTGGCAATGAGCAACGCCCTCAAGTATATTTTAATTTAAAATATTGAAGATTTCTCTTAATTAATGCTATAAAAAAGAATTTGCTAGAAATTGTAAAACATTTTGTTCTGTCTATAATTGTTAAGTCAGGTGTAGGTACCTACTTTTGTAATTACTTTAACTTGTCATATTTATAAATTAACATTGTCTATTTTATATATTAAAACATTTCGTAACTTATTCTGCTATATACCTATGTATCGCAATGAAAGCGCAGATAAAACCACAAATATTCATGCATGCCGAAACTTTCAAAAATTTAAATATAGTTTATAAGCATAACTCACATAATTTCGATTGTTACTCTAATTAGATGATTTATTATTCCAAAATTAAACATTTTTTTTTGTATCTTGTCCTATTTTTGTATAAATGAGGTAGTCGCAATCAGGGGTAGTCGTTTAGCTAGGTGTGAACTGTGAAGGTAAAAATATAAAACCAATAAATTCAAAAAGCTGTGCGGGGGAAAGTGTTCAGCACATTATCATATAGGCTGTGTAGTGTAGGCAAACTGTTAGTGGCCGACTGAATTTGTGACGTATCGGTTTAGTACGCCCTTCCATATATTTGAAATGGAGTGGCCAAAGATTGCCTACTGGGGACACGGCCTTTGAGTTAGCTGAAATCTCAGATCAATTTTTGTGCGTCGCAAGCTAACCGTTATGAGTTAGCCGCTTATTTAGGCCGACCGACTGAATTTTCACTTAGCCTTAACGTATTGTCGCCACTGACGATGATGTTAATTATTACGTTGATTGGTTTTCTACTTGAGCACTGACAATACAGGGGTTAGGAAACAATGTTTTATTGAAGTAGGTTTTCGATTAAATAAAATATTTGCCCCATTAACATTGACATAAAGTGGCAATCTACGTATTTCATCTCTGCATACAGTACCTACTGTAAGGCTAAGTCCAAAGTTTGCTAGCTTGCCCTCACTGTACGCTGTAACGCTGCAAACTGCATAAATTTATTTATTAATTAACATTCCATCTCAAATATATGGAAGGACGTACGAAACCGATACATCGCAAATTCAGTAGGTACGCCGCTAACAGTTACTACCTAGGTACTACTGGGGACTCAGCCGAAGTGGCTGCGCTTTCTTTGTAAGGCGTTTTTACTTTTTTATTCCTTGATTAAGCACTTATTAACATATTTAATGCAAAATTATAACTTCTCGTGTTCCGCCTGTGACTGTTCAAAGTGGAATTAAATGTTACACATTCCTGTGTAAACTATTTATTACAGGCATTATAACTGTCGATCTAATTAAGTATTAAATATTGTATCTATTTAGAAATTCTCTGTAGTTACAAGCTATTGTCATACATATATATAAATTTAGCAATTAATTTAAACCTTCCAAAATATGTGCTGTGCTAGCTTCACTTCGTTTTGTATTTAATGTACGTAACTATGTGTGGAAATAAATTATTGTTGTTGGCATATTGTCTTTTACTTAACCATGTTCGATCCTAATCCTGTGCAATATAATTCATAATTATATCCCTAATCAACACGCTAGGTCGTCCAACAACGCTTTATTATTATCTTTTATGAATAATTATACTCGTAGGAATAAACGACTCGTCGTCATTTCTTCTAAGAATCTCCACGGATACGAATGCCGATATTCTGAACTTCAGTAACCTATAATTATTATAAACTTTGTAAAAAAGAAAAAAACCGGCCAAGTGCGAGTCGCACTCGCGCACGAAGAGTTCTGTAATTTACTAAAAACTGTTAAAAAAAATTTTGTTGTACGGAATGCCCCATAAATAGGTATAGGTACATTTTATTGTTTTTAGTAGTTGTTATGGTGGCAACAGAAATGCACAATCTGAATATTTCGACTACCAAGGTATCATGGTTTATGAGATACAGCATGGTGATAGACAAGCGGACAGTGGAGTTTATTTGATAGGGGCCCGTTTTACCGTTTGGGTTCGGAACCCCAGCAAGACCCTTCTCCGCGGATCTAGACTCTAATGATCCGTATTCATAATTTGAATCGACAATATATTTTTTATCTGATTGAAGTAACAAACAAGCATACAGTCCATCTGATGGTAAGTGGTCACTACCGCCCGTGGACATCTGTAAGCAACTTCATATAGAACATGGATTTCGAAGTCAAACACAGAAGAATGACTACTCCAGGAGACTGATGGTCGCCTTATTTAAAAGTGTGCCGGCGACCGCATCCTTTCATTTAAACGCAAGAAATGCATCACACTGGAAATAGGTGCGGCGGTGGTACTTCCCCGAACGAACTACACTGATTCTACCACCTGTAAACAATATGCAATTCCTATGGTCCAGAAAATCACTTTATAACATGAATAATTCATGGATTAGTAATTCAGGAGTAAATGTAATAAAAAATGAAAAACTTAATGTTCAATGCACATTAATATTTATTTGTATGACTCCTCTAGATGAGGTGAAATGGCTTAGAGAAATAATTATTAAACTATTCACTAGACAACACTACACAATAAGATTAAATACTAAAACGGTATATATGTATTACAGGAAATGTATAAAACACACTAAATCTTTTGTTACACACTAAAAATTCACCATTCTACAGTACATAGTTATTTTGAGAATACTGAGCAATATTTTATTACGTTTCCCGATCAGAGTAAATTGTTTTAATACTGCTGTGGAATCATAATTATTAAATTAAAGAAAGTATACCATACAATTTCAATTATTCAAAAATCAATTAGGTTGCCATCGTGTTTACCACCTACATTATTACAGTACTATATAAACCTACATTTAGTTCATATACATTCCCTGTAATAAATACGAAACGACGAACATATATACTATGTAGATACCTACAAATTCAAAAAATGTACCTTTATACAAGAACCAAATGAGAACAGTAATGTTAAATTGTAGTAGAGGACCTATCACAAAACATTTTATTTACAATCACTGAAATATAACGTATAAAAATTAAAAAGTGGGTAATTAGTAAGTACTATTTAACCATTTCACAGATTTTACAATAGTGTTAGTATCAAAGACATAATTAAGACATTTTCGCATTTTCCAGTGGCTACTTACATAAGCGAATCTTCAATAAATTATACTTCGTTATAACAGTTATGTGCAATATAATTAATTAAAACTTTTCTCTTTATAACCTATTGTTAATTGTTACAAAAATAAGGCAAATGATTGACTATGTTTTTACATAATAAGGCATTTGTTATCTGTATATTTTAAATGAAATATTTTTTCAATATATGTCATAGAATATAAGGAGTAGTGATTTCATGTGATGATTTAGAATTTTATCACACAGAATAAAATGTTAGCTCTGAATAGCAATTATTACGAAATAAATTAGCATACTTTATTTAACTTAATAACTTAATTGCCGAAATAAAGAGCAATATAAAGGAATGTTTGATTTTATAACAATGTTATATAGTATTGTGCTATATTTTGGTTTAAAACATTATAAATTACATCTAAGAAAAATAAGACAGATCGTTAGATAGTACCGACTGGGAAGGTATTAGAAAATCTTAAATCAAATGTAAAAATAAATAAAATTTAATGGAACAGTTTAGAAAATGTACTGTACAAACTAAAGGTACAAACGGGGTACAACCCATTATTGTCCCACTGCTGGGCACGGGTCTTCTCTCAGAATGAGAGAGTTTTAGGCCATAGTCCACCGCGCTGGCCAAGTGCGAATTGGTGCAATTGCAATTTGCAGCGAATTTTCGCGGTCTTTATAAGATCAGAATCATGTATGTCGGCAGTACACCGCGTATTTATGAAAAAAGACGTTGCCGAAAATAATTATTTTAGTTAGTTTAAAGATCGTAAATTGTTTGTTTAATAAATTTGCAATATTTAGTGATTTCTAGAAATATTAATTTAGTCTACCCTCGATAAAATTGTTATTGTCACCTCACCCAACTTTATTATAAAAAGGCGAGGACTCCGGTTGTGTTCCGTTGGAGATCCCGGAGTCCTCCACGTAGCCCTGGGGAGGGCCACCAGTGGGGTTTTAGTGAAGTAAAAATACCACATAACCCGGCGTTGCTTTTGAAGGTTTCCCTCGATAACAAAAAAAAATGGTTTCGATTCTCGGCCAGACATCTGAATGACGAATTCAAATTTCTGTTCTGGCTCTGGGTGTTCGTGTATTCGTGTGTGTGTGTCCACGGCACCCACGACACAGAGGAAAATCCTAGTGTTGAGATAAGTTTGTACCTTGTATATGACATTTTTCTTATTACAACAAGTAGACATGCGACGTATGACGTTTTATTTAACAATGTGGCGATAGAAATAAAATAAGTACAGTACAATACATTTATTCAACTTATTGACCGAATCATAACCAGACTTTTAAAAATTTAATTAAACATTAAGAAAACAATATTTTGAGATATCTTTAATCTTAGGCATATACGTGATAAATATTTAATCTATTTCCTTTGGAAAGTAGGTTAACATTTAAATAAAAAATACAATGTTAGGCCCAAAATATAGCACAATACTAACATAATAATATCACTAACAATTTTGCTCACAATCAAATACGTAGGTCAAAAACACATGTGTAAGTGAACTGTGGAAATAAGATTCGAACATTATAATGTACTTAATAGACGTTATATATTATTTACATAAAATTACAAAATATTACGTTATCATAAGACACATTCGACCATAGTCTACTTTACAGTACAGAATTAAGTATAATTTTAACAAAATTTGCATTCACATACGTGCAACGACACTCTTATGATTATGAGTAAACTACTACCTGAAGATTACTCTGGATTAACGACAATAGACAAGAAAGTAGAAGACACTGAAGCAGCTTTCAAAATAATCAAATCGACTCTATAAACGCTAGAAATGCAAAGATAGTATTTGATTCTAGATTTGCTCTACAGACAAGAGTCGACAAGTTGTAGATAGTATATAAAATTAAGTTTAAAAAGATCAGTGTTACCTCTTTTATTTATATTGAAATTAGATTTTTTTATTTAACGTGCATGTGTAGATTTCTATTGAAATGAATATTGTAGTCTTATTGACTATCAGTATCGAAATTTCGAAAGTTAAATCTACGTATTTTGTCGTCTCAAACTAATTCATTAATTTCTGTGATCTGTATTTATTCAAAGAATATAATAGCGTTGTGAGACCAGTTTTGTTTGTTTGTCGAAAAACGTCTGACGTGGTTTAGTGGAACAATATCTGCGATCGTAGTCGTTACGATCGTCTAGTGGAAACTCACAGCACAACAGTAACGGACGACTATAAAAAACACTCAAATCATACATACACACATGCAACATCACTTATAAATTATCTTAACTTTAATAAATTCTTTAACACTTTACTCATTCATGAGATACAACACTCGTGCAGAAAATGAAAAAATCTAATCTAGCTGTTTTAAAGGAATCGTTACACATTGGCACAATAACATCCAACATTTACTAATTTTATCATTATCACTTTTAAACTACTTACACTAACTAATTGTATTATGTAACACAGATTTACAATAACTTGAATTTAAATAAGATTGAGGAACTTTTTTAACTTCTAAAATAACCTTTGCCTAATTTAGAATAGGTGTTTATGTACTTACATTCTGATCAGTACTTGTCATTGAGGATGTCTGTTTGTACGTAGGGTGGAATGACTATACAACAATGTAAACGCAGGATTTTCAAAGTAATATAAGAAGGTATTACGAGACCACAACAGTTAGGCGCATGAAGCGAGGTGCGGTTGTATACCCCGCACCTCGCTTTTGTCCCCGCGCATTCCCTTGTGACGTGCAGTCGTGTATCGTCTAAGTGTTTACGTTAGCCAGCATGTGTATAATTTAATTTCGTTATAGTGTTAGTTTAATGAGTGATTGTTGAACTTTTAAAGTTATTATTAATTTAGTTGATTATTCGTCAATAAACCACAAAATGAAAAGGAAAAAGACTATTCGTGGACGAGAAAGGACTCTTACATTCAAAATATGCATTTTTTTAACAAGAGAAGATGCATGGGCTCAGTATTTCTGTCTCCCAAGTCGAAAATCGAGTGTGAAAATAGAAAGAAAAAAAATATCCCATGTCTGCGAATATATTAAACACATGAAAGTGCTTTAATACACGACTATTGAACATACACCACTATGGCGTACGTTTTAATAATGTTATACATACATACTCTTGGTATTTGGTAATAAAATATACTTTGTATCGGAATGGGAATTCCCTATATCTATTGACGTTTCAACTGTCATGCGCCTAATTGTTTTGGTAGAGTAGTACGTTTAATTAATGCCTATTAATACCAAAATTATTTTCGACAAATGTGAAAAGGATTTCTTAGGCTGACCGCCCATTGTCTATTATTGCTTGAGCAACTCATGAATTTTTCGATTAGGTAGAATTCTGAATTTTGAAAGCTTCTTATAAGATATACTTTCAAAATTCTAATAGATTTTTAGAACAATTTTCTACATTTAACACAGTTCAGTTGCTCAAACAACAAATTGAATGTCCAAGCGTCAGCTACAAAAGTAACTTCAATAGCATAAGCGACAAGATGATGACCGACTCAACTATCGCTCGAGCGATACTTCCCAGTGGGCCAATTGACACCCTTAAACTTTCCGGGAAAAATTCAATCTGAAATATTTAGGGAAGATAAGATAATTTTCGGATATGCAAACATAATGTGGCCTACAGTTTGTATTATATATCTAATATCAAATAGAATTGATGTACAATAAATCGCTAAGAAATTGGTCCTGCTTATTCTGTGTATGTACGTAAGTAATGACAATTTTACTATGACCTACATTTGATTTTAAATACATTTTATAATTTATTACAGATAGACATTTTTGTGAGATATATTAAATTTATTATTAATTAAATAAACTCAATAAACCGTAATTATATCTACTTCCTATATAAATTACGACACATCAATTAAAATATATTGAGTAAAAATTACTAGCCAATTACAGTAAAAAATATGTAAAACATAACGCTTATGTTTGTTCGCAATGAACATTCTTACACTAAAACATAATATTCGAAGTTTCCGAGACGCGATGTACGAACACATTTGGAGTTCAAAGTTATCGCGTTTAAAATCGATTTCGCGAATCTCTTATTTTTAAGTATGTGTGGGTACTTTAGGGATTATTAATCATACTTCATACTAATATTATAAAGGCGAAAGTTTGTGAGTGTGTATGTTTGATACTTCTTCACGTCTAAACAGATGTAACGATTTCCAAAAAAATTGTAGGAAGTTAGCTGACATTCTGGATTAACATATAGGCTACTTTTTACTGTGGGAAAATATCTTACTGCCATGGGACAATCCATTTTATTAACGCGGGCGCAGCCGCAGGGTTCACCTAGTATAAAATAAGTTAAACGCGCGACAATATACTTTTATTCACGATAATTTAGTCTTACACAGGGTTTTAATTACGTGGAGAATGACTCAATTAACTATAATTTATTTTTTGAGTACCATTTCGAAGTACGAGTAAATAGCTGCCTCTGTAAACTAAGATGAAATATGCAATCAATCCAATATCAGATTTACTCCTAAATCCCATTTCATGCCATGCTAAATTCTGTATTCCCTATGGACGACCTCAAAGCAAAAAGGCGCGTTCAATAGTTTTAAAAATTTCGGTATCGAAAATCGATTTTTGTTCGATTGTATCAAATAACTTCAGACAGCAAGAAGTAAGATAGAAAATAGCGTCACTTTTTGCGCGATAATCACTTAATACATCTTATGCGCATACAATGCCATCGTGCAAACGTATATAGTATTCCAAAATTATACCTACAACATAGACCAAATAATTAAATAGATTTATGATGCAAAAGCACATGTTTGGTATCGCATCAGTCAAAAAGATCTTCTGTAATATTCAAATTACTTTTTACAATACATTTCGAGTTAGTATAAAATATCTTTAAAACCAACTGATATTGTATGTACATGCATACAATCATTAAGATAATATACTAAGGTAGTGTCCTAGGACTTACCAATTAGCTGTTAAAATTAGACTCCATTCATAGTTTTAAAATCCAATACGTGTAAAAAGCTTGTTACGCTACGACACCATTGGACAATATCTCTTAGTCCTCACACTACAGATCGATACGCTCCAAGTTTTAAAACACGTCATTACGCAAAAAAGACGCACTTTGACGTACCTCGCGTTCGTCGTATTTCGACGTATACCCGACCACGTCAGACGGGTAATGTTTTCTAAAACATCTGTGAACTGTGACACCGCTATGAGATGACCCCGTTCCTGTGCGGGCGGGTGAAGATGATGTCCTCCTCCTCGGCGTTGACGCTCTCCGCCGCCGTGAGCGCTACTGTGTCGCTGTGGACCACGTGGGGGGACTCGTTGAACTCGTCTAGCTCCTCTATGCCTGCTGTAATAGTAAATTGCAATATTTGTAGTGTATTTTCGCTTTGCTCTCGAGCTCTCTTTGTGAGGGAGAAATCAGACTACAAGGCAGTATAGCCATTTTTTTTATCTTACTGAAGTAGCAAACGAGCATACAGTCCACCTGATGGTAAGTGGTCGCTGCAGCTCATGGACATCTATAATCAACTTCATACGGGACATGGGTTCTATCTGAAGTCTACCACAGATGCGTTGCTACTTCCGAGGACTATGATGGTCACCTCATATGAAAGTGTGCCGGCAACCACACCCTTCCATCGAAACGCAAGAAATGCTTCACGCTAGAAATAAGTGTGGCGATGGTACTTTCTCGGTCAAACTACACTGGTTCTACCACATTCAAAATGTCGTAAATCAACCGAAAAATTAATAAAAAAAATTGCAAATGAACACAATGTCTACTTATTGGTTGAAGCCACTTCATCCCATATACATCTGTATCATACATCATCCCCAGATATGATTAGAATCCTACTTCATAAGATTGAATTGTAATTAGGATTGAATTGATGACTAATCCGAGATTAGTATGTCTCCCTTACCATACCCTTTAATCCAGAATATAGCAGTGCTTAACATTATTGTTATACACAACCAGGCCTCTCTTTCCCACTGGGCACATGCAGAGTGCTCCGCAATCAAGGGGGCCCCCTAATTCCTACTCAAATAATAACAGCGTTGAGCAAAATAGTTCGCGTAAAGGAGCGCTCAGAGGAGGAAAGTCGTTAGAAATATACAAATTCCAGTGTGGTAACTAAAAAAAAAGATTGTCATAAGTATTCCGATGCCAATATGATGAACAAAAAAAAGGTCGTCAAGCAAATGAACCTGTTCTTTCCGAACTATGTCGTTCGCGAACTACCCAAGCCTAAATAACAAACGATAACGCTTTATTATGGTCCTAATCCTTGTCCAGGGCCACTTATTGGTTAAAGACGGCCGTGTCAACAAAAGCTTCCATCACCTTCAAATAAAAATATTAAAATCATGGCACTTAGCACATGCTTTGTAGAAAATAATTAACGGGATCCAACAGATTGTCTTAACTAAACTTACTATTTATCATCTTTAATTTTTACTCTAAGCAAGTAATAGTATTAATAGATTACCTGTATAATCAGAGGCGGTCAACAATAGGTACTGTTCCGAACGCGTCGGCCACAGAAGATGCGCCATGACACAGAATGCCATACAGTCAGCAGAATACGTGATTCCTGAAATGAAATAAAGTTCTTTTTATGCCTGTATCATTTATAATGTCATAAGTTAACATAATTTTTAAACAATAATATCAAATCAATAGAATCTATAAATTATGTACTCAAAAAATCAAAGTGTATATATAATCATGACCTTATGCGTCACCAACGGACAAGCAGAGAGGATTTTTTTTAATTTTATAAATTCATTAAGGCCGTAGTTCTTTAGATTTCTTATATTTTATAGTTCTTTATATTGTACACTCCTCTTCGTATAACTAAATACACCACTATTGAAATATTTTGTTCTGCATTTTTTTAACGATTAATAGAGTTAATGGTGTGCATACATAATGTGATGAAGAATTTTCTGTATATAGTGTGAATTGTTTCCCAAAGAGAAAAATAAATATTATATCGTTACAAACTGCATAAATACACACTCATATTATCATAATGCACATAGACTTAATTATCTATACAAATTGATAAATCTATCTACAACGGACAATTCATTATGAAATACAATGAACTGGTCAAGTGAGAATAGCTTCATTAAAAGCAAGTATAAGAAACGAACGATTTATGTTGAAACATAAAGAATAAAAATATAAGTATCAAACTAAAATATACTGTGAATTCATTATCACTTACAATCAATTACTCACCGGAAAGGTGAACCATCATTAACTTGAAATAGTATAGAAAAACGGGTGGTTTTATTTATAACGACAAATGCCGATGCCGATAACAAACAAAACAAATTGTTACACATGCAAGTACTACGATAATATTTGTCCTCTTCGTTATCTTTTGTATGTTCATGACTAATTGATAAAGTGAGACAATTTTATTGCTTTTTTGTGTGTGCAATTTACACATGGCAGAAGTGAAACACAAAAATAATAAATAATAAAAAAAAATGTGAGTAAGTATGTGGCTTTGTATTCTTTTATGAGGAAGTACGTGGTTTTTGAACTCTTTTACCCAAATACACATTTTGCTAAATGTGATCACTCAGATTGTTTATGACGTGTATATATTTGTTTACGTGAATATGTATTTAACGCTATGAAGCATAGAACAAAGAAACCTAGGTCTTTTTTTTGTTCTATGCTTCGTAGCGTAAAATTATTATATGTATAACATTGTTCTCTTGCCAACTTAATCCTATACCTTAATGCGGTTTTTTTTTTCGTGGTACAGATTCAGTTTAGCGAGTTTCAAACCATAACGATATTACAAGCTTCACTTCAAAACCACTTACCTAAAATGAACTTAAACCGCCAGAGGGGGCTTATCTGCAACGCGACCAGTGCTATTATTGGCAAATAGATGAACCAGACCAGACTGGAAGCGCCGAAGTGAAGCAGAAAGTTCAGTTTGGGCATGTTGTGTTCGTATACCATCGTGTTGCGCAACTCCAACACAAACCAGATCATGATGGCCACTCGCAACGTGAGGACCAACCACCCCGGCCAGGTTTGGTACTCGTCAATCTCCTCGATTATGTCCACTTCCGTCTGGAAAATATTACATTCATATTTTACTATGGCAATCTGATGTACTGGAAATATACGAAAATGTCAAGAAAAATAAATGACACAATAAGTATAGCATAAAGCCGTAGAGTTATACTATACAGAGGGGATTGCTTGTGATTTTTTTTAGCCTTGAGATAGAAATGTAATTCAATTTAAACTTTTACTAAAATAGCACAATACTAAGAGGTTTCCTGTAAAACTCGGTGCATTTGTTTGTCTTTTTTTTTTAACTTAAAACACTTTCTACACTCACAGCCCCACATTAGGATTTTCTCCTGTGTCGTGGGTGCCATAGACACATATAAAGACGAATACACCAACACCCAGACCCAGAACAAGAATCTAAACTCATCATTCAGATATCTGTCTGGCCGGGAATCGAACCCGGGTCCCACTGCATGTCAGACCGGTATGGTAACCGCTGCGCCACGAGGGTCGTCGTCGTTGTCTTAAAACGTAAACCTGGCTAAAAAACTTTAACAGTAAACTGTTTGTTATAAAAGATGAGGACATACAATCAACAGTTAAACTTTAAATTAAAATAAAAATGTGTTATATTACACTTACAGTATTCCACACATATAGAGAAATATGCACAATTCCATATGCCAACCACACTCCAAATACTAGTGGTTTGTAGGTCAATTCTAATCTTGTTACTGCCCACCCTTTAGCCAATAAAAGGAGGAGCAGCATAAAAAGTGTCTGAAATGAATGAAACACAATATATTTTATATTGAAATATAATAAATGTGGATAGAACATTTAGAGTTTTTAATAATTTACGTAAAAAGTCGAACATTATATGATAAATTTTCCTAAAATCAATATCTTCCTTTCATTCAAGATTTATTCAATAATTGTATAAAGGATATAAAAAACGTAATACGTATTCTCTTTGTTAGTTAGCTACAACCAAAAGAAAAGGAAATGGTATCTGCCATCAATATATATATATAATCCAGGTGACATTTGAGAACACTATAATTATGTATGCTGCTGGCCCCTCAAGGCTATTTTAAAATGCTTATTATATATTTGCTTACTCCTTTACACTTTAAGTCAAAAAAACAACTGTGTCTAACACTGTTTAGTTGCAAAATAAATGCCATCGGAGTTGAAGAAAGAGTTCTACCACTTCCAATTGCCAATTACCTTACCAGTTCAGTTATCAATTGTAAATTATGTGTTATGCAAGTAGCAATAGTGCCACTCCACCCAATGTTAAATATTCCGTTTTATTCATAGTCTCCTCTAAGCAAAGTCAACAAAACAATACAATAATAACCTAAGCCTATAGGTTCTAAATTATTGTTTAAACGATATATAAAAGTTAGTCGGCGCAGATAATATTATCAAAGAGCAATAAAGTATGAATATCAAAACATTGATAAGATTATACAACATCCTACATCCACTTTAAATCTATTTTTAAATAGAATCTATGTAGTATGTACTGATAATGTATTGCATGCTTGATATAAAAATGTAAGTAATTCCATATCTATTGGTCATTGCACTTCAATAACTTACATTTCTAAAGCTCATAAATGCTTATCTACATAATATAAAACAAAAAAATGTTTATAAAATCCCGGTCTCAACAGTTTCTTGGAAATGAAAGTAAATCAATTAGTAATTATTAATAAGGTAAAAAAAGATGATAGGTATAATATAACTTTTAAAATGGTATTTTTTTTTTAATTGGATTTGGTTTCAAAAGGTTTTATTGAATTTTCCTGACAAATGTGATCAATGTTGTAACTGATAATATGTATTGCCATGTTATCAACTGAAGTAGTCGAAGTCGAAAGTAGAAGAAGTCAAATAGGTGATCACTCACCTACACTTGCCAGTCATTTATGTTATGTTTGTTAGGATATTTTATTCTGCTATATACTCTTAAAAGGAACAAGAGAAGATAACTCACTCTGCTTAATATGTCAAGTATGTCTCCAGCCACCGAGAGGCCTTCAAAGCCCACTCCATCTGCTGCAAATTTTACTGTATGCACTACATTGAAGCATAGTGCAACAAACTCTAGCACTAAACTAGATGTAAATAGTTTTGTAACAGGATGTCTTTGTGTCCTGAAAAATGTATTGAAAAACACATGAATTTACTATTAGTTACAGAAACAAAAATAAAGTGCAATGAGATTTACAAAGATTACCATTGTTTTTAAGTCATCATAAACATTTATGAATGTGCAAAGGATTATTTTTTATTAATATAACCCTATGGAGTGAAACTTCTTTATCGGGGTTGGAAACAAATTTAGTGTAACATTTTTTCGTTACGCACCATCTTTTTCTGTTACGCGCCATCTTTTTTTTTTCGTTACGCGCCATCTTTTTCTGTTACGCGCCATCTTTTTTTTTTCCGTTACGCGCCAACTTTTTCTTATCCCTACCACGCGTGATATTAGATAGATTATTATAGATTAGATTATTAGATAAAGTTTAATAAAAGCCTTTTATAAAACTTTATCTAATTTAACTTTATTTAACCAATTTCTGTAAAGTTGCATATAGTAAATTATTTTTTGAAAAATAACGTCATAAAGAAGTTTCACTTCTTACGAGTGTACGCTAGTACACGCACACATTTTTTTATTTATAAGTTTATATGATCCACAAACTATATCATACATTTTGAATAGTTGGTAGGCCATGTTTTATTGAAGACACTGTAATATTAAACATAGATAATGTAAAAATAGAATTACCTGACTGCATAGATCTGTACAGGCAGAAGAATGATATAACACAGCCAAAACAAAAGATACAGCTCAAGTGTATCCTGATGGTCAAACGAGAATTGATATAGCATAGTGTTATAGAATGAAAGGTTGGGACTCCCATTCACCAGCCAGAAATCATACTGTATGGTCTGTGGGGCATCCGTCAAGGTTTTGTTATCCGTTGATGGGGCCCCAGAATAATGATGCCACGAACAAGTTTCCTCATCAAGGTAACATGCCACCATAGACACATACCAAAACCTGTTAGAACAAAAGAAAACAATTTACAATATGGTTTACGACATGTAGTAGTCCTATTGGCCTATCATATGGATTTTTGTGTAGAATAAAGATGGTCTTTGTTCCTAAATTATTAATTTAAATGTAGGTCATTCAAAAATATATATTACCTAAATAAACATGCTGCTTTACATTATTAACAACCAAACGTAAAAATGCTAGTTTGCAACATAACCATATAAAAATTAAACAATGCTTTCAGCTTAAATCTTTTCAATTAATGAAGTTTAAATTAATAATAAATATTTAGACACCATTGACCACATTGGACTTCTTGCAACTACCACAATATATCCTACTTAGCGTACTTGATATATTTATTTACAAGAATAGAAATTGACAATCTACATTTATTAAGCCACTAGGCAATAAGTCTAAGAAACTATTTATTATTTTTTATACCAGACTGAAGTAGCAAATGAGCATGCAGTCCACCTGATGGTAAGTAGTCACTGCCATTCATGGACACCCGTAATCAACTTCATGCAAAACCTGGGTTCTATCTGAAGTCAGTCGAAGTCATGCATTGCTACTCCCGAGGACTATGATGGTCGCCTCATATATATATTAATTAATATATTTGAATTGCACTCACTAGTTATAGTACATGTTATATATTATCGTTAAAGAATTTTCAGGAATACAGCAAGTAAAATATACAAAACAAATGGTCAAACTTATAAATTAAGACTATGTATATAATTCCTTTGATTAGAAACTTAATTTTAGTTTTATTTTGAATATATAAAAATGTACCTACTTAGGTTCTCCAGAATTTTGAATGACATAAGTGAACTGGTTTTTCTTTATTACATTCCACGGCATATCCTCATCTATACATAATTGACCTTTAGGGCAAGGGATTCTCCTGAACAAGTCCTGTCCATAGGCATTGCACTTTGGGTGAAAGGCAGATCTATTAAGATGTTGAAACATTGCTTGGCAGGCCATTTCTTTGTCTTGAATATCACGACTCTTGTAATAATGTATGAAATGTTTCCTATCTAACACTGCAAACGTTATTGGATACTTAAATTTTTCATTCGAAGTCAGATTTCCAAAAATATAACCATATGTTTCTTTTTGAAAGTGGATATCAGTCTTTTGGAAACCAAATTTCACTAGGAACTTGAAGAACTCTTGCGTCGAAAATTCACCCTCAATATGAGTTGAAGACACGGCCACCAAGGTAGAGCAAAATAATAAAATTATTTTCTTGTACATTTTGACGTCAATATACTGTAGCATAAAAATATAATATCTTGATCACTTTAGTTGTTAGAGAACCATCTTTGCTATAAACGTATTTCATAAATGATATTTATCACATAAATCGGTATTTTGTTTATTGTGTATATGGCTTTCAATATTATTTTGGCGTAAAGCTACATAGAAACGAAACATTTTACACGACATGCCCTAGACAGCCAGAAGACAGTGAGTACATCAAATGTCAAACTTGCTAGGGATTGAAAACCACATAAAGCGCAATATATATATAAATGAATCAATTTATTAACACATTCATCTACCAAGTACTTTTAAAAGCATAGGAAACAAATATTATGGTAATATATACGGCATTTTGTAAACGTAGATATCTGCATTAATTTTGGATAAACAAATATAAACCATTTGGAAAAAAAATAACATATTAATGTTATTCAATTATGTCCGTCTTATATCACATTGAAATGGAATTTGATTATTTTTTTATAAATCGAACGCTGGCTATACTAAATCGCCGATCCCTGGATTGCATATCCCTGGATATGCCGCAAGTATTGCAAGTTAGACCTAGGCCGCACTGCGGTTAAAACGCAGCGGTTTTTAGCAGTGTAGGTTTATGAAATAAGAAAAAGAATACAAGCGGCCGCATTTGCAGTTTTTTCCAGCAACTGATTATAACCGCGAAATGGTACAAAATTGTCGTCAATAAAAACCGCCACAAAATTTATAATTCATAGCTATAATTAATGCTGATATTGCGGTTTATAAATGGTGGTGCGTGCGTCTCGATTAGAGCGGTTACCTCTCCCCGGATAAAAACCGTAGTGCGGTTCATATCTCCCAGATTCTAAGTTTACCTCGCTAGTTCACCATTATTCTGTCACTGTTTGGGTTGTAAATATAAGTTAATAAAAGTTTGAATAAAAAACCATTCGAAATAGTACCAAATGAAAAAAAGAAAAGTCCTAAAAAGTCCTGATTGCCCTCTTTTTTGAACTTTTCTTTGTATGTGGCCTTTGGATCTATCTAGAATGGTTGGTGAGCCGATGAAAACATTGTGAGCGGATTCTATTAGGATTGATAACTCTGTTTGTATAGTGTGTGTAATGTATATTGTTAATTTATAAGTCGATAATTCATTGCTAGTTGTTGTGCTGTGTTAATATGGAATTTTGTTAAATTCAGCACTTAAAGTAGGGTGATAAGATAAATAAAATGATTTTTATCAAAACACACAATATATACTTATAAGCGAGTTAGTTATTTTGTATGCACACATAAAGTGATGCCTTGTAGAAAATAAAGACATTTCTTTTCAATTCGATTTATTCGATGTTATTAATCTCTCGATTTGTCTCTCGAAAGAAATAAAAAAAAATGATTAATTTAAAGAATTTTAGTGGGTAGTTGATATTAATCATAACAATATTATTAACACAATTCAATGCAGCAATGTAGCAACAGCAAGCAACACAACATAAAAATAGTCTGTGGTCGAAATGATTTATGACGGAATACGGATGGGATGGGAACACAGACAGAGTACCTACCTACTTCTTGGGATACAAAGTGTTATTTGTTCAAGTTCCGATATTTTCTGAGAAAACTGTAATTTTAAATGTGTTTAATTACTTTCCATAGGTTTGTTGATGTTTATTTTGGTAGTTTGTTCGTTTATATGGATTATTTCCCCTTTTCCGGTCGTTGTCAGTTGAAGTAACTAATGCCGAGATACCATCGAGTGTAGCTCTATTCCTTTGTGATCTCCAAATCTAATAATTTTGAATCAGTGATTAACTTTTACTCATGATTTTACTGTATTCAACTGGAACTGGTTGCAGTAGGTCGTATAAGTATATATATTGTGCTTTAACGTACTAAATGAATTGTTTGAACTGTAACCTCAATCAAGCGGAAGTGATTAAATCCAACCTGACAATTTGTTACTAGCTGCTCAAATATTAAAATTATAATTGGAATCAAACTGCAACGTTTTTTGATGAACTGATTGAGTGTCTTTTAGAAAATAATGGTAGAAATAGGCGCGCCACAACAATCTGCTGAAGATAATTTGGAGAAAGCTGAATGGTATTGGGGCGATATTACTCGGTAAGTTCATTTTATTTTGGAATTAGTATTAACTTTAAATTTAATCTTATCGCTAATATTAATCTCAGCTTAATCTGAATACTTATTTTTATATCTGTACTGTCGTGTATTTATGATAAACGTAAATAATTTTCGTCTAGCTTACCATCTCCACTTATCCAATGCTAATGTTATAAATAAGCTTTTATTGTTGTACCAAACATAGAAGTAATGTTTAAACACCTATAAACCGTCAATAAACTATATTAGATATGGGTACTAGAACCTATTGACTTTTGAATACAAAGATTATCACCTAACTCACCCCTATAACAATATTGGCACATATTAATATTGTATTCTGTTTGTAAGGGTAGTTCTTCTACAGTGTAGCAGTGACAAGAGTAATGCCTATGCAGCATTGAATTAGAATTCCTCTTGCATAGCAGTTACTCTTTGTCATATCATTAGTTATAGGACAATGAGAGTAATGCCAATTTAATTCTGTACAGTGCCATAGGATTAAATTAGAATTCGTCTAGTGTAGCAGTTACTCCTTATATTATCATTAGTTATAGGGTAGGTATGCAAATTTTTAACACAGAATAAACCCAGAAAAATACTTATAAATCTTAATTATAAATCATAAAGAACTTATTACTTGGAGCCACTCATTCTCCAAAAATATGGACAAATTGACAAAAATACCTGAAATAATTGCTTAATTAGTAGAGACTAAAATGGGTCTATCTCTTAGAATCTACATTGCTCATCTAAATAAATACCTATTATTTTTTTGACAGAAACAGTAATAAAATATTTGAATAAGGCATTTTACTGATTCTTTTAGTTACCTTTTACATATACATTTTTTCTCATAATGGTGTCACTTGAAACTGGGCTGTCTTCATGGTCTTCATTGTTTGGGATGTTCTGTGTTCCTTTGCCCTTGAAACCCTGTTTTATACAATGGGTCTATAAATGAAAATTGATGCTTTGAATTTAATTCATAAGTTGGTATAATTGAATTTTTTTACACAAACTATAATTATATTATTTAAATCTTTTGTTTTGGTGCCACTGTAAAACGATTTTGTTATTGAAAATGAGTCCAAAACCAATAAGTCAGTTTGGTCACTGCTGGCTATGGGTTTCCTCTCGGATGGAATATAAAGTTTTAGATAGTGTTATATAAAGACTGGGGGATAAAGTCTTAGTTCATGTTGCAATCTTATTAGAACATAAATTAAGGTAAATAGGAAAAGTGTTTAAATTTACATATCTTGCAAATAAACTTTTTGTTGCATAAACCCTTCAAAATTAGAATATTAATATGTATTATAATTTGTGACCATATTTGTTAATTTCAGAGACGAAGCAAATGAGAAACTTCGAGACACATGTGATGGTACTTTCTTAGTAAGGAATGCCTCAAATAAAGACAATGGATATACCTTGACGGTTAGAAAAGGAGGCACTAATAAGTTAATAAAAATATATAATCAAGATGGGCGGTATGGCTTTTTTGAACCCTTTGAATTCAATTCTATTGTTGATTTGGTTCGGTTTTACACTGAATATTCCTTAGCTCACTGTAATAGCAGTCTGGATATTAAGCTTATGTACCCACTTTCGAGGCATCAAGAAAATGATGTGGGTGAAATGAATGATGAAACACTTGAGACGCGATATAAAGAAATTCATAAAGAATTTGTACTGAAAACTAGAGATTACGATGAACGTTCATATAGGTATATGAGGCTAAGAGAAGAAGTTAAGAGTAAGAGGCAAGCTCTGGATGCCTTTAAAGAGACTGTTAAAGTTTGTGAAGATCATCTTAAGCTTCAAGAAAAAATGTTATGCAATGAAGCCCAGCCACATGAAAGAAATGATCTCATAGAAAATAACAGACAACTTATACTAAGAGTAAATAGCATAAAACAGGCCAGAACACAATTGCACATGTTATTAAAGGAAACAGTTGACTCTAATTTACTGCTGGAGAGAGAGATTACAAAGTTAAAATCAGAAATAATTAATCTATATAAAGTGAAGGACTGTTACAAAGTGTAAGTATATTTATTATGCTTTTGTTTTCAATTGTAGTATTTGAGATATGACCTTAGAACAAATTAATAAAATGATTACTATGATAGTTACTATGAAATGTGATTTTTTTATTACAAAGTGAAAATTTTGTATCTCTACATTTGGTTCCATGGTAGTTTTGAACTGTGTTATCTTTATTTAACAGTATACTATTATTAATGTATATTATTTTTTGTTTACAGATGGCTACAAAGACGGGGCAAAAGTGAAGAATACCTGCAAGCTTTAGAAGATGACAATATTCACAAGCTTGAAGAACTATATGCTCACCAGGAAATGATCTCTTGGAAGGTGGATTGTACTCGTGAAAAGGCAGAGAAAATTCTAGAAGGAAAACCTCAGGGCACTTTTTTAATAAGACCTAATTCCACTGGTCAATTGGCACTGTCAATATGTTGTAATAATATTGTGTATCATTGTATTATCTTTAAGACTGAAAGAGGTTATGGATTTGCTGAACCTTATAATATTTATAAGTAAGTAAATTTTCTCATACAATGAAGATGAGCTTTATGTCGATTCATATATATATATCCTATTAAGCATTTATCAGAGTAACAGGTTAGATTTACCCTGCATACATTTAAGGATAAACTTTTGTGTTTCCTGTAAATAATGATGACTCTAGTTTATTTCAGACTTTGATAGCAAATCGTGTTTAAAATTCAGGAAATATATATTGTATTGGTCCATAATTGGCCTCATTTGAGATGCCGATAATATATAAGTTGAAGATAGATACTGGCCAATAAATACCATGGCTTCACATGCTATAACTAAGGCTTAATTATAAACTTTGTTATTAAAACGAGGAGCGTAATATACAACTACATTATATATTGCAGTGAAAAAATTTATAATTATGGAATTTTAATTTATTTTCGAACTGTTTACATTTGTCACTATGGCACGTAATTTAATCATTCTTTACTTACTTACTATTTTTAAGTTAAGGAAAAATGCATGGGATAAAACTTATAATAGATCCAAAAATAATCAAATGTACATTCTATTTATATTCTGTGCATTCTGTTTGTGCGTAAGTTTACAGCAATGTATTAT
Organism: Spicauda simplicius; assembly: GCA_949699795.1. Taxonomy (NCBI): domain Eukaryota; kingdom Metazoa; phylum Arthropoda; class Insecta; order Lepidoptera; family Hesperiidae; genus Spicauda; species Spicauda simplicius. The sequence continues at coordinate 13,168,763 of OX453066.1, read as the reverse complement.
ACAAATATAATTAATATTTTCAATACTTTTGTTTGTTTCAGAACTCTTAACGAGCTTGTTTTACATTATGCTGTTAACTCATTAGAAGAGCACAATGACCAACTCAGAACGGCACTCAAATATCCTGTATACGCACACTTGGTTAAACGACCTGAGAAGAAACAACAAGAAACTGTACACCAAGAAACACAGCACCCACAAGACTCTTCTCAGCTAGAATCACAACTTCAATCTCATCAGCGTAGGCAACGGAAACGACAGCAACAGTTGCCATAAATAAGTTTGTAATAATTTTGGGGTTCAATTCTTCTCCTAGTCATTTTGTGAATAAAACGACTAGTGATTTTGTTTATTTGGTGACGACCTAGTGCGGTTCTGTGATTGTTGACAGATGAAAGCCATACAATAACAAAGATTCTAAACTCGTGGCTAAGAAAAGACATAATACTAGTAGTGCTAAGTGATTTGTGCAATTTAATTGCAAAATTATTTGTAGTAGTTTTCACATTAAGTGCTTGCGAGGGAGTATTTTTTTGTGTTTTCTGTAACATTGTGATATCTTCAAATAATATTGATTCTAAATGATATATCCATGTGTAAAATATGCTTTGTTATACATTTTTATACAGATAATCAATACATTATTTTATTACACACTAAATAAAGGTAATTACAATCATACCAAGTAATACAGTAATATGTAAGTCATGTATTGTATGTTTAGCTTATAGGATCTGTATTACGTTTGGTGTATGTGTGTGAACAATATTACTGATTTTATATGGATATATGTACATACATGATATATATTATATTTTATACCTAAATGTAATGCAACGAAAGGCTTATAAAGGGAAGTATTAAAGTTTTGCATATAGCAAGAAACTTGTGCTTGTATACCATTTATGATTTCTCATGATGCAATCTTTTTGAGATGATATAAATAATTATACCTAAATATTATACAACACAAAAGGATTATAACTGATACATGATAAAAAGAAATATGTCTACTTAAGACTGTTATACATTTTTATTAATTTCATGCGTTTTCTTAGCAGCAATTATTTTGACATGGCAACAATGCTCATTGTTCTTTAGAGGTATCATTTGACACTATAATTTCAATATATTGTCTCTTTATAAGCAACTGCTTATAAAGGAACGGCCTTCTAAAATTGTATATAGTTGCTACCTCAATTGTAAGTTGTTGGTAATTGAACGCACATGTTCCTTACATTGATATATACTCTGGTTGCAATAACTGGCACCCATTGTATTCGTTAGGTTGCGATTTCCGTTCTTCACGAGTTATCTTTATAGATTTAAATACTATGTGAACAACATCATATATTAGAGCCAATACACATGAAATTGACGCTGTGCCCCAACGGAACCACGTTATAAACTGTAATAAAGGAAGCTACTCTCAGAACAAACATAGTTTTGTTTGACAATGCGTGTGGCGGAGCGGTTACCATACGCGGTGACGCGCAATGGGCCCCGTGTTCGATTCCCGGCCAAACAGGTATTTGAATGATGAATTTAGATTCAAGTTCCGGTTCGTGATAACACAGTGCAATAAAATCAGCCAGTCAATCTCACGCTAATCGATAAAGGACATGTCAATTAAACTAATTAGCTTTTTTATTATCTTATCAGCCTTTTATTTAGGCTTTATGAAATTGTAAAGAACGAGTACGAAAGTAACAACCGGCACATGTGTCTACCTCAGTAGCGTCATGTTTACAGGCCTTTCATAGTTATATGGTTGATCTAACGTAAGATGCAATACAATAATTAATATATGAACTTTTTGTATGTAAAAGTAATCTCTTAATTATTTATAATGATGTGATTTTGTATTGTCCCAAAGGTATTACACACTAATTATTTCGATTTAGTATACTTGATAATTTTCTACATGATCCAAGGTCACAAAAATATTTCGGTTGTTTAGAAGTGAGAATATTATTAATATTGATTATTTTTATAACACTTGCTTCAACTTAAAAGGTATCTCGTAAAAGTATTGCATTCACTTTTTCGATTCGAAACTATGAACTGTACATAATAAAGGGAGATAAATAAATACTGGAGAGTGGGACAATTAAACAAATTTGTTATGCATTCTTTAATTGAAATATATGATCTGAAATATTGAAATGACCCTCAAATTTCGAAAATTATAATTATGATTTGTCTTTTTAGTTTTCCACGCATAAAATGTATAAATCAATTTTTAAACGTATGTTTTATATAAATTTATATGAGTGTGATGGGTCAAGTGGTAAATGAGTAACTTTGTGTTATTGCAGTATACAAATATTACTTTTCTTGTAACTAATAACTCTCTCATTCCGAGAGAAGACCCGTGCCCAGCAGTGGGACAATATTGGGTTGACGACGACTTTTCTTGTAAAGTATATTTGTTGCAATTTATGGTGAAAATTATTATACTTGCTATAAGTTTACCACCACAACAATACATTCTATTATCGAGCTTAGATTTAATATGTTTTAATTAAAAGTTCTAAAAATTGAATTGGGCAATAAAACATATCCTATGATACAATATTTTCTTGAATGTGATGTCTTTGATTAACATGTTATCACTTGACACAAAACACAATAATAATCAATATCAATTGTTTTATTAAATTGCTTTAAATTAAAGTTATAATACATTATTATGTAAGTTATATTTATAAGATTGTTTAGGTGAGATTATTGAAGTTATTTTTATATTTGTGTCGAATATAATATATAGGTATTATTAGAATTTGTATGTATAGTAGGTATGTTTTAAAACAATTAAGTATCAGGAAAACGTAATATATTAATTTTAGAAACAGATGTTTGCAATTGCAGTTCTTTGCACAGTAGATAATCAAATATGATCTCAATAAGAATTAGCCCACAAAATTTATTTTATGGTGATATAACATATTAATTAATTAGAAGTAATTAAGAACCAAATCTGAAAGCATGAAAAGGTAACCGTACCTACGTAAACTGTCGCCATTTTTATAACATTGGTATAGATTAAGTGTTATTAAACAGTTTATCAATAACTAACTTATGAAGTATTTTTTTTACGGTTTTTCTGCCAAACCTGGTATTCCACATATATAATATGTATTATGCAGTAACATGTGTAATAGGGAATATGCTTGTTTTTTACGTCTGATATTAATCATTTATGTCTATATATATGTGAGATTGTTTATTGATATCCATAGGCAGCAGTGGTCACTTACCATCAGGAGGACTGCATGCTTGTTTGTTACTGCAATGTAATAAAAAAATGTTATGAAGATCTTTCTAACTTTGCTATAATCATCTGCAGCTTAATGTGAATTAGTCAGAAGCTTTACATTATTTTTTAAACTGTAAAAAATTCGGTTTAAAACTAAGCTAACAAAGTTCTGTAAAACTTTCTATAAAAACCTTAGGTACTTATTCCTATTGTGGTTTTATGTTTGGTTCCTATGCATCATGTTATAAACTGCTTTGTTACAAAAATGTTTTAAACTACGTAACATAATAATATTCAATCACTTATCAATAATAACAAAAACTAAACTATAATATATTACATGTTGTAAAATCAAAATTGGATGCAAAATATGCTGTCATCATAAATGCATCTATTTTCGGTAGATTATCCGAGTGTGCTTTGACAAGTTTCATTCATCGTTGTAGATTTATTACAAATCTAGATTCACTAGATACTACAACAAAAAATCACACGATTTACTATTATTCTCTGTATGAGTATCGCACCGATTTTGTGTCAGCTGACGTCACATTTCGTTTGACTTTTCGTGGAGCGTTTTGTAAATTTGAATATCGCTTCCTAATTTTACACTTTTTATATATTTCAGGGTTTAAATAACTAGTAAATTAAAAAACTTTTTCATTACAATTTGAGAAATAAATATTTATTTTATGCATATTCCCTATTATCACTCGTTAAACAACTTATAGTAGGTACCTACTTAGATATCTACCACTCATATTTTTAAATTGATATGGGGACATATCAATTTGACAAAATCAGTTAAAGGCAATCCTGGACCGCAATACGATTTAAATTCGAACGGAAGGGGCAAAATTTCATAATACTCATTTTCGCCATAATCCATTTTCTGGTCTTAAAATTGAAGTTTCTTGCGACAATTTGATATCCTTAGGTGATCAGTTGTCTACAACGAATTGCTAGATTTTATACACTATTTCGATTTTTTAGGAATATTCAAGCGTAACGGATTCGTCGCGGTTTACTTCATCGTAAATACTGTACCCAGTATCTAATAGTAAGTAGATTATCCTTTTTTACTTTACATTTTAAAGTTTAAACATATTTTGGATAATTTAGTAACTTTTAATCATATTATGTTCCACGTACCGTTATCCTAAAGGTGAGTTTAGACCAAACGAACAAAGGGCTAGAGCTAAAACACGAGCAATCTTTTTTTTTATATTTTGTAAACGAAAATTTATTTCAGCGCTTACACTAAACATCAACGAGCATGAATGAGAACCATTAAATTCTTTTTAAGGCTGATTTTACAGTTACCTACCGTCGACATAACGAGATTAGGTAGTACATATACCTCCGTTTAATATTATTCACGTTACTCTATGACATATACCCACTTATTACCGTTACCGTTCTTAACTTCTTAGTAACGAACGTTCAATAAATTATGTGGTGTATTTCCGTAACAGTTACATATTTTTTAATTTACAAACAATAACATGGATAAAATAAAAATATATTATCTATTTTCTTCTATATTAATAATTCCGTCAAGGACTACGATAGACTCGATCGAAACCTCACCTGATTCATAAAACAAAAAATATTGATTTCGAGTCGACAACATATATCCGCAAAATTTGGATTGTCGAGTATTTAGATAAATCCTAATGATGTAAATGATGGTTGCTATATTGGCCACCGGACGCATCTTGAATATGTTTAAAAATAATACATATAAATTTGTAACAGTTAATTTTCATACAAGTGAACGTTAAATAAATGTTATGTCTGTTTACCCAAAATATACGAATATAAATACGACAGATACAATTATGAGGAATTCACACTAAGTAAATATTAAAGGAGCGCCATCGATTACTTTATGTTAAATAACTTTGTACATTAAATTTGGTAGATAGGTAGTGTCATTTACAAACAACATTTATAACGTTGCTACAGCGCCAAACTTGATCGGGTTCGCCAATGGTCATGAGAATCCGTGTCCGTCAGGATGGCCGGTCACCACCCATATTTTACATCGAAATAGTTACTAAGAGTTGCTACCTAGTTGCTACCAGTTGCTACCAATCTTAAAATAATTGCTACCTTCGTATTTAAAAAAATAAACTGCTTTTTAAGGTGACCGGCCATTCTGACGTCAGGATGGCCGGTCACCATTCTAGTTAGAACAATCTGCGCAAATGATTGGAGTTTTTTTTTTACCAAGAGTTGCTACCAAATTGCTACCTTTTTTATACATCGTAATTGACCTCATAGCTGTTAAGGATAAAAAGATATTACAGATTTAATATTAAACGCCTGTAGGTATAACTAAATTAGCAAATCCGAAGTTAAATACAAGAATTGGAATTCCTGACAACCTCCCGTATTTCTAAATCAGGTCGTAGGTTTTTCCCCGGCATTCCAGGTAGAATCATGTAGCTTGGCGGGAGATTTCCCTAAAAATAAAATACCCCTGAAAAACCCCATCCTACTTTTTATCCCCATAATTTGAGGGAATAACCCCTAACTTGGCAACCCTGGTTCTATTAGGCATTCACAACGTTCACGACCGCAGATTTTCCCGTTCCACTCGCCTGTGAGCGTTACGGACGTAGTCTCAAGTGGAACGATACCATATTAAATGGGTCGACGTGAGCTTCGCGTGAGCGTAAGTCATGACGTCATGAGTGACGTTTTCGTCGCGAGGTCGCGACCACAACGACCTCGGTCGTCATAAGAAACGACTAAAGGAGCGTTTTGAGCGTTGCGAGCACCACCTGGAACACACCCCCCAGTATATTGCCATACCTGAAGATAAAGTATTCTATAGGAGATTGTGAGATTTTCAAGAGCACATAATTCAACTAGTAACTTTAAGTTATTAACGAGATATAATTTAAATCTACAGCTTAACAATTTTATATTACTTCGCAATTTTATGGTTTACTTGTTAGGAATAACATGTAGTATTCATTTTATGTCTTTTAATTACATTATAGAATTTATAAAAACTGATTATGTCATAGTAAATAAGTAAACTCTGGTTGTTTTTAAATAAATAGATTTGCACTACATAATTTTAAGATAATTATATAAACAAGTTAATAATGATTAATGACGTAATCTATTGATTGTCTTTATATAATGAAATACTCTTAAAAAAAAGTAAAATTTAATTTAAAGCTTGCAACATTTAAGGTTACCGGCTAAATTCTGCGCACTGCGCAAACAAGCCATGTTTTTTTTCTTCTTGCGTGTGCTGCCGACCGCCATTTTGTCTAGCTCTTGAAGTTCTTGCATAAATTGATTTTGTGTCGACATTATTAGTTGTGAGTGGTTTAAAAGACCATGTTAAAAGATTGTTAGGATAGTATTGTGTTACGTCAAACAAATGTTTTGAGATTTAACATTGAAATAAAACGTAAGAAAATCGCAGTAGCCTGTTTTATAAAACCGACGCCTAGCAGCCCCGGCTAAAAAAATTAAATTGTTTCAGGTAATGTCGCGATACGGGGACTGCAAAGTCTACGTCGGAGATTTGGGTAATAATGCCAGCAAACCTGAGTTGGAAGATGCGTTTTCTTACTACGGCCCACTGAGAAATGTTTGGGTAGCGAGGAATCCACCCGGCTTTGCTTTTGTTGAATTTGAAGATCCTCGTGATGCCGAAGACGCTGTAAGTATACTAATAATGATGCTCATAAGTTTCGATTGGAAGTTTGAACATTTGATTAGATAATTGTAAACCAACAAAAATATTTTGAACGCAGATCCGAGGATTAGACGGGCGGACAATATGTGGAAGACGTGCTCGCGTTGAGATGTCCAATGGAAGCCGGGGTTACGGAGGCAGGGGCCCGCCGCCTCGTTCTCGCCCACCGCCGCGCCCATACGATGACCGCTGTTACGATTGTGGGGACCGTGGACACTACGCCCGTGATTGCACGCGTCGGCGCCGTCGCAGGTGACAAAAATTTCAAGTCATCCCCTCTGGATGTGTATGTGATACCCTAGTATGGAATCTTAACAAAGTACATGAACATGTTTCATATGGCACAGGTCGGTGAGAACAAATGAGTCGCAGTAAAAAGATTCCATCCCATTGCTTTTGATTCACATAAACCAATGATAACTATGTTATAGGTTATCATTGGCCTGTGCGCCGAGAACGAACTCTGCAGAGTCTGCACTTCTTATTGTCTGCGCTACGTAGCTTTCACTGCGCGGCGTGTACTGCGCTTAAGTTGGCCGCGACGGTAACTTCGCTCTGCGAACTACGTAGCTACAGCCTACGTGCATTCTTCACTTATCGAGAACTACATTGAGCATAGTGTTTGTTCTTCGCGTCGTGACACACGTCTAATGTAATCACTGCGTGCACTCAGTGAGTTACACATTATTACCCATATTTGTGTTGAGAGAAGACCATCCACTTGTATTACGAGTTTATTTTCAGTTTTGCTGTAGCATGGTTTGAAATCATTTCGAAATTCTAAACCACTGGATAATAAATAAAATAATTCCAGTGTTGCTATATAAAGTTTGTAGGAGTAGATAATAGCTATTTTGTTTTCATTCAATGGGAAAATGATGGCCGGTATTATATTATATATATTTTAGTTGTAATAGACAACAAAAAAATTGTCTCTTACAAATGCCATATTTTATAATTTATAGTATGCTTGTTGAAAACTAAATGGTCTGGTCATTTTATTTGTATGTTTCAGCAAATATGCTGAAACCCTACATCTTTAATAATATGAAATAATTATATTTTGAGGTCCTTATTCCTTTCTAGTCAAATAAATAGTAGCATTTTAATTATTAATTTAACATCATACAGTTTGATTAATCTGGCGCTCTCAACAAGTCCCAACAACAATAAAACAATAAAATCGGTTTCGTACACTATGTCTCAATTAACTTCAAATAAACACTGCTATAAATATTATATAAAAATATATCAAAAATTCAAAAGTGCAAGACGCAACATTTTTCAGTTGCTTATCTAAGAATTTTTTTCTTGTCTTATCGGAGGAGTGATAGGTGGTAATTCATGTATTGATTAGGTAAATTTAAACAAATAAAAAATAATAGTCATACATACAAAAATAATAACACAGCATCACATTTGCTTAAATTTTCATACACTTTAATAGCTAAACTGCAGTTTCTAGTTCTAGGTCGCTAAAAATTAAAAAAAACTCACATTTGGAAAATAATTGAAACTTTTCGGTAAATTATTCCTTTAACAATTACACCATCTTTGCTTGAAAAACAGTTGTTTAGTCGATTCACATACAATGCCATAGGCTGGTGGTAGTGGTAGTAGTCTTATTAAAGAGCACAATGATGTTTTAAACGGAGGGTATATTACAAATTATTCTTTGTTTGTGACCAGTTGTCATTGGCATTGTCTCAAAGGTATGAAATGACAAATCCAAATTTTCAACATATTTGTCATATGCCTTTGAATTTGATCACCACAAGTCAAAAAGGAATTCAGTATAGACTTAATAATAAATTTACATTGCAGTAACCAAAGGTTCTATTGTATATGTATATATGTATAAGTTTGTTCAAAAGAGCTACATAATGTCACATCTTTATTTCATAACCAGTTGAGTGTATAATATATATTTTTTTATCTAAAATTTCAACCCTTCATACCAATTTCTTAGAATGCACCTGATTGTAGTCATCATGACTGATGGAAGGTGCAAAAAAGATCTTCAATTACAATAATATTGACATGTGGGGTTCTTAAAAGGCAAAATGTCTGTGAAATATATTGGGTCACTAGCTGTACCCGCGGCTTCGCCCGCGTAAAAATGAGTGTATCGCAAAGTTTTTCCCGCAAAAATCTCGACCCCGTTGAAATTATATGATAAAAAGTAGTCTATAATTATGTTATTCCACAACCTTTTCTATAGTGCAAGTCCTATCCAAATGAGTTTAGCCGCTCAGGCGATTACCCGGACATACAAAGAGTAAAGAAACGAATTTAAAGTATGTATTTGTGGTTAGGATCATAATTGTTATGTTAAAATATTTTAAAAATTAGACAAATTATAATTAGAATTTTAAAATTAGACGATTGTGAACCGCCTTTCTTTGAATTAATTAACAATCTTAGTGGTCACACAATACCAAGAAGCACCTTGTAAACCAAATCCTGCTCCACATTTAAACCAAAACGCATCGATTACAAAGATTGATTTTAACTTTTCCGCAGTATGTTTAAAAATTTTCAGGGTTATGCTGCAGGGTGAAGTGCAATGTTTGTACTGGTCTAGTACAAAAAAACGCTATTCTTACAAACTTATTTAACATTCGTGTCCTACTCAACACTGGACACTATCAAGTGGTCAGATTACTCTAATAATGCACACGCATCGGCGGCCGGCATGTATTAGCATGCGCGAGCGAGACGGTTACCTACCCCTGCCGAGAGACACATCTTTATTATTTTAAATCTCTAATATCTTTAAAAGTATTTATTTGATGCATATAGTGTAAAAGCTAACGAATGCATTTATTTATATAAGGATTAATACCGAACAGAAGAAAACACACTCGAAATTATTAACGTAATATTTTTAGTTGAAATATGGAACATAAAAAAAATATTGTGACTTAACCATAAGTTATAGAGATATACTATCGCGGATTGATTTTATATTTAAGGTAGCAATCCAGTGTTTCGTAGCCCTTGACGCAATTATTAGTATTCAACATCAACATTTAATTTATCGATAGACTTCGTAGTTGTTTTGTAAATAACGCCACCTATCGCATTCAATGTAATTCAACATAGTAGTTCAACATAGATCAGGATAGATGGCGCAAGTATACCTAATCGGTAATTCCTCGTAATTTTATATTGTGGGTAAATTAAATCAAATTTATATCACATTTATTTGTATGATAATTAATTGTTATCGATTTATAGGTATCTATTATTTCATAATGAACTAAGGATCAGGATGACATCAGGGCAAAATGGCTAATATGGCGATAAACAAAAGTCGCGATATACCGAGTTTTACAGATGTATGTTGTCGACTCAAAATCAATATTTTTTAATGTTTTATTATTGAGATAAGTTTTCAATCAAGTCTATCATGCCCCTTGACGGAATTTTATTATCGTACCCTTTGAAGGAAGTTATATAATTTGGTATCTCTAATGACTTTAAACGTATTTATTTGATGCATACAGTGTAAAAAACAATTTTGATCTTTATTAAAATTACGAAACTAACGAACGCATTTATTTACATAAGGATTCCACAAGAAGTCCACCAATTCGCAAATAGCCAGCGTGGTGGACTATGACCTAAAACTCTCTCATTCTGAGAAAAGACCCGTGCCCAGCAGTGGGACAATAATGGGTTGACGACGACATATGGATTAATACTGAACAAAAGACAACAGACTCGAAAATAACGTATTATTTTTAGTTAAAATATGGAACATAAAAATAATTATTGTGAGTTAACCTTAAGAGATATAAATATGCTATCGTGGATTTATTTTATAATCAAGTGTGCAAACCAGTGTTTCTTAGCCCTTGACGGAATTATTAGTAATTCAACATCAACATTTAATTTATCGATATTACTTCGAAGTTGTATTGTAGATAACGCCATCTATCAAATGTTCATTCAACATAATTCAACAGAACAGTGATAGCGCAAGTATACCTAATATTTAACTCATCGGGAATTCCTCGTAATTATAATCGTATCTTTCGCATTATAAATACATTTTCATATTATAAACCCATATTATGGGTAAATTAAATCAAATTTATATCACATCTATTTGAATGATAATTAATTGTTACAAATTTAAATGTATTATTTCTGAACGAACTCACGATGACGTCCAGGCGAAAGGGCCAATATGGCGATTGTCATTTGCATTGGAATTTAACAAAATTCGCGACATACCGAGTTTTACGGATATATGTTGTCGATTCAAAATCAATATTTTTTAATGTTTAATTGTTCACATAAGTTTTTAATCAAATCTATCATACCCCTTGACGGAATTATTAGTACACCTCTATGTCAAAAGCCAATATGGAGATTGTCATTTGCATTGGAATATAACAAAATTCACGACATACCGAGTTTTACGAATATATGTTGTCGACTCAAAATCAATATTTTTTAATGTTTTATTATTCACATAAGTTTTTAATCAAATTTATGATACCCCTTGACGTAAATAATAGTACAGCTCTTAGTCAAAAACGAACTACCATACAAACATTTATGCTCGATTTTAACATTTTCAACCCATTTTTTGAAATAAAAAGTAGCCTATAATGGATCCCAAGGTCACCACTATCTGTGTACACAATTTTATAAAAATCGGTTCAGTAGTTTTGCCGTGAAAGAGTAACAGACAGACAGACAGACAGACAGAGTTACTTTCGCATTTATAATATTAGTAGGGATTTACTCTTATTTACTTACGGTAGCAACAAGTTGAAGGGTATGCTGAGCCAATGGGTTGATAATTTTTTAAATTTGTCACAATTGCATAAAAAAACTGCTGGTAGGAATTGGACATAAGTAACTAGCTCCGTCATCTCCAATTTAAAATGTATGGTTTTTGTGCCATGTTATAAATCAATAGCATAATAGTAGGATTAGGGTATTTCAGGTAAGTGGTAACTCGTACAATCTGAATTATTTCTACTTGCTCTAGATACCGAATCTGAAAACAGCAGTGCTAAGATAGTTGCTTTCGGGCTGATTTAGGCGTGACGGTCGCACGCAGCGATTTCCATCCGAAAGGTTCTACCACAGTCGTAGTAGTATCATACAGTATTCTAACTCAGCCCTGTCCTTGAATTTTATACCTACAGACGCGCTGGACGAGAGTTCGTGTTAGGGCTACCCGCCTACAGTATTTTAATTACATCTGCATATTTGACTTTCTTTATTATTATGTTTTATAATCAATAGATTAAGGTAATAAACAACGCGTTCTTTTAATATTTCAGAGCCATAATAATAAATCGCACACAATAGTTTTAAATTTCGCACTAAATAATATTTTACCTACCAAAATAAAAATTATTAACACTGGACGTGTTTACGTACAATTAAAGCAATCAAAAACAGCCCAATATAGTTTACAACAGCACTTCGCTACATTATTATTAGAATAAAAAGAAACCACTGCTTAAAAACGGCACACCGCCCCCGCTCGTCACTTCTACACACTCGCTGGCTGTTGCGTACCGAGTGCATACCGAAATCGAGGCGCCTAGGTTTGCAAGAAGTTAGAATACTGTAGATACTATTACCGTGGTTCTACCATCGTAGGATGTGTAAGCCTATTGTACTATTTGAATTGAAATGTGTTCGCAGCCGGTCAAGGTCCCGTCGTCGCACGCGTTCCCGCTCGCCGCGCTCCGGATCCCGCTCTCGCAGCCGCTCCCGCTCCCGCTCGCGCTCCAAGGGAAGGTCGATGTCTCGTTCCAGATCACGCTCGCCCTCTAAAGATTCCAAGAAGTCCAATTAAATCTTTCATTGTTGTGTAGCATGTTTGCAGATTCAATTTTAATACTTAATGACATCACGACAGTTGAATATATGAAGTGTGAAATTGAGCTAACTTCAAACACAAGAATAATATCATTCCTAAGTAGGCATTGACTTTATAAGGTACAATTGAGTATTGGTTTTGTGATCAATATACTGGTAATAAATAATATTGTTGTTTTATTTCAAAGTTTCCCTTTGTTAATTTCTGTTGTTACTCTTTCTGCATAATAAAGTTTTAAGTAATTATTTATTAATTACCTAACTTTCCTCCTAACAATTGTCATCCACTTGTGTGTTGTTGCCATTGACTAGTTTTGATATAGATTAGTCCTGATAAGATAACGTATGGGAGCGTATTTTTATGTTTATGTAAACAACATTTAAAGAAATAAAAAAGTAATTAGGGTTACGACCCTAATTAGCTTTTTTTAGTAGTAATACATGTAATTTTTTGATAGTAATAGTAATAAGGTAGTACATGTGATTTACTTTCATTTTATTACAAAAATGGCTATCTTTGAGAAACTAGGGGTCGGTTCTAGATTCTTGCCACCTCGATCGGAACTTTACGTGAGAACGCTAGAAGGGGTCAATTTGAACCCCCTTTATACATATTTTTTTGCCGAAAGTAATATTTTTATTTTTTTTAATGTTTAAAATCCGATTTCCGATTATATCGATTTCGAGTCGGGTGAAGAATCGTGCCATCTTGATTGGGAATATGTTGGAAGGCTAGAAATGTTCAAGGCGATAACCCTGACACCTTTTTTGTCAGAAATGTTGGGCAATTTTTTTTTATAAAATAAAAGTCGAAATTCTCGATTGTATCGATTTCGCGTCGGGTGTAGAATCGTGTCACCTCGATTGGATTTTCTGACTATGTTGGAAGGCTAGATGGTCACACACCTTTTTTTGTAAGAAAAAAATAAATATGCATTTTATTTAATTTTTTAAAAATTATGAAATTCCGATTATATCCATTTCTTATTTGCTATTTCCTATTTTTATGAGATGAGAGTCCATAACAGATTAAGTTCTGATGCCGACAAGTAAAAAGATTTAAAAAAAGTTGGGTTAGGTTACGTTAGACTTTTCTAATATACAGAACAAGGAACCCCATATTATTGATAAACAGAAGATGCGATATACGCAGAAAAAATAAATAATATATAAGTTATTAATTTTGAACTATTGAGGTATCTTTGAAAACATAAAGTTAATAACGTAGCCACACCAGGCCTACCTACCTACAAACCTATACATGACACACAAAAACAAGGTATTTCATGAAAATTATTTCATTGTAATATTATACATTTCCTCTTTATTTGTGATTCGGGAATAGGTCACAATACAATGATTATTCATTCGGTCATAATTCTTCACTGATGTTTATAACTCCTTACGAAGAAATATAGCAATATTTGTTACTAGCGACATATATTTTTTTTGTAAAAAATATTAAGGATCGATACTTGCTCTGTATCTGTATGTGATTCCATACAAACCACGGAACAAGTATCGAAACATTAGCATTATGATTATTCTTTTAACTGTACTTTATTGATTGTTTGAATGTTTAATGATCATTGATGAATTGCTTTATGAATTGTGGTGATACAATTATTATATGCAGGGGTTCATAGCGTAAACGCCGTGTAATAAAAATATGTTTTAGTACATCGATATAGAAATACCCTATAGCACAGTCTCGAACAAAAATGGCACCTAAAACTGTCGTCAAATGTACGTAGTTATTTATAGGTGGTCATAACGACCACATATTTTTGCAATACAACCTTACGTCAATGAAAGTTGTATTTACGTGTTTATGTGTTGAAATGAGCGCTCAATTTTGTAATTGAGCGCTCTTTTTCACCGGACTATTTTGAAACAGTGAAGTCTATCTTGAGTTACAACTGGATTCTGTAAAGTAGAAACTTACTGGATTTGGATCTATGTGATTTTTCAAATACCTACTTTGGTGCTTGATAGAGTTGGATTTATTATAAAATCACTACGACAAATATTTTTCCTAAGTAGTATAAATACCTATATTAATTCTAGTTTAGAGTATTAAAACAAATAAAGTACGTTAATTTAGGTACCACATTTGGTGGCGCTAAAAAGTCCGAAGATCCGAAGATGATTCACGGCCCTAGGAAAGTGCCGTCTCGAGATGTCCACAGCGTCGTGTCCTGAATTCGGGAGCGTGTCAACAAATATGCTTGTAACAGGGCTTGTTCTGGATAGCCGGTACATGATACTTCAGCTCTCACTTTTAATGCCTGGCGCTTTGTCCACTGAGGACAGCAGCGGCCTTGGGAAAACTTGTCAAACTTCCGCAGGCCAGAGGCGATGTCTATAAGGACATTGTAAGATAGATGACTTTTTGTGGGGCTCAAGCCGCGCTGCATTTACGAACGAGCGCAACGAGTGATGCTATAAATCTAATTTATAATAATTGTTTATAAGGTTTAGGTTGGTATATTTGTAGCTTAATGTTAGCAACGTCATCTTTTGGGCTCAGGGCATTAGCCAATGCTGGGTAGTTGAAATAACCAGATGGAACCATTAGAAATTAGATTGAGTTTGGTCTATTACAGTAAATTTAATGTTTATAAAAATGTATTCTGTATTTGAAATAGATCATTCGATGTATATAGTCACATAAATTAAAATGTAACAAAGTATATATTTTTTCATATGCCAACTCTCAAATCTCAGTGTTTAATTTTTCACAATTGAACGCATTTAAAAAAAATATATGTTTAGTTTGGAAAGTATATTAAAAATAATACCAGAATAATTTATAATATAGCCCCAGTTGCTTAATAAGCCACTATATTCGGTCGTAATAAATGCTACACTGCGACTTTGGATTTACATTCGCAGGTAAGTTTCATTAAAAATACAATAATTTAATATTTATTTAAATCAATATCCAGGTATGTAGGTTACAGTTATCTTTGGAACAAATAAATTTTATAAACATTACTTCTATGCAAATAAAATTATTTTAATTTATGATTACTTTATTCGATCACATTTTCCAAGTGATCTTTTAATTACTCTTTATGATATTATTTTAAAAGCACTTTATAATTATGTGTTTTATTTAATAATATTTTGAGTGTAAAAGCGAAAATAAAGAAAACAAGTACAGAAACATGATGGCAACATTTGTTTAAAATAAAAAGTAAAAAGCAATGTTCAGCGGACGGACGTCGTTTCGACTTTTGTATTCCGTCATGCAGTAATATTTTTTCATTCATGAATTTATTGTTAAAAAGTGTTTTAAATGGTGTCGTCTACGTGAACGCTAGTTAGATTATAGTTGAAAATGATATTCTAGTATTCAGTATCGTTTAGTTCACCGTGTAGTTCTTGATAGGTCTGTGACAAGTACGGTAATGGTGGCCATGTCATGAAAATCCCCACAGCCATGGATGATAGCTCCGTATCTCATCACAACGGAGGACAAGTGGGATCTCAAATCGGAGTCAGTGTAAATAATAAACAAAATGAAGAAACGAGCCAAAGTGTCCATTATTCAATACCGGGCATTTTGCATTTCATCCAACATGAATGGGCGAGATTCGAACTCGAGAGATCACAATGGGAAGTAGACAAAGCTGAGTTTGAGGTGATTATTTTTGTATTTGTATCGATTTCTAATTAAAACATAATGTGGGACATAGCGGTTCGGGTGACCGATTCCATTAAAAACTACATTTGAATGCAGTGTACTTTCAAGAAATCGTAACTGACAGGTAACAGAAAATAGCTAATTTGCGTATGACTTCTAATAATAATCATTTCCTTTATTGAAAACGAAAACAATGAATAGGTAATACAAAACAATTTTACCTCAAGGAACATTTGTAGGCAAGTGTCAAATCTGGCAGGGCATTGCACTTTACAGGGTATTATTACAACTATTGTTTTTATCACGCCTATTCAGTTGTATGACTTATCAATTGTGTTACCCAATAATGCTATTTTTATTAATTATAAATAAACACAAGAAACTATTTTTTGACAAATAACTGGTATCAAATTGAGAAAAAAAACAATATCAAAAATTTTGGTAAGTTTTGTGTAACAGGATGAAATAATAATTTTAACATTTAATGTGTTATGGCCTGCATATATATGTAAATTAATTTTGCTCTCTATGAGATGGTTTGCACCATAAATCAATAACATGCTTAAACTTAATTATACAATAAGGATATGGCCTTAATTAAATACCATTAAATAACATTAATATAAATATACTTCAGTGTTATGAGTATCAAGGTTTATAGGTGTTTGTGTTAGGGTACATATTATACTTATTTGGCTGTAAATTAAATTCATATTATATTTACAATATTCTACTTTGATACCAATAATTAATCATAATATAAAACTTTATAATAATTGTTAAACACAAGTAATGTTTTTATTGAATAATATTAAGATTTAAGGGCAACTATTTCAAGAACAAAATTGAAAAGTGCTAAGAATAAATCATAACAGAAGGAATTGTACTCATAGTACATGTTTTCCTCTAGCTCATTATGTAGGTCATAGTTTGTATGTATTTATTTACAGAAATCTTATGTTAGAATATGAATTATTTATCATACATATGGACACATTGGTCATCATATGATGAGAATGTGATAAATAGTTTAAAAAATCCATATGTCCATATGTCATTTAATACAATTATAATAATTACCAATGCCTGTTCCTTTCCTGTCTCTTCCTATTTTTACATTTGAAACAGATATGAAGGAGACAATATATATAACTAAAAAGAAATATTAACATCCTATAGGCCTAGATTTCCTTTTTTATGCTTAAGAGGTTTAGGAAGAGTATGTTTACAATCACTTATTATTTTTTTAAGTTAAATTAAATGATAATAGAGAATAGGGTAAACAGTTATGGGAAACAGAATGGTGTTGTCTTTAAAATCATGTTTCCTTTCAATTACTGCATCTGCGGACAAATTAATATACATTGATATTTACATCTGTTCTAGTCACTGATTAATGTAGTGGATAGTATGACTATATAATCTGGTTAATAACTTCAATTATACCTTGGTTATAATGTTATACATTGGTTCTAATGTTTTAGGCACGGATCGCCTTCCTCCAAGGTGAGAGGAAGGGCCAAGAGAATCTAAAGAATGACCTAGTGAGGCGGATCAAAATGTTAGAGTATGCTTTAAAACAAGAACGGGCAAAGTTCCACAAGCTCAAATATGGTGTGGAACTGCAACAGGGTGATATGCGCCCACCTCCAGAGGAGCCACCTTCAGAGCCAGAGCCTGCCGAGAGAGCACAATGGAAGCAGGGACGCCAACTTATTAAGCAATATCTGCAGGTTTGTATTTAAGTATACAATTGAGTTGAGATTATCTAAAAAATTACATAGATGAATTCTTATTTTTGGGTATGAGTTTGTGCCTATCACCAATGGGTTTTGTCATAAAACCTAAACTTTAGGCCACAGTCAATTGTGGTAACCAAATGTGCGTTTGTGGATTTGTAACACCTATGGGAACATGATTTGAAGTTTATGATAGATTTTCTCTGGTGATTTTGGTTATTGGTTTATTCATTTGTAAAATGCATATAACTTCCGAAAATTTGAGCTGCATGTCAGGAATTAAACCTCGGGTTTTAACGATACAGGTTAAATTTCAATCTACTTGCCTATTGATGTTATGAATGCAGTATTATGAGATATTTAATTCTTACATGTGATTCACAGGAAATAGGCTACACAGACACTATTCTTGATGTTCGCTCAAACCGGGTACGGACTTTGCTCGGATTAAATAATGAGGAACAAGCTGAAGACCCAAATTACAGGAACTATGATAAACAGCATTACTCTATAAATTCATTGGCCCGCAAATATGAATATGGTATGTACTTTATTATACTTGTTAACACTTATCAAGCAATTAAAAAAAAAGGAATGCAAATTTAAACCCCAGAAGCAATGAGACACATTTACAAGGTGGTAGAATATTATGTATTTAAGTTAGGCAGGTGACTTCATCATATACAATTCTGTCTTATAACAGCAGATTAAACACTGGACTGTAATGGGTCAAATGGTTAGGTTTTTGAAAGGAGTAGAAAATTATATGTGGTTGACTAGAATTAGGATTATGATTCTATCTGGAGTTAATTGTGATTTTCATGAGGGACTTTGGCCACTTACAATACAGGTAGTCTGCATATTTGGATCTACATATTTGTTGATCTATGTGGTGTAATGGTTATATTGGAGTCACATAATAACCATTTAATTTCAGATGGATTGTGATTTTAAAAAAACAATTCAAATTACATGATGCACTAAATCGTGAACTGGAAAGTTAGTTCATAAACAATAGTTGAAATAAATTGGTGTTAAACACTTGCATGCATTAACACAATTATGCAGTAAATGTACTTGTATGCTTTATTAATAGACAGCCTAAGTTTCTTTAGTATAATGATCTCTCATTTAATTTATACTTGGTTAGTGGAACATGTTGGATTTTTTTTAACAAAGATATAGTGGTACTAGCTCATTCCTGCGGCTCCGCCCGTATTGGTGGTGTTTACAATCAATGTAATCAGTATTGTATGCGATAATCTAGATTATAAGCTATATGTGTGCCCAATTTCACTGAAATCGGGCTAGTAGTTTCTGCATCAAAGAGTAACAAACCAACATAGAAACATAGATGCTCCCAAACTTTCGCATTTTTAAAAATAGTAGTTGAAAAAATGTAGTTATTCATAAGTATTATATAAGACGTAAGAATAAATTTATGATACGCGTCGAACATGACAAAGTAACTCAATGTTTGTTCAGTGCGATCGTTATTAGTCCCCTGGTTAATTTATATGTATAACAGTGTGTAACAGTAATAGTTACTCGACGCTTCCTCCGTTGGACATACATACGTCATCGCGTACATTTTTGCAAGGTGAATGCGTGCACGTTGGCACCTTCGGCTTTTGGTTGGCTTCACTGGCCAGCTACAGCTGCCCGTTTTGCGGATCCGTCGCGCTAATCCGTCGGTACGCAAGTCGACTACACTCTTTAGAAATGACTGTATCACTCAAGGTAGCTTACGATGTACAACTTAAATTATGTTGTCTTTTTCAATACAATTTTCGTTTCTATTACTCATGTACACAATTTAGGGATGTAAAATCAATCGTATAATATTAACTACGCAATATATTTTACTCGAAATTAGGTTACTAATATTGTAATTATTGCCCATAAAATAATATATTTGTAATTACATAGTTTATTTATCGTCGTTATATAATTATTGAATAGTCCGCCTATGTTACATTATTTTTATACACCCACATACCATACATGATTTAATAATAAATACCTGAGTAAAAGAATAAATTAAAATATTTATTTACACAACCTTAGCGGTGTAGTTTCTAGACAACTTTCTCTTGTGTTCGATATTTTAGCAAGCAGGTATAATATTGTATTAAAAGACAAAATTAATAAACAGGAAAATATAACACGTTTCAAAATATTGTGCGCAACGAAATTATACAAAGTTATTTGCTACACTGATATTTTTATGCTTCATTTAATATATGTAAAAAATATACAAGATGTTTTGCACGTTTTGAAAGATCCTAAATTAGGATGCGCACGTGCCTACGTTACGCCTAGTAACAAAAATGGTGATGGAACCGACGCGACGTAGTCATTGACAGACACCAGCTTTTATATTTTTTGTAAATGGTTCCTGAAACCGCTAATTTATTGGTAACAAAAGTGAAAACTAATATCTTTCAAATCATTGTTTTAATATTTACGTACATAAACAAAATTGTTACTAATGTTTTTGTTGTTACTATTAATAACACTATATTATCCGGAAGATTTTTAGATGTGTTTAGGACTAAAAGATATTTATAATATTCATAACACGTAGTGGTTGAAATCGCCAGTTGATTCAGATAAATATGGCACTAGCAGTTTCCTCATTCCTAGAAATTGCCGTGAATCTTATGCCTTCGGCAAATAAAGTGGAGATAGTTTACAGGAACGGTGTTAATGTGAATATCATGGTTATTAACAAGATGAAACTTGGCGCTTTTTTCTATATATAAAAAAAAAAAAAAAATACAGACGAATTGATAACCTCCTCCTTTTTGGAAGTCGGTTAAAAATTACAGATATTAATGATCGCCAGTTACGGCATAACTACGGGACCATATGTTGTAATTATATTGAAAATTATAGTTCATTTATCTATTTTAATTATTCTAGACATGAATACGTTTTGTCTTTTAATACAATATTACTTTTGATAAATAAAAAATGCGTGCCTTTTTATCATTAGTATCATTAACTTGTTTCTATTTTACATTTTTTGGTCCAAGGGGAATGATCTGACTAAGTCTACCCAATCGACTTGTGTTTATCTTTTAAACAATTTAAGGGTTTTTTTTAACCAATAAAATACGAATTATTAATTTTGATAACAGTTATGTTGTTATTAGAAAACTTATCAATGGCATTATTGTTTTATATAAAAAATATATAAAGAAAGTTTTAAGCCTTAAAATAGTTTGAATTAATACGGTAATTAAATGAATTCACAAAAAATGCCTTTTAGCATCCCTATGTCTATTAATTTGATAAGTATGTGCAAGAGATTCTTAGGATTTACGTGTGTTTCTTACTCTTACACGTAAAATCTACTGGTCAGATTTCGCTGACATTTGGCAAACAGTTAATCCGGATCAATCTGGGATACTCACTACCGCGGTAAACGTGACAGAAGCGGGTAGACAGACCTGCGGGAATAAGCTAGTGAAATTTGATTGGTATGGACTATGGACTAGTGATGTTCCGAATAATCGTATTCGCATTTACATTCGCGAATTTGCAAGAATTGGTGCGAATATTGAATTGCAATGCTCGTAAAAAGAGGTCGTCAAATTCAACCTCATTGAAATCGAACCGATGTATGTCGACCAAAAAAAGGTTGCAAAAACTAGATCCTCCGGTCCTCTACACTAAAAACTGAAAAAAAAAACAAAATTCGCATTCGCGAATGTCGGTAAGCAACATTTGCATTCGCGAATGTCTAAATAATAACATACGATACATACAAATTTGTTTCCCAGGTGGTAAAGAACAACAGCGCAAGGGCGGCGCGTCGACGGGCGGCGGGTACAACGAGGAGGGGCTCTCTGTGCAAGAGACGGCCGCGGTGTTCGCCAACTTCGAGTTCCTGGCCAACCAGGACATGGACATGGATGAAATCGACGACCTGGAAGCGAAGCAGTCACACCACACTTCTGGGAAGCAAGGTATAAGATACTTGTGTCATTTTGGTTCCGATAAGGGGAGTGTTATGAAGTAAACATATATATGCCCTTTGAAGTGATTAAACGCGACTTTTTCATAACTTAACTGTGTCAAGTTTTTAGATGTTTGCATTATGTATCCGCTCGTTTATAAATCGTTTGAAAATATCATAGATAGGCTTTGCTGCAACAACTCCCAATAAATAAACAGCTTAAATATAATCTTTTTACAGCCGGTAGCGTTTGTGTTGTTGGTAAGGATTTGGTGGTATGCTTGTAATGTATGCTTGCACTCTTAAGAAATTATGGTATAGCATCAATTTCTGATTTAGATTTTAGGTACAATATTCTATGCAGTTTAAATATTCCATGAAAGTAAGTGTTGTTTATTTTCTGAACTAAAAAATTGTATTCGATAAAATCTCAGTACCTGTAATTTAATTTGTAAATGATGTACATTGTTAGCTTTTAATTACTATTTTCGTGAAAGCTGAGCTTGTCGCGAGATTATTACGGTATGATTGTGATTTTAATAAAGGCTAAGTAATCTATTGTATCATGTATCAAAAGAATATTGGCTTGTTCTATTTAACTAGGTCTATCCACCATTTGTTATTCAAAATTATACAACTTCCATTATCAGACACTCATTACAAATATTTATGAAGTCCTTTATTGTATCATTCTTTCATTGTTTGACCCGGATTTTATGCAGCTTTTTTTGTGTTTTCGTTAGTAACTCATTAAACGTGTTATTTCAAATAAATAAGGACAAATCGGAGATAGCTTCTCCCATGGTTATGGTTTTTTAAAATAATTATTAAAAAAATGAGTCTGATGCATCACCCGCAAAAAAGATATGAAACCAAATGGTAAACTTGATATTTGATAGTGTATATGCTTTGTAACAGGAGAGGAAGTCGATCACGAAGCCGAGGAGGTCTTAAACGAGCTGAACTTGTTAACGGAGAGCGAAGCAGACGGCGGTGGGCAAGGCGATGAGTATCCCGTTGGTGAGTGGTGTAAAAATATTTTATTTGAACTATTCTTGGGTTGGAAGCAATGATAGACAGTGTAGATAAATGATAAATAGAGTAGTTCCGACGCGTCAATCCTAAGCACGCATCTCTAATTAATTAGAAGTTCTGTACTTACTAGAAACATACTATGCATTGCCTTATCGGTGCAGGAAAATATTGGAAATCGTAAAGGGAAGAGAAGGCATGTATGAAGGAGCGTGAATATTGACCCTTGGTCAACGTGGGAAACTGCCTATATCCATCTCACATTGAAAAGTTAATTTTAACCCCTCTCACTGAGAGTAGACCTGCGTTTAGCCGTGTGGCAGTAATGGGTTGATGGCGATTCTTGGGATGATTATACCGGCACTGTAGCCACACCCACTACCATATTGTAATAGTTCTATCTTACATCCATTTGGAGGGTGTGGCATACGTGGGGCGTACTGATTTAGTTCCTAATATATATGACTCACCTCTGACCTTTAATTTGTACTAATGTTCGATTTTGGGCTGTTTCCTAAATAAATGAACATATTAACAAATTTCATATACACATTAGACGTGAAGTCTATCTGATATTGTTGTTACTAGAAAAACTGTTGTCTATCCGTAAAAAAATCATAAGTGTAAAAAAATATAGTTACACTTATCATGTGGTTGCCAGCTCACTTTAACGTTAGGCGACGTCTCCGTCCTCGGGAGTATCACGTTTGTAGTTGACTTCACTCTTATGGACGTACATAGATACATACCTCATATGTGTAAGCAATTTCACACTTGTTCTTTAGGAAATTGCTCGCAGATGTCAATGTGCGGAAATTACCGTTTACTTGTAGGATTGCATGGTATATTGCTATTTCAATCGGATAAAAAGAAATGTGAGCCGCACTTTACTCATTTTATACATTGTTTGCAGTGAAGTTCCCGGGCGGTAGCGGGGTCGGCGGCGCGGCCGTGGGCGGCGGCGAGGCGGACGAGAAGCCGCTGGCGCTGGGCGAGCTCGCCCAGCTGACGGTCAGCAACGAGCCGGAGGCGTACGACGTGGCCAGCGCGAACAAGGAGTCCTTCCGCAAGACATGGAACGCTAAGTACACGTTGCGCTCGCACTTTGACGGGGTGAGTCGGGTTTGTTTTTGACGGTTTGTTGAATCGAAGCTATGGTGATAGTCGTGTGTTTGAGAAATATTACGTGGTATAATTGAAAATTGGTTCTAATAAATGATTTTAGCGAACAGTAAGCTAACATCGAAATTTAGAATCCATACATTTTTTACGTTATTTTATCATAATAGTCAAAAAAATGGCAACAAAATGTAAGTGTATTTGATTTTTAATTCTTGCTAATTTTGCACTGGCATGACAGTAAAAATATTAGTCTTAATATTTATATTATTTATGATCGTCTGTATAAATTTATCTTAGGCGTGATGGCATTTTTCTTATCAAAACAAAAAATGTGAAAGAATTTCAAAATTAATTGCAATGTAAATAACAGCAACAACACCCGAATCAAATTTTTACGTGATATACGATCGAAAATAATGTTTACGAAGTTTCCAGGTGCGTTATTTATTTTATTTATGATTTTCTGTATGAACTTACCTCTGGCGTGATTGAGGCATTGCTCTTAGCAAACCAAAAAATGTGAAAGAATTTCAAAATTAATTCCAATGCATATTACACTAGCAACGCCCGAGACCAAATTTACGTGGTATGCAATCGAAAATAATGTTTACGATGTTTCCAGGTGCGCGCGCTCGCGTTCCACCCGACCGAGGCGGCGTTGGTGACCGCCTCCGAGGACCACACGCTGAAGCTGTGGAACTTGCAGCGTACCGTGCCCGCCAAGAAGTCCGCCGGGCTGGACGTGGAGCCCCTTTACACGTTCCGAGCGCACACCGCGCCGGTGTTGTGCCTCGCGATGGGAGCCCCGCGATCCGAGGAGTGCTTCTCTGGTGGCCTCGATGGCACTATTCGCGTGTGGAACCTGCCGCCACCCACCGCTGATCCCTACGATCCGTACGATCCTGCTGTGCAGGTAACTAGGATTTAAATATAAAGTTTGATATGGAGCCTTTTTACATGTTATGAATGTATAATTATAGTAGTATCTCGCCATCTTGATCTTTTTTTTAGAAATTGTCCAGTATATCATCAGTTTATAACACTTAGCAATAGTCAAGTATTACGAACGCTATGAGTATAACATTGTATTTCAAAATTTAATGTATGTGTAAATATTTGACACTGTTTCAAAAGGTGTAGTTGTGGCAATGCAATATTGTATGAATGGTAAAACTGAACGACTTCATGGTTTGATTGAAATGGCGTTACAGCTACACCTATTTCTGTTTTATGACTCTGTGACGTAGACAGCGTAGTAACGATGTATTTAAGTTAAATTCAACAGGGTTTGGTACACAGATAAATTGCCACATACGTGGCTGCTCATTTGTAGGAAAGGAATTTGTCATACTTTAGGTAAACTGTTAATAATATTGCAAACTCTTTGTTAATTTTATAAAATCCCATTAATATTATTTACTGTAGTCTAAGAGACATTGCTATAAACATTATAAATAAACACTTCGTACACTCATAGCTTCACACTAGGATTTTCTCCTATGTCGTGGGTGCTATGGAAAGTCAAAGCCGATTACACATATACCCTGACCCAAGACAAGAATCTAAACTCATTATTTAGATTTCTCTGGCCGGGAATCGACCGCTGCGTGTCCGACCTGTTTAGTAGTTCCGCCACGCGGGTCGTCTTATATAAGTAACAAATGTAAATGCGGGTAATTGCGAGTATGTAAATGCGATTAATTCGATGTCCATACTAACATACGCCACGGTCGTCATTTCGCCGCATAGAACTATCAAATTAAAGCTAATTGGAAACGGATACTAAAGGTGGATTTATATTTGTCTGACGTGTCGTAACGTGATGCATCAAAAGGGTATCGGTTTCATACACTTAGTATGGTAATGTTCATACTAGTAATGCACAATGTGTTGTGACGGCTTCTGTTGTGTCTCATCAGAGACGTTCCCGGTTGAGTCGTGGGGAGGAGGGGGGGAGGGAACGGCTACGTCATGACACGTCAGACAAATGTGCAAGCGCCCGTGTTGTGACGCGCCAGAGTCCCCTATATATTTTCATGTTGGCTCACTTTCAAACATAGATGACTTAATTGAAATTGTACGACAGCATAATTTGATTATAATACAAAATGTAAACAATACAAAGGTCAGTCAATTAGGACTGCTGTTTTGGAGGAGATTGGACAAAAATAAATGAATCCAATATCTTCTATTTCTTTCTTTTGTTAAAAAAGTTGCGAATATCATAAAATGAATATTTCTTCATAATCTGAATCATAAACAGATAGCTTACAGGAGAACATTGGAAACGTATCACCTTTTCTAGAGCTACGGCTGTATTAATTGAAAATATCGTCAGAAGGCGTCAGAACACGACATATAAATGTGAAAACTAGCCACCACGTCACGACACGTCACGACACATCAGACAAATATAAATCCACCGTAACGTGCGCGTCTCCCCAGGGTCCAGTGCTGCGCGAGCACACGGACGCGGTGTGGTCGCTGGCGAGCCAGCACGGGCGGCTGCTGTCCGCGTCGGCGGACGGCACGGCGCGGCTGTGGGCGCCGCGCGCCGCGCGCCCGCTGCTGGCCACGCTGCGCGACGCCGCGCCCGCCGCGCCGGCCGCGCCCGCCGCGCCCGCCGCCGCCGACTTCGCGGACGCGGCCACGCGCGCCGCCGTCGTGTACCGCGACGGCACGCTGCTGCTCTACGATCTGGACACCTCGCAGGTGCGTACTGTTATGGCAGCCACACACGATACAGTATACTTGCGCAAGCTTGGACTTGTACAAATTCTCGTATTTCGGATACGACCATATACGACTCAAGTATGCTTGCACAAATATAATTTCACTGATATTCGTACAAGCGTGCGCTACCTGGTTGTGTTGTTTTGTGGTATGGATGATGCAGTGGCATTAGTTGACTTTATTTTAGCTACGAAAAAACTGAAAACTCACAAGAGAAATCGAACAATATGGACTAAAGACTGGTTAAGAAAAAGAAAGCATTATTCGTACATCAGTTTGTTGAATACTGTACAAAGACAAAGACAGTACTGAACTTGCGCGCGCTCCCACACACGTTCATGTAAACTTGCGCAAATGCAAATTTGCACAAGCTGAGAATTGAAATTTGGAACTTTTTAAAGAACTTGTGCAAGGGAACAACTTGCGCAATTATCTTCCAACACACGATACAGTATACTTGAGCAAGTCCAGACTTGCGCAAGTATACTGTATCGTGTGTGGCTGCCATTACGCTAAGGACTCACGGAGCGATTTTTACCCGCGCCCCGCAGCTTCTGTAGGATGCAGATATAAATGTAAATACTTAAAGTAAATCTCACGATGCATTTTACACCCGCGTTGTGCGCGGTCGTAAGCGGCTCCCGCTGCACTGGCGGGCACCTAGTAGAATCGCGCGGGCCGCGGTCACCCGCAGCCTCGGCGGTTTGCGCCCGCGCGTTCTATGATCAGTTGGCGGGCGAGTGCAGTGGTCAGGACCTCAACTAATGGTTAACCGCCTGTCTTGCGTATAATTTCAACCGCGACGGCAAATAACCGATTGGCTCTTGCAGATTTACAGTTGGACATAAGCAATGATTGGATTTCCATTGGTTGTCCATCAATTCGCACTTGGCCAGCGCGGTGGACTATGGTCTAAAACTTTCATTCAGAGAAGACCCGTGCCCGGCAGTGGGACAATAATGGGTTGACAAATTATTGGTTTTTGCCGATATTAATGATACAGCGAACAGCGATGTTAATGGTACACGAAAGATGGTGCTTCCAGTCTTTTGAATTTTCTTCCCAGCAATGATCGGTTTTCCATTGTTTGGCCACCAATTCGCACTTGGCCAGCGCGGTGGACTATGACCTAAAATTTTCATTCTGAGAGAAGACCCGTGTTCGGTAGTGGGACAATAATGGGCTGACAAATGACTGGTTTTTGCCGATATTCATGGTACAGCGAACAACGATGTTAATGGTACACGACGGATGGTGCTCTAGTGTTTTGGATTTTATACCTTTTGTCACCTCTTAATTCCACATAAAAAGAAAAATTTATGCTATTCAAGATCGATTTCACGCGACAAAATACACACGATATGTGACTGTCGCCAGATGTTCACGGTTATTATGTCGTGGTTTAGGGCACCACGATTAACTACTATAATAATATGTTATTATTTTACTGCTGCTTTAAATGTGTAAATGTTTATACAATACAGAGGGTATCGACGACGCATTTTACTTTTATTCGCTAACTATTGGTCCATGTTTAACTATAAGAGATAAAACTTGAACATTAAGCAAATTTTTTAAAGAGAAAGTACTATACTCCATTTTTCCACAGTTGAGTTATTTAGTAAACAAACCACCTAACTTTCGAAACATCTCATTTTCACACAGTTACACGCGTCAAACGACCTGCAAACAATTACATCGGTTCACTTGATGTATTACACTTTGATTCACAACAAAAACTACTTTAAATTTACAATTGTAATAGATAAATTTAATTAAAGTTGCAAAACCGGCGAAACTAATTTGCACAGATAATTTATTTCAACAAAAATTTGACATTTCGGTCATTTCCAAATTAGTGATGGGAAACACGAATCGATTTGTTACATTGGTTTCATGATTTTGCTAAGTGACATTAATCGATATATTTGTTTGTGGTATAAACTCATAAAATTTAAGCAAGTTTGCTTTCTTGATGTCGCGATAATGACGAATCATATCGCGATATTTTAACTACTCTGTTAAAGCACAAAAGTATTACGTATGAAAATTGACGAATACAAAATTATTTTTTAATCTGGCATATTAAAACGTAAACTTCAAAAAATTAAAACTAAAATAACTCAAAAATACATAAAAAATAAATTAATATGAAGTATTACAGATATATTTTTAATACAAGATTTTAAATTATAGACTTCAGAGAAAATAAAATTCACGCAAATACGCCTACAAAATGAATTAAGATAAATTATCACAAATAAAAAAATATTTTAAGAAAAATATGAATTGAGTGATTAATTAAGAAGTGAAATAATAACAAAATTCAAATGACTTCTCAAAAAATATCTGAGCTGGTAACAGTATAAAGTAGCCACAACAATTTATTTTTATTATTAGAAATACGAGATTAAAGAATTTAGTCCGTAAAAGTATACCTAACAATAATTTCACTATTTACGTCTGGTAAAAAATAAGATGAAATACAATTAATTTATATGCGAGTGAAAGATATTTTAAACATCAATGCTACTCTCATTTATCGTTAATATTACATTTACTAGTGCATATTTGAAACAAATACATTATTTTATTAAAAATATTTTATTAAATTCGAAAAAATATATCGTTGAGTATAATCGATGTTGATACGATTCGATACAACAATTTGCGGTAGCTTCCCAAAGCAAGTTATTTTGATACTTCCCAACCCTATTGATTGACAGTATCTCATTGACATTTAAATGACAGTTCGAGTCGGCCATGTTTATTTACCAAATAGATCAAGTCTGGAAAAATGAGGTATACATGAACACTTTCTATCAATAGGACATTGCTAGGTACAACTGTCGTCTCACAACAAGAGGTGAGGCAAAATCTTTACGTTAGTTAAGAAAAGGTATTGGTTGGTTGATTTCACTATGTTAAGCGTCTAACATCTTAGGTTGCATCTTACTTAACACCAGGTAAGATAGCGGCCAAACATTGGCCTATAATAAGATAAAAAAAAAGAAAAAAAGTTAAATTGTAGCAGACAGGCCAGAATTAGGTTTTCACACGAAATTTTTAAATGTTATCGTTGAGGTACAAGTATAACGGTAAAGAGTGTATATGTATGTGCAGGCGGTGCTGCGCGTGTCGTGCGACAGCCCGGCGAACCGCGTGCGCTCGCACCCCACGCTGCCGCTGCTGGTGACGGCGCACGAGGACCGCCACATCCGCTTCTGGGACGCCGTGTCGGGCCGCTGCGCGCACGCCATGGTGGCGCACCTGGACGCCGTCACCGGCCTCGCGCTCGACCCCAACGGCCTCTTCCTCCTCTCCGGCTCCCACGACTGCTCCGTGCGCCTCTGGAACCTCGACACCAAGACGTGCGTGCAGGAGATCACCGCGCACCGCAAGAAGTTCGACGAGAGCATCCTCGACGTCGCCTTCCACCCGCTGCGGCCCTACATCGCCAGCGCCGGCGCCGACGGCCTCGCCAAGGTCTTCGTCTGAGCCGCTCCGATCTATATATCTATGTTATATGTAATTTTACTTTCGTTACGAACTCTAATCTTAAACGCAGTAGCGAGTCGCGTCGTAGACGAGCGACCGGTACTCTCGGATCGTGTGTCTAGTCCCCTCGGTACGGTTACGAGTAGCGACGTATCCGCGAATCGACGACTGCCGCGTGTACGGACGGCCGCTAGAGTTGACGTATTTAATATTGTAACGTAACGTAGCGCTCGGCGCTCGGCGCGGACGCTCGTTATAAGCGCGTAGTGAACACTCATCTATGTATAGACATTTGAAATCTATTATAATATATTTTTAGACTTTCAGTATGTGAATTTTAGGTTTTTATCGCAACTTTTTCACCATTATTACGATACGCAGTGAGAATATTGTTCGTTTCTATGCATCTGTAAGCGAGACCTTTGTAATAAATATCATGAGGATTCCGACGGAGTTTCCTTGATGCGTTTATGTTACGTGTCTGTACAGTTAGATGTTATGCAGTATTTGCAGATATTTTGCAGAGGACGGATGAAGTGGTTTCTTAATCTAGTATATTTTATTATTTAAATTGATTGGATTTATATAGATAATTTTTCTTTAATCACACGTACTTTGTAAACATGCTCTAACGATATCTTATATACATGATGAGCGATCGAACAAAAATGAATGAGTAGAAGTACTATATTGAAAGTAACGTAAGTAATGTTTGTTCATAACGAGTACTGCGATGTAGAATATATAATATGAAACATTACATATTCCTTTATTTTCCTCGAATTCATACTGTACACATACATCAAAAATTGATAGTAAAAAGCAACATAACCGAATTTAATGTTGTTTTTTTATATACTCTTTCTATTTTTATTTTATATTACCCTTTATTTATATTTATTGAAAACAAAATATATCGTCACTTACTTTCTTCAATTGATTTATTTTTCTACCTTTTTATTGTTGCATTGATCATCATTAGATTGACTCTTATACTTATCAACACTAAAATATAATTAGAGTATCTTTCACATGCATAATTTTTTCACTTTTAATAACTAAGATTAAATTATATAGTTAATGACTTATTGAGATATTAAACCATTCTAAAAAATATTAGTATTTTAACATTTCATCTTCCTGGATAAGTTTAGTTTTGAATGAGATAAGTTCACTATAAACTGAAAACCTATTTTACAATAATTATTGGGGTTATTGGAGAATAATTTTGACATGCTGATTTCCAACGTAATAATGTATAATTATAAAAAGCAAACACAATTTACAGTATTTTTTATCTATGGTTATGGTATTAATAAAATAAGTTAATACATGAATAAAATGCACAGTGCCTCAGCTTTGCTTCGCTTTCAAACACGGCTAACATTTCACACCAAAGAGATTTAATGTGTTCTCAAATATTCAGAAAACCTAGCTGTTAGTTTTTCTGTTGCATTTCGAATTTTTAAGCACTGGTTTTCACAGAATCAATTTTATCGATTGCAATTATGCTGTTTTACCTTTACACTAATAAAAAAAAATGTGTGCGTGTTCTAGCGTACACTCGTAAGAAGTGAAACTTCTTTATGGCGTTATTTTTCAAAAAATAATTTACTATATGCAGAAATTGGTTAAATAAAGTTAAATTAGATAAAGTTTAATAAAAGGCTTTTATTAAACTTTATCTAATAATCTAATCGATAATAATCTATTTAATATGACGCGTGGTAGGTATAAGAAAAAGATGGCGCGTAACGGAAAAAAAAGATGGCGCGTAACAAAAAAAGATGGCGCGTAACAAAAAAAGATGGCGCGTAACAGAAAAAGATGGCGCGTAACGAAAAAATGTTACACTAAATTTTTTTCCAACCCCGATAAAGAAGTTTCACTTTTGTTTTCCAACCCCGATAAAGAAGTTTCACTTCAATATATTTTTTGATCAAAAATTGCTGCAGCAATAGCTGTTTTTTAGGGGTTGTTGAATTAAACGTAAACTTCTAAGCAAAGAGACATTGTAGCTATCACAAATGT
The DNA here is from genome assembly GCA_949699795.1 of Spicauda simplicius. Lineage (NCBI taxonomy): Eukaryota > Metazoa > Arthropoda > Insecta > Lepidoptera > Hesperiidae > Spicauda > Spicauda simplicius. Next base: position 13,136,159 of record OX453066.1, on the reverse strand, counting down.
TGTTAATCTACTGTTCATCAAGCGAGAAATTTGTTTGTATTGCACACGCCTGTAAAAATTGCAAAAACTTAAAATAAATTGCAGGTGTTGTCTATCCTGGATGAATCTGAGTATTAACTAACACATCAACAGGTGAAGTTCTAGGCCTGTGTGTTTTAAGTATGGGTTACGGTCCCCTGGGGGTAATAAATCTGCTTTCAAGAGAACAGGTCGTGTGGGGTTGCGAAGAATAAAAACAATACAAAGCAAGATTATTATGCAATAAAATGGAAGTTAAAGTTAAGTAATGATCTGCAAATATTGTACTAATTTGATAATTTCAATTTTAATTGAAGGCTAGAAACACCGGAATGTATAATGTCTTAACATATTTGTCATTCTATCCTTTAATAGTCTATAACTAAGTTGGAAAACTATCTAGGCCTTCTGGGTAATAGAGCTTAATTCAATATAATACCGTAATTACGAAATAAGCTGACGAAGAGTTTACCTGGTACATTAATAACAGCTCAAGGATCCATGATAGAAATAGAATAACGTCATGACATATTGGCTAGAGTTCGTGTCAGGAAAAAAAATCTATGAATAAATTTTCATAAGGCATTTTCAAATTATTATTCTAAGGGTAGCTTGTATAATCAACCCAATTGTAACACAACTTATATAACCTATGATTCCTTCCTTATTTGAGTTAGGAAACAAAATTTTATGAGCATCATTGAAAGATTGCCAAAAATGTCCCGTAACGGTGTATTTATATTACACGTATTCAGTTACATCTTCGATCTGGTATGGTAATCCCTGTCACATCCCATGTGGCAAAATTGTATCACAAAACATTGCTAACTAAAATTTCTTCTCGCGCGTAGTCGGTGGATACAGGACAAGCGAGGACTGAACAATAACCAAGAAAATTTGATGGTCGTGGATACCTCTTCGCCTAAGCATTGTTCAAAAGGGGTAAGTACTTCCCAATATAAATATATACCAGCATCACTAACGGACGGGTTAAAGCCGTGTTTTTATCGACAAAAAATGAATGTGGTAGAGGCCTGGCGTGACAGACAAAATAGTAATCTTTCTCAATACGACAATGTGCATTAACGTATTTGCATTTACTGCATTGGTGATAAATAAACTCAGACTGGTCACACTTGTACAGTACACAGTAAACTTGTACAGTCCAAATAATGTGAAAGGGCCCTAAGGAGTGAATGCTTGTGACTCATTAAATATTCAGTGAATATTTGATCTGGATTTGGCGTTGTTAGGATCCCTTTCCTTGATAAATAGACATGTAAGTTTGCGTTGAAATGGCTCAGCTGGACATAGTAGCAGTGAAGTGGTGTACGTCTGACGAGCTGCTAATTAATGTTCTTCTATGTTGTTTGTATTAAATGTCTATGTTATTAAATTTCAATGAACTCACATATAGTCTTCTGATGCCTTTATTAATAGTAGGTACTGCCGTCCATTAATCTTTAATCTATTCCAAACGATATTGAACTCCAACTCGACGGCGGCCACGTACGCCGGCATACGTGCTAATACCAGCGGATTCATTAGAAGCCTGAGTTTGGTGTTAAAACAATATTAAAATGGCTTACATAAAGGAACTGGGTGCGAATGACGTTGCACTTGTATGGTTCAAAATTATTTCTAGGGATAATACTTGCTATAATTCGACGATTTACACAAGGTGTATTAGTATTTTTTCCAGAAAATTTACAACATCCTGCGGGACTTGAAAAAATAGCTCAGAATAAACGAAGCTAGACAGATAACCTAGCTATTAATGAATATATTTATTCAAGAAATTTTGTGAATTAGACAAGCATTAGAAAATAGTAAACAAAAAAAAGAAGAACAATACGTGTTTATAAAGAGAACTAGTCAATATAATCACACTGTTTACTTTAAAGCTTGCTATCCAATATAAGTAAGAAGGTAGCTAAATTGAGGATTAGTAAAAAGAAAGTAGGTACTCTTTACGTCTTTGGTAATGAGAAGAATGTTGTGATATTGTCGAGGCAAAGTGACGTAGGTAAATACTAGAAACTACTTTTAAAAACGTTGTCTAAAATTGAGGATTTCGTGCGACAAAATGTATGAAAACAACATGTCACAACAACAAGATTAACTAGAAGCAGCCGCCCAAGTTACTCTAAGTATAACAAAGGGACAGACTGAAAATCAGCGCCATGGCATGGTCTTCCTAGCTGTGGCATTCGCTGAGCCTGTACCTGTTCGTAGTCACCTACAATTTATATCCTGCTTTCTGTGTTTGTATTTATTTTTTATGTAAAATTCTTTATATTGTGTGCAACATGTTACGTTACTGTGAATAAAGCATTCATTAATTTACAAAACGTGGAACATAAGTGTTAAGTCATTTAATGATAGCCTTTTTATTCTTGAATGCGAGCGAAACATAATCATAATATCACAAAATATAAATTTCGGATTAAGTTACTTTTATTTTCACCTTGCGATATATTATTGTCTGGCGACGTCCTTGTCTGCGGCTCAAGAGCTCTGCTATGTACCTATTTAATGTCGATTATTATGTCTTCGACAAACTATTTTTAGGAAGTTATCTTCCTTTATCAGGTGATAGAACCAATATAGTTCGACCGGGGGGTGCCACCGCAACAATTATTTTCAGCAGTTCATGCGGTTCGGTGGAAAGTTGTGGCCTCCGGTACACTTTTAAATGAGGCGACCACCTATTGCTCGGGAATAGCAATACATTTGTGTTTCACTTCATATAAAACCCATGTTCTATATGAAGTTGCATACAGATTCCCATGGGCGGCAGTCACCGCCTACCATTAGGTAGACTGCATGCTCGTTTGCTAGTTCAAACGGACAAAAATAATTAATAAACATATTCTCATAGGTATTATTAATTGTCCCGACACCCATATTAATATGTTTACAAAATATGTAAAATTACCTTACAAATGAACTTTAACTTTCAAAAAATATTATGAGTTACTGGGAATTAAAAGGATACAACTGAATAAGATTAGAGATCAATATAATAATTTGTAGTAGGGATGTTGCGGATGCCTATTTTTTCACATCCGCGGATGTGAATGCGGATGCGGATTATTGAGGGCTCACATTCGCGGATGCAGATGCGGATGCAGATGTCTAAATCTATGAGGAAGTTCCGCATTTGCGGATGCGGATACGAATATGATATACTCGTAGATTTTGAATAAAAACATATACCAAACCTATTTCTAGCGTGAAGCAGTTCTTGCGCTTCGATGGAAGGATGTGGTTAGCGGCACACTTTTATATGAGGCGACTACAATAGTCCTCGGGAGTAGCAACGCATCTATGATTGACTTCAGATAAAACCCATGTTCTATTTGAAGTTGCTTACAGACAGATGTCAGATAGATACTTTGATCAGATAAAAAAAATACGGATCTTCAAGATTTCATCTAAAAATAGTAGTTATTGTTTTAATTCTTCATGAATGAATTAAAACAAAGTTATAGCAATTATTGACATTTATATTACTCATTTTTTTTTATAGAAGTATGTAAAGTTAGGATAGGAGCATTGCACTTAATAACTTTCTGATTCAGGGCGGCTACGCAGAGGTTCGTAAATTAAACCCGCGCTACCAAATAATTATCCGCTAGGTAGGTACACAGATGCTTGGTGATCAAATTATCAAAGCGCTCGAGATATCCATCTAAACCATAAGTCATCCACTGCAGAAAAAAACTCGTAATAAATTATTTACAAGAAACAAATCATACACCACAACAAACGCGTCGGATCTCGTCATCAATTTTTTTGCTAGCATTTGTTATTATCACTTGCGTACAGTACGCGTTTTAGCACTTACATTCGCATCCGCATGAATATTCGCATTTATTACTTGCGGATACAGATGCGGATGCAGATGTCTAAATCTATTCGGAAGCTTCGCATTTGCGGATGCGGATGCGAATATTCGCAACATCCCTGATTTATAGTTACGATCTGTTGATTTAGTGTTACGTAGTATCGCCTAGCTTTCAATGGACAAACAGTACCCAGGTAAGTTCCTACCAATTTATTAGTCGATTGTTAATTGTTGGGACTAGTTATATTAAAAACCATGTCCGTCATGCTAGTTTTATGTCAGCATTTGAAGAATTTGAAAGTGTAGAAAAATCCCCGTTTATTAATTATGTTTGGCATGTAAGTACGTACTACTTTATCTGTTATAGTATGTATATGTATACCACTAAGATTCATGGTTGTAGTTTTTTCCATGTCTATGTGGCTCAGCTCAGTTGCCAGACGTCCCGCTTTTGGCGGGAACGTCGCGATTTTTTAATGAAAATCAAATGTCCGCGCCAAATCTAAGCTAATCTATTTATAAGCCAGGAGTTTTACTCTATATTTATTTATTCTTCCCTGAATCACTTTATTCTGGCTTACTGGCTAAACCCAACTGTGTTTTCTCTTCTCCCCGTATTATCGCACTCTATTCTGGCTTCCAAATTACCCAAAAGTCATCTAGTTCAATAAAATAAGGAAACATTTTGACAGTTTGTTTTTTACAATTAAGTTAAATTAATTATTCACTTTTTATTAGTGGTAGAACAAGTATGGTACCACCGGGGAGTTGACTACCTCCTCGCCTATTTCTAGGATATAGAAGTTCTTGCGCTTTTGGGGAAGGGTGTGGATACGGGTTTCTTTCTTTTTTGCCGATATTTCGGGTAGTACCTAAGTATGCCTGTTCTAAATGGAGATGGTTACAGATGTCCTTGGGCAACAGTGACCCTCAGGAGGACTGAATGTTTGATTGCTACTTTAATCTTATGAAATAAGACTTCTTAGTTTGATTAGCTGTTATGTTATTATTTTTATTATTAAATGTTACATTAAAACATTAGGTACATATGATTTCCTTCGACATTGGCAAATGATGCCAGTATTGAGTGTTTCTAGGAATGTATTCTGCAGTATTTATTATAGGTACCTACTCTATAATTTTGAATATATTCAGATACATGGTTATCTGTATCTTACAGAGATTGTGCCGCCCCTAGTAGCTAAAATTAGCAGCTATAGGCACTATTCATATTATTGAGTGCAATTTACACGTGAAATTTGTTTCGTTTTAGGGTAGGAGGAGTTGGCCTCGTGGTGTATATTCTGATCTGGCTGACGCAGAAATTGGCGGAGCTGCCTAGTCCACCACCTCCAGACGCCACAACGACCCCATTACCAGATCGCCACATGCCTTACGTACCGCCTGCCCAAAAGGGATAGACTAGACTGTCGGTAGCCTAAGATAAGTGTCAATGAGAAAGAAACGAAGTCCTTGATTTAACAATAACATTTTTCTTATCGCCTTATTATCCTTGTTCTTTAGTGTTTTTATCAATAACCTCTACTTACGTATTACAAATTTAGTCGTTGTGTTTGTCTATGTGTACCTGTAGATTTGTACCACATATAAATAAAAATTATATTTTCTTTTTTACGATTTATAACAACGTCCTTAAAGCAGAATTATTTTTATTTCATTAGATGGTGGTTTTAACAAAATAAATAAGTTTAATATTTCTTTTATTTTACATTTATTACCACTACCAGGATCCACGACTTCGCGTATACTTTAATTTAATTCATCTATTGATTAGATTTTTCAGATCCACTGCTGAACATAGGCCTAACCTAATGGGGGTTTAACTAATAGTCTCTGCGACTGGCATGAGTGTTGGCAGTAGTCTCCGACCGAAGGTCGATTTTTAAGCAGAGCAGAAGCCGAAGGCGATTATTTGAATATTGACACAACCACTCGTTGATGCCAAAGCCGAATGTTTAAAATTCATGATAATAACAAGACCTAGACCTGATTAAAATTACTTTACAACTTCTCAAAAACGATACTATTTGAAAATTATGTGGGTTTCGAACAAAACTGGCGAAGCAAGCCAATTACCCGAGTGAGTGCTTACCCCAGCGCATCACCATCTACAGCGCGGTGTCGTAAATTCTTTCCAGTTTTTTTTATAGTTGGGCCTAACGATATGGCAGATGGAGAGCAGTCACCGTCGCCTATGGACATTTGCAACACCACAGGAGTCGCCAATGCATCGCCGGCTTTGAAGGAGAGCTCTTTTAACACCTTTCTTGAAGAGCCCCTTGTCATAGCGCTCCGGGAATAGGTACCTCAGGAGGAAAGTCATTCCATATCTTGCACATCCGCGGCAGGAACGAGCGTGCAAACCGAACACTTTATTCAATGTTGGTGCTTGCTAGAAGCCTTCATCTTCGGCTAAAACTTCGGCCTAATTTGGCCAAAGCCGGAGGTTTCGCCGAAGGTGGATTTATTGTCGAAGGTGGCCGAAGTCAAATCTACGGTCGGACACTAGTTGGTGGTCACAGTGGGTATCGATGCTACACAGATAGAAAGTTTCAAACACTATTTTACAACCAAAAAAATCTATTTTTTAAAAATAGCATTATAATTTTTTTTCTACTCGAAAACTCTCTCATCTCTCATCAACCCATTATTGGCCCACGGCCCAGTGCGAATTGGTGGACTTCACACACCTCCGAGAACTTTTTTTTTTTAAGAACTCGGGTGTGTAGGTTTCCTCACGATGTTTTCCTTCACCGAAAAGCAGTGATAATTAATTTCTAATACGCACATAAATCATTGGTGCGTGCCTGGGTTTAAACCTCGGACCTCCCGATCGAGAGGGCAAGTTTCAACCATTAGGCTATCACTGCTCTTAATTAACTCGAAAACTAAATTATAAAATTTCTTTCTTCATCATTCAAACTAATTATTTCATCAAAACTGCAATATTTATACAGATCTTTAACCCTAGTGTGGAGATAAATAGTTGAACGCCCTTAAGCACAAACATTTTAATGTCATCCGATAATAAAAAATTGTATTATAGTTAAATAAAAATAAAACGTTTTTTGGTAGTTTCTTCAAGTAAAATGTTAATAAGATTGGTATTTAGCGTAAATTTCTTTCCAGAAGAGCATTCGTTCTCTATTGGGTAGTGGAATCATTTCTACTTTCTTGTCTATCGATAAAAATCGAAGTGTCTCTTTATCGCTTGGTATCCATTTAATTTTATCCGTCGAAGGGTTCCTAAAACAAGAGAAGAAAAGGACAATTATTATAAACATTTTTCGGCAGAAGAAAATATGTTGTTATTAAGAATATTAGACAAAGATTAAACCCATTGGAAAAGGAAGATTTCCGAGAACATTTACTATAGTAACGTATATATTTTACTCTATTAGAAAAAAAACAGGAACTTTGACATGTGAATTTTCGATTGGAAAAACGGGTGGTTATTTGATATTTTGTCAATATAAGGTGAAAAAAATTATATTTCAAATTCAAAAGATTACAGGACATTTAAAGCTAAGTTCTTACTAAATTTTGTTAAAAAATATAGTTTTGTAATAGGTAGATAAAAATGAAACACCAAAAACTTGATTATTTGAATCGCTTGCACTAAATGCAACACTTTTTCATAGCTTTTCTAGTTTTGTCGGAAATCGAGATAAACAATTTTTTACCCTTAAAACCACCCTCCGACCCAATTCCCGAACTCAGATCACTCGTAATATAATTTTGCTTTTATTTTTGTCTTATTCTCTTCCTTTTCCAATGGGTTCCATCCTACTATATTTTTTTTCCACTTTTTAATTAAATTTTTCACTTTTTAATTAATGCACTAGTCTATACCTATAATAAAAATATGATTTCAAAACTAAGTATGATAAACGTTTTAAGACTAATATCTACTATCGCAAATTCGAAACCATTCTAGAAGTATTGGGTGTGTGTTTACGATATTGTGTTTTGATTTCTTCATGTATCTATCGACAAGAAAAATTAAAATATCGTGAGCAGGTACATAACAATAACGATGTTTTTAGGTATATCGCCATTATTATGAAAAAACCGTAATGTCCCTTCATGCATTTTTGAAGTTAATAATATGTTTAGTCATGTTTCACAATTTGGCACAGATTAAGAATTTCAAATAGGATAGTACGAATTGAAGTAATTATAAATCACGGATGCGTTGCAATCCGCACGAGCACAGTTTGTATTCACCTGTCTACCGACATTTACATATTTAATTGACATAATACTCCGCATTAATGTAATTAAAGATTCTATAATAAAGGGAAGTTTTATGTAAAACTCACCCTGTTTTTGCAACATTTGCCCACAAGCTTGTTACTGTTTCTATGGCTTCAGCATCATTGGCTGTCGGAGGACGCGCACTGTATTCATCAGAGTCAAATGTATATCCCAAGTCATCGCCGTGGCAGGATCCATACTTCGAAGCCAACGTAGTCTTTAGTTTTGCCCTATTTCTCTCAGAGTCGTATTGAAAATAGTAATTATGCACAGACATTGTTCGCAGAAAATATCTTGTCATAGCTGTTAATGGGTACGTAATAATAGTATCTGAGAAGTATTCTATCAATGGATCGAAGTCATCCTTTCCGATAGTCTGGTTCTTAAAATAAAATTCTTTTACTTTAGCAACAAACGCCAACTTTTCGTCTTCATTAGCAAATATTAAGTTATACGGAATAATTTTAGAAAAATCGTTATTAAGACTTTCAAGGCCGATGGAATCATATCTTTCAGCCCATTTGATACCTTCTCTGTTGTTGTAACCAATTATAATGGTAATATTCCGTCTCAGCATAGTAGATTTAATTATTTCCCTGGGTCCGCGTTTTATTAAAGACCTCTCAGACTTGTCTATGCAGGGTTTAAAAACATATGGTCCTAGTGGGTCATTTTGGTCGTCGATGTATGAGGCTTTAAGTAGTTCTGTGTTCGATGCATTTCGATAGATTCGCAAAAGTTCGTACGGATCCTTCGTTTGATATCCCATTCGCTTAGCGATGCGAGAAGCAGTGCCAACAGGATCATTATCAAGTGCGTACGGAACTAGCAAGGAACCGCTTGCTACAATCACATGCTGGAATAAACCTTCTGTTTCTGGTGAAAGTACTAAATAAGTAATGATCGATGCACCCACGCTTTGTCCAAAAAGAGTTACTGATTGAGGGTTTCCTCCAAAATAGTGAATATTTTTTTGAATCCAACGTAAAGCAGCCACTTTATCTTTCATTGCTGCATTGCCGGGTGCTTCAGGAATTTGGAGGCAAAGAAATCCAAACGGCCCGAGTCTGTAATTAATAGTGACAACAATAATACCATGCTTTAATAAATACTTTGGATGGTAATCGTGATGACTGCTGCTCCCAAAGTGAAAGCCACCACCATGAATGAAAACTAAAACTGGTAGTGGTTGCCTGTGATGGCCGGTAGGTGTAAACACATTAAGGACTAAGCAATCTTCTTGTCCAATTGGTTTTAGAGAAGAACGGTCTGTTTGATGGCATTTTACTGGCTCTACTGCGTTGAATGTTTTGTCCCAACGAGGAGGCGGACCGGGATCCTGGTGAAAAATAAAACACTTTGGACATTGCAGAAGAATTAAGGTCAAATTTTGATAAAATATTATTTACAAAATAAAATAAAAATGTTTATATCGCTATTTTAATTGCATTGGATTAAGTGGCGATTATTCAACGAATTAATTAAAAATATATTTTCATAGTCATACCTAGATTTCTACAAATTTTTATAACCAAATAATATCTGTGCTCCTGAACTGTAAAAACTCTAAAAACGGAGATAAATTAATTTCTTCTACCTCAATTTAAAAGCGGAGAATTATAAAAAAAAACAAAAATTGCAACTAATTTATTTTCACAAGGGGCAAATATCATAAGCACTGCTTAATATACAGTGGGTGGCCAAATTTTTAAGGACAGTACGCAGATTTTAGTATTTTTACTTTAACCTATTTGAAAACAAAATATTAGCTGCAGGATTGCTTTATTATTTTTTAATTACCTAAACATGATACGGTGATATTAAAAATAGCAAGTTATGAATGTAAAATCATTTACTTTTTTTAAAAGTTAATATAGAAATCATTAGATATTGGTAAAAATACCTAAGGCTTAATATTTAACAGTGCCATTCTTAGAATAAATTGATAGAATTAAGGCCAAGCATTGAGGCATGATCTGTATGCATGATTTTGCATTATGCTTGGGTTCAGGGTTTTAATGCAACTCGTTATCGAAGGTTTTTATTAGGCGAAGGTTTGGCGGTTGGTGGTAGTGACTTGTATCGTAATAGATCTTTTTGGATACTACCAAATGACTCTATATGGTTCATATCTCTTCCCTGACCAGGGCAAAATTTTAATATTTTTTTCAACGTGTAATGCAGAAACCCTCCAGAGACAAAATGCAAAAACGTGCATAAATATATTTGTTTTATCTGCATGTTTGTGCTAAGCTGTCACCGATTCTCCAGTACATGCTCGCGTTGATCTTGCTTTATAGTCTTTTCTACAATGTTCAGGACCTGCATACCCTTTCCAAAAATCACAAAACTATACTGTGAACCTAACAGAGTGCATTACTCTTTTAACGAGGCAGTTTAGGTGGAATTTTCTGCCCAGGGCGTCGTGGGTCGAATGAACTTTCCTAAACCGAAATTAGTAACCCTGAATCGTCGAAGAAGCATGTGCCTGTAATGCATTACAATCACAGTAAAAATGGTATTGACATGGCCCTGATTAAAATATTGTATTTAGATACGTGATTCCAGTCAACGGCAGTCGTATTTCTATGTTGTCTAGCCTATGGCAATCTCTTTTTCTTGATAACTTCGGTAAGACATGGCTTTTGGCTGATTTTCATTGTGAGCGGTCGACCGATTAAGTTCTCCTGGACTTACTTCCTCGCTACTATCCTTTCAGAAGCCTTTATTTTTTCAGAAGCCTTAAACAAAGTATCCAGGTGTGCAACATCTTTCGTGGCAGAGATTTCTAATTTACAATCGCTACGAAGAGTGGTAATTTTTGGTAACTTTTTTAATCGTTAATGAATGACTTTAAATTATTAGAAATACCTAACCAAATCTCTCTGTTCATGTGTGGAGTAGAGAATATTTTTTAAAATTGCATTTTTTCGAAATGAGTCCAAAGCCTTACCCATCTTGGAAATAAAATAATCATGAATCAAGTCATATTAAAAAAGGTGCAATCCAAATGTATAACAGGAAATATTATGCGGAGAGAAATCATTTTTATTTTTTAGTTATATAAGATGGATAAAAATATAAGGAAATAATTACAAAAACTTTAAAAAACTTTTATTACTCAAGTAATTTTTAACCAAAAGCCAACAATTTTCAAAGAAAGCTAACTTTTATTAAAATCTTTATCAAATTCCAATGTCTCTCTTAAAAACAATTCTTATGATACAAAAGATAATATCAAATAAAATAACCATAGATAAATAAGTTAACTTGCTGATAAAATCACTTTAAATAAGGAAAAACGTAAATCTGCGTACTGTCCCTAATCGGTTGGCCAGCCATAGTATGTTACCTGAAACCTCTCAACAACCGTTGCATATGGTATTCCAAGGTACGCTTTGTAATGATCAGAGAAACTATGTAAACCTCTTATCTTGCCTTGTGGTAGATGTATTTCGTTAAAAGTGCACTCTATTAACACATCATTTAGAATAATTAATTGTAGAAACTCAAATAACCCGCAGAGTCTACTCATTGTACAAGTACAAGAATGCAACTGAAGACAACGGTTGAGCAATTGTTGCGTTTTGCACATCAAATTAATTACTCACTTAGCAGCCTAATTAAGTAACCATGAATCCATTAAGATAAAATTAATGATAGGTTAATTTTACATTACTTTTATAGTAGTCCATTTGTCTACATATCATTTCAGTGTATATGTCATGTTTTCGATTCAATTGCATTTTATATCTATGGCATAGAATAGAATAGAATAGAATAGAATACTCTTTATTGCACACTATAAACACATACAAAAATAACAATAACATACAAAGTAGATCTGTAGTATGCAATATGCGGTCTTATCCCTAGGCAGCGATCTCTTCCAGACAACCTATGCATGGAACTGGTAAAGATAACAGGAATGAAGAGTGGGAAGTGTGTGTAAAGTTAGAAAATGATTAATGAAGGGCAGAAATTATAGTAGGATAAATAAGTAACATTAAGTAGACAGTGGAAAAAAATGAAATTAGAGAATAAACAAATTAACAAACACAAAGAGAAAGAGCATAGTTATCTATAGCCCGTAAAAGTTTATAAATTTCTTACGTGTAATGCATTAAAAAGGTTCTGCGTAACTCTACATTACTTTTATAGTAGTCAATTTGTCTACATATCATTTTATTGTATGTCATGTTTTCGATCCAACTGCATTCTACATGGCAAAGTTATCAACAGCCGGAAAAAGCGGTTTGATAAATGTGCTACTGTATTGAATTAAAAAAGCAAACATAAAACAACTAAAATATGCCAAGACGTATGAAGACGTACGTCGATCCATCCATCCATCAGCCTTTTGATGTCCACTGCTGAACATAGGCCTCCCCTAAATGGCGCCACTCCAACCGGTCCTGTGCCCTCTGAATCCAACGGTTTCTCGCTGTCTTCTTCAGGTCATCGGTCCACCTGGTAGAGGGGCGATCTGTACTCCTTTTACCTAAACGTGACGTACGTATGTTACGTATATAAAACTTATTTTAATAATTTATAGTTGCGAATTCGAGCCACAGAAACTTATGCTATGATGCAATAAAATTCTTAAATTTATTAAGTGCAAGATGTTCGCAGATGGTACAAAGCAGGGCGTTCGTTATTCTACTCAGTTAAGAGTAGGTATAAGGTAACAGATTCCTTATAATCACTTTAAAGTTAAAAACGTACCTACTTAAAGTAAAAATAAAATCATATTATTTGCACATTAATATATTAATAACGTAATAGTGAAGCAATCACAACAAAAAACATGGAAAATTATGACGTCTTTATACTGTCATGTTAAAATGTAAGATGGGCACACATTTCACATAGGCATTCCCACACGGCAGTTCCGAGTCGGTGGCAGATGGACTGCCTTGAATCTGATCTTTCTTGGAGTTTCACTTCGCTCCACTTGTTGTATCCATACTAAAAAATTTAGAAGTTGTCGTATTAGGGGTAATTTTCCGAGAGAAGACCCGTGCCCAGCAGTGGGACAGTAATGGGTTGACGACGACTAGTCTATATTGATGTATAAAAATGAGTTGTGAGTCTGTTGATCGGTTACTCAAGCACGAATGACCCACTGATCCGATTTAGGTAGATGAAACTTTGTATGGGTACTGTTTATTATCTTTACTTTTGATTTCGGTACATCGCACTATTTAAGGATGGTGACTATTTTTGTGACATTTATCCTTCGTAGTGAAGCACGGGTAATTTTAAAATAAATAAATTGAATCATAAATCCCGTTATTAGTTAACTAATCATTTTTGTTAGTGGTAAATAAAATGTGTCGCGAAACCCTACTAATATTTTAACATAACTAATTCATGCTAACATGAACAAATCTTACCGCATTGGCCATATTTCTGCAATATTGCCGTCGAGCGTTAGGCTTCACAAGTTTAGCCAGGAGCGCCCAGGCGCGGCCCGCATTCCTGTCCCATTTCAGTGCCTGCACAGCGCAGGCGGACGCGAAAGTTAGACACGAAGTATCGTCGTCACTCTTCCCAGGATTACTTTCGCCACTTGCACTCCGCTGGGAAATGATTTTTTATGTTTTGTAAAATATTAATTTATTATGTTTGTAAGTATATTTTGTATCAGGGCGTTGCATTAAGTACACTGACTTAGCCCTAAGTTGTGTGAACCTATCACATAAATGCTAAACCGTCCTACACGATGCTTTAATTTTGGAACTGTAGGGAAGTATTCATTATTATAATGCTTTATAAGAATGAAGTAGCAAACGCGTGCACTCCACCTGTTAATAGATCTGCACTGCCGTCCATAGACAAATTCATAATGAAAATGGGTTCTATCTGAAGTCAATCACAAGTGCGTTGCTTCTCTTTAGAACTAAGATGATCACCACATATACCTAAAAGGAAGCCGGCAATCACACTCTTCCACCAAAACGCAAGATTTTTTTCGTGCTAGAAATATGTAAATAGGTGTGGGTGTGGTACCTCCCTGGTCGATTTATATAAATTCACCATTTGTGAAATTTAGTTTTGAAATTTTTCTTATGTAATAATGAATATTATGTATGTTGCATTTATTTTAACGATAACAATTACCATCATCCAATCATCGGCTAAGGCCATCCAGGCGTAGGCATTGGGCTGTCTTCGTATAAGGTCAATGAGCAGGGAACGCATACGTTTAGAGTCCCGGCGAGTCAACGACAGTAAAACGCTGCAAGTAAAAGTACAATCCTAACACAATTTCCTCTGTAATATTATTTCCTACTGCGATGTTAGAGCGACAATGGTGATAAAGTTAAGAATACTCTTTGACAGTTAGACACGAATCTGTACGGACTTAAGCCCCTCCAAGAATAATATTTGGATGGAAGTTCAAATTATTCTCAGGGGCCTACGAAACTGAGATTGGATTCCAGAGGCACTAGAACTAGTTTTATTTCTGTATTTCAAAAATAGTGGATAAGGATTCTGTCCGAAGTCAATTACAGATGCGTTATTAGTTTCGTGGACTGAGATAGTCGCCTCACATAAAAGAAAGTCGCGAACCTAAGAGCTCTTCCTTTAAAAAAATAAAATAGTGATAAGCTGGTAAGACATATATGTTACGTTGAGACTTCAGCTTTTCAGAGGAGGCAATGCAACAGCAATTTCTATTTTATCTGGACTTTGCTTCCTACTAAACAACTATTATGTATTATGAATTAATATTCGTAGGTATACCTGTAAGCGCTTGAGCAAGTTCCAGCCTTATCAAAACATGCCATCGAATCCGGTATATTTTTCAGTTTGTGGTGACATTCCGCTTCAAGGCTTCTAAGGTAACTTATCTAAAAACAGACATAAAGCTAACAGTATCATACTTTGGAATAAAATCAGGTTATCAGGTTAATTACGAATTTAACGAAGAAACTTATTACACTGTTTGCATGCTCTTGGTAAGAAAGAGTTGGGTACTCGTAGTACAAACTCTATGACTTTGACATTTTGATTAATTTAATGAGTACTTACATCCCCAAACTTTTCAATCCCAAGTTGCAAGTGACACAGGGCACCTGCGGGATCCTTCCGCAAACGGCAACACAGCGCCACCAAGTGGTAATGTGCCGCGGTCTCCCCAGATTGACACAGCGCACGACCGATGCAAATTTCCGCTAACTATATAAATATAAGACTAAGGCCATAGATTATTATATTAACACGAGTTTTAGGCAGTTGTCCCACCGGAAACGATAAGCGAGTAGCGAGTAGAGCTAGAATAGGAACGAATTGGCGAGCTGCGAGGAGCGAGTGCATAGTTCCGATAGTTATGTAGCTCGGCTATAAGCGACTGTGCTATTGAGACGAAAGATTACTGGTGTCACTCGCTTGCGGCGGCTATGAGTACGGTCCTGCGCTAACCTGATGTGATCGCTGAGCGAGCGTTATGTTTCATAGCTCTTAGCGACACACTAGTGAAGCGAGTCCTCGCCGGCAGTGTGAACAGTCACCGATCAACTATTTGTATATGTGTCTCTTTTGTTTACATGGAATTTATACCTATTGTACGTTTCTTAAGCGAAAAAAAAAACATGCGTGGGTACAAAGTACACATGTCAGAAGTGAAACTTCTTTGGCGAACTAATTTATAGATCTTGTTTATATTTATACAAATCTAAAACTTTAAATTTCCAAGATTAAGAGGAAGGGAAAAAGGAAGATAGGTTAGGAATTTAATTGTCATTAAAATAAAAATATTACGCTATGCGACAGAAATGCCATCTAAAGTTCTAATAATTAACTAGTAAACGAATACACAACCAATAGGGCGTGTATTCTTTCTCGATATCCCGTATTCTCTCTCTCTCTTGTTCAATCTTTCTCACTATAGCTCTCTCCCACCTCACACTCCATAGCACTATGCGTGATACGACGTTCGCTCTGTCTCACTTTTTCTCTCAATCTTTCTCACTCGCTTGCTCCCTACACTCACTCCACGGCTAGTTGCTCATGCTACGTTCGCCCTGTCTTACTCTCTCTCAATCGGTCTCGATCACTCTCTCTCTCTTTTCCGACACTTCCGTTGCATACCGGCGTGACGTTTCATCTGTAAAAATTTTACCCTCATGCGCCTAAAGAAGTTTCACTTCAAAAAATAGCCGACAGTTAGTCGTTTCCTCGCTGTCGGCGGGACAACTGCCTAATAACATAAATCCATTTAAAAATGTTACTTTACTGATCTAAAACTTGTGTAAACGGTTTATCACATTATCAGTCACTTATTTTGATTTCAAGACTCGTGAAGTCAATAACGTATTAGGCAGAGGTAGAGCCTTGAATCAAACATTTTAGACGTTTTTTATAAATTTTAGTGGGAGCATGATTTTGTTCAATCCTTGTCCCCTTGCCTTTGTTGGGAAACAACAAATCAAAATCAGTAATATAGTTTAAATTGTAATTGTAGTAGGTTTAACTTATATGTGAAGTTTGAAAGTAACAGTTGCGGTGTACTAACTAACAATACATATTATGTATTGTTAGTTAGTACACCGCAACTGTTACTTTCAAACTAACTAACAATACATATTATGTGTTGTTAGTTAGTACATCGCAACTGTTACTTTCAAACTAACTAACAATACATATTATGTATTGTTAGTTAGTACATCGCAACTGTTACTTTCTACTAGACATGTGTGTATGACATCATACTGTCGTTGCAGGTTTGATCCAAGCCATATAAGTTATGAAGTCTTGGAAAGTATCATATGGAAATCTGTTTTTTTTATAAAAGTTCTTCCTAATATCTTTAATGGTAAGTGAATCTTATAGAATTACGCAATTCACTTTGTTTCTAAGTTCACCAAAACTATTTCTTAGGCATCCTGCGTATGAAATAATCTTAGGTGACGATATATTTTTTAATTGGTTGAAGTAGAATACAATCATGCAGCCTGCCTGGTGGCAGCGCCCTTGTTTTATACCTGTTCAGATTTCTTTTTTAAGGTTTATAGCAGCAAACGGGCATGCAGGCCATCTGATGGTAAGTGGTAACTGCCGCCCATTGATATCTGTAAGCAACTTAATACAGGACAAACGTCCTATCTTAATCACTGATGCGTTGCTGCTCCCGAAGACTTAAATGGTCGTCGCATATAAAAGTGAGCCGACAACCATTATAAAAACTGTTATGACGTGACAACGTCTTATAAATTTGATGGAGCCGGCTGCGCGCACCAAAACAACATGACTCATGCAGCGTTACCTCGCTATGAGGCGTTCCATCCACGGAACGAGCGACAAAGAGGCACAATCGGCAAATTTAAAAATAAAATATCAAATATCACAATCTATCAAACAAATAAAATTAAAATTTTCTTTTGAAAAATGTAACCATTCCCTTAGCTCTTTCATAAGACGTTGTCAAGTTCTACTATCGACAGTAAACCGAATTACAGTCAACGATTTTTTTAGCCCTTTTTAAGAATAAGAATATAAAATATAACAAACAGATATAGCTCGAATCCTCAGCAGTAAATCAGCTGCCTCATAGTACAAGCTGGTTCCAGGCAAAAGCGGTGTATAATCCCACCAGTCCCCGAGCTCTTGTTCCCAAAAACGTGGAAACTTATTTTCTTCTTCAAGACCATCCGCTGATGTTCTATTCATTAAGAAATAAGATTTTAATGTTATAAAAACATTTTTTTGTTATTTTAAAATTGGTTTGTTAAATACAATTTTAGACTTTTATCGTCAAATCGAAACATTTTAATATGCAACGGTATACTTCCGATACGATTTTTTAATCTACTTACTGCAAATATGTCGATTCAGTTACATGGATTGTGGAAACTAAAAACAACGTGTCTTGAATGCTCGTTGAATAATAAACAAAAACTGGCAAGAATCTTCGTGATACCTCAGTGGTGAAAACAGTGTTTAGAACCTGTATATTTTGGTTTGAATTTATGGGTAGTGAAAGGGCGTGGTAGGTGAGAGACAATTATATAGGTTAGCAAAATTACTCAGCCCTATTTCTCAAACTTCTTTCAGATATTTCATGATTACAGATGTTCATGGGTAGCAGACGCTACTTACCATCTAGTCAATAAAAACAAACGAAATCAGATACGGAAGCTGCTATTAGATATGAAAGAGAATGAAAATGAAGAAGTTTAATAGACTCTTAACTTACTTTACGACACATTGCATTATCTCCTGGGCCAAGTCAAACATCTGTCTGTGCAGATAATATGCATTCACTGCCACCCACATTGGTACCCAGAAAGGATACAGTGTTAGGAGAGCTACGAAAAACGGTTCAGCAGCATCAGGGTCATCCTCAAACACCATGCATGCTTTGGAAAGAAGGCTAGAAGACGAAATAAAGAAGAAGTGACAAGTCGAAAATTAGGTTCATAAGGTAAAATAGATACTACAAAATATGATTTTAGACTAGTATTATCGCGGAATTGATACATTTTATTACTCAACGAGTAATCACGAAATGCGGTTTTTGAATTATTTTTTGCGATATTTCGACCCAGTTGCATGGATCGTGGTCAAGGCGAAACTGCAGGGGCGGTTGACAAGCACTAGTGATAGATTAACCTCTCTACCCTACGTCTGGTTATTTTTTCTTTTTTAGGTTCCATATCACGACACACACACACACTCACACACTTACTGGGTCGAAATATCAGAGATTCGAAATATCAGAATTCAAAAACCGCATATCGTGAGTACTCGTTAAGTATTAAAATGTAGAAAGATAACTACAAAGACAATGTTTATTTCGAGTAATGTTTAAACATTTTATGACTTAGTTCTTGTTACTGAACGATTACCTATTGCAACTGTATTACAAATTCTAAATAGCATTAGGACATTCTAAGCTTGACATGTTGCATGCAACATTAATAACTAAAAAACTACGGAGCATAAAAGACTTAGTACATTAAGATTACACTTAAATATCTATGGATAAACACAACAGGTTTTATCGACAGTCGAAATTTACCGTAATTATGGGAAAATAACATTACTCATGTAAATATAGAGCTAAAAGGTGCAATACCATTACATGTACTTTTAAAATACGACATCAGCTATACAAAACTATGCAGTAAACAGTCGTACGTTAGAGGATGGCGAATATTGACTGTAAGGGATTTGTTGATGCAGACGTTCGCCCAATCCATATCGGTGTCTTTAAGGCACGTAGACAGTTCACGCCATATGTTGGCATCGCGTGGTCTTTCGGCTATCAACTGTTCAGAATATAATTGTTTTAATTACGTAGTTTATGTTATTATGAAGCATGATATGATGTAAGCATGTTCGATTGTGGTAAGATTTATGCCAGCTTCTCTGATTTGGAACGAAATTGCATACGTCGACCACTGTTGATTCTATTCAAGCCGCATTAGCAAATGAGCTACCAATCCACCTGATGACATGTATGAATGATCAGAGCCGCTCACGAAAATCTGAGATCAATTTAATGTAGGACAGGAGTGGCAATGCATTTGTGAAGCTGATCACAAATGCATTGCCACTCTTGAGATAGACTGTCATTTTATGTGTTACTCAACAAAATATGGAAAACAAAGTTTCCTTTGTTGAATTATTTACGGAAAAATCTGGAATATATGATCTGCTCAAATGTACACTACATTGGAGCAACTTTCTGAAGTATTATTACCCCCGCCCGACAGTAAGATAATGAGGCGCGTGACACTTAATGGACCCTATGGACATCTGTAATAAACTTCATATAGAACATGAGTTTAATCTGAAGTCAATCACAGATGCGGTGCTACTCTGGAGGACTAAGATGGTCGCCTCATGTGAAAGAGTGTCGGTAACCACACCCTTAAAGCGAAACGCAAAAAAATGCTTCACGCTAGAAATATGTGTGGCGGTGGTACTTTCCCGGGAAAACTACAATGGTTCTATCACCTCGTAAAATACCTGTAAGAATAGATCCACTGCGTGGTGGATATCCTTTAGTTGGCGTGCATGTCTTGCTGCTCTCAACAGAGTCTCCATCTCTTGTTGGTTTTCTACTCCAACCAGCGCATCATTAGCGGTTCGCATTAGA
This sequence comes from Spicauda simplicius, assembly GCA_949699795.1. NCBI lineage: Eukaryota > Metazoa > Arthropoda > Insecta > Lepidoptera > Hesperiidae > Spicauda > Spicauda simplicius. The sequence goes on along the minus strand of OX453066.1, from coordinate 13,115,904 downwards.
CATGCATGTCCCATCATGAGCATTTCCTAAATTCAAAGATTAATCAATGATTATATAAAGTGCAAATACGGTAAAGTTTTGCTGGTTCAATTGTGGTGTTGTTACATCAATTCTGCATTATTTTGATTTAGGAGCTACTTATTGTTTTTTGAAGAACATTGCCTCATATAAAAATGTGCCGGCAACCACACCCTTCCATCGAAACGCAAGAAATGCTTTATGCTAAAAATAGGTGTGACCGTGGTACTTCCCGGTCGAACTGGATCTACCACCTGCACACGGTTTCTGTAAAAGACTTGCGGCCTAGCGAAAGAAGATCATATTTCAATGCTAAAGTTACAACATTACTAAGAGAATTGAACAAATAACGATAAATTACAGGTCACATTAATAAAAATTCATACGGTCATAAATTACAAATTAGCTACTGGTTAATTAATTGGTATTACATAAATTGAGATCAAGTTTCAATATTTTTGTCATTAAAGCTTATTAACTTAGAATGCAGTTATAGTTAAATGACATACTTCATAAAGTTCATCGTTATTCAAAAATTCTTGCGGCACAAAATTGTTGTTGATATAAATGGCTGCATCTTGCCAGAAAGATGTAATCATTTCAACGCGGTTGCGTGTTTCGCTCAGTTGTCGATTAATGCCACAAATGTCCGTCATACCTACAAATATTAAAAAAATAAAATTAATGAACTACTATGGTGTAACTGTGATTAAATACCATTGATCGGTTTGCACGCTCGTTTTTGCCACGGATCTTGCACGTCCGTGGCATGACGTATTCTCGGAGCGTTTTGTCATGGGGCTCTTCAAAAAAGGTGCGAAAAGAGCTCTCCTTTAATGCCGGCGATGCATTGCGCGAATCCTTTGGTGCTGCAAATGTCCGTAGACGGACTACTTTCTATCAGGTACCACGTCATCGCGAGGTTCAAGTATAAAAAATGACATTTTTTTCTAGCTAGTGTGATTGCCTGTTGTTTTATTCATGAGGCGACTATAATTTGAGACATTATGGTGCTGCCGCACTGCTGTTTAAAATGTTTGCAAACATTTTCTGACACTAATACATTTACTAACAAATGTTAGTAATTGTTACATTGTGTTAGGAAGTTTTAAATGTTAAAAGTGCTCCTACACTGATGGAAAATGTTTACAAATAGTTATAACATTTGGAACATCATCTCGCTTGCAGTTTGAATTTACTTTCCGAGGCACGAGTCTACACGAAAATAGAAGTTTTGCCCATTGGATTAGCTTTTATTTTTTGTTTAAAAAAAACGCAATATCTGGATGCGCCAAACACTCAATGATAACATATGTTTTATTTTGTTATAATTTTTTAAATAATTTAAAAATGTTTACTAACATTTTCTAATCATGTGATCATAATTATGTTTCCTAACAAATGTTTACTAACGTTAGTAAACATTTTAAACAGCAGTGTAGCAGCACCATTACATAATATGTTTGCTGTAAGATGTCTGTTATTAGCTAATACTACAGTTAATACTTTTGCAATAAACCTAATGTTTACAATTCCAAACTTAAAGAAAAAATAAATTAAGTAAATATATCTCACCAAAATAACTTAAACATCATCCTAATAAAATACTTAACTAAAACTTTTATAACACCGGAACTATTAACCCGCTTTTAATTATTTAATAGTATCTAAAGAGGTACTTATCTTTATCTTGTTTTCATTACCTTTAACATTTACATGGCAATGGGATATTAAATTGTCGAAAGTACAACTTACCTTCAAATTAGTTAAACTAACGACTTTCAGCATAGTTAAAACACTCAAAGATTTTTTTTGAGGTAGCAAAGAAGCAAGCCATCCAACGGTATTAATTAAATGTTGGCTATGTCTTAGATACATATAGTCTTGCTATCACTAAGATATTAGCTGCAATGCCCGGTGTAAGTATCTCTACCTACATGTGATAACATATAAGTTCCTTCATTTTTTGGTATAATATATTTAATGGTATAAACTCTGATAAGAGATATCTTATACTTACTATTAAGAAGACTTTACGCTCATTTGCTCCTATATTACATGAATATTTATACATCTTTTCTTACTAATGTTAAAAATGTGAGTTTGTGAGGATGTATATACATATGCGTCGGTATTTGTTACTTTTCACGCATAAACTATTGGTCGAATTTCGCAAAATTAGCACACTTAGTTTATGACTAATAGTAACTGAGTAATGAAGTAGACGGGACTGAAACGGACGAAGCGACGGGATTAACCAATTTTTTTATCTGTCTAAAGTAGCAAAGGAGCCAGCAGTTCACCTGATGGTAGGTGGTCACTGTCGCCCATGGAAAATGGTAATCAACTTCATACAGAATATGGGTCCAATCTGAAGTCAATCACAGATGCTTTGCTACTCCCGAGGAGTATGATGGTCGCCTCCTCATATAAAAGTGTGCCGGCAACCACACCCTTCTATCGAAACGCAAGAAATGCTTCACGTTAGAAATAGGTGTGGCGGTGGTACTTCCCCGGTCGAACTACACTGATTCTACCATTTTGAATAATATAATAAACTTACCATAGTAAGGGATCTTACGCAGAGAGTTGGCTGCTGACTTGACCGTGGATTGCCAGTCTCTGTTCAGCTGCCCTCGTCCAGTGCATTCGCGTTTAATTTGCTGTTCTTCCATTTTTATTAGCATTTCGGTAATTTCTGAGCTGCATTTTTATTTCATTGTTAGTTTTTTTGTCGGTATTTCTCGTGTTACTTAGATATAATAGTATGAACGACTGATCACTAATTGACGGTCTAACAACGTACAAATTATCGTAAAATGTATTATTATATAATAGTTGCGTGTAATTTGAGGAGACTCATTAGTATCAAGGTTTTTTAATACGCATAGCAAAATTGGATAATCACGCAATATATAAATATATAACGCATGCACGATTTGAAATGACAACAAACCTCAAATGCTTAAATTTTAACTAAATAACATCAGCACTATCAGGGTCGTCTTTCACCAAGTGGCACTGGGTCCACGAGAGTAATGAGCCTCTATGACTATAATGAAGTACGACTTTGTTAAAATAGATAGACCTAGGAAGTAGACATATAAAGTTTCAGTACTATTCATACATAACTTTAAGCATTGTCACAATGCTTAAAGTTATGTATCGTATCATATAAATAAATAATTACATATTATTTATTTATACGTAAAAATTGATTGATTAATAAATAAATAATAATTTGTTTCAATGTAGTTCAATAAATTGATTAATAATAATGATATACTTTACAGTATCTAGAAAAAAAAAGGAATTACACGAAGATTTTTACAACTTTAATTACAATATTTATAGCTAAACAGCAATTTCTTCCAGAGAACCTTAAGGTTGTTGTTGAGTTGAAATGAATATAAACAGAAAGAATAGGTATGGTGCAAAATTAAATTATAGATTTGTGCAAGGTACAAATTACGAAATAAGTAAGAGAAAAGCTAGTTTTAGTAATTAAAATATTAAAGAGTAGCAACAAATATAAAATAATCAATTACTGATTAAACATAGCAAGAAGCTTATGGAAAAAAAAAACTGAAGAACAGAAATAGGGTTAAAGCTGTAGGTAATGGGATCTGACAAGATTTTTGAAGGAATATAGGGATTGAGTATTACGAATGGATAGGTACAGGAAGAGAGTTCCACAAACGAATAGCTAACCCTGCAAAGGATTTTTTGTAGTTGGATAAAACATTTTTCAGCTTTCCAAGCCATCCCACTGCAACAAAGAGCTTCTTACTGTCTGCCGTGACCTGTGGTTTCTACGAGATAACTTTTGATGAATGACAAACAATAAACTTAATGTAGAGACTAGGGGGCTAGTTGTGCCTAGTGCAGAAGACGCCCAGAACACTGAACATCTGCACCATGTGCTAACTTTTACATCAGGATGCCCAGGATGTTGATCATCTCAAATCGAGTAAGTTTGAATATAAATGAAATAAACAAATGGAGAGAGAGAGATAGGGGGAGAATAGAGAGGGGAGAGAAGACAAACCGAAAGTTGGATGAAGAGAGAGAATAACGAATATTTTTAGCTTACGCAATATTTTTACTGTCCTCAAATTACTCGAAGTCGCCTTAAGAAACTGAAAGAAGGATTTTTTAACAACTTAGGGGAATGGAGAAAATGGTAAGCTTACTTAGGTATGTGTGGCGGTATGACGGGCGTGTACAGAGGTCTTGCAAGTCTCACTTCAACTATGATGAAGGCACTAGTTTCATCTCCGCCAGTCGGTCTAGCCAGGAATCCAAGCTCAGTGCTGTTGCTGGTTGGAGCTGAATCTGTAGTGACTCTAGAGGTAGAGTTTAATAATTATTAAAACCAAAATTATAATTAACATATGTATATACAATTATTAAAAAAGTAAAGTCTTACTTGCTGGGTTTCTTGATCGTGCCTTGCGCTGAAGACAACTTATCGTTTGGCGCTAGAATCAGATCGCAACCGCATTTGCTCATCATGAATTCAGAGTTTATCCATTGTAATGGCGTTACTAAACGGACTACATTTTCTATAACAGAAAAAGAAATTACTACGTGCCACTCAAAGTATGAGGCATCTAGGTGAATTGATAAATAGAGCTCCCACGGCGTCGGGTACCTTTTGAAGTTTACCTTTTAGAATAAAGAAAAAAGGTGAATTTATGGAGTTTATAAGCTACGTTTCTAAGGGCTTCATTAGAAACTTACTTTTGCTAATCAATTTGATTAGAATGTTTTTGCAATAACGGTGCTGTGAAGTTTTATAATCGACCTTAGTTTAACATAAACACTGCAGTAAATAAACAATTGTCGTCTAAATGTGACAAGATTTGGAGTCCCAATTGATCAGCCAAGAATTAAAGTTAAACAATAGCGTACTTCTAACTTCATAAGCAGTCAAAATAATGAGAATCATCATTTAAGTTATCAACTTTCAGCACAGACTTTTATTGAAACGTATTAAGAAGCGTTAAATTGGCTATGACATTAATATCAACCACCATGGGCCTCCACAGACATAGGTTTTGTTATGATGATTACGTCATTATTTACAAAGATGATTTAGTAAGTACTAAAACTATGTGCCGTGTGCTGTCGGTCTTGGATAGTATTATTCCGTGTCTTTCCAAGAATGTCGTTAGAGGCCACGGAGGGACAAAAATCAGTAGTTGGGCAACAGCATCTCCTGGTGTTAGATTAACACCTCCTGTGTTCACCAACACAGCCGCGTCACTGAATGCCCATTAGTGAAGGCCTTTGCCCAATATTGGATTTTAAAAGGCTATGTATATGTATAAGCTTAATATCTATAGTATAATATTAATAATGAATACGAAGATTCTAGAATACCTCCAGGATATAGTAATTTGAAGAGATCAAGAAAAGCCATAAAGTTATAGCCACCAAATTCGTTACAAACTTGAACTTCAAAGGGCCAGTTGTAACAGCGTAGATGTTGCTTTAGCCATGTTTCAGAATTCTTGAATACGAGACTACGATGGAACGATGCCCATAGTGTTGTATCTAAAAACAAAAAAGATGTTGCATACATTTTAGCTATCCCGCCCAGCTTTAGTAGAGAAGCACCCTGACGATCCAGTTTATTAAAGTAAACCTATCATTAATGTTAGCAAAATAGTTACGATCCTGTGGTAGTATAAGACAAAAATGTGTAAATGACAATTTGTAAGTGCCTCCGTAGGCCTATACGAAAAAATAAAGACATTTCAAAGTCAGAGTACACAAGTTCGACAATTCGTACTTTAAAGTTATTACAAATTGCTTCTGACTGAAGATCAATTTGTGGCCAAAGCCGAAGCCGAAACCGATAATACCGATATCGCCACAAACTTTGTGCCAAAGCCGAAGGTTTAAAGATCATGAGAAATTCATTCATTCATTCATCGCGGCATCGTGCATTCGTTCTATTTTGTTTGATTTTGACCCGTGCCAGAAACCTTTTGTCGAAGGCGGCCTTAGCCGAAGCTTCAGTCGGACAATACAAATTATACGACAATACGCGTATGCCTACTATAGAACATGTTTGTAATATTTTGCATAAAAAATTACATACTTACAACAATTAGGTACGTTGTTTAAATAATGCTGTAAGTCGATATTGTAATCGTTTGTTACTTCTTCCATATTGCATTCGAATTTATCATCACTTTTTGTAAAAGCTTGATTATCTCTCAAGCTCTCCCATTTTGGATAAAAATTGGCAGTATTAAACCTTTCTGGCACCTTATATCCTTGATTAAATGTGATAATTCGACAATTCTGTGAGGAAAAATATGTTTTCGATATTATAACCTTAATTAATTTTAAGTTGTTTTTTGATATGTCTTAATATATAAACACTCTCAGGGCGCCTTCACATCAGATCGCAAGTAATGCGATAGCAGCGCGTCATCCGTGTGACTGCAATGCATGTTTTCCTATTATTTAAATATTATTTACTATTTATATATTTTTTTATTATTTCTATTATGGAAAAGAAGCACGCCACCCTAATCTAACGATGTCGCCTGTAGTTGTCGGCTGTAGTTGCAATAAGAAAGGATCCCCTGTAGTCGCGCGGCTGACGCGCTGCTGCCGCACTACTTGCAACCTGGCGTGTAGGCGCCCTCAGGGTTTAAAACCAGTAGGTACATACAATATATTTGTGATTGATTTAGTGACATTTAGGTATATAAGGAATCTCCACACCGGTTGATTGGTGAAATTAGATTTATTACCTTCTGTTAATTCATTTCGATTAGTTAGACCGAATTATCTACTAAGTGGTAGAACCAGTGTAGTTCGACCAGGGAGTTACCATCACCATGCTTATTTCTAGCGTGAAGCAGTTTTTGCGTTTTGATGAAAGGGTGTGGTTGCCGGCACACTTTTATACGAGGCCACCATCTTAGTCCCCGGGTTTAACAACACATATATGCTTAATTTCAAATAGAATCCATATTCTATATGAAGTTACTTACAAATGTCTATGGGCGGCAGTGACCACTTACCATCAGGCGGACTGCTCGTTTTCTGCATCAATCTTGTAAAAATACATTAGAATTTTAGGCTTGGCTATTTGTGTGTTTTTCTAAGTGTGTTCGTGGCACCAGAGATTTTTATCACCGGTTATACCGGTTACTCAAAGAATTAGAGCCAAAATATTTTCAAATCAGACTCATACCGATTCCCCAGTCATATTGGTAGGTAGTTTTGAAGCACCCGTGTAAACACTTTCTTCTTCAAACGGCACGAACATATTGAAGGCTCCTATAAGGGTGATCTTCATGAGATTTGCGTTTTGTAAGAACTCATGGTGTACACTGTTATCTTTATTTCGGATAACGCTTAATTCCATTGAGATTTGCGGAAGGTTGTTCCAACTTTTTGACGTCAATATTGAAGGTGGTGCGATGGGTTCCATACGTTTAATTATTTTTAGTTTATCTTTGCCTGAAAACGATACGAACTTCTTAGGATTTTTTTTTGTATTATTCGCTTACATCCTATTTATCCAATATATTTCTAATACCACTAAAATCGACATATTTCTTACCCGATCTTCGCTTACGTTGAAGTCTTTAAATAAATATCAATGATCATTAAATTTCTATAGAACTGAATCAATTTGATTAAGAATTTATAATCACCACATTATATTTTTAAATAAAAAATATTCTATGTTTTTTTAATACTTCTAGTATATACAAAGTTTTATGATAATGATCTTACATTCACATTTATAATATTAGTAGGGAAGTAAAGATAGTTTAGGAAAATTTCTTTAAAATTGGTTGATTGGTTTCGGAGATCAGAGCGTAAGTACACAAAGACACATGATATAAATGTATTAAGTTAAAACGTCGGAGTTACCGATAAATAAAGTAAAAATGTCGACATTACAGCAACTTATATTCGGAATTAGTTTAATCATCGAACCGGATACCACCTCCATTGAGCTCCTTTCGCCAGTTACATAAGGTTCAGTACTCTTCAGTGCTTGAATAGTAACTATAATCAAAATTAAGAAATCAGTTTTATAAGTTGCTTGCTTTGTAGATTTTCTTTCCTAACTTGCAATAATTTCTTATTGTTCTACTGCGGCAACGTTACCGCTAAACTTTTTGAGTCTGTATTAGCACGATGCTGTTCATAAATCTACATCTTAGAATGAAAAAGATGACTGTCATACCTATTGCAGCTTTAAAGGCCTAATTTTGTCGTATATAATAAAAAAGATAAAAGTAGTAAACGAACATGCAGTAGATACAATTACAATAAGCCACTTCATAAAAAAATTGTGTGGCGGTGGTACATCCTTCAGTCAGACTATATTCTTACTAAGATTTTTTATCCATTATGCAGATCGATGGCGGTCGATGTTATATTGGATCATAGATCATATCTGTATTTGACTTTAGCTACGACTCAAACTTTATTGAATTTCATGAAGGGCGTCTCCAGTCGAAGACTAGACACTTAGGGCGATGGCAAACCGTTAAAATGAGTGCAACATATTCTTGGATCTATGTAGAGGACTCCGATTGTGTTTCTATGAAGTTCCCGGAGAACTGTACGTAGCACCGTCAAAGATCAGCAGTTTTGAGTGAGTAAAAACAGTGCAATAAAGTAAATATTCAAAAATTAATAATGATTTACCAACTAAAGGATGATCAGCAAATAGACACATTCTTTCGTAATCTGAGGGATTATAACTCATAATACCACGAGCTATAACTTTCTTTTTTACAACGTTTCTGCCTCCCACTGATTTTATAATTCCAGTCAATATTGTCTGATCATAGAAAGTAACTTTTATGGCATATTTTCCAGACTGATTACTATCAGGTATTCTGAGACTCAAAATTTTGAGGGTTAGAACATCTAATGGTACTAAAATTTCTTCTTTTTCTTGCAAATCTGATACGTTTTGTTGAAGAGATACTTCAGAACGAATCTGTAATTTTCAGACAGGACATATTTTTCATTATTAAAGTAACAATCGAACATGCACCTAATGGTAGACATGAGGCCACCGCCGCCCATGATATAATCATAAAATATAAACTTGAGGTCGCTTCACTACATAGTGCAAGACAAAGACTCTTTCTGCTGTCTGTCCCTATGTATGCTTAGATCTTTCAAACTATGTTACGGATTTTAATGCGGGTTTTTTTTTTTAATATATTAGAGTGATTCAAGAGGAAGGTTTTTATGCTTAATATAGTGGAGGAACATTGATAATTTCAGATTTTTGATTTTTAGGCGGAATGACGCTCGCCGAGTCAACTACCTAGTATATGCTAAGAATAAAATTGGAAACCTCCCATGTATAAGTATAACATTCTTAACACAAATTTCAAACTAGAACACGAAAGGTTCTCAAACGAACCACAAAAGGTTCTACTACCAAAGGTTTTGAATTATTATAAGCGTCATTTTCGCTTTTAATTTTTCGAAAACTTTAGGTCTGCTAGAAGCCGGCGTAACGACGGTTTTTGGGTAGCCACTGGTAAATAATAATAAAAATTCCTTCACACTTCAGTTACTTTTTTATTAGGTGTTTTCAATTTGTTACACATCGTATGTACCTATGTAAGTTGAAATTGAAATATGTACTTACTTTTCCCTTCTTCATTGTTTGATTTATAATTTAACGGCATACAGACAACCTGCAAATATTTAATATGAATATTTGGAAGTTTCATAAGCTTCTAACATTCTTTAGCTCAGAATAACTATTGATATTTTTGACATAATATTTTATTTTTGTCGCCTGTCTTTTTTTATAATTATTTTTACTTATTGACCTTGGCTTCATGCCTTTCAGCCTATCTATTAAAATTTGTACTAGATTTAGTCATTGTTGTTGTAACGTCTTTTGTTTGCATTTTTGTTGTTATGTCTTCTATTGCAAGAACGAGCTAATTTAATTCAAGATTTATCCCCTTTTTTTAAAATTAATAATGTCCTAATTGTATTTTAATGTTTTCATAAATATATTTATAAGATTTTTTGTTTACAAGGATAGATGGCAAAAAGCGAGGAATGTCTTCAGTTTTATAAATCTTCATTATATCTATTCTATATATCATTATGATACTGGCTATAGAGAAGGCTGGACAATTTAAAATTAGATGCTGCAAATCACTAGTAATAGCATCACAGTAGTTAAAAGATTCTGAAGTTTGTGATTTTTTTTTAAATGTGTGGGAAGCAAGCAATCCGTGTCAAAATCGCAAGCGATTCGTAGTACTGATAAAATGCCGATCCGAGTTTTATTTTTACATTAAAATAAGTTTTGAGGGAATATTCTTTTGAATATCTGCATACGACTTTCCTTTACTTTCTTTAACTTCGTTCCATGAATCATTCTATGCACTGTACATTCTATCTTTCAAAAATTCTATGAAATCTGTCATTGGAACCATAGGGACTATATTACTACTGAAGTAAATAATTTATATTCATTACTTTTTCTACTATTTCGTTACCAGCGATTCCTGAATGTGGAGGAACCCACATGAATTCAATAATTGTTACAAAATTAATTTATGATAGGAGGTCCCTGCCTTTATATAATTAAACATTTACTTCATAAGACAATTTATAATTATCTAACGCTCCATGCGTACTAAGAGAATCAGTAATTATCAATATCTTGTTATTATCCATGCTAATTTGTTTAACATATTGAAATGCTTTATAAATTGCAGATAATTCAGTTGTAAATACAGATTGGGCATCTGGGCATTGTTTTCTATTAGACAAAAATTGTCTAATAGAAAACAATGCCCAGATTTTAAACGAGAGTCAAAATATGCTGCGTTCGTTGCTTTCTTCGTTTTTGACCTATCAGTATAAATTTTCCTACATTCATATTTTTCTGTATTCATAAAAAAAAAATGTTGAATTGTTCGTAACTTTTATTTTATAGATTGATGACTTAGTTAATTGTGCTTCTGATGACCTAGTGTTAGCGTTCTCAAAATACCGATTTTATTATTATATACATTTACTATATTTTTATATGAAAACTTATTTAAAGTATTACAATATTAAAAACATTACAAAGAAGAAGATATAAGTTGTCATGGGTTGTCAATATAGATAGTTGTAAACTAAGAGATTGATATATAAGTAATTGTGATGTGAGAATAATAAATAAATAATATAAATAATTGTAACTAAGTATATGTTAAATAAATAATTGTGATGTGAGAACGTGTATTATTGGTAATCTAAGGGAGATCCGTTAACATCAGAAGTGGTAAGAACGTAGGAGATATTCTGTTTCCACCAGTATGCCACGCATATATAGATCTGAGTCATGGCAGGAGCACTAACTTCTAGAACTTCAACATGAATACAGACGCTAAAGAAGAACACAAAAGGAAAAATTAGATACTTATTAATATCGTTCGCGGAGAGTTGTAGTACTCAAGAGCGACGTTATAAGACTGTTAACCAAAAATATTGGCCTCATGGAAAATGCTCGCCTTTACATGGTCATGGACTTTTGGTAATTTGTATGCAGACAGCAAATCCGAAATTGACCTTAAGTCTTGGATGATAGACTGCACAAAAGCCGACTAAGAAGAAGATATTTAAAATGTCTCTTTTATGCTACATGATAAGCAACCTCGGATAATATAAAATTGTTTAACGTATTTGATGGACTATTTTTAATAAAATTGTTGAAATTGCTAAAAAGGAAAGACAACAATACGCTTGAATGAGCACATAATGTTATCTCCAAATTTGATCATGATCGAAATTGTCTAGCAGCCAATAACTGAATACGTAAAGTCAATGGTGTTGAAGTTTATGGATGGACTAAGCGGCTAACCATTTAATAAGTCATTTCATAATGCCCGTGAAATAATACTAAGATCAAGTTCTATAAATTTTAATTGACATTACTGAAACTTTTCCAGAAGCTCGAAATTATGACGACTAATTGTATGATCAACAGAAAAGGATACGATACGATAAGAAATGATATTTTCAAAATGTATAAAAAACACTATTTAAGACGCTGTCAGTTGCGGTATGAATTTGTGACAACAACATTTGATCGAAAACTCGAGGGTCATGTAAAAGTGGCCATCTCAATTACCTACATACTTTCGTCGTATATCTAAGAAATTGAACCGCAGTCGAGAAACTACGCAATGCATATAAATTAAAAAACAAAGGCGATAGCGGTAACAAAATTAATTGTGTAAATTTTGTACTAAAATCTAACTGTTATATAATAATAATAATAATAATTCTTTATTTGCTAAAATAAGGTGCTTTACATAGGTAGTTAGTCTTAGAAAATTACAATGTCCTCTTAATTTGCCTTTTAGGCGTGCAAATGTATAATTGATTCTAAATTGTCAACATCATTTTTGCTTTATTGATTGTCAAAATGATAAATAATGCAAAATAATTATTATAATTTATACAGTTATGTCATTCCCATTTTATTTCATAAGATCATTAATACATTTAATAATATCATACCACAATAAATAATAAAATACTCACGAATTGTCAAAAAAGTCATTCAGACTGTAAAAATTATTTTGAAGAAGCCATTCGTTTAAACGTCTTTTGAAAATAGGGTAAGGAAGTTCTTTTAAATAGTCCGGCAATTTATTAAAAACTTCAATAACAGAATAATATGCATTCCTTTTTAACCTTTGCAATCGGCACCTAGGTAAGTATAATTTATGACTATTTAAATTACGGCGGAATCTTTGACATTTAAAATTTGTGGCCAAAGGAAAATGTTGTGGGTGCTCTTTTACAAAAGTACATGCAGCTTTAATATACATACTGGGCAGTGTTAGTACTTTGAGCTGTTTAAATAATGGCCGACAAGTATCCAGCGGTCCTACGCCACATACAGCTCTTATCGCTTTCTTTTGTATTTTGAATGCTTTGATCGCCTCGACAGAATTACCCCACAATAGAAGACCATAAGATAAAACTGATGAAACATAGCCATAGTAGGCACAGAGAGCTGCTTTATGTGACACTGTTAAACTTAAGCGTCTGATGGCATATATGAATTTTGCAAGTTTGTCACATAATGATTTAATATGATCTTTCCAGTTTAAATTCATGTCAATAACAAATCCTAAATATTTCATGTTTGAGACTATTTCTATTTTTTGCTGATTTAGTATTATATTTAAAGGAGTTCTTATCGGCCCCCCTGAACTAAACTGAATGATTTTCGTTTTGGTAATATTTATTTGTAAATTATTTCTTTCCAACCATGCCAAAACATCAATCAGGGTTTTATGTAATTCTTCCTCTAGTATTTGAGAGTTATCACTCTTAACTATTATTGTAATATCGTCAGCGTAAAGTATCGATTTGTAATTAGTTACATTTGGCAAATCATTTATATATAGTAAGAATAAAAATGGCCCTAATATGCTTCCCTGAGGTACACCGACTTTGTTGTATTTTTCTGTTGATTTATATGTCATTTTTCGATCATTTGTGATTTTTGAGATTTCTGTGTATTGTCTTCTATTAAAGAGATATTTATTTATCCATTCTACCGGTTGTCCACGTATTCCATATTTTTCTAGCTTATTAATAAGTAAGTCATGTTGAACAAAATCAAATGCCCTTGTCATATCTAGGAAGATTGCCGCCACGTGAGCTTTATCATTTAGTGCTTGTGAAATCTCCTTTACCAAATTAAAGCAAGCTAAAGTAGTCGATTTTTGTTTTAAAAAACCAAATTGTTCGTATCTCAGTATATTGTTTTTTATTACATAGTCATATAATCTTTTAAGGAAGGCTCTTTCAAAAATTTTTGAAAGAACGGGTATTAGTGCTATCGGTCTGTAATTTGATATGTCTTTCGGGTCATTCTTTTTGAACAAAGGTTTGATGACCGATAATTTTAATAAATCAGGAAAGTCCCCTTCTTCAAATGTGGAGTTAATGATGTGGCATAATGGTTTACATAGACTATTTGCACACTTTTTTATAATATTTGTGTTTATTCCATCATGTCCAACTGAATTAGTGTTTTTGAGAGATTTAATTGTACATATAACTTCTTTATCGTCAACGGGTGCCAAGAATAAAGAATTATGATAATTAATTTCATTATGTTGAAGTGTTTTATTAGAATTAAACAATACTTTATTATTACAATATGTCAAATGATTAGTATTACTCAAATTAATAAAAAAGCTATTAAATTGTTCACAAATATCGATTGGATTGGTATACTGTATATTATTACAAATAATTTTATCTATAGATTCATTTGATTTGTCAATATTACCAAATTCATTATTAATTATATTCCACGTTGCTATACATTTGTTTTTAGATGTTTCTATGTAATTTTTATGTCCAATTTTTTTAGCTACATAAATGCATTTCTTTAGAAAGTATCTGTAATTCTTGTATTTAGTAGCATTGATTCTTTTATTGCTGTTTGCATGCCTATATTTCAGATATAGAATCCTTTTTTGAATCGATGCTTTCTTAATTCCCTTTGTTATCCAATTAATATTTTTACATCTAGTAGATCTTTTTATAAGAATAATAGGAAAGCATAGGTTATAAAAAAGCAGAACGAGTTCATGAAATTTGTTAAATTTGTCGTCTAATTTTTCTTCGTTGTATACATCTGAAAAAGTGAGAGACGACAAGCAGCAACTAAATTTGTTTATGTTTTCCTCACTGTAATCACGTACCGATTCATACCAGTGAGAGTGGCTTATCACTCGTTGTGTTTTAAAAGTTAGGGTCTGTCCAGTTTCATGATCAGATAGGGCTAAATAGTGAACGTTGGCATTTATATTTATAATGTTGCTAATAATAAGATCCAAGCATGCCGATTGTCTTGTAGGCTTGTTAATACATATATCGAGATTATAGTTTTTAAGAATTGTTTGTAATTCATGTGTTCTACTATTTTTTTTCAGTATGTTTATGTTAAAATCTCCACATAAAACCACTTTTTTGTTTATTTTTTTAGTGCAAATGTAATGTAGTAGCTCCTCTAGCTTCGTATAAAAGACTTCAATGTCCCCATTTGGTATTCTGTATAAACATATTATTACAAGATTTAAGGTTAAGATTTCAATCCCACAGCATTCAAACAAAAAATTGCATGAAATATTTTGCGTATGTTGCATAACCTGGAATTCGATGTCTTTTCTAATTAAAATACATGTACCCCCTCGCTTAGCAGAGCGCGAAAATGCTGCCGCTAATTTATAGTTGGGTAGTTTAAATAAAAACTCTGTCCCTTTATGAATGAATGTCTCGCATAAACATATGACGTCAACATGAATGTTTTGTTGTGATAACTCCATAATGGCAAGTTCTAGTTGTTCCGATTTTTTAATTGCACCCGCTATGTTTTGGTGAAATATGGTAAATGTTTGTAGTGTTTTAGGAACGAAAAAACTTATCGAGTGTATGTGTTGTATTTTTGTCGGATTTCATGCACATTGTGGGAGATAAAGGTAAGCTAGTCTTCTTGATTGATTGTTTATAGAAATAATAAGGAATTGTCCCTTTTTTGTACATATGTAATGGTATTAAGTTTTCTTTGACTTTTTGTTTTGAGAAATAAAAAGGGATAGTTCCTTTTTTGTAGTGATTTGTTTGATTATAGTCTTTCTTAATGAATTTATTATTATTTAGTTTAATTAAAGTATTTAGGTTTTTAGGGTTGAGATATTTACTGTTGTAGTCATCGCATTCTATTTGAAAATTTAATGCGTCGCTTAAGAGCGTCAAATACAAAGAGTAGTTAGTTTTAAACAATATTTTAGATTCCGTCAACGCCATCCTTGTAGTAAGAGTAATAAAATTGCAATTTGAATATGTGCTTACTAAAGCCCTAATATGATTATTTAAAGGAATTTCATTTAGGAAATTATTGTTGGTTACCTGGGTGACATATATCTTAACGTTTTCCATGCGTTGTAATTTGTCGAGCGATACACTTAAAGCATTAATAATATTATAAGGATTTTTATCATTTGCGCCGACTGCAAGGATCACTTTATCGCCATTTTATATTGATTTTAGTAAAGTATCACAGTAAGATAAAATTTCTTTACATAGTGCAAATGGTTTTATAAATGAAAATACATTATACTGGTTACAATACTTCTTGCTGTTTTGTAGAAAATTAAAAAGTCCCGATATTTGTTGATCGCCTAAAATAAAAATTGTCTTCTTTGAACTATTTGTAGTCATCGTGTTATTTGTATTATCAATACTATGTTTGTGACGTATCATCAATTTGTTTGTTTGTGGTGTAGGTTGCCTGTTGACCGGCGTAGGTAACGTGGAAGCTGCTAAATCAATTGGTGTTGAAGCTTTGTTTTGATGAAGCGACAGATTTCCTGCGTTGGTTTTTATAGGGGTAACTGATTCGGCCAGGTTTACATTGTCGACATTTATTCTCGCGGAGAGTTTTAATTTTTGTTCGTATTCAGTCATTTTATTTTTAATTTGCGTATTTTGTAATTTTAAATTATCAATTTCCTGCGTAGCTATCTTTAGTAGTGTTTTTAATTCTGTAATTTCTTCTTTCATTTCATTCAATACCGACTGACTTACTGACTGAATATTTTCATTCGATGAAGCATTTTGAAAACTTGTGAAACTTAATTCTCTTGCAGATGTATCTAGGTTATGCTCTTCTAAAATATCGTCAGATGAGCGATTAAAATAGTCAGTAATTTGAGTAGTATTTCTTCGTCTAATTGTTATGTTGTCATTAGCAGCCATTGTTTGTAGGTTTTTTTTTTCCTGTCTTTATTTAACTAGTCTCTATTTTATTCCTTATCCACCTAGTTAAAAGAAAAAACAAAAAAAAAAAACAAAGAAAAAGAATCACAATTTACGATAGTTTTGAACCTCGATTTCTCATTCAGTGTCTCTTGAAATTGCCAATACACCACACCTTCTTACGCTTAAATTGTTGAATTTTTATAATATACTCTTGCAGACTAATCAGCTGACGACGGTTATTGACCTTTTCGTTCGAAGGGTAATTGTATCTATGTATTCGATTGTACCCGCTAATTGCACGTTTACTGTATTGCGATTAATACATTTGGCTATTTTTTATTTATTTACTTCTTTAAACACTTTCTATAATAATATTAGGCACTGAATGATTTTGCATAGCACATAAGGTGTATTACAAGCTGCCAACAGTTTGATTTTGAAATCACTACACTTTTCTCACACTAGTCACAATCTTCAAGCAGTTTTTTAATGTTTATTTGCACAAAATGACTTGGTTTTCGCGGATAACATTCATACTTCGTTCTTCAGAGTTAATGTACGTAATAAGACTGTTTTCATTGCGATTTAAAAGCTTCTTATATTTTTAATTGAAGAAATACGTAGATTCAATGTTAGTCAAACAGCGCCACCAGGCGGCCCGCGTGGCGGAGCGGTTGTATTATAATATTTCAGATACATTCGTAGCTTTAACGGGTTAGAATTAGTTCATGTTGCCCATGTATAGTTCATGAAGCTCGTCACTGTTGGCAATCCAACATCACGAAGCAGCTCCAATAAGAATCTGATGGCAGTAATAACTGTATTTAAAAAATGCGTGTTAATGGGTAAGAACGGGTCAATAAAAAGGTAAATATTTTAATAATTATTTGTTATCGCCATATCATGGTTAAGTTACTTCATTATTTCACATTATTTAAATTTATTGTTGCTGAAGGATGATATGCCTTTAAAATAGAAAGGGTTATTAAAAATATTTCTAATTGTTCATCTTTAACTAATTAGATATGAATTCTTCTCTCGTCAACCCATTGTTGTCCTACTGGACACGTTTCTTATTCAGAATGAGAGAGTTTAGGCCATAGTCCACCGCGCTGGCTAAGTGCGAATTGGTGGAGGTTCGATGGCTCGAACAAGAATTTTCGATACCGTTGGGCGCTCGCCCTTTTGTAACAAAGTTGGGTGAGGTAACGTAACCCTCATTTATGGAGTGTAAAATATTTCAGACTAATTTAACATCTCTACGAATCACTAAATATTGCTAATTTAATAATAAAACAATTCTCGATCATTAAACTAACTGTAATAATTATTTTCGGCAACGTATTTTTAGTAAATACACGGTGTCCCGCCGACTTATATTGTATAGTCGTTAATAATTTAATGGGAACAGATATAGTAACAGGGTAATCCATACAAGAATACAAGAATATAACAGTGTACGAAACAAGTACGCAGTTAATCCTTTGTTGCGACTGCTAAAAACTTGAAGAAGGTGATATAACAAAATAGAATAACACAGAAAAATAGTTGTATCAGAGTGGTGAGAATAAAGAGATAGAATAAAGAGTACAGAGTGTCCTTATTTTCTTCGTTGACGAATAGGAGGCCATTTTAAAGAGTAAACAAGAGCTTGCGAAGACAATGTTGTCCGACTCGGAAAGTTTTAAGGACATGTTTGTTTATGTTCATATAAACCCGATATAAGAAAACGAATGAACCGTTCTAATCAACACTAAGACAGCTACCGATTACAATGAACATGTAAAATGTTGGGCGTAATGTTTCCAGTGAATTAAAACGATTACCTAATGCTTTACTAAGATTGTTTTGCTTTTAATAAGCAAGTAATCCAAATATAACAAACTTTGCAGAATTTACTATTACTACATCTACCTTACTAATAAAATCCTAGGTGATCTATATAACAACCATGGCGGCTTCGCTGCACTGTACCTACTTATGGTTGTTCGAATGGTAAAACATTTATGGTACGCATAAATAGCAAAGACTTAAGACTTAACATCTACTGTAGAAATCATTACAAGATGTGATTAAAAATGATACAAATTTATTCAATTCAGCATTGACGATGAGTTACACAAAATACCTACCGAAAAATTAACTACGAAATAAGATGAAGATTTAACTACTATTTAAGATGAGGTTTTGATGTGATTCTACCGACTTTGAAGTTGTGTTGTTATGCACTGAATTTCAACTGAATGTTAAATAATTTGACATATGATATAATTCCTGGTGACAATAATTATATATTTTTATAATCAATTAAAAATAGATCCTCACTTCTGTCCTTATGAATATTTGTAAGTCGCTCAGTGGCAGAATAAGCGCTTGGACTTAAATATGTATTTGACAACGAACTGTGGCTACATACCTTATTTATAAATAAATTGGTTAGATTTGTTTTGAAAAGATGTCGTTTATGACCAGATACGTCCAGCAATTTACTATAAATAAAAAACATCACGGGAAGAAGTGTTCTTGCGCTAATATTAATTTGAGTAAAGGGCTGTCTTACAGTCTAAGAAATTTCGTGTTTAATAGATAGAATTTAGAGGTTTACGAACTGTTAAGTGGCCATTTACGAGCAGGTCTTATTAGCAGACTTATATTATTGCTAAAAAAGTTATATTATATTTGATATTATAATAATTTAAAATGATTATAGAACTGTGTTCAGTCGTTATATGCAACATATAGTTACGATAAGTCTCAATCCGTTGTTGATAATAGACCCTAAAAATAAGTTATTTTTTAAAAGAAATGTGGCTTAGTTATAGTATAAAGTCATAATTGAAGGGATAAAATTTCTTTATTTCTCACAGGAATTAACATATAATTCACTTATATGAGAATTTACAATATTATTTTACATTATTATATATGATAAGCCAGTGTGGTGCTGCTGACAAATTTCTTCAATTTTTGCTTAAAACTATTTATTGATACTGCAATCTTGATAGTACTAGGCAAGTTAGTATAAAATAATTCAGAACGAAGAATTTTAGATTAAGACACGTACAAAGTATATGCCATAGAAGATTAAAATGAGGCTTAAAAATATTCAGATGATCACATGAAATGTTATTAAAAAAAAATATATTTTTAAATCCTAATATTACCAATTCTGATTACAGATTATATATGTATTGGAGAACGTGTTCCGAAGGTGGCAAACGGTAGTTCAAAATTAAAAAAAAAAAGAAAAAAAATGTATTGGAGGAACAGGCCGTGTCCCGAAGGTGGCAAACGGTAGTTCAAAATAAAAAAAAAATAAAAAAAAAAAATGTATTGGAGGAACAGGCCGTGTCCCGAAGGTGGCAAACGGTAGTTCAAAATGAAGTAACAGGCCGTGTCCAGAAGGTGGCAAACGGTAGTTAAAAATAAAGCAACAGGCCGTGTCCCGAAGGTGGCAAACGGTAGTTCGCTAATCACGTAACAGGCCGTGTCCCGAAGGTGGCAAACGGTAGTTCGTGAATCACGTAACAGGCCGTGTCCCGAAGGTGGCAAACGGTAGTTCGTGAATATCAAGCAACAGGCCGTGTCCCGATGGTGGCAAACGGTAGTTCGCTTACTTTGCAACAGGTCGTGTTCCGAAGGTGACAAAAGGCAGTTGGCAAAATATGGATTTTATACTGGACCAACAACAGGCTGCGTCCCGAAGATGGCGAGTGGCTGTTAGCTAATTATAATAGAAAAATCTATCCATAGTTAATTAGTGAATCAGCAAGAACATAAAACACTGTATACATTGAATATTTGCACAATTAACCATTTAAATAGTAAAATTAACACTATATACTTCTAAGATTATTACATACGTCATTAATATGTACTTTCCAGCTAAATTTAGTATCTAATTTATTATCCCAAATATAAAGATTATCAAGCAATTCTACTTCGTTACAATCAAACTTATTTTTGTTATAATCGTGCAAGCATTCTTATCTATGTTTTTTTTATTAACAATTTTCGCATTCCTAACAAAGGGGGAACCTTACATGATCTTAGTTCGTTTGTGACACTATTAACGGGCATTATCAATATATATAATTGAATAGGGCTATGATTACTAATTGTAATTACAATTTAAAAATGGTTGATTTATTTAATTGGGAAATAATATTCAATTTATATAACTTTAAATTTTGTAAATTGTTTTTTTTTAAACGTTATCTAGTATCTTGTATTTTTTTAAGTGTGTAATGTTAGTGATGTTTTTTTTATGAATATTTTGTACTTCACAGAATGAGTGTAGGGTATGAGGTCATTACCCTTATTAGGAAGGCTGAGGCTTCAGAAATAGGGACATTTCTGTAACAGGACGGCCGACTGTTAGCGTTCTCAAAATACCGATTTTATTATTATATACATTTACTATATTTTTATATGAAAACTTATTTAAAGTATTACAATATTAAAAACATTACAAAGAAGAAGATATAAGTTGTCATGGGTTGTCAATGGTCGGTCATGCGAAAAATAATAAAGATAGTTAAAAACTAAGATTGTAATAAATAAATAATATAGATAGTTGTAAACTAAGAGATTGATATATAAGTAATTGTGATGTGAGAATAATAAATAAATAATATAAATAATTGTAACTAAGTATATGTTAAATAAATAATTGTGATGTGAGAACGTGTATTATTGGTAATCTAAGGGAGATCCGTTAACACTAGGATCCAACCATGTACCCGTGGATATCCTTATATTGTCGTTTCACATAATTTTTAAAATTACCTTGTAAAAGAACATTATCATCAAAAAAGTTTAAAATACACTTATTACTTAAAATTTTTACATAAAATTTCTCTTTTAAATACGTATTTCTTATAATAACTGGAGGTATACCTGCTTCTATTACTAAAGAATTAGAGTAAAAATCATTGCTCCTGTCATTATTCTGAGGCCTCTATTTTGACAAACTTCTATCTTACGAGTACGTTGTAAATTATAACTAATACAAGGTATATATACAATGGATCCATATTCATAATGACTTCTTACAATAGACTTATACACTAGCCATATATCTTAAAAATATTTATGCTTCTTCGCATCTTATTTACAATTCGTTTGACATGAGTTGAAAATGTTAGCTTCGAATCGTAAATTAAACCTAAGTATTTATTTTCATTTACTACCTTAATATTTAAATTATTTGTCGCGTACATAATATTTACGCTATTACTTATTATATTATTACCCAAAATCTTAACAGAACTTTTATGAGGATTGATATTTAATTGTAACTTGTCATTATAATAATCATGCAATTGTTTAAGAACAGTAAACAAAATACTTTTCAGACAGCTCAAGAAGTCGGTAACTTAAATATACTTAACACATTACATATATATTATAACAATATCGTAAGCATATGTTATATTTCTACATTTTTGCTCTGTACATATTTCTGCATTGTGCAATGAATAAATAAGCGAAACATACAATTCAATATTCGCAAAACATTCGCACCAATTCTTACGAATGCGAATGTCTAACGCTTTCTACACTTAGCCCCACAGTAGGATTTTCTCCTGTGTCGTGGGTGCCATGGACACTGCCAAACGGACCTTTTTTTTACGGACTTAGGCTTTACTTGTCAAAAGTATTTAATGGAAGAACAGTGGCGGATTTATAGATTTGCCGCCCATAGGCTATTCAATTTTTGCCGCCTCTAAATTTTGATATCTTAGTCCACAATCATATCAATTTTCTATCAATGAAATTTCAACTTTATATTTTGTGCTCCATCATCCTCGTTACATCAACTTTTCCCATATAGTTATTATTATTGAGAACTATGGTACCGTGTTAGATCCTTGGTTATTTTTATAGCAAAGAATTATTAAAAAACATTATTTTAAGGAAAAAATATCGAAATTACCGAATCGTCATGTCGTTTGTTCTGGCGTTACAATACAAATACGACTACGCAATTGTATGCTCTATTCTTGCCTAAAAATCTAAATCCGATATTTTCTCACATTGAACTGTACCTAACAAATATGATGTACATGAATATTATTTAATTTAGATAATTCGTATACGACATGAGGGCTTAAGGCCTGCTCATTTGGATTTTCAAAACTTTTTTCTTACTACAAATAAAATAATTAACTGATAAAATGTATCAACTTTCTAATGAGCAAATTGTCTCACTTCATATTTTGTGGAAGGAATTTTTTTATTGTCAAGTCACAGTCGTTCAACTATCAGTTATTCGATTAATATGATCTCTATAAGATATTGAACTAATTTTATATTTAATAAAAATTAGTCAATTTTATTCAGTATTTTTTACGCTTATAGAAATTACTTTCTGAAATTGAATTTGACAAGTTGCAAACTTGCTGCAGCAATCATGGTTAGACCATCGATATTATATCAAGATTGAATTGGGTAAGCAGATCTCATAATTATTAGGTACACGGAGAAAAAATTATAGCAGTTATCAGTGAAGTTCATAATCAGTAATGTATAATTAGTAAAGCGTTTAGGAATTGTTCATGCAGAGATGTTGAAATATTTATTAATTAGCACTGGATATGAGAAAATTTCGATTTTTGTTAAATATTTTAATTTCTCTCCAATTTTCGAAATTCGTATTATGTGTGTATAATAATTTTTTTTTTAATTTGTAAACCGAAATAAAAAATTTATGAACTAAATTTGCCGCCCCTTAAAATTTGCCGCCCTAGGCTCCAGCCTACTCAGCCTGCTGGTAAATCCGCCACTGTGGAAGAATATGATGTTGTCTGCCACGGCACGTTGGATACATACCTGTAGGTGTGAATCAGCGTTACTTTCTCATGCATAAAAACAGAAACTGTTTACACGTTACTTGTTAATTATATGACAGAAAGTAAGTTAGCAGGCGTGTATTTCGCATATAATTTTGATCATACCATATTAATTTCAATTTAAAGGAAGAATCATGAGAATCTAAAATTGTGTAGGTACTACGCCAAGAGAATACTTGTCAGAGAAAACATACCTACTAGATTTGCAAGAAAAAAAAATCCTAGTACCATTAGACGTTCTAAACCTCAAAAATTAACTCAAACCAAACCTCAAAAGTCCACTGCTGGACATAGGCTTTCCCTGATCTGCGCCATTTCGACCGGTCCTGAGCCATCTAAATCCAGCGGTTACGCGCCGTCTTCTTCAGATCAATAGTCCACCTGGTCAGGGGTGGCCTGCATTCCTTTTTCCCAGACGTGGTCTCCATTCGAGGACTCTTCTACCTCATCGATTGTATATTCTACGAACGATGTGGCCTGCTCATTGCCACTTCAGCTTACTTATTTTGTGAACTATGTCGTTAACCTCTTCTGAAGCTTCTCAGAATACCTGATAGTAATCAGTCTCGAAAATATGCCATCAGACAATATTGACCGAAATCATAAGATCAGTGGGAGGCAGAAACGTACTTCATTGAAGCACAATACCATTGGTATTGTGCTTTTTCTATGATGTCAATATATAAATATAATGTTAGCTACCCTAGCTCTATTTGCTGTAAATTGTTCTCGATTTTAATCTTGATCGGAAATGAAAATTATAAAATGATTATGAACAATATACCTTTGATAATCATTTTGTTGTATACTTATATGTATTTTACACTGTAGAGTTTGAGGAGAAAACATGTTTTTCGCGAAATGGATCCCAGGAATTTTATTTTTTGTTTTTTTTTTCGAAGTTCATGTAGCTGATTTTTTTAACAGCCCCAATAATTATGTGAGTATTTCTTATACTTATGTGCTTAGGTATACATATGCAGAAGCCAGTTTCAAAAAATAAACTCGAAACTCATAATTATGTTCCTGTATCTATCCATGAGAAAGTAAAGTTGATTTACACCTACAGGTAGGTATCCAAGGTGCCGTGGCAGACAACATCATATTCTTCCATTAAATACTTTTGACAAGTAAAGCCTAAACGGACCCTGTTTGGCAGTATTACATGAGTTAATGAGTAGCTCAATACATATTGTATTCGAGAATAGTATTTAATTTGCCACAATATGCCTATCCTATTTTTAAGAGAAAAATCACAAGGACAAAG
Organism: Spicauda simplicius; assembly: GCA_949699795.1. Taxonomy (NCBI): domain Eukaryota; kingdom Metazoa; phylum Arthropoda; class Insecta; order Lepidoptera; family Hesperiidae; genus Spicauda; species Spicauda simplicius. The sequence goes on along the minus strand of OX453066.1, from coordinate 13,090,950 downwards.
GACATCGGCCGAAAAAGACGTGTATTATAATTTATTTGAAAGTAGAAATAAGTTTCCGTTTCTCTTTTCAATGTAAAGAGTATATTTTTCATAAAAGTGGCGTATTTTTTGTACAAAATGAAGAAGTGAAGCGGAACATATATAAATCTTGGACCACGATAAAAGAAAACCTTTCGCGGCGACCACTGTAACTCCTAGTCTGTTTTATTTAGTTTTTGATCGGAGAGCTTAAAAATTATTAATTTTTTAAATATGGTCAGGGTTCGAATGTGAAAGTATTGGTTAAAAAAATCATTTTATTTTCTCGTATATTCAAAATAATATCCATCGAATAAAATCCATCCTTCTGACATAAAAATAAATATTGATATAGCGTTAAAAGTTATACTTCTTTAACGTAACAAGATAAAAATCTTATTTTTTTTTATCTGTTGCCTTATTCTACGTTTGTAGAAAAGGCGACACTAACAATAGAAAAAACTAAAATGTTGACTATAGCTAATTTCATGGTGTAGGTTTTTCGTGACGGTGTGTGCGCGCATCGTAAAAATTTACTGTCATCATTTTTCTCTAACGCGCCAAACGAAGTATAACTTATATAAATAAACATAAATCGGTTCACTCCTTTTCGAGATATTGTTGTAACCGATTTTCCTATATTCGCATTCTTAAGAATTGGTGCGAACTGTTATGTCTGGCCTATGTATGCCTATATGCCTACCCAGCCTTTTCCCCTTCTATCCCCTAAAGCCTACTCAGCATTTATCCCTGTATAAAAAGGCCTTCCCAAACGCCCATCTTTAGTCTACCACTTAACTTCAGCCGCGTGTAGCATAGTCTACCACACTTAGTGTCGCGTATAGCATAGTATAGTGATTCCCTTCGCGAACGGCTGCCTACGGATCCCTTGTGTTTTGTATAATTAAATTGTGTCTTTTTCCTAAGTGAAATAAATAATCCTTTTTTAAAAAGTGACTTTTGAATCATCATATAACATTTTTGGTGGCAGCGGTGGGATCCGAAAAATTCTGAGTGCCGAAAATTCCGTGGGTTCCGCATATTTCGAGTGCCGCGTCCCTGGATAACGGATATTTTTAAAAATATAGTGCAAAGTTCACACGCTCAGAACTTTAAGACCGTATCGCGAAGTGGTGAAAAAAAAAGGAAATATTTTACGAAAGTGGTAGGCTCCGTGGAAGACCTCAAGACTTCGTCACTACATGACCAGCGAGCCCAAGTCCAGTACCCCTGCGAAGAAGCATGAGCGGACTCCACTGTGTGTAAGAAGCCCCATCGCCCTGCTGTGGACGGTTCATCACCGAGTCCCTGGTACTGGATAGGCCACCCAGTTGGCCCCCCTCACGAGGTAACAGCTCGCCGAGTCTCCGTGTGCAGCGCGATTCACCGAAGAGGCCCTTATCTCCGGAATGCGTCTCACGTCCGGCATTTTATTATTAGCTGCAACATATCTGTAAGTCTTGGTCATGCTAGATAGGAATTCCACGTAAAACAAATTTATAATTTTAAATAATATTGTAACAATATAAAAACTTTATATTAATATAATTTTACCTTTTCATTTTAATGTTTGCAAATTTACAATTTAAAAAGTTGTAATTTCGATTTATAAATTAAATCTTTTGTTATATGGTTCACTTATATAAAAATTAAAAGAAAATAATTATTAAATTAAAATGTTATTTCTAGAAGCGTGCATGAATACGCCTTGCTTTTAATCTTCTAATTTCTGTTGTATTGTGTAATTGTGATTTATTCCATTGTGTATTTTTATTTTGATTTATTTTCGTTTGAATTTTGTGCATTTCTGTATTTTTTCAGTATAATCTACATTTTGTGTAAAAAAAAAAAACAACTTTAATTTAGTATTCCTTTAATTAAACTTATAGTAAAATAAATAAAATGGCAAAAGCAATTAAAGATAAATTAACACTGGATATTCCAGAACTAGTAACTTTTGAGGAGGAGCAAGAAAAATCTCCTGTACCTCCTACTACTTCTAAAAGAAATAAAACCACGTATGATGTAGACTTAAACGTTTTATTAAAATTTATTAAACCTTATGATGGCTGTAGAGAAACATTAAATGCTTTTATGGTAAACTGCAGTAATGCAATTGAATTAGCTTCAGATATTCAAAAACCAATTTTATTTAAATATATTTTAAGTCAACTACAGGGTAAAGCTGAAACAGCATGCTCTATTAAAGAATTTAGTAATTGGGGACAATTAAAAGAATTTCTAATAACTCAGTTTAGCCAAAGGAAGCATTACGCTTTCCTTCTTACAGAGCTTCAGGAATGTAAGCAAAATATCCAAGAATCCGTTAATCAATTTGCTCTTAGAATTGAAACTTGTTTATCACAACTTTTGACAGAAATTTCTATGAACCCCTCCAAAGTGAAAGAGGTTCCTGGTAGGGTAGCAGCCATGGAGGATTTAGCCCTCCATCATTTTACTATGGGTCTACATCCCAGAATTTCAAATATAATTAGGTGTAGGAATCCTAAAACGCTTAATGAAGCTGTTAATTTTGCCATTACAGAAGAACGAATTTTACAAAATATATATAAAAAGAATAATGAACCTAATAGGCCAAACTTAAAACCTAATTTGCAAAATAGAAATCAAAACTATAACGATATGTTTCAAAGATTACGTATAGGTCAAGTTCAAAGACCAAATTTTACAGGTCAAATGCAAAGGCCTGTCATTATGAATCAAATACCAAGGCCTGCTATTTCTAATCAATTTTATAGACCTGCCATTACAGGTCCGCCTCAAAGACCTGCTATTACAGGTCCGCCTCAAAGGGCTCAATTAATATGCAAGTACTGTAGACTTCCAGGTCACGATATTAATAATTGTTTTAAAAGAAGAAGGGAACAATCCCAATTTAAACCTAGAGTCAATTACGCGGATGACGGATATTACGAAAACGAAGGTCATGATGAAGTAGACTTCAATTATGAAGCCGAAGCTGAAGCCGAAGCTGAAGCCGAAGCCGAAGCAGAAGCTTACATTGTTAATAATAATAACAATTTAAACTAGCGGGTATCCCGTCTCCGTGTCGGGCCGGACAATTTTCCGCGAATGACACGACTTCTATTCGTCTTCGTAATCCTGACTCATTTATCCCGGCGCACGAACAGGGTAACCAGCCCCTAACTCTCCGTCGGTCTTCTTTAAATAAGGCGCATGAACAGGGTAACCAGCCCCAAACACTCCGCCTCAATAATATTAACCCGGCGCACGAACAGGGTAACCAGCCCCAAACTCTCCGTCGGTCTTCTTTAAAAAAGGCGCACGAACAGGGTAACCAGCCCCAAACTCTCCGCCTCAAAAATAAAAACCCGGCGCATGAACAGGGTAACCAGCCCCAAACCCGCCGTCGGTCATTTTCGCAATCGGTGCACGAACAGGGTAACCAGCCCCAAACTCTCCACCGTGAAAATGTTTTTAAAATTATAGGTAAACAAAGATATTTACCCCATGTAAAAATACTTACCTCTGGAAATGCTAAACCTTTGTGTTTCCTGATTGACACAGGCGCATCATTGTGCCTTCTTAAGAAAAACTGTATAAAAAACAATTTAAACATGTTACCGAGTGACGTCTCTGTTAAAGGTATAGACACTAAGGACGACACTTTGAAAAGCTTAGGGTGCGTCAATCTTAAACTTAAACTTAATAAAAACCATATTGAACACACTTTTTATGTGTTTAAGGAATTAAATATTCCCTATGATGGAATTATAGGCAACGACCTTTTCATGCAACAGGACTGCCAAATTAATTATAACTCAAACACATTAGAACTCAAAAATAATAAATTAAACTTACTTTTTAATGAACCCTCTTATACTATTAACCCGAGAGAAGAAACAGTTATAGAGTGTTCGGTATCTAATCCAGAAGTTCAAGAAGGACTTATACTGGACCAGCATATTTCTGACAAAATTTTAATAGCTAATTGTCTGGTAAAAGTGAAACCTAATAACAGAATTAATTTATCAATTTTAAACACTTCCGAAAAACCAATTAATATTAAATCAAACTTAAATTTAAAACTCCAACCAATTAATAATTATAATACTAAACCAATTGATAAACAACAAAGCTCATCAGATAGAGCCCAACTAGTTTTAGAGTCATTAAGAACTTCTCACCTCAATGATGAAGAACTAGATAACCTTTTAAATTTATGCTATACATACTCCGATATTTTTCATTTACCTCAGGATAAATTATCCTTCACAACTGCTTTTAATCATAAAATTAGAACTACTTCAGACACTCCAATAAATACTAAAACTTACAGATTCCCAGAGTGTCATAAAACTGAAGTTAAATCACAAATGCAAAAAATGCTAGACCAGGACATTATTGAACCATCTCTGTCTCCTTGGTCTTCCCCAATCTGGGTAGTACCAAAAAAAATTGACGCGTCAGGGAAACGCAAGTGGCGTGTAGTAATAGATTACCGCAAACTTAATGATATAACCATTGGCGAATCTTACCCCATTCCGCAGATCAGTGAAATACTTGATCAATTAGGGAAATGTAAATATTTCAGTACACTTGACTTAGCATCTGGATTCCATCAGATTCCAGTGGAACCGAAAGACGCTGAAAAGACAGCATTTAGCATCCCTGACGGACACTTTCAATTTAAAAGAATGCCTTTTGGACTAAAAAATGCCCCGGCTACATTTCAGAGACTAATGAACACCGTGTTATCCGGGCTCCAAGGTATTCATTGCTACGTATATTTAGATGACATAGTTATATATTCTTATGATTTAAAGTCACATATAGAAAAGTTGGGTAAAGTTTTTCAAAGATTGCGTCAATTTAATTTAAAGTTACAACCTGATAAGTGTGAGTTTCTCCGTAAAGAAGTAGCATATCTGGGTCACATTATAACTGGTGACGGTGTTAAACCTAACCCGGAAAAAATTAAAGCTGTAGAACAATTTCCCATTCCTAAAACCCAAAAAGACATTAAGTCTTTCCTTGGACTCATTTCCTACTACCGTAGATTTATCCCACACTTCTCTAAATATGCTAAGCCTCTTACTTACCTTCTTAAAAAGGATACCAAATTTGAATGGAATAATGAGCAGCAGCTAGCATTCGAATCCTTAAAAAATAAATTAATTACTGCACCTATTCTTTTATATCCGGACTTTTCTAAACCTTTTATTCTTACCTGCGATGCTTCTAACTTTGCGATTTCAGCTATTCTATCCCAGGGTGAAATTGGAAAAGATCGCCCTATCGCATATGCTTCTCGAACACTAAATAAAGCTGAAACTAATTACAGCACAACTGAAAAAGAATGTTTAGCTATTGTATTTGGTACAAAAACCTTCCGTCCCTATCTGTATGGAAACAATTTTACAATAATTACAGATCATAAACCCCTTCAGTGACTTTTCAATTGTAAAGACCCAGGATCTCGACTCGTAAGATGGCGTTTAAAACTCGAAGAATTTAACTACGACATTAAATATAAAAAGGGTAAAATAAATTCTAATGCGGATGCTCTTTCTAGATATCCCGTTAATCCTATCCAATTAAATCCCGAACAACCCTCTACTTCGAAACAAGCCAGGGATTTAGATATCGACCTAAACGATCTATTAATATCTTTTAATTTAGATGATTTGTCTTCAAATAATGAAGATCTTCTAAATATCCCTACGCCAGAACCCTTATTGCTAGAACCCTTAAATATACCTACCTCTGATCCTGTAGAAATCCAAGAACCTGTAAATATTCCCGATGATCCTTTAACTTCTGATGAACCTGTAATAAACTCTCCTACAGATATTCTACGTTCTCCAATCTTAAATCCCTCTACTGATGATTACTCGACCTTCTTAAAAACTACAGCTGATAAAAATAAAAACCTTAACTGTCAAATTACAGAACATAATGGTAGTATTTTTAAAAGTAATTGTAAAACAATTTTAATCCCAACATCTATAGATCTAGATGAATCTAACCCCTACGTTTCGGAACTATTAGAAAAGACTGAAAAACAAGAACAAATTATAAACAGTGAAAAACAATTACACTCTTTTTATAAAATAGAAATAAACAATAAAACTTACTTCTTCTTGTTTACAAAAGTACATCATTTCGATGAAGCCCGGTATCCAGAAATTTTTGAAACCCTTAAACGTATTAGGAATGAACTTTTAATAACTGATAACATTGAGGAAATAGCTATTTCGGATCTTAAAAACCCTTTTGAAAAACATTCTTTCACTAAAATTTATAATATTCTTTCCTATCTATTTCATAATACTAATATTAAAATTAATATTTATCACGATAATATTATTTATCCGACCCCTATAGAAATTAAAAAGATACTGCGTGATAATCATGATATACCTGCTGCAGGGCATTTAGGTTCAGCCCGCATGTATAACAGAATAAAAGATATGTATTATTGGAAAGGCATGCGGAGTGATGTCGAATCTTATGTTAAACAATGTAAGTCTTGCCAGGAAAATAAAGCTCTTAGAAGAATCAACCGTGCTCCCATGCAAATAACTAGCACTTCGACTGCACCTTGTGAGCGTGTAAGTCTAGACATAGTCGGACCTCTTCCAGAAGCAGGACCAGCTAAACTAAGATTCATCCTAACATTGCAGGATGACCTTACAAAATTTTCCATTGCCTACCCCATCCGTAGTACTACCGCTGAGGAAACCAGCGAATGCCTTCTCCATTTTATTTCAGTTTTTGGTATACCTAAAATGATCTTAACCGATCAGGGTACAAATTTTACAGCCGAATTATTCAAAAGGACTTGTGACTTTTTAAAGATAAAACAGCTTTGGTCTTCGCCGTATCATCCTCAAACCCAAGGTGCCCTCGAGAGGAGTCATTCAACCCTCAAAGAATATTTAAAATCCTATGTTAACGAGGATCAAACAGATTGGCCCCGTTATGTTTATACAGCAATGTTTGCATATAATACAGCCGTACATAGCACAACCCATTATACTCCTTATGAGTTAATGTTTGGTCATAAACCATTTATACCCAACTCCCTTTTTAACGGAACACCCGGAGTAACCTATCCAGAATATGTAAGAATGCTCCATAATAGATTAAAATATTCCCATGATAAGGCTTTAGAGAATATTCGTAAATCTAAAGAAACATCTAAAGCATATTATGATTCTCGTACTCGATCTGTAAAGTATAAAATTGGCGACTTTGTATACCATAAGAACCATGCGAGACTGCGGAAATCCTTATCCCCTTTGTGGAAAGGACCTTATAAAGTTATTAAAATTAATGGTAACAATACATTAACATTGTTAATTAACAGAAGACATGTCACCCACCATTTTGATGAAGTCAAATTGGCGGAAACAACACAACTTTAACTAAAAACCTTATTCTACTATATAATTTTAATTATATACATTAATATTAAGTTTAATTAAGTATTATTATTAATTAATTTCTGTAATCGTTATTATTAATTAAATAATGTAATTCCTTTCATATTGATTATTATTAATTAAGTATATAATCACTAGCTGTTGGTATTGTGAGTAGTTACTTTAGATCTTGTGTTATTATTTACAGTGTGTCCGCTCAAACACCTCACAAGTATGTTCAACATATAACGGCGGCGTCCGGCATCTTCTTTGACTATGCAGGAAAATTAAAAGTAAAAAGTGGCCAACTGAATGTAATTATGGCACTAGATATATCGCATTTTAAAACTCATATTGAAAATATTAATTCAACAATTAAATTTGCAAAAAATATTTGTAACAATACCCTTAAATCATTGGAATGCAACAATGTGTTTGAACCCTTAGAAATACGTCAGAATGAAATGGAAAAACAGTTTTTATCCATATCACATCTTTTAAATCCAAGGTCAAAACGTGCTTGGTTTGGAGGTATTGGCTCAGTGATGAAGACTATTTTTGGCACTTTAAATGAAGATGATGCAATTAATTACAATAATGCTATTAATTCATTATTAAATAATGAAAAGAAACTATTGTCACTAACAAAACAAAATATTTTAGTGACTAACTCTGTAATTTCTAATTATAACAACACAATAAATAAAATTAATCATAATCAAAATAAATTAAATGAAGCCATTTTTAATTTAACGTACAGCATCAATAATATAACTTTGAGAAACAATGACATGCAGACTCAGCTAAATATAAATTCTATCATCAACTGTTTGGATATATCAATGATGACTCTATCATTCCAGTTAGATGATATTATAAACTCCATCCTGTTTGGTAGTCAAAACATCTTGCATCCTGCCCTGATAACGCCTCTGCAGTTATACCGGGAATTGCTAGACAACCATAGGCACATTCCCAACAGCTTAGATTTACCGACTAAGTTAGATTTAAGTTCTATACATATTATAACAAATGTATCCAAAATGGTTTGCTTCTTTATGAATAATAAGATTAATTTTGTTTTGAAAATACCTCTAGTGTACAATAAAGAATACGATCTATTCCATAATATTCCACTACCGGTACCTCATAATTCTATGAAACCAAATACTTTTAGTTTAATTATACCTGAAAACAAATACATAGGCATGACCAAAGACAAATCGCATTATTGTAACTTTGACAATTTGGAAAACTGTATTATTGTATCAGGCGGACAATATATTTGCGAGGTTTCTAATATATACACAACAGACGCGCAACCAATTTGTGAAAGTGAACTATTATCGTAAGTGATTAGTGAACTACCGGAAAAATGTAACTTTAAAATATTTAATGGTGATATAGATTTATGGAAGAAGCTTAATGGCAATAGATGGATTTTTGTTCAATCGACATCAAGTAAAATTTCTATTGATTGTTTGAATTCTGAACCCATTGAGGAAACTGTATTGGGAACAGGAATATTAAACTTACCCGGACTCTGTACTGCATATTGTAAGAATACAATATTAATATCCAGTTCTGACTACTTTAATATTACAATAAATAAGAATACTATTTCTGATTTTAATTTGATCAACGACTCATGTTGCAATTTAAATAAAGTTAATAATATAATTAATAATATACCGTATATTAATCTGAAGAACTTAGACTTGGATGATTTAACCTTAAATAAAAATATTATGACTCAAAAATTGTTGGACGCAGAATTGGATACTGATATTCCCCATATTGTTCAATATGGGATACACTATTCGATTTTAACCATAATTGTATTCTTCGTTATAATATTGTATGGTAGTTATAGATTATATAGATTATATGAATATTGTAAATCCAGCAGCAGTCGAGAAATTAGTAACATTATCTTGCAACCTTCTCAGAGTCCCTTTAAGAAATCCTCTTCCACGCAAACTGACTTCGACTATGAAGAGTCGACTTCTTCTCCTCCTGCTCCCACACTTCGGACTTTCAGCTAATGTCCTTAAACTTCAGAACAATGTCTGAAGTTTACCCCATGGGGGAAGGTGTTATGTCTGGCCTATGTATGCCTATATGCCTACCCAGCCTTTTCCCCTTCTATCCCCTAAAGCCTACTCAGCATTTATCCCTGTATAAAAAGGCCTTCCCAAACGCCCATCTTTAGTCTACCACTTAACTTCAGCCGCGTGTAGCATAGTCTACCACACTTAGTGTCGCGTATAGCATAGTATAGTGATTCCCTTCGCGAACGGCTGCCTACGGATCCCTTGTGTTTTGTATAATTAAATTGTGTCTTTTTCCTAAGTGAAATAAATAATCCTTTTTTAAAAAGTGACTTTTGAATCATCATATAACAGAACGTTTTGCGAATATTGAATTGAAAGAAAGAAAAAAAGAAAGTTTCGCTAAAAAGGTCGCCAAATCTATCAAAAATCGAAAAGCAATTTGACGACCAAAAAGATTTACATTTTTTTAGACGTCGTCAAACTTCGTCAAATTGTGATCCATTCCGACGATGACAAAGTTTTTTCGCATAATTTAATTCATTTCGTTTTAGAGTTCATATGATGTGTTGTATGTCGTTGTTTACGTATGTGCAGTTACAATGGCTACCGCGGAAGGCCTCTTTATAACAGCGGTCCGGGAAATATGTTACATTTGTGAGTTTTATACTATAAAACTATGAAATGTAATCAAAATTATTATACTCTCTTCTATGAATAAAACAGTTCTAAATTTGCAATTATTTTTCCATAAACATTACCTACAAAAACACGCAATTTTTTCCGGCCGCTGACTAGATGTAACCCCTTAAAATGAAATGCTTAATAAAAAATAGCCCTTTACTTAACGAAGCTTTTCCAAGCTTTTTTTTTCTTTTGTTGTTGTTAAACTTAGTAAATTAAAGTAGATGACGTGAAAATTGTAGGGACCTTACGACCTGGAGTTCAGTCGCTGTGAGGTGTGTGCTGGTTCAAAATCGAAGAACTTGACGCAATTTACAATAGAGATGAAAAAAATTGGGGAAGACTTTATCGCTAATATCAATTTCACGTTCTTCGCACTTAGTCGCTTTGACGAGGTAAGTACGTTAATTATTATTATAAGAATAAAGGTAATATTTAATTCGCACTTGGCCAGCGCGGTGGACTATGGCCTAAAAACTCTTTTATTCCGAGAGAAACCCCGTGCCCAGAAGTGGGACAATATTATTTACTTAATAAATAGAAAATGTTGTTTTGAGAAGAGTGTAGGTAGGAAGAATAAGAATCAGCCAAGCCAAGAGTCCTTTTTTTTTCTGAAACAATTATCACTCAGTAATGTCGCAGGGCTTGCATTTGACATACTTGTAGGATTCTAAAGCTCTTAAGAGACGATTACACCAATCATAGTCGGAATACCAGCTAGACAGACAGGCCCTTTGTAAGCGTTCCTGTAGTTCCGGGATTAGAATAGGGCTACGGTATTCCCTGCCTGTCGTAAGAGGCTACGAAAAGGGGCTTCCGGGCTTGCGGGCGTCTTCACCGGCTTGAACCGTTCGGTCAGGCGACCCTGGCAAGGACGGCGATATTTATGGTTGCATACCCTCGTAAAGACTAGATGGAGCGGTGGGCACAGCCGCCCATCTGGGGGCAACGCGCTCAGAGGATACCGGTTGCGTTCCTTTGGAGATCCCGGCGTCCTCGTTGTAGCGCCGAGGACGGCCAGCGGTGGTGGTGGTGCGGTAAAAGTTCCACATAACCCTGCGTCTCTCCCACGGCGTCGGGTACCTTTTGTAGATTTTCCCCTATAACATAACAAAGGGCCTTTGTAAGAGCCTAAGGCCTATTAATACTCGAATGGTCAATTACAAGGATATTTACGGCTTTTGCGTTAGGTACAATGTAACGCACGCACCGAGAAAACACATCTTAGTTGTAAATAAAAATTAATTAACATTTACTTTCAACAGATAAAAGTAACAATATATTCTTTGAAAGAACAACAAAGGAATACGTTAATCAATTATAAAATTAATGATCCATGTCAACATTTTACTTTCGCTGCTATAATTGGCAAGTATTTCAATGCAAATAGATGTGTCGTTAAAAAGGTTTGTGACTAAAATAATAATTATAAAACATTCATAGAATAATTAAAATGTAACAATTATTTGAAGACATGTACATGATGTCATATAATTAGGTCAAACAATTAGCTAAAAATTAGGTCAAGAACCTGCAACTAATATTCCGGAACTTCGGTATTCGGTCTAATAAATAAGACTTAAAAAAATTCTATTTTAATTGGGTAAAAAAGAATGGTGTATGAATATTTTTTCAGTATATTAAAGTAGCAAATAACTAGGCAGTTTACCTGATGGTAAGTGGCCTCTGCCGCTCATGGTAACATATAGCTATTTCTATATTGTGATATATATAATATGGAAATAAAAATGGTAATAGCTTTTAGCTACTCAGGGCACAGAGTAATTATTTACTCATGTGCTTAGGGGCTAACCCGCATCATCGAAGTATAATTTGAAAAAATGGTTTAGTGGCATTGTTATTTAGCGTTTAAAAAAGAAATTTATTTTCTGTTCTTAATATTTCAGGGTAATTACCTCGTGATTGTAAACTTCTCTGAAGTGTCCAAGAAATTTTATGGCAATGGATTTTTTTACGGCAGTTTTTTAATGAAAGCGAATGTTATATCAAAGCAAGGGAACATATTATGTATAACGACGAACATTGTATTTACAAAAAAACATAATTAATGGTAAATATAAAAATATATAGACAAAAATTCTGTTTGTATTTATTACATTTTTCTATTTTACCGATACTTTGACTTTATGAGGTGTTACAGGGTTTTTAAATTAAATTAAGGCATTGAGAACATTGCATGCGTTTATTCTATGGGTAGTAGTATGTTAGTTTTCCATAACTATTCCGTAGAATGCGGTAAATAATGTGTCACAATATCACTGTCTCTATATATAGGTATTTTTTTTACCTCAACCATGTCTATGCCACTCTCGGCTGACTTCACGACTCTGCCAAGACGTGACGAAATGAAGTTAGCACAGCTCGACGCGCTTTCCGCTTCTATTTATTAAAATAACCGGATTCGACACGGCTACCCTGCGGAACTCACGTGCTCGCGTGTTTATTCCGAAACAAGAAAAACATAGCACAGTATATAACGTTCGGTTATTCCTGACAATCCTTTACAGACAACTAGGGATTGAAAATGGAAATTTATCTATTATCATAATTTTAGTTCACTTTATCAGCCAAAATACTAATTTAAGTTAATTAATCAATAGAGCGTTTTAATCAAATAAACTGTTTCACTACCTCACATAATCAATAATTCTTAAGCAACCAAGTACCACTTTAATCAACAATTTGCTGGGGCTTATCGCTAGCCTTCTAACCAACTTCAAGTAGGTATGTTTCTCTGAAATCTGCCAACGCTACTTCGTTTTTGCTACATCAAAACGGAACCTATCATATTCTGTGCACTTTTTAATATTGTCATGAGTTACTTTACGAATTTCGTCAATGTAAACGTCAATTTTCACACTAGTACTACACATTAATGGTAAGGTTCTCGTAATTTAATTAAAGGCTTCAGCGATGAAAGATTTGTCTTTCGGATTATCATACAATGGCCATCCCATAAGACACGTCTTCTAATGTTGATTTAATTCATTCTAATTACGAAATCTATACTGAATGTAGCAATTTAGCACGCACGTAGCAGTTTTTAACACATATTCTAAGCATATCCGAAGCATCTCCGAGATCAAGCAACAATGACTACACAGTGATCGTTTTTTTCAATCAAATTCATATCAGCAACTTTTACATTTCGTGGTACAGCGAACACGTTTACTTTTGATGCACTTCCACCAAGGAATGCCGAGTCGTCTCATGACTCGTGTTCGCTACAAGTACTACACCACACAGAGCTCACTGCGTTCCCACGGACTACTCCAAAGATCAGACGCCAATTTCCAACGGGCTGCAGATACAACACATTCTGGTGCAATCTAAGGTGGTCTTTGCTACAAGGCTAGACCCGACTACACCATCCAGAGCTGCTGCTCACTGCGTTTCCACGGACAACTACAAACACCAGACACCGATTTCCACGGGCTGCAGATACAACACTCCGGTGCAGTCCCCGACCCATCGATAATACAAAAAGTACCAATAGTTAAACGCTTTCTACACTCATAGTTACACACAATCTGTTTAATTCAGTTCACAATCCACTGCCGACTGACCCCCAGGCACTCTTCTTATGCTATTGCGGGCAAGATTGTAGGTACGATTACTGTTCAAAGTCTTTCGGGTCATCGTACAATTCATCGCGAATTGTACCTTACCTATAGGTAGTTTTGTCACGACTTATTATCACTAGTCTTTATTGCAATTAACATAGACTTCAACACATTGATGACGCGTTCTCCGTGCTCATTCATACCTAGATAAAATCGGAGCTTTCGAGTGTAAGCTAATACAACCGACCTGTTTAAAGTAATACTACGCCACCAACGAAATAAGGTACTTGATCAGCGATAATTCGATTTGGAGTATTGAATAGTATTACACTGTGTTTTACAGCTTTAATACTACACTTAGTGTCGATATTAGTAGTGTGAAACGGAAATACAAACTTCGTAAATGCGTCTATAAGAACAAAAACATGTTCTTTCAAATAATTCTTCCAACTTAATTTTCCCGTGGCATCCATATGTACGCCAATACATGCCCATTTTTAGTATAGGTTGTAACTCTACTTTGCCTGTAAGTCAGTCCATGCTGATTGCTATTGTCAAACTTAAAATAGTTGTGGGCGATTGAATCTTCATCCCAATTCTGATGACGTCATTTGTTTTACTCGACATCAATAATCAGAGGTGGTGTCTACGGGTCTCGTGCAGAATAACATTGGGGTTAATGGGTTTTTATAATAATGAAGTAAAAACGAGCATGCAGTCCATCTGATGGTAAGTGGTCACCGAAGCCTATGGACCTCTGTAATAAACTTCACATACTACATAGGTTCAGTCTGAAGTCAATCACAGATGCGTTGCTATTCTCGAGGACTAAGATTGTAGCTTCATATAAAAGTGTGCTGGCAACCACACACTTCCATTAAAACAGAGAAAAGAGCAGAGAATCCTTCACGTTAGAAATAGGTGTGGCTGTGGAACTTCCCCGGTAAAACTACACTGATTCTACCACCTTTAAAATACAGCTTCTTCTAACGCAAATACAACAAGTAATACATTCAATGGTAATTAATTTTATAAAGAACGAAACGGAGTGACAGTTTCGTGTTCCCGCCATTTTTTTGAGTGACATCAACCCTGATGTCTATGCCATTCTCGGCTGACTTCACGACGCGACGAAGTTAGCACAGCTCGAAGCGCCTTCCGCTTTTAGTGTGGAAAATATGCCATAAAAGTTACTTTCTATGATCTGAAAATATTGACCGGAATCAAAAGATCAGGGGGACGCAGAAACATACTTCATTGTATAATTTTGCTTTGTTCGTCGTTGATGGTATTGTGGTTTTTCTATAATGTCAATAACCATATACAAATATAATGATAGTAACCCTAGTAATGAGCTCTATTTGCTGTAAATCGTTCTCGATGGTAATCTTGATCGGAAATGAAAAATTATAAAACGATTATGAAAAATTTACCATCGATAATAATTTTGTTATTTAGGTGTATTTCAACCAGAGTTTAAGGAGAAAACATGTTTTCCATGAAGAGGATGTCAGGAATTTTATTTTTTGGACTTTTTTTCAAAGTTCATGTAGCTGATAATTTGATCAACAACCCTTATAATTATGTGAGTATTTGTTGTAGTAATGTGCTTAGAGCCAGTTTTAAAAATAAAATCGAAACTCATAATTATGTTACTGTACTTAGTAGTTTCTGTTTTATCCATGAAAAAGGAAAGCTGATTTACACCTATAGATATTGAACGTGTCGTGGCAGACAACACTATATTCTTCCATTAAATACTTTTGACAAGTAAAACCTGGGTCCATTTGGTAGCATCATATGAGTACCTTAATACATATTGTATACAAGAATACAATGAAATCTGCCACAGTATGTCTATCCCACGTTTAAGGGTTTATATAGGCCGAAAAAAGAGGAAAAACTAGAAAGGTTTCTAACTTGTACCTTTTTTCAAAGTAAAAAGTATATTTTTAATTATGTTGAGTAATTTTGCTTTACCTAGTAAATTCGGAAGTGGAGTAGATAATATGTTATTCCCGGACCACTGGTAAAAGAAGACGACCACTGTAACTCCCGGTCTGTAGAGATGTGGTCCATAGAGAAGTTACAATGGCAACCACGCAAGGCCATTTAATATCAGCGGTTCGGGAAATGTGTCATTTCTGCTATATTTGTGACTTTTTTTACAATAAAAAAATTGAAAACTAATCAAAACTATACTCTTTGCTATGAAAAAGCTGTGCAAAACTTGCAATCATTTCTACAACGTAACCTAACTCTAGCGTGAAGCATTTCTTGCGTTTCGATAGAAGGGTGTGGTTGCCGGCACACTTTCACATGAGGCGACCATCATAATCCTCAGGAGTAGTAACGCATCTGTGATTGACTTCAGATGGAACCCACGTTCTGTATGAAGTTGATTACCGATGTCAATGGGCGGCAGTGACCACTTACCATCAGGTGGACTGCATGCTCGTTTGCTACTTCAGTCAAATAAAAAAAAAAAAAATACAACAATAAATACAAAAATACGCGTTTTTTTCATCCGCTAACTAGACGTAAGTAACCCTTCTTGTAATGAAGTTTTTCCGAATCTAATGAAGTAAAGTATTAATATTATAGTAGATTACGTAAAAATTGTAGGGTCCTTACGAACTAGAGTTCAATCGCTGTGAGGTGTGTGCTGGTTCAAAATCGAAGAACTTGACGCATTTTACAATAGAAATGAAAAAAATTGGGGAAGACTATATCACTTATGTTAATATGACGTTCTTGGCACCTACTCGCTTCGACGAGGTAAGTGTGTTAATTATTGTTATAAGAATTAAGGTAACAGTTACCTTATAACAATATTTTTTTTAAATAAGACATTTTTTTAACCAATAATTAGTAATGTCGCAGGGCCTGCATTTGACGTACTTGTAGGATAAAATTCTCAAGCGACGGTTACACCAGTCCTAGTCAAAATAGATAGACATGCCCTTTGTAAGAGTCGAAGGCCTATTAACACTGAATGATCAATTACAAGCATATTTACGGCTTTCGCGTTAGGAACACTGCAATGCACGCACCAGGAAAACACATCTTAGTTGTAAATAAATATTAATTAAAATTTATTTTCAACAGGTGAAAATAACGATATATGTTTTGAAAGAAAAACAAAGAACTACGTTATTCAATTATAAAATTAATGAGCCCTGTCAACATTTTGCCTTCGCTGCTGTAATTGAGAAGTATTTGAATGCAAATAAATGTATAGTTAGAAAGGTTTGTAACAAAATTAATTATTATAAAACATTCAATGAATAATAAGAATTTAGGCTGTACGTTAATGACATTAAAATGATGCCAAATATAATTGAATAGTATCATAAGTAGGTAGGTACCGTCCCTGTAGTTCCGGGATCAGAACAGGGCTACGGCATCCCCTATCTGTCGTAAGAGGCTACTAAAAGGGGTTTCCGGGGTTGCGGGCGGTTAGAGTGGGAGCTCTAATTTGCAACTAACAATCGGGAACTTCGGTATTCAGTCGAATAATGAAGACTTATGATTTTTTTCAATTTTAATCGGATAAAAAATATCGTTTATAATTTATAAATATAAGGTTTTATTTTTAACTAGCTGTGCCCGCGACATCGTCTGCGTGGCACGCAACGCAAGCCCTCAAGGATGAATAATTTTCCCCGTTTTTTTCACATTTTCCATTATTTCTTCGCTCCTAATAGTTGCAGCGTGATGTTATATAGCCTAAAGCCTTCCTCGATAAATGGTCTATTCAATACAAAAAGAATTTTTAAATTCGAACCAGTAGTTCCTGAGATTAGCGCGTTCAAACAAACAAACAAACAAACTCTTCAGCTTTATATATTAGTATAGATTACATAAAAAAAAAAATAATAATAATAATAATAAATAGATTTATTGCCTTGAAATTTACAATGTTAAAAATACATATAAGAACTTAAACTAAACATGGGCAAAAGGATAGGACTCAGCTTTCGCTACTACGGGATTGGGATCCCGTATAGCGCTGATTTTCAGTCCCTCCCATCTTCCTCAGATCTTACGTGGAAGTTGCATCACGCGTTCTCCCCCTTTACCGACTGACAATAATTAATAGACAGAGAAGCGTTGTATTTAAAATCGAAATAAACAAGAAATAAAGAAAAAAAAATAGTCTGATCATTGTTGTTAGCACCTAAAAAACATAAATGTAACAAATACAATTGTTATAATTAATTTAAACTCTTGCCTTTCTGATGTTGTGTGCACGTGTATGTGTGGTGTGGTGCTGTGTGGTGTGATGCATGTGTGTGTGTATGGGTGGCGACGAATTACATTTATCTGGTAGGTCCTTGGTGTTAAAGTACTTATTCAATTTTATAAGTTTATGATAGGCAGGCTTCATATTCTCCGTAGCCAGTTGCTTCTTTAGTAAAGCTGATTTGTATTTGGATTTGAAACATTCTGTTGTCATTTTATTTCTCAGAGGCGGTGGAAGATCATTCCAAATACTCGCCGCGGTAAATCTGAAGCCTTGCCTATACCTCGACGTCCTGTGTTTGGGTATTAGTATGTGTGTTTGTGCATACGAACGTAAGCTTCGTAAGGCAACATCCTTTATCCACACCAGTTTTTCGAATAAGTATTCGGGTCTCTTGTTCCAAATAATCCTGTGAACAGTGGCAGCGTAATGGAGTTCTCGTCTAGCGCTCATATTCAGTATACCCATTCTGTTTAAATATGGAGTTATGCTTTCTCGCTTAGGCACCTTATAACAGAATCGGATACACGCATTTTGTAAGCGCTGTATAGCTCTTTCCATACTTACATTAATTCTTGTTCCAAATACAGTGCTGCAGTAGTTTAATTGCGACAGGACAAGCGAGTCACACAAGAGCAGGCGTAATTCTTCTTGGATGTAACATCTTATTTTGTACAATGTTTTTAGTTTTAAGAAGGCAAATTTAATCTTATTGTTAATGTGATCTACAAACTTTTGTTCTTCATCTAGAATTAGACCTAAATTGCGAGCCGAGTCCACACGTTTTAGAGCAACATTGTTAATTTTTATCTCTTCCTTGCAATCTGTCACATTTTTTACTTGATGTTTTGTACCCAATATCAGGATTTGTGATTTTACTGGGTTAAGTGTCAATAAGTTCTTCTCAGACCAAGTTTGTACTCTGTTAAGATCCTTATTAATCGTTTCTATGGCTTCATGTGTGTATTTGCTGTCAAACGAGTAATAGAGTTGTGTATCGTCTGCATATAAGTGATACTTGCATGATTGTATAACATTAGGTAAGTCTGCTGTGTACAATGAAAATAGTATTGGACTGAGAAGCGAACCTTGTGGAACTCCTCGCTGATTTTGTTTCAATGATGAGAAAAGCTTTTCACCATTTTTATTATCTGTTATCACCATCTGCTGTCTGTTGGTTAAAAAGGCTCGAAACCACTGACAAGTATTGAATGAAAAACCATAGTGCTTCAACTTTTTTAGTAATAGTTCTGGATCCAGACAGTCAAAGGCACGTGAGTAGTCAAGGAGTACTAAAATACTACTCAAGCCCATATCCGACGCTTCAGTTAGATCATCCGTTACATGCAATAATGCGGTCTCAGTACCATGACCTCTTCGAAAGCCCGATTGAAATTTTGGGATTATATTTTTATGTTCCAGATAGTTTTCAACCTGCGTTAACACTACTTTCTCCAATACCTTAGACATTACAGGCAGGATTGAAATAGGACGTAAATCATTCAAATCATTAACAGAGTTTTTTTTAGGGATAGGCCTTACAAGTGCAGTCTTCCACTCGGTTGGGAATGAACTTGTTTCAATGCATTTGTTTATTATCCATGTAATAATAGGGAGTGTTACATCAAGTGTCAATTTCACCATATCTATATTCAGGCTGTCATGTCCCGCGGCTTTCGTTTTAATGTTTAAGAAGATTCTTCTTATTTCTGTTTCAGATACTGGTTTTAGTTGTAAAGGCTCTCCATATGTGGAATAATCAATGTTAACAAGACTATTCCTATCCATATCTGTTTTCTTAGTTAAAGGCAATTTTAAGAAATGATCATTTATCTTATCCGGGTCGTTAAGATGTTCAGGTATTAGATATTTCTCTTTATTATTAAGCTGAACCGTTTTTCTTTACTACAACAAAACTTTACTACTACTACAAAATACAAAACTTAATAAGTTAAATGTGAAGGTGTTTGAACCTATTATGATTCTATACTGAAAACATCATCATCACATTCGTTTATGCCTAAAACGGCAGTGTTAATCTGTGCTGTACTTATTTGGGGTCAGATATTACAGATATCCATGGGCGGCAGAGGCCACCTACCAATAGGTGGGTTATATACTATTTCTATATCACAATATATTTAATCTATACCTACATATAAAATTCTCGTGCCACAATGCTAGTTCCCGTACTCCTCCGAAACGGCTTGACCGATTCTCATGAAATTTTGTGAGCATATTGAGTAAGTCTGAGAATCGGCCAACATCTATTTTTCATACACCATAGTGACAAGTGTGGTCCACCCTTTTTTAAATGTTTATATGGCAAAACAATGTTTGCCGGGTCAGCTAGTATGGAGATAAATGTGGTAATAGTTTTTAACTATTTAGGGGCCAACCCTTATTGTGGAAGTTTAATTTGAAACAATGGTTTAGCGGCTTTGTTATTTAGTGTTTAAGGAAGAAATTTATTTTCTGTTCTTAATATTTCAGGGTAATTACGTCAGGACTGTAAACTTCTCTGACATAGCTAAGCAATTTTACGGCAATGCATTTTTTTATGGCAGTTTTTTAATGAAAACGAATGTTATGTCAAAGCAAGGGAACATAGTGTGTATAATGACAAACGGTGTATTTACTAAAAAACTTTAATGGTAATTGTAAAAAATACATTGATATAAATTCTATTTTTATTTATTTGTTTTTATTAGATTTTAATATTTACCCATACTTTTACTTACCCTTTCTTGTACAATAGATTTGTATGTGAGGTGTTCCAGGGTATTTATATTCAAGCGGCGACAAATTGATACATTTCTTGTATGATTAGTATGTACCTACTAAGTTATAGTATATACTATGTTAGTTTTCTACGATTATTCCATAGAATGCGGTAAATAGTGTGTTACGATATCAACTGATATCACTATCTCTATATTTTGAAAAATATGTAGTAGTGCCATTTTGTGGATTGTGAAGTTTTTATCTATCGTGTACAGAGACACGACGTGTATTTAATACCTTTTTATTACCCAAACATATATTTTTCTACAAATTTTATGTCGTCCCAGTAAAAAGTTACGGATGAAAAACTTTTAATTGTGTCCGTTACCCCAGCAGGAAAGTAGAAAAAACGTTTCCTGCTGGGGTAACGTTCCAGCAGGAAAATTCTAAACGAATAAACAATGAGTAAAAAATTGCGCATGAGCAGATAGCTTATATTTGTGCAAATTTGTGCGCTAAAAATAATTTGTGCGTCTTCAGGTTTTCAATAATCAAATAATCAATTAACAATCACGCATTGATTTTCCAGTATTCTTTTGATTTGAAATATCACAAATGCCCTGGAAATCGGCGCTACAAATCTTGAGTGGACACTCAAAGGTGAAATAGGCACTTCGGCCGCCTTTCAAAAGAGTAGATGCTAGACAATGCCACGGCAATATCTATTTTTCTATCAGATCTTACTTAGTATCAATCATATCGTAAGCGAATTTTGGCTCTACATTAAAGCGGAGTCAACTTGAATTGTCTGTAAGAAGGGAACGTTTATAATTCATCTTTTGTAAACCGTCTTTGTGGTTCATAATATAAAAAACATATCGCAATGGAAAACCAAGATATTTTATACTTTTACCTTTTTTTTGTTTTCAAGGGGGAAACCTTCAAAAGGTACCCGATGCCGTGGGAGCGACGCATGGTTATGTGGGATTTTTACCGCACTAAAACCCCCGGTGGCCGTCCTCAGCGCTATAAAGAGGACTCCGGGAACTCGGACCGACCGCAACCGGAATCCTCTGAGTGCGTTGCCCCATCGGGCTCCTCCCAGATGGGCGGCTGGGCCCACCGCTCCATCTAGTCTGTACGACGATATGCGACCACATATACCGCCGTCCTTCCCGGGATCGCCTGACCGAACGGTTCGAGCTCCCACTCTAGCCGCCTGCAACCTCGGAAGCCCCTTTTAGTCGCCTCTTACGACAGGCAGGGGATGCCGTAGCCCTATTCTGATCCCGAAACTACGACGGAGGTTAAACCTCTCTATTAATTTCATATAAACTTTGTGACACTCTCACACATTTTAACGCGGGCGACAGCTTTGCATTTCCGATACTAATCAATTGGTAGAACCAGTGTAGTTCGACCGGGGAGATACCACCCCCATACTTATTTCTATCGTGAAGCATTTCTTGCGTTTTGATGGAAGGGTGTGGTTGTCGGCACACTTTTATTTGAGGCAACCATCCTAGTCCTTAGGAGTAGGAACGCATATGTGATAGAGTTTAGATAGAAGGTATGTTCTATATGAAGTTGCTTACATGGGCGGCAGGGACCACTAACCATCAGGTGGACTGCGTGCTCGTTTGATGCTTCAATCAGATAAAATAAAATTAAAAAATAGATTTCAATTTTATTTGTTTTAAGTATTATTATTATTGTGAGATAATAATTAGGGATTATTTATATTTCAAAGGATGGTTTAAATAAATTGCACCAATCATACTTTGTAAAATAGGGCAATAGACACAAATGCTACCGTAACATTATTAATTAACAAGGCAAAACCATGCTCTTGACGTCAAATGTATCTATTCACCTCAGCAGCCTCGCCTCATTTGAAGTGCAATGTTTGTACTGGTCTAGTACAAAAAGAGGCTACTCTTACAAACTCATTTTACATTCGTGTTCTACTCAACACTGGACACTATCAAGTGGTCAGATTACACTAATAATGCACGCGGTTCGGCGGCCGGCTTGTATTAGCATGCGCGAGCGAGACGGTTACCTACCCCTGCCGAGACGCACATCGCGATCTTTATAATTTTAAATCTCTAATATCTTCAAAAGTATTTATTTTATGCATAAAGTGTAAAAGCTAACGAATGCATTTATTTATTTATGGATTAATACCAAACAGACCAAAACACACTCGACATTAACATAATATTTTTAGTTGAAATATGGAACATAAAAATAATTATTGTGACTTATACATAAGTTATAGAGATATGCTATCGCGGATTTATTTTATATTTAAGGTTGCAATCCAGTGTTTCGTAGCCCTTGACGGAATTATTAGTATTCAACATCAACATTTAATTTATCGATAGACTTCGTAGTTGTTTTGTAAATAACGCCACCTATCGCATTCAATGTAATTCATATCGCGTTTGAGCGTGACTGTACCTGCAATAATACCTTCAATCAATAAGGTCATCAGTGTGTGTGAAACCGGTGCTTTTTTGTAGTCATTCGAATTTGGTCGTATAATCAGCCTTTTTGTTGTTTTTTTTTGTATTTACTTAATGCGAAACATTTTTTGATATTTATCTTACATATTATTTAACTAACACCTAAACAACTTAGGTTGAGCCACTTTCTTGAATGGTGACGTCAAAGAGAGGACGCCGTTTTTTGACTTTAATTCATGTTATTGAATAACGTATATATGTACATGCCAAGACGGATTGAATGCAGTTTTATTATTTAGGCGCTATGATACTTTTTTGATTTTTGAAAAAACCGGTTAAACTTGAAAACCATAAATATTTTTTTAAATCTTATTTTGTAACAAATACGCACAAATTAAGATCTATTTGTGCATATTTATTCTACATGCGCACATTCAATAGTCTTTGAGATATACGATTTTGCAAAACGTTACCGCAGCAGGAAACGCAATATCTCGAAAACCTGAAGACGCACAAATTATTTTTTAGCGCACAAATTTGCACAAATATAAGCTATCTGTTCATGCGCAATTTTTAACTCATTGTTAATTCGTTTAGAATTTTCCTGCTCGAACGTTACCCCAGCAGGAAACGTTTTTTCTACTTTCCTGCTGGGGTAACGGACACAATTAAAAGTTTTTCATTCGTAACTTTTTCCTGGGACGACATAAAATTTGCAGAAAAATATATGTTTAGGTACTAAAAAGGTATTAAATATTTACAAATAAACAATTAAGATATATTGTCTCCAACCATATGAAAAAATGTGGTCCAGACAACCTGACGTCAGAATGCCTGGACCACTTTCTTTTCATTTTATTTCACTGCTCGTCGAGGTACTAATTATTTTAATTTAGGTACCAAATAGCACCAAAAAGGGTACTAAATCTTAATAGTCTCCAAACACAAAATATCGCACTTGGTCCAGGGGTCCTGACGCTAACAATTAATCGAGGGTAGTCGTAAGTTTATTTCGGTAAGGATTAACACAGACCAAATATTAATACAGCTTGACGATCATCGCAAACTCGGTACACTATGTTTTGAAAACTAACGACTCGATCAGTCCATACTGGTTGCTATTGTCAAATTTAAAATAGTTGTGGGCGATTGAATCTTCATCCCAATTCTGATGACGTCATTTTTTTTACTCGACATTAATATCTTCAGAGGTGCAAAATAACAAATCTTGGGGTTAATTCGCTTGATACAATAGTTATCACAAAGTCTTCTTTTTTATAATAATAAACAATCACAGAAGTCAATCACAGATGCGTTGCTATTCCCGAGGACTAGGATGGTCGCCTTATTTAAAAGTGTGCCGGCAACCACACCCTTCTATCGAAACGCAACGAATGACTCACGTTAGAAATAGGTGTGGCGATGTGATTTTCCCCGTCGAACTACACTGATTCTACCACCTATAAAATACAGCTTCTTCTAACACAAATACAGCAAGTAATACATTCAATGGTAACTAATTTTATAAAGAACGAATCGGAGTGACAGTTCCGTGTTACCGCCATTTTTTTGAGTGACATCAACCCTGATGTTTATGCCACTCTCGGCTGACTTCTCGACATGACGAAGTTAACACGACGAAGTTTTATTGTGGAAAATATGCCATAAAAGTTACTTTCTATGATCAGAAAATATTGCCCGGAATCATAAGATCAGTGGGAGGCAGAAACATACTTTATTGTATTATTTTGCTTTGTTCGTCATTGATGGTGTTGAGCTTTTTCTGTAACTAGTCACCTGTCGCATCGGTCGAAATTCGACCGTAATTTAAGTTAAAAAACTTAACTTCATAATGTCCAAAGTAGTACGAATATTTCTCAAATCAAAAAAAATGTAGGTAGGTTCAAAATTACTTGAAAATTATTTCAAGTAATTTTGAACGCGCCCGGTAAATATAAAAAGATTTTTATTTTGACAATGACATCTAACATTTTTGACGTGATGTGTTTTCATGGTTTTCATAGTAAGACATTGAATGTTCTATTTTGTTTATTGTGTATGTGTTTGTGACATATGCACGGTAGTGTGTGTAATGTGTTTTTAGTTGATTTTATGTATGATATATGCATTATTAGAAAAAAATATTAACATTCTGCACTCCATCTCTACGTCCACAATAGCCTTGCAAAATTTCATATTCGTCCGCGGCATATTACTTAAAAATGCACCACAAGTTTTTGCTTCACGTATTTAATATATAGATGTCAATAACAGTAAATAAATATAATGATAGTAACCCTAGTAATGAGCTCTATTTGCTGTAAAACGTTCTCGATGGTAATCTCGATCGGAAATGAATAATTATAAAGTGATTGTGAAAAATTTACCATCGATAATAATTTTGTTATTTAGATGTATTTCAAACTGTAGAGTTTGAGGAGAAAACATGTTTTCCACGAAATGGATCTCACGAATTTTATTTTTTGGACTTTTCTTCAAAGTTTATGTAGCTGATAATTTGATCAAAAATCCTTATAATTATGTGAGTATTTGTTGTAGTAATGTTATTAGGGCCAGTTTTAAAAAATAAAATCGAAACTATAATAATTATGTTTCTGTACTTAGTAGTTTCTGTTTTTATGCATGAAAAAGGAAAGTTGATTTACACCTATAGATATTGAACGTGTCGTGGCAGACAACATTATATTCTTCCATTAAATACTTTTGACAAGTAAAGCCTGGGTCCATTTGGTGCTACCTTTGGTCTTTTGAGTACCTTAATACATATTGTATACCAGAATACATTTAAATCTGCCACAACATGCTTATCCCACTTTTAAGGGGATTTTAATATCGGCTGAAAAAAGAGGAAAAATAGAAACAGGTTTGTTTGTACCTTTTTTCAAAGTAAATAGTGTATTTTTGATTATGTTGAGTAATTTTGCTGTAGTAAATGGAGTAGATAATATATTATTACCGGACCACTGGTAAAAGAAGGCCTTACGCGGCGACCACTGTACCTCTTACTCTCAGTCTGTTTAGTTAAGTTGTGGATCGGAGCACTTAAAAATTATTATTTTTTTGAAAAAAAATGGGTTTGAATGTGAAAGACTAAAGATTGGTGAAAAATCACTGGTTTTTGAGCTATCGTTGTCAACAGTTTTGCAAAGTGAAGTCGAGAAAAACATGTTTAAAATCTAAAGTACATTGATAAAGTGTAATTTTAAACATCTAAATTCAGGCTGTATTGCTGACGCAATGTAACGGACGTCGACTTCGGTTCCGATAAGTCGGAACTTTCATTTCTTAGTGCACCTTCGGTTACGACTTCGGTTCCCAAACTTTTAAATCGGAGTTTTTAATCGGAGGTCATCAAATCAATTGCCCGCCAATATCTGTCGTATCCACCAAGATTGGTGGGAGGAGAATAACTTATTAGTGGCGCTGGCCCTATCTACGAATCGTTATGAAATAGATTGGACGGAGACAAAGCTACAAATTAAATATAATTTCCCACTCTTGTAGTCAACTTATTTAATTTAGTTTATCAATTAATCAGACAGCAAGTTTGTTTAAGATTTAATGTTAAAATTAAGTAGCGTTACTTAATTTTAACATTAAATCTTAAACAAACTTTTAAAATAATATGTGATTTTATTTAATAAACTCAAAACTAAATACACATTAAAATTATTTGTATAAGGATTTATTTACATTAAATAAAACAAATTAAAAATCAGCACAAAAACAACCCTGGAGCGAATTTATTTATGTAATTTATTAATTGTTTATGGGAAATTGTTAATAGGAAACATGTAATTTTTTGCTATCGTTGTGAATAATTTATTTTACTTTGCAATTAAAGTTTACTGATTGAAACAGGCTATATATTTTTTAAATATGGAGGTAAAATCGCACAGACCATAATATGATTCAGCCATCACCATTTTGTCAATAGTCAACAATATGTTGAACAATAAAGCCGAATACTAAGTTTCATTTTTGCATGAAAATTGGCAGATTTCAAAAAATAATTATAACCCCATATTTTACCCTCTTAAGAATTGATTTTCAAAAAATGGTGAACCGAATTTTCATTATATAAAACCAAACAGCTAAATATTGAGATTTGTTAAGTTAGCGTCGAATTTAGCGGACATACAAACTTTCATCTCCATTTTTATCCCATTTAGTGGTAAATTTTCAAAAATCCTTTCTTAGTATAAAAGGAAAAGTTATGCAAAATTTAAAATTATTAATTACAATAGTTTGGGTCGCGACTTGATACATTAGTATTTAAGACCGTTTTCTTTTTCACAATTTGACTAAATTTGTCTGAATAAAACATTTTTTGCCACAATTTTTTATTACTGACACTGCCTCCGACTCCGACATAAAATCCGAATTCGAATTAAAAAAACTGACTCCTACCGTTACATCCCTAATATACAGGGTGTAGGTAATCGTTAAGTTAAATAAAAAAAAGTGTGCACAGGCCATTATTCCGTAACTATTACAGATGTTCTTCTTTCTACTATCTCATACTAAATGAATGTTTAATGTAAAATTTTTCAATATTTCTCGTTTTATTTTTAAAAAGTTATTATTTTCATTTTACTCATTAGGTAAAGTACCTTCGATAATAGTTTATTTTTTTTGATATCTCTTATAGTTACGGAATAATCGCCTGTGCTCACTTCACTATTACACTCTGTATAGTCTTAGGCCCTTTATTTAAACTATATATACGAACAAATTGTTTGACAAGAGCAATTGCTTTCTGGAGCTACTTTTGCAGTAATTAGCTCAATTTACATCAACACGGATCAACGTATTATCATTAGAGAACATTTTTAAAATTCCATTCCTTAAGAAAAAATCGTATAACTTCATTCATTTGGTTTTTGATTTCATGTGAAGTAGTAGTGGCCTCCACGGAAGGCCATTTAATATCAGCGGTTCGGGAAATATGTTATTTCTGCTGTATTTGCGACTTTTTTACAAAAAAAAAAACATGAAAGGTAATCAAAACTATACTCTTTACTATGAAAAAACTGTGCGAAACTTGCAATCATTTTTGCAACAAAAATATAAAAACACGCGTTTAAATCAGCCGCTAACTAGACGTAAATAACCCTTTATGTAATGAAGTTGTTCCTAATCTAATGTATTAATATTACAGTATATTATGTAAAAATTGTAGGGTCCTTACGAACTAGATTTCAATCGCTGTGAGGTGTGTGCTGGTTCAAAATCAAAGAACTTGACGCATTTTACAATAGTACTGAAGAAAATTGGGGAAAATTTTATCGCTTATGCTAATTTGACGTTCTTCGCACCCAGTCGCTTCGATGAGGTAAGTGTGTTAATTATTGTAAGTGTGTGTGTACACGCACCGGGAAAACACATTTTAGTTGTAAATAAATCCCTACTTCCGTACTAATATAATAAATATGAAAGTATGTCTGTCTTTCTGTCTGTTGCGTATTCACGCCTAAACTACTAAACCTATTTTTATGAAATAGGGCACACAGATAGTGTTGACCTCTAGAAAGAGCATTAGGTACTTTTTTTCGCAAAAAATGGGTTAAAAGGGGTACGATAGACTTACTTGAAACCTTATCTAAATAATAAAACATCAAAAATCCTTGATTTCGAGTCGACAACATATATCCATAAAATTCGGATTGTCGCAGATTTTGTTAAATTCTAATGCAAATGACAATAGGCATATTGGCCGCCCAGATGCCATTCTGAATTTGTTCAGAAATAATACATATAAAGTACCTAACTATCAATTATCATAATAATAGGTGTGATTTAAATTGATTTTAATTTACCCATAATTTATGAATTTATAAGACGAAAATATATTTATAGTACGAAAGATACAATTACGAAAAATTCCAATAACAAAGTGACATAATAAACTACTTGGGATGTAACATCGATCGCTCGCTGCACATGGTGCCTCAGGTGGACCACGTGATCCGACAGGCCCGTGTTGCACGTGCGATGCTCCGACCGGTGCTTGCATCTCATCTGCCGCTCCGTACAAAACTAAGGTGTACAAGCTGTACGTCCGATCCCGAATGACCTAGGCGCCGGCGTGGTACGCGTTGGTGTCTGAGTCCAACAGGAATCGCCTCCGCGTGCAGCAGAGTCCTTCCGGGCGGGTCGCTTCGTTCGGAACGACGTGTTGGAGCGCGACCTTAAGGTGCAAACTTTGGACAGGTTTGTGGCTCAGTTGGCGCGTCGTATGTACGAACGCGCTGACAGTGGGCCACATGCCCATCTACATGGTTTCGCGCCCCTTCACGCTCAACCCCCCGAGGGGCGCTCACTCCCTCGTGAACTCGAGGGCCAGTTGTCCTTCGACCATCTGGAGGATTAAATCTGCGTAGCAGCATACCGCGGTCACAGAGAGCCGAAGGCTGCATCACTGCCTGACGGCAGCTCACAATACCGGTGGACAGTGCTTCCACTAAGGGAATTGCCCGGGTAAGGAGGGGATTCTCGAGGCCCGCAGACCTTACGCCAAGCGGCGACGCCACGCCACGGCATAGGATGACTTACAAAGTCAAAAGTCAAAAATCCCACATGACCCTGCGTCGCTCCCACGGCGTCGGGTACCTTTTGAAGGTTTCCCCCGCGAAAACAAAAAAACCCATATACATTTGATGGGTACTATGGGTAGTGCCATACTAGCGATGGGCCGCGAGTAACTATTTTTACAAGTCGAGTTACTCGAACAAATGTAACAGTTTACTCGGGTTGCAACTCGACTTTACTTGCTATCAAAAACCCCATGCAAAGGCAACAATGTCTTTACAACTCGAGTTTCACTAAGTAGGTAATGTTATGGTTCGAGTAACTCGAGTAGTAAGGAGTTACATCTATATCTATCTATACCAAGGTTGCACAGACTTAATACGACTAGGGGCCACTCGCGCAAATCATGAACTGATGGCGGGCCGGCCGCCAGAAGTACAGGTAATTAAAGATAATAAAGAATTGATAATACTTTATTAGAATTGAAAAAGAATTTATTAATTTGAAGCGTGGCACTGCATAGTACTTACAATCTTTTTTATAATTGGCTCAAATTTACTTGTAGCAACACGTAAAACTGCTTCCAAACTTTCATTTGCAAGGCGTTGTCGATTTTTTATTTTATTATTATTTAGTATTGAAAAAGTTTGTTCACATATATAAGTGGAACCCAATAAGCTGGCACATTTCAGAGCGTTTATGCGCAACCCTTCGTACATATTTTTATCAATGCAGCGGTAAAAGTTCAAGCAAGTCTCCTTTGTTGAATTTGTTGCGTAAATCTTGGTCGTTTTGAATGTGACACTGGCGCATTTTCAACTGGAATCGTGAAAGGATTGCTAAATATGTCCAACAGAAGTTTCATTTTATTAAACTCCGAAAATCTGTTTTGAAAAGATTGAATTTAATTTAAATTACGGTAGAATTTCAATCGATACAATTTCAATTTGGTTTTTCAATTTCCATTAAATAAAAGCAAAACTGATAGCGAGACTCCGTTAGTAAGTTTTCGAGTTATTGCCTATTTGTCCAGTAAGACGAGACCGAGAGTTAAAATACTTCATTTTAAGCTATAGTCTTCAATTCAAGTAAAAACTAATTAATGATAGCGAGAAATTATGGGAAATCCATATCGTAGGTTATTAATTCCCTTTAACTGCGATATTTGTTCTAGCAGTCGTTGAGAAAACTTAACGATCAAACCTACAATAAACTAGCTTCTTGGACTTCAGGTACACTGGTAAGTACGAATGATGAAGTTTATGAGATGTTTAAATATTTATATTAGCCGTTATTTTCCTCCATGAAGCAACTATTGTGTTTCGCTTTGGGCGGCGTGGTTGCCAGCTGTACTTGTATACGAGGTCAACTTCTCAGTCCTCAGAGGCAGCTATGCATCGGTAATCAAATTCAGTTCTGGTTTCGATTCCTGGCCAGACAGATATCTGAATGATGAATTTAGATCTCTGTTCTGGGTCTGAATACTTGTTATTCGTTTTTATACATGGCACGCACGACACCAGAGAAAATCCTAGTGTGTGGCTGTGAGTGTAGAAAGTGTTTTTTTTTGTTTTTATTTTATACGATATAAAAATAGTATTTATTGAACATCTATGCTTTTACAGAAAAAAAAAACGTAAATTAGAACATAAGTAACTTATTAACAATCTCGACAATTCGAAATTCGAACTTCATTACCATATTGCTACTGAATGCCGAGAAAATAAAAAGTAAGAAATATAAATATAAATATTTTTTATATGCAATTGAAAGTACTTAACTCAAACTTATAATTAAGCCCAAATACATTACGGCACAATAGATTTTATAGCGATACTGAGTTCCATAGTCACTTGGGCAAACTCCTTTAGCCCGTTATACCAAAAGGGATCAAAGAAGACAACGTCTACGCATGCCTTAAAAGATCTTATCATTGGCCACATGAAATCAAATATGAACTTAAAACAAATATGGTATTGTCCAGTGAAATTCCAATTTTGTAATGATTTACTTCAAATAACTATTAATGCTTTCGAATCCGGAAAAGTTTGAAATCAATCTTTATATCGATACGTCTTTGTTTAAATGTGGAGGCGTTGGTTGAAAAAGTATATCCCGATATTGTTAATTTGTACTAACAATATCGGGAGTGGTACAAAGTGGTTGTCCACTAAGACTACTTATAAAATGGTACAAAAAGAGAGCTATATTGACCTACCAACGAACGTGTCAATAAAATAAATGACTTATTTTTTTCCAAATTTAAAGCAGCGTCACAGATCTACTATTCGGTAAACACAGTCATTGAGATGGATGGGAAGCAGTCCAACAGATTTTTTGAATTCCTTAATGCCTCCCGGAAGTCTTCAACACAAACTAATGTTAAAAGTAGGATCACCTACACCACAAATACACACTTGAAATTCGTTTCTTGACTCTGTGTTTGTTCGGGTAATCCTTGAGCGAAACTAAACCGATTTTAATGGGACTTTCACTATATAAAAGGTTATGGAGTAACATATAAACTACATTTTACCATAATATTCCCACGGGGTCGAGATTTGCGCGGAAAAAACTTCGGGGTGCGTTGATTTTCCTCAGTGCCTGAAGTCGAAATTATTCGAGCGATGTGTGTTGGCAGTGATGAACTACGGCACCGAAACGTGGTCCTTCATTTAGGTCTCATTCGGTGGCTCAGGGTCGCTCAGCCTGCTATGGAGAGGGTAGGTGCGGAATTTCGCTGCGAGACATGACTCGCAACGATGAAATCCGTAGACGAACAAAGCTTACCGACATAGCACTCAAAATTAACAAGCTGAAGTGGCAATGGGCCCGCCACATCGCTTATAGGACCGATAACCGATGGGGAAGGAAAGTGGCGACCATGTCTAGGCAAAAGGAGCACAGGGCGCTCCCCCACCAGATGGACATATGACCTGAAGAAGACCTAAAGATGGACATTGATTTTCACGCGGGTGAAGCAACGGGTAAAGCTAGTATATAATATGCCTGACCGAATGTTTCGAGCTAACCTCTCGTAACCCCGGAAGCCCCCCTTTTTAGTCGCCTCTTACGACAATTATGGGGATACCGTAGCCCTATTCTGATCTCGGAAATACAGGGACAGATGCACTTATCAATACGCCTGGTACGGAATAGCCAAAGGCCTTCTTATATTCGAGTAGTTAAATACACGGATTTCTACGGTTTCTGCGTTACAACGTAAAAACCACGTACCGAAAGGACACATCGTAGTTAAAAATAAATATTAATAAAAAAATATTTTTACAGATAAAACTAAAAATATTTACTACGAAAGGTCACCAGAAAACTCTGTTGTTTAATTACAACATTAATAATCCGTGTCAACATTATGCCTTCGCTGCCTCGATTGAGAAGTTGTTTCATACAAATAACTGTTACGTTCAAAAGGTTTGTATCGTAAAAAACTAATATCTGATTATTTTAAAATATTTATCAATTAAAAATAGAGAATAGAGATATTTTAATAATATTATGTATTAACAATAATTACCTACGAATGCACATACATTATTATGAATGCACATATGTATAATGCACATACATTCCAGAAGGCATAAATTATTTGCCGTACCGTCCAGTCACACGCTTTCCCACGCCAACTCTCCGATCCCGCGTACCCACTCGGCTCTCAACAGTCTAATAGTAACCTTTCCAGATTTTGACATTTTGACAAGTGGAAGAAAGTCTTAGTGTGTGTTTAAGTTTCAGTGAAACTCAATGATTTATTAGTATGCATGAATTAATTTGACATTTCATTATGTTACTTTAATTCCATCCATCCATCCATCAGCCTTTGAAACTCCACTGCTGGACATAGGTCTCCCCTAATCTACGCCACTTCGATCGGTCCTGAGTCATCTGAATCCAGCGGTTACCCGCCGTCCTCTTCAGGTCATCAGTCCACTGGGTCGGAGGGCGGCTTGCACTCCTTTTGCCGAGACGTCTCCATTCGAGGACTCTTCTACCCCATCGGTTATCTGTCCTACGAACGATGTGGCCTGCCCATTGCCACTTCAGCCTACTAATTCTGAGAGCTATGTCGGTAACTTTCGTTCTCCTACGGATTTCATCATTACGAATTCTGTCGCGCAGGGAAATACCAAGCATAGCTCTCTCCATAGCTCGCTGAGCGACTTTGAGCTTACGCACGAGGCTCACAGTAAAGGACCACGTCTCGGCGCCGTATGTCATCACTGGCAACACACGCTGCTCGAACATCTTCGACTTCAGGCTCTGAGGTGTATCGGATGAGAAGATATGGCGCAGTTTCCCGAACGCTGCCTAGCCGAGTTGGATTCTACGAGTGACCTCTTTCTCGAAGTTTGACTTACCGATCTGCACCACCTGCCCCAGGTAACTATATTCGTCAACAACTTCGAGGGTGGCGCCGTCAACAACGACCAATACGGGTGTGACATGGACGTTAGACATGATTTTCGTCTTGTCCATGTTCATCTTAAGACCCACCCGTTGAGAGGCACCAGAGAGTTCGCTGAGCATGGTGTCGTGCTCCATCGACTCCGCCATGATGACTATGTCGTGGTGACTATTGTATTTGATAGATTAAAAAAAATGAAAATGTAACTTGATATTATTGTGTTAATTAGTATAAGTGGTATTGTATCGTTCTAATTAACAATTAATAAATAAAATAAATAATAAATATACCTACAGAAGATCCTTGTATAGTTTGGTGTTTTTCAATAGTAACAGGTACATTCAAGAAGAACCTATGTTTATTAAACTATACCCATATTAAATTCGTGTCGGTGACGAACGAAAACAAGGCGTTTATACGATTGTTAAATACTGGTTTTATATTTGTGTTTTTCGCGATAGCCGCTGCACGTAAAATGGCTGCGAGAACTGAACAACTTATAGCCAATAAGGCGTTTCTGCAACACGCCATACATACCATGGACGAAATCAGTATCATCCAGATTTGTAAGTACAATTTCACACCCGAGGCTCGGGATGAGCGACCGTATGCCTTCCCCCAGGACGAAAAAGGACAAAAGGAAGAAAAAAGACTCATCCTCCTGAAGGATCGTGATGACATGCCAGCTTTCGTGGCGAAGAACATCCACAAGTTGCCACCAGTGTTATTTGACCATGTTGATGTAACCAGGCTGTTGAAAGACATCACAACCTTGAAGACAAACCTGGCGGAAATAAGGTTAAAGTTAGAATCCTCGCAGGATATCATCAGCGTCCTTTTTTTTATTCTCCAGGGGGAAACCTTCAAAAAGGCACCCTATGCCGTGGGAACGACGCAGGGTTATGTGAGATTTTTACCGCACTAAAACCCCTCCGGTGGCCGTCTTCAGCGCTGCGTGGAGAACTCCGGGATCTCCAACGAAACACAATCGGAGTGCTCTGAACGCGAAGCCCTTTTGGGGCTCTTTCTTTGTGAGCGAATAGTTCACTGCATCTTATGTTCTTTATGGCGGCATGCGACCACACATGCCCGAGGTCGCTTTGCTGAACGGTTCGAGCTCCCACTCTAGCCGCAACCCCAGAAGCTCCTTTTAGTCGCCTCTTACGACAGGCAGGGGATACCGTAGCCCTATTCTGGTCCCAGTATTACAGAGACGCTATCGGCGTCCCCGACGCCCCCTCAGTCGCGCGGGATCAGCTCGCTCCCTGTCCGGTTCGGCATCCTATTTTGCGTGCCTAACGCGGTCACAAAATTCGACTACGCTATCCCATGTTTCACCAAAACGGACCATTGCCGCAACCACTGCCTCCAGAGAGAAGTCCAGCCCTATTTTTTGTCGGCGGACATTCAGACTGCCACGCTGGCCAGTCCTCGAGCGTCTGCTGCGCGGCATCCTGGGCATACAGCTTAGTTAATTAGAGATATATTGGTGCTACTTTGGACAATATGAAGTTTAGTTTTTTAATTTAAATTACGGTCGAATTCCGACCGTTGCGACGGGTGACTAGTTATTTTAATTAAATAACTTTATGCCGATCGAGTCGCGCCGTCATATAATAATAATAATTTATCTATTTAGGTAACTGGACTCAAAAATTATATTTACAGCATTTTGTCATATGTTTACTTATACAGTGATTAATATATTGGAAATCTAATCGATTATTGATCATTTTCAGGATACTGTTGGAGCGTTCCCGGACACGGTGCATCAGAGTGCTACATTTTTTGCGAATTAAAGTGTAAAAACAATTGACACGTGCAAACAAACCTGCAAACATCCCTGATGCACTACAGTATCTCGGTAGCCCCATCAGCATCCTAAATCCATTATTAAATTGAATTCAAAGAGCATTGTAAGTTTTTTGGGTGTAGTCAGACCAAAGGCTGGTCGTGTAAAAAGAAGTTAAGTAAGCGTTGAATAAGGTTTTTTTTTTAACATTAAAAGAGCAACGAGCAAACCTTCGAACCAACATGTTAACCCTCACTGACAATGCTCTTCGTTTTCTTTCCATGTCCTCATCGTCTTTGAGGTCAGTGGTAACAATGTGTCCTAAATATCTAAATTGATTTACTCTTTTTAGGGTTGTTCCATTTATTTGTAAACTTGGAACATAAGCTGTATATTTACCACTAGCCCCAAAAACTATGACTTTGCTTTTTTTAGCGTTGTATGTTAAGCCATGATATTTGGCACAATTTCCGCAAATACTTAAAAGTGTTCTTAATCCACATAGTGAGGGACTCAGCAACGCCATAACTGGTATTGTTAACGGTAATCTTACATTACGGGATAAAATTCATTTTTAAAGTCGATTTATTCCGAAAAAGCAGTTGAGCGTGAGTGACGTTGGCGTAACCAACCCTAGTTGTTTAAGTTTAAAGAATGCTATAGCGTATGTAATATAAGCACAGTAGTAGTATCATATAAGGTTTAGCGATAACAGATTTTAGCGTGTAAACTTTGTACTTAATAAAATCACCTCAGTCTGCTCTTTGGCTTGACCAGACGTGAGTTTTATCTTTGTAAAAACTCTTGACATAGGGCTCGATAGTTAACTCGTGTAACGTGTTTTAGTATTTTAAAAACATATTTATTTTATTTTTTTGTTGACTATGACTTATATTGTAATACGAGTAGATGTTATATTTCAAAATGTTTTATTGTAGTTTATTTATATTATTAAGCGATATTAAATAACATATTTTATATTAAAGTAAAATGGAAACTAACTTAAACTAAAATATATATTTACACCATATAAATTAATATAATAACCTAAATTAAAAAGAAAAAATAAAAACATTATATATAAAAAACTTCATCTAAATTATTGACCTTGGGAAGCGTACCCAAAACGCTGGCCACATTGCCTCGTTGGATGGCAATACTAATCCTTTGCCCGAGGTAAGAGCCAGCCCTTTGGTCATTGGTGCACTCGATAAGCCTTTGCGAAAGGTGCTTGAAGAAAGATCGAGCGTCAGAACCCCACGGTCCCATCGTCTCCACACCAAACGGCAGAAATATGTAGTCTCGACTGAGAGTTACATATTTCTGCAGCTTGCGTATTTCCGCGTAATTATTTATTTATTTATTAATTAATTAATTATTAATTATTTATTTCAAAATTAATTGTACTTTCTTTTCTGTTTTCAATATTTCAGGGTAATTACCCCGTAGCTTTCAACTTCTCTGATGCGGCGAAGAGATTTTATGGCACTTCATTTTTTAATGGAGATTTTTTATTTAAAGCTAATATTATGTCAAAGCAAGGAAACATATTATGTATTCTTACACACAGTGTTTTTACTAAAAAAACATAATAAAACGTAATTATGTCGATATAAATTCTATTATTTTACCTCCATTTTTCATTTAAGCTTGCCTCTTCAACATATTTGTTAGTGTAAGTACTTATGTATGAGAGGCTTTTAACATTGTCAGTAAAAAAATACATGTAGTCCATTGAAATGTTGCAATTTAAAGACCGAATATTTAGAGGACACAATTTTATTTCTGGGACATGTGTGGGGGCAATAGAAGGTTAACTTCAAGTTTGTAGGGTCGCCGCCCTTGTCCCTCGGCTGCCATCTTGAAAAAAGGGATGAAAACACTTTTTTCGTGATATCTCGGAAACTATGTTTCTTACAAAAAAATCTTAAGTCATAATTTGTGGCAAATTGTTATGCCTACAAATATGTTTATGTAACTTTTTGTCTTAAGTTAAAAATAATAGAAATTATATTGCTTATAATTAAATAAATAAAAGCCGATTAATTAAATTAAATAAAAGCAAAAAAAAAAAAATTGTTTTTGCTCTATAACATTTTTATACAATTTTGTAAAAAAATACCTTAGACCAATCTTGTAGATAACCTTTTCAGGACAATTTTTCCCTATATTTTTTTAATTTCATACATTTAAAACGTTGCTCCAAAGTTGACCGGGTTCGTCAACGCTCATGAGAATCCGGTAGAAACGAAATGTTTAACTTATTTTAGATTGTTTTTTATTGTAAATATATTATAAAAAAAAAAGTTACATTCGTACAATTTTACTTATCCCCTGTTTTTCTGCCTCGGAATGACCGAGGCAGAGAAACAGGGGATAACTTTTGCTAATGTATTGGCAAAAGCCAGGGATGGAGTTTAACTTCCCAGCCTAAACATTACTGAAGACGATTTCAGTTCCCACCCGTTGCTACATCAGCTCCGATAGCCGTGAGCTGTCCCCATGGGAAGGGGCGGAGGAGGAGGTAATGGCCACAAAAATCAACTACTACTGGCACACTGCCTATTAACATATCCGTAAGCACCAAATGGCTAGCTCCTACATCTTGGGCATGCAGTACCCTGCATCATCAGTGTTAAGGAGTTGAAAGTATTTTTTTTCATGATACATCTTAGTAATGTTATTGAACATACTCATAAGCACAAAATGACCAACAGCTACGGTTAAAGATTGAGGCAACCCTGCATAGTCAGGTTTGAGGAGTTGAAGGTGAAATTTTTCATCAAATGTCTCTGGTTAGTAATCCTATCACATATCGGTAAGAACCAAAGGGCTAACATTTATGGTTTAGGCTAGCAGTAACACTGCATCATCAGGAACTAAGACTTGAAGGTCAAGTTTTTCAGCATACCATATAGCTGGAGATATATAATGCACATTTCAAGATTTATAAGAATCAAATTGGCACAAGGTGAGTAATATCAAATTATCTAAAAAAACATGAGGAGTGGTGGTTTCCAGGTGATAATTTGAAGAGTTAAGCATTACAGCATACACATGTCTAAGTAAAAAAGTTTTGTGATAAAATTACTTATCAAATGAAAGAAATAAAATTGAAATCGATTCAGAAAAACCCAAGTTATCGCGA
Source organism: Spicauda simplicius (assembly GCA_949699795.1). Lineage (NCBI taxonomy): Eukaryota > Metazoa > Arthropoda > Insecta > Lepidoptera > Hesperiidae > Spicauda > Spicauda simplicius. Next base: position 13,051,851 of record OX453066.1, on the reverse strand, counting down.
ATCGGTTACTCATAGCACGCCGGCGAAGCATCGCATCTTGCCCGATTTCCGCTACTTTTTTATTTTTTGTTAATTGTAATAATATAACCTATAGCACTCTGAATAGCGTAGAATTTCTGAATGTGAAAGAATTTTCATGATCTGTTCAGTGTTTCCGAAGATTGCCCCTTATGAACAAAGTTACAAACTTTACCTCTTTATATTATTAGTATAAAAACATAGATGATACAAAGTTTTTTTGCAGGTGTAATATACACCGTATATAATTTTGTCTATACTCTTAAGAATCTTTAAGAATTCATTAAGAATTTCCAAGTGGGAGAACCAGTATAGTTCGACCGGGTAGGTACTACCGGCACACGTTCTAGCGTGAAGCAGTTTTTGCATTTAGATGGAAGAGCATGGTTGGCGGCACCCTTTTATATGAGGTGACCATCTTAGTCTTTCGGAGTAGCAACGCATCTGATTGATTTCAAGTAGGACATATGTCCTATATGAAGTAGTTTACATTTTTTTTGTGTGAAGTAGGAAACGAGCATGCAGTCCACCTGATAGTAAGTAGTCACTGCCACCTATGGACATCTATAATCAACTTCATACGGAACATGGGTTCCATCTGAAGTCAATCACTGATGCGTTGCTACTCCCGAGGACTATGATGGTCGCCTCATGTGAAAGTGTGCCGGCAACCACACCCTTCCATCGAAACGCAAGAAATGCTTCAAGCTAGAAATAGGTATGGCCGTAGTACATCCTCGGCCGAACTACACAGGTTCTACCACCTTTTAAAGTATGTCCATGGGTGGCAGTGACCATTTACCATCAGGTGAAATGAATGCTCGTTTGTTATTTCAAACTTATAAAAAAAGGTGATTTACAGGTAACGGATACTAAATGATGTTAACGATAGAATAGCCACATGTAGGAGGACGTTCAAGGGGCTTGTGCGGGAACATTATTTACAACTGTCATGATAGATTAAGATCCCACTGCAAATTTGTGTAGTTATCGTGTGCGTGCTAAAATCCACATTTTTACTCATATTTATGATTAGGAGAATAAAAATCTACCAAGTTGCAAATCAAAATGTGGCCGATAACATTTTTAATTAAATTATTATTATTTGGTTTCGCGGGAAAAATTTCACTTAACAAATTTTGAAATAAAATATCGTTCACTTCACGGAAATAGGTATAAAGACTTTGAAAAATCGTAGTTGCCGTTGCGCACTTGGCCGCATCTCTTCGCAGCCAGGTAAAAACAGGTATGATTTCGAAATATTAATTCGTCCATAACGAATGTTTATCATTTTTACATCAAAACAAAGCTATTTTTTTCTCATTATTATGATATACGGCAACCTAATTAAATCTGGCCGCAAGTTAGGGTTGAGGTTGTAGAGTTTGAAATACCTTAAACTAAGGATTACAAGGTAAACACCTTGTAATCCTTAGTTTAAGGTGTTTCAAAAGATTACATATATATTTTTTCGTTATTGATAGTGTCGTGTCTTAGCAACCTTAGCAATGTGTGTTAGCAACCCTAGTAATGAGCTATTTGCTGTAAATTGTTCTCGATTGTTATCTCGATCGGAAATGAAAAATTATAAAATGATTATGAAAAAATTACTAGCGATTATAATTTTGTTATATCCAAGTATTACACGTTGTAGAGCTTGAGGAGGAAACATGTTCACCGTGAAAAAGATCTCAGGAATTTTAATTTTTGGATTGTTTTTCAAAGTTGAAGTAGCTGATATTTTAGTTAGGGACTTAAATAATTATGTGAGTATTTATTATGAGAAGTACTTATAGTATATGTACATATACTATAGAAAGATAATATAGTACACTTATACATATTGTATAGACGAATATTATTACGTCTGCCACATTATGTCTATGTTACGTAAAGGGTTACATCTAGTTAACGGCCGAAAAAAGGCGTGTCATTATGATTGGATTTTTTGGAAAAATAAGTGCAGGTTAGAACTTTTTCTTTTTTCAAAGTAAAGTTTCAAAGTAAATCAAAAACAAAATTTTTGATTTCATAGGATCTGTAGAGAAGTTCCAGTGGTCACCGCAGACGGCCTTTAACAGCGGTCCAGGAAATATGTCTTAAGTATCTGTTGTTTGTTACTTTTTTACATTAAAAATACCTATATGAGTCATAATTAAAAATATACTCTTTACTAAACAAAAACGGTTCAAAACTTGAATTTATTTCTCCAAAAAAATTTTACGAAAAAAACCTGATTTTTTTCGGTCGCTTACTAGATGAAATGAATAAATACAAATAATCCTTCATCTAAAGAAGTTTTCTCCAGGAAATACTTGTGTTGTTGGTAAACAAACTTAGTATAAATATTGAAATAAATAATGTGAAAATTATAGGGTCCTTACGAACTAGGGTACAATGGCTGCGACGTGTGTGCTGGTTCAAAATCGAAGAACTTGACTCATTTTACATTTCAGTTGAAAAGAGTTGGGGATGACTTTATCGCTTATATCAATTTGACATTCTTGGCACCTAGTCGCTTTGACGAGGTACGTTATTTATTATTTTATGAGAACTATAACGTTTATAATAAATTTATTTATGTATCTATACTTGCCGACGAGTAGAGGAGTCCAAATAAATATTTTGTTTTCTTGAAAAACTATCCGTTATGTCGTAGAGTTTGCATTTGACATACATATTTATAGGATTAAAGATATAAGTTTAAATAGAAGTTTAAGGTAGTCCCAGTCAGAATCCCAGCTGGTTGGATATGCTTTTCATAAGAGTCCAAGGCCTAGTTGCACTCGAATTGTCGATTACATGGATATTTACGGCTTTTGCGTTACAATGTAAAGGTCACGCACCCATTTGTAAATAAATATTAATAAAGATTTTTTTTCAGATAAAGATAATAGTATTTGTTCTGAAACAACACCAAAAAATTATGTTGTTCAATTATAAAGTTAATGATCCCTGTCAACATTTTACCTTCGCTGTTGTAATTGAAGGGTTATTGCATGCAAATAAATGTACCGTTAAAAAGGTTTGTAGCAAAATATAATAATTAGGTATAAAACATTCGTTTATCAATGAAAATTTAGACTATACTTTAATAACACAACGACAAATAACTAACAAGTAACCATCTAGAACTACATATAAATAGATAAGTATGTATAGGAGATTAATCTAGAGTTTGGTGTTCCGTAATAGGTAGATTTAAAAAATTCCTACGTTTATTAAATTATATCCGAATTTAATTGATGAGCTACGCAGCACCTATATTTTCGGCCGCCGGTCGGTTCGGGTATGAGCCGGGTGATCATTTACCTTCAAGTGTACTGCAATCATAGACGAACGAAGTTTACCGACATAGCTCTCAAGTTCAGCAAGCTGAATTGGCAATGAACCGACCACGTCGCTTAACGGACTGATAACCGACGGGGAAGAAACGTCCTTGAGTGGCGACCACGTGATCACAGATCACCTTCTACCAGGTGGACCGATCACCTAAATTGGATTGGACACAGGAATGATTGTAGTTGTGCCATTAAGGTCCAGCATTTATGTCCAGCAATGGACTTCAAAGGGCCGATGGATGGATAAATGTACGGCAATTGTCCTTAGTAAAAAAAACATAGATTGATTTCACTTAAATTGTAATAAAACTCGTATTATAATAATTAAGAATGATTATATTTCCGGTTCTTAATATTTCAGGGTAATTACGCCGTGGCTGTTAATTTCTCTGAAGTGACCAAGACATTTTTTGGCCCTTCATTTTTCTACGGCAATTATTCAATGAAGACCAACGCTATGTCCAAGCAAGGGAACATATTTTGCTTAATTACAAACAGTGTATTTACTAAAAAGACATAATAAATTGTAATTATAGGTATTGATATAAAATATATTATTTAATGTGTATACTTTTATTGACGCTTTTTTCTTTAACAGATCTGTATGTGTACGCAAGTACATGAAGGCCTTTTAAAAGTCAGTAAAAAAATTGCGCGTTTATTCATACAATAAACTTTTGTTGTTGTTGGATAGTACTTTGTTGATTTTTCAAAGATTATTCCATTGGGTGTGGTAATCTGTGACGATATCTCTTTCCGTATATTCAGGACTTGGGCATTAGCGTCAAACTGTTGATTCTTGTGAAGTTTTTTATCTACCGTATTCAGTGCTATACACAGCTAGCTTCGAGGTCATTATCATCAATACGCCGTATGTACTTTTTACTTTTGAATTATAATCTCCCTTGTCATACCTATTATAGTATGAAATATACTTATATTATTAAAAAAAATGGGTTTTCTGTAATAAAAAATAGGCCATATTAGAATCAACATAACAAAATGTTCTTATAAACTTCTAACTTTAGATGTTGTCTCCTATAGCCTAGGAGTAGAATACAGCTACCGCTTTCCTGCCCGTCGTAAGGGACGACTAAAAAGGGCCTCTATTGTTGCAGGTGGCTAGAATGGCTAGAACTCGAACCGCAAGCAACCTCCAGATGGACGGCGGCATTAGTGGCTGCATGTTGTCGTAGACACCAGAAGGGACAGGGGACAATTACACGTCCTCCAAGAGATGAACCCTTGAGGGGCGCCTCGCTAGGGGGCACCGTTGCGTGCCATTGGAGATCCCAGGATCCCAGGAACCCCTGCAAGTGCTGAGGGATGCCACCAAGGAGGTTTTAGTGGGTAAAAACCTACATTACCTGGAGTCTCTCCCAAGACTTCGCCATACCTTTTGAAGCTTTCTTTCCCGTCAATAAAAAAACTTATTTATAAGTTGTCCCTTTTGTCTCGGGTCCAGAATAGAACTTCCGTATCTCCTGCCTGTCGTAAGTGGCGACTAAAAGGGGGCTTATGGGTTTGCAGAGAGCTGGAGTGGTAGTTTGAACTGTCCAGTTACCAATCCTGGGAAGACGACATTTCACGCTCACTGGGCGCGTTGTCCCTACGGGTTCCGCGTAGGGCCAACGCGCTAATCGGACACCTGTAAGGCTCCGTTGGAGATCCCAGAGTCCTCTACATACAGTTGAAGAAGGATATCAAGAGGGTTTGGGTGTTGTAAAAATTCCACATAATCATTTCAAGTTTTCCACCCGTAATCAAAAAAACGTAGAATACGAGTTACCTACCTTTTATTTTTGTCATTGAATAAAGAAAGTAACTAAAGCGCGGCAGATTATTGTAGGTACGCTCAGGGAAACTTTGTTACCCTCCCACTCCTTCCCAGAACATTTACAATTTTGAAACTCTGTAGACGATTTTCCCACCACTTAAAGTAATAACATTATGGGACTACTTTTTCTTCCTATCATCTAATCTACCATAGCTAATAGGTTTCCGCGACACGTAACTCAACAGTTAGCATCGTGGTGTCCCCTACTATGAATCTCGTTAGAATGTTCAAAGATATTTTTTTATAAGATTGAAGTTGCAAACGAGCATGAAGTCCACCTGATGGTAAATGGTCACTGCCGCCCATGGATTCCTGTAAGCAACTTCATATAGAACATGAAGTTCTATCTAAAGTCAATTACAGATACGTTACTACTATTTAAGTACTATTAACTTAAAAACAAAAAAAAATCTTTTAATATAGTTTTAACTCGTAGCGATCATAACTGTAGCCTATTGTATTCGAGGTATTGTGGACAAATATTTACAACAGTCATTAGAAACGTTCATTATTTATACATTAGTAATCCTATCCTACTAATATTATAAATGCGAAAGTTTGCGAGGATGTATGTGTATTTGTTATTCTTTCACGCAAAAACTACTCAACGGATCAGGTTGAAACTTTACAGTAGTATAGGTTATACATCAGAATAACACATGGGCTATAATTTGTAATGATTTTTTTTTATAAGGTTATAATATAACGAGAAATATCAGGTTAGTCGGAAAAAAAGTTGTGCTCTGAGAGCTATCTTCGCGTACGCTGCCTAAACTGTTGGAGATATCCAAATATAATGTACGGTGGGATTGTTTGGCTCACATAGATCTAAATAAAAGTCCGCGACAGCATATATCTATATATTATGTATAACCTACAATAACTCTTTTTATACTTTGAAAATTTTAAAAATATCAAGTTGATGTTTCCATTGGTTTTATACAAACTAAATATTAATCCTTATCAAAATAAATGATTTCAAAAAATCAAGCATCTAATAAAGATCGAATCTGCCTTTTACACCATGTAAATTGGATAAGTAGTTTAGAAGATATTACGAGTATAACATATTGCGTTAATTGATTGACCGGCAGTACGCGCCGTGCGCCGCCGCCGTATACAACGAAGTTGTATGATATTAATATTTGAATGGTTATAAAACACGGAGCAAAATGTGAAAGGTCAATGACGTCTCTGTAGTTCCGGGAATAAGGAATCCCCTGTCTGTGGTAAGAGGCAACTAAAAGGGAGCTTTCGGGGTTGCGGGCGGCTAGACAGAGAGCTCCAAAAATCCAGTCAGCAACTTCGGGAAAGATGTCAGCATGTGTGGTCGCATGATATCGTGAGAGCCGGGATGGACGGAGCTTGAACCGTCCAGCCAGGCGATCCCGGGAAGGACGGTGGCATACGTGTGGTCGCATATCGTGGTAAAGGCCAGATGGAGTGGTGGGCCCAGCCGCTCACTTGGGAGGAGCCTGATGGGGCAATGCACTCAGAGGACTCCAGTTGCGTTCCTTTGAAGATCCCGGAGTCTTGGTGCTATAAGAATCCCAGATAACCCTGCGTCGCTTCCAAGGCGTACCTTTTGAAGGTTTCTCCCTCGACAAAAAAGAAAAAAGTCAATGAGAATGTAACAGCGGAAAGGTTAAATATGCTATTCAATCGTCATCGACCTTTTAATGTAACACAACTCGGCACATATGTCAGATTAGCAGTAGTTTAGGTCGTAGTTGACCACGCTAGCCAACTGCGCGTTGGTAACCGTCACGCGTTTTGAGACCCTTTCTTAAAACTTTTAATTTCAGAGTAAGCATTAATATCTGTTGCCGACAAAACTAATTCAAATTAATATACGTGCCTGTGATTTGAAATTTGAACAAACTGATTTAGGCGATTAACACACGGCACCGCGCACCGCTGCGAATAGCGGTGCCCCGCGCGGTAAGGCGGTTTACGCACCTGTACGCGCGGATGGACCGATCATCAAAATAAACTTTTCGACATCGAAATGCATTTTTGCTTCAACGATGATCCGCGCTGTTAGGCGCCAGCCCGTGTGTGAGGCGCACTGTAGTTCGCGCGGAGACACGGTGGTGATGAGAACACCGCTGGACCGCGCGGCCAGTCGGTGTACGTTTGTGAGGCATCAACGAATTTATTAGACCCCAATACAACATCAGATCCGCTTCACCGCCTACCGTGGCAGTGAGCGGTACCGTATGTTAATCGCCTTAGGAAGTAGGGCAAGGGTTCAATCTGAAGTAAATCACAGATGCGTTGCTATTCCCGAGGACTATGATGATCGCCTCATATAAAAGTGAGCCGGCAGGCACACCCTTCAAATGAAACACAAGAACTGCTTCAAGGTAGAAATAGGTGCGGCGGTGATGCCACCCTGGTTGAACCATTGCTCTACCACCTTGCAAACTTTATGTGGCAGACTAAATTCCACGCGGGCGAAGCCGTGGGCAAAGGCTAGTTAATTATAAGGCAGAGTGTATTCCGCAAGTAATTTTGATTATATTATATTAACGCGAATTTAAAAAGGAGATTGAAGAATAATTTGACATGTTTGACACTTAAAACCTTAACCTTAACTCGAAGAAATCTGGGGTAGTTGAATACGTGCTAAATTCCGGTCCTTTTTTTGTTCTCGAGGGGGAAACCTTAAAAAAGATACCCGACGCCGTGGGATTAATGTATATGAAATGCCTGTGCGTGGTTGCATTAGTACGAGAGAAAAAATGCACTATTACTTTTTTCTGTCTTTGAGGAGGAAACCTTCAAAGGGTACCTATCGCCGTGGGAGCAGTGCAGGGTTATCGGGGATTTTTACTGCACTAAAATTCTCCTGGTTGCCATCCTCGGCGCTATAAAGAGTACTTCAGGATCTCCAAGGGAAGGCAACCGGAATCCTCTGAGCAAATTCCGGTTCTAACCACTGGATTGAATTGAATTAAGCTCGGGTGATTTCCGTCGCACTTTTTACGTTAAGTAAGAGAAGCAATAGAACTTTAACTAAGAAGACGGTCTTAAGTTAGCGCAAACGTAAAATCGAGCCAGTTTAAGTAAATCTCAAATATTTTAAAGTTTGTTGCGTAAGAATACAGTGAGTGTAGTGTGTTGTAATGTGTAAGGTATAAAAGAAAAACATTTGTGCATTGTTGATGGTGTTGTTGCTTTACAAAGATATGTATAAAGTAGAACAAATTTCATAACTCTAGCAATGAGCTCAATGTAGTGTACACTGTCCATGATTAAAATCTCGATCGGAAAAGATAAATTATAAAACGATCATGGTAAATTAATTTCCCACCTATAATAAATTATGCCATTTAGAAGTATTTCATGTTTGAGGCATAGACATGTTTTCGATAAATTGGATCTTACTAATTTTATTTTTTGATTATTTTTGCAATGCTCATATACTTGCTGTTTTTGGTAATAATATTGATAATTACGTGAGTATTTTATATGTTAAGAACTTATAGTCAGTTCTATAGTATATGCAAGAACGATAAAGGAACATTTAGATCTACAGACTTCGAACCTTTTTTCATCCGATTAAAGTAGGAACCGAGCATGGTCTTGTTGTGGTCAGTGGTCATTGCCGCCCATGCACAGCTGTAGCGATTTCACATAGAACAGGAGTTATATCTGTAGTCAATCACAGACGCATTGTTTCCACCGAAACGCAGGAATTTTACGCTAGAAATAAGTGTGCCGGTGGTACCTCCCCGGTCGAACTGAGTCTACCTTAAAAACAAACAGTAGTAGACATAATTATACTTTATCATATAATACATTTGAATTTGTATTGTATAGAAAAATACATGCATAAGCTACGTTTCATTTTGGAAGCCCCTAGCGCCACACGTATTTATCGTCTAATTACAACAGTGTTAAGTGCTACTGTCAGCGGCGTAGCTAGGCGTGGGCGCAGTGGGCCATCGCCCTCGGGCTCGCACTCAAAGGCATTTTCAAGGGCACCAATGGAATCATACTAAGGGGCCTCACTGACAGGAGTTTGCCCACGTCACGGTACTTGGTTCGCGCTACGCCACCAGCTACTGTCTATTGGTTTGAAATGGTAGACAGGTAAGGAAGAGACACTTAGACGGGGCGTTTCAACTTTTTTGTCGATGGTAGCAGAAGCCGCAGGTCAAAGCCTAATAAAGTTAATTATTTCCTTCATTTAATGAAGTTCTTTGCATGAAATAGTTGGCTGTTGGTAATGGGACTTAGTATAAATATTAAAGAGTATGATGTGAATATTGTAGGGTCCTTACGATGTAAACTTCACTCATTGCGACGCTTGTGTTGGTCCAAAATCGAAGAATTTGACGCAATACACAGTAGAACCTAAAAGAATTGGGGAGGACTTTATAGCCAGTATCAATTTCACATTTTTAGCAACAAGTCACATCGACGAGGTATGTTCAATATTATTATAAGACACGAAAACAGAAATTAATATTTATTTCACTGTTATTATAAATCTAAAATATCATTTATATAAAATTTATATAAAATAAAACGTATCTTGCCGACACGTAATGTAATATTTTCTTTTCTTAAAGAAACTATTACTTAGTAATGTTGTAGCCTATATTTAAGGTACGCATAGTATAACAATTTCAATGCGATGGTTATGCCAGCGATGTTGTTGGGTTCGATTCTCAGCTAGATAGACATGTTGTAGATGCCGGGGTCTGCAAGCGCAGAGGAAGGCCACCGAGGAGCTTTTAGTAGGGTAAAAATACCACATAACCCGGAATCTTTACCAAGGCTTCGGTGTACCTTTTGAACGTTTCCTCCTCGTCACAAAAACAAGATAGATATGCCCTTTGTAAGAACCGAAGGCTTTCGTACATTCAAGTGGATAGTTACACGGATTGTTGCGGCTTCTATGTTACCATGTAAAAGCCAAACCCGGAAGACACATATCAGTTGTAAATAAATACATATTTATTAAGAAAATTATTTTAACAGGTAAAAGTAAAAATATTTGTTATGAAAGAACACAAGCAAACTACGTTGTTCCATTACAACATCAAAGATCCGTGCCAGCATTATACATTCGCTGCCGTAATTGAGAAGTTATTCCATGCAAGTAACTGTTATGTCCAAAAGGTCTGTATAAAAAATTCAAAATTTGTAATATCAATAAAAAGTTAGGTAATTTTATAATAAAATATAAAAATTAGACAAATATTATGTTTAGAAACTACATTTGAAACAAATATACGGGAATTTCGGTATTCAAACAAATACTAAAATCTTAAGATTTTTTGTGTTAATCAGGTAAAAAAATCTATATTTTATATAGTTTTTTGTATTATTGACGTAGCACCTAAAGGGAAGTGCCCACTGGCGCTCATGGATATCTGTAATACCACCCGGTTAGTTAGATAGAATAGTTACTGTATTTGGAAGTAAATAGTATAAAGTACGAGTAAAATGATGCTACACATATACACCTACGTATTTAAAGAAACAAGTAACATTGTTAAATTATTAAAGCGAAAGACCCAACTGCTTAAAAATACTGATTTTGTTCAGATACAATTAATGATTTATTTTTTAGCTGTAGTTAGTAGTCGTTAGTAGTCGTAGTAGTAGTTTTGTTTGTATAATAATTTGTTTAACGATTGTTTCGATTAAGCATCATAGTAAGATAAAAGTGTTATAATTATATCTATTTTTACACGCTTTTTATTAGCTTCACTTGTATGTCAGTATGTCAGTAACTCTCCGTAGGTAATTTGCGCGCCTGCGGCCTTCCTTGGTACTGGTAGCCGTTTCTCAGGCTCCCTCTCCGAAATCGAACTCTGATTCCCCGTATTTATAATATTTATAAATAATTATTTTATTCTCAATAATAAATAAATTACTTACTGAAAATTTAATTTAATAAAAATAATAATTTAATAATTAAACAAGAAGTCATTCGTAACAAAGCATCCCATGCAGGAAACCCCCAGAGTTGACAAAGGGGCCAGGCTTGGCCCAGTTCTGGTAATCAGGCTTGGCCCATTTCTGGCAACCAGGCTTGGCCCAGTCCTGGTAACCAGGCTTGGCCCATCGTTATCATCCCAGACTTCAACTAGGACTGGGCCAAGCTAGGCCTCGTGGTACTTTCCTCTATGGGATCCCATGAGAGATCGGAAATATTTTTTGTTACTGAGCATATTAATTTGGTTAGTGGCGCTACCGAACTATCCTCCTCCGCGGAGACTATTGCTGCTAACTGCTTTTCCGTACTAGGTTCTCCGTGTCGCTCGTATTTATATGGAAAGAGTACCCGCTACCTTGTCTTTGACTGAATGGCTCTTTATGTGGTGCATGCTCGGAGAGCTTGATCTATAGTAATAGACGTCCCCACACTAAATGTCAGCGTCGTTGCCCATATATATAAGAAGGCACCCACGACTGAGCTCCAGCCAATTAAATTTTATTTTAGCAAATGATGAATGAGGACTAATGGCAGCGATTTAAGCCATATTACTTATTACAATATTTTAATCAAAAACGTCAAATCATTCATAGTTATCACAGATATCAATTGTAAATAACGAATTTGATGTTGACATTCACTGTATGACAGTATGAATATTTTCGACAATCGAAAAGCTATACTTACAATGCTGGCAATACATGTTAATCAAAAGAATTCACTTAGAAAAATTACAATGGTAAACATCGAATATGAATTTGATGTCGACGCTTACAATGAACGATAGTATGAATATTTTTAATAATCAACGAATAATAGTTTAAAAAAACTAAAAAATCATGCTTTTATAAATAAACCAAACTAAAAAGTAAAAAATAAATAATAGTTTTAAAAAACTAAAAACACGCTTTTGATAGAAAACCGAACTAAAAAATAGAAAATAAATTTTAATAAATTTAAATTAAGAATAGTGTTAAAAAATTCAATAAATATAAATTAATAATAGTGTGAATAAAAAAAATGCATTTTATTTAAAAAAAAGCGTGGGGTGCTTTTTAAGATATTATCAAAATGATAATCACTTTACTCATATCTGTCAATAAAATATTTATAACTATTGACACCATGCACCCCACGCTTTTTTTAAAATAAAATACATTATTTTTTTTCACACTATTATTAATTTATATTTATTGAAATTTTTAACACTATTCTTAATTTAAATTTATTAAAATTTATTTTCTATTTTTTAGTTCGGTTTTCTATAAAAAGCGTGTTTTTAGTTTTTTAAAACTATTATTTATTGTCCTGGTCTTTTACTAGCTATAATTTGATACTCATATTGTTGTGATAATAAAAATATCGCCCTCTACCTCCTTGGGATCAAAGGCGCCAAATTAAAAAAAAATATAGCTTATGTTTCTTTCACAACTGTGTAGATTATTGGAGCCATGACCGGCTACCTATATGGAATTGACCAGACCTGTTTTTTTGTACAGTAGCCTCCTCGACGTTACCATCTAAACCCATCGCGGCAGACACAGCTGGAGCTTTGGTAAATTTGGTATCTAAAAGACTAGTTATAAATGTTAATTATTTATTCAATTCGACTGCGTGAAAATATACATTTTCTTTATTATAAGGTACGCACAGCAGACCGTTAACGCGCGTCTTCCTTCACATTTAGTCTGAATGGAAAGACATAAAGATCTCATGCCTTCCCATTCAGGCTTCGAAGTGTAACGTGATCGCACCAACTGTACTCATTACTCAACATCTCAACAACTACACATTTTTCCCCAAGTAGTCGCTGTCGCCGCTCGACCCGAACTTGCTGGTTGTCTGGTCACTTACATAAAAATAGCCGGTCATAGCTCTAAAACGAAATGGACATACATACATAGGTACATAAGTTCGAAAAAGAATTCCTTTTGACGCAGTCGGATTTTCCTTATTATTGAAGTATTTTTAATAAACTGTATTAGCGCGTAAGGTTTAGTTACTTAGTGTTTACAGAGTATTTTTTTTGAGGACGTTATATAAATTCTAATTATAATACCTACAGGAGGTACCTATTATAATTAAAATTTATTATATTTCCTGTTCTTAACATTTCAGGGTAATTACGCCATAACTGTAAACTTCTCTGAAGTGACCAAGAATTTTTATGGATCTTCATTTTTTTACGGCGACTATTCAATTAAGGCTAATGTATTGTCAAAGCAAGGGAATATATTATGCATAACTACCACCAGTGTATTTACTAAAAAAACGTAATAAATGGTAATAATATCAGGATAAATTCTATTATTTTACCTACATTTTCACTTACGTTTTCTTGGTCAATAGATTTGTAAATGGCTTCTAACGTTGTCAGCGAGAAAATTAGATTCCCTTATTACTCGTATACGGATGATACTGTGTAAAATTTCGTACGATTATTCTGTTGAGTGTGATAAATATTGTTTCACGATATCACTATTATATTCGTGAGACGGGCCCTAGCGCTATCTTGTAGATTCCTGTGAAGCTTTTTATTTACTGCGTTTAATGATACGCACAAAAATATGCACGGCTTGGAGGTCATTTTCCTCATCACCACTCCAATCAATATCCTTGAATCATTTTGTATGTCCGCAAATATCCGTAAGTTGTCCTTGCCGCCCACGGACAATTGTAAGGAACTTCACATAGATCATGGGTTCTAACTAAAGTCAATCACAGATGCGTTGCTATTCCCGAAGACTACGATGGTCGCCTTATATAAAAGTGTGCCGGCAACCACACCCGTCCACCGAAACCAAGAACTGCTTCACGCTAGATGTAGGTAAGTGTGGCAATGGTACCTCACCGCTCGAACTACGCTGGTTCTACCACCTGCTCAGTACCACTATAATTGTAGCCTACTAGCCTATTGTATTCGTTGTGTCTGTTGAAAATAAAATTTTACGGCTTTTGTAAGAAAGTAAATTGTTTATACTAATAGTACTTTTAAGGCAGAGTGTGTTAGCAAGTGTGGGTTCGAAATCTAAAAGAGCGATATGTAAAATTTTTGGCACCAGATAATGTGGTACTTCAACAGTGGTGTTTTTTCAATGATGTCAATAAATAAATGTATATTAGCAAACATAGTTAATAGCTCAATCTGCTTTAAATTGCTCTTGATTGTAATCTCGACCGGAAAATAATAAATATAAAATTATTATGACAAAATTACTAGTAATGTATTTTGTTATGTAGAAGTAATTAGCGCTACTGACTTTGAGGTGTAAACATGTTTTCGATAAATTGGACCTCACGAGTCTTATTTTTTGGAACTTTTATTAAAGTTTATGAGGCTGATGTTTTGGTCAGAAATTTTAATAATTACGTGAGTATAACGTATATATGCCAGTTGAAAATATTGAAACTTATAATTATGTTTCAGTACTACGCATAAATGACTCATATTTATTTATATCTAGGGACATCAAACGTTTCGTAGCAACCAGCATAATATTTTTTCATTTACTACTTTTGACAAGTAAAGCCTGTGTTCACTCGGTAGTGTTACAGAAGTGCGTTTTTAGATATAGAAGAATACTATTTAATATATTACCTTCTTCTTCTGCTATCTTTAATGTGTAAGAACCATTTGTGATTTGATACCTGAAGCACAAGCGCTAAGTGGTGCTGTGTTTTGATTTGAAATGTATTGTAAGAAAATGGTACTTAGACGAGGCGCTACAACTTATTTTTGGCAGGTAGCAGCTTCTGTGGCACAGTGCCAGATTAAGCCAGCGCAGGGCCTGTAGCAAATTCTGTCCGGAGGCCTGTAGATTGCCTTAAGTATGGGTATTAAATAAAACAAAACTGTTACTAGTAAACTTTTGTGGATTTAATCTGGGAAAATTTAGAGACGACACTTTCTAAATCTTCTTTCAGTTTAGGATTTTTAGGATAGCAAAGATAGTAAAATATAGATAGCACGAAGGTGTTGGGCCGTGGGGCCCCTCTAGTCGCGGGGCCCGTAGCATTTGCTACTCTTGCTACATGGCTAATCCGGCTACTGTGGCCCAGCTCAGAAAGGACTAATCGGATCTGAGGTTGATTATAGACGTAATTTAACGGGTGTAGTAGGTACTAATAAATGGGATGTATTTATTTTGACGACCCGCGTGGCGGAGCCGTTATCATACCGGTCTGACGCTTAATGGGTCCCGGGTTCGATTCCCGGCCGACAGGTATCTGAATGACGAGTTTAGATTCTTGTTCTGGGTCTGGGTGTTTGTGTATTCGTCCATGGTACCCACGACACAGTAGAAAATCCTACTAAAAATATTCATGCAATGAAGCTTTTCGTAAGAAATTATTTTTGTTAGTAAATTAACCTGTATAGATATTAAAAAGTGGATGATGTGAACATTTTAGGGTCTTTACGATGTAGAATTCTCTCGCAGCGTGGCGTGTGCTGGTCCGAAATCGAAGAACGTGACGTATTATACGTTAGAAATGAAAAAAAATGGGGAAGACTATGTCACTAATATCAATTTTACATTCTTGGAACCAAGTCGCATTGATGAGGTACGTTAAATATTTTTATAAGGAAGAAAAAACAAAAGGTAACATTTGCTTAATTAATATATATTGTAAATATATAATATTTTTATATAAAAAGAATTAATAAAAGATTTAACCACCTCCCATGACACAAAAAAGTAAAAAAATAATAAGTTAAATACATATATATTGGTTTAGAACATACAGAGTACTTAGTGCCTAACTACTCCTAAAGTCTGCGCTCAACATATTTCGCTGATACGTGATAATAGATACCCTCTTTTCGTTGGGAAGTGGTTAAGAAGAAATGAACTTGCCGACAGGTAGTACGCGAATAAAAATTTAGTTTTCTCGTAAAACTATTATTTACGCGTGTGGAGTCTGCACGTATTAGTGATGTAACGAATGTCATTATTTGACATTCGCGAATGCAAATGAGAATGTTAGTTTTTTTCAGTTCTTGTTGTAGGTTGAAGGAGGATCTAAGTTTAGCGACCTGTTTTTGCAAAGCACTGCAATTGAATATTCGCAAAATATTCGTACAATTCATGCGAGTGTGAATATCAAAAAATATACGAATAGTCGTGAATGCGAATTCGAATATTCATTAGATACATCACTAGCACGTATATGTCGGAGTGGCTCCACCATCACACTAATTTTGTTCCATATTAAATCTATATATGAAACTACTTTGGTATAGAAGTAACTTAAATCCACTTTTACACTTTAATTTGTAATTCGGGCAGAGTAACTGCTTACAACGACACTTAATTTACCAATGTCCCTAGTCCGATTGCGCGCAGACTTAAATACTAATACAAAATATCATTACTACCCACATTACAACACAATAGTGTAGACAAATGTCATTACTACCCACATTGCAACACTATTTAGTGACGTGAGTCTTAATGCCTACCAATAACAATATTAGTGAATTACACCTGAACTCCTATATATTAGTTAAACATCTTTTAGCAAAATATAAACAAAAGGCTCGCCGCCCAAATATGTGATAATGGGTTTAATTCTTAGTAGACATAGACAAACCTTTTGTAACAGCCGTAAACAATAGATGTGAGTGGTCAATTACAGATTTTTTATGGCTTCTGCGATATGTACCGAACACATCTTAGTTACAAATGTATATTAATTGAGAAAATTATTTTACAGGTAAAAGTAAAAATATGTGTTTTGAAAGGACACCAGTATACTGTGTTGTTTAATTACAAAGTTAAAGATCCGTGTCAACATTTTGCCTTCGCGGCCATTATTGAGAAGTTAATGAATGCAAAAAACTGTTTGGTTCAAAAGGTTTGTATGAAAAACTTATATCCATATGTATTATTCGACTGGGAAGGCACCACCGCGATTAGATGGAAGGGTGTGATTGCCGACACTTTTAGTAGGTAGGAAACAAAGAGTAGAATAAATATTGGTAGGTAAATATACCGAAGCACGGGCGTAGTCAAGTTTGGGTTCCTTGGGGTTAAAAAAATAAAATTGTTGTGGCGGTGGTAACGCCATGGGCGAACCATATTAGTAGGTTCTACTTATTCTTAATATTTTTACCATTTCGGGGGTTTCACGAAAAAACGGAACAAATAATAAATACGGAAATCTGTAAGCAAGTTCACATGGATTCCATCTGAAGTTAATCACAGATGCGTTGCTACTTTGTTATATTTTAGTAAAAAATACATACCTAATGTTATGATGTTATGTTTAGTTTCATATTATGTTCCCAGGTGTTCGTATTGATAATTGCAACCCACTTAAGGGCTAACCTTCGTTTTTTAAGTCGATAAAATAGGAAGAAGTGGTTTAGCGCTTCTCAACAAACCATTATTGTCACTGCTGGGCGGGGGTCTTCTCTCAGAATGAGAGAGTTATAAGCCATAGTCCACCTGGCCAAGTGCGAATTGGTGGACTTCACACACCTCCGAGAACTTTTTTTTAAAGAACTCCCGGGTGTGTAGGTTTCCTCACGATGTTTTCCTTCACCGAAAATCAGTGATAATTAATTTCTAATACGCACATAAATCAGTGGTGCGTGCCTGGGTTTGAACCCCGGACTTCCCGATTGAAAGGGCAAGATCCATCCATTAGGCTATCACTGCTCATTAGGCTATCACTTACATTTCCTGTTCTTAATGTTTCAGGGTAATTATCCCATAAGTGTAAACTTCTCTGAAACGGCCAAAAAATTTTATGGGACTTCATTTTTTTACGGCAATTTTTCAATGAAAATCAATGTAATGTCAAACCAAGGGAATATATTATGCTTTACTACAACCAGTGTATTTAGTAAAAAACATAAATAGTAATTATATTGATTTTCCCTTACGCTTTCTTGTACAATGATTAAATTTAACCTTCGTAAATCCATTTTTGTCAATCATTTATTTCGTTCTCTGGTTCCTCAGGTATATTACATTTTTCGTGTAGATACACGAACTAAGTACTCACAAAAACATGTGTGTCGACATATACCGACTATTAGTCATTTATTATTATATACATACATATAATTATGTAGATACATAATTATATGTATGTATATTAATACTAATAGTCGGTATATGTCGACACACATGTTCACATTCATGTCGGTCGAATGTAAGCGCAGAAGTAGTAGTCACAATGAGTTACCTAGTATCAATGATCATATCCCGGGAACTCGGACCGACCTCCCGGAGTCCTCTTTATGGCGCCGAGGACGGCCACCGGGGGGGTTTTAGTGCGGTAAATATCCCACATAACGCTGCGTCGCTCCCACAGCGTCGGGTACCTATTAAAGGTTTCCCCCTCGAAAAAAAAAAGTATCTATGATCATCCCAGACAGGAATCACGATCCTGCTACTTTCATTTCTTTATTATGTAAGGACTAAGTACTCACAAAAATGCTATAACTAAGTACTCATAAATACACTTTCTTAACACGTTTTACATACTTATTTTAGCTTCGCTTCCTTGCTTTGCGTTGCTTCTTTCGCTTAGTGTCAAGCTCGCATTGCGTTTGGCTATCTCGCTCAGCTTTAGTAGAGAAGCATCCGAAGACGATCCAATTGAAACTTAAAAACTTAAAACGCTTTCTACACTCATAGCCCCACAGTAGGATTTTCTCCGTGTCGTTGGTGTCATGGACACACATAAGACGAATACACAAACACCTAGACCCAGAACAAGAATCTAAACTCATCATTCAGATACCTGTCTGGCTAATGTAAGTCAGCAGAGGACATATATTCGATTATTGATATTATTTTATAAGCTTTTACAAAACTATCATACGCATATACCTACTACATAATTGATTTGTATTATTTTATAGAAAAACATACACTCACAACAACAATTCCATAATGGTGTAGGTTGATATTTTTAGCGTTTAGTTATTTTATTATGGATTCAAATGTATTATCACATTTTGTAAAGGTTTGATTATCTCAAAGGATTTCCTTTTTTGGATGAAAATTAGCACTAAGTATAGAAATTTTTTCGCCACTTATGGTCTTGTTTAAATGTGATAATTCGACGAAATTGTTAAAAAAATATTTTTTTCAATATTTTAATATTGAGTAGAGTACGGTTACGTACGTGATATGTTTGTATCTAAAGGTGCTGCCACACTGCTGTTTAAAAATGTTTCCAAACATTTCTCACGCCAATACATTTTCTAACAAATGTTAGGAAATGTTACATTCTGTTCGGAATTGTTTTAAGTGCTCCTATACTGATGGAAAATGTTTACTAACATAAATAACATTTGAAAAATCGGCTGGCTCGCAGTTTGGATTTACGTTGCCTAAATTATTTTTTGAGAATGAATACTTTTAGAAATGTTTACTAACATTATGTAACATGGCAACATTTTTTAACATTGTGATCGTATGTTTCTCAACAAATGTTTATTAACGTTTGTAAACATTTTCAAACATCAGTGTGGCAGCACCATAACTATAATAAGTGCAAAAATAATAGTCACACAAGACGGTCGTGCGAATAAACATACTTCAGTTACTGAAGTACTTGACTTAAATTGCACTCACCAATAAATGAACTAACTTGAACTGTACAATAAGTAGATAGTATTTACATGTTCTACGTAGTTTCAGTACAGCATCCGAGTTTAGCGAAGTTATTTCTTGACTTCTTTTAATAAATATATAAACACACTAGGGGTTTCAAATAATTTTTCAGGGGTTCGATCACAAATGGTTTCCAAGGACTTGGTTCATGGAAAGGATTTAGGCCATAGGGCTATCTAGGGGCCTGGCCTACACGTATTAAAGGAAGCATTTTTTTTTGTTTTATAAAACTGGATTTTTGTATAGGAAAATTTTATCATAATTTCCGCATTTCATACATACATGGAGGCGGAAAAAATCCACGTTACGTCACTGTAAATAGTCAATGCTGCCCACGGTCTGCTACTGTCATAATTAATTTCGAGTAGAACGGGATTTTACTCTGGAAGTCGGTGAGATGGTAGTAACTACCTGGTAATACTCGTTGTATCACCATTTAAAATTAAATACCGTTGAATATAGCGCACAAAAGAAGTAATAAAGTAATAAGAAACCTTATTTTCTCCGGATATAACTGATATTAATGTTGATGAAGGGCGTTGTCAGCTAAAAATAAAGGACAAAGAGCAACCAAGCAGTAGAAATACAATGAATGAGACGTTATTGGCTCTATTCGGGGGAAGGAGATGACATCAATCTCGATATCGGCGCGTAGAGTCCCGAGTCCTTAGGCAGAACTAAAATAAAACGACTCGATAGTTGGAAATTAACAGCAGAAGATAGTTCAATTTTATTCATAAAAAAATGACATTTTAATAAACAATATAAAGAACACGGGAACTAGGTATAGATTATTAAAAACATAGACATTTTGATACAGGCTATTAACACCCCCACTTATCAAAATGAACTAATAATCATTCAACAATTCTATAATTAACCAAAATTACACAAGGCTTTCTATACCTATCATATACTACACTATTGTTAATTGAGTAGGAACTAGGGGACCCCTGATAGCGGGGACCTGGGCACGTGCCGAGTGTGCCCATGTGGTAAACAGGGCCCTGGACGATCCAGTTTATTAAAAAGATAATCATTAAGTCATCAGAAGACATCTGTTCGATAGTTGTTTTTTTTAACGTTTTACATGAGATTTAAGTAGCAAACGAGTTTGCAATACCCCTGGTATGGTTAATCTGTAACCAAGTTCATACAGAGCATGGTTTCTGTCTTAAGTTAACCCCAGATACTTTGCTACTCCCGACGACTACGATTGTCACCTTATATTTTAAAGGTGAGTTGGTAACCTCCCGGCACACGGGTACCTCCCGCTTGAACGACCTGTTTAATGGTATTGTTCCTTTCCTGTGATTTCAGTGAACAAATATTTGTTAGCAACTCCTAGTAATAAATCCTGTCTGTTGTACATTGTTCACGATAATAATCTCAATAGGAAAAGATGAATTATAAAACGATCATGGTAAATTAATTTCCTACCTATAATAAAGTTTGCTATTTAGAATTATTTCATGCTATACGATTTGAAGAGAAACCATGTTTACTCCGTTGTTAATCTTCGGAATTTTATTTGTTAATTTTTTTTTCAATGTTCATGTAGCTGTTGGTTTGGATAACAACTATAATAATTACGTGAGTATTTCTTATATTAGTGCCTATGGTCAACCTCTAAAATAGTGTTCGCTTGGTAGTGCTATAGTAGTACCTACGTTAGTACGTATTTTATAGAAGAATTCTATATAGCTTTATAGGTAGTAAAATCAGTGTATTTTGACCGGGGAGGTAGTGGCGTATCTAGGCGTGAGGCCTCTTTGGAGGAGGAGGTGGAGGCATTTTCAAGGGTATCATGCAATTTGTGTTATCTCTCTGAAAATACCATGTCGACAATTTTTGGGTATTCTCTTTCTATTTTTTTTAACATTTTTTTTTTAATTTAGACCTCTTTTATACTTTCACTACCATGAGTATCTACTCAACATATCTATATTGCGTCAAAGCACGTTTGTTAAGATAGATTTATAGGATAGATCTTGGGAACTATAGAAAAGGGGCCTCGCTGATAGGAGTTCGTCCATGCCTACTTTGTCCGCGATACGCCACTGCGGGGAGGTAACACCGCCACACTTCTAGCATGAAGCAGTTTTTGTGTTTCAGTACAAGGATTTGGTTGGCTCGCTGTTATATGAATCGACCATGTTAGTCCTCAGGAGAATCAACGCATCTGAGATTGACGTCAGATATAACTTCTGTTCTGTATGAAGTTGTTTACGGGTATCCATGGGCAGCAGGACCAAGTACCTGCATGTTCGTTTTCAATCGAATAAAAAAATCTACGTATTTAATCTGTCTCACCACGTCTTTGATACGTTTAAAGTAGAACGATTCCAGAAACACCAGCATTCGTGGTTCGATTCCCGAAGCACCTGCACGATGTTTGTACTGCTGGGTTAAGGTTAAAAATGGTAGTAAAAGAGAGATACTTAGACAATTAGAAGTAGCAGAGCTTCTGTGGCGTACCTCGGATCGGACGTTTATTCTCTTCGGGTGTAATTAAAGATGTCCTTTGGTGCCTGTAGGATAAGTTAGGCTACGTATACACGGCGCAGTTTTCACCCGCGGCCGCCCCGGTTGCGGGCCCGCAGCTTCTGTGCGATACTCACGAGACCGCCTATTTTTGCGGTTCCGCTACCGTCGCGGTTGCGATTATCGGCGGCAAACGTGGCGGGCGAAAACCGCAAGACGGGCGGTTTACCGTCAGTTGAGGTCCTGACTACTGCACTCGCCCGCCAATTGACCGCAGAGCGCGCGGGCGCAAACCGCCGCGGCTGCGGCTGACCGCGGCCCGCGCGGTTCTACAGGTTGCCCGCCGGTCCAACGGGAGCCGCAAACAACCGCGGCGGCCACGGTTGAAAACCGCGCCGTGAGTACGTAGCCTTACTGGGCTGATTAAAAAATGACCCTATAAGGGTAAGGGGTGTCAGTGTGTAAAAGAACCTGCTATAAATATTAAAGTTAATATTTTGAAAATTGTAGGGTCCTTACGATGTAGAATTCACACGTTGCGAGGCGTGCGCTGGGCCGAAACCGAAGAACTTGACGCATTATACGGTAGGAATGTCTAAACATGGAGAAGACTATATTGTTAATTTCAATACTACATTCTTCCGAACTAGTCGCATTGATGAGGTGTGTTTATTATTTTTGTAAGAAAAAAAAAACAAAAGAAAAGCACATTTAGTTCACTTATATAGATATAGGTTAACTTTCATTAAAAAAGGCAAACTCGCTGAATTTCTTGCCGGATCTTCTCAGTTGAGGTCGTATACCGATCCGGTGGTAGTGTAAAAATGTAAGTGCCTTTCTAAATGTAAGTACAATTCCATTTCATTTCATTTCATTTATTGATATTACGTGGTCGGTAAAGAAGTCACAGTAGTCACAGTGAAAAATATAAGGAATCATAATAATCGCATGCAATACCTGCTTTCCTTTGATTCTGTGCATTTCAAACAGTTTTACAGCTAAAAATCAGGGAGCAAAGCGTCTGCCAAATGTATTCTCAATTCAATCAAGGTATTCCCAAGAAAATAAACGGGTGCAATGAGAACCAAGTGCAAAAGACTTTAAAGGTGGTAGTACCAGTGTAGTTCGACCGGGGAAGTATTGCCATACCTATTTGTAGCGTGAAGCATTTCTTGCGTTTCGATAGAAGGTTGTGGTTGCCGGCACGCTTTCACATGAGGCGACCATCATAGTCCTCGCGAGCAGCAACGCATCTGTGATTGACTTCAGATGGAACTCATGTTTTATGAACCCATGGTCTATGGGCGGCAGTAACCACTTACCATCAGCTGGACTGCATGCTCGTTTGGTTCTTCAGTCAGGCATAAAAAAAACTTAGGAGAGCTCTTTTTACTGACATTTCTTTAATTCCGTCACATGGTGATGAAGCACTCTGAATGTCAGCCTCTTCGATTTTCGTCGTTTTCCGGATGACTGTGACCATGAATCGCAGAGGCAGATGTGTGAAATTGTTTTTTAATCCCCATTTTTTAAAGCAACTTCAATCTCCTGTGACTCAAAAACGCAGCAACATAGAGCTTTATTTGTCGTCAACTCATTATTGTCCCACTGCTGGGCACGGGTCTTCTCTCGGAATGAGAGAGTTTTAGGCCATAGTTCACCGCGCTGGCCAAGTGCGAATTGGTGGACAAATGGAGCTTCATTTGACAGGACCAAATCAATTTGTACTGATCTTAACTACAATAGACCTAAATGTCAAACTTATGCAAATATACGAAAATGCTCGCTTAGTTATTAAGAAAAAGTATCACAGACATGTCATACATCTATGCGTATTGGTGTATGTCTGATTGGGTTCAATTCTCAGCTTGGTAGAGATGCATTTCGCAAGACCCAAAGTCGTTATTATTACGTTCTAGTGTTCTTTCTTCTAGTTAGTAGTGCTAGTTCTAGCGTTCTAATTACACAGTTTTATGCCTTCTGCGATACTGGAGCTAACTTTTGTTACCCATGTAAAAACAAGATGGCAAATAAAAAAAAAAGATATACAAAGAAAAAAGACAAACCCACTGAGTTTCTTGCCGGATCTTCTCAGTTGAGGACGTGTTCCGATCCGGTGGTAGTGTAAAAAAATATATGTATATGTAACTGACAATTTGTAAGCGCCTCCGAAGGCCTATGCAAAATAAAGACATTTCATTTCATTTCATTACAATGTAAGGACTACTTACGGGGGAAATACGTTTTGTGTGTAAATAAATAATAATTAAAATCTATATTCTAACAGGTAAAAGTGAAAATGTTTGCTTTAAAAGGACACCAGAATATTGTGTTGTTCAACTACAAAATTAATGATCCGTGTCAACATTTTGCCTTCGCTGCCATAATTGAGAGGTTAATGAATTCAAGTGGTTGTGTTGTTCAAAAGGTTTGTAACTACTAAAACTGTTTTTAACAAAATATATATTATTTCATCAAATAAAAATGTAGATCTATGCTAATAATTCGGCCAAGGCGTACGGTAGACTCGGTTGACAGAATATATCTACAAAATTCGGACTGTCGAGTATTTTGTACAATTCTAATGGTGTAAATTCTATTCAATGGTCTATGAACGCATTCCTGTGACGTGAAGATACCCTGTTCCCAATTTCTAACTAAATGAGCCTTTATTGACTGAGCAGGCACAGCAAACGAATTTGCACATAAACCCTGCGACGTCGTGAGTGTCGCAGGATTGTATGGGATTTTTACCGCACTAAAACCCCCAAGTGGCCGTCCTCAGCGCTTCAAAGAGGACTACGGTATCTCCAAAGGAACGCAACCTGAGTTCTCTGAACGCGCTGCCCCATCGGGCTCCTCCCAGGTGAGCGGCTGGGCCCACCGCAAAACGGTATGCGATCACACATACCGTTTTCCTGCCCGGGGACGCCTGGCTGAACGGTTCGAGCTCCCACTCTAGCCGCCTGCGACCCCGGAAGCCCCATTTAGTCGCCTCTTATGTTAGGCAATGGATACCGTACGACTATTCTGATCCGTGAACTACATGGACGACCACCTAACATTACAGCTCCATAACTATCAAAAACACCGCTACCACCACTACCACCTCAAAAAAAGGTACCTCTAAAATACCTGTCAGCACCACAACTATTCCCAACGTCACCACCATTTTATAATTAAAAATACACATGTTTAGTTTTATATTACTTTTTTATCTGACTGTAGTAGCAAACGAGCATGCAGTCCACCTGATGGTAAGTGGTCACTGCCGCCCGTGGACATCTGTAATCAACTACATACAGAACATGGGTGCCATCTGATCACAGTCAATCACAGATGCGTTGCTACTCCCGATGACTATGATAGTCGCCTCATGTGAAAGTGTGCCGAAATTACTTAAATAAAGTTTAAAAAAGCAATTTATCATGTAAGGCATACATGTATTAGTTAGTTGGTATTTAAACCTAGATTCATTTCATGTCATTTTCTTAATATTTCAGGGTAATTATCCCGTAAATGCAAACCTTTCTGAAATAGCCAGGATATTTTTTGGGACTTCATTTTTTTTTGGCAATTATTCAATGAAAACCATTGCAATGTCAAAGCAAGGGAATTTATTATGTATATCTTCAACTAGTGTATTTTCTAAAAAACACAATAAATAGTTTTATCGATATGAATCCTGTTATTTTACCTACATTTTCATATGTGTTTATTATATGGTTGATACTATGTATTGTTTTGTGATTATTCCGTAGTGTGATAAATAATGTATTACAATATCTCTTTCTGTATAGTATTGAAATGAGGAGTATCTCCATCTTCTGATTTTTCTGCGAAGTTTTTTTTATTTACTGCGTTCAGTGATACGTATAGTTATGCACGGCTTTGGGGTCATGTTTCCTATGTTTTATACTTTTTATTATTATTTCTAGTAGCTGCATCTATAGTGTATTTCTATTAAAGTAAAACACAACAATTTCTGTCATCTAAAATTTAATTAAATAACCAACGTTACAATAATCTTAGAAAATATGCTTTAAATAAATAATATTAAGTAATATTTGTCTTTTGTCACAGCAAGTTTATATTTTAATAAATGCGTTATATTATAAAATAAATAGGTAGGTACATTAGACGTACCTACCTTTTATTTTTGTCCTCGAATAAAGGTATTGAACATAACTTATATTGCTATATTCTGATAGTTTTTCAATAATTCAATACTAAATATAGCATGTTATTGAATTATGAGAGTCATAATTCAATAAAATGCTATATTTAGATTATGTTGAGATATTTAATAGAAATGATATTTTAAATGTTTCTGAATAAGTTTAAAATTTTTACAACGCATACTTTATTTACCCTCACTATGTTTATGGTATGTATCGTCAACTACACAACAAATTTGCATTATTATGTACTTTTATTTTAAATGAATATTAGAATTTTAGCCTTCAAACGAAGCTCGGTGGTACAGGCACTATATTGTTAAAACATGAATAAATTGTTTAAAAGATTGTTGTTTTACAATATCATTGGGATACAAATTTTAAACCCTTGTTAAACACTACTAACCTATCATCGTAAATAATAAAAATATATATAAATAATCATTTACTATAATACCATTACCTCTAGAAATATTTGTACTATTTATAATTCTAAAACATATAGACTCCGCCAATTATGTTAACTTTATTATAGGGTAGCTATGAAAAATTAAAATTCATTGCCAAAAGAATATACGTTTTATGTCCTGCGTTGTATGTGGGAATTATTATTTAATTTTACAAAATACAAGCAATTCTCACACAATTATCCTATGAAATACATATGGTAATCAGTTTAAAATGCTAGGGAGCCTCATTGGCACTTATTAACATGTAACAGAAATATATGTAAGTTGGCAAAATTAGACCTTGTTAGCACACAACAAATATTACATTTTGTTGACAAAATGTTATATAACATCTCTTTAATAATTTTAGATATCCGTAAGTGTTGTTTGATATTTTACGTGTACGTCAATCATTAATTATATGATCGTTTTAAAAATCCAAAAAAAAATTCGTTCCGGTTTTACTCAAGCTAAGAGATATTTTTATTTCATAGAGCCTATTATTATTTAGATAATACATGTTATAACAACATGCTTGTGGTATGTAGATACAATATGTATAATTGTTGGACATATTTTTTCCAGGTGTCTAAGTGCTATGGCATCGATAGTGTCCGAAGGTCGCTCTTTGGCTCAAGCCTAAGTCAAAGCTGATTATTCCGTTATCGCCACAACCGTAGCAAAAAAAAAACAAGCAAAGAAAACCAAAGCTGAAGTCGAAGGTTTAAAAACCATGAGAAAACTATCACTAAAGCTTATTACAATTACTTTTCAACGTTTCAATTACGATAACATACGAAAATAATATAAAGTTGGAATTTGCGAAGCAAGCCTAACCCGAGTGTGGCACTTCATGATTTCAAGCGCGGTATCTTACATTGGTTCTAGTTTTTTAAATTTTGACATTTGCTAAAAACCTTCAGCTTCGGCAAAAATTTGGCCTATTTTAGCCGAAGCCGAAGGTTTTGCCAATGGTGGATTTATTGGCATTGGGCTGTTGTGTGGACGTAGACAATGGTTTTTTGTGGCCTTGCTAATAAGCTTTTATAAAACTGAAAGGTTTAACATATAGTTTCAGTTTACATAAAACGTGATAATTTAAAAAGACTGAGTTCGAAATGTTCATAGACGCCGGTTTATCTGCCACCTTGCTTCATTTTGTTCATAAATATGAACCGATCAAGATGTAGTTCTATTTTAGATAATTCATGCTATTTCAATGTCTGTCAATTAGATGCCAAATTGCAATGGGGTCCCCATAAAATTGTCGGGTAGACTCAGTTCAGCGGTTTATGCTGTAAAAAAAATCAGACATTTCACCGATGTAGAAACAGCTAGAATAGTTTATTTTAGTTACTTTCATAGCATTATTTCATACGGCATACTGCTGTGGGGGTGCTCTTCAGACCTCAATACTGTCTTTATACTGCAGAAGAGGGCTGTACGAGCCATTTATAACCTAAGTCCGAAATGTTCACTAAAAGAATTATTTAAAGAAATAAATATACTTACTGTTGTATCCCAATTTATATACGAAAATTTGATGTATGTTAAGAAAAATATTAATAATTTTGCTAAACATTGTGATACGCATAACATAAATAGAAGGAACAAGCACAATCTCTCTGCACATGTTACTCGTCTTCACAAAATTAATAATTCTTTTATGGGTCAATGTATACGCTTTTATAATAAACTTCCTGTTGAAATCAGAAATTTGTCAATGAATAAGTTCAAAGCATTGATTAAGATTAAACTTTGTCGTAAAGCGTATTATAAAATTTCTGATTACATAGAAGACAAAACAGCTTGGGACTGAGCAATAATATGCATTACTATAGTATATTTAATAAATGTCAAAGTGTAGCGTATCTTACCAAACAGGGCTCTCTTTTACTGAACTGCAAGGCAAGATACTGGAGCTAACTTTCATTACCATGTAAAAAAAACATGATTGTAATAATATTAAAAAAATGAATATAAATAAGAAAAAAAGACAAACCCGCTGAGTTTCTTGCCGGATCTTCTCAGTTGAGGTCGTATTCCGATCCGGTGGTAGTGTAA
The DNA here is from genome assembly GCA_949699795.1 of Spicauda simplicius. Lineage (NCBI taxonomy): Eukaryota > Metazoa > Arthropoda > Insecta > Lepidoptera > Hesperiidae > Spicauda > Spicauda simplicius. The sequence continues at coordinate 13,022,891 of OX453066.1, read as the reverse complement.
GAAAAAAAAATGTAACTGACAATTTGTAAGTGCCCCCGCAGGCCTATACAAAATAAATAAAGACATTTCTGAATTAAAAGCTTATTGCATTTGAATCGTATAGAATGTTAAAGCTACTATTGCTTCTCGCCACTTACGACTAATAAACTATAGCTAAACCTAATACTAACAGGGTCATTTGTATTGTTATTAACCAGTTCAATAAACCTCATATCACGTAGAATATTTACATAATCTTCCATGAAAATGTGGTTCATTTCCTTCGGAATTTTGAACGGATTTACAGCGGTTACTGCTTCTGAAATACATAAAAATAAAAACTGTTAGATATAAGAACTCTTTGAAGGAGGAGGCGGAAGCATTTTTAAGGAAACATTCAATGGAATCGTGCAAAGAGGCCTCGCAGATAGGATTTTGCACAAGTCTACATAGCTAATTAGTATGCCGTTAAATAATAATATATAACTGTTAAATAGTATTCTATTTAGATCTAAAATACATGTGTAAGTAATAATTATACAGATAAAATAGGGAGGTATTATTGTCCTTATCATCATCAAGCCATTATTATATTTTACTGTTGGATACAGGTTTCCTCGCAGAATGAGGAGAGACTTCAATTTCTCATAATTCTTTGAGAAAGCTTTCAGGCATAAGATTTTTATGGAGTTTACTAGCTGTATATATATGTGTCAATTATTTTTAATTCTCACTCACTAAATGGGATTTGAATTCAAAACCCCAAGATGAGTAGCCTAATTCATTTTTCTAAATGATAATGTAATGCATTCAATGATTAAAATTACTTACTTTTTAATGCTTCTATGCTGTGGTATACAAAACTCGTATCTTTGCTTTTAACATCAACGTTTGTAAATCCAATTTTCTCCATCATTCTCTTTATTTCCTTTTCGGGTTCCTAAAACATATTTCATTATATATATTCAAAGGACACATCGACACATTTTCATTTAAGTCCAATTAGCTTAACTATTTAGAAGGTGTTAGAACTATTTGTAGATCGTCGTCCAATTTACTACCTTTAAATTCATTTTTGCCAAGTAACAGCAGTGTGTAGTGCTGCTTCCTTTCAGGTTCAAGGGGTCAAGCGAGACATACTTCTGCGAGGCGTTCCTGTGTCCTCGGTATGTGTTCGATATCAGGTAAGACTCTAATTCATAATTCATAGAAGCATCCGACAAATAAAATAGCATCATTAAAAAGTTTATTTTTAGAAATGTTTAACGCTTTTTGAGATATAAAGTACCTGAGAGTCATGGTAGGGCGATACGTAGCGGTCTACGTCTTTGAGCCAGTAGCGCCATCTCTTAGTGCGGGCAAGAAGCCGGTACACGTCGTAGACCGGCATGTGGCCTATAAACATCAGCAGGCAGTCTCCACCTTCCGCCAGGAGGTCATATATATTGGCGAATGCGCTCCTGAAAATATTAAATGAACACAACATTTATTTTTCGTCATTTAATAACAGATTTAAAAATTTAAATAACAGATAAGAAATATTGCGAGGAAATGAGTTTCTACTTTTTCTGCTAAACACACAGTGCTATATCGACCATATTTAATTCAGTACATGCATACCAAACTCTTCATAAAATTAAATGAAAACAAAATTTATTTTTCGTCATTTTATAAATTCATATTTTAAACAGATAAGAAAACTTGCGAGTATCATCTTAATTGAGGTTTTTTACTATCGTTCAGCTCAGCACAAGGTGCTGTATCGACCATATTTAATTCAGTAGGTACACATTCAACTTTTCATAAAAAGCTATAAAAATTCAAAAATCCAAGATTTAATAATTCATAATATACTCATTAATAGTATTGAATATATTATGTAAATATGAACATAATTTTCCTCTTTTTTAATTTTCATACGTTTTTTCCAGGCTCTACAGTCGACTGTTCGTAGCAATGATTTATGTGATGTATTTGAGTTTTTTATTATGTATATATTTTTTAAAGTACAAAGGATTCGTAAAAACGAATTCATTGTTAATGCAATTAATCTCTTAAAATTTGGACAAAAATATATTTTTTAATAATGTGAACAGCGACGTTGGGTACAAGGAATACTTTATAATAATGTTGATTACGTGTATAGACAATTAAAAAGTGTATTAAATCTATTATATCAAAATTAACTGTAAAATAACTTTAAATATATTTCAAAAATAGTATACTTTTGTTATGATTATTATAAAGATGAAAGATAAATATTATTTCATGATAAAAGGATTTATACATTTTTATGAGTACTTACTCTTGATGTTTGATCCAGTGCAGAGTATAGAAGGAAAATACATGGTCGAAACTTCTTCGCAGTTCTTCCGGCAATTTTCCCTCAATGTCCAAAACTATGAATTTTGTGTCAACACTGGAGTGATTCTGGTTTGCATATCTCACCATTTCTTCGCTGATATCGCACCCAACAATTTTCTTGTAGTTATGGGGTAAATATTTTTTCAGTATACTAGTGGTGACGCTTCCGTCTCCGCACCCTATGTCTATTATTCTATCACCACTATTTTTCCACTTGATGGTAGCTGAAAACTCTTCAAGGCATTGGCAGGCGTCTCTCTTCTGTAAGGCATTACTACTTTGATACAATTCTGCATTGTTCATTTTCGTTTAATTTTGATTTTTAAATGTTGCGTTGATTTTTTTAGTACAGTCGGGTGCGCGTGCGTTAGGTTGCCGTGTGCGACGCGGTTTCGGCTGGCAGTCTCGCCAGGAGTGGTGTTCGTAAGTATTTATATGTGCCACCGTGCGATGACATCGTTGACTACAGTGGCAAAGTTGAACCACAAAAACAACGCCTAAAAATCTTTTGATATAAGATACGTCATAGGAAAATCTGAAAATAAAACACACGAGTTAGGAATGATTTATGCAACACCTATTAATTAAAATAGCAATTAAATTTTATTTTAATTGTTGTAATTTTTATAAACAAGCATTATCAATTTCAAGAATATGCTATGCTTAATAAAAAAATAATGTCTATTTATAAGAAAACGTAGAGGTGTGTATCCGCTTAAGTAAAATCTAGAAAAAGTCATAGAACTTAATTGTATTTCATTCACAATCGATGATAAGCAGCATTGGTGTGTTTCGGGAAAAATCTATAACTTTAACTTTTTAACTTCCTATCCGGATACTAAATATAATCGAGAGATACGAAAGAATGCTGTTATTACTTTATGTAGTTGTAAGTGTTGAAGGTGGTAGAACCAGTGTAGGTTGGACCGGGGAAGTACCATCGCTACACTTATTTCTAGCGTGAAGCATTTCTTGCGTTTCGATGGAAGGGTATGGTTGATGGCACACTTTTGTATTAGGCGACCATCATAGTCCTCGGGAGTAGCAACGCATCTGTGATTGACTTCAGTTGGAACCTATGTTCTGTATGAAGTTTATTACACATGTCCATGAGCGGCAGTGACCACTTACCATCAGGTGGACTGCATGCTCTTTTGCTACTTCAGTCAGATAAAAAAACCGTGTTTCGCATAATTATCTTGCGGGGATCTTTAGTAGGTACACTCTATTTCTGGTTTCAAGCCGTAGCGCCCATACATAATTTTGGAATTTAACAATCAGTCTAACTTTAATAAGCGATCATACAGTTGTCTACAGGCTGTAGTATTTAAAATAAGATGGCTTGCAAAGAAGAAAGAAGGGAGGACACGAAATATTTGCTGGGAGTTGCAAGTAAGTATATTTCAATAAATTTCGTTACAATTTGCAAAGTTCATATCCTTTCGTAACCGAAAAAAACGTTCATACGTTTATCGTTGTTCTTACGCTACAAATCTATTAGCTCCTATTATATTAAGCATCAATTTACTGCAATAAAAAGTACCTACGTATCTGTGGAACGTAATTGTGAGGGGTCCTATGGATTTACGTACATAAAGAAACAAAAGTTTTAGTTCATTATTTAGATGTTTGAGTGTTAGCAATCGAAATCGGAACACTATGCGAGCCTCCTCGATATGGTGAGTCTAAGTGAGGTTAGGTGGCGCGGGTATCTGTTTATTTTTTATACTAACAAGTATGTTGACAGTATTCATTTTAATTATTTACTTTAAAAGGAAATATATATTTTTTTTGTATCCTTAGTGGTACAATTAAAGAATTACTGCAGCATATAATGTTCACAGTTTGATGATACCTCATTTACGATAATGAGTTCAATTGGCATAAATGTTTACAATCAACTAGAGTTTCTAAACTTCACTATGGCATCAATGAAACATCAAGGGGGCTATAAAACCCCACTGCAAAAACTGTAAGTCGGTTTGCCGCTTTAATTACATTAAATGAATCAGTGTCTTAGTATACATGGAGATGTATGTGATAGTAACCATTGTGTATTTATTTAAGTTATGCCATACAATAATTACGATAGACAAGCAACCTATAAATTAAAATAAAAAGGGGTAATCCTTTTTTTGGTTGTTGGTGTGAATGTATGTGTGTGTGTGTGTGTGTATATATATGGCAGATTTCATTAATAAAATTTAATCAATAGAACCGAAATTTTGCATACGTATATGTGTTGGATGACTAAGTAGGTACTGGTGTAGTTAGCTTAGCGGCGTTATTATAATTTCATTACAACGGACGCCCTAAGATGGCGGACCAATTGTTTATAAGCACCCCCATCATATGGGTATCAAGTGATATGGTTATTGGTTATGGGTATGTAACCAGTAAGAAACGTATGAGATGTATAATAATGTTACTAAACGCTTCTTTTTAAGCTTCTCAAATATTGAGAAGTGCTTATTTATTTTGCTTTCTACCATTGGTGGCAACGTGTACCACGCATACCAGGAAGCGATTTATCGTCCATCCATTATTGTCCCACTGCTGGACACGGGTCTTCTCTCGTAAGAGAGTTTTAGGCCATAGTCTACCGCGCTGGCCAAGTGCCAATTGGTAGACGAGGAAGCAATTATTTATCAACAATTGCTTGTACCTCTTGGCGCCACCGATCTCCGGCCTATTAAACATGCCATAGATTTTCCACGAATCGATTTTCCTGTTTCCATTCAATGAAATGTAAATTTACATGTGCCTTCGTACTACGACGCCTTAGAAGTCATGGTGTACACCTTAGAATAGATCGGCTATCTCGGTTTTAGATCGGCAAGTCGTTTGTGAATATTCTTTTGTAAAGTAACGTGCACAAATGTCCTTGAACTCGTCTATTTTTATTTATCCTATTATGATTTTGAAATACAATAAGCGGAAGCGGAATATCGACGACGTATATCGCTAAGTGAATTCGTAAGCAGATCTGCTTTAGAAATCTCTTCTACGCAGTTATAGTATATTAGTAGTAGTTATAGTAAGTACCCTTACCACGAAGTGATTTTTCTCAGAACGATCAATGGTTACGTTTTCGTTCGTTGTTAAAAAGTACATTACAAGTGATGGTCGATAAACTAAAACGTGCTTGTATATACAGTATATGTCTGGATACGGAATAATTATTGTTTTGAGGGATTTTTAATAAACTGGTGCTCTGAATGCTGCAATTTTATATGCACAGGCAAGTGGTCTTTCTGTGTCCGTATGTGAACAATTGAATGTTTAATCCCTTTAGGAGAGCAATATCAGAAAAAGAAGGTGGTAGCACCAGTGTAGTTCGACCGCCACACCTATTTCTACCGTGAAGCATTTCTTGCGTTTCGATAGAAGAGTATGGTTGCCGGTACTCTTTTATATGAGCGACCATCATAGTCCTCGGGAGTAGCAGCGCATCTGTGATTGACTTTAGATAGAACCTATGTTGTGTATGATGTTGATTACAGAACCTATGTTCTGTAAGAAGTTGATTTCCATGAGCGGCAGTGACCACTTACCATCAGGTGAACTGCATGCTCGTTTGTTACTTCAGTCAGATAAAAGAAAACATGGTGTCCGATGGTGTTTAAGTCATAAACTCTCCTATTATCCAAATCCATGGTTAACCAGTTTAACCTTCCATGTTCCTCTTGTTGTAAAATATATACGTACATCATCTATGTATAAAAAAAACAATGACACAAATGAATTATTATTTAGAATTATAAATATTATGTACTTAACGTGCTTCAAATTTGTACGGATCGGTAATGATTTTGTAAATTGTCGCCACCCTTTATAGTTTAAGGACTGTATATTTTTTTGATTTTGCCATACGGGTCTGACGCGCAATGGGTTCCGCGTTCGATTCCCGGCCAGACAGGTATCTGAATGATGAATTTAGATACATTTTCTGGGTATGGGTGTACCCACGAAACAGGAGAAAATCCTAGTGTGGGGCTATGAGTGTAGAAAGCGTGTATTTTTTATTTTGGTTTATCATGAAGCAGATCAGAAGTAGGTATTTAAGTTAAAAATAGTTCAAAAAAAATTATGGGATCTGTTTGACACAAAATTTATTTAAAAAGTCAATTAAATGCCAAATAAAAGTTTGAATGTTGTTAATTAGGCTTTTAGAGGCCTTTCTGGTCATTGACCTGCTTACAGAAAATGGAAGGAAGTTCTAAATGTATGTCTAAAGATTAGTGAGTTTCGTTCATGTTATTAATTTAATTTTATTGTTTTAAAGTCATTGTTCGTTTTCAAATTGACTTTTATTGTTATTATCCTTAATTTCCTTTTTAATTTGAATTATTATATATTTTTTTATTCAAAGATGTTGAATTATTTGATTTATTAACAACTAATTGATTAATAAATTTAAATTTCGTTTTCTCCCATAATCTCGTCAACCCATTATTGTCCCTCTGCTGGGCACGGGTCTTCTCTCAGAATGAGAGAGTTAAGGCCATAGTCCACCGCGCTGGCCAAGTGCGAATTGGTGGACAATTGGTGGTCTCCCATAATAGCTTATTAATATAGCTTATTAAGATGTCTGTCTGGATTGACTGATTAGAATTGAATCGCTAGAATCGAAGCTCAGAGGAGCTTTGAGGAGTCATATTTGAACTATACCTATACTAGCATATATAGGTATATATATATATATATATATATATATATATATAACTATACCTATATTTGTACCTATACTAGTCACCCGTCGCAACGGTCCAATTTCGACCGTAATTGAAACTTAAAAAACTAAACTTCATATTGTCCAAAGCAGCACCAATATTTATCTAATTTAAATAAAGTAATAATTTTCAAGTTATTTTGACAGTGCGTTCAAAATAACTTGAAAATTATTACTTTAGGTAAAGGTAAAAAGAGTTGGCGTTTTGTGTTTTCATGGTAAGACATTGAATGTTCTATTTCGTTTATTATGTATGTGTTTTTGTCAAATGCAAGGTAGTAAGTGTAATGTGTTTTTAGTTGACTTTATGTATGTTCTATGCATTATTTGAAAAAGATATTAGCATTGCGCAATCTTTCTCTGCATCAACTATAACCGTGCGTAATTTCATATTCCTCGGCATGCGGCAAGTATCTTAAAAACGAATCACAAGTTTTTGCTTCACGTATTAATATATAGATTGTCTTTGTTTCTGTAACAGCAATGACTATAGACAGAATCCTTGTTGTGTGTTACGTTTCTTTCAGATGTTAATGAGTGGCAGTTACCACTTACTGTCAGATAGACATCGTGTTGGTGCTATGGAATCTGGTGGTAGTACCACCCATTTAAATTAGTCTCATTCCTTGGCATACCTTGTAAGTATGCCAGTGAGTCTACGTTATTTATCTACGTTAGTTATATTGGACGCACACTTATCAGATTTTTTTAATGTGTAATAACCACTGATGCGCCGAATAGTGGTTTGATCGAATAACCGAATACCGAATACTATTCGGTCTAACTTTTGCTGAATCGGATATTCGGCCGAACTATTCGGTTTACCATTTCTTGTTACCAAACAACTTCAAAGTGTAATCATAGGAAAATAAATATTAAAACCTTACGGTTTAAAAATATATGTTAATAAAAGTAATATTTTTTTTTTTAGATTAGATTGATGTTTAAAAATGTTGATTTATTTAATGCCCTCATTTTATTAACTTTATTCTACGCTATGTGTTTAATAAATATCATTTAAATTGTAAGTCAAAGTAATACTTTACAGGATTACTTTGACTTACAATATACCTAAATCTTACTTAAAAAGTTTTGCCTCTTAGTTCTTTAACACGACGTGTAGCCGTAGAAATACTCAAACCGAATATATTCGGCACCTGAACCGATTAGTTCGGCCGAATACGAATAGTGAAAAGATGCCGAATACGCCGAATACCGAAAAACAAACGAATACTCGGCGCATCACTAGTAATAATTAATCCTGATTAAATGTATATCTAGAAGTTATTAAGTAGATACCTACTACGAATGAATTTTATTTGTAAGCTTATTCCTGTGTCGCCACCCGTTTTTTTCATGTTTATCACTATAAAAATGAGCATGCTATGTGTCGACCTAGATTGTAAAATATGTGTAAGCCATTTTTTAGCGAAATGTCTCTAGTAGTTTCTGCATGAACAATAAAAAAACGCATATGCATCCTTATAACCTTCATCATCTCGCATTTATAATATTAATAAAAAATATATATTTATTATACACGTGTCAACCTCAACATTAATGAGCAAAGATAATAAGGTATTTAGGAAATGAATGACGCACGAATTGCAAATAGGAAGTAAGATGGCTAAGGCCAAGAGCTCACAGCGCGGTTTTCAACCGCACCCGTCACAACTATACACCTGATGGTAAGTGTTGTCTGCCGCCCATGAACATCTGTAAACTTATAGGAGAACAAGGGTTTTATCCGCTGATAATCACAGATGCGTAGTTACCCCTGAGGACTAATATACATAGTCCATAATATAGTCCATCTCCATAATTTAAATATGGTAGCACTACCGCTTAACAATACGCTTTCTACACTCATAGCCCCAGACTAGGATTTTTCCTGTGTCGTGGGTACCATGGATACATGGTATATGGATACCATGGGTAACATGGTACAAAGACGAATACACAAACACCCAGAACATAAATCTAAACGACATTAAATTTACAATACATCATGGCTATAAAAGAAACCATTTAAAGCATGTGAAAATAAGGAAGGACTAACGAAAGGGTTGCCAATCTATAGCATACTAGTCTGATAGGACCATCGTTAAACAGATAAATCCAGTAATAGAGATGACAACCATAGGTGCTGAGTATCAGTTCACTAGACTAAATTTCGAAAACCTTTAAACCTAAATTTAATCTTACCCTAAACTTTAAAACCTAATTTTAACTTCTGTCAGATAATATATATTAACATTAACCTCTTTCCTTTGAAAAGTGGTTTAAGAATGAAAATTTGTTTTATCTGAGGTAGGCCATATATGTTTTTCCTCTCCTGAGGGCCAATTTTATATCCCTCGGGTACCTTCTATTCGAGCCAGAAAGTAGCAGCGCTTAAAACCTCTATTTTACAAATAAAAAGATGGTGGTGGTACCTCTTAAAAAAGAACACCTTCATAAATGTTTCCTTGTGGAGATAAATTGCAGCTTTCAATATATTTTCATTTTCATTAAATACAAGGTTCTTAGGAGTTTTGGTCCTTTGGATTTAATGCATTACTTATATATTTTTTTCTATTTCAACATCTCGATTATGTAAAAAATCTAGTTGCAATGAAAAAAATTAAATATTATCGTGAAGTCAGTCATTGTATAAAATAGACCATTTGCCTTGCATTTACGAATTCTGTCCATATCTGACGTAATAGGGATACATTGAATAACTTGTTGTACCTACTTATTATTAATTGAAATTGTTTAAAATATAAGCGCACGATGGCATATTATATATTCTGGACGGTATAACTTTATGGTAGAATATTTTTTATATTGACTTTTTTAGACGTGAATAATCACATTTTACAACAAATTATGGCTTTATTATGTAGCACGAGGGTTTTCCTTAAGAATCTCCAACACAAAAGAGTGAAAGAACTCTACTTCCATTTCAAGTAAAGTCGAGCCCTACAGAAGGGCAAATGTTTCCAAGACGACGAGAAAATACTATCATCGTGCAGGAAATCAGGATCACTAACACACAGAGGAACACTGTTGAATTTTAGCCAGCAAAAGTTCGGCGTACACTCTTTGGCGCTCCCGGGCATCTATCGGGGTTTTCCAAACAACAGGGATTTTTAAGAGCAGTAAAGATCATAATTAAATTTATTTAATTAAACCTTTTCATAATAAGGGAATATAAATAGAGTTAGATATCTCAGGTTAAAAAATCTCCCCATATAAGAACATCACCAAAAAACAATCTTCTTATGGAAAATTAAAGTCCCATAGGTAACATTAAGAACAAAAGAGTGGATAGATGGGCTGAGAAACAAGTAGAATCAGTAGTAAAAGCGTTTGCAACTCAAGTGTTCGGCCCGCGCGTGAATCAATGTAAGCTTTATAGTAATTTTGCTAAAACTTAAGAGGGTAGATTAGTGGTCGATCACTCACAGTCCGTAAACCTTTCCTTGCGGCCCGTATTTCTTCCTAGAACTACCCTTTCCGCCTGTACCCTTAGGAGGAGTTTATTATGTTTTCTGAAGATATGCGTTGTATTCGCATATTGCAATGTAAATTGCATGTATTTTGCAATGATGATAACTACTAGTCTAAAATCAAATAAAATCACCTTTGCAATGGCGTTTTTCGGCGTAGGCGTTCTGCGTATACACTGCGAAGACTGCGCGTATAATACGTATATTATTATCTTAGAAAAAGGGATTCAGACAAGGAATTATTACTGTTAGGTTATGAAAATGGTTATGAATAAAAATATAAAGAAAAACGAAATATAAACATATAATGTTTTCCGACAATATACCTAGTTAGTAATTTGTAATTCCAAATGTGTATTTGAAAAATTGTAGGTAATATTTAGCAATTTTTGCTATTAAACGGTTTAACCATGTTCAGTACTCGAATGAACATGATGTTGCGCCAGTATCACGTATACGCTGCGTTGTCGTAGCGTCTACATTGCGTAAATGTCCAACGAACGCCTACGCTGGAAAAACGCTAGTGTGAAAAGATCTACTGTTTAAAAATAATGGCAACTTTTTTGTAGCGCGACCTTTTGACATTGTTTAAATATTATAATACTATAATTATTTGCTATAAAACAATTATGGGAACTTACTCGTAATTGAAATGATGACTTGATCTCAACAGAGCAAAAACATATCAATGAATAGTGTGTATTTCGTGAAGTGAATTCTCAGATACACTATAGTATCATGACCTTAGTTACAGCGATCCGCGTGTACCCACCTCACGTTCTAACTACCTATACATTACTTTTGTATTTTAACATACGTTTATAAATAAATTAACACCTTTTCTTCCTTATAACAAAGTTTACTTTCCCGCGGTTCGACTAGAGGATGCAATTACACATTTTGGCAATATTGCTATTTTTGCGATTTGAATTGGAATCAGTCTTAAAAATATTAAGGTTCTTTTTTAAACGTAACATCAAGTGCATTTTTGTGGTTTCTGCCTTGTTATTTAATAAAGGTTTACGTCACACTATCAGTAATTAGAAACTGCAGCCTTGCGCGATGGTTTAGAGTTTAATTTCGTTTGGTATATGGCGATGAAATTATAATGCAGCTCACAGTTTGCGGGTAAAGCAGGCGTATTCAACGATCTTCTTTGACCGTCCACGAAAAAGTGCATTGCCCTGCGCTTGCGTCGGGTTTTACATTTTTTATTACCTTTATTCGCGTCGTCACTATCTACTCAGCTGAGTTAGAGTCTTGACCTAGCCTAATGTGATTTGTATTGATGACTCTACTGACTACAATTAGTTAAGCACTCCAACGGTGTTTCATGAATGTTGAGTTTTTGTTTGTAGTATTCCTATAAAGTGTACCTATTAACTCGTTGTTTACAATGAAATTAAGTCATTAACGTGAAACAAAATCCAACCACGAATTATTTTTTGTAACTAACTGTAAGCTAATAAGTTTTATTAATTAACTAACTAAAATTCTACCAGATGACACATTGTATTAAAGAAAATAATACCTATAGTACGAATTCACATCATTTTATTCATTATGACGTCAATAATACTTATCAATCATTTCGGAATTAAGGTAAATGAATACAAAGATTTTGAGTTCCATTCTTATTAAATAGATGGAACATCTATTTAATAAAAATGGTGGGTGTTCTAATATTATTAATAAATTTGACCCTGTTTTGACAATCTCACTGATTTGAATATTATTTCTTTAATTTTTCCATGTCGTTTTAAAAATGGAAAATTGCATAAAATTGTGTGTTATAATTCTTGATTACTGAAACTGACATTGTTACTGAAATATAAAATCGTCTAAAAAAATTTTTATAGAATGATTTCGTAACACATACAGTCAAAATCGTCTGAACTCTCATTAAAACCCAAATAAAGGGCCAAGAATGAAGTATCAAATTTTTATCTTTATTGGATTTGCTTTAAAGATAAACCTACACACGTAGGTACATGTCTCGAACGTGGGCACAGAGCCATTGCATTTTGGTAACGTGCATGCTGTAATCTAAACTTGAAATTCAAGGACGCTGTTAAAAACCGGCGAAAAAAATTCAAGTCGGTGCATCCATACGCCATAATGCAAGTGCGCTGTACGTTTATTGTGATGCGCGGCCGATGCAATTGATCGTTGATTTTCTTATTATAAACAGGCAATGGTATCCAGTCCACCTGATGAAAGGTAGTGGTCTATGGTTCAACGGGAGAGGTACCACCGCCACGCCAATTTCTAGCTTGAAGTAGTTCTTGCGTTTAGGTGAAAGGGTGTGCTTGCAGACTCCCTTTTGCATAGGCGACCATCTTAGCCTCTTAGCAGTGGCAACGCATCTGTAAATGATGTTGTTTGCTTGTTTTCATTTTCAATATTATAAAAAAGCGGTCATCGTCCATTATGGAGATTTCTAACTAACTTTACGGATGAAGTATTCCTAAAATCAATCACACATACAGTTACTCCTGAGGACCGGCATGGACACTTTATACCCTTCTTTTGAAGGGCTACATGTTAGAAATAGTTGTCGTACCTCCCAAGTCAAACTATATAAGTACTAAAACTGACTATGTACTAAACTTCCCTTATATAAGAACTTATTAAAATTACTACAAGATTTAGGATAAGCTGCTGATTTTTTATTTCATTTTCTATAACCAAAAAAAAATTATACAACCAAAAAGATATTTAGAATTGCCGCTTACGAAAGCAATAGGTACGAGTTTTTTAATGAGTATTTAAAGTTAATAAATTTGTATCTTATAACAATTATTTACCTACAGTTTACATATGTAAATGATATGTTTTTATGACTAGAGCATTGATCACTTATTATTTTTTGCTATCGAGAGAAAACCTTCGATACTCGAAGCCGAGGGAGCGACGCCAGGTTATGTGGGATTTTAGTGAGAGTAAAAACGGTGGCCGTGCCCGGCGCTGCACAGAGAACTTCGGGATCCCCAAAGGAATCCATCCGGAGTTTTTTCATCTGACTAAAGTAGCAAACGAGCATGCAGTCCCACCTGATGGTAAGTGGTCACCGTTACCCGCACAGTACATGGGTTCCATCTGAAGTCAACCACAGATGCGTTGCTACTCCCGAGGACTATGGTGGTCGCCTCATGTGAAAGTGTGCCGGCAACCACACCCTTCCATCGACTCTTCTGAATGCAATGCCTTACCAGGCTCCACCAAAGTGAGCAGCTAACCTCACTGCACCATCTGGTCTTTACGACATTGTGCGACCACACTTAATGCCGTCCTTCCCTGGGTCGCTTGGCTGAACCGCAACCCCGGAAGCCCCCTTTTAGTCGTCTCTTATGACAGGTACTACATGGTCGCCCTATTCATTCATAGGAAGTTCGTTTATGATAGGAGTCTGCGGACTAGACATGTATTTTTTATTTTCTCACTAGTTGTACCCAGTGGTTTTAATCTCGTTTAAAAAAATAATGTCTGGTAGAATCAAGGTTTTCAAATAATGGTAGAATTTGGTAGAATCAAGGTTCATAAATAATGTAGAATACGATTTTCAATACTCAGATACGTATTCTAAAAAATAAAAAAATACTAATAAAAACAATCATTGTATACCAAATATATACAAGGATTGAGTTCAGATTTTTTTTTTCATAACTGGAATAACCTGGCCTACTGACTACTTCATTGCTGATTTGTAAAGAACCATACAAATTAGCTGAATGCAAAGTATGTTAGTTACTGATACCTATGTAAAGCTAGTATTAACCTTGAGTAACCAAATATAAGTGGTTTCAGGATTTTTCTTTTAATTTGAGGGAGTCATCAAGTTATTATTATGTTATAACTTGCTTAAACTAAGTGAAGCTATTGCAGATCTCTATAGACTGTATTCATGCGTTGTAAGCCTGGTTCTGAAGAAAAAAGGCATTTTACGAGAGGAGGATCATTTTACATCAAAATTCGGCTTTACTTTGCGAAACCAGTGAAAACCTAAAACACGAAAACACTGCAGTGGTAAGTCCTGTTTCATATATAGCATATATTTTTATCATCATCATCACTAATTCTTCTTAATGGCACATTTTTTGAATGAAACAGCGCTCTGATTTTGCGGATACCAACAAATTGGTAAATTCTGGACCAAAACATAACGTTCATTTTTTTGCATAACATTTACATGCTTACAGAAAGATGGGTAAACGATGAGCAATATTTTTGTAACATAACATACACTGAAGTTAAAACAAAAAAAATATTTGTACACTACGAAATTGAAAAAAAGATTTAACCAAAGAAAAAACAACGACAATTTATTATTATAACTAATTTCTAAAATGTTTGACATAAAATCTGGGATCTATCGTCGGAGGATATAGCGTACTTATATGTTTAAATTGATTAATTTATTAAGTCTGAATTGATTATCAACCAGAAATAATACCTAATAATAATAGAATTGTTCGGTGTACGGGTGCGAGTGCATAAATCGGTGTAGAAAATTAGCTTCTAGAATAAATACAGGAAAAATTGCGTTGATAGCCTTTCATTATTATCTGGATTAAAAACCGACGTGTTTTTTAATCAAGTAACAAGTAAAAGTGCGGGAACTATAGGAATTGTCCAATTACAACTTGATGAACCTCAGCCTAATCCTTACTCTAAGAGGTGTAGGTCAAGAAAATTCATATTCATTGCTATCTACAGCAATGAAAACTAGAATCTATCTCTAGAATCAACGTCCCAATCCCATAATCCTAATGGATCTGGTTTGATTTCCAACAAAATTTATGTTTGTGTCAGATACAAATGTTTGTTTCTGGTTAGAGGACAAATTGGCGCTAAGGAACTCAGCTAGGGGTTTTATAATATACAAGACACAAAGAAAAGATAGATATTAATTCTCACTTCTTTACGGTGAAAAAAAAGATCGTGAGGAGACCTATACACTCGAGACTTCTTTAAAAAAGTTCTCAGAAACAAAGACTTTGTGAAGTCTACCAATTCGTACTTGGCCACCGCGGTGGACTATGGCATAAATTTTCTTATTCTTTAGAGAAGACCCGTGCCTCGTAGTGAGACAATAATGGGTTGACGACAGCGATAAAAACATCTAAACTGTGCGAAATGTGCGGTTTATACAGTAGTAAAGTAAATATATCTAGTCGTGAGTTTTGAATCTTTTTTAAAATTTAAAAGGTCCAAGATATATATATCAGCTTCGCGTCCACTACGAAGGAGCGAAGTTAGGACGCGCACACGCATAGACGAATTCGTCATGCATAGTTGTAACTTCGGACTTTTACACAGTAATGCATCCTGCATTTACAAATTCGATAAATACAAAACCCACGAAATGCTTATATGTAATGGAAAAGTGTTTACCAAAACTAAAAATACAATTCAAGTATCAAAACATTTGGTAAGAAAGAGTATGGAGCAGCAATGTCACCCCGCGCGGGTTCAAGCGCCGAGCGACTCGGGAGAAAGGCTCGAGTTTGGGCATTTATTTTATTCGCAGTAATCTGCTTGTATTTATTACTCATTATTTACTAAAATTATTGCCCTTTTATATATATATAACACACTTAAAATTTGAATATATCGCTTCCATCAAATGTAAATTATACTATAGATACGTAGGTTAGGAATACAATATTAGCAGTCGTGATGATTTACGACGTAATAATGTTATATGTTTTTGTCGCGAATTAAACATGGTAAGTATTTTGATATTGTCAAAGTGCCTGAGTTTGATCGGTTGCTTTTTCGTTTATTCAGTTAGTTAGGATTTTTTTAAATATTTTTCCATTTGTACCTATAGCATTCCATCCATTTGTATAGTACTTTACAAATGGATAGGGAAAATCGCTACCTGTTATGAAGTAATACGAGAGACGTTACTTTAGATTATTTTAAGGAAATTACTCGCAAATTCTGGAATGATAATAATAATAATAATAATAATATTGATTTATTTGTAAAAAAAAATGCTTAATATTAATTGTTTTACAGTTAACATCAAATATTACACATTTTTTTTTTGTCATCACTGACATACAAATTTATATATGTAGCATATAAACTAATACTTATAATATAATTTAACATACTAAATCCAAATGTTACAACAATTACGAATTTTAATTTTAAGATGTCAAAATTATTAATATATTAATGTCAAGTGTTACAAATAAAGTCCAACATTTTCAAACTGTCTTCACTAAAATCATATCAGTAAATGTATTTTTTATTTAACTATCACGTTAATGAGCTTCCTTTATTTCATTTTTCCCTACATATAATATTTTATATGTCTGACGTAATCGTGTACATTATTATCTTCCTGGGAAACACACACATACCTGTCGTACTGAGCTCTATCATCGGTCAGTCCGGATGATGACCCTAGATTTCCTATGATGTAATCGGGAAGTGAAAGTTAGAATAAAGCAATATTCGATAGGAACTGGTTGTAAAGGCGTTCATCTATACAAAGTACCATTTTTTACAGTAGATACTATTTTTATCATTAGAAATAGAGAAAGTAGCTGGCCTTGCGCTGATGCAATCGAGAGTGCATAGGTATCGAGTTTTATTTTATATGAGATAGTAAAGAAAGTGGGGAACTACTGCTATAATTGTTTCTTGTGTCTTATAGTGCCAGCCATACTATCTAATGGTAAATGGAAAGTGCCTTACATGGACATCTTTAATCCACGAGGATTACCGTACCACTTGAGTTTTGCCATAGATAACTTGCTGACCTTTACGTAGTAACAAACCTTGAAAATTATAGCAATGAGCTAATAAAAAAAAATCATAGTAAATTGTAAGTTTTTTTTATCTATTAATTTCTCATAGGTTTACTACAATGATAACAAATAGATCATAAATGAAATATTACGTATATTTTGTTTCCGCCATTTGACAGAAATAATAAATGTATTGTCGATATTTAAAATACATGTGCGTAATTGTTTCATTAGAAATAAATTGCTTATTACGTACAAATTGGTATCAGTTTAAAACCGACGATCTTTCATTTAAATTGTTGCAAAAAATTGTACTTTCGTCCTCTCTCAACCAGTTAGGCAGTGCGTTGCCCTTTAGATATTACAACCCAAATATAAAATTGGTATGCTTTCTTTGTCGAGCTCACACACCGCATCCGTCTGTGTAAAAGAGTCGGACGCTGCTAGGGTTGACATCAGAACTATAATAGTAAGTATTATAAAATTATAAACGCCTTCGTCTAGTAAAAAATGTCTCAAAAAAAAGAAAAAAATATCATCAAAATCTCTCGGCGGAAAAAAATTACATCATAAATATATACAAAGTCTTCGTCTATTTTAAATTTAATTCACTTTATATGAACGAAAGATACTATATTTTCATTAGTAATTCAGATTTTGAATGAAGAAATAAAGCTCGTCTAACAAATATAGGTATAAAGTATGTCGTCTTCTCTTCACTTATGTCATTTAAAAACTTATAAAAAAATAAATGTACTAACATTTTTCTAAAATATTTTTATTATACTATATTTATGCAATGGTTTTGTAGAAACACTATTTTTATTAAATAGGTGACAACCCTAGACGTTGCAATAATCTGTTTAGGCGCCGCCAGCCAAATTGGTTTCGTATTGATGTCACAATGGCCCAGACCTTAAGGCAGGTTATGATTAAGGTCATGTTGTCGTAGGCTTAGAAAAAGATGCTTCATTTTTTATGCAAGTGCGTAGGCAGGGACCCACACATAAACACAAAAATCCAATACTCCATAAAGCTTTTTCATTTTTCTTTAATTTCATCTATATACTGATCAATTTATCGGTGTTTTAAAATCACAATAATAATGTTGTCATAGACCCATAATGACAATCAACTTTTGTCTATAATAATATTGTTAAAGAAAACGATGCTTCTGCCATCTACACTTTTCAAGACGCATAACTACATGCCGCAGCGAACGCGAAGTATTGGAAAGCTTGGTGGCCTTGTGTATTAGTTCACGATTCACCGTTTTCATACCAGAGGGCGTTGTAAAGGTATAATCTTGTAATTCATGATTATACTTGATTTCCTTACAACCATTAATTCCAAATATTTATTAATAAAAAGAAATGAAGTGCTTATTGTTTTCAAATTGAATAGATATTGCTATAAAATATCAAAAAGTGACAAAAATTCACTCTGGTAAATTGATAGAATATAACTTAACCTTTTGACTCGTCAAATTTTGTACAATAGTTTTTATGTAATCTAGGTGAGGTCTAATAAAAATTATATCTTATAGAAGTTAAACAAGGCATAAAAGTTTATAAATACATAAATATATTGAAATATCTCTACATGACAATTTTGAATTAGTATAAAGGCTGTCAGTGGAAGATATTACGAGTTTCATTCGCAGTTTCGTTCGCATTCTGTTTTATGATTTTATCATTAATGTAAGCATTTTATTAAGATCACCTATAAAATGTGCACATCTGTTATCAAGCGGATCTCAAAGATTCAGCTTATTTTGCCGTTCTTAGTGAAGAACTAGCGAGTCGTTTGCTTATCTCCTAGCTTGGGGGCATTACAACATGTTTATTAAAATGCAGACTTCATTTTGGAATCTTTTCATCGAGAGAACCTAAATTTGGCCAAAAACGAGAATGTCGTAGGTCGCTGTATGTGGACGGAAGTGTGCATTCGAAAATGTATGCCAAGTGACAATGTGTACCTATTAAATTGTCACTTGGCATTCATAATGTTTTCTGCAAGTTCATCGATTTATAATAAAATATCATACTAATAGTATAAAGGCGAAAGTTTGTGAGTGTGTATGTTTATTACTTCTGCATGTCTAAACGGCTGGAGCGATTTTCATAAAATTTGGTAGGGAACTAGCTGATACTCTGGATTAACATATAGGCTACTTTTTATCGGGGGAAAATATCTTATTCTCACGAGACTGATAGACAGATACATCGCTTTTTTGCAAAGTTTATCTAGTCATGGAATAAAATAATAAATGGTAAATGATTATTTGCAGACATCGGGAAGCCATTTAACCAGGTTGTAGAACCAATCGTCGGTAGGTATAATGGAAGAACTAACAAACTCTGATTTTGGCTAAATTGACTTTTTACCATTTTCTTGACCCCCAAATTGTGCCGCATCTTTTGGTCTAACAAACATTCCAATATCTTAATCTAATCCAAAAATAAAGCCATTTTCGTGTTTCAGTCGTAGAAATAGATATGGTTATTTTATCACTAATTAATTATGGAAAAAATGACTAACTCTATAAATAATTGAACTAGTGTCACTTATAATTACTGGAGTATAAAATGAATTATTGTTTTGATTAAGCAAATAATCTAGAGCAAATATGCCTAAAGCATATAAACTTGTCGACATTAAAATTGTTCTCCATTTGTTAAAGATATCAAAAAATGTGTCAAAAAAACAGTAAATTGCGATTATTTCGAAACTAGATTTTTTGAGTTGTTCAGTTCTTCCATTATACCGACACAGTGTAATTCGTGCCCACGCCACACTTATTTCTAGCGTGAAGTAGCTAGTTCTAGCATTTCGGTGGAAGGGTGAAGTTGCCGTCTCACTTTTATATAAGACGACCATCTTAGATTTCGGAAGTAGCAATGTATCTGCGATTGACTTCATGTAGAACCCCCGTTCTGTATGAAGTTGGTTATAGATGTCCATGGGTGGCAGTGACCACTTATATACAATCAGGTAGACTGCATGTGCGTGTACTATTTTAATCGAAACAATACCAGAGCGCTACCAGAAAACGATTACGTAATGACTCTACCTACCTACTTGATTAAGTTAAAGTACGTATA
Source organism: Spicauda simplicius (assembly GCA_949699795.1). Lineage (NCBI taxonomy): Eukaryota > Metazoa > Arthropoda > Insecta > Lepidoptera > Hesperiidae > Spicauda > Spicauda simplicius. Next base: position 13,002,454 of record OX453066.1, on the reverse strand, counting down.
AGGAAAAAAATATAAAATGATATTTAATAAACTGCACAAAGTGCACTTTTTTCATTCATTATTGTTTTCAAGGAGGACAAATAACAAAAGGTGGTGTACACTAATTAATGTAACTATATATAAGGTTATTCGTGCGACTTCGCCCGTTTCGGTCACATCTACCACAGACATCAGTACCTGAGTTAATCTAGATCATAAACTAAGTATATGTCTGCCAAATTTCAGCGTAATCTGCCCGTAGTTTTTGCGTGACAGAGTACTAAAGACACATAATTACATCTACACAAACTTTCGCGTTTATAATATTAATAAGAATTTGCAGGTGGTAAAACCAGTGTAGTTCTACTGGAGAAGTATCACCGCCACACCTATTTCTATCGTGAAGCATTTCTTGCGTTTCGATGGAAGTCTGTGGTTGCCGTCACACTTTTATATGAGGCGACCATCATAGTCCTCGGGAGTAGCAAAACATATGTGATTGACTTCAGTTGGAACCCATATACTGTATGAAGTTGATTACAGATGTCCATGGGTGGCGGTGACCGTTACCAACAGGTGGACTGCATGCTCGTTTGCTACTTCAATCAAGAAAAAAAATAAGATAGCCACAAATAAACAAGTTTTATAATTTAAATTTCAGTTATGGTTTTTTTTCGGAGCTTTTTGCGTATATTTTTAATTAAGGTTAATAATAATATATCTATCCATCCATCCATCAGCCCTTGAAAGTCCACTGCTGGACATAGGCCTCCCCTAATCTGCGCCATTTCGACCGGTCCTGTGCCATCTGAATCCAGCGGTTACCCGCCGTCTTCTTCAGGTCATCAGTCCACCGGGTCGGGGGGCGGCCTGCACTCCTTTTGCCGAGGCGTGGTGTCTATTCGAGGACTTTTCTACCCCATCGGTTATCTGTCCTACGAACGATGTGGCCTGTCCAATGCCACTTCAGCCTACTAATTCTGAGAGCTATGTCGGTAACTTTCGTTCTCCTACGGATTTCATCATTACGAATTCTTTATCTATAATAATATATGATTAAAAATAAAATATATAAATGAAAGGCGAAGGAGAAACCGTTCCACTGCAATATAAATAATAGACGTTAGAATAATTGAGAATGTTGCTAAGTCAGGAAACGTAATACTCCCTGGAAGGCAACAAACAGTGCTGAATTATGAGCGACTTGAATAGCGAAGCAACGTTGCGAGGAGAACGAACATAAAATGAGAGCTTCTGAGGTCGTAATAATAATATTACCCGCGACCAGACGACCCGCGTGGCGCAGCGGTTACTATACCGGTCTGACGCGCAATGGGTCCCGGGTTCGATTCCCGGCCAAACAGGTATCTGAATGATGAGTTTAGATTCCTGTTCTGGGTCTGGGTGTTTGTACCCACGACACAGGAGAAAATTTTACTGTGGGGCTATGAGTGTAGAAAGCGTGTGTGTGTAATGGTGGTTTAAAAAAAAAAAAAATTGTAAGTTCTATATAGGTTTCTACCTACTTAAAATATGTTTATTAATTTGGTACGTATGTTAGTGGAACTACGTTTGTATGCATTTATTAGCTTATCCTTTGGACTTTGGCTTCACAAAAAAATATAGTTTTATAGGTATAGTTGTATGCAAGATAGTCTGTGTATTTCTCAGCACATTGTTAATAATAGTGTAAATATGGTTCATATGGCTGAATTTTAAACTAATTCTAACATCTTCAGAATATACTTCAAATAAAAACGCTTTCTACACTCATAGCCCCACAGTAAGATTTTCTCCCGTATCGTGGGCACCACAAGACGTATAGACAAACACCCAGACCCAGAACACGAATCTAAACTCATCATACAGATACCTGTCCGGCCGGGAATTGAACCCGGGACCCATTGCGCGTCAGACCGGTATGGTAACCGCTCCGCCACGCGGGTATTCGAAATGTATACATACATCACGATAAATGCGCAATTCTAGTACCTACTGATCAGGGCTATATAAATGTACGACGCTGACTCGAGAAGGCTATTGGTACAAAACGTAATAAGAACAAGTACCAATAAGATTAAAAAAATGATTTAATACATTGCGATAAATATGAACACTAGATGCTTAAACGGGTATCAAACCCGGATACCTTAAGATGACAGATCTGGATAATATTATACTACTCTAGGCCGTCCAATGCTACTATCGAAAAAGATGACATTAGAAACTATTTTATTTGCGTATAAAGAATATACAGTGCAATGCTACTTAAAAAAAGATGAATACCATAGAAGCTACGTTATTTGCTTAGAAAGAATGTATTATCTGTAGAACATTAAAGTGCTGGATAAGTGTATTATGATAATGAACTAAAATAAGATTCACAAGTTACTCAAAAAAGGTCACAACGAGCATCGCGCTTTTATTCGAACGAACACTATTACGAGTATTTACTTACGCACACCGAAGCAGACATATACATCCGAAGAATATACAAAAAATATACAAAAAGCTTTCCCAAGAATAAGCGGGACGGCGTGCGGATCTTATTTTTCTCGCGGACTTTTCAGTCGCTCTTGGGTGGGAAAGTGGGGGTAACGTGTACTGGAAGGGGGGGTCCTCACCACCCACTGCAATAATACTGCGTCACTATTTTGCGCCATTACCTACACTCGCTTGGTATTCTATAAGTAAGGGCATAGACGTACCTCCAGTTTCGAACTAACCAATCTGCCATTGAACATCTGTAGGTAATATCGGGAATATGTAGATTAGATGGACGTTAGAGGCCCATAACTTCTCTAATTGGGGAAAGTTGTATTAATTAATATATACCCTATTTTGATACAATAAATATTGTATTGGTTTTGATTTTAAACTTCCAATGTGAATTGAGAGTTTTAACTAAAATAAGAGATAATTATATTATAAATAATTGAGCACACACCTTGTTATAATATCGTTTTTGAAAATACAGTATCGTTAAAACATTGTAATTCAAGACATTTTATTGTTATTCAAAAACATCTCATTACATTGGAATTATACTTGTGTAAATATGGATATTAATGTTATAAAAAACGGGTGTTTATTTAGAAAGCAATTTGTCATAATATTGTTTTGAGTAATTATGTAGTTTAAAAGGCAGCTACGGTATATCTCTATGTAGAGCACGCCCAGCTCTACGTGTGAGGGGCTGTCGCTCTAACTTGGCGCAAATTTTATATTATTTATTACACTAATTTTAAGACTCTCTTGATCTCGCATATATATTGGTATTGTTTATTTGTATACGAAATACAATTTAAAATAATATCTTATGTTTAAGTACATTTACTGGTGTTTGTCGCTGTTATCCGTTCCACTAAAAGAAGTATTTTTTGTCGACTGAGTTACATAATTAATTATTTCTTGCAAATGTAAATAGTGTTATTCGGAAAAAAATGACACCAATTCATAAGGTTTTTATAAAGTTAGACGATTATACGAACGATACATATTTATAGTTGATCTTGACTTAATATCGATGAAGAAAGTAGAGACGAGTGCCAATTATGTTTTCATCGCTAAGGTTTAGACTCAGTCGCTTCGTGAAGTATCACACTTAAACGTGGTTCTATTTTTAGATAAGAAGCTCATTTAATTACATAATATCAAAGCGTTTATCATGAGTACAAAATCACTTAAATATAATTTTAAGAAACTAAATTGAACCGAAGAATAATCTTATGGTTAAAATTCAACCCTCAATTGAAAGGTCCGAGAATCGAATCCCATACACCACTGATTTTTCGAAAATAGTATTAGAAAATGGTTACCACTGCTTTACGGTGTAGGGAACTGTCGTGAGCAAACCAACACATTTGAGAATTCCTAAGATAAATGTTCAAAAGTGAGAAGTGTTTAAGTGAATATGCACAGGTATTCTAGGACAAAATTGAAAATTCTTAAATTTCGATTAAGTGTTAAAATACAACGGTCAGATAAAAAAAAAATACTGGTACCTATTGGTAAAAAAACAGATATTTTAAGAAAACCTTCAAATAAGTGATTTCAATAGGTGTTACGTTTAATTACGGTTCATTTAATCGTCATTGTATTCTGTAATAGTTAAGTTATGTTAGAACAACTGCATTTTGGCGCATCATAGATTAATTACGGAACAAAGATGAAATAATGAGGACGGTGTTCGTTCACTAAAATTATGCTCTAAAAGCCGTTGCTTGCACAAATTATAGACAATTGATCCTCGTACGGTGCAGTTTAATTTGACATGAATCAATTGTATCAAGAATCAGTAATTACAGGTTTGTATTAAGCTGAATTATGGGCGTACCGGAGCGTTTTATTAAATTTCAGCGCCATTTCTGTACAGTATCGTGTGTGCTGTTTAATTAGGATTACGCCACGACTAAACGCTTTAAAGGTAACATCGCGTTGTACTTCAGTATATTTATATATTACATGTTTAAGCATTTCACGAGAATTTACGTTTATTTTGAACGGATTATTATATTACTTAATTTTCATTTTTATGTTATTCACTTAGTTACATTTTCAAGATCCAATAACAATGTCTTTAGACGTTATAATATTATAGAAGAAGAATTACGAAAGTCACATTGTTCAATAAGAAACGACTCTGGTATTTGGTTTCTATTACGCACATAATTTTAGAAACATCAGTGCTGCGTGCCTGGGTTTGAACCTCGGATCTCCTATTAGGCTATCGGTGCTAACAACAGTATTTAGCGTTGCTAAATTCTGGTTTGAAGGGCGTGGTAAGGGAACATACTCATCTGATTCAAACTTAGCCCTCAGTTGTAGCAACTTATCCGTCGCCCAAAACCAGTAAAATTGTGATATAATTTGAATTCGATTACAAATATCTAAGGAACACAGTGGTCACTAACCATTAAGTAAAATGCATGCTCCTTTGCTACTTCTAAAAATATACACTTCATTATATATTGTTTATAAATATACATACTACGGAATTTCTTTGTGTTGAAAAATATTTAAATAACCAGATTATATAGTTTAAATTACGTATTTTTACTAACTTTGTCTTGATAAAAATACAAACAAATGGGCGTAGTCGGGCAGGTACACTTGTCTGTGTAAATATAATTTTTATTTTAACCTATATTTGTCATTTTATTTCATTTTTATTCGTGCGTCATACTTGTAACACATTAAATTCGTTTCACAACGAACAAACAGCCAATTCCTTTTTGCTCCTGGCAGCAGAAACTAATTACAAGCAGAGTAATATTTTGCAAAACAATATTGAAACAAGTGACGTCAGTTGCAAAGCGGCAACTACCGACAAACAATGTTAAGCTTTAATAAAACTCCATGAATAGTTATACTTAAACAGACTGGAAATGCAACTATCTGCTCTGAGGCTCCTAAATGTATCCCTGTCTATATCTAGGTCCGGAGACACAAAGTATTTACCACCCGATGAGTTTGTAACAATTGTTTTCCGTAGCGCGTAGTCCATTGCTAGTTATACGAAATCTTTGTCACAGCTTGCAGTTGGGAAGAGGCGATGGAAGAGGTCAGGGGTGTAAGTGTTGCCGTTAGAAGTGGATAGGTGTTTCGAGTTGGAGGGTGGGTGTGAGGCGACGGTCCTTTGATTCCGGCGAGATTAAACGTGCGGCAGACGGTGGCGCCTCTATCGATTGTTGTTGTAATTACAACGCTATCCTCGCCCAGTCGCAAATGAAATTGTTCCGGATAGAGCCTACTATGGATGCCAATGTGTTATTGCAGTTGTTGCAAGCGAATGCCGACGTATATATTTTGGACCATACGCGCTTAATGCGTGTGTGTGTAGCATTATTGTTTAGGATATTAAATTTGCCTGCATTACTGTCTGCTGGTGCGTGCGTATATTTGTGGATAGACAGCACGTATGTCCTAGTCGAAATTGCAGGTGAAATATTTTAGGAACAATTTGGACTAAATAGGTATATTTCGTAAAACTATGTATAAACATAAACGCAACTTTAATAAGCTCTCTTTAGTCATTGGAGCCTACACTGTATTACTGTTCTACATAGGTCTTTAACTATTATAAGTAGGTAGGTACATCTAAATAGATCCCATAAAACTGTCTTTTGGTTGTATAGTGGATTCAATATCAGACATGCATAAAGGCTGGATTGAGAAATCGAAATTTTTCGTGAGAATAATATGCTGTAGTAAATATCACGAAATCTGTCACTAATACAAATGCAGCGTTTCGTAGAGGTACCTACGTTTATACAAGTCCTACTGATTAAGTGTAGCAGCTGTATATATTAAGGAGTACAGGGAAGGCGTTCTCAACGAACAGGCTATAAATTCTTCCGCTTACATCGAGATGTAATACGAGTGGGTTTACATAAAGAAATAAAAGTATATTACGTATAACGTGACGACTGCGCACTGCGAGAGATGCGGCCGCAAATCCGCATTCGGAACGAAATACGAATGGGAACAGAGAGAGGAATCCAATAAAACATTCGTAACCCTCGAAACGTATCTACGTCTACGAATCTACGTGACGTAGACGCCTTTCCACGCATGCGTACAACACTCGTACAGAACAAACGGACAGTGCCAATTTCAATTGTAGAAAAAAAATAACCAATTCCAAATGGAGAAGGCTTCACGGCGACCAATCGGAGCGCTTACAGTCGTAATGCCGACTGTGTGGGCGGGGCGAATGATATCTAGCATTGGAATGTACGTTGTATTTGTTTTGCTGGATTCGAAGGCTTTATTGCTTGGTGTTTGAGCCTCTTTCCCCTTGAGAAAGGTAGGGGCGGAAAGCTCGGTACGGTTTTGGGAAAAGACATTTCACATTATGTAGTCTTTGTGTAGTATTTAGACCTTCGAAGCCTGCGGATAAATGACCTGGATCTATGTACATTCGGAGAAACTCTCCTTCCAATATTTTACAAACATAATCTAAAAGTATGATAAAGGAAATCAACACAAGAAGAAACTTATGATACATGTATACAAATATTAATTAACAATCATACCTAAAAGATTAAATGGATAATGGAGTACGTACAACGGTATAAGCTTTCGATATCATTAAGGAGTGTCTCTTTCCATTTATATATAACAGTGGGTATTGATTTTTCGATAGGGAAAAAACGAAGGCAACGATCTATGCAGATCTGGAGTGCTCTCGGCACATCAGATGGCACCGGCGGGGCAGCCTCCGCAGACAATCGAATGGTGGGGGGGCCCCCACCGGAGGTCGGGAACTGGCAAAGATTATGTGCTACATACACCTTATAGCTGGGCGTTAAAATACCTTCGTTTAGTTTATAGAGTATGCATTTGAATACATATGTATATATGATTGGTTAGTTGAACTAGTACGTGTTTTTTACAACTAATGCAGTTATATCCAGATCACTATGACTTAGTGTTTAAAAGCACATGATCTCTACTTCGAAATCTGATCATAGATCGGATATATCTATCCGAACATCGGTTCGGAAAATATCCAATCTTATTAAAGCGTACCATTAAAATTGTCAACACCAATTCTTATGTTTAGTAGTAACAAAATATACCTATGTTTCATGCTATATATTTGAATGGTAACAAAAAATATGAATGAATTTTGCTAATCAATGTTTCCACAGATGTATATAAAACTTTAAAAAAAATAACGCTTTCTACACTCAAAGCCCCACACTAGAAATTTCTCCTATGTCGTGGGTACCATGGACACACACAAGACGAATACACAAACACCCAGACCCAGAACATGAATCGAAACTCATCATTCAGATGCCTGTCTGACCGGGAATCGAACCCGGGACCCATTGCGCATCAGACCGGTATGATAACCGCTCTGCCATGCGGGTCGTCAAAACTATGTAAATAGAGCTACAATGTCCACCACTACGACTACGTTATTCCTTGAACAACATTTCTATCATTTGATTTATCTTTGCCGATATCGACCCGGCGGCGACTTCCCATTCTCGAAGTAAAACACGGCGGGAAGGAAACCGCGGGATAAACCGCCTCCCACCACCTCCCACCCGATCTTTACGTTTCAGGAATAAATATTTCAGAGCGTGTGCTTCGGAAGTTAAAGTTATGTATCGCCCACGCTGGTAACAATCCGAGAATAAGAAACGCCAGACTTTTATGCCTTCGTGTGCCGCGTTGGTTGTATGCGTGTCTTTTAACTTTGTATAGGAAGTGAAATTCTGAGCTGGAGTTTGCGTCCTTTTAAGTTTACTTGACAAATTTGAAACTTTTATTGGTGAAATTATTCCTGGCTTTAAAATACGTATTTTAATGTGCTCTACTATACCAAAGTACGGTTTCTTTACAATGAGCATTTCATTATGCCTGAGAATTTAACACGGCTGTCATTTTTTAAGTGCCTACGTTTTTAGGGTCACACGTTATATACTTTTTAATTCTTGTCTGCCTGTTGGTTCATATAAAAATGGTATCGTTTTTAATGGAAGCCATGTAAAAAAATTATGATGGTAAGAAAAAGGTATTATAAAAATGACTTGAATGTCATGAAAACATTTAAGGTCTCGCTTGACTACTATTTTTGGCCTTTAGTGCTATTTATTCGCTCGGTAAACATATCGTAGGTGTATCACAAGATCAGGATAATATGTCTATATTTAACGACGACCTTTCTTTAATGAAGTTTCCTCGTACCATCTTAAGTATATTTTTTAATATTTCGAATAAAAAAGTGTGTTAAAATTTTCCACATTTTTAAAACCACATTTATAAAAAATATAAAAAAAATGATTTCCCGTTAGTCCTTTTCCTGGGTCATTTATTTTCAGGTCAATTCCTTCTAGGTCAATTCTTCTTATTCTTTACATCAAGAAGAGACAGTGCTTGTACCCCAAATCGTGCAGAATATGTGAGTGAAAACGCATAGACACGTTAATATATATGAGTAAGGTCTTTATCAACAATACGTTGAATTTACGTAAGAAATGCACAACGAATTGCAAATCCCTGCTGATTGTTACGGTATGACGTAGCTCGTAGTAGTGGCTACTACATGGCCGTAATCTTATCAACGGCCTTGGTAAGAAAACGTAAACAAACTACGCAAAGATATTATGCATAAAACATTTGATTTAAAATCACCGGTATCAAGGATTTCGTATTGATTTGTCATAGTGCTAAATTATTTCGTATGCGTTTACGTAACGCATCTCAAAATATGTAACTTCTGGTATAATGTTAATTATTTGTTGTGTTTTTGATTATTAATAATAAAAAGAAAAATATATTTAATTAGATAAAGTGTGTTTTTATAATTATTCATTTAATTATAAAACGACCACAATTCCATAATTACTTATTTAAACAAGTGTAAAATGTACGAGAAGACTATCTATTTTTATCGTTTTTCTAAAAGGAGCAATTAAAAAAATTCCTAAAAACATGGTTTTTAATTCTCACATGTGTGTTGGACTACAAATTATCCTTGGAAGGTACTGACTTAGATTTACCTAGTGCCTACATTACGTAAAGGATACATCAATATACACTAAGATGTGATCGTCAATTCAGTTTTTTATTATAACTATTAAAACAGTAGGTAATGGTGACTGCAAATGATATATAAAAGGCTTACAGCCTTTCCTATATTTAATATACTGGGTCAACAATTTCTTTAAACTTTACATATAATAAATATTTGCCAGGTGGTAGAACCAGTGTAGTTCGACCGGGGAAGTACCACCGACACACCTATTCTAGCGTGAAGCATTTCTTGCGTTTCGATGGAAGGTTGTGGTTGCCAGCACACTTTTATATGAGGCGACCATCCTAGTCCTCGGGAGTAGCAACGCGTTCTACTTGAAGTCAATTACATACGCGTATGTAATGCAAGTAGAACCCATCTTCTATTTGAAGTTGCTTACAGGTGTCCATGGGCGGCATTGATCACTTACCATCAGGTGGACTGCATGCTCGTTTGCTACTTCAATCAGATAAAAAAAAAATCGTACCTGACAATTCAAGGCAGGGTATATTATGTTTATAAATAAGATTCAAATTAAACTACGTACCTTATATTGGAGTAGAGTTGTTTAATTTTTGAATAAACTTCATACAATAGAACGATGAATAGATGCCGCGAGTCTTCATACAAAAAAAAACACTATATCACAAATTTAGGTACGCTACAACACGAGGTAAACAAAACTGCGTAGAGACACTAAAATAGGTAATATTTATAGTGCGAAAAGAATGCTATTGAATACGCAGTAAGTCCATTACGTATGCAAGATTATACGTTCACGTGTGCATGATTAGATGCGTACTAGTGATGAAACGAATGTTATTATTTTATTCGCGAATAGGAATGCGAAAGCGAATATTCCTTACCGACATTCGCGAATGCAAATGAAGGTTGGTTTCGGTTCTTCGTGTAGGGTTCCGGATGATATCAATTTGGCTACCATTTTTTTGGTGGAAGAACTGCTTAAGTTTGTATAAATTGGGCGAACTTTTTTGGCAAAGCAGTGAAATTCAATATTCGCATAACATTCGCACAATTTTTGGGAATGCGAATGCGAATATTCCTTACCGACAATGCGAAGGTTGGTTTCAGTTCTTGGTGTAGGGTGCCGGATGATATTAATTTGGCTACCTTTTTTTTGGTGGACGACCTGCTTCAGTTTGTATAAATTTTCAATATTCGCAGAACATTCGCACAATTTTTGCGAATGCGAATGTCTAAAAACAAGGTTCAAGGTGTTCAAGGTGGTAGAACCAGTGTAGTTCGACCGGGGAAGTACCACCGCCATACCTATTTCTAGCGAGAAGTATTTCTTGCGTTTCGATAGAAGGGTGTGGTTGCCGGCACACTTTCACACGAGGCGACCATCACAGTCCTCGGGAGTAGCAACGCATCTGTGATGGACTTCAGATGGAACCCATGTTCTGTATGTAGTTGATTACAGATATACATGGGCGGCAGTGGCCACTTACCATTAGGTGGACTACATGCTCGTTTGCTACTTCAGCCAGATATAAAAAAAAAGAATATTCGTGAATACGAATTCAAATGCTAACGTCACATCACTAATGCGTAGATTGAAAATATTTTCGCCTCAGATCACTCGTGTATCAGTTACATTTTATCTTATTTTTTCGCTGACTTCAAAAGAAGGTTATCATTTCGACACGTACATAATTATGTTTGCGATATTATTGGCCTTACAATGTTGGTGATACTCTATCCGGACTTTAATATAAATATACAAAATTAGATAGATGTATGTTTTGTGACCATGTTTTTCACCTTGAGAACAGTGCAAGTTTCACGAATTTTTTCCATAGCTTTTAAAATACCGATTAATGCTCTTATAAGTTTAATTAAATATATTTTTTTCACCAAATAACAACCGATATCTGTGTTACCGAATTACAAAAAGTAAAAAAATATTAAAGCAAAAAGTTGGTTTAGTATTTTATTTATTTTTACATTTCCGTGCACGATGTTAGGCGTAATAATAACATGGGCGTACGCCGATTAGGGAATATATTTCTTAACTTCGAAAATTAAAGGAGTAATTTAATTTGTTTCTTGATTTCGTATTTTATTATAAGCTCACAAATTATAGTTGTGTCAATACATTATAAAATACTTTAAAAACTTTTTACAAATACATATGTGACCTATAAAATAAAACGTAATTAAGTGTAAACTTATATTTATTAATGTTTTATTTTATAAGTGAGTTCTCCTAAAATCCGAATCCGAAAAATATCTTCTAGATATTTCTCCCGAGAAGGCTTAAACAAAAACCTTTTACATTTCAGACCAGTATGGTCGTCGTCAACTCATTAATGTTTCACTGCTGGGTACGGGTCTTCTCTCAGAACGAGAGGTTTTAGGCCATAGTCCACCTGGACTGGACAAGTCCGAATTGGTAGACTTTACACACCTTTGAGAACTTTTTTTAAAGAACTGGTGAATTATTTGTGATGTTTTCCTTTACCGAGGACGGCTACCATGGTTTTAGTGTGGTCGCGTGTCGGGTACCTTTTAAAGGTTTCCCCCTCGAAAACACAAAAAGGCTATCACTGCTCCAGGATGATGATTATTACTTACTTTATAAGGATCGCTAAAGAGTTGAAAAAGTTTTATTAATACAGACATTAAAAGTGGGAAGGAGAGATTTTATTAAAATAACAAGTTTCCATCCATCCATCAGCCTTTTGATGTCCACTGCTGAACATAGGCCTCCCCTAAATGGCGCCACTCCAAGCGCTCCTATGCCCATAACATGCTTAATGATAAAGTATAATCATAGAATCTGCGCGTATTGTATGTATATGCATATGTATGACGCAATATGTATTGTAATATGTATTATTACGTTGATCAATGTTAGTTTGCGTCTTACATACGTCAGTTATTGAAACTGAAAGTTGATATGCAAACGTGGTAAATGATTTTAAGACTTTTTTAATTCCGTAAAATATTATTATCAGCGTCAGTTTGTTTTTATCAAAATAACAAGTGAAGATGACGACACAATTCAATAATCAAATATCATAGTAGAACTCTTTATGGTTCGATTAAACCAATACAATCATTTTCTACTGGTAGCCTTATTACGCCTTTTTATCAAGGGAGTCCGGATTTCGAATTACATTCACGAAATTCTAATTTTACAAAATATTTAGCCTGTTACAAATTCGTTATCACGTACTGTAACGAAGAAAATATCATGATGAAATTAAACTGGCTGGGTTTTAAAAATATTTCAAAGTTGTGTTGTTTACCAATTCACACTTATCGACTATAGTATATGATATCAAGCAGTGAAAAGCCGTATTAAACGGTTAAAGGGTAGAGAAGAGATAAGAAGCACTCCAATTTATTTCTAGAATAACTATGTATCATTGGACAAATCATAATTGTATCATTGTATGCATCACTGGACAAATCATAGTTGTGATCTCAGCTAGGACTTGAGCCAAGTTTTACTTTGGGGGCTACTTGCCCTGGGAAGGGCCTGAATCACCACGTAAGGAATGTGGGTTCTATCAGAGATTCCGTGATTTCCCCAAAAGTACGTCGAGGCCATCGTAGAAGTAGAAGTGAGTAAAATTCGACACATCTTAGCTTTTTTTGGCCCCATAAAAGTCAGGTATCTTTTGAAGACTCTCCCCTCGAAGCAAAAGAAGACTGATTGTATCTAATCGTGTATCTTAGCGTACCAGCTGGTTTATTTTGGAGAAAAGGTTGATAAACTGCTCACTAGTTACGAGGTAATACAGTATTTCGCGCTAACGCTCAAGGATTAATAAGAGCAGTGAAAAGAATAGACAATCTCTACGTAACTCATTTAGTATCACTATGACATGAACGAAGCAGAAATCAGAGTCATATATATTTTAGAACGACACCGTACAAATGTGTAGCAAGAATAATTTATTACCCACAAGCATGGCAAATGGTAATGCAAATAAATTATGGCAAGATAATTGCGTTTCATTCGATGCGGACAATGATCTTAGCATGCATAGTGACTAATAAGTAGAAGTTACGTAACCTGTACTTGATTTATGAGTTATTGGTTATGGCTCTCCGTATATTTTGGCACCTACTCGTATATATACGCACATACATACACGCGAACGCACACACTCAAATGCGCATCCTTACACATGCGCACGCGCACTTCCTACCTATTTGTTACCATTGCAACATTTAGTTATTTGACAGAATAATATTTTTTGCAATCTACTTTAACGTTCGATTTTTAGGATGAACCGAAAGTGATAAATCAATGTTAACTATAAACAATCTTTTTAAATTGTCAGGCTGATCGTTGGTGGCTCTCGCTGTACCGACCGAGTTACAATTACAATTACAAATAATATTTTTAGTCTATAAGTACATATTAATTAGACATGGTAGTATAACTATAATACTAATATGCCACTATTCTTACTCATTAAAATAAAAATAAAGAAAACAGAAAACAACATTTAACTTAAACAATGATACGAATGTTATATAAAGGTTGCCCTACCGCTTATACGTTATTACTACAGATTTGTTATCAAAGTAAGAAAGCCTTTGTTTGATTGAATTAATATAATACGATTCATTGTTTTAATTGTTAAGTTATACATAACTTGTTTGAATACACTTATATTACCAAAGGGCTGTTTTTAATTGTGCTAGGTTATGTCTTCGGCTTCACCCTCTTCAGGTCTTTTTTTATATGATTGAAGGAGAAAAAGAGCTTGCAGTCCACCTGATGGTAAGTGCTGCCCATGGAAATCGGTGAGCAGCTTCAAATAGAACATGGGTCCCATCTGAAGTCAATCACAGATGCGTTGCTACTCCCGAGGACTATGATGGTCGCCTCATATAAAAGTCTGCCGGCAACCACATCCTTCTATCAAAGCGTAAGAACTGCTTCACACTACAAATAGGTATGGCGGTAGTACCTCAGTCAAACAACACTGGTTCCGACTGATACAACTTTACGCTTCAAAAAAGAGAAAATTGAAGCAACGTACAAAACACAAATAATAGAGCTACATCATAGTTTTCATCACGATTTTCTCGTGTGTCGTACTTTCTGTGGATACACACAAAGACAAAAATACACAGACCATGAAGAGAAATCTAAATTCATTGCTTGGCCGAAGTCCGAACTCGGAACCTACTATGTGGATCATCAATTCATGAGCAGGAAGGTGCTGTATATGTTGAACATTAATTATTGCTCATATTTAGTATGGAAATTAAATCAGTCACTTGTATTTTTATTAGTGGCCAAGTTTTTATAAGTGGTCTTGTTGACTAATTTTTAAGTGACCAATGTGCATAAGTCTTTGATATCAGAACATAACAGGAGTCCGTCCAAACTAAGATGAAAAGCATTACATTAGAATGAAGAGTTTTACCACACTATGTAAAAAGGTTTCTATTTGCTTACAAATTCGTTTAAATACCTAATTACACCCACACACTTTCACATGAGGCGACCATCATAGTCCTCGAGAGTAGCAATGCATATGTGATTGACTTTAGATGGAGCCCATGTTCTGTGTGTAGTTGATTACATGTCCATGGGCGGCAGTGACCACTTACCATCAGGTGGACTGCATGCTCGTTTGCTACTTAAGTCAGATAAAAAAATAAGGTGGCGTTGTTTATAGTCAGCTTCCTTTTATCAATTATCGTAATACAAAAAAATCTAACGACCAAGCACTCAATCTGCGTGTATAAATTTATTTCAACATCTATTTTCTTGTGGCAACCAATTGTCGGCATAAAAATAGGTTATTTACAAAAATTATGAGCACTTACGGAGGAAGCATGAAAGCGTTAGCGAGAAAACGATCTTTACGAGCGAAACTCGACAAAAAATTACCTATAATTTTGAAGGAAACATCTGGTAGGTTTGTGGAGTCACGATGCCCCCTCTGGAACACGTATGTACAGAATAGATAGAAACGGTAAAGAATGATCGCGACATGAGACAGCACATGGAAGAAAAATAACGCCCATTCCCTCTTTGTGTTGTATAAGAAATCTTTTCTGAAGATTTAGGGTTGAATCAACTTTCTGTTGATTTTCATGGGAAATTTGTTATAACGATTCGCTGGATATGTTCATTACCCAATTAAGTGCCTCAACGTTGAATTTGCTTATATATTTCTTAATCTTTACTTGTTATTTCGAAATTGTATCTTAAAAACTTCCTATTAACATCTTCATTCTTTTGCTTCACTTTGGATCTTAATTGATTTACCTAAATATATTTAAACAAGTATAGTTAAGTTTGGCAAAAGGTTTTAACGCTGTTTAAACAGATTGACAATTTACACCAGGCAACATATGTAATTCAATAATATTAAAACCATATCTACTGTTCAATTTAAAACAAAACATTGCTAGTCATTGCACTGAGGGGTTAGCGAAACATCTAAAAATCAGTGGCCGATGACTTGTCGTTTCGTGAACCCTTTTCCACAGACCATAGTTTGTTCGAGTCACTTATTGTCGTCAATGGCTTCGATATACAAGGAAGAGATTAAACTTGGCGAATCGGAAAGTTAAGAATCGAAATCTCGAGTTACGTTTACTTCGGAAAATGTACTAGTGATGTAACGAATCCGAATGCGAATACGCATTCGCTTTGGCGTATATTCGCATGATTTTAAGTATTCGCCTTCGCATTCGCATTTTACGAATGTTTTGCGAATGGAACTGCAACTTGACGAGCAAAAAAAGGTTTTCAGATGGCAAATTAAAAAAAAGATATGCAAAGAATAAAGACAACCTACTGAGTTTCTTGCCGGATCTTCTCAGTTGAGGTCGTGTTCCGATCCGGTGGTAGTGTAAGACATTTCATTTCATTTCATATACCAATTTAAGTGGAACTGCAGTTGGATGACCATAAAAAGTCGCCAAATCTATATTTTAGTTAGTGTAGATGCAGATACACCTCCCTGAAAATAAACCTAGCGGCGCCCATTTTAACGTCAAATAAAAAACTGAATATTCGTATTCGCTTTCGCGTATGTTCAAATAATTAATTCATACAACATTTCAACTACGTACATCACTAAAACGTATCATTCTATGCAATATGATTTGCGTCAGTGGCGTTGCGTTCCTAACAGATCACCGAACGTTAACCGAGCGGAAAAAACGCTTCTCATCCGGTCTTTCCCAAACCTCGTTCGAATGCAAGTGGCGTTTTTCATCTGCCCTCACTTTATTTATTGAACTGTATTACATTCTCAGTCTCAGTAGTGACAGGTATTTGGTATTTTTTTAATATACAACACTTATTGTTGTTGGGTACCTATACCTGATTTAGTAATTTATAGCTTGAGAAATAATTTACAACAAATGAGAAAAATAAACATGGTTTCATTAAAAAATATATACCGGCTGAATTGAGAAGTAAGTCTTTGAACAGTTTGGTTATTTTTACTTTGAATTCCTTTTGTGTTGATTTTTTATTTACTAGATGTTGTTTTGTGGAAATTCATAACCAGAAATTAGGCTAAAACTATTCTAGAACGAACCGCGACTATTATGGTTTTACTTATTTAATATTTAAGACAATGCTTATAAGTCCCTCATTGTAAACAGAACTTACTTCCTTACCGGTTAGAATCCATGACCAAAATTTTACACTACATCATTAATTGTGTAAGCAGTGATAGCTTAATGGTTGAAACTTGTCTTCTCGGTTGGGAGGTCCGAGGTTCTAACCCAGGCACACACCACAGATTTATCCAAAATTATGTGCGTATTGTAAATTAATTATCACTACTTTTCGGTGAAGGAAAACATCGTGAGGAAACCTACGCACCCGAGAGTTCTTAAAAAAAGTTCTCAGAGGTGTGTGAAGTCCAAGTCCAATACGCACTTGGCCAGCGACTATGGCTTATACTCTGCAGTAGGACAATAATGGGTTGACGAGAGTGTATCTTTAAATTCAATTAATATTTGTCTCAAATGTTTCTCAGAGTAAAAAACGATCTCAATTACTGTTGCTACATTTTATGTACTGGTAAATCCTTCGTATTTGTCATGATGTACAGTACACAGTACAGCTTTAGGTAACCGTGATAAAAGGGACGGATAAATTGGACTCGGGATAAATTGGAGAGGTTTATGTTTATTATTCCGCGACTTTTATGTATACTCGGATAATTCTGTACGTGGGCTATTGTATTTCCAAAGGCGTCAACCGCGAGGTAATGTTATCATTCCATTAATTACAACAACCGTCCCCCTGCTTTTTAAAAGTAAATTAATCCGATTAAGGGGGGAATCGAAGAACCCGCTCTCTACGTTTATTCAGGCAACTTTCTTACGAATAATTATTTTTTGTAATTAAATCCATCAACACGATTTTTTCCTAATGATTCTCCCATGGGTCCGGGGAGGCGGGTGACCGAGGGCGGCTTTATTTTTATATTTTCATTTCTCACAATAAGGGTGCGTTAGACTAAACATGGAACTGTTTTTTTAATTATTAAAACAATATTATTTAAAGTTACATACTAATCTGACAGATTGTATTGAATATGTGTTAACTTATAAATATAAGTTAACACATCGCACTGTAACAGTTACAGACCAATGGAAGTTTGGTATCTTGCTCAGAAGTTCTAAGGACCTGAGCTACAATCCAAAATCTGTAGATAAACTGAAATATTTTACGCTTTTAGGTACGTTTGAAACGTTATCTATGCACTATGAGTAGTTCAAAATATGATTTAACAATGGAGATAGAACAATGAATAGATAAACACAATTATTTTAAACGCCTTTAAAGATGTATAAATTACATTGATTAATCAACCCAAGTATCCCTAACGTGGTACACTATTGTATCTCCTTATTAAAGGCGATGGACATAAGTGGGTTCTACAATAAGCAAATATCTAGGCGTATTTTATTGAAAACATGCTATACTAATACACGACTTATATTTCACGTCTACAGCATAATGTACCTAAATAATAATTGTTGGCGTTACATTTATCAAAACTGTTATCAAAATGAGTTTTTTCACAATATTTTTATGATATTCATTATCCATTATATTCGTATGGCGGCCCCGCAGCTGCCTCCACCCGCCCGCAGTGTTAATGATATCTCGCCTTTAAAGGGCACATCATTTACTTACTTTTAGGAAAATTAATTGAAATGAGTTTTGACGATGAAAAGATGGCTATACAAAAGAGAACGGTAGCCGCTAGGTGTCGCTCCGAGATAACTTGTTCGTCTTTAATTAATTATTTTGTGGCAAAGAATTTGTTCATTTTGAATTTCTCGACCCTATTCGCTTATTTACACAATTACTTGCGTTTTGATTAAGAAGCTATATAAATAATTCGGTAATATTAAAAATAAATTCGAGTCTAATTGAGAAACCAAAAAAATGAATGTTAATTAAATGTAGCTAATAATAATGTTTCTATTCAAAATAGATATTTTCTTAATTAACGGAATACCTTTTAAAAATAATATTATGATATTAATTATGAAATATGAGTAACGATTCTTGAATGTAATAAAAAATATGATATATTGATATTAACTGACGTAGGATTATTTTTATACGTATTGAATCACAGTTAATTTTCTAATAGGTACCTAATGTTTTTATTGTTTTGGAGTAATGATAATTTAAACATGTGGTAAATTAGACCATTTTTTCAGTAGGTATGTATAGTAGGCAGGCAAGTATAGTTTTCTCATTACGTGTTCTCATACATTTTCTCATTACGATCCGATGGACTGTTGACCTGAATCTGTCTGTTGAAAACATCGGGAAATCATTGGTTTCGGAATATCTCTTCCTGTCGTGAACTAGCGAGATGTAAGTTGAAGGTGTGGAATGAGCGTCTTCCTGAGGTATTTCCAGATAGTTATGACATGGGGCTCTTCAAGAAAGGTACAAGAAGAACTCTCTTTCAAAGCAGGCAAAGCTTTGACGCCTGTCCATAGGCGACTGTGACAGCTTTCCGTAATGTGGCTCATCTGTATTAGCGCTAGGTACAACTATGAAAAATAGGACTGGACCAGTTGGAGTGGTACCATTTAGGAAAAGCCTATGTCTAGCGGTGGACTCAAAAGGCTGACGGATGGATGCGTACCTAGTTTGCTCTTGAATAAATGCAAAAACTTTTTAATGATTATTACTAAATTGACTATTTGTATTCTTGTTGTTTAATAAGATTGATTTATTCACTAGTAAAATTAATTAAACTGATTAAGAATTGATAAAAACTATATTTGAATGAAATGTCTATTTTGTATATTATGCTAAGTTATTCCAATGATATCTGACAAGTTTGCTATATATGTAAGTTGTGCTTCCTTTTAAGTGATGTCTTCACTCTCAATAATATTGAAAATTGTTTACTTATATGTATGAAGTGTATTATATGTGAAGTGTCGTTAGGTTGCCTTTAAACAAATAAATAAATAAAAATAAAAAATAAAAATAATAATAAAAACACGGATAATAGGCCATAGAACTAGTATGGCTCGGCCCGGTATTACCTCCAAATATATTTCTTATATGAAGCAACGCCTCTCTTTTATAAGACCATCTTAGTTAGACCAGGAGAAGAAAGGCATCTATGATAGTCAAATAGGACTCGTGTTCTAAATGAAATTGGTTACACATATCCATGGGAGGTTATGACCTTTCACAGGTCATCAGGTGCAAAGCAAGCTACATTCCTACTTCAATCATATTAATACCCTCAAGCGTGCAAAGAGATCTCACTTCAAAACTGAATAGAATACGCAGTTCTTTTGAAAATATCTCTACAATAGAACATTAAAGTTGGTTATATTGGCTTATTTTGAAAATAAGGCCACATATGCAGACTTAATACAATACAGTGAGTTGGGTACTCGTAACTTATTGACACACGAACCGCAGATTGATGAGACCCACCCACTATCCCTGGGGAGTCAGTCTATTGCCATAGATTGGAGCCATTCATCGGCCTGTTTTTATTTAGATACATTGCTTTATATTGATCCATTTCAAGTAATGTTCTGCGTTTAGGGGTGATAGAACTTATACGGAATATTTGCTACACTTATAGGTATTACGGAAAGGAAATTCGTTTATTATAAACTCATAAAAATATACGTTATCCAATTTATTTACAATTATAATATACATATATACTTACAAAAAATCTATTGTGAGAACAACTAATACAGCCTTTTTAATGAGTGAATTAAATCAAACCAATCAAATTGTACACAATTTATGAAATAAGTAGCTGTACTCTGCGCGCGTTGCTACGCAATCCCAAAAAAAATACACCAGAAAGCTCATGAATAACAAGTTAGGTAAAGATCATCACATGATCAAATGAATAGTTTACGATTCTATAGAGGACATACAGACAATAATCATTTTTGTAAAGAAGACTAACTGTACACTGCGCGCGTTGCTACGCCATCTCAAAAATAAATACACCAAAAATCTTCGAAAGCTCATGAATAACAACTTTGCTAAAGATCATCACATGATCAAATGAATAGTTTACGATTCTATAGAGGACATACAGATAAACATTCATTTTTATAAAGAAGAAGAAGAAGAGAAGAAAAAAAAATATAAAATCTTGTAGCGAGATTTACCTGCGTACTGACTAGGTTTGCTTTTTTTACTTATTACTTATTTACTACTACTTATTTACTTCTTATAAGTAATTCTATGAAGGAAAACGGGTTTATAAAATATATCGAATTTTCGAATATAATTTCGAAGTTAAAGACACCATGATATCAGTTTGGAATTTCAGCATTTTTACTATTTCAGTTAGATTTCCTTAGGTTGTGGATAGTGTGGACAAAAACAAATACAACACAACACTCAATCCTCCAGGCAAGCAATCTGCCCTTGTAACAAAAATGCAGTAATCGTCATTTATACGAAATTGTGTTTTTACGGTAATTACATCAGAAGAACCTATGTGTAAACATAGGTAGAATAAATAGCAATAAAGGTTTTTTTAGTTGGAAAATGCTCAAAACTTTTCAAGGTGGTAGAACCAGTGTAGTTCGACCGGGGAAGTACCACCACCACATCTATTTCTAGCGTGAAGCATTTCTTGCGTTTCGATGGAAGGTGGTTGCCGGTATACTTTTATATGAGGCGACCTTCATAGTCCTCGGGAGTAGCAACGCATCTGACTTCAGATGGAACCCATATTCTGTATGTAGTTGTTTACAGATGTCCATGGGCGGCAGTGGCCACTTATCATCAGGTGGACTGCATGCTCGTTTGCTATTTCAGTTAGATAAAAAAAAACTTAACGAAAAATGTAGTGCTTGCGCTAGATTAAGCGATAATTGATAAGTTAAAGTGTAAATTTCATTAGCAACAATAAGAAGCAACATTTACGTCTTTTGTAAAAAATCTATGTGGTTGTCAAACCAGATATGTTTCTATTACAATACCGTCTTGTAGTAGTGATTTAAAAAGCTCTTATCTCGTTTTTTTCAGTAGTAAAAAATTGAAAATACTGCATTTTTCATTAACACAGCAGTATTACAGAAGTAATATTCTCGTATCTTATTTATATCGCATTGAAATAGCAGTATTGATGGCAAGTATTCACTGCCGCCCATGGACATCTGTAAGCAACTTTATACAGAACAAGATACTTATATCTGAAGACAGTACCTAACACTCCGGAGGACTAAGATTGTCGCTTTATATAAAAGTGAACCAGCAACTTTCAACACCTTTCCACCGAAACATAACGACTGCTTATGACCGAATATGGTATATGAATAATATTTCATCCTACCAATAATTTATCCTATAAGGTTTTGCAGGCGTTAGATGAGTAATTATCGTGGTTATACTAGCTAAATGTATCTCTATACTTAACCGTAGCTTGATCTAATATTTTTTCCAAACTGATTATATAGGTCACCAGTAAGTTTCATATGTGCGGTCACTTACTGCACTGGACTTCGACTGTAGATTAACGAACCACCCTAGGCCTCGCGGGAGGCTCTCTATACAACCTCCCAATAGATTGTAATAACAATAAATTAACTCTGTATTCTCTCATCGACATTCTTACTCTTATATTCAGTTGCTTGTTTCCTTACGTTGTTTCTTTACGTTTTGTTGTTCTAATTACACAGAATCTATACATTAATACGTGAAGCAAAAAGTTGTGATTCGTTTTTAAGATACTTGCCGCAGGCGGAGGAGTATGAAATTATATTAATTAATTATTAAATTAATTATTTATATTACATACATAAAATCAAATAAAAACACTTTATACTCACTACCTTGCATTTGACACAAACACATACTTATTATACGAAATATAACATTCAATGTCTTACTATGAAAACACATAACATCAAAAATAACAGATGTCTTTGTCAAAATACCCGCTTTGCTTTTAAATGCAGCTTAGTTATTATACCTCTTTTTACCTTAAATTGGTTCGTTTAAAATAACTTGAAAATTATTACAATTAATTTAAATGAGAGAAATATTGTGTTGCTACTTTGGACAATATGAAGTTTAGTTTTTTAATTTAAATTACGGTCGAACTTCGACCGACGGGTGACTAGAAATAACAAAATCTTAGTAATCGTATTACATAGTATGTTCTAAACTTTCAAAAATATTTTTGGAAGCGTTGTTACTATCTTAATAAAATGCTACAATAGCGACACGTTTTTCTACAAGCTATTTTTTCCGCTTCCCTGGTATATGCAATCACATCGAGAATATTAATTTCTCGATGTGTTTCATAAACGCTTGTAATGTACGATATCTCTCCGATTGCACCACATCACTACATAGTATAAAACAAAGTCTGTCCGTATGTATGCTTAGATTGTTAAGACTAGACTACGGATTTTAATAGATTTTTTAATAGATAGAGTGGTTCAAGAGGAAGGTTTTTATGTATAATACATGCATAATATAGTGAAGAAACAAGTGACTTTTAGGCGTAACGGAGTTTGCCGGCTCAGCTAGTAAGTTCTAAAATTAGATCACATTTCAATGCACTGGCCTGGTTCGAAATGGCAAAATACCCTTAAGAACTTTTTTAACCCACTCAGAAGATTTTTTAAAGACCTGTCAGGCCTGTAGGCTTCCTCCTACAGTTCTCTTAAAATATACATTTTGCACGCCTAAATTTTATTTGTTTTCTTTCCGGCATTTCCCTTTGTTTTATTGCTTTCCCCGGGGCGGCGTAATGTAACGCTGCTTCTCGTTTTTAAGAACTGCGTGTGGGGAAGTGTGAAATGATGTTTTGTTTTTTACTTTATCGTTCCGTTGGGTAAAGTACGGATCTGCGCATAAATCTCAGTTCCTACATACTTTTGGCTAGGTTATTATGCCTGAAAGTATTTGTTTAGCTGGCGGTTGCTTTCATTTCGTCTTTTTATTTTATTGCTGTAATTTTTACTTACAAAGCTATTCTTACTTATTAGTTCTTCTACTTAAATCATTTAAATTAAGTGTATAAATATTAATAAGTATTTATTAATCATCACCAGAAATTTTAAATTATAAATTGAAATCGTAAGTCGTACTGATAAACGGAAACGTATTCTATTCCGTATTTAGATTTGTAAAAATTAAGAAAATATGTTTAATTGTGAGAGAAGATTTTTTCTTAGATCTGGACCAGTATTAAATTTACAATCATAATACAAGATGTACAACAGTAAATATGTTATGAAAAAAGATAGGAAAACGTTACGTAACTCTGTAAAAAAAAGGAATAACGGATACAGATCGCATCTCGGCACAATAATGTGGCAAAGATGGGATCTTTGAGAAAGCGGCGCGCGGTCGGGGGTCACCGCCGGCCCGATACGTTCCGACCAAACGCCCCGCGATACTACCATTATTACTAGTGATATAATTCATACAATATCAGCTATTTTTTACGTTCTATTTGGATGTCTTAATATACTGTCAAACGAGACAAGGTATAATGCTTGCAACGAAATTAATGTTAAAACGAAATTATACAATAATTAAGAAGTATGCGTAGCATTGTGGTTTCTGTAGATCATAAACAATCTCTAAAGTTAAGCAATGTTGGACGCAGTAACGCATGTAACCTTGTAAAAAAAGAAATATCGGATACAGATCGTATCTCGGCACAAATAATGTGGCAAACATGGGATCTTTGAGAAAACGAAAAAAAATCTATGCTTTATTCATACAATATCAGCTATTTTTTATGTAAGCCTGTCTTAATTTACTCTTAAACAAGCTTAGATGTAATGTAGTATGATTATAGATGGATATTATAATGAATCAATACAATAACTACAGTAGAAGTCTGCATAGTACGCAGCTTGTAGATCTTACCCGTTTCGTAAAATTAAGCGATGTTGAGTGCGGTGGAGAATTGTTTGGCTGACCGTTTGTAGTTTACAAAAAAAAAACGCATATTTTTGTGTTACAGAGAGCATATTAAAGGGTCTGTTACGAAAATATATATAATTGATAGGCCAATAACGTGTAGGTACCAAATAATTGGCTAATAGATCTGTACAGTCTTGGAACATAAAAATGTAATTGTAGCCTAGTATACAATAATTTAATCACGAATTAAAAACAATTTCGGCAAAAACATCATTACAATTCTCATAAGTAATATAATTTTGTCATCCTTGGTACAGATTAAAGTTTACGTTTTCCTGACTGGTTCTGATAAACAAATAATGTTCCTTACTAAAAATAAAAGTATTCTCATAGCGTGATAATAGATTACACTTACATATTTAAAAGGATAACAGAGTAACATATTCACGCTTAGCTAGATAATAAATTACTAAGGCTGCATTAAAAACGCTTAAAATAAATCTACAAAAATACTTTAGTCAATTAATCCTCAAACAGCTTCTAACCAGCAATGGAGATGTTCTTTGATTAAATAGTAAGAAATAGGTAAGTGAATCCACAAAACAGTTGTTAAGTATTACACTTACATATTTAATTATGGGTAACTGGGTAACATATTAGCACCTAACTAGATAATTAATTGCTAAGGTTGGTCCTAAGCATTAAAAGCTCTTAAAATAAATCTACAAAAATACTGTTAAACACTTAATAAATACTCAAATAGCTTTCTGTCACGCATGGCTGGACACCGTTTGGTTTGAGCGAAGTGTACGAGGCGCTAATAAGCCTTAAGAAGATCTCATGACGACTAATTCCCGTATCAGGCGTGAGATAAGCTCAACTTTGTATTAAGTAAAAAAAACTAGTTCATTCTGAGAGAAGACCCGTGCTCAGTAGTGGGCCAGTAATGGGTTAACAACAACAACAACACTTAAATATTTAATTATGGGTAACAGGGTAACATATTAACACCCAACTAGATAATAAATTACTGAGGCTGCTCTAAAGCATTATAAGCGCTTAAAATAAATCTACAAAAATACTGTTAAACGCTTAAATAATCCTCAAATAGCTTTCTGTCACGCATGGCTTGACACCGTTTGGCTTGAGCGAAGTGTACGAGGCGCTAATAATCCATAAGAAGATCTCATGACGACTAATTCCCGTATCAGGCGTGAGATAAGCTCGACTCTGCGTTAAGTCGGCTCCTCAGCTCTTCTAACCAGTAATGGAGATGTTCTTTGATTAAATAATAAGAAATAAGTAAGTGAATCCACAAAACAGTTGTTAAATTATACACTTACATATTTATGGGTAACTGGGTAACATATTAACACCCAACTAGATAATTAATTGCTAAGGCTGGTCCTAAGCATTAAAAGCGCTTAAAATAAATCTGCAAAAATAATGTTAGTCGCTTAATTAATCCTCAAACAGCTTTCTGTCACGCATGGCTTGACACCGTTTAGTTTGAGCGAAGTGTACGAGGCTAATAAGCCTTAAGAAGTGCTCATGACGACTAATTCCCGTATCAGGCGTGAGATAAGCTTGACTCTGCGTTAAGTCGGCTCCTCAGCTCTTCTAACCAGTAATGGAGATGTTCTTTGATTAAATAATAAGAAATAAGTAAGTGAATCCACAAAACAGTTGTTAAATTATACACTTACATATTTATGGGTAACTGGGTAACATATTAACACCCAACTAGATAATTAATTGCTAAGGCTGGTACTAAGCATTAAAAGCGCTTAAAATAAATCTGCAAAAATAATGTTAGTCGCTTAATTAATCCTCAAACAGCTTTCTGTCACGCATGGCTTGACACCGTTTAGTTTGAGCGAAGTGTACGAGGCTAATAAGCCTTAAGAAGTGCTCATGACGACTAATTCCCGTATCAGGCGTGAGATAAGCTTGACTCTGCGTTAAGTCGGCTCCTCAGCTCTTCTAACCAGTAATGGAGATGTTCTTTGATTAAATAATAAGAAATAAGTAAGTGAATCCACAAAACAGTTGTTAAATTATACACTTACATATTTATGGGTAACTGGGTAACATATTAACACCCAACTAGATAATTAATTGCTAAGGCTGGTCCTAAGCATTAAAAGCGCTTAAAATAAATCTGCAAAAATAATGTTAGTCGCTTAATTAATCCTCAAACAGCTTTCTGTCACGCATGGCTTGACACCGTTTAGTTTGAGCGAAGTGTACGAGGCTAATAAGCCTTAAGAAGTGCTCATGACGACTAATTCCCGTATCAGGCGTGAGATAAGCTTGACTCTGCGTTAAGTCGGCTCCTCAGCTCTTCTAACCAGTAATGGAGATGTTCTTTGATTAAATAATAAGAAATAGGTAAGTGAATCCACAAAACAGTTGTTAAGTTATACACTTACATATTTAATTATGGGTAACTGGGTAACATATTAACACCCAACTAGATAATTAATTGCTAAGGCTGGTCTTAAGCATTAAAAGCGCTTAAAATAAACCTACAAAAATAATGTTAAACGCTTAATCAATCCTCAAACACCTTTCTGTCTCGTATGGCTTGACACCGTTTGGTTTGAGCGAAGTGTACGAGGCTCTAATAAGCCTTAAGAAGATCTCATGACAACTAATTCCCGTATCAGGCGTGAGATAAGCTCGACTCTGCGTTAAGTCGGCTCCTCAGCTCTTCTAACCAGTTATGGAGATGTTCTTTGATTAAATAATAAGAAATAAGTAAGTGAATCCACAAAACAGTTGTTAAGTTATACACTTACATATTTAATTATGGGTAACTGGGTAACATATTAGCACCCAACTAGATAATTAATTGCTAAGGCTGGTCCTAAGCATTAAAAGCTCTTAAAATAAATCTACAAAAATACTGTTAAACACTTAATAAATACTCAAATAGCTTTCTGTCACGCATGGCTGGACACCGTTTGGTTTGAGCGAAGTGTACGAGGCTAATAAGCCTTAAGAAGATCTCATGACGACTAATTCCCGTATCAGGCGTGAGATAAGCTCAACTTTGTATTAAGTAAAAAAACTAGTTCATTCTGAGAGAAGACCCGTGCTCAGCAGTGGGCCAGTAATGGGTTAACAACAAAACAACACTTACATATTTAATTATGGGTAACATATTAACACCCAACTAGATAATAAATTACTGAGGCTACTCTAAAGCATTATAAGCGCTTAAAATAAATCTACAAAAATAATGTTAGTCGCTTAATTAATCCTCAAACAGCTTTCTGTCTCGTATGGCTTGACACCGTTTAGTTTGAGCGAAGTGTACGAGGCTAATAAGCCTTAAGAAGTGCTCATGACGACTAATTCCCGTATCAGGCGTGAGATAAGCTTGACTCTGCGTTAAGTCGGCTCCTCAGCTCTTCTAACTCGTAATGGATGAGACGTTCTTTGATTAAATAGTAAAAAAATTGTCAGCGGATCCACAAAGCAATTGTTAACAGCATATTAAGTATGGATATGGATTCGAATAAGGGACCTCCCAGCAAACGGAAAAAATTACTCACTACTTTGAGTTTACTGAAATAATTTAGTGTTGCAACGTAGTTTTAATGACACTAGTAACATTTACTAAGTTATTTATTTAGTCTTAAAAGACAATAATCTACTTACATAAATCCGCTCACTCACTTTAATCAATCACCATAGAAAGGATAAATAAATAAAGTTATCAATTCTTTAAGAATAACTATTAAAACCGTACTCGTAAAATTTAAACAGTTAAATAGCTTGAGATACTAGCACACTGACTCAATTATATGAATAATAAAATGTAAACACATTCTATCGAGTCTGATATAAGATCGGTTTTCCGAACGTGACCCGCGAAAGCTACGTACGTTCCGATGCAAATTAATATGCAAAATCATTAACATCTTAACGAGAGGAAGTGTTCGCCCTCCGATGAGAACTCATCGCTTCGCCTTGAAAACCGATCGATACACAATAACGCCCTCTGATACGAGTCGCTAATACTTTTATCACGACATTGTTCTATGGTAATTCTTAGGAGTTTAACTTAACTCACACATAAAGTTTGGATATAAACAAATAATCTTCTGTTCATAATTCAATTATTTCAAAATTTATAAAACTTTAAAGTTTATTAAACTTTAGTGTAATATATTTACTCAAAACTATGCATATATTGTTTTTGCAAGCTGAACTTACATGGCCTCAAAAAATCAACCTTCATTATTTTTCCAAGTTTTAACGTATGTGATTTAAATTGTATTATTTCTTTTGATGTTAACAAATCATATTATTGTATTAAGTGTTAGAGCCTATGGGATAAAAAAACTATGTTTAAGAATAACAATGTAGAGCGAATAAGTCTCAATTTTTTATACCTCTAGTTATAATATGCGATTTACGATAGATTATTTATTAAAATTAGGTTTATATTCATATGTATTGACTAATGTCGTAAAAATGCATAGGAAAACAAAAATATAAGAAAAAATATCTGAGCAGTCTGGGCTTTTTTCAATCAGATTTTTCTTTACATTTGTCACTATTGTTCGATTGATTTA
The DNA here is from genome assembly GCA_949699795.1 of Spicauda simplicius. Taxonomy (NCBI): domain Eukaryota; kingdom Metazoa; phylum Arthropoda; class Insecta; order Lepidoptera; family Hesperiidae; genus Spicauda; species Spicauda simplicius. The sequence continues at coordinate 12,972,975 of OX453066.1, read as the reverse complement.
ATTAAGTTTTATTAAACGGTTTAAAGTCCACCATACAAGAACCTATTGATTGATCGTAACCTATCCGAGGTCTATTTTAATCTGACATGGTGATCTATTCTGTGAGTAAATGTACACAAAGGTTCACGTTTTATGTGTGTGTACGCTCGTTAATCATAATTTCAGACGTTTGTTCGTGTGTATGTTGGTTCATAATATTATGTTTTGGGGATAAGAAATTAGTTAGTGGACATTAAACTTGGGTAAAGTTGTACCGGAGCATCTTGACCGATGAACACGTCAAATTCTCGATTAAATTTGAAATTGATATTTGTTCGTATGTTCAAACTTTTCAAGGTGGTAGAACCAGTGTAGTTCGACCGGAGAAGTACCTACCACCGCCACACCTATTTATAGCGTGAAGCATTTCTTGCGTTTCGATGAAAGGGTGTGATTGCCGGCACACTTTCACATGAGACGACCATCGTTGTCCTCAAGAGTAGAAACGCATCTGTGATAGACTTTACATGGAACCCGTGTTCTGTATGAAGTAGATTACAGATGTTCATGGGCGGCAGTGCTGCTCGTTTGCTACTTCTGTCAAATAAAACAAAAACCTAGGCACTTGTGAAATATAATTTTAAGCGATTTAATATTATGGATGATTTAATCATGTAACATTTATAAGACCTATAAATATACTGACTTGATAAAGCAACCTTCACATTCCAAATATTGATAACCAAGTAAGCCATTAAAAATTTGATGAATGTGTGTGTAATGGAAAGTGAGTTTTAACAACCTAGTTGTTTAACAACAAGTTAACAACAAGTTTTTTTTAAGATTAAAGAAATAATAGTTTTTTTATATTAAATTGTTTTCTATTCTAGCAACTACGTATATAAAACTATAAAATCGTTTTATAAGTATTGATAATCGTGGTCTTATTAAATGTAAGTGTATATTGACATAATTGCACAATGTTTTACTCAAATGATTTGGCCTTAAGTGGTTTATGTTCTATTTAGTTTAAAACAAACGAATAAATCCCCTTTCTTACAAGTATCAAGACCACTCGAGCGTCGTACACGAAACTTGCGAGAAGCATTAAGGGCCCGCACATCGTAGGGACTGACCCGTCATGAAATTTAAATCTAGATCAATAACCGCGCTTATATCATTGTCTTCATTAGAGATAATTGGGTTCGCTCCCCGGCCGCCGCAACTTTGTTTGCTCGCCGATAACTTAAGACGAATTACTTGGACATTATAAAGGTACAATATGTATGGATTCTCTACGTATGTGTGTATATAATCAGTGATCCATATAAGATGGACTTGTTATGTGTTGAGGTTTCGGACTCATGTCGTTGTTTACACATGTCTATGTCGTTATTGTAATAGTGTTGTATAGATAGAATCAATTTAAAAGCAACATTAAGGGGTGTTTAGTATGTTTTTATTACAGGCAGGTATTATACTTTTAGGGGCATTACTAAGTTAATCTTAGATTATGCCTATTTAGAATCTCAATGTCCTCAGTATTTGTGATATCTTATGTATAGTTAAATCTTAATCTTAATCTATAATTTTGGATATTTTAAGTTCGTAGTCGGCGCTTATTTTGCGTCCTTAGGCAGTTTAAAAATTAATTAGTGAATAATCACGACACGGCTTATCAGGATTTTCAAGCTAGGACAGTACCGTATGTACCTACCTAACTCTTAGCAATTTGGTCGCCTAGGATGATTTTTCATATAGTCAATCCATTATTGTCCCACTGCTGGGCACGGGACTTCCCTCAAAATGAGAGAGTTATACGCCACGTGCGAATTGGTGGACTTCACACACCACCGAGAACTTTTTTTAATAACTCTCGGGTCTGTAAGTTTCCTCGCGATGTTTTCCTGCACTGAAAAGCAGTGATAACTAATTTCTAATATACACATAGAAATTAATTATGACTGCTTTTCGGTGAAAGATTTTTCGCGTAAAACCATGAAAAAACATCCTACTTAGTTGACCAAATTGGATATTTATATAACAATTATGAATTCAATTATATCAGCGAACTGTACGTAACAGCAGTATCTCTATGTAAAGGCAATAAAGAAATTTCATTGCAGACATATTCGTGTGGTCTACACCTATCCCAATTTGGTATAACGTAAACAACTACAACGGATTAGAGTCACAAGCGCTTCAGATTTACAAGAAAATGTCCTATAAAGGCGAGTAATCGGACATTTGTAAGGTTCCAAGAGAAATGTTGTCATTTAAGCGAATATGTTTACTCGGCTCGTGCAAACACTTTACCTGGAATAAGGTTGCTGTACGTTACGGCACACGCGTGCTATAAAACGTTTCCAGCGTAATTAGTTTGCTATGTTCCTACCGAAATATATATCAATAAAGTTTTCTTAGGTTTGCGTGATGGTGCCCTGTTTTCATAAATGAGTAGGTACAAGTATCCTTGGGCATAGGTTATACCCAAGATAATCGGACGACACGCGTGGCGCTAGCGTCATATTGGTCTGAAATGTAGAGGTTTTCGGGTACGATTTCTTAGTAGGTACCTGCCCTTGGTACGTGTGATTTTTTTATCAAAACAATCATTGTTTAAGCTTTTTTCTTATAAAATGCAGTGAAATGTTCATTCTCTCCTATGTTATCGTTTTCAGCTAATATTTACAATATATGCACTTTGCAATGATGAACAAAAATGTAACTAAATATTGTTTTGAGGAAACATAATGAACTCCTACTAAGGGTGCAGTTAGATTTCTAACCGAAATGATTAAATGAAGTTCGATTATTCTTAGTCTGTCATTAATATGAATTTGTATATTTGCATGACATCTACGATATAAGAAGGCTCTGAGTGCAATAAGCGCAATCGTAAGAATTTAACTACTTACAGTTGATAAGACGTGGATCAAAAGTTTGTACCATTGAGCAGTAATGTAAAGGTATAATCGTGTAGAGCTTCAGCAAGTTATTGGCACTTCGGCGCATTTGAATATATTATGCTTTTCTGTGCTAAGGTTTGTATAATACGAGCATGTTTCATATATCAGCGATGCAATAAGCTGAGTATTTGTATTTTTTTTAGTCAGGAAGATCTCACGGTACCTATTGGTGGCAATATTACAACTGGTAAGTCTTTATACGATTTATTTGCTTTCATGGTAGTACACAATATGCCTGTTTCTTAAGAAAATATTAATAATAATGAAAACAAACACACAGGATACAGATAAATTTTATGAACTAATAAATAATATTTAACATATTGAAGTACATTTCAGGAAAAAGAAACAATATTCTTGCGTTTTATGTAACATTGTTTGATTAAACACAAAATGACAGAGAATGCTTTTTTCTAACCTTGTCTAATAACTTGGTATATTTGTGCTCATTTGTTGTATCCTTGCATACCCTCGAATCGATTTCCAGTCGATCGTTTTCTAATCCCCATTTTCGTGATGCCATTACGATTTCTCGAGCGCTCACCTCACTCCATATTTCCGTGCATATCTCGACGATTCGCAGATCCATTATTTTTTATGGCTCAAATACACGGTGCTTAGTGGAAGTTGCGCCCCCTGCCTACTACGTGTTAACGTCTCAGAAGGTGTATCGAGGGATGTCAATGGTGCTGTGTACCTGCTTGTACAAAAGTTATTAACGTGTAACATTGGATTGCGATTGTTGCGTTTAAAATAAAGTATGTGTTTTGCCAATATGACTCAAGTGTGATGATTCAGGAATATGTGAATTCAGTTTACGATTCAGTAAGTAATAATCGGTATATTTTGGTGTTTTCCAGTTTATTATTGGGTACATTATTATAAATAACTAGAATAAGATTTAATTTTTAACTTGTAATTGGGATATAATAAGTAATACCTTATCTATTCGAGATTAAGTGTAAAATAATGTGATTATATTTCCACCCAGAAACATCGTCCCCTCCCTAAGTGGAGTAACGCTCGACTCAGCCTTTCCACTCAATACATTTTATCGACAAACGTCACTGACGCTGCGTGACACTTATGTAAATATTTAAATACGATCCAGTACAAGCTATGAATATTTTAAATTCTAAGTAAACCACTCAGCTTTGTATTCCGGCAAGGCTTTACACCCGTCAATAAAATAAAATATTCTGCTATTCCTCTCATAATAAAGCTTAAAGTCCATTAAAACAATGGTAAACTTTCCCTTGAATTTTTACTTTATATCTATGCATAAAGCGATTTGATAAGTGTTCGCAGATTGGGGTTCGATATTAGAGTGACGAGTTATGCTGATTGGATTTTTTCAAGTGGTTTTAGGGCACGGTGAATAATTGAGTACGATTTGGTTCCACGAGGTGCATCGCGATTGACTGCTACGCATACATTTATAAACAACGCCTACTTTGTTATATTATCTTAAAATCTTAAATATACTATAAAACATTGCTATTAAATTGCTCACAGGAGTCGTTGAAATTTGATGTAACAGCGAAACGTATCAATAATGAGATTAAAACGAACGTAAAATAAGCAAGATCGAGAGAAAAGGAGTCCGTGCCGATATCAATTGATCACGCAGATGGCTGATGGCCCTCATTGAGTCCATTCATCGCAATCGAGGAGGGATCCGCATCGAGTAGCACTCACCTCGCTTTCCGGTTGTCTTTCTTTTGTCAGGCGCACTTTGACTTGCGTCACTTGATATCCGAGATCGTCTTTGTTACATTGTAGCTGATAAGTGATGTGATATGGCTATTTGGTGATAGACTGGTTTATGAATTTACTGTAGGGGTGAAATGAAGGTAGCTGAAGAGCAAGTTCATAAGTATGTTATGCTGGTATGTTGAAATATATTATTTACAGTGTTTTACTATTAAAAAATTGCTAGGTTCATTTATAGTTATTAGAAATATATTAAAATAAGAATGACTAATTCGCTAATTTATCCTTAATATCCGTGACTCAATATTTTTTTGTAAATCGGCGTTTAATGCTGTATACGTTCAAAATTTTGATTAGAAGCGTAGAATCCAAGAACTGTTTGCGACAAATAACTTTAATCCATTAATAAATAAAATACATATATGTAGATAATATTCCTGTATAAAAATTCATAAAGCACATTACAATTTGGAGCTTCACATCACCACTGCTTTAGTAAAATAAAAGCGTAATAGAAGGCTTCTTAATAGGCCACTCTCGCAGGTGGTGACTTCGGCGATATAAAGTATGCAATGTGGGTGATTCGCTAGTGTACCTATTACGTATTCATTCCATATTTCGCATCCTTCGGCTTGATAGCAATTGCCATTTCGCTAACGACATTGCTTTCGTTAGAGGAAAATATTAAATGAATAACTTCAATTTCTGAAAATTCGTTTCTTATGTTATAGAAGTAGATGCCGAACCTGCGATGTACCTGATATTCGGTCTGACTACCAAAATAAGATAGGATTCTTTTAAATCAAAATTTACAATGGCAAAACAGAATACCATAATATAAATTTAAATTAAAAAATATACCTATTCATAAGGGCAAGTTACAAAATTGCTCTGATACTAATTATACGACAACTGAACAAACGACTACTGGTTAAACATGCGATATATATGTAAAATTTTGGATATATTCAAGTACACTTTGTTTTCTCCTACGATAATTTGTTACGATAAGAAGTTAATTTCAATTGATTACACGAAAAAAAAATTGTTAACAAGACAAGGATAGCCGACTGTCTCCATCAGTATACGTATTTGGCGATTTTAGCGGGCGAGTGGCATTGATCATAATATCGGCGGAGGCTTACCAGAGTGATAAATGGACGGTCACAGCGTCACTGGCGGGATGACGGCGCCGCCATATTTAAATCGCGCCGTCACATCCCGCGTATACGGTGTAGGCGTATTATACGTTCTTTATCCGTTCGATTATACAACGGTTCGATAAAATTTATCGAGTTTTGCTAGGGCGCCTTTTTATTAATTTTGGATGATGTAAACACATATTTATGTATTTTTTTTATCTGATTGAAGTCGCAAACGAGCATGCTGTCCACGGTGATCATGATGGTAAGTGGTCACTGAAGTTGGAAGTGGTACAGAACATGGGTTCCATCTGAAGTCAACCACAGATGCTTTGCTACTCCCGAGGACTATGTGACTATGCTTCTTGTGAAAGTGTGCCGGCAATCACAGCCTTCCATCGAAATACAAGAATTGCTTCACGCTTGAAAAAGGTGTTGTGATGGTTCTTCCCCGGTCGAACTACACTGGTTCTACCACCCTCAAAAGTTCAAAACACTGATTAGGAGCAAAGTTAGCCGGAAAGAATATTATAACATCCCTAATTATATGGAAGATAAAATTGCTCGAGATTATGCAATAGCATATTCACATGGATAATTAATTGTCAAAGCCTAGCGTCACTTGCCAAACTTTTACTCTCTAAGCCTTAAACAGAATGGTATAAAAAAGAAAATGTTAAGGAAGAAAAAATAAATTCGTGAACTTTCTTGTCGGATTCTCAATAGAGGTCAGGTAGTAGTGAAAGAAGAAATATTGTAAAAATGTTTGACTTTTTAATTTTTACATATTAATCAATGAAACATAGGTAATAATTGTATATAAATAAATATAATATTGAGATGTCTTGATTTCGTTTCATACAAACCGATCCATATTAATTTTCAGTACCTAATTTTGAATACAGGTTATTTAAACCGTTAATAATTAGGTGTTAAATATTATGTCTGCAGCCCTTCAGTCACTGCTGGCTATAAGTTTCTCAGCAAAATTATTAGAGGCTTCGACTCAAATAAGCTCCTGTACGGTTTGATGGTGGAGATATATTTTTTATCAATTAAGTTCATAATGTTGACATCTTTATTTCTAACAGCAAAACAACAATATGACAAAACGCATAATTAAGTTATAATTTGTGCATTCCAAAAGCGTTAATACAAAATTTGTCTGAAGCGTATATTGCTTTGATATATTAAGTAGGCGCATTCCTTTGAGTACCTAAATACTGTATTGACGCTTAAAGCTCCTTATTTACATCAATTGCGTTTGTAGAGTTTGCGGATTAAAAAAATGTGTTAATTTTGTAATATTTTGTTTACAGTAGGTACAAGTAAAAAGATTCAGGGCCTCAGTTTTCCATGAGTTGGTACCGCTAGTCATTTACGGTTTCTGTATTCGCGGAACCCAAACCCTTCGTATAAGGAGCTTTTATTGTAGGTATACGTACATATTACGTGATAATATCCAGGTATACGACAAAAAGTGTTTGGGTATAGTTAAACTGTTTGCAGTAGAGCAGTGATAGCCTAATGGTTGAAACTTGCCCTCTTGATCAGGAGGTCCGAGGTTCAAACCCAGGTATGCACCACTGATTTATCTGAAATTATGTGCGTATTATTAATTAATTATCACTGCTTTTCGGAGAAGGAAAAAATCGCGAGAAAACCTACACACTAAACCTACACACTACACTTCTATAAAAAAAGTTCTTGGAGGTGTGTGAAGTCCACCAATTTGCATTTGGCCACCGCGGTAGACTATAGCCTATAACTCCCTCACTCTGAGGGAAGAATCGTGCCCAGCAGTGGGACAATAATGGGTTGACTAGAAGAAACTGTTTGAAGGTGACAAAATTATTTCAACTTCGATATGCGGCAACCACGCCTTTTGTGGTTAGATTTTAAGGGTGAGGGGTATAGGAGACATACTTTTCTAGGCGTTCCAACTGAGTCTTCAAGCCGTCCTGAGGCATTCAACCCTAGATAGAATGAAAGTTGTTAGAACTTCAATTTTATCTACGGTTGATTACATATGATCTGGGGCGGCAGAGTGATTTAGTCGACGACTCGTTAGCTGCAGAAATATTATAGAAAAAAATAATATGGCGGAGTGCGAGTGGTGCTATGAATGAAGAAAACGTTTTCTTATTTACATAATAGTGCCATCTATATCATAATAAAATAAGGAAAACGTATCAGTTTACATAACCAACATAAAAACGTGTTACCTCCACAATACTTGAGTTATAACCATAAACAAACATAATACATCCTGTCACCTCCGAAATCAATGAACCAGATAGGAAATTAAAATCATCAATCAAAGTAAAAAATACAAAAGGCCTGTTTCCCATTGTCGCGATATGTTTGCGCAAAAACGACTTTGTCGCATAACAGTCAAAGTAATAAAAAATCTTTACACGGATATAGAGAAAAGATGTTACCTATATTCGGTAGCGTATGATTTTGTGTAAATATACGAATTCGCACTGCGGTGGACAATGGCCTATAACTCTCTCATTCCGAGAGAAGACCTGTGCCCAGCAGTGGGACAATAATGGGTTGACGACTATACGAAATATAGAAAAAACTTTATGTGTTCTACCGTATTGTCTTCAAAAGGTATTAATGATAATTCTTGGCTCATTTTTATTTGAGGTGATCATCTTAGTCTATGAGCATAGCAACCAATCTGTGATTAAGTTCAGTTAGAATCCTTGTTCTACATAAAGTTACTTGAACATGTCCACGGGCGGCAGCGATCACTAGCCGATAAGTGAACTATATGCTCCTTATTTACTTTTTAATTGCAAAATAGAACGAAATATTGTAAGAGCTAGTAAGCATTATTAACGATGAATATCATTATGGTCCCGTGATTAATGAGTAATAAAGTCTACGAATCTATTCATTTTGTTACTGAGATGTCATGTAATTTTTATAATTTTTACAGTGCACAGAATTTTGGTATTCTCGTATGTCATTTTTATACTTTTTTAGTTTAGCATCAATTTTTTAGTTCAGCAATAAAGATCACATTAGATTTTTTGAGGAGATACTTAGTAAGACAAGATGGGCTGAATTTTATTTCGTTAACTTTGTCAGTTGCGAATTTTCAGCCAAGTTTATCATTACTAAAGGTCTACCGAATGCTTAATCGAGTATAGATTAGAGTATTGCTAAAAATCAATTCATTTATTCATCTCAAACACCTTTTTAGCAATAAACGCCAATCAATTTTTTTGCCTCTACCATGTCGTATCTAGGAGCTGTAAGCTTTCGCTAAAAAGCCCCGGAGCTTTGTGATAGGCCGTAATACGCACACAATTGGTTATTGCGTTGCAATGACTGCGCGGTTTGCCAACGCGAGGTTTCCCGATGAAAGTGGAAAAGGATCCTAATATGAGGTTTGTTGTTATTCGTCCAATATACGCGCGTTACGAACTTTGTATAAAATTCCAGATTTTATAAAGACCAAAGAAAAATGTTTCTTTTATATTTTTACTGGACATAAAAGGTTCTAAGGTGTATAATGGTTTCGGTTTTTTTGACAACCTGTGAATGTAATTGTTAATTGGGCAATACTTTAACATACTCGAAGTGGAATACGGATTTTTCATGGATGCTCAAACACCATCTACAACCCACCTGTTTCCATATTTTGCACCAGTACCTACTTGCGTTGTTATGGTTTAATATAATACTTAGTCATGGTTCAGATATCTGTGTTTCAGATACTAATATGAGCCAATTATCGAGCTATCAAATTAGTCCTCTTTAGTGAGATCTTGATCAATTCATACATTCACAGGTGTCTAAAGGCTGCAGTTACCAATTGACCGATAAGTTATGTAGCTGCATTCAAATCGCTTTTTATGTCACTATAAAAACTTGTAGGTACATAACTTGAAGCAAATTAAATGTGCGTACTACGTACACGTAAACGTACTATTGAATAAAACATAATAAAATAACTCGACAACAATTTATTGCGTTCGCAAACAGTAATCTAAGCGCTGCTGAGGCTGATCCGAGTTCTTTCAGCGGGAAGGGTTCGCGATCCTCAATGATTCAACACTTTCCATTGAAAACTTTATTCCAAGATTACTCCCTTGTATAAATGTAATAAGCTTTGCAGTGACGAGATTAGACCCCAAATTTTACTCAGGCATTAATGACATTTTCAGTTGGCACGCGGGGGACTCTGACGAAACAATGATTTTGAAAGTCATTTTGTTGAGCAAAAATAGCTTCAGATAAACACTGATTTTGGCAATTAATGTCTCTGCTTTGAGATACGTAATAACGAAGTTGGGCTCTGATTTAGAGTTAGTAAGGTCGACTAATATATATCTGTATAATGTAAAGTCTATCTACTATTTCGGTATTGTTAAAGATAAGTAGGTAACTTGAACTTAGATAACGTACCTATGTTAGACTTTGCACTGTTTTAAGTTTTGATTGGGATTTTTGTAACAAGTCAATTCAACCCGTCTGTACGTTTCTTTAGAATCAAGCATTTGTGGTTTGGATATGCAGCTACCGTTACTTTTATTTCTGTCTTAACAACAATCACAAGACCTGCTAAATTCAAGTCCGAAGAGTCACATAACTTACGAAGAAGATACATTCTTACGAGGCGGTTGAATTTAGTGTTCAGTGGTAGCGATGCGTCTACTCATTCAGTCAACATCATGCAGGACTCTACGTCTAACTGAGCTAGATTATTTGTCCATTGGCGGCAGGGATTGATTACAGTAGAGCAGATATTTAAAAAAAAGTAAGACGAAAAGACGAAAATGTTAGTGTCCGATAAGTGCGTCAATGATCGCTATAAGTATCTAGTGGCTAAGATCTTCACATACGCAAAGCCCAACTTAATTTTATCGAATCACAAAGTCATAAAAACGTAGATTTGGGCTATACATCGAAACGCACTCGTTGTTCATCGGTCGTGCATGAAATTTACATGGAATTTTGTACTTGTAATAAAGAATGATGAATTGGGCCCGCATTGGTAATTATGGCGAACAGAGAGCGGGCGCACCGATATTAAATTGCGAAATTCAATAATTTTATTATTTGTACTTTTTGCAATATGGATGACGGAAATTTGAATACGGCTTGCATAACGCAGGCTTTCTGAAAATGCATTTGGGTACAACTTCAAGGATTGATCAAGTCAAGATCTTGTGATGTTTTCACGGACTCGTTTTTGGGTAGACAGTTTTGTCTTTGTCCAATCGATTTTTATAGTTTTTTGACCCTAACATCAGACCTCTTACTCAGGTACATTACTATATCTAATTTTCTCAATTTTTGAAATAACAACTTCAGTTGAGTGCTCATATTTCTTACATAAGGTTTTTTTTTATGAGAGCTAATATGCTCACAATCAATATTTTCTTTTTGGTACACTGTAAACAAAATTAAGTTTTGAGAGTTAAATACATTATGTTTTCTTTATTAATTCACTAATGTGAATTAGTTCTGGCAATTGTATTTAAATCTGTTATAACATATAACAAGATTTGATTCTAGGATTTTTTCTGTTAATATATAACATATGTCATCAACTAGGTACCTATTACTATTTACCAAATAAAATGCATACCTATACGAATGACGCGTTGAACCAGACTAATGTTAATAATTTCTACTGCCAATTAAATAAAATTATTTTTATAATATTATAAGAGGTTAATTTTTATAATTCTGCTTTTACTTCTAGTGGCAATTCCCAAGACTGCAGTTTATATTTTAATTAAAATGTTAAAATGAATGGCAGTTTGTATTAGGCACGATGAAAGTAAATACTGCCTGAATGGATACTTTCTCAGTAAGTTGTAGCGTTAGTATTGGAGGGACATTTCCCAAAGCAATATTAATTTATGAAGTCGCACGGCAGAGGCAACCTATGTTCGATTCCTAGCTACTTAGGCATCTGAAAGAACTTACCTTTTAGTTCTGGGTCTGGGTGATTGTGTATATGACCTTGTATGAATCGATCACAACTACAATACAGAAAATCAGAGCCATTAGGAAAGCGTAATTTTCCATTATATTTACCGACTCATGTCATCAATTAGATACGGCTATGATTAATCCCGATTCTGGAAGAACGCAAAGCGAATGGAGGGTGTATTGTAGACATAAGCGGTTTTTGTGGACGTAATTGGTTTTCATTCGCGCGTTGATTTACTGAACGCGCTTGAGGCATGGATTTTTGTCACGATACCATTTGGCCGATGCGATTATTTGCTAAGCCTGAAGTTCTTTTATCCCTGATTGAACATAATTCAAATGTTCTATTTCTACGCAAGGTTTGACGTTATTTGTAGTAACAGGAAATTGATCACTTTGAATATAATTGTTTTTGAATTTTACAAGAATGGCCGATTATATATCTAAAATATCCGTATTCGTATTAATTGTAAACAACTTTTATTCTAAAATATTTAATGTAACTCTAAATTAAGGTATATATGTAGTAAGTTAAAGTGTGTCTTTTTGATATATTGCTGAACTTGAATAAATAAAGTTAGATTTTTTTAAATATTTATCGTACGAAACTCAGTTTTGTGTAATATGAAATAAAATTGATAACTCTTAAAAATAATATTGTTTTATTAAAACAACGCATTATAAATCAGATAGTTCTTATGAACTGATAACACAACAATGTGCTTAGGATATGGAACAAGTGTCTCAAAATCACTAAGTCATACTATAGTTACCTGTGGTAAATTATTATTAATATATTAATATTTAAAAACTTTCTTCATTTTTGTAAACTTGCCCCATTTTTCAGGTAATAAACTTTATTAAAGTCTGATGGAAAACTACAGTTTAATATAGAAACATAATAATTTGGCTCTAAATAGGCCGCGCTTAGCAGCTTTTCATTCGTAAACAGTGAGTTAATAAAATAGACAGGATATTTTGCCATTAAATATAGCTAGCAACTTAAGTAGATAATTCTAGGAGTAAGGTAATGACTACTATTAAAAATATTACTATCATTATAACTTGTTGATGTTTAAATGAGTGCTGCTTACTGTGCTTACATAATAATATTTTAAAAAGATAATGTCATAAAACGAGTCTACATTTAAATAACTTTTCTTGACTTCATATAGGTATACTTATAAAAACCATTATCTTAGGTATTATGTTTCTTACGTATGTTATTTACGTTGAATGTCCAAAACTGCAATACGAAATTTAGCACATAATAATATGGTGAAAGTAAATATAACAATGTTTATTCATTGTTATGAAATAATCTGATCTATTTGATATGATGAGGGATTCGAAAGGCAATCACAGATATGTTGCTCGTAACCATAAGCTTGCCGTGTTTGTACGTACTTACTTGTTAGATTAGTAAACGAGGTTTTCTAAGTTAGCCTTCAAGGGTATCAACGCATCTCGATCTGAGGTTATTTTATCTGATTGATGTCGCAGACGCGTCCTGACCTGATGATAAGTGGTCACTGCCGCTGAATATGTTCATGGACATGTTTAAGCAGTTGCTTAAGAACATTGTTTTATCTGAATTGGTTCTATCTGAAATTATCATGAGACGCTACTCTCGAGGGCTGACATGGTTGCCACATATAAAAATGAGCCGGCAATCACACCTTTTCAACGAAACGCAAGAACTGCTTCACGTTAAAAATAAGCGTGGCGATGGTACCTCCCCGGTGGAGCTACACTGGTTCTACCACACAGTTACAAATTGATAACAGATGTAAATAGGCGGTAGTAACCTCAAACCAGTAGGTTAACTGGATGTTTGCTTACTAATTCAGTTTTATAAAAAATACTTAATTGAAGTTTTGGATCTAACAATTATTCTATATCATCGTCATCACTATCAGTGATGACGATGATATAGACTTCTCCAAACAATATTGACGGGAAAAATTTTAGGTACGAGGAAAATCGGAAGGAGACGCAAATCTTGGCTCCGGAACATCCGAGAGTGGACGGGAATCGCGAGTGCCGCTAAATTTTTTAGCTTCGAGAGACAAAAAGGCCTTTGCTGAGCTGGCTGAAGGTTAACACCTTTAGTAATAGGAGTGGAACAATAAGAAGAAGAAGATGATGACGATTACAGGGAGAGAATCAACTCCTCTAATACTTTACTTTATTTACTAAACAAAAGTAATAAAGTACTTAACTTTACTAAACAAAAGTTTGTTTTATGGTTCTGATAATGATAATACTTCTAATAGTAGGTATTTTTCGTGATAGTCACAAGATATTCTTTGGTCATATATAAAATGTTAGTTATATTTGTTAAAGACACTTACACAAGGTTCACCTCAAAGCAAATCATCTTTGATATCTCAAATAATATCAAGTTCATTACTGATATCAATGGATCGCAATTTCTATTTAACATTAGACCACCTAAAGTCTTAATTGCTATAGTATTTTTTGGTTCTTAAATTACATAAATAAAATAAAACTACTAGCCATACCATACGTGTTAACCATAAATAATTGTTTTCAACTTAGTTTCTTGGAAATTGGTTACCAGTTCCGTGAGTTCGTTGGCTGTCATAATTTTAGATTAAAGTGGGCTACATGATCGAGCTTGGGTCCCTGCTTCGCCCGGCCTCGTTAGAAAGGGTATCTCGTATGTTTTAAAATAATCAGTTTCCGTGGTAATTCTTAATTTACTGGCTGGATGGTGGCAGCTTCGTAACATGATTGGGCTAGGAAGTGAAGCCGGGGCGAAGTTACTGGACGATGTACCAGCCACCTAGTTTGGGAATTGCCAACTATAGGTTATGTTTTGATTAATAATTTCAATTAAAGTCGTTTTTAAAAAACAATTTGTTTTTGCGTTAGTCCTATGTATGTGTAGTATAGTCCATTTGAGTCATAAATTTCAATAAAAGCTGTTTTTAAAAAATAATTTATTTTTGCATTGGACTAGTTAGACCTATGTATGTGTATGACTATAGGTATATAAATAGGCTTAGACAGTTCAGTAACTTTTTTTTGTTTTTTTTTAACCAATTATCTTGCTTATTGGTTGATACTTATTTGTTGGCTTTAGTGATGCCTTTAAAAAAATATGATGTGACTGACATATAGACGAAATTCAACCATTGGACGAAAAACTTAATTCATCTAAGCAGACAACCCGCCTAATGTGCCATCAATTCATCAATCAATTGACATCAAGCAAAAAATTGTAAATAGAAACTAAAGGGGTGCAAAAAATACGATTTTTTCCTTTCATTATTAACCACCACTAAAGAATGTACCACGAGGTATTTAAAAATCTCTCGGCAACAATTTACATACATCTTTATGCATGTTTAGTTAGATTAAGTAATTTATTGATTAAAGTCAACAATAAGAAGCAATTGAACCGTGTCTAGTTTAATTATGGGACTCTAGTACAACTATGAATAATTTACTATGCTACAATGAACGTTAATGTCAGCGCGCTTTATTATGTAGAAACTGACGGTTGCGGGTCTGTTCGCGAGTAGTCAGCCTTATATTTATGGAAAAAGAGTGCTTCCATACGTAAATATTTTATACCAAACTTATTAATACTTAAAACTATTTGTCACTTCTTCTACATATAAGCTGATGCTGCAGCATATGGTAAAGGATTAGTTACCAATTGCATATACTAAAAAGTGTGTGTTTCTCCTCATCATCATGATTTTGATATAATGTAATGTACAAATTAAGAATTATATTTTTAGTTTCACAGTTCAACTCTTTTTAAATAAAAAAAATAAAAAAAAAACGAAATTAAGATTATTGTAATATTTTTTCTTAACGAAATTTTGATTTATTTACATCGTCGGAAGATTATATATAAATTTTAAAAATAATTTAAAATTTTTATATAATCATTTTGAAAATATTACGTACGTATATAATATACGTACGCACGTAATATTTTCAAAATGTTAATTGTAAATTATTGATTATGATTCTTACATAACGTTTTATTTTTATACCGACTGTCTACGTTAATAAATTAATGTTATTGTATCGTTTCACACTTTAAAACTTAAAATAGGTGTAATCAAAATGGCTTCAACAATTGTTTGAGTCTATTTATTATATCAGTCCTACTTAAATTTTCATTTATTATCCTCACACGCTAACTATTCTAAAGAACAAACCCCAAAGTAGAAAACGGCTTATATAAGAATATGACGAGGCAACAAACTATTTTAATTTAAGGCATATCAAAAGGGTTTAATGAAAACGAAGCGAAACTTTAGTGCACCTTCCTGCGTGATAGCGATCTTTAATATCGTATGAGTGGGCGAAACATTAAGGCCGCGACCGCACTAGACGTTTAGATCGACGGTTATTTAACTTTACACCCCAATATACTACTTTAAAATTGTTTTTAATTATTTTTATTAAAACAAAACATTGTTTTTAAGGTTTTAACAATCTCTGTTGTACGTAAAAATATCTCTATATCATCATCTAATTCTACAGTGAAGATCGATTTAAAATTTTATTTAAATGTAGACTTTTCTACCATCTAATCATTAAAATTTAGTTGCAAAGATACTTGTCTATTTACATAGTTCAAAAAATGAAGGTGTATTTTTTTATTACAATAAATTGTTGTAACATATTTTATGCAAAGTACTTCCTAATGGATTAGTGATATAAATATTGTTGGAGATTGGGTAGCGTCGCATCAACACCTATTACTAAATTAAAACATGACGAGGAAAACTATAAAATTATGCCTTAAGATTTTAATCTGTAAACATGAATCTGAAATCTAATCAGAACGTGAAACTTAAATACTTGTCTTTAAAGAAAAGATAAAAAGGTCAGTAATACGAGTACGGCGTCTAACACGCCTCGACTTACTTGTTATGTGTGTACACAGCCTAAACGGAGAGGCAAACGGAAGCGGCCGCGCCCGTCAAAGGGTTCAACTGGCCAGCTCGCCTCATCGATTCAATTTTACCTGTATACACATCTAACGCTCCAATTATGCTCTTTAAATGGTTTATAGTACATGTACACTTAAATGGCCTCTGGCAATTTTTCAAGTACTCGTCGCCGAATGACATTTAGTTAGCCTTTAACAGTTGATTGAGGAATGGCATTGGATATACAGTTATACCTTGTAGCTGGTACATGATTAATGCAATAAACAAGCATGTATTAATGTTTTTATTGATATAAAATTAATAAATATTAAGCAAAAAACTTACTTTACTTGACGGAATAAATAATAGATAAGTGGTTAATAATAAGGCCTTTCGATTCGGGCGTTTGAGCTTTGAAGGTGCGTATTAAAATTTATCATCACTCTACTCCATCGTTGACTCCAGCGTCCCATGTCTTGCAGTGGGACAGTCTTAGCCAAACGAGATCAAGTCAGTTAGTGACCTACACATTAGAAGATATAAAGAGAGAGAACTTGTAGATCAAATGACAGTTAACTTTTTTTCAAATACAATAAATTCTAGCTACAACCAATATTCCTAGCTCTAGTTCCTTCATTGTGACAGCACGCTAAAGCGATATCGTCAAATAATTTCTCTGTGAATTGAAATTAATATACAATCACAATTTCAAACGTTTAATTATTAAATTTGATTCTCATCCATAAAATAGTTATGGTGGTATAGAGTGAGTTGTATATATGGCAAAACAATAACACATCCCAAGAGTTTCGGACCGGAACAAGTAACCCCAGTCTCCCCACTGAAACTTCGAATTTATTACCTACGTCAAATCTTAGTTAATAATTCTAGAAACATCATTAAACAGGATGCGGTCATATCTTCCGTAAGGTCCATTTATCCGAAATATGGAAACCTCTATATTTACTTACCTATTTGTTACGCGTTTATTTATTAAGTTGAATACAAAATTTGTAGAGCCCACTAGTAGTGTACGTTTATCCTTTACTGACTTAAACAGTATCAAATGTAGTGTTTAAATATGACGTATATTTTTATTATTAATAATAAAAGTATTTACTTAATTGCGTTTGATGGAGGATATTGTTTTTGAGCGATTTCAGATATGTCTGTATGTATTACGTCGATTTTTTAACTCGCTTTATTGGTCGTACGGCTTGGTAGATTATTTTATATAAATCGTTGAAAATGGCTTAATCATCGGAGAGATATAGGATATATGGTTTAAAAAATACGAAAAAACAAGGGGAGGAGATGACAATTTTCTTACCATAACAATATGGATATAAAATAAACGTTAGCCATCATACTAATATTATAAAGGTGAAAGTTTGTGAGTGAGTATGTTTGTTACTTCTTCACGGCTGGATCGATTTTCATAAAATGGTAGGGAGTTAGGGAGGTAGGAAGTTGATACTCTGGATTAACGTTGAAGCTATTTTTTACTGTTTAACGCGGGCGAAGCTGCGGGGTAAGCTAGTATGTTATAATGTTTTTATTTAGACGCAAATTGAATTCAACTATTTTTAAGCAGTCAAGTTTTTTGTTTCTTTACAAATATTTAATTTAGGTTACATTGTTAAGAAATATTGGTACATAAACAGAATTGGCACTTAGGAAGAAGATCATTTTTTAAATTCATTTAAAACTGTATAATTTTAGAGCCTAATAATTTTCTGGTGTATGTGAAAATAAATATTAGTGGATTTTAAAATAACTAAACAAGCAGCGTCGGAAGAGAATTGAGTCAGAAAATGAAAGAACTACAACATTTATAATTCCAAAGTTAGATTGGACTCGCGCCGCGAAACGGATTTTATATGTAAAACTACTCGTCCGGTTATCCGGGGAAATTGCTAACTCATATTCATAGCCGGATAAAACCCTTTTATGCTACTTTCGTTGTATTCATTTTTTTACTACTTTTTCAGATGTACAAATAATAACAAAATGTTTTAAAATTAAAGGACTAATTAATAAAATACGTGGACAATCCTCAAGAATTGCACTAACTTTTAGTAAAAACCTCACAGAAATCTGTTCAGTATTATTTGAGAAAAAAGCGAACATACTGACAGACAGCTTTTGGCACTTTGTTTTATAGTAAGTATAAATGAAACAAATACTCAAACTGCACTATGTATTAACCGTTCTCAACCACTCTTTGATATGGAGGGAGTATGTTCTACCGGTATTTTAAAATGTTATAAAATATATTTAAATAAATTAATATCGGTGGTAGAATCATTTGTAGTTCGACTTCAGAAGCAGCAGTGCCTTAGCTCCTTCTGTTTAATACTGCTAGTGTTATACGCTGTTGTCTTCTGCTGGTAATAAATAAGAATTTTAACTTGTCTTTGCATGAGTTGTATGGTGTACGATAATTATAACTATATACATACATAGTTTTTATTATTCAATGTGTTGAGATCGACACACTTTTCCAGTGTCATCAAAAGACCTGATTACCTTAAAATAACTAAATAAAAAAATGCATTATATGGTGTACAATAATGATAACTATATACATATATAATTTTATTATTCAATGTGTTGAGATCGATACACTTTTCCTGTGTCATCAAAATAACTGATTACCCTAAAAATAACTTAAAACGCATATAAATAAAAAAAATCGACGGTGGAATTTAAACCCCAAGTTTATTAGAGAAGGCTCTACCATTATGATTAGTTCGTCGTTCGTACTTCCGGGAAGGTTCCACCGTCACACCTATTTTTGGCGAGATATTTCTTGCATTTCAATTGAAAGGTCGGCATACTTTTATATGAGGCGAGCACCTTGGTCCTCGGGAAGAGCAACACATCTTTGAATGACTTCAGTTATAATCTATGTTCAATATGAAGTTGCTTACCGATTTCTACGGGCGGCAGTGACCACTAACCATCAGGTGAACTGTACGCTCGTTTGTTACTTGAATAAGATAAAAAATACTGGGCGCAAGGTGCAAACAGTATATAAATAGATACTGCGCTCCGCCGAGCAAGTTGTGATTGCATCCTGTAACTTTTCCGCGCCTTCAGACTCGATACCTTTTGTGTTTGTTTCCTTTACTGCAAGCTTGCATCTGAAGTTTAACTTCCAGTTTGGGGACGTCGTTTCAATTAATAAGATCACAGTGCCATGATAAAGATGAGAATATAATAGAACTATAGATATTTCTGCGGAAAAAGAGGGCTAAACATTGCTGTGCACTGATTCAGTGAGTAAAAGACAGATACATTCTCATTTAAATATCTACACAGCAATCCTATTTGGTTTTGAGTATTAGGGTCTTTGTGCGCCGCTTTAGTTTGGGCCCTAATTCTTTCTAGGATTAATTACATTACAAATGCAGTGAGCAGGAGTGATATTTTTTATCTAGTTTTGTTGTTTTATATTTAAAAAAAACCTACTTGGACATTATTGAGGTGGTTATTTCCTAGGCAGAGACATGTGCTCATTGGGACAAAAGGATAATAATATATTTGATCAATAGTATGAGAACAGATTATATTAATAAATAACTAATAAGTTGGTCTAATTGTATAAGGGATTAATTACATTACGTATGATTTGAGTTATTGTATTAAGTTTTTATCCAGTTTCCTATTTTTATTTTATCAGAAATACCTGGTGTGTTGGCAACGGTAAAAAGGACAATGTATATTTTACCAGACGACGCATAGTTTATTTATTTATTTTGTTGCTCATATTAACATTGTTGGTATACTAGGTAGACGTTTCTCTAAGCCGTGTTGTTAAACTACATAAACTATAAGACATTTATCTATTATACGAGTGCGCTTCGACGCGCAAGTTGTGATTGCATCCTGCAACTTTGGCGCGCCTTCACTCGATAGCTTTTGTTTGTCCCACTCGCTGTGAGACTTGCTCAATACGTGTATGCCAATTATATCGATTTATTAGGACTACCCACCTGTCGCAGCGTTCGAAATTCGATCGTAATTTAAATTAAAAAACTAAATTTCTAATTGTCGAAAGTAGCACGAATATTTCTCAAATTTAATTAGATTGTATTAATTCCAAGTTATTTTAAATACATCCGTTAAAGTTAAAAAGAGGTTTATTGATTAAACTGAATTCAAAAGCAATATTGGGTATTTTGACTCCATCCGCGGCGAACATCTTAAAAACGGATCACAAGTTTCTGTTTCACGTATTTATCATTTATTAGAATAAGATAAGATAATTAATTTACTCGCAAACCGTATCAGATGATAAAAACGTAGACACGGAAGTAAAATCAAACAGATATAAAAATTATATATAGATTTTTAGTGTTATTAATGTAATAATAAGCACGTGAATACTTGCAATAAAGGTGAATGACTGATGATTCTACATAGAAATAATTAAACTCTTTATTATATTTTATTTATGTCAACCGTGACTATCAAACCCGAACAATTTTTTACCATGCTCTCATTTTTATTTGTATTTTATTTATATTTTATTTGTATTTTATACAGACAAAATATGTATCGTTTGTTTGTTCTTTAGGAGGATTTAATATAAGTGAAAAAGGTGTGTCAGTAAATTGATATGAAAAAGTTTATAAGTGACACCTTATTATTTTGTAGCAGTGTGCGTTAAAAATACAAAATCAATGCTCTGTGACGGTTTATGTAAAAAAAAATGTGTGCGTGTACTAGCGTACACTCGTAAGAAGTGAAACTTCTTTATGACGTTATTTTTCAAAAAATAATTTACTATATGCAACTTTACAGAAATTGGTTAAATAAAGTTAAATTAGATAAAGTTTAATAAAAGGCTTTTATTAAACTTTATCTAATAAACTAATCTATAATAATCTATCTAATATCACGCGTGGTAGGGATAAGAAAAAGATGGCGCGTAACAGAAAAAGATGGCGCGTAACGAAAAAATGTTACACTAAATTTTTTTCCAACCCCGATAAAGAAGTTTCACTTAAGTTTCACTTCAACAACCCCGATAAAGAAGTTTCACTTCAATAAAAATCCCCAATTATATATGTATGCATCAAGCTTTACCATATCAGACATATTAAACCGACGACAAAATGCGCTAAAGGCAAAAGCGATAATCTCTCTCGTCTCAGAGCTGAGTTAGACACCTTCGTGAGACTAACGAAGTTCTTATAATCCCACCTCCGGCGCCTTCAACCCCGGCCGCCCCCCCGTAATTGAGTTATTGCCTTGCATCTCGTGTCTTACGCGTCCCCTACTTACTAATGGCATACTATTGGATTTTTTTAATATATACCTGTGAGTAAGAATTTAATATGACAGTAACGACCGGCGACGCGGTGCGGTTACGGTACCTGTCTGACGCAGGTTTGGATTAGATGTCCTTAGATTTCTGTTCTAGGTCTGGGTGTATCTTTGTATGAGTTCATGGTACCCACGAGACAGGAAAAAAACGTGGTAACCAATTTTTTTATATTAATGATTATTTTATTTTTTTAATATAGCTCCTAAAATTTCTTTGTAAAGCTCAAAAATGTATTTTTTTAGTTCAATTGATGCATATTAATGATTTGTACCTATGCCTGTAATATAATAAATCGTATTGTATCAGATAAAGGAGATATGAAATTTGATGTTTTTTCTTCTAAGTGCCTAATTTTTTAGGTTTGTATTTAAATTTTAAAATAACTTAGATTACTATATTATTGATTTTTCTTATAATCACAGCGTAAGGACGCTGTATGGCAATGCGGTCGGCGTAAGGACGCTGTGATTATATAGCGCTGGGCTATGACTAAGGAGTTATATAACCATTATTGCCATTGTAATTAAATAAGAAGTATGTTACCTATTGATAACATCTTAAAGAATGCTCGTTAAGTTTAGTTTTGGATTGCTGATAAATCTGTAAAGAAGCCTGTTTCTATACATTGTCTCTCTAGTTGGATTATCTTAAGAGCCAAACTCTCGAAGAATGGCAATGCGGTCGGCGACTCACGACACAAGCGGTTGGTAAGGCGCCCAGGAGGCTGGTAAATAGCACTCAGCACGCGACTAAGACCTTCACTCCCACTTTACTGGTCAAATAATATTTTTTTACGCACACACACACACACACACACACACACACGCTTTCTACACTCATAGCCCCACAGTAGGATTTTCTCCTGTGTCGTGGGTACCATGGACACACACAAGACGAACACACAAACACCCAGACCCAGAACAAGAATCTAAACTCATCATTCAGATACCTGTTTGGCCGGGAATCGAACCCGGGACCCATAGCGCGTTAGACCGGTATGGTAACCGCTGCGCCACGCGGGTCGTCATTTTTATATTTTATTTTTATTTTTATTAATATTCATTTATCTTTAACTCCCTGTGTATCTATATTTATTTTGTGTAGATATATTTAATTCCATAGAATTAGTGGATTTACTACAATAGGACTTATTTTTAATCTGAATCATCAGGTAACAATAAATACAAAACTACTAATAACAGCTTATTAATTAAATACTTAACTATGAAGTCATCAATCACTATACCTTAAGTTTGCTGCTTATAGGTAAATCTGACATAAAATTTTAAAGTGAGTATTTAAGTTGAATTGCCTTCAGCGGCAAACTCTCGAGGAATGGCAATGCGGTCGGCGACACGCGACACGAGCGGTTGGCAAGGCGCCCAGGAGGCGGGCTAATGGCATCCAGCACGCGACTGAGACCTTCACTCCCACTTTACTGGTCAACTAATATTTTTTATTTTTATTAATATTAATTTAGGTTTAACTCCCTGTGTTTCTATATGTATTTTGTGTAGATATATTTTATACTGTAGAATTAGTGGATTTACTACAATAGCACTTATTTTTTAATCTGAATCATCAGGTAACAATAGATACAAAAGTACTAATAACAGCTTATTAATTAAATACTTTAACTATGAAGTCCTCAATCACTATACCTTAAGTTTGCTGCTTGTAGGTAAATCTGACATAAAATTTTAAAGTGACTATTTAAGTTGAATTGCTTTCAGCGGCAAACTCTCGAGGAATGGCAATGCGGTCGGCGACACGCGACACGAGCGGTTGGCAAGGCGCCCAGGAGGCGGGCTAATGGCACCCAGCACGCGACTGAGACCTTCAATCCCACTAGAATTGGTCAACCAACACTTTGTAAATTATATTAAAGTTTTATTTTGGGTTATTGTGCCAATAACTAAGTATTTAAAATTATAGTAATACTATGTTTTAAGATATTGCAGTAGCAGAGAAAAATATGTACAGTTCATGTGATAATTATACCAATCAGCACTGGAAAACCCACCAGAGGTGGGATGAGGATGCCTCTTGCTACCATTATGTAGTAAGAGGATGACTAAGGAAGAATGATTTGTATAATAGGTATTTCTACTTGGCACAAATAAAACTTCGTATAAATGTCCCACGAATGAACTCTATAGCGCTCACGAATTATTTTATCACAAGCGGAATTTTTATTTTAGGTAATACTTACGCATTTTCCCAAATAATCAAGCGTTTGGGTACTGCAATAGTTAATTCTAATAATAATTTATTTGTTATGCAAATACATATTGAGGACAAGTATCGAAAATAAACACTCTCTTGAAATATGTTCTTTGATTTACCTAAAACCCAGTATAAATACCAATAGTATCACATGGATCATTACAGCACAAAAGATTCGCGCTTCAATTAGTCCGGCCACAGTGGATTACACATTTGTGGTTTGTTGGTTTAATTTGCTTTATTAATTAAATTTCAAATTTGCAATGTAAATACGCAGTACTGCAATTAGCACATAATGTTATAAAATGCAAATGCTATGGCTTTATAATAGCAAATATTACTTTTTGCATATCCCACAGGTTCGACAATTTAAATAATTTAGTTCGACCATCTCTCTAATTAAAAGCTTAGTATAGTAAAAGTAATCCATACCCATACTTTTATAAATAATTGCAAAAGACGGAAAGACGTTTTCACTTCCGAACTGCTGGGCCGTTTAAGATGAAATAAGTCTACGATAACATACTCGTATGACTAGTAGACTTACGAGTCATAATATACCTTATGACATAAAATGTTTACTCAACTCGGCCTTAGATAAGTAAGGCTGAGTGAAGTGACTTTTTTATCAAAATATTGGGCTAATTCCGTGTTTATTATCTATTATTATTCAATATTAACCCTTTGCTAAATAAATACGTTAGTCAATTTAGGCGATTAATCTAGATTGTTTTTTTATTATATGGATGCATTTTAAAAATTGTAATATCTAGAGGTATTGCAAATTTACAATGGCCTAAAATTAGTTCTTAGCGAAGTATTTAATAAATTATTGTAATTTGCACGTCTCATTAGGTGAAATAAGAGGATATGTGAAAGTACCTACCACCTAAAATGTACCTTATTTCTGCAAATAATAATTATAATTATTATTATTAATCGTTCCGTCCCAGCCTACGAATGTCTCCGTCGACCCACAAAAGTTGCACTAACTTCTTATTGTTCCTGGCTAAAAATTACGCTGTCGAAGTCACGGGCTGTTGCTAGTTAAGATATAAATTACATACGTTTAATGATGTTATGGGTGGTAAAACTCTCTGTGGTTTTCCTGCGGTGACACTACCGCCACTCCTATTACTGCCTTATAACAACAGTTTTAAGTTTTAAATATATTTTGGTTTGCCGGGCAGTAAGCCGGATAATCTTACACGTGTTGTATTAACTATTTCTTTCATACTATTGCAGAAGCAAGAAGTGGCGTAGCGCGGACCAAGTAGACGTGGGAAAGCTCCTATTAGCGAAACTCCTTTGCATGATTTCATTGGTTGGTGCCCTTAAAAATGCCTAGACGTCCTCCTCCAAAGAGGGCTCCCAAGGTTCCTGTAAGTGCGAGGCCGTAGGCGATGGCTCACTGCGCCCATTCCTAGCTACGCCACCGGCAGCAAGCGAGCATGCAATCCACCGGCAGCAAGTCTTCCCTGCCACCTATTGACATCTGTAAGTAACTTTATATAGAACAGGGGCTCTATCTGAAGTCAATCACAGATGCGTTGCTACTCCCAAAGTTTAAGATGGTCGACTCATATAAAAGTAAGCCAGCAACCATAACCCTCAACCGAAACGTAAGAACTGCTTCCCGCTGGAAACATTGTAGCGGTGGTACCTTCCCGGTCATCTACATTAAACATAATAATGAATTTGGAATGTAGTTACTGCATTATATCTTTACAGACTTATAATCAAACCATCATTTTAGAAATCTACGTTGAAACGAATATGAAGCCATTTTTAAACAAATCAATTCCCCAATTTTCTCACGAATTATATATAGTATATATTGCGTTTGTCGTCCAATATTCATTGAGTATCGCTTTCATAACAAACGCCCAGTAAGTAAGTACAAAACATTTCAACATTATCAGCATTATGCAATTGTTAGCTAGCTCGGTTAATCAACATTGGCAAACTTGTTCAAATTTGTACAGCGTTCATCTAACGTGCTCACCTTTCAATGTGGCTTCAAAATTTGGTTATAATTTCTCTATTTCAGCGCTGCGCCGCGCACCACAAACAGAAGGGACAAACATACCCGCATTGTGCCCGAAGAGTGCTCGTTGCTTGATGCAGCGTCAGCTCTCTGGAATATAGCCACTTCACTATACCACTCCATAGCCACTACAAATTTAGACACTAAAATGAATCGGTGTGCGAAGGTTCTGTTGTGATAAAAAAGTAGGTAGTCCTGAAAACGGTTGAGTGAGAAGAGACTATAGTGAAGATTAAACAAAAAGATGGCGTAGGGGTCTTTCTGTATGTGAAACACACAATTATTGGGCACACTTTCCATTATTTTAGTAATTCCCAAGATTAGCGTAATAAGAAAATGCGATTTTGTTTTGTTTTCGTCGTCGTCAACGAACCCATTATTGTCTCACTGCTGGGCACGGGTCTTCTCTCAGAATGAGAGAGTTTAGGCCATAGTCCACCGCGCTGGCAAAGTGCAAATTGGTGTAATTGCTTTAATTTTGTTTTCATAGTCATAAAATGTAAATTATTTTCGACGTTTCCACATCACTCTATCTACTGAAACGACACTAAGAGTAATACGCTCTTACGTTCCTATCGCAATCTTGTCTAAGAGATTATAAAATAACTTTCGAGTAACGAATTTTCTGTAATCTAAATGTTCTTAATTTAATTCGAATAGTACATAAACAATTTAGTAAGATAACTCAGAAGACAGCTACATATAGTTAGTACACTATGTCACAGATTCTGGCACGCGGGAGCTGCAAAACGAAACAAAAGGCTGGAGGGTGTGAGAGCATTGACAGAATCTTGGCGGCGGAGTATGCAGAGCTTTTATGTCGGTTTTGTCCACAACGTTCCAAATATCGTAAGATATATCTTATACGAAGATTTAATAGTCTATTGTTTGATTTTAGGACCTAATTGTTTTTTTTTTATTATTGATTTTACTAATAATTTAAATGAAATGATAGTTAAGTTGGAGTTTACGTTAGTGAAGAATGACTCGCGCTTGAAAATTCGTTCGTCGATACAATAGTTATTGATTTTGTTCTCACTTTACTTAGGTTTGCTTTAATCTTTAGTTTAGGCACACTTTTACATGAGGCGACCATCATAGTCCTCGGGAGTAGCAACGCATCTGTGTGTGACTTCAGATAAAACCCATGTTCTGTATGAAGTTGGTTACAGATGTCCATGGGCTGCAGTGACCACTTACCATCAGGTGGACTGCATGCCCGTTTGCTACTTCAGTCAAATAAATAAAAAAGGTAAGTACCTATTGAGGATTGAACTCATAAGTAAAATAAGTAAAAAAGATAAGCAAGCTTCATCCTTAAATTTAATATAGCTTCATCATCAATATAGAAAAAGAGTTTCATGTGAGTATTTTTGATATGATTGTTATATGCATGACATTTCGTCATAAATTTTACGTTGATCAAAAAGTAATTAAATAAATCCACGCAGACGAAATTACATACTCTTTTCATCGATAGTTTGAAACACAAAAATACGTGAAAAGTGTTCAAATTAGTGATTAAGTCCATTGAATATCATAACAGCGTTGGCCGAATCGTTTACGGGCATAATAATCATTAAAATGTATTCCCATTTGTTCGGCCTCCACTCGAGCCCACTCGATTATGATCTCTATCCTTTTTTGGGGTACCCTCTACCTCTATCGAAGGTTCACTGACAAATACAAATATAAAACTACTTATGTTTAAATTTGGGGACACTGAAATCCGTGCTGAAGATTGGTCTACATTAATGCTTTCATTTTGAAATTGAACAATTTTGTAGGGCTGTTGGAAAGAAATTTTCATTTGTCAATTCGTTTAGCAAAGCCCTTAAAATAGAAGTGTGAATTGATCTTCACAGAACGTTATAAAAAAACAACAGGATAAGTATCTGGAAAAAAATAAGCGTTTTTTTATATTAGGTATAGCTATATTGTCTCCATGTAAACAAATATATAAAAATTGAAATAAGTAGAATTATACAGGAGTGTAAGGGTGACGTCACGATCAAAAACGTGTGTAAAAAGAAAAACGGCTATACAGAACCACAGTTGATTAAACAGCATTTAGTTTAGTCGTATTTTAAAAATCATACTTGAATATAGGGACCGGAAAATAAAACAAGTAGTTTTGTAACGTATAATTTAGGTAAATAGCTATTTGATACGAATCAAACCATTTTAATAAAAAACGTTAGGTATCTCTCGAAATTAATACAGTTTCACATAAACTTCAATTTATTATGTATTTTGCTGTTTTATTGCTGTTAGGTTAGTTTACGTTGAAAATGATAGACTAAATATGATAATATGTTAAAGGTGCTATTAAGTATTAAGGTATCTGTGTTTCGACCGCGGAAGTAATTTGCCATGCTTGTATCTGGCTTATAGTAAAAGTACTGCACTGCTGCTGTTTGTTGTAAAGTATGGAAAATGATAGGTAATACGTAGGTATGTGCAAAAGGTATTTACCTCAATGTTTAGGGGTAAGTACTCGTCAGGTAGACGTGGATCCTTTTTTAATTGAATTAAGCAATATTAAATAATCGGACAAATTTAGATTTAGGCTTCAAACCATATTCTTCTATTCCTTTCTTTTCTTCTTCGATAGTTGTCGTTCGTATAAGGGTGCGTCCACATCTGGCGAATGCGCCGCGAATGCGCAGCTCGCTCGCCGCTCGCGATCTGCTCGCGAGCTGCGCGCGTGCATCAAGGCAATGGTTTGGTGCGCCTCTTTAGCGCAACTCATGCAAGGCTCGTATAAAGCGCGCGCACGGCGCGCGCGCGGCGCGCGAACCGCGCGCGATCTGCGCGCACTCAATACTCGATCTACAGTTCCGTTTATTGGCTCAGTACTTTTGAAGATGTCGGACGACACTAGTGCTTTTAATATAATTGCTGCATCATTGGCTATTATAATACTGATAAAAAGGAAAAACAAGAGACGCTAGCGCGCCACCCGCGCGCCGCCCGCGCGCTGATCGCGTACGGCGCGTAGGTTGCGCGCGAGCTGCGCGCGAGCGGCGCACGAACAAAAATGCACGCGCGCAGCTCGCGAGCAGATCGCGAGCGGCTCGCGAGCTGCGCATTCGCGGCGCATTCGCCAGGTGTGGACGCACCCTAAGACTAAGCTCTAATGTTCTCGGAAAAAGACACTATTGTTAAAAGTTTTTTTTGTATATGAGAAGTAGTAAACGAATATGCAGTCCATCTCAATTTAAGTCCATTGTCTCCTGTGGTCATCTGTTATCGACTCCAGATATGACAAGTGTTCTACTTGAGGTTAGCTACAGAGCGTCCCTTCCCTTAGAGGCCTGAATTGGTACGGTTACGGCACGGGATTAACCACCTTCAATAAGTATCGTCAACCCATTATTGTCCCACTGCTGCGGTCTTCCCTCGGAATGAGAGAGTTTTAGGCCATAGTCCACCGCGCTGGCCAAGTGCGGATTGGTGGACTTCACACACCTCCGAGAACTGTTTTTAAAGAACTCTCAGGCGTGTAGGTTTTCTCACAATGTTTTCCTTCCCCGAAAAGCAGTGATAAATAATTTTTAATATGTAAATGCGTTCGTAGCGTGCGTTCCTAGGTTTGAACCTCGGACCTCCCGATTGAGAGGGCAAGTTTCAACCATTAGGCTATCACTGCTCTAAAGTAATACCATAATTCTGATTTATGCAAAATAAGTATGTCGTATACGCGGTTAGAGTGTTTTTCATTGTATATTATGTAATAATTGCGTTTAGACCGCTTTTATAGTTTTTCGCAGTACTACAGGCGTAGTCTCGTGGTGTGGAGTGCCACTTATCACGATCTCAGCTACCTGTATCGCCTCTTCCTACGGTGTCATTGCCGCTCGGAATAGCTCCTAGCATCTACGATGATCTATACGAGTATACGCGTGATACTCAAGTTTTCTACGATGGAAGTTTTCTGATATTATTATTTAGAAGATTTTCCGTGGGTACAGAAAGTCGTCTAAGTAATAATATACAATCTTCTAAATAATATTATGAAATATGGTGGATAAAATAGCTTACAGGGCGAGTGGTCATTGCAGTTCAAATTTTCATAAAATACGTCGCATACGCGGTTAAAGCGTTTTTCATCTTATATTAAGTAATAATTGCCTTTAGACCGCTTTTATAGTTTTTCGCAGTACTACGGGCGTAATCTCGTGGTGTGGAGTGCCACTTATCACGATCTCAGCTACCTGTATTGGCTCTTCCTACGGTGCCATTGCCGCTCGAAATAGCTTCTATCATCTACGATGATCTATACGAATATACGCGTGACACTCAAGTTTTCTACGATGGAAGTTTTCTGCTATTATTATTTAGAAGTTTTTCCGTGGGTGCAGAAAGTCGTCTGAGCAATAATAGGCAATCTTCTAAATATTAAAAAGGAATATGGTGGATAAAAATAGTTTACAGGCCAGGTGGTCATTGCAGTTCAAATTTTCATAAAATACGTCGCATACGCGGTTAAAGCGTTTTTCATCTTATATTAAGTAATAATTGCCTTTAGACCGCTTTTATAGTTTTTCGCAGTACTACGGGCGTAATCTCGTGGTGTGGAGTGCCACTTATCACGATCTCAGCTACCTGTATTGCCTCTTCCTACGGTGTCATTGCCGCTCGGAATAGCTTCTAGCATCTACGATGATCTATACAAGTATACGCGTGATACTCAAGTTTTCTACGATGGAAGTTTTCTGTTGTTATTATTTAGAAGATTTTTCGTGGGTACAGAAAGTCGTCTGAGTATTAATATGGAATTTTTCTTAATAATTGTATAGAAGGTGGATAAAAATAGTTTACAGGGCGAGTAGTCATTGCAGTTCAAATTTTCATAAAATACGCCGTATACGCGGTTACAGCGTTTGTCATCATATATTAAGTAGTAGGTAATTGCGTTTAGACCGCTTTTATCGTTTTTTGCAGTACTACGGGAGTAGTATGTATACGAGTATACGCGTGATACTCGAGTTCTCTACGATGGAAGTTTTCTGATATTATTATTTAGAAGATTTTCCGTGGGTACAGAAAGTCGTCTAAGTAATAATATGCATTCTTCTAAATAATAGTATTGAATATGGGGGATAAAAATAGTTTACAGGGCGAGTGGTCATTGCACTTCTGATTTTCATAGAATACGCCGTATACGCGGTTAGAGCGTTTGTCATCATATATTAAGTAGTAATTGCGTTTAGACCGCTTTTATCGTTTTCCGCAGTACTACGGGCGTAGTGTCGTGGTGTGGAGTGCCACTTATCACGATCTCAGCTACCTGTATTGCCTCTTCCTAAGGCGTCATTGCCGCTCGGAATAGCTTCTAGCATCTACGATGATCTATACGAGTATACGCGTGATACTCAAGTTTTTTACGATGGAAGTTTTCTGATATTTTTATTTAGAAGAACTTTTTATACATAGGTACAATCGGATAAGTATAGTTTAAAGATATGGTCATTACAACTTAATGTCACCAAAAAAGACGTAACCTTATTGTCTGTGCAGTAATAGAAAAGCTATTTTTTATAGATGGCTTGTTATCCTTAAAATGAACGAAATATTTGGTCTTATTTAAAAAATACATGATTATGTTTTTATTTCCATAGTCGTATTTAAACCTTCTGGTACGCATATCAACTTATTGGTTTTTTGATTCGTCTTTCTATATTAGGGTAGCAAACAAAGATACAGTCCATCCAATGATAAGTGGATAAGTACTATAGGTACTTGAGGCCGGCCAACGATGCATTGCTATCTCTCAGGACCAAACTCGATTGCTTCGGATGAGTAGGTCTCTCTTACCACACTATTCATACCTGAGCACAACAGTGCTTAACAGTGCTATTATTAAAAATATGCCGTAATAGGTGCTGCTTTACCAAGAAATTTGTATATGACTGATACTGGTCATAGAGTTACTACTCAAAAATCAATGGATATACAACAAAAGATTATAGTTTTTACATTTTGTGAAAATTAAAGAGTACAAGCATTACAATGTAAGTATTGTCATTAAGAAAATGCATTAAAATACATTACACTCAAGATAAGACTTTATAATTTTCTAGAACTTTATAAATGAAGCACATGCAAACATCAATATCGGTATTTATATTTATCACTATTACCAAATTTGTCTTAGCTTCATCTTTAGAAAGTTGAATGTACCCACTATTAATTGAATGTAACAGAAAGCACCTACATGAATCAATAACTTGCTAGTGGAGAAATAGTCAAACATATAGTTCATTTACATATTTTATATTATCAATTGTCAATCAAAAGAAGACAATATACCTACTGATATTGTACTCAAGACATAGAAGTTTATGAGAGACTTGACTAAGTGCCAATATCGGTACTTTTATGTAGTCTTTATTACCATTTGCGATTGCTTTAACTTTAATGCACATAAATAAATAATTTGCGAGAAAAAGTGCACAACAAAGTTAAAGCAACTGTACATTTAAATTATCTGTCAGTGAAAAGATACGTCAGTCGGCATTAAACTTGAGACTAGTGATGTATGAATCTTATTAGGTACCTACTTAAACATTTGCGAATGCAAATGCGAATACAAAATATCTCTTACCGACATCCATTAATTACCGAATATTATATTTTTTATAATAATTTGATGCAAACATAGGCGCCGCCAGGTTTGTTTTTCAGTTTTTGGTGTAGGGTTTTTTTAGTCGACGAACTGCAGTTCGACTTAAGTTAGCAAATAAAGGTCGCCAAATCTATAAAGCTTTGGCAACCTTTATTTGCAAAGCACTGCATTTTGGTGTTGGCCTTTCTTAGTCGACGAACTGCAGTTCGACTTAAGTTTGTTTGCAGATAAAGTTCGCTAAAGGTCGCCAAATCTATACAGATTTGGAAACCTTCATTTACAAAGCACTGCAATTCAATATTCTCATAATTCTTGTGAATGCCAATGCGAATGCAAATACCTAAAAACAAGCGTAACATCACTACTCGAGACAGAACTTAACGAGAGGCTCAACGAACGATATCGGTACTTTTATGTTTGCCTTTATTACCATTTGTCTTTGCCTCAAGTTTAGAATGCACACACATGAATTAATTACTGCAGGATGGTAAAAAGCGCACACACACGAGAAGTCGAAGGTGGCGTGCCGCGTGGGGGCAGGCCACTCCCACGGCGACGCCTGCTCATTTTAAATTGTAATTACAATTTATTATTGTGTCTCTGTGCCGCCTTCGTCGCGACCGACGCCATTTTATCGAACCATGTTATGAGTATGTAATTTCAGTGCAACTTCCAACTTTTATACGTATAAAATTGCGAATGAGTGACCAGGATTTGGTAACTATGGAATAATAAGTTAAAGTAATAAATCGACGGGCCCCTAGACCAAAACCGTATATGAAAAATTACCAATTTACAGTATGAAGTTTTGTTAATTGTAGTAGTTGATTGTAATAGCTATTTACGAACTTAATTAATAAGTTCCTAAACAGCTATTACAATGATTTTCCATAGATTGTCTTTCTTGGCGGAGGTAAGTACCTAATCAATGTTTGTATGTCTACAAAACTTCTAAGCTTCGTACTGTAAATTGTTAATTTTTCATATACGATTTTGTTCTTGGGGCCCGTCGAAATATAACTTAGAGAATAAACCAGCCGCTTTCGATTGTTACCTATCACACTTTTTTGTAAAAACATTCTAATAATGACTGTGTTTTAGCTCTATAGAATAGAAAACATTTTTTATTAATGTTTATTTAATGTCTTGTCTGGCACCAACAATAAAACCTGCTAACGTAATTGACATTGTCGAAGAACAAAGATAAAGCGAAAAATATATGAAAGATAAATTTATCAAAAAGTTTATTCTGATACGAGAGATAAGGTACAAATAAAATGGCATTTAAAGTTCATAAGTTGTCTGGTTCGGATCACACCGGACACTTCCAATATGACAAAACAATGTCTCATTGGAAATAACCGAACTAAAACATCGAGTCTAAGTAGGTAGGTACCAACAAGTAACACTATTAAATAATTAATAAGCCACGACTGCTTACAAATAAATCTGTTGCTTTTTTGGTTTTTGTAACAATTTATTTAAATTAACTTATTTTTATTTTGCGTTATAACAGTAATATGAGACTAGGTATTATAATGCACATATATTAGGGGGCCCTTACTAGATTTCATTTGATACCCAATTTTACCTCTCTGACCGCAAGCACCATAGTAAAAATGACATAGCTTATGTCACTCTCACAACTGAATCGCTTCAAATAATATGTCATAATATATGTTACAATCCATCAAGCCGTTTAGGCTGTAGTGCGTGTCAAATAAATGGATATACCTACATACATACAAACATGTCCCTGTAGTTTCGGGATTAGAATAGGGCTGCGGTATCCCCTGCCTGCCGTCAGAGGCGACTAAAAGGGGCTTCTAGGGTCGCGGGCGGCTAGAGTGGGAGTTCGAACCGTTCGGTCAGGCGACACCGGGAAGGACGGCGGCATGTGTGGTCGCATATCATCGTAAAGACCAGACAGAGTGTTGGGCCCACCCATTCACCTGAAAGGAGTCCGATGGGGCAACGCGTTCAGAGGACACCGGTTGTGTTCCTTTGGAGAACCCGGAGTCCTCTTTGTAGCACTGAGGACGGCCACCAGGGAGGTTTTAGTGCGGCAAAGATCCAAGATAACCCTTCGTCGCTTCCAAAAAAACATACATACAAACATTTATACGGTCGACATTACCCACGTGATGCAGTAAGAAGTCTAACTAAAAGTTTAGCAAAGGAAGTATTATAATGAAACCAGCGTTTTGGCTATTGTATATTTTTTCGAATTGTGTTGTTCAGATACAGCGGTAAACATAGCTACATAAACCATATTGGTTTTATATATTCTCAAACGCCAATCAAATCCACGACCCAAGGAGTTCAAAGGTAAGCAAAATTTAATTATCGTAAAATTCTGATTATTTATTGATGGTCATACCTAAGAAAAAAAATGTGTGCGTGTACTAGCGTACACTCGTAAGAAGTGAAACTTCTCTATGACGTTATTTTTCAAAAAATAATTTACTATATGCAACTTTACAGAAATTGGTTAAATAAAGTTAAATTAGATAAAGTTTAATAAAAGGCTTTTATTAAACTTTATCTAATAATCTAATCTATAATAATCTATCTAATATCACGCGTGGGAGGGATAAGAAAAAGATGTCGCGTAACGGAAAAAAAAAGATGGCGCGTAACAGAAAAAGATGGCGCGTAACGAAAAAATGTTACACTAATTTTTTTTCCAACCCAACCCCGATAAAGAAGTTTCACTTCAATAATTCATTTAGACTTTAGTGCCTATTAGATGTAAGTGGATTCCCATTTCGAGTTAAGAAATTTTTATGCACTATTTCTAATTTAAAAATTAGTGTACAAAATTGTTTTTAATGTTAATATTTAATTGTATCACTATAATCGTCCACCAATTCGCAATTGGCCAGCGCGGTGGAGAGGTTGACGACTATTTAATTGAATATGTATTGCATTAAATGTTTATTTTAATCCAATACATATTTCCTTTGACGCACACAACCTTTGCTATGTTAAATTCATTTGCAAATACTATTACATCAGTATCGTGTCAAATTGCGAAGATTCTCCCTCGATGCAGGGCGTCGTTAAACCCAATTGTATTAGCAGCAAGAGGTCCCAAGATTAAGAAGGAACTTCATCACTGTCTTGTCTAATGTTATTCAGTGCCGTGTCCTGTTGTCCATTAATTTGTTTGTTAATTTGTTTGGGTCTACAGATGGAAATTTACAGAAATTTTCACTCAGCAAGAGTCAGGGGTAGAATCAAATCTTATTGAAAGCTGATCTTTGTTTGTTGTTGAATTAATCATGTATTAAAATGTAGTATAATTATTTAGTTTACCTAAGATATTAAAATTGTAGATACTAATATTATTTATTATGTTAGTAAAAGAGATTTTTAGGGCAGACTGGGATAAATTAATTTACGTCAGATATTGTACAAGTGTATTCCGGGAAAAAGTTGTGCTTTCACTGTTTATGTTTAAATAAACTATAGAGCGTAAGGAAAACAATACTTCAAGGACTATACGCTGCTTATTAATTTAATTAGCCTAAATTAGCTTAATTGGTCCACAAGTCGGGTGTTGCTTGCAAGGAATTGAAAAGTCTGTATCAAAATATTTATATTAATAGTCATAACATGTTGTCCTATAACTCTACTTGTTTAACTTATATGTGTTGTTATGAAATTATGAATTATATTTGTGCCGTGTTGGTCTTGAATAACACCACAAATTCTCTCATCGTAAACGTCAAAAGATAGCTAGATAGCAACATAAATAGACAGATAAAAAAAAGAAAGAAATATAAAGATTTCATGACTTAATGAACCTCAACATTTCTTAGACAAAGGAAAAAAAATCCAAAAGAAAAGCTATTTAAATGACTGTTCTATCTGCATTGAGATGTAATGCAAATTGCCAAAGCCCTTAGTACAGTAAGAAGGGTTAAGTTGTTGTCACAAGAGAGTGCCAGTGATTGTGAAGCAATCGCGGCTCTGTTCTTTTAATTGAATGAATAAAGATAAGTTGTGTCTAGCAACGGTTGTTGGTTTTCGTGTATTTTATTATTTTTATGACCTAATTCTATGAAATGAAAACTCTTAAATGAAAATTTTATTTTTAACAAGGGTACAACTTTTACGTTAACTTTACGGTCGTTTCTTATTGAGTCCTTTTTGTTAACAATCATTATGGGAAAAGATAAAGTTAAGAACAAAACATTTATACAAAGTAGCAAACTCGACATAAAAGAGCTCATCAGGATATGCAGAGGTCATTCGGCTCTTAGCGTTAGGTGAGTCGCATTTTAACAGTATTATTTCAAATATTTAAAAAATATAAACTTAATCCGTGATCTGTTCAACGGCAATAATAGTATACCTTGTAGAAAGTAAAGAATTGCTATTACGAAACTCCTAAAGTAAAGCTCCTAAAGTAACCAGGTGGCGACAATAAAGAAGCTATATTAAAATAACATAAATTAATATCCATAAATTAAACACACTGTCTGGTCATAAATCAATATAACAACGCTTGAAAACAACAAAACCAAAATAACTATACACCTTAAAACAATATCAACCGAAAAGAGAGTTGCAAATCACAAAGCAATCAATCTTGCCTTACATTGGAATTTACATCGAATGTTCCAGTGTAGAACAATAAAACGGAGGCTCCATATCATCCCTGTTAACGAATAGCACGGGAACAATAAACAAGGCCATACATCACGCAAGAACATAGCTCAAAGTTATTTAATTATCGTAAGGAAAAACTAATCCGTGTAGCAGAGAGCGAAAATTACGTCGCACTCGGCAGGTGCGTGGCCTCCGGACGCGTAAGTCGCGTAGGTGCTGCTATACAGGATGTACATTATAATAAAATATGGAAAAAACCTTAAAATATTATGTTATCTTTAAAAGTCGTTATAATATCATTATATTAGGTAAACGTGTCTTCTGATTGAGTAAAGTAGTGAAGTGAAGTTAAACTTTTTTTTTCAAGTGTAATTTCCATGTCTGACATTGTCCATACACATCATAATTTGGAATAGATTTTTATTTTATTTGACTGAAGTAGAAAATGAGCATGCAGTCAAACTGATGGTAAGTGGTCACTGCCGCCCATGGACATCTGTAATCAACTTCATACAGAACATGGGTTCTATCTGAAGTCAATCAGACATGCGTTGCTACTCCCGCGGACTATGATGGTCACCTCATATAAAAGTGTTACGGCAACCACACCCTTCCATCGAAACGCAAGAAATGCTTTACGCTAGAAATAGGTGTGGCGGTGGTACTTAACAGGTCGAATGGTAAAAGTTTTTTTTAATCTGTTTTATACGTACAACTACAAACACTTTCATTATATTGCATAATCATTACTGATAATTAAACTATTATATGATCTTAATATATGGCTAAAGCTGTTGATAAATGTGTGTTTATTAATAACAAATCAAGTTTAAATATCCAAACCTGTTTAATATAATAGGAAATTTTAAAATGTAATTTTTAAATTAGTTAAGTTGAAAATAAAACCATTTTGTGTAGACACGATTTCTTCGAATTTAAAACCTTTTCATCTCTGAGTCCACTGTTAAACATCCCCCTGTACGTAAGGGTCATACTTCAATAAAGACTAAAGGCGGCACGGAGCTGTCTCGCGCGACAATATTTATGCCCGCAATATTAACTCCGATGCGACATGTATTAACTGGAAAACGTTTCTTAAGGAGTGTTAACCACACACCTACCCCATACGTGTATATCATTGTTTTACAATAAAAATATAGTGTCTAAGAGCTTTTTTTTTGTTCTCGAGGGGGAAACCTTCAAAAGGTACCCGACGCCGTGGGAGCGACGCAGGGTTATGTGGGATTTTTACCGCACTAAAACCCCCCCGGTGGCCGTCCTCGCGCTATAAAGAGGACTCCGGGTACCCGGTCCGACCGCAACCGGAATGCTCTGAGCGCGTTGCACCATCGGGCTCCTCCCAGATGGGTGGCTGGGCCCACCGCTTCCTCTAGTCTATACGACGGTATGCGACCACATATACCGCCGTCCTTCCCGGGATCGCCTGACCGAACGGTTCGAGCTCCCACTCTAGCCGCCTGCAACCCCGGAAGCCCCTTTTAGTCGCCTCTTACGACAGGCAGGGGATGCCGTAGCCCTATTCTGATCCCGGAACTACAAGGACGAGTGTCTAAGAGCTATCTTTATTTTGAAGTATATAGGTTTAAAGAAATTTATTTCTCATAAAAAACATACAATTTCACTTATAATGAGATACCAGATTTATAATTATGTGCTTACTATACTATTGCCTCTGGGCTGCTTTAACAATGTATATTATTATCTAATCTAAATGACATTCGTGATTAATTATTTTTTAAGTTCCTTTTATACACACTTAAGGTTACACTTTCTTTTATATAATTTGGTAACATGTTGAATAGTTTTACTCCTTCAAACAAAACAGATTTCCTTCCATACGACGTTCTCACTTATTCGTTCTCATTTTATTTTCCATAATGTGTTTATAGAATTAACTATCTAAATATAAGACTGGTGTTGATAAATTTTAATTTAAGATCACTTGCTACACGAATTACATTAGATTATTCGTGTAACGATTCGATTAGATATATCTATTCTATTACCTACTGCTTTTATCGCTATATGAACTTGAAAAGATCTTTTTATATTAGTTGTAGTTTCATTATGTAACCAACAAAATTGGTGGATTTTTATACAAACTGTTCTCTCCACTTTTATCCCTTTCTTGAGCTATTTTCCAAAAAAACCCTTCGTAGTTCCTTCACTATGAAAAGAAACATCGTGCACAATTTCAAGTTTTTTTTTCTATCTGATTGAAGTACCAAACGAGCAGTCCACCTGGTGGTAAGTGGTCACTGCCGCTCATGGACATCTGTAATCAACTTCAAACAGAACATGGCTTCTATCTGAAGTCAATCACAGATGCGCAGCTACTCCCGAGGACTATGAAGGTCGCCTTATATAAAAGTGTGCCGGCAACCACACTCTTCCATCGAAACGCAAGAAATGCTTCACGCTAGAAATAGGTGTTAGGATTTTTTAAACACAATAGCACGCACAGTCCAAACTGTGCGTTGATGTGTTACTTACACATACAATTAAGTCAGTTTTATTTTTTATATAGGTATATACATTTTTCCTAACTGATAATTCTATAATATATTTACATATCTATAGTATAGCTCTAGAATGTGAGTTTTTATTAAATTATTTCTTATTCAAATCCCTATTTCCCAATATATCAATATGATTTCTGTACTTAACCAATTTATGGGTGCATTATTTTCTTAATGCAACGATAGATGGCGTTACATGCATTTCACATTGAGCTTTTATTTTCTTTGATATTCCGTTCATTATCATCTTTGATCTCTAAAGTAGATCTTTGTGCTAGATCTGACTACTGATTAGTAGATTAGTAGTTATAGTAGTTATAAAGCTTATCTATAGTACATAATAGTTTTAACCGCTTAAAATTAACGCCAAATGGAATTTACTCAACAAGTTTTTTTTTCTTTTTTTAAACCCGCTTTCTACACTCATAGCCTCACACTAGGGTTTTCTCCTGTGTCGTGGGTACCATGGACATACACAAGACGAATACACAAACACCCAGATGCAGAACATGAATCTAAACTCATTATTCAGATACCTGTCTGGCCGGGAATCGAACCCGGGACCGATATGGTAACCACCCTGCCACGCCGGTCGTTAAAAGTAAAACTAAAATGGTTTATATTTATTGAACTACCTTAATGTAGATATATTTCACCATCCACATCCTAATACTAAACATAACGATCCCTATCGAAATATCGTTACACGTTATGTAAAACGTTTGTAAAAAACATCTTTTTATTGCGGTTCCGTTTGTAACTGGAGGCGAAATCCATGATCTGAAAATATCTCCAATAAGGGCCCAGCGATTGAACGGTGTCCGAAATCGGCAAGGGAGGGCCCGCATCATTGCGTCCAGCCGCTCGGGGGCAAATATAAAAATCATTCATATGGACAAAATAAAATTGCATCCCAAATAACCCGGTGTTCATCGGCCGAAAATCTATTAGCAATAAATATGAAGTTTTCCGATTTAACAGGATTTAAAACGGCGCTCGGGCGCGGAGAATTCCAATAAAACGCAAAACTTCTTATGATTTTTCTTGTTTACGACGCTGTAGTTTT
Source organism: Spicauda simplicius (assembly GCA_949699795.1). NCBI lineage: Eukaryota > Metazoa > Arthropoda > Insecta > Lepidoptera > Hesperiidae > Spicauda > Spicauda simplicius. Next base: position 12,931,827 of record OX453066.1, on the reverse strand, counting down.
ATTACTCTGCACTTATTTCATTTCTATTATGTATGAGGTCATTAGTTCATTTACTTCGGTAATGAAAACGTAACATTTTATCACGCTTTAGCAACTTTCGAAGATTACTTGATTTGTTCTGATTTGGGTTTAAAGGATCATTTATTTCTCATAAGACATACAAAGGTCACTTAAAATGAGAAACTTAAAAGCTACATAATACAGTTTTGTCCGAGAGACATGCGTGTGTAATGTAACATAGTATGCACGATGTGTGTGTGAATGGGTATTTAGATAAGATAAAGAAGAATAGTGCATAACTCTGAGGTCTGTATAGATCTCAAATTTACAGAAATAACGTCGGATGTGGTCAGAAACTGAAAGACTGATGACTGACCGTCGTCGTCGTCAACCCATTATTGGCCCACTGTTGGGCACGGGTCTTCTTTCAGAATGAGGGAGTTCTCTATGGTCTAGAGGTCTCTATGCTTTGGAGGGCATGCTCGGTGGTCGGCTTGGGTTGGCCATGTAGGCCACTAACCGATACCCGCTCTACCAATACGTATTGAAGCAGCGACACGCAGGGCCTCCTCATATCATATTCTTGCCAGCAGTGGAGCGTAAAAAGAGTTACAGCCAAGGAACCAGATTATAAAATGTTAAGGTTGTTAGAGATACAATAAGTGTACCTAATTAGTGAAGGTAAGGCAATTGTAGGCCATTACATAGTAGCTCAAGAGATTTATCGCACTAGATAATCAAATGATGACATACCAACATGGTTCCTATCACAACTAAAAGATTAACGTTTTTCAGAAAAATGAGATTAGCCTGTGTCGAACGATATTTTTTCTTAGATTACTCCTATCCGATCTGTCAGATTGTTTACAGTCTATGATTCTCAAACTTGTTTAATAATTAATATTGACTAATTTTTGAGGCACCTACTTCTTTAGGCGCGTTAGGAAAAAATGATTGGAGTGAAATTTTAAGATTTTTCACAGAAAAGTCACAGTATGAATTGTTTTTTGTACAAACGTAGAATAAGACGAAAAATCAATTTTTCAAAAAGATTTTTATCTTATTACGCCAAAGAAGTAGTAAATGAAGTACTTACAAGCGCCCTAAAATTTTTAAGGTGCTTCAAACAACTTAATTAAACAAGGTAAAAAGCTGAATGTTATAATGGATAACGTGTAGCCTTGATTTAAAACATTAATCAGTAATCGCTTCGCAAAAGATACAACAGCCCCCATTTCCAGTAACATTGTTTTGGATAGGTACATGAAATGGCCGGTGATAGATGAAGTCATCAGATATCATCGGATACCAGCTTCCGTTAATGTTACATTTATTAGTTATTGATCGATATCGACACACAAATCGAATAGGTGCAAATATCGATTTACAACAGTTATAATATTTTTGATGCTTTATTCTAAACTAGCTGAACCCCGCAGCTGCGCCCGCGTTAAAAAAGATGTATAATCAATACATCTTTTTTAACGCGGGCGCAGCTGCGGGGGAATAAGATATTTTTCCACAGTTAAAAATAGTCTATAATATATGTTAATGCAGAGTGTCTGCTCACTTCGTACCATATAAATCGCTCCAGCAGTTTAGACGTGACGAAGTATCAAACATGCACACAGACAAACTTCCGCCTTTATAATATTAGTATGAAGTATGATACGATATTCAGTTATACCTGTATGTACATACTCGTATAAATGAATACAACGTTTTTAAATCTGTGCAATAACACAAGTATATAGTCCATCTAAAGGTAAGTAGCCAATGCCAATCATGGACATCTGTTATAGGGTTGCCAGATATGATAAGTGTTGTTTAAGATCGATCACAGAAGCTTTGTCACTCCTGAAGTCTAAGTTCTAACACGTCAGATAAGTATGTTTCTCTTTTCAAACCCTTTAGACCAGAATATTATAAGGCATTCCCGGAGCGCTATGACATGGGGCTCTTCAACAAAGGTGTAAAAAGAGCTCTCCATTAAAGCCGGCGATGCATTGGCGACTCCCAACTAGGTCCAACTATAAAAAAGGCAGAAATAGGTGTGTGGTAATGATGCCTTTGGAGTCGAACTTGAAAGGGTTCTATTATCCTCAAAAATGTATAGAACTATAGATATATCTATATTTATCTTGTACAATGTCTTGTTCTACTTATCTCTTATTTCTTTGTTTAACAAGTTTTCAATTGAAATGTATTAGGTGCTATTTATTTAACCTATTACTTACTACCCTATTAATTTTGTTTTACTTACAGAATCATATGACGCTTGCGAGATGTATTAATGTCTTCAATTATTTTTACGTATTTCTGTATGTTAAGTAACGAAAAAGGAATTCTTGTACTAAAGATACGACTTGTGAATAAAAGCGCAATTAGAGAATGACACCATTGTGAAATATCTGGAAAAACAGAAACCCTTAAATGATCCGACTCGGTCGGAAAATAAGAAACACGTAAGAATCACTCCAGAAATATAAAAAAAAACTAATTAATTTGTAAACACGTCACAAAAATCATTATCAAATTCTTAAAGTAAAAACTTTACTGAATTTTATGGTTTTTCAGAATATCGGTGTGTAATTTAATTATACTAGTCACCCGTCGCAACGGTGGAAATTCGACCGTAATTTAAATTAAAAAACTAAACTTCATATCGTCCAAAGTAGCGCCAATATTCCTCTCTAATTTAAATAAATTGTACTAATTTTCAAGTTGTTTTGAACGCACCCGTTAAACGTAAAAGGAGGTTTATTAACCAAGCTGCATTTCAAAATAGTAGCGGGTATTTTGACAAAGGCATCGGACATTTTTGTCGTTATGTGTTTTCATAGCAAGACATTAAATGTTTTATTTCGTTTATTATGTATGTATTTGTGTCAAATGCAAGGTAGTGAGTATAATGTGTTTCTAGTAGATTTTATGCATAATGTTTTATGCATAATTTGAAAAAAATATTATCATATCATAATCCTTCTCTACATCAACTATAACCGTGCGTAATTTCAAACTCCTCCGCCCGCAGCAAGTATCTTAAACGAATCACAATTTTTTTACTTCACGTAATAATATATAGATGATATTAATAAAGAAAGTTCCAGGGTAGGTAAAACAAAAGACAAAGTTATAATTTTCATTTTTAATCTTGATATTTTCCTCTACAATACAAGGCACACACACAATTTTAAGTAAAATTAATAATAATTATAATAGAAACAATAAATAATAATAAAAGTTGCTTTGTGAATTGCATACGATAACCAAGGTATTAAGTGTACATTGAAGCCTCGATATTTAATTGACAAAGGAAAGTCTACGCTACATAGCTCTAGACGTATGTATAACTTTACACTTGAATTCTTGAGATTTCAACATTCTTACATCTCGCCAGAAGAGAAAATAAAAGACAGGAAAGAATCACATTCACGCGCTTTGTACACTCACACGTTCATTCAGCTAAACATTTATAGTAACAACTATTTATCCATTACTTCGCATTACCCATTACAGATAATATGTATGAAATTAATTGTGTCAAGCGAAGTTTACATCGGCGCTTGACTATTTTCTATTACAATAATTGTGCTCTGAATAACAACAATACTTCAACAATCGATAAAGATTTCGCTTCAATGACTACACTGTTACGGATATTATATTATTTGTCAGAAAACGCCTTTCGACGTTCTTTTTTAAAACGTTCATTGAATAGCCAAGCGCCAATTACACGCCCGATACAATGTCTAAATCTATTATTAGTATTTAAACTATTTTAGACATTAAAAGTCGTCCCGTAAACTAAGCATCGATATAAATAACGCTATCATTTATGATTTATATTAAAGTTAAACCTACCGTTCTTACTGTTAGAATATCTACCCACGTACTTCGACTCTGGATATGAGATACTGTGATTATTTATACAAAGTCTACGACAAAACTTTAAAGAAATCCCTTACGTTATATATGTATTGTACGACAACTGTCTCTTTGTGTTCAGTCAATAAATTTGTAAAAATGAACCATTTATGATCACTAACTTAACATATAACTATTTATGTTTTAAAGATATCAGTTAAATCTAAACATTGCACTAAAATTGAATAAATTACATGATACTGAAGATCACATATGTGTTCAAAGGGTCAAAACTTTACACGTTTTATTTATCGTTAAATTTTTATTTAAGAAAAATAAACCAGTAGCAGTTTTACTGACGACGACGATATGAAAATTTCCGTATTAACGAACGAAATGTACGTAGGAACTAAAATACTATTAATACAGCATTGATTCGACTAGCGCGTAGAAAAGTAAAGAATTTATACAAAACGTTTGGAAAAACAGAATTGAAAAAGCAGTCTTAGTTCAATTCCAACCGTTGTTGTGTTCAATTAGTTTTGTTCTTCCACTAATTACCGCCGATACAAATAATAAGTAAATAATGCTGCCTTAACACGATTATGCAACAGTAAATAATGATGCTTAATATATAAATATGGCATTCAAAGATAAGTTTAATTAAAGGTACGCTCCGTAAAAGATTAAATGTTGACGAATAAATTACTGGAATCGTCGATAAAACCGTTATGACTTACATCTAAAAATATAAAGAAATATTTACAAATTTCACTATGGAAGAAGAATTCTTGAGACTTCGCCCTAACACCACGAAATCTACGTGCTTACTTCGATTTAATAACAGTATTTACAATCAATCTCAGCGAGAAAGTACAACTTCATCGAGATCTGATACATCAAAAATTTTAATACACTAAACAATAAGAGGAATAATTTTAATTTACATGAACATACGAAGAACATCATTCCGATTAGTTCCACAAAAACGGGTTATGGGCACAAAACGCGAGTCGGAATCCTTGAGGCTATTCGTCTCTAATCGTCTTTCGTCACTCTTTGGATTTACTTTTCTCTGAACTCGGGTTTAACACTGATGATCGGTTTTCTCGTATCGTCTGTATCTTTATCATATTCTTGGCTGTCGGGGTAGTCTGGTGCCCCGGAGGGCGCCAGCTAAGTGGCCGAGCTGAACAGCACTGAGTTCTTGTAGTAGCTGGCGCGGTCCGACAGAGGGCTCTTCACGTCACGCTCCATGGCCTGCTGGCGGGACTTGCGCTCCATCTCCAACTCTTGGGCCAGGGATTCTGTTGACAATATTAATTATATTAATTAGATAGTAAGTAACATATTAGTGTGACTTATACTAATTAGTATGGATTGAATATTTCTGTGAATTGTTTCTTTTTCCTGTATAATTTTAGTAATAGTCAACAAACGAAAGAAAATAAAGCAATATGTAGCAAGATATCAATTCCCTTCTCAGTAATTACTCGTATGTTATACTTGAACGATAGTACAAAATAGGTATATGTCTGTAGTCCCGGAAAATGTCATTAATGCTCAGGGGAAGCGACATCAAACGGACTTCGCATCTGTATGCCACTTCCTAATTTAATATGCAATCGTCCCTTTGGTAAAAACGTACCACTCGCTACGGCATAAGCGCTTATTAAATTGTGTGCAGAAGGGTTGTGTTCTTAGCTTATACGAGTACATAAGATATTGTGTAACGTATGAAAACTACAGGAGGTTCATAAATGAATTTATATAGACATTTTAATTAAAATATGATTTAAACACGCTTATTTATGATGCTGTTATTGTTTATGTTATTAAATTATCATGTTTTAAGCACCTATATGTTATGTTACATTGCAATATATGTAATTTGATTTATATTAAAATGTAGAGATTATATTTACAATTTCCTTTAAGTTTGTAAAATTTTATAAAATAACAGAAACGACATAGCGTAGTCAGTCTACGTTTTTGAGTACCTACAACAATCACAAAACATTCAAACTGCGTGCAAAGGGCAATTTAAAAGTGAAACACGTCTCGCACAGAAGATATTCTAATAAGATTTTAAGAAAATTGACAAAGTTCGTGAAGAGGCAAGAGTAGGTGAGGTAAGGCAATTGTCTCCGAAAACGTCTACGTTTTACGAAATATGCTTATTCAATTTCATGCAACGCTTGCCGCCTCCTGCAATTTACGAGATATAAAAGATATAAACGGAATCACGTTTTTTGCTTACTTTCATGGAACATTTTCTCAACGGAGAATTCAATTTCTTTTCCCGATATTCGTTTACAATTTATGCTTTGAGTGTAGCTATTCTTTATCACATTAGATGACAAATTACGATTATGAATTGTGTGAGCTCAATAAAGATTATTATCTTAGTAATCAGTTTTGCATTTAATTAGGTATAAAGAGTGACTTACAGAGAGAATAACAGTGACTTAAGACTTGCAGTAATAACATTTTAAGTACATTGATTATTTTACTTACGATTACATGTGACAAATAAAATAAAAACAACATTTAAGTGAAAGAAACAAACAAACCATAAGTGTTTATCTCAAAAGCATTCGCCAGATAAAAAAACTCAATTATAATCCGATTTGTTTCAGTGGAGACTGGCTCCGGGGCGTCACACTCGCAAGTGTCGTTCGAGGGTTGTCCCGAAACAGAAACCTATTATCCCGGGCGAGATTATACGCCTAGGGCGTCACAATTAAATATTATACACTTAAAAGCTTCGGCCTTTGCCATTTCACTTCGCTGCCACCCCTAAATGTCCCATTAGGTCTGTTTGAATACGTAATATTTTTGCATTTGCCTTCGAAAACAGAATTGCCGGCTCCTTTGAGAGCTATAATCTATTTGTTCTTTGAAATAACTGTAATGGTTGAGCGCTTCAGTTAAATAAAAAATTAAACTTTTATGTCCTTGTCTTCCCAGTCGCGATATCTTGACGCGTAACCAAGGAGATGGAATACTTGCTCTATAAGGAACATAAAGTTTTATTATTTTAGTCCAATTGTATCAACACATAAGTACATACTCTTATATGAATCAAAATATGCAAAATTTAGTTTTACAATAGTTTGCAATTAGAATATCAAAAGCAATTCATTTTTAAACTTTTTTTAACGAAGATTAGAACTTAAAATCTTTCTCATTTTTGCTGTATTCTTGTTTGAGAGGAATGTAAGGTTCATTATCTTCTTCCTCAGGAATAGTAGCTATTCCATTTGTGACTATAGCTAGGGCATCCACCGCATTTCAGTTGCCTATAGGGAAGTTTAAATGCTACCTGCATTGTCTTCCCATTTGTTACATGTAAATCAGTAACAATCCTACATATTTTCTACACAGTTCTAGAAATTTGAGTTAATATGAAAAATAAAATTAGGTTATTCCTTATGCTCTATTTGTTTCTATTCCTTATATTTTTCAAACCCTGCCACCAGAATACCAGAGAAAACATTGCCCTTTACAATTGAAACCTGAAAAACCGTTCAATAGTTCTATTCGTAGATTAATTCTAAAGAAACGAATCGATTTTGTAATTAAATAGAGGATCGAGCAAGAAATTACGCTTTCGTTATTCACTCGCTCCGAAAGACAAATTGTTTCTCTCACTTTGGTCACACAAAAACCTCTTCTGTTCAGATTGGGAAGTTTTTTATTTTATGCATTTATAAATGTCATTGATCCGTAGTTTGTTTCGTAGTTTAAAAATCAAAACTTTTTTTTTACCGCAAAGATATCGTCTTTAAAAATAATCAATAGTTCTGAACAATGTCGTGCAATCGACACCTTTGTTCGTTATGAGGGCCGAATTAATTACTGCTTTAAAAACCAGGGAAAAGTAATTATTTTTTTAAAACGGAAACTCGAGAAGTTTGTTAACAAAGGGACGTTTAAAACAGGTGGTGGAAGCGATGGCGCCGCAGGTAAGTATTAGGTGTCCCTCAGTGTCTGTAGTGGTCATAATAAGATCCCGGGGTTTCCAATTGTATTATGACAGGGCTTGCTTCCGAGCTACTGTTCCTCGCGTATTGGTGCGTATCCAATCATACTGATTGAATTGATCTTCTATTGAACATTCTTTTTCCCCTTTTTTTCAAAGAATCAATTTATTCGTGACTCCATTGACTTTTATTTCAAATGCATCTATCTCGATTAAGATGCAAGTGTAAGAAGTCTATTAAATACAATTTCCTGTACAAAACGTTACTACGTATCTTAGTAAGTACTTTAAGGTACTGTTATTAGTTGGTAGACACTTTAAAATTTTTGAACTCTTTTATTAAATTGTTTATTTTGTTTGAAATACGGATAAAGCAGTGCACGGGATCTTGCGCTAGGCTACTGCAATCTTTGATTTTTGACAGAATTTGAGTAAAAACGATAATTGGAGATATATTGAGACATATTTGTCTATATCTTCTTTGAAATGTAAATTAATAATGGAAATAAAGAAGTAAACTAAATTGATAGTGTTAAAGTGTTTCATAAGCCTGTTCAAAATTAAGCTCTTCTCTACAATGAAAACGAAAATTTGAAATTAAAAATAATCCACAAATGATTACCTAATATTAAATCATTATGATCCTTTACGACGTAATTTATCAACAGATGCAAAATTATACATGATCAGGACAAAGCAAAGATCAATAAGATACAGGCAAAGCTGTCTGTTCGTAGGTGTATGTATATTTCATAAACAAAAAGTTAATATCGTCAAAGGTTTTGAGCGCACCTGTGCGGTACAATTTTATTTCCATTCATTTTACAAGCGTACCTAAAAAGTAGCCGGAGAAGTTTCCTCTTTATTAATTTTTCAACTTTATATTACTTAATATCAGTTGCTTCATTCATTTCTGAGGCGCTTTATAAGAAAGGAGACTTATTGTGCAAATAAAGGAGTCTGATTTAAATAAAGATCTGCGTACATCTTGTCTAATAACGGGTAAGAATAAGGAAATACTGCGTGGGTGTATCTATTGCTTTTATTCCAGCTACGAGCCTCGGTAAATAATGTATGTGATTACTCTTCATGTTCTTAGATTCAATTGTCTTGAAATATAAGAATAACAAAGTGAACATACATATAACGTAAATATCTATAGTATTTATGAAACGAACTAATTGGATAAGGATAAGCGATATATATTTTTTTATCTGATTGAAGTAACAAACAAGCATGCATTTCACCTAATGGTAAGTGGTCAATGCCGCCTATGGACATCGTTAAGCAATTTCAAATAGAACATGGGTTCTATCTGAAGTCATAGCTGCATTGCTACTCCCGAGGACTACGATGGTCGCCTCATATGAAAGTGTGCCGGCAACCACACCCTTCCATTAAAACGCAAGAAATGCTTCACGCTAGAAATAGGTGCGGTGGTAGGTACTTCCCCGGTCGAACTACACTGGTTCTGCCACCTATTATTCTTTATTTTCTTAGTGTCTTTTTAAATCTTAAAATTAGTGACGTGAAGAGGTAGCACTTAGATTCATCGTAATCATAATCCGACTCGTTCGTAACGATAAACTTGATCTGCTGAAGATTGTTATAATATATAAAAGATATTGTTTCTGTACTACTATTACATTGAGTGAATTTTCCATTTCTAGCTATTCGTATTCGCGTGTTCGCGTGCGTTAGATACTCACAGGTAACACTTAAATTGTAGCAATTTCTACTTGAAAAGCAACCCGTCGTCGGTAAAAGCCACTCGTCAGCGAAACAGGAAATGGTTAAAAGTATCAATGGTATACGATTGCTAAGTTTAGGTCACGATTTTTTGACTTTTTATAAAGATTTTTGCAAACTGCCTTCAAACTTAATAGTTGGTCACAGATGTTATCTTCTCTTTGAACAATTTAAGTTTATAATCTTCAAGCTCTCTAGACTAATAGCATTTTTTGTTTTTTTTTTTTTTATAAAGGTAACATACAAAAGTGTAATAATAGGTGTATGCAGTTCTACATAGCATTGTAGTTTTTCGTTACATGTAACGAATTAAAATAAATATTATAAGGGTATAGTACATTACCAAGTACATCTTAATTTAAATCTTAAGCTTTTAATGTTTATCTTGGGTGTTGAAGACTTATGTAGTAGTTTTGTAGTAGGTAGTAATTTTCAGTGCTGTGATAGAAAACAATTAGAGGAATATGGAAGCCATATAGAGATTTGTGCAATATAGAAGTTATTATCTCCTAAATAATTTCCCAAAAAAAACTTGTAAAACTAAGTTACGTAATCATTCAAGTATTTGTATATTTCTTTAATATTTCTAGATTTTGAATATATCAAAGCTATTTCCTGCTATAAAAACTAATATTTTCGTTAACAATTCATATGCATATGCCGTGAAGTCCTTCGATTGCAGTGCAAAGCCAAATTTCATATCGATGGACGTGAGAGGGAGGCCGTACACAATAGTATTTCAAACTCCACGAGGCCGGTGCATTTTTAATGAAATTTCTGGGCTTTCCACAAAGCGGATATGAATGAAAAAACTACGGCTTATTCTGTAACACGTGAGAGAACCCTCCTTGTTGGTTGAATGTGCTTTCAGCAGTCGACCGCCATGTTGGTTTTTTATTCTGATTGCTTGTCGTGATATTGTATCCATACTTGAAAGTTACAGAGATAGGGAATCACATGGTATTTTGGACACTAGGTATATCTGTCGATTCCATAGAGGGTATTAGTTGTGATTTCCGGCTACACAAATATCTCACTTAAGAATTTAGCTTTCTGTTCCGTGTCCACCTTCTTGTGTATTCATCTTTGTCTATTCATATGTTTCTTTACACTTATGTTATTCGATTATTTGTTATAGCAATTAGTTATTATACTTTCCGCTAAGACTTATTTATTTTCGTTTTAAAAATCAACCTTTTTACTCGAAGTTATAAGTACACGGTCCCTTTAAACTTTTTTTTGTATGATAATCCTTTTTGAAATTAGTGCTATTCCAAAAATAGTCCGGACTTAGTCAAAATATCTTACACTAAGTATTTTGATAACTTTAATTAAAGATTTGCTACTTTTTATGAGATTAGTGACCCTTTTATGTCTGAGCCCGAATTGGCATTTCGCAAAGGGATATTGACGGGAATAAGGCAATAAATTGAATAGGCATTTCAAATTTTAGTCCACCCTAAAAATAATAAAAATCGGGTTTGGATGTATCGTTTATTTCGGGCTTAAATACTTGGCATTCTTCTTTCGAAATGGTATGTAATATGATGTGTGCAAATCATCTATGTAGATTTTTTCTATTTTAGGACCCTCATATGCCTTACGCAATATCCACATTAATTTAAAGTATGTAAGATAAAGTATTTTAATTTATTATGCTTAAAGAATCCTGTAACGTTTTTATAGTTATTTTTGTGCAAACTTTTTTTTTTAGAAAACAATTTTTTTATCGATAACCAGTGTGTTAAAAACCAGGCAATATATCGATTCAGTAAACGATACTTTATTACTATCCAAAATATCTGTTGCTTTATTTTGCAGTGGTACGTTTGGAATGTTTAAGCGCATTTTATTCTGAACCGGTAATATTAGTTGCAGATATATGAAATAATAAGTACCTACTTAAACATAATTGTAATTTAAAATTGCTAGAATACTTAGTGGTTAGGTAACTCTGCAACATTTATTTCTGTCTTATAAAGGCTGCTGTGTTCTACTTTGATATGAGTATAAGATGCCCTTATACTCCTTCTTATGCCTCTTTACAAAATATTGAAGTTAAGGTTAGCAACACATTTCTGGCTGATTATCATCGCTCCAATATTATCTAAGGTTCATTACAGTCGTCCATGGGTAAGAATGGTCACTTACCATCGTGATTCATTTATAAACATGACAAATTTTAAGTTCTACCTTATACGGAATACATTTCATTGCTTACCAGAGTAGTTCTGCCAGAAGGCAGCGCCGCCGCTCATGATGTCGACCGGTGGCGGCGGGTAGTTCCACTGCGGCTTGTCGGGGGTGCGCGGGGGGTCTCGTTGGAAGGGAGGCGAAGTGGTGGGGGGCTCAGCGCTCGGCGGCTTGCTGTCCGAGCCGTTCTCTCGCTCAGAACGGTTCTCTTGCGGCGCTGGCGTTAGATTCTCTGTTAAAACACAAAAGTTATGTAAGATGTTTTCTTTCTTACCATATGGTTGATTAAGTTAGAACGTCTCTGATAAGTATGCCTCTTTAATCACAGGCTTCAAATTACTGTTGAGTGAAATTGAGTGTAAGCGATATAATAACTATTAAACGTTTAATTAATAAAAATAGCAGTGTTGAATTTACAGAACTCTTCAAATCTTTAATTCAAAAATTAGAGAGATTTCATTCCATTTTAAGATTCTTTCGAACTATATTTATATGTAGATATAATTCACGTAAAATGGTCCTCTAATATATATCTATGTACTTCTTTACTTGTAAGGAATAAAGGTACTGTTTCGTTTTCCAAATACAAATCTGTAACTTCATTATACATACTTTAAGGTCGTTAATAACCTAATGCGAAGTCATTACAGGGAATAACAATGTGTGGAAGTAACGTAAAAAATATAATTGGATACGTGCCCATTACCTACTCTTATAAAATGGCAGTAAAAGCTTTCCAGAGCCTACATTGCCGTTATAAATGGACTGCTAATAAATGTTAGTAGCAAACAGCGATTATGCAAGAAATTGAACTCGAATGCGTGTTAGTTCAGCACCCGAACCCTCGTTTCAAATGGCCTGCGAAACGATTTCCTGACACGGAGATTAGTACAAGCCTTCACTAGCGTTTACCACCCTTCTTACGTCACGCACTCCACATGTTCTCGCAATCGATAAAAGCGCAAATCGCTCGTATTAACAATCGAAAATACATCTAAAACCCACGCATATTACAGTGGAACTTCGTGTATATCTTAATATTTGGCATCAAGTGAGGTTTTAGTAGATAGTTTGACAGACGGCAAGTTAACATGTCAGGGGCACGGCGCACTTCAGCTTGATTCTTGGATAATCTGATAGTGATTGCTGTTCAAACTCAGTGTATTCGAAACAAGTCGTTATAGATTTCGTACGGATATACATTTGTTGCGGTAAATTTAAGATTTTCATATGTGTTTGATATATCTTGCTGACAGTGATAAGCTTTCGCCTATGGCTTTTTTCAACTTTAAAACCAATAGGTAAGTTAATACTTCGGAAAAAAACATTTTCTTACAATGTTGTTCCATAAATTAATCATTTTGTCAAAGTTAATGTTATCTAATTAATGTATGTTAAGGATTTATTGCTTTATGTGTCTATTTAGAAGATTGTAAGTGTTTAACGCTCTCAAAAAACGGAGTAACTAAGTTGCATTAGATGTATAACATTATCATGGCATGGCATGGGCTGAATGTCCAAATGGCAGTAGTGTCGCCCAAAAAACTAAAATATATCATTTGAAAATTTTGTTATGGTGTGTTTACCGGTGACAATTCTGAGAATTTCGGCGGGCGCTCCCGACTGCTTCAATGCCTCCTCTATCTTCTGCCGTCTCTTCAGCTCCATTTCCAGCTGATCCTGGACCTGTTGCCGCTGTTTCCGCTCCTTCTTGAGACGTTTCTGGTACATGACTGAAAAAAGAGACACAGGTTAGATTTCACGAAAAAACATTATTATTCTTATGTAATACATATATTGGGGTATTTAGCATCTAAATCGTATGAAACAAAACGATTTTCCACCCCATTTGCCAACAGAGAAATATTTACTATTCCACTTCATATACATATCTATGTTTAACTCAATTGGAAAAAGAGCATATAAAATATCAAAAAAAAATTTTAAACAAAAAATACAACCGACTTCCATGCCACATAAAAGTAAAAAATAATTTAAATACATGTTGGTTTAGAGCAAATACAGTTCTGAGTACATAGTCCCGAAGTCGGCGCTTACCATATTTTGCTGGATCATGACGAAACTACATGTATCTTATATGAGCGCCGACTTCGGGACTATGTACTCAGAACTGTATTTGCTCTAAACCAACATGTATTTAAATTATTTTTTACTTTTATGTGGCATGGAAGTCGGTTGTATTTTTTGTTTAAAATTTTTTTTTTCACGCTTTTCAGTCACGATAAAATCAGTTATGGCTGTTGCTAGTCGTCCGCTAACCGGATGAATAAAATTAATTATTCGTCCGATTTTCGGATGAATAAAATTATGTGCTGACGTCATCATATAAAAATAGACTTCTTTGACACAACCGGTCGGGGGCGCTACCGCGCCCCCTCCCTTAGATTCTGAATTGGAAAAATCTGTTCGAACCTAACCTAACCGAATAAAACAACTTTTTCTGAGTAAACATTTATTTAAAGAATAGACCTATAATTATCAATATTTAAAGTAGAAAAAGTAATATAAACCTTATAACTAAGAGTATAATTCAACTGATACTGATAAAAATAACCCATCCAATTTAAAAAGGTTGGTAATACTCTTGCATCTTTCAGGTAATTGTATTCAAAGTGGAATTTTTGATCATAATTATATCCTCTCCGAAACTCATTGTTGGTATTGTGAACAACAACATTATGTATACGTAAGCACAATATGGCCGATGCCTACGGTTTAAACTTGAAGGACCCCAGCATTATCAGGGTTGAGGAGTTGAAGGTCAAAATTATCATGTCATATCTTTGCTTAGTAATCTCATTACATATACGTAAGCACCATATGGCCGATGCTTATGGTTTAAACTTGCAGTACCCTGCATCATCAGGGTTGAGGAGTTGAAGGTCAATTTTCTTATCATACGTCTTTGCTTTGTAAATATATTACATATCCATAAGTATCAAATGGCCAACGCCTATGGTTTAAGCCTGAAGTACCCCTGCATCATCAGGGCCGAAGAGTTGAAGGTCAAAATTATCATGTCATATCTTTTCTATGTAATCTCATCGCATGCACGTAAGCAACAGATCCCCAACTTCTATGGCTTGGGCTTACAGTACCCTGCATCATCAGGGTTGAGGAGTTGAAGGTCAACTTTTTTATCATACGTCTTCGCTTTGTAAATATATTACATACCCATAAGCATCAAATGGCCAACGCCTATAGTTTAAGCCTGAAGTACCCCTGCATCATCAGAGTTGAGGAGTTGAAGGTCAAATTTTTCATCTTATATCTTTGCTTAGTAATTTTATCAGATATACGTAGCGATCATGTAGCTAACGCCTATAGTTTAAGCTTGAAGCACCCCAGCATCATCAGGATTGAGGAGTTGAAGGTCCAATTTTCCACCGTATACAACCATTTTTCTAATGTTTTACCTTACATTTTTTTAAATATCATTTTGAATGCGTAAGATTGAAATAGCTAAGTTTTATGGCTTAGGCATTCAATACCCCTGCATCATCAGGATTGAGGAGTTGAAGGTCCAATTTTTCGTCGTATACCTTTGCTTAGCAATGTTATTACAAATCCGTGAGCAACAAATGTCTAACGTTTATGGTTTAAGCCTGCAGTACCCCTGCATCATCAGGGTTGAGGAGTTGAAGGTCAAATTTGTCATCGTACATCTTTGCCTTGCTATCTTATTATATATCCGTAAGCACTAAATGGCCATCACCTACGGCTTGGGCTTACAGCACCCTGCATCATCAGGGTTGAGGAGTTGAAGGTCATTTTTTTTATAATATGTCTTTGCTTAGTATTGTTATTACATACCCATAAGCACCAAATGGTCAACCCCTATGGTTTAGGCTTGAGGCACCCCTGCATCATCAGGATTGAGGAGTTGAAGGTCAAATTTTCATCACATGTCTCTGCTTAATAGTCTTGTTACATATATGTAAGCACCAAATAGCTAATGTTATAGTTTAGGATAGCTGTAACCCTGCATCATCAGGATCGAGGAGTTGAAGGTCAAATTTTTCGTCAACCTATATAAGCATAGATATATAATACATATTCCAAGTTTCATAAGAATCGATTCGGCAGAAGCCGAGTTATCTCAAATTATCTAAAAAACTTGAGGAGTGGTGGTGGTTTCCACCCCATAACTCAAAGAGTTAAGCATCACAGCATACCCATGTCCAAGAGAAAAAGTTGCGTGACGAAATTTCCTATCAAATGAAAGAAAGAAAATGGAAATCGGTTTATAAACACCCAAGTTATTCAAGATTTTAAGAAACCGACATTTTCCAATTTTCCGGGAAAACCGCCGGAAGGTTTTCATTTTCCTCAATATGGGACTGCCTGTGAAACTAGTCGCATACAATGTCGTATGAATCGTGTCGGTAGGTCGACGATTTCTAGCCATTTCGCCCGAACATACATAAAAAAAAAAAAAAAAAAAAAAAAAAAAAAAAAAAAAAATATACGTGACGAATAGATATCCTCTTTCCTTTGGGAAGTCGGTTAAAAAGGATATAATTACACGGGACGATAGTTAAAGAAAACACATCCATTGTACAAGGGTTCTTTACAAGAACTTAAAGGTTCAACAAAACCCACAAAAGCTGCACTATTAGAAAAGGAATAGTCTAGTCTTCATAGAAAAACTAGATAGACTAGTTTAGATAGTAAGTGACCACCCTTTGGTTATCTTTGCGGTTAACCAGGAGTGCACGCATTGTTATATTCCGGTTTGGAGGGTAATAGAGCGAGTGAGGGATTATTGGATAGAGGGTTGTGGTGGTTTTGAGTGCCAGTGACCGCATACCGTCAGGTGAACTACACTGTTATGAGAATGCCGGTGCAGTTGCAGTTTCAACGTAATTATTGACTGTTTACGCATCGCGTTTGATGTTGAATTTATACTTCAAAATTTTGATTTGTATATTTACTGGTACTAAATCAAGCGAATATATGAAGAAATTCAAGTTAATTAGAAAATAAACGGAGCAATCCATATAAAATAAACAGCTTTGCATTTGTGCGCCATGTTTTGATTTCTCGTTTGCACAGCGATAAGCGATGCCTGCGTTAAGAAAATCTCGAAAAGTATCTTATATGCATCTCGCTCACTCTTGGTTTTGTAGAAACATTGTATACGTGCCTGGAGAGTACGCTTCTGACAAAACAGGTCAATCATTTTGATTCGCTTTAGTTTCTTTCGATCTGGAATAAGCTTGTCGATAATCGTTGAGTATGATGATACATTGTCTCTTTTACGTACTCGACGTTTCAATATTGTTGTCTTTTTCGCTCAGATACATGTATGAATAACGAGAGACGATTCGATGTTTTCTCCGATGGACCTGTTACTAAAATACTATACCTCAATATGTTTTGCATACATTTATGATGTGAAATTGAAAATATTGAAATTTGCCAGATATTATCGCCGTGTAATTATAGTCAGTATAAATAATATAAGAATTGATAATATCGTCAGTGGAAAGGAAATAATGCTAAAGCGCCAAAATAGCATTAGTGGGAGATGAGGTTTGAAGTTGTTTTTTACAGAAAAAAAAATCGTGTCACCTTTATTTTTGGTGGGATCTTGTTGTTCGGAGTTCATACACTAAACAGCTTAACTAGATTGCAATCCGGAAAACCGGATCCGGTAATCCGGCGGATCCGGCACAAATTTACACAAACCGGATCCGGTACCAATTCACCACCGGATCTGGACCTCCACCGGATCCGGTGATTGTATATTTTGACAAAGATTTCATATTACAAAAATAATTACCGTTCGAAATCGATCCTTTTTTACACTGTTTTAACCGTTCGATTAATCCGACTGGATCCGGTCGGATCCGGCCGGATTGAGAAAAAAGCGGCCGGATCCGGCCGGATTGAAAATGAGGCCAGATTGCAATCCCTAAGCTTAACTCAGCATTATTTAATTTCCACTGACGATATGATTCCAATACAATTTGCGTAGGATGGGCAAAAATGATTGAAAGATAAAATTACGTTTCAAGAAAACAAATTAAAATACAGTGAAATTATTTGTTTCCAATCTTTAGCAACTTATTATAATTTGTAGTCAAACAACGTGCGCCGTTCGTTTGCTGAATAAGAAATATAAATCATGAAACATTAAATAAGTTTGATTACTTTGATTGAAGCGGTGTATTGGAATTTATATTAAATATTCATACGTAGTCGACTAACTTTATCAAATATTCCTTTAATGTACCTAAAGAAAGCGTGTGGTCTATTTATTTAATTGAATCAAGTTAAAACATTTTAAACAAATAGTACAATTGAGTGAAGTTACAGATTAAATGTTCTATTTGAACTGAAATTTTGTATAATGTAACATTAATAAGTTTGTTAAACTGCAAACTTTCTCATTGACTCACAGTCGAAAAATAAAATAGATCGTGACTTATGAGTTGGAAATAGCTAATGTGGAAGAAAAAAAAGGTTTTCTCATTAAAGATTCGCTAGTAATTAATGTTGGTGCTAATGAAACGGTCGGGTTCACCAGTGATCGACTCCTGCGCATCATTTGTCATCTCGTGACCTTCGCCACGGCTCGTAATAACGAATATTCAAATGCTTTATTTTTCAACCAATCTAACTGCCGCTTAGAACTTAGCCTAGTTATGCACTAATTACGATAATTTATGTACACAAAATGATTTACAACTAAGCAGTTTAATGTTTCGAAATGAATTAGAATGTACGTACTTATTTGCATAAATGATAATTATTGTGTATCTCTAAAATATTTGCATTTCATGTTTATTGTTTAATTCGTAAATAATAAACACCTAATATTAGTTGGAATATACTATTGTTGCCTACGCGTCTACTCGTATATTTATTTTATGTTAAAAGAACTTATACCCAGTTTATGTTGTATATATTTACGCTCAAGAAGGGTTTATTAAATCATAGCATGGTCACTGGACATAATACATATCATTAAAGATCTTCTCTTGTGGAAATATTTTTATCAATCAGTGTGTTATTATAATAGATGTTTTAACACGAGGATGTAAAGGTTTCGCCAATACAAAGGTGTTCATCCAGAGGTCCACTCGGTGGAAAATTCATCGGTCCGCCGAGTCCGAACATCGATTCAGTCTAACACCTCTGAAAAACGGTTTCTCACTCGACTGACGCTTATTTTTGGACCTTTCATCCCACGTTATTTATCTATTAATGCGTAAACTTCTAATTACTCAAAGCTCCATAACAATTTTAGACCGCTACCTTAACTTTTCTAAGTAAACATTGTGCACGTTGGAAATTTTCTCCTCATCGTTGTATCATTAGAATCTTAGAATGTAATATCGATTTTAATGAAGCAGAAGCAATAACGTCGGAACTCATTGTTTTTTTAAGTCAATATTTGTCCATAGCGGTCGGCATCGCTTTGTGATTTAATAATCCGCTCTACAGCTTCTACACTCTAGAGTTCATAAGCAAAGATGAATCGTAATAATTCTTCAATCGATTATTTCAATTGACTTGTGAAAGGAGAATAGAACAAAAGTTTAAATCCTTTGTTGTCAGCTTTGCGGCCATCAATAGTTCTAATTTTAAAGCACTTCGCTTCGTATGATATTATATTCATTGTTCTATTGTTCTTTTGAACTTGAGCGCTTTAATAAATTGACTTCTGTTACGAGTGAAGTCACCGTGAATGTGAGGTATACTTTTTGCATGAACGGTTTTTGTGACTAAAGTATTTTTGGTGAAACGTTTTTAATTACATCCAAATATGAAATATTGTTGATTGTTTCTCACTCAATCGTGGCATAGCTGTAGGTATACAGTGAAGCGAAACAATTCGACGACCGAGCGTATGAATAAAAGCGTACCACCGAAATATTGAAGGAATCCGTTCAAAGGGAAAAAATGCAATAAAAAGTCCAACCCAATACAGAATGGGAGTGTGGTTAAAAAGCAACGAATGAATATGGTTGCGAACATCCGCTGCAGACAAAAGTTGGGCTACTTGACTATGCAAATTATATTTGCGGACCGCCGCGGTTGAGACCCGATCTCCGACGTTTCGTTTCACTTTTGCGTATATAACGTGTATTCTTTTCATATTTTCATCCGATTTCCTTCCCCTCGCTCATTTTGTTCCGTTTTTAAAAGTCGCGGAACAATGCCGCTTTCCGCGGGGCTTATTCGCCGCGAGCCGTTTTCTTGCACCGCTTCTTTTCTTATTATTATATCTCTTTATGTGTATCCAGTTCTCTTTCTGTAATACTTTCAACTCATAAATGGCTGATACCGTCCCCTAGGGTTTGTTACTCGAATAACATGTAAATGAGCCTTTGCTACAGTACAAATTTATATTTTTGCTTCCTGTACAGTATAATGGCTTGTATCAAATTTTGTTTTTTAATTCATTCTGAAACCGCAGCGTTGACTTAAAATATTGTAGAGCATCGATTCCACTTTACAAATACTGTGGTAAGTAAGAGGCTTTTTATTATTTTTATTATTATATAGAGAATATTTTTCTTCACAGAAGGACAGAGATAGAACTTCTATCATATCGTTTACCTTTTGTAACAGTTTTTGTAACTATTGGCTAGAGTTAGACCTAATCATACAGATGCGTTTATGTTTTTTTACATTATTGGAGTAGTAAATCAGCATACAGTCAACCAGAAGGTAAGTGACTACTGACGTTCATATTAATTTACAATCAACCCTATACAAGATTCGGTCGGGCATATATGCGTTGCCGGAAGATTAAGTTGCAACGTTCTGAATAAGTATGTATAATATAACACCTTCACCACTTAAAACTTAAAACGCTTTCTACACTCATAGCCCCACCGTAGGATTTTTTCCTGTGTCGTGGGTGCCATGGACATACACAAACACCCAGACCCAGAAAAAGAATCTATCATCATTCAGATACCTGTCTGACCGGGAATCGAACCCGCGACCCACTGCGTGTCAGACCGGCATGTTTACCGCAGCGCCACGCGGGTCGTGAACTCAAAATAAAGCTACATTCAATACTGATGTTATTAGGTAAAAATAATATATAATTATGATTGTCTGGTATAGAAATAACCATGCTTATTTTTTTAATGAATATCAAGGGAAAGTAATGTAAGCAAATATCAGACATCACAGTTGATAGTTTGGTTGACGGTGCACCGCGCAGTTGTCAATACGAACCGACTTTTACACCACTCACTCCCCTCGCACTGAAGCCCAAGCTATTTAGATAAGTCGTTTTTATAGTTCTTTATTGAAAATAAATTGCCTAGAATAAAATCAGACACAGTCGAAATGGCTTTCCGATAGATGTGTATGAAATAATGTTTGTCAGATAAGATGCGGCAGTTATCATGGCGTATGTTCAGTTGCAACGGTTATACAGTGGAAATAATGGTGCTTCGGGGTTGATAATAAGTAGAAGTTTGATTTGTTGCTGAGTGAGCTCAATAACTTGCATTTATGTATTAAATATAATAGTTTTCTGAAAAGGATAATACTATGAATTTTACAGTAAATTGAATATGTTTAATTTATTACTTTTAAAGTTTATTTTTTGTTTTCTTTAATTTGATATTTTTATATTAGTGTATAATAGGTGTCTATTGTACTATTGTAGATGACAACAATAGTGCTAACTGTCGGATCCAAAGAATCCTAATTTTCAATTTGAAACCAGCAATGCACTCTGCCAAAATATCATTAAACTCAGTTAAACGGATGCGGAACACAGTAAAGCGTGTTTTATTTAATACTAGCTGTACCCTGCGCGCATTGCTACGCCATCACAAAAAAAAAGAAAAAAAATCATCAGAAACCTTCGCAAGCTCATGAATAACAACTTTGCTACAGATCATCAAATGTGATTAAATAAATAGTCTACGATTCTATAGAGGACATACATTCATTTTTATAAAGAAGAAGACTAGGTTATTTGCCGGGCTCCGTTTAGTTTTTTTTCTATCAAGGTTATGAGTACTCTATGTGTTAATTAATCTAGGTTATAAACTATGTGTGTATCAAATTTCAGCAAAATCCGACCGATACATTTTGAGTAAAAGAGTTACAACTTTTTGACAAACTTTTTAATTTATAATGTTAGATTGTAAAAAAGATTGTATGATGTGTATCCACTATACTTAAAAACAGTGAACGTAGAAGTAATGTCTTTTTCTACGAAAAGCATTATTTTATGTGAAACTCAGTAAAACTGTCCACGCCGTCCCTATCTAAGTCCGCTGACAACCGTTTAGCTTTTTATCTATTTCCTCTGTTTTATTTCGGAAAATTTATGAGGCGAGTGGCTCCTGCGATAAACATTTTCCTCAAAATTGCGCGGATTATTGTTCTTGTCGGACGAGTGGGGACTTTAAGTTACGAGCCCACGCTGACCTTCACCAATAACATGTGATACATTCACTTACTGCTCCTGTTTATGACTTATTTGATAAATCGTCGGCAAGAAAAAGTTTCTGAACAACATCCAGGCGAACTTATAGTCTGTCTTGTCTTGAAGAATTTACAATAAGGTGCGTACGTGGATATTAGATGTATTCAAGAGATGTCTTGAATTAAGTTATGAACATGTTTCTTATGCGTAGTCAATTTTAAATAGTTCGATTTACGTATGTTGTAGGTATATATTTCATTTTTTTATGAACCAAACTCAGCTTATATTTACTTGATACGAGCTTACAAAAAATAAAACTAAAATCGGTCTAGTAATTTTAAAAACTATTCATTTTATAAAAAAGTTCATAAAACATAAATTTCTAACATATTCTATAATGTCACATTCCATTCCATGTTTTGATTCCGAGTTCCAACAATAAAGGGAGCAAAGATTTTTTATGAAAAGAGAAAATCGCGCGCACTTTTATCAAACCGATCAAAGGGCCGGACGGACATTCCGACTTCTTACGACGTTAGTAAAAAATACAATCTCTCTTTATAGTTACCATTCCACTGGTTATTATATCCGTATCGATACAGCTGAACTTACGGAGCGTGAAATGCTCGATTCCCGATATTGCAGCCCCCGGCATCGGCCGCTCAATTCGGACAATTTAAACTTAAAATCCACTTCTTCAGATTAGAGTCCGTGTTTGAATATTGTCACGCCCCATAATTAATGATCATATCTGAATATAATGTTCGACTTTTGAATTTTTCCATCGTCAAACCATTACTGTCCCACTGTTGGGAACGGATGTTTAGGCCATAATCTACAGCGGTGATGAAAAGCAGATTTGTAAACGTGCACATCTTTTAGAACTTTTTTAAATAACTCTCATGTGAGTAGGTTTTCTAACAACGTGAATCGTCACTGTTTAAACAAGTGATAATATAATTTATTATCTTTATAATTATACGTGAAGTAAAACCTTGTGATTCGTTTTTAAGATACTTGCCGGGATCGGAGGAGGATTAGATTATGCACGGTTAAACATGATGTAGGTACACAAGAATTACCAAATGCTAATATTTTTTTCAAATAGTGCATAAATCATACCTTAAATCAACTAAAAACGCATACCTACCTTGCATTTGACACAAACACATAAATAATAAACGAAATAAAACATCAATGTTTTACTATAAAAAACACTTACCGCCAAAAAATGTCAGATGGCTTTGTCAAAATACCCATCTATTGCATTAAAAATGCAGCTTAGCTAATTAAACCTCTTTTTACCTTTAACGGGCGCGTTCAAAATAACTTGAAAATTATTTCAATTTACATATTTGAATTTAAGAAATATTCGCGCTACTTTGGGCAATATGAAGTTTAGTTTTTAAATTTAAATTACGGTCGAATTTCGACCGTTATTTGTACGCACTAGGGTATGTCTTATTTTGGTGTATTTTATATAAATATTGGACAAATAGACGTGCACTATCTGATGCTAAATGGTTATTACTACAGCTTTCGTATCAGGAACCAACCTCAATCTCGGATCATATTCTACTTGCGTCCACATTCAATTACAGAGGCTATGCTACCCATTGGAACCTATCGTACTGTGATCTGTAGCTGATCAGAAATGCGATGCTAATCTTAAGAACAAGAACATAGTTGCATAAACACTGTATCTTTAAATCAGAGGCCACGAAACATTCGATTCGCGCGTCATTCGCTTAACGCTGCAAGCGTCTACATTGAAATTATAAAGAAATAATCACGAAATAAAAAATCTGATTGCTAAAACTGAAATCAGCAGTCGATATATTCGATTTTATGAGTTTCGGTCAAATTATTAAAACATAAAAGTACTATAATACATTATATATACGAGTATTTTAACAATGGTCTATTTTCTAGCTTTTGTTTGATACCTATATTGTCATGATAATAAGAATTGTAATTCTTTCCCCCGCTTCTTTTCCTATTTACAAGCGTCACATATCTCATTCTGGAATTGAGACGATTCTAATAATATGTCATACTAATTATATTTCGCAATTTTTCAAGCCGTTTGGGCTGTTGTCGTCGTCAACCCAGTATGGTCCCACGGCTGGGTATCAGAATGAAAGAGGTTAGAAATCTACCAATCTACCATAATCCACCACGCTGGCCTAGTGCGAATTGGTGTTTAGGTTATTTTATAGAGCGTGCTAAACAAATTGAACATACATACATACATACGCCCGAAAAAATTACTGTCCTTCCACTACAGTCAGATAAAAACAAATGTTTATGTATTATATGTTCATATAAGAAAAAGAAATTTCACTGCAAATTGTAGCGAAATTTGCTAAAATGCGTTTAACGCTGACGCTTGCAGCGAATACTTCGTAGTCTCCGCATAATATAAGGAAATCTACATGCGACGAAACATTCAAGGAAAGACGACTACAAATTTTAAAGTTTCATTTTATGTGAGCGCTACATACATATAGGTACTAACAATTATTTTTATTTTTTTATTTTATTTGACTGAAGTAGCAAACGAGCATGCAGACCACCTGATGGTAAGTGGTCACTGCCGCCCATGGACATCTGTAACCAACTTCATACAGAACATGGGTTCTATCTGAAGTCAAACACAGGTGCGTTGCTACTCCCGAGGACTATGATGGTCGCCTCATGTAAAAGTGTGCCGGCATCCCACACCCTTCTATCGAAACGCAAGAAATGCTTCACGCTAGAAATAGGTGTAGCGGTGGTACTTCCCCGGTCGAACTACACTGGTTCTACCACCTTCACTTCTTCTTCTTAAATTATTTGTTGAGTACTAATTACGCTTTAATACACTACTAAACACTACTTTTGGAGATTAGTGTGACACTATGCTTTGAAGTAAAAACGTTTCGCAAATGCCTCGTAATAAAATAGCAATATATGTACACTTTGATCGTAAAGTTGTAAATAAGCTATTTCAATTAAAAATGATTTACAGACACTTGATATCCGAAGTAAACATAATTATTCGTCATATTCATACTATTAAGATATATGACATCTTTTTTAAAATTATAAACTGGAAGAGTTCGTATTTTGTTTGTTTGTACGTGCTGATTTGTGGAATTACTGGTTTGATTTGAAATCTTCTTGAATGTATCAATACTATGTACCATTTATCGAGTAAGGCTCTAGGTTATGAATGGTAACTAATAATAAAAAAAAACTATGATTTTTAGAGTATTTTCTGTCTCTTTGTCTCTGTTTTAGAATGTTTTAAAACGAATCATACCAACAACTATTCAATTTCATTAAAAAAAGATATTAAACTTATATATAGTATATCGAGATACCATTTAGTATTTATTTCATTAAAATCAGTCTATTCTTTTAAGTTACTATTATTTAAAGTAACGTGAGGTAGCATTTAGTATTTATTTCATTAAAATCCGTCTAAGTTACTACAATTTAAAGATATACCTATCTGATACGTAAAATAACGGGAACTGCCTATTTAAATTAATATACGTGCCTGTGATTTGAAATTTGAACACACAGATTTAGGAAGTAGGGCAAGGGTTCAATCTGAAGTCAATCACAGATGTGCTGCTACTCCCGAGGACTTTGATGATCGCCTCATATAAAAGCGAGCCGGCAACCACACCCTTCTAATGAAACACAAGAACTGCTTCACGGTAGAAATAGGTGCGGCGGTGATACCTCCCTGGTTGAACCATTGCTCTACCACGTTGCAAACTTTATGTAGCAAACTAAATTCCACGCGAGCGAAGCCGCGACAAAGGCTAGTATTTAATAAAGTTTCTTATATTTTCACGTAGGCATTTATAGGATCTAATACATATTCATACATTGATTAGGTCGTCAAATAAAACTTTACACACTTGTATCTCGTTAACATGTCTGTGGTAATTTAAAACGCAAATGAGGTATATTTAAACACAAACTTTAATTAATATCCGTGACACATTAAGTTAAATATGATTGCAAATTTGATGTTACATACAAAGTTACTACAAGTAGCAACTATAATTGCCTTATACGAGATGTTATTTATAATTTTCATAAGAACTTATTATTAATGTTAAATATTATCATCGAAATTATGTCTTTTCAACAATGTTTTTTATGTTATGAAATTATTTTTTTATAAACATACATATTTTTTTTCTTTTTCTGTGTTGAAATATTTTTGTCAAGCGTTTTTTTTAAATCAAATTGAACAGCAATCTGCAACACAATTTTAATTTTATTTTTATTTAATACTTATGTTGCTTACTTCTTAAGATCCCAAAACTATGTCATATGAGCCCTCGTCTCGCTTATCGTAAGTCCTACCGATAACATAATACTTAAAAGGAACAAGGATATAGCTGATAACATAAAAAAGGAACCAATACACAAGAAAAACATCGGAATGTGTGGGTGTTCGAATATTTCATTATTTTCGTTGGAATGGTTCATCGGGCCATGCTTCCTGCGACATCCGTGTGGTCGAAACCTGACACCATTTATTAATATGCCTGAATTAATAATATTGTAGATATTCCCGGCAGGGCCTAAGTATCGCGTGCGAATGATGTTATTGTAAGGCTTCGGTGCATCGTTTTGAGAAAATATCGATTTACACTCGATTCTAACAAAGTAACAATGCGAGTGTGAATTTTATAACGCTCCAAGTTTTTAATAAGACGCTAACTTTCTTAAGTAATGTACATCTTGTACTATGTGTTATATACTTTATGATTGTGATTTCTTAAGTATAAAAAGTCTCAAACGGTAATGAAATTTTCATGTTACTTATCCGTGTAGAGAATGTTTTTAATAGCGTCAAGGCCTTAAGATATTTGGAATCATAGTTTCATTTTAAGACTCCAAATAATTTGATAATTCCTTCAACTCAACGATGTCTCACAATATAAAGTTATAAGACGAAAGCCTTGAGCGCATAAGAACCTAAAAATAAAAAATCGATTATAAATAAAATCTAAAAGCATACATATAGATTCCGTAAGTTCCATTTATCATACATACATTTATATGGGCTTGTAAAAATCTTTATTATAACTGTTTTTTTTTCTAGTAGTTCATACATAGATCGAATTCTCTTGTAGTCCACTATTACTTTAGTCTAGTCCAAGAAGAGTCTATAATATTGTGCAGATTGTTTTCACATCTATTGTAACGTGTTTATAGTACTATAAAGTATATGTAATATCAACGTATGTACATTTTACTATAATTTCTTCCGCCTTTATTATAATGTGCAAACAAGTCATCAAATTTCCACCATACATAGATATTCCGTTGCCGTCATAATGGATTATTTATGTCACATTTTATAGTATTGACCCGATATAACTCGAATTGAACTCTACGGAATTGTGACCGTAAAAAATATTTAATCATTATTTATGACCGATCGGACATTTAATTTGGGCATATTTATTACCGAATATTAACAACAATAAGTGTCTAATAACAACCAAATGTAATACTGAAACTGAAATGTTTACAACAGCTGGCATCGTTATCGTGGTTGCAATAGCCAATTATTTTGACTAATACTAAGACTCATACCTCTACAAAAAGTTACATATGTCTATTTATAAGACTAAGCATGGAAGTCTTTAGAGGATTCCTCTGTCAGAGGATAAGCTACAAATAATTAACACCCATAGGCCGATATTATTTTAATTTCAAAATTAAAAAAACAATGTTTTGTATTTAGGAATTTTTACAAACTTATTTATGCATGTACCATTTAGTAGTAATAAAGGCTTTTTATATTTTTATTTTTATTAATTATATTGAATAAAAAGTGACTTAGATCATATCGCGAAAAAATATGAATTGACTTTCAAGTTTATCCTCATACAATATCGTAAAACAGAGGCACAGGTAAAATTCAACAAATATTGACAATGGATGATTGCAACGGCCAGCCAGGATCCCCTTGGCAAACTGCGAATTAAAATGGGGACGAGAAAAATTAATCCTAATGCGATTTTAATGAACCCGAAATGAACGAATGCAATAATGAATTGTTAAGCCGCTGGTTACTCTTTTTGTATTAAAGCGGAATGGAATGGAAAAAAGATAAAGAAAACTTACTAAGAAGCCTACTCAGTTATGCCATATAACTTTATTACAAATACGTAGAGGATAGAATGCCCTTGTTAACCTGTTAATGTCCCATTACTGGGTGTAGGTCTCCACTCAGGGTATGGGTGGTAGCATTGGACTATGGTTCACTATGCTGGACAAGTGTAAATTGGTAAACTGAGAACTTTTTTTTTCTTTTTTAGAATCAGTATCTTCGCCATGTTAATTCGTCACCGTATATGCAAGTTTCTATCCACTAGGCTATCACTACTCTTGTACTAAACGTACACAAGAGCAGCGATAAAGCTTACGAATTAAAAAAAAATCATAATTATAAACAAAAATTGTTAGAATTTTCATAAAGCATTTTAATGTGAAAACATATTCTGTTACATTAGTTCTCGAAATGAGGCTAGGATTACAGCCGTGGCTGCGCATAAAGCGTAGACAAGATAAAATGTAATAATAATTAAGGCAGAACATTGCATAAAGACGCACGCCTTAACATCGAGTATAAAGCACACAAGCGCTGAAAATGTACACCTGAAGTCTGTACCCGCTTTTGCATTAACGAATGCGGAAGCGGCGCTGTGCATACAGGACGCGTTGCATCCCTTTTCTCCATTGCTGGATGCCCCCTCCTCGCCGCCCCCCACCTCGGAGAGTGCCTCTCGCTCGAACCAGACGCCTCCAGCGGCACACCATGTCCCACCCGTGCGTTCATTACCTCCACGCGGCGACGACCCAACAATTCAAGTTTGCTTTCCGCCACACAATCTACGCTACCAGACTGACTAGACTACACCCGTATACCGGCCACTCGAATAATAAAGATGCAGAAATTAACCCGACCGCACTGAAAAAGAGGAAACTAAGTGAAGCTATCTCGACTTGAATGGAGGTAATGCAACGCGAGCACTCGTACAGCGAATGAAAGAAACTCGTCGGGAACGAGATGAGTTTGTTGAAACAGAGGGTAAATGTCAACCGCGGAATAAAAACAGTCAACAGATAAATGCAAACGATAAACACATGTACCAACTGAATAAGCGAGATGTGAAAGGTCCTGTTTACTCTCTTCAATGCGGTTTCAAGTTGGAAAACACACACGAATCCGAATTTAGTTGTTTAAGTCAGAAACTTTGAGAAACTAGAAATCAATAAAGTTTCCGCGCTAATATTGCTCTAGCCCATAAAATATTCAATTACGCATAAGCACACATTTGCTAAGGCCAACAACGACCACGCGGCACCCCCATTAAAGATGCCTAAGGGCCATTTAATCGGTCAGAGGATGTAAATTCGCTGGCCCCAAAACAAATATCCCGAAACTAATAAGGAAACGAAATATGTAAATCGTCTGCTATATTGTTTCACAAGTGAAATCTTCCTTTAATCTTATAACAAATCCGTGTCCAAATGGCCGGTCCGGGCGCAATTTGAATATAGGAGGGTACAACTAGGGTCAGGTTGTGCCGAAACCTCGTCTCGTCGAGGAAGGAAGTAAATGTATGCAAGACACGCACAGGCGAGATAGCGCCCATAATGTTGTCCTATGCACATATTGCAACAAATTAGTTGCCGACTTGTAAACAAGGTAGAGGAAAGTAAGGCTGCTAAGACGTCGTCCGTGGGTAGTTTACATGGATATGAGACCGGCAATATGGAAGCCCGCAGCTGCTGGCTGTACTCATTAAGATGTTTTATGGTCGGCCCGCCGGACCGTGTTGCCAATTTAAGATATTTCTATGCGGGACGGCGCCACGTTAGTTTGGCTTCCGATTAGGGGATTAAGTTTGTCCTTTTAGAGTATTAGTGTAATAATTGTAGGGCCCATTATGCGGTTAGTATTCCACGTTATTCCCATGGCAACTATCGAAGGTATTATGGAGGTAAAATTGTTATGGAACATGTAACAATTAGAATTCAAAAGTAAAGAAAGAAGAGAGAATACGAACTCCAAACAAATTTTGTTCGGTCCAACGCATACCTATTCCCGTTCGGAAAGTAAATCAAAGGGTGTTGAAACTTTACACCCACTTAAAGCCGGACACAGTAATAAAGCGTTCGAAGTTCGCCAAGCCTGGACATCAAATGGGGCACCCCTTCTCGAATTTGTTCAGGAGAAAATTAAAAGTTCACAGATGCCTAGATATATATAAACTCTAGGACCGATTGATGAAACGATGTGTTCCTTACTTTGTGTTTTTACATTTTAAAATTTAAAAATCCTTGTTGTCGACGTTAAAGTAATAATGTACTATTAATATTAAAAGTTTTTTTGCTTTGCTTTGCGGTTTTTCAATGTTATATACGTTTACATAACTTTTGTCGAGAATTTTGTACGATACAATGAAATTCGACGTACTTAGTTATTGGTATGCTATCTTTCATAAGTACACGTGCACCTTGAAATTACTATTTCAACTCCACGTCAGACATCTAACACCACAATAGTGAAATCTTACAAACTACCGCTTACTTACCAAGAAACCTAATTGAGAAACTTGCCTTTAGAGCAGTTTCATCATTCGGTTTCAAATTAGTTGGACTTTGAATGTGTATTACTTGTATAAGTTCACTCTTGTAGTCATAAATAAATAATATTGTCCTATACAGGTAAATAGATTTTTACTATAAATATCCAATTGACAATCTTCGTAAGTACTAAAGTATACCTTCCGTTTTCTATTTATGCTATGTTTATACACTGTACATGAAGAAGTTAATCAGACTCTCCATTTTTGATTAGTTACGATGTCTTCTAATGACTTATATGTACATAGTGGCTAGTCACTGTGTAATGGGACACGATTTACTCATGAGTTGCAAAGTGCTTTAGAGATAACCTGATACCGACTATACAGGGACGACTAATCACGGATGAGTTTTACTTTGCTTTGAAACAAGAAACCTCAGGAGTCGAATATATATAATCTATTCGAAAAACGTTTTCATCTACACTGCGTTTGCATACCAGTTTTACGGGAGTAAGTGAAACTAATTTACAGAATGTACGTATTGTATCACCGACCCTAGTCCATTTGACACCGCAAAAGACATATTCAGAGTAAGATGGCTTTAATCGAGACCGAATTAATTGTTTCTAAAGAGGTGATTCCGCCGAATATATTCCTTGATTAAGTGAACAGGTTGGACCCACGACCGAGGGGTTATTAAATAATTTATTGTCTACCAACTATTCGTAAGGGGCACTGCTCAAATGTTCTACTAAGATTGCGCAAAGTTTTGTTGTTATATCGCTAGCGTAAACTTCATTCATGAAAGTTAAATGAATTCGCACAAAGACGCATTCGACGATACCTGTAAAGTTATTTTAGCTCGTTCGTTATAGCGTTAGCGTTTTCGTTTATCGATCAACCCATAGATAATATCCCTAGAACGTAGAGTGCCCATTTTTATTTTTAACAAGCACGCTTGTGCATATTGGTCACCACAGAATGATGAATATAGACATGGTATTTTTATTTATTGTCGCTTTGCCGATATTCTACTGGTACAAAAGATTGTCTTCAACTTACATGATGTTTTCATTCAAATTATATTATTTATCGGCACTGTCAGAACGTTTAAAAATTGACCGTTTCAAAGCATTCCAATTGTGTTTCCATTTTATAGCTTTCAAAGTACATTTCAACCTGTCACTGGTTAATTACACTGGCTGCCCATTCACGCTCAAAAATCACTCTCAATCGAGTCAAGTGGGACAAAATAAAAGGTGAATTCATCACGGGGGTGCGATTCGCACCCCTGTCGGGAAACCAAGGCGGGAAACGTATGTCCGGTCCATTTGTACACACTAACAGGTGCCGACAGTTTATTAAATTAAATGGTGTGCGAGATCAGAAGCGAATCTGAACTGAAAGAGCAATCGTGCTAAATAGACGTATTGATTTATTGGCAAATACGTCTATATGTTTTGTTAGAGGGCGTTTTAAAGGATGATTGGATTAGATAGGTTTGTTTGTATATATTTTTTTAAAGTTAACTATGTCCATGTTTCGTTACGTGTTCAAAACTATTTTTCTTTATAAAGGTTGAGGTATCTACTGTTTTATAGTAATTGCTAGTTTTAAAATCTTTACGATTATTTTGATTTTTTTACTAGTACTTTCGATATAAACACTAATACGCTTTATTTTACTTATCTTTTCTAACAATTTAGCGAGAGCCGTCATGTATCTTATTACCCTGAAGGCGAATATGTTAATTTTGAGAATTGATGAATTTCCACTGTGCGTAACATAATAAAAGACTATATAAGGCATCGATTTTTTATACTTTTATCAAGAAAGTTTATAATAATAAAATATAGGCACAGAAGACAGGTATACAAAAGAATGTATACACCTGTGTAAATAAAAAAATCCTATCAAGTAATAGATGTATGCAGAACTTGAAACTGAACGCCACTTCTGTGGGTTCAATCTGCAAATGATTTTTAACGAATAAAGTTTCAATCACACTATTCAATTAAAGAGAGAGCGTTTTGCCGTACGTTCGTAAATATTCAATTTTTTACCAATCACTTCATATAACGGAGTGAACTAACAAAGCAAGTGTTATTGCAATGGAAGTATGATGCATTTTTACGAGGATTCATACTTACTGTATGGTGGGAAATTTACCTTATATTTTTTGAGTAGAATGAACTAGTACAGTAGTAGTAAGTAGGAACTTCAGGCTTTAAAAATAAACCTTTTGATATTATAAAGTCCTCGTATCAAAATTTTGTTAGATTTCAACACATCATAACTACACATAACTACAACTACTAGAACTTTAGTGGCACTACTAGATACGAGTATCTAGATACATTTTCTGATTCAAAAAATGTTTAGTGTCTTGAGGGTGGTAGAACCAGTGTAGTTCGATCGGGGAAGTACCACCGCCACACCTATTTCTAGCGTGAAGCATTTCTTGCGTTTTGAAGAAAGAGTGTGGTTGCCGGCACACTTTTATATGAGGCGACCATCATAGTCCTCGAGAATAACAACGCATCCCATGTATAAAGTTGATTACAGATGTTCATGGGCGGCAGTGAACACTTACTATCAGGTGGACTGCATGCTCGTTTGCTACTGCAGTGGAATAAAAAAATAATAATTAATAACAGTTGTGTTAAACCTAAAACAATTTACTTACTACGGAGATATTCCTCCGAAATAAGTAAATGGTTTTAGATCTTTGAATATATTCATTCACTAAGTACGTACCTACGTACTTACCGATTCAAATAGGTAATAAAGTAAATTTGGAATATATAATCAGAGTAGATAAAAATGTCGTTAAAATAACAGTATCTGTAAAAGCATGCATGTTCATTTATATTTGTTTCTGGGTAGGTACGAGTATATGATAAACGGTGTGTATTCTCAAATCTTTATTTACTTAAAATCGTGTAGGAATTTAAGGATTATATTAAGAAAACTCTAATGTATTCCATTGTCATTTTCTGCCCAGTTCAGTAATAAACAAATACACGGGAAGGGTTATCACGAATCAATTTCAGCTCGCGTTATTTGATTACGCTCAGGTCGTAGGGGTTGAAGATAATTCATTTTCGGCGAAAAATTGTCTAGCGCTGTCATATGAATTATACACAGACTCTTAATTTGTAGCGCCATATGTGATAAATATGTGTTGTATTTATTTATAAGAAAATGCACTCGGCATAATACAATAAACGAGGTTGGCGATGGTTATAAGAAACAAAATGAATAATTCCCATTTTTTTATGTCGACCTGTACTTAGGAGAAATATTTATAGCTCGCGATGAAAAATAATTTTCTATCTCATTGAAAATATGAAACAAGATTTTGTATACTAATCTAATATGCAGTACCTACTTTGTTTGTTACATTCATTCTATGTCCGAGCAGCTGCAAATCAATTTAATTATATCGTACATTGATATTTTATGAATTGATACCATTTAAACATAAATCCGAACTCCAAAAGAATCAGCTATAACACCGGATAAGAAACAAACATTTGAACTCTCGATAAAAACTAATACGCCAATCATTCTTAGTGTTATTGTAGTTTATTTTATGTCTGAGTAAACAAAAACCGATAAATAGTTAAATCGTATCTCCGTTTATTGTGTAAACTCTCGAAACATTTCAACAAACGTACTCAATAAGAATCGGTCATAATACCGGACGAGAAACACAAGCAGACGAATTCTCGATAAAAACCAATAAGCCGATAAACCGGCGGGGTTTGGAGCATAAAACGTCTATTTGCTGCCGAATGAGAGCGTAAACGGAATCATCTTTCACGCGCCGGAGCGATTCCGCAGACGAAAACAAGATTCGTTTTATTGACTACGATATTGGCGTAAGAGTATTAGGAGTGCCTTGATAAACATTGTAGATATATCTCTCTATGCTGTGGAGTAAAACACATTTCGAAATAGACTCATGTATTCTGTCTATACAGTTTGTTTTATTTTGCAGATTAGCCTCACATTGATTTATACAATAAAAAAACACTTCTCTGTGTTTTATATAAGGCAACGATCTTAGTCCTCAGGAGTAGCAACGCATCTGTGGTTGACATCAGATAGAACCCTTGTTCTATTTGAAGTTGCTCACACATGTTCATGGGCGGCAGTGACCACTCACCATCAGGTCAACTGCATGCTCGTTTGCTACCTCGATCAGATTAAAAAAGACTGTTAACTTATGATTAACCTATTAATAAATCCTTTTTTTTTATCTAATACGTAGGGGACGGTTTTTGGAAGTAAAACTATTATAATTTAGTATTTAGGAGATAGATTTTATCCCGAGATAATAAAATTGCGAATAGAATTAAATGTTGTACTCAAGCGTGCACGCGAGCGGAGCTACGCTGATAAGTTAGTTCAACAAATCGATAGTGAGATAAATAAACGCTTGCATACACATCGCTGCGTGAAGCGTTCTCAACAAGCATTGGGTGAAACTATTTATAATTTACACGTGGCATAGACCTCATTCCATATAAATATAAATATGTATATACGTATATATGTCGTACGGGGAATCCTGGCAGGAACAAGGTTTTATAATTTTCATCGGAAAATTGCAATAGTAAGAGTATACAAAACACGTTTGTTTTTAAATAAAATATAACATAAGTTATAACGAAATTTTCGTGCATTAAGTGTTGTCTCGTCGTTCGTATTTATTAAATAAATTATACTAACAAAATTTTTATTTCATCCGGAGAAATTATACGTTCTTGTACGTTGTAAGCAATTTACAAAATTTGTACAACAGACAGACGAATCGAGTTCTTGACGAACACAGCACTAAACTACAGACAAGTAGCAGAAACATAGCAGTGTTAGGCTAAATATGATATTGGCATAAATACGATATCCTGCAATCAAAGCGTATGGCTTCGGAGCTCCATCTGCGTGTGTGGTCCGCGGTAAACAAAGATCTTAATGACCGTTCACTCTCACGTAAACAATTTATTAGTCCGCAATCGACATCGTACTCGCAGTTACAATCGATTCGCGTATCCGATGCTCGTTATGTTCGAATTGATCGGACACTTTATGCGTCCCCTGATTGTTGCTGTTAATAAGATATCAATTAAAAGTCCAATGAAATGTAATGTTTACTGTAAATTAATAGACCGAAGTGTCGCTACGTGAATGAGGAACGAATTGCCAGTTGGATTGTTGTTGTTGATTCTGTAAACCGTTAAGCGTTGTTTGCGCAGCTTAGTAATATTAATAAATAGAATTTGGCATTTATATGAAACAATCGAATAGTATATAATTAACAAATCAATTCCTTTCATATGCAACCCAGCTGATAATCGATGCAATGGTTAGCCATTGCAGCACGCATGCTTAATAAATAGATTCCTGATACTGTTAACTATTCTTACCATAGTACGAATGTTATAGCCAGATATTGTTGTGTCTGTCACCTTAAACCCTCAGTAATATATTGCAGATTTGCGTCTTAATTCAAATTTTGATACCAAGCCGTCACTAGGGGCAGAATTATAGATCAATAAGCAATTTCACCAAGACACCGGATGCGGTCTACCGGGCACAAGTTCAATTATTATTGAATTTTCGACGTCCGGGGTGGAAGCGGGCGGTAGTAAAAAGATATTTGGAAGAACCAACAGACAGTTGAAATAAAATCTTTAATTTGATATATACGTAATGTAAACATGTCGATTAATTTATTGTTAAAGACATATCTTTGTCAGTCATGACTAAGTCATGTCCGTCTTAGTCATGACTAACGACATAGTAATTGTCCTAAAAACACAAATAAATTAGATTATATTTACTTATTTTTTATTACGCAATAAGTTTATGGAATTTTTAAAGACTGTAACTTTGTCTAACTGAGAATTCTTCCAACTACAAATTCCATATGGCAATTGGTCATTGCCCCATGGATTTCTATATGAAATTGGTATACTCGTAATGTGATTCTATCCCTGAGAATTAAATTAGAATGGCTCAAAAGTTTCTACAGCCCACTTTACGACATCCTACACAAACAAAGCGACAAAAGGACACAAGTATTCTTGTTACGAGGGAATGATTTGAGGGTAGCGCTTCGGTGAAACGGAATCCTTTACAACTTAAAAATACGACTGTATCATTTGAAATCTCAATTGGAAAGACATTCGAGATTGTAATGGAAAATAACAACAGAGTTTAATTTATATTTGCTTTGCAGATAGTGTCAAAAATATTTATATTATACAAAATCTATTCCGATTTCATAAAATTAGCAAGTTTTAATTATAATGTGAACGTAAGGTAACTTCAAAGGCCCTTCTTATAACAGTAGAAGGGAAATCGTTGTTAAAAGATAAATAAAATGTTATAATTAGAGACCTCGCTCGAGTAACTCATTCAATGAACTGTTCGGAAAGTCACGACATAAATTCTTGTACTGTTTGTTTGTATAATTAATGCGAAAAAGTTCTCCTATAATTATAATGCCACTCGGTGTTGTTATTCCATCAAAACGGTATTACGAAGGGTTACTTTGGCCAATTTTGTTGGTTGTATTCTTGACTCGTTTATTTATCTATTACTAAACTAACTTTGAGAAGTTTTAAGATGATGAAATTGATTACAATGGGACAAATTTATTTGCCTTAAAATCGGTGGATCGATGTTTTGTGATGTGTAAGCTATTTCGTTGCATATTTTTTTAAGTTCTATTGTCCTAATAAGTCCTATGTAAGAAGACTAAGTATTACAAAAAATAAAAAAATATACTTTACGTTATAAGAAACAATATATCATAGGTACTTAAATTATTGCGTCAATTAACATGAACAATTAATATTCACAAATTTCAAGGGTATATTTCTTAAAAAAATAATTGAAAACATGCGATTGTTATGCGAAATTCGAATGTCTGTAACATTTCATTTTACTACATGTATTATCGTGAAATTGATACATTTTAATACTTAACTCACGATATGTGCTTTATGAATTCTTAT
Source organism: Spicauda simplicius (assembly GCA_949699795.1). Lineage (NCBI taxonomy): Eukaryota > Metazoa > Arthropoda > Insecta > Lepidoptera > Hesperiidae > Spicauda > Spicauda simplicius. The sequence continues at coordinate 12,893,958 of OX453066.1, read as the reverse complement.
AGAATTCTTTTTCGATATTTCACATTCTGTAACATTTAACAGGATTTCGACATAGGCGACACGAGCTCGCACGGGTGGGCACGTTACCCTCCTCCTGTGGCCAGCTGAGTCATTCGGTGTCGCCAGTTTTGAGCACAGCAACTCCCAGCGGCCCGGCGAACACGCAACGCCGCGGCTCACTAGTTCCTACGCTCCAGTGGCCAATTTGGAAAATGTACTTCAAATTTTACTCAATTTGAATATCCACATTCGTTGCGTTTTGGTTCCAGGGCATTTTGCTGCACGAACTTCCATGTGGAAGTGCATTTGCGTTATAGGAATTCAACATTGTTGTTCATCAATATTGTACTCGTAGATAGCTATAATGCTGTAAATCTCAATTTATTAATTAACCAATTAAAGAAGGAATGTATTCATGCAATCTGCATCGAGTTATTAAGATTGGAAAATATCGCGATAGTTATTTATTGATAACATTAGCCTCTGGGATTAACTTAACCTTTTCTTATTCCAATAATGTCGAAACGGTTATACAATTTATATAATAATTATTATTTAATTCTTCATAACTAACACTGCTGTTTTCAAACATGAATATTGGCATAATAAAACTTTAGAACAATAAATAATATTTACTGAAAAAACGGCCGAATATCCGGTTCGGTAAAAGTTACACCGAATAGTATTCGGTATTCGGATATTCGGGGAAACCACTATTCGGCGCATCTCTAACTGAAATTATATGCACACGGAGACCTATTCAATCCTAGAGTGGGGCTATGAGTATAAAGGCTTTTAATGTATTTAATAATTTGCCACACAGACCGCACAGTGCCCTCTGCATTTAGAATCCAAACTTATGGATCGGAAATTGCGATTCTTAGCAAATCATCGTCATAACGAGTGTGGCAAGTTCGGTGTCAGATTACAAACACGATACGTTCGACACATGGCGCGTGCAGTCGATTGAAGCGAAATCGACAATTCGATCGAGAAGTCGACACGACCGCGACGCGACATTTACAGTAGGGGTTGTGTTTATGTATAATAAAAAAGTTTAAATAATATTTGTTTGATATAATTTTAACAGCTTCTAGGTGTTATTCCCACACGATTGTAAATTATGATTAAAAAATACTTAAAGTAGTTTGATAATGGCTGAGTTAATTGTGTTTCGACTGCTGCCTGTTTTTACCTTAAGTATAATAACTGGTGTGGTAAGAAAAGGTGTGGTAAGGGAGAGACATAGATATTCGAGGCGTTACAACGTAGTTTTAAAGACTAGTACATCGATTTGGATTTCAATCTGATGTAGAGTTGATCTTAAATGTCTGGGGCAGCAGTGGTCATTTGCCATCAAGTAGACAACATGTTCATTTGTTAGAAGAATAATTTATAGGTGGAAAAACCAATGTAGTTCGACCAGGGAAGTACCACCGTCACATTTATTTCCAGGGTGAAGCATTTCTGGCGTTTTGATGGAAGGGTGTGGTTGCCGGCACACTTTTATATGAGACGACCATTTTAGTCCTCGGGAGTAGGACCACATCTGTGATTGACTTCAGATAGAACCCATGTTTTATTTAAAGTTGTTTAGGGATGTCCATGGACGGCAGTGACCACTTACCATCAGGTGGATTGCATGCTCAATTACTACTTGAATCAGATAAAAAAAAACACAAAATGTACCGGTATCGTATTCTCGTTGTACATCCAATCTGGTGGTAATGTACAAAGAAAATACCTACTGACAATTCGTCAGCGTCTTCGTAGGCCTTCACACAATAAACAATTTTATTTCATCATTGTTATGTAATTTTATAAACCCATTTTTAAAATATTAAAAAATAAATAATTAAAAGATATTTTTTCCTAGAATTATTTTTAACGTCAGCTGGTTACGATAGTTTTATAAGGTAATGACGACGCGGCAAAGAGATTCCACAACATGAATCTTTCTCATTTAAACAATATTTTTATTAATTAATTGTATCAATTCTCTGAAGCTGCTATTGTTTTAGTTTACATGCATTTATTGTGTAAGTCATATATTTTATTATACAACTTTTATAGTAAATATTGAAGTTTATCTAAATAAATACAGCTCAAATCTGACTGACTGACGGATCGGGCTGAAATTTGGTATGCAGGTAGATGTTATGATTTAGGCATCCGCTAAGAAAGGATTTTGATCAATTCAACGAGCTGAGGTACTTCTATAAGCTAGAAGATGTCTATGAACGGCTAAGTTTTGTTAACTTTACAATATTGTGATAAAATCAAACAAAAAGCAAGCAAATTTTCAAAAACCATACATTACCTAAAATATTAGGGGAGAAATCTTAAGGCGAAATTTTTGAGGGTTGATTACAACTCATTAACATAGGAAAATATATACGCGTTATATTGTAACCTGTTCTAACAATTTCACACACAATCATAAATTCTAATTTAGCGACTACGTGGATCTTGTTACCGCCTTCAGTTTCACCGACTTATTGTATGTAACTCCCAAGACAACGCAGCCCCACAACATGTATACAAAATTAATTAGACAAAACCTCCCGCTCTTGTAATATTTTATTATTATTTCCGCTACTGAGATTTTATTAGCGCGTTATATTTATTACTTTTTAACAGTAGATTTGAATAATGATTTCATCAGCTCTTTACGAAATACGCATATTAACTAGCTAAATAGGTAGTTTAGTTAGGTTTCATACTCTTTTGAGACAAGATATGATTTTGAAATAACAGATACACTTTTCAGACGTTTAGATGTTATTAAATTTTATTTGATACATTAACGATTTGTTAATGCGAAGATGTGTATTATTAGGAAGCTAATACATGCACTAATACATAGAATAAGTAAATATTCTATTAAAGAGCCTGTAATCGCTGGGTTCAGATGGCTCAGGACCAGTTGAAGTGGCGCAGATTAAGGGAGGCCTATGTCCAGCAGTGGAATTTCAAAGGCAAATGGGTCGATGGCTGGATTTGAATAAATTGACCTGCGGGGCACAGCGGTCAGCGTACTGGTCTAATGTGAAATAAATTCCGGGTTCCATCTCCGAAATATATATACAAATTTAAATGACTAATGAAGATTTTGTTCTAGATATTGCAGTAACCGTCTCTGTGTCCATGACACCAACAATAGCGAACAAAATTCTTCTGGAAAATCTTATTTATTTTCATTATTCGAAAAGGTCGTACTGAGAAACGACTGTTATTTTACCAGCAATAAATAAGCAAATGATGCCTCGATTATCATTAGTCTGTGGATGTGTTCTCTTCAACAAGTTGGTAATTACAGAAGTTGTAATTATAAGGTTTGCTTACATTGTGAAACCTTCGCCGGGTTTCCATTTCGTTATCTCGTTGTAAATGTTGATGGTTTGTTAAATTAAACGTCGTGTACGTAAATGCTTTCGTTATTAAAGCCTATCCTGAGTCTAGGTAACACGTATGTGCTTATGTTTCTCGTTTGATTTTTATAACCTACAGCTACAACTTATAAACATATAAACATATGAACATGTATACGCTCGTAAAATCCCACATCTGTCGCAGTCGGGTAAAAAAAAATGTATAATGTTTGTTTAATAGTAGTGTTACATTAATGAGATTCTTAGTTTTTGAAAAGTTGGTAATTTATTAAGATACCCATTTTTATTTGGCACGTAAGTTTAATAAATTTTGATCAAGTCCTTCTTAGTGTCTTTTGAAGCAATTGGCTTTATATCGGATTAGAGGAGATTATCCCTAACCTTTATTTCAATTCAATTTTATATGGTTTCAGCGAAAACTGCGCCAATTAAATGCCTGTAATGTTTCAGTTCAAATAAATGATACAGATGCTTGTTTTATACATTTAGTGCAAGAGATTACTTAAATGATACGAAAATATCTGTTAAGCTATAGTACATGTACTAAATGTGCTTTATTTTTTTATCGATTTCCAAAAAGTAGACAGTTGTATGTTCCACTGTTTTTTTTAAATTGGTTTTTTAAATTTTCTACATGTGAATTCATATTAAACTGCATAAAATTAAACTAGAAGTAGATTAGAACCAAGAGAAAATTAGGATACGGTTCGATTGAATCCTTTTTTTCTTATTCACACTCATTTCCTACTTTAATTTCCATTATAATTGTTTCAGTCATAAAGATCTCGGTGCAATTAAACGTGCCACCCCGTTTTAGGTAACGGACACAAAAATCTGTTTTCTTATAAGGTAGTCCATTTGTGTTCTACGCATTCGCCCAACACCGGATTCTACTTAGCGGTGAAATGTTCGCCTCGTGAGTCCTTCTGTAGCCTTTAGTGTTCCTAACATGTCTTCACTATTACTACGACGATGTGGAAATTTGCCGCAATTGAATTTCATGCGCACCTTTTTGTGTCTTGTATCTATAGTATATTAATTGGTTAGTCTTTTTCAAAACTCATTCGTTTTGAAGCTTACATTAGATGGTTAGTTAAATATTTGTTGTAAGTCTGAGTTTTGTACGGTCTGTACTCACAAGAAATGTTTAATGAAGTACAACCTTTTGAGTCTTTTTGCAGAGCCTTTAGCACTCCTAACATGTTTTCAGTGTTACTACGACAATGTTGAGATTTACCGGTATTGAATTTCCTTGACCATACTTTTTCGTACTTGTTGAGTTATTTTATTTATATATTTATTAATTGTTGTGATTTTTATGTATGTACTTTATTTTAAATTATTAATTAAATTGTTCTTCTGGATTCCAGTGATTACAATTAGTCTCTGATACCTATTATGTAGGAAATACCTATCAGTTTAAATATATGTAACCACTATATACCCATATTTTTTATATTTGCGTTTTAATTATTATATCATCGTTTTAGTTCTTGTAAACTATGGTTTGTTGATTATTCGGGACATTGTAAACGTTAAGATTCTGTAGTCGCATATATTATTTAGTTAGAATATCATCAGTCAGATGTCGGTATAGTTATTTTGTGATTGCAATTGTTCTGTCTGTATATCTGGATATTTGTGAGCGCAATGAGTCCATCATTGGGGAGGGCGAGTTCTAACCAGTCGGCTAAATCTAATCATTTCCATTACTCATGCGCGGCCGAAGCTCATACTGCGCTTCGTTTCACGAGAACATCGACCACTCATCGGATTTGAGCGTTTGTTCCCTTCCTTTTGTTGTTAAAATTTACTAAACTCTGTAAAATTATGCAATTACAAAATTATGTGGATTGGATATAAATTTAAACATAGGAAAGACGAAAAGGCATGATGCATTCTGCCGCGTCTACTAGTTGAGTACAAGATGCTATAAGATTTTATTAATACAGAATTACATTCGAAAATAGGTTTATTTTAAAGTAGTTTTTATATATGGTAACATTGTTTTTTTTAATCTATATACCTACCCTGTTTTGTTTTTGTTGTTTATTTGCTGTAGACCTTGGTTTCGTAAATAAAGTTATTATTATTATTAATACTTATATGAAATAATTTCATTGTCTTTCATTAACTTCCGTTTCTACCATCAATACTTTACAAGATGTTTTCTAGACTACTTCACTTATTGGACAATACTTTTCTCTCAAAATATTTAAGTATTTAAGTAGTACGTACTAGAATATAAAATATCCCTACTACATTAGTTTTAATTGAACGGCTTACAAGATTCCTAGTGTCACATTTTTGTAGTGACAATTTAATATAATAGTGTGGTGTAGTGTGGGCAGGGGATTCCAGCTGACGTGCCCTGCATTCGGGTGTGGGTGAATCGGTAAACGTGTCACGTCCTGGACATTGCCGATATCCGAGATAAGTAGTGAATGTGTTAGAAATGTGGAAGATTTATCTATAGATTTATTCTAAATCTATCGACAACGAGACTATTTGTATCGAAAATGTTACTGACAGTGGGCGCAGGGTGGCTTTTTTCTAATTGTATCTTGTACTAGCTGTGCCCGCGACTCCGTCCGCGTGGAATAGTTATTTTGGGCGTCATTTATTTTTTCAAACGCTTTATAAATTATAGCTGTTACCCGCGACTTTGTCCACGCCATTTTGTTGTAGCGTGATGTTATATAGCCTAAAGCCTTCCTCGATAAATGGTCTATTCAACATAAAAAGTTTTTTTCAATTCGAACCAATAGTTCCTGAGATTAGCGCGTTCAAACAAACAAACAAACTCTTCAGCTTTATAATATTAGTATAGATTTTACCTGTTGCGAATACCCGTTACATAATATAATGTATTAATTCCGCGATATTAGTCTAAAATTGCATGGACTGAACAATATTGGAGTATGTTCCACTCCTTCCGATTGTAAACATTCCTTTACGCAGCAATGATTTTGATTTACAGTCGAATTACAGTCCAGTGTGTCGCAAATTTATGTCATACATTTTATTATTAAAATTGCAATACTCGATAAAATTGTAAAAGCTGTTGAATGCCACAATTATAGATATCAAACCTTAAATATATAATTACTCGTATTACAGACATAGAATAAGTAATAGTACTTAAGCCTTACCAGAGGCTCGACAAGACAATAGGTCGCTTCTAAAGTAACGACGACTAAGTTGGAACTTCGCATGTACAGACATAATGTATAACTATGATTATGACTTCACTTGAGATAACCCATATACACGTTACAACGTACACGAGCGTAGAAGCGGGAGATATGAATTGAAAATTTCCATCAAAACCTCGTAAACAGCATGAATCCGAAACTTCGATCAGATCGCTTTAAGCTGTCGTGCGAAATGAATATAAAACAGAACAAAACCTTAGCCGCAGCGGAACAGCAAAAAACGTTACCACTGCAACGTTCAAGTGCAAATATTTACCCAACGTCGCCCACGAAAATTTCGTAGCGCCAATAACTTCCCTTCCAGATACCACAATGCAAAAAGAAGCTTGGAAAGTCTAATTTGATCGTAACGAGAATCGACTTGACTTACGTACTTTGTGGCAGCAATTTAAGGAATTCATTTCATTTTTTAGACGTTGCAAACATTGGTCACTATAAAAAACGAATCTGATTCAAATTGTCTACGGAGAGCATAAATACTTTCTAATCTAATTTGTACATATACAATAAACACTTTTGTCTACGTTTACATATTTAAAAGTAATGTCAAATTTATTGCAATACTAGGCAATCCCGCGGCTTTGCCCAGTTCAGTCACGTATACCACGTGAAAGAATAATCCTATCTGCATCATATGTATTAATTTAGATAAGAAACTATGCGTGTCGTAAATTTCACCGAACTCAGTCCGGTAGTTTTTGAGTCAAAGAGTAACAAGCACATACATTTCCAAAAATCTTCGCATTAATAATATCAATATGATACAATTGCTAATCCCACTTACACAAGTGACTGCAAATCTTAGGTTTGAGTTTAACGAACTTAAGGTCGTTGGATTGGGAATCCTGTGAAATTCATTTAGCCAAAGTGTGCACCTGATTGAATTCCTCACGGCTCCCGGCGTCCGCGTTGCGGTTGGCATTGAGCGAGTATCGCACATTTTTTGCTGTCTTCTCACTCACTTCTCTGCGTGAAGGAGTTCAGGCATTTTCGCCAATCATTTGCGAATTCCTGGCGAGGAATTTTCGTTCTCACAAGTAACGCTGCTAACTGAACTTTCCGTATGGTAGATTTTTTTATTGTAGCTTTGCTCTGGGTCATATGACACTTTATAGCTACTAATTATTCGCGTGAGGGCAAAACTTGTTTCAAAATGTCACGCTTGCATTTTGTGAATGAATTTTCAACTTTCATAAAATGTAGTTGTATCGAATCCCAGAAAGGGCTACCACATCTCCTAGTTTTTTAAACTTAGGTATGTGCGCAAAACTTATCAGTATGTTTTTAAAACTCTACCAACATGCCCCTACCGACTATAGAAAAAAAATGCGTTTACTTTATGTTATTGCGAAATCTATATCCAGTAATCATAGTAAATAGTTGATACCAGAATTCATTAATAGTGCCATTCCAGTTGATGAACCGCCGTTAGATTGAGGGATGCTCTATAATACGAAGTTTCCGTCTGACGCCCATAAACAATGAAAGCGATTATACGCAAACATGTGCACTGAAACTGCATATGATTGGTCTTACGTAACACCCTTACTATTTAATGAATTTAATTATTAAAAAGATAAAAAATAACCCGACCTCAGTATGCGATCTATTTAACATGGAATGAAGAAAAAGTGATGCATTTTTAAATTGCTCTAATTTATTGCTTCCCCTGTTTAATGATAATTGATACTAATCTTATTAACATTTTACCACAATACATAATTTTAATGCTTGCCGATAATTGCAGGACATATGCAGTGCCGCGGTAGCTATATTACCCTATTAATTATGACCTCTTTGCTAAGTAACCTAAGTGTATTTTTAGCACTCAAGCAAAATGATGTACGCATGTGACATCAGTTTAATTTTGTATTTTATATAAGGTGTGGATAACGAGGCGTTAATATGAATTGTAAAAAATGTGACATGAAACATCCTTAATGCATGTTCTAACAGCATGCAAAAATTGCTATAAATTTCGACTTTATATATAGATTTTATCTAAATTAGACACACACTTTAAATTTTTCGCCATGATTGATTTAGATACTTTTTGCACGGAACATTTCACAACATTTTGCTTAAGTAAGTTTCAAGGTGGTAGAACCAGTGCAGTTCGACCGGGGAAGTACCACCGCCACACCTATTTCTAGCGTGAAGCATTTCTTGCGTTTCGATGGAAGGGTGTGGTTGTCGGCACACTTTCACATGAGGCGACCATTATAGTCCTCAGGAGTAGCAACGCATCTATGGTTGACTTCAGATGGAACCCATGTTCTGTATGTAGTTGATTACAGATGTCCATGGGCGGCAGTGGCCACTTACCACTAGGTGGAATGCATGCTTGTTTGCTACGTCATATAAAAAAAAAGATTTTATCTAAATTACACACACACTTTAAATTTTTCGCCATGATTAAAATTTTTACACGAAACTTTTCACAACATGTTACTTAAGTACATTATTAGAGTAGCACTGGTAAATATTTCCCAAAATCTGTATCTACATTCATCTACATTTACACATATATGCAAATGTTTTGATTAGTTCAAATGTAACAGGAAACTCTATTGGGGTGCATCAGGTAGTTAAACAATAGAGCGTACGGAGCTTCATGTGTGTTGATACGATTGTTTGAGTAAAACAGTTTCATTTGAATTTGATCACTGGCTTGTCCGCGATACTGCAATAGACAGGGGAAGTGTTATGTTTCATTATCAATGCTTTGGATGCAACATTTCGACAGATAACAAGCCATAATGATGCATTGGTGCAATTATTTTGATACGAAACTGTTATTTAATAACGGAAATAAATTGACATTTGTAATATTATTTTATTAAATGTTCATTTGGTACTAACTGGAGATTAGGCCAGTTTACATGTCATATAAAATTTATTAGGGTTCCGTACCGGAAGGGTAAAAACTGTCCGCTGTCCGTCTGTTCGCCTATCTTTGTGTCACTAGACTTTATCTTATGAAACGTAATAGCTAGACAGTGGGTATTTTCTCAGATGATGTATGTCTGTTGCCGCTATAAAAATAAACTAAAGATAGAATAAAATAAATAAATAAAAGGGGTCTCCTTTACAACAAAAGTGATTTTTTGCGGTATTTTATGAATAATGGTACGGAACCCTACATGAACGCTCCGACTCCTCTTAGCCAATTTTTTCAAATATTTATATGTAAATACAACCGTTGAACTTCAACGCCTTTAAACCGATCACTAAGAAACCTGGCATATCTAAGTGTTTCTCCACAGAAGTTTTTATGCAATCCATTTAACTTAACTGACCAATTACGATCATTTATTTTATTCACTAGGAAAGGACTAACGAAGTAACGGTGGGAAGTTAGTCTTTATATTATACAATATATAATTTTATGTTTATTTCTTTGAGTTGAATGTAGCAAACGACTATTTCGCCTTATGGTAAAGTGAGTCACTACGCTCCATGGATATTGGCAACTAACACATAAATGACCCAAATTTGTGGCAAAATGTTAACCAAGACTTGAATATCAACAACTATGTTTAATTCTTGAAGGTTCTAGAGCCAGTCTAGTTCGACCGGGAAAGTACCACCGCCACACCTATCTTTAGCGTGAAGTTCTTGCGTTTCGATGGAAGGGTGTGGTTGCCAGCACACTTTTATATGAAGCGAACATCATAGTCCTCAGGAGTAGCAACGCATCTGTGACTGACTTCAGATAGAATCCTTTCTGTATGAATTTGATTAGAGATGTACATGAACGGCAGTGACCACTTACCATCAGGTGGACATGCTCGTTTGCTACTTCAGTCAGATAAAAAAAAATACATTTATTATTATCAAATACAAAAAGGTATTTTCCACACCACTTCCCACATACCTAATGAAAGACGTATTAAAGTTAAAACACGTACTAATTCAATTAGCCGAGTCGGAAAATGGATAGATATCAATAACCCTCAATTCCGTACATAATGTTGGCATAATTGGCGTAACATTTCCACTGCGAACCCTTTTAAGACGCCCGTGATGTTACGGCCTACATGTTATTTAATTACGCAATCTCGAGCACAATGCCAGTTATACCTCTCTCGATGCAGACATCAAATACGGATACGAATATTTGGGTTACATGAGAAATATTTCATTATAAATTTTCATGTAATTAACAATTTGCCGATTCAATCACGTTTTATTATCTCTATGAATCTGTATATTAAAATTTATTGTTAAAGTGATATCACTGTTTTCTTCATTATGTTTTATTTCTTCGAAACGTATAAACGAAAACTTACTAGAAAGTTTAACATTACTTAATAAAAAAAAATTAGATTACTGAACTGCTTAAGACTATAGTAATCTGATTTGATCTTCGACCCAACAAATAAATGAATGATAGACTTGTAGTAGTATTGCTCTGGGTGTAAGATACAAGTCCAGTACATACGCATCTAGAATACTTGTCATTATATGTGTTTAACGTATCCATAACGTGGATATTTTGAAATGAGCAAAGAAAGACTAACAAAACCTATTCGTCCTAATAATATCAAGTGCAAGACCTATACAAGAAATTCGAACTAACTTCCAAGTTACAATACTAAACTACGGATTCGTCTGCGACCCCTCAAACTATCTCCCTTAAGATCCTTCGGTAATGAAGGACCGAGCAACCTTTAAGTGTAATCATACTTGTACGTACGCAGACGTGGCTAAGTCTGAGTCAATTATAAACGAATAAATCAAGATGATCGAACAAGCGATTCTTTATTAAATTATCCTAGTTGTGAAGCTATTTAAACTTTGTAAGTAAAATCATTCAGTATAATATAACTGTTATGTGATCGTCAGACTACCTGAGCGATTATTAATGAATCAGACATTATTGTGTTATTAAAAATATATTGGGGTAACATTATGGCATACGTAATATAACATTTAAGGGGTTGTAAGAGATATGTCATATTGTAATTTAATATCAGAATAGGAAACAGTTTTATAAATTGTATCTTCGTGTGAACACAGCAAATGTGTACTTATAAGTGACTGTGTTCTCGTATAGACACCCCCATTTAAATGGAAGCGCATTGCATTACTACGGCACTAGATTCCGATACGATACTGGACCATTCAACACAATATCTATTATGAATGCCCGTATGCTCCGTGGACGTTGATTAGGCTCGGCGGGCTCTATTCCAATTTTCATGGCGGACTGCGATCGACCTCCCTGATTGATTGTTATTGGTCCGCGCCACGACCTACTATAAGGGATAAAATTTGAATGCCCCAAAAGCTCCTACTTTGTAAATCGACGTTACGTGGATTTTTTTACGAAATCATTACGTTAATTGGCCATTTATCCTTTCGGAAATCGAATTATGCTGCTAAGATCGCCGCCCGATACGGAGGGGAATAGTATTTTGTATTTTTGATTGCGTACAGTAACGTATTGCTGAACATTGAGCGCGGCGTAAGCTTTTGTAACTAAAGGCGTATTTCATAGCGTCGACACATAGCGCGCTATCTGATGATTGGTTTTTGGCAATTAACAGTATTGCTCACGTCGCAATCGAGTTCATTCACCGTGTGAAATATGTATGGGATCCGAATTTACCTCTTTGTTGTATCGCCACATAGATGCGGTCACCGGTGTGCTTTTCAACAATATAGTTTGAGAGCAAAATATATAAACAGCTTCAAAACTAGGTTCTATAGTGATCGCACCCTCATTGCCCTACATTACAGTTCCATACGTGTGCATAAAAACAAATAAAAAAATCCAAACATATACTTATATCATATATGTAGTATTATTTTTACTAATAGGTAAAATATGTTATCATTATCGATGTTTGCCATATTCTATCGTTTCAATGAACAAAATGAAATTAATCAGTGCGAGGCTAGCGATAACACGGAAGTATGGACGGAAAGTTGTCAAAAAGCTTTTACACCATATTGTCAAATGTATTAAATCCATTAACAATGTCCGTGTGCAGACAGTAAAAACAAACATGTGATACCAATTTATAACTACTTACTCATATTTGTAAAATACAAAAAATACCATCATATGAGAAATTATTTTTAAAGTAATGGAATTCGATTTTTGTTTGTCGCGTGATTTTGTTTATATTGTTTGGTAGCTATTATCGAGCTAGGTAGTGTTATTTTTTTAATATTTGCATAGATTAGCATCACTATTTATAAGCACATATCTACCAAAGAAAAAATCTTCTCATATTTTTTCCTTGTTTATTTTCCTGTATTTTCCTTTCTTTTCTTTATTTTTACCTTTTCTTTTGTTTCTTCTATTTATTTGAAATATACGATAATCATTTTATTGATTAAATACAATAAGCAAGTCCCGAACAGACGCCTTTTTTATTTAAACCGATAAGGGAATCCCATATGTGACAGTTCAATAATCGCATAGGGTTTTTTATCTGTTTCCACAGTTTTATTGCAACCGTTGCGAGCTTGACATAAATATAACATGTCACGCAGTTAATTAGAACGTGTGTTTCCAAGTCAGTAATTGTTTCATTAGATCCGGTGACAGCCTTACTGTTCCCTGTCGGCTATATATTAACATTTCGATTTATAACACGACCTGTACATTAACAGAAGTACCTTCCGCAATAAGTTATTTGCAATAATGTCATTCCAGCATGTAAATTCTTTGGAGTGCACTGATGTGTTATATCGCTCGGTGTTTAAAGTTGAAATTGCCTTGTTGTCGATCATAAGGGATTAAACCCTTTGTCTTAGGGCGCTAGGTCACTGGCGCCTTGTCGCTTGACATTTGTAAAAAGGTCACCCTCATTCTGTTACGTTTTCTTTATTTGCTAAATGCTATGTTGCATTCGTAAATAAAGGGTGGTATTGTTAAGATTGATGTAACCTTTGCATTTGTAAGGTGCTAGAATTTTATCTATTTGTATAAATGTGGGCGATATGTAGGTGATTTATGAGAAAGTAGTCTTCCTGGGTTTACATAAATACAATACAATGCACAATATTAAATTGTTTGTGGCTGTTTATACAAGTATTTTGCGTTTTATCACATTCAGATATAAGGATGACAAAGTTGTAATGAAATACTATAGATTATCGAAAATTAAATCCCGTGAATTATAGCAAATTCTTTTATAAACGGCGTAATTGTAGTGATTACAGAGACGTCAAAGAAACCTATAAAGCTATCAATGAACCTATAAATTGAAGAAAACGGTGGAACACGCGAGCTACGGCTTGGGAAAGTAAAAAAACAAACATGAAGATGCCACTAACAATAAGAACCGAGTCGTGCTTATAACGTGTGAATATACGCATAAAAATGCATTAATTGTACATCAATAACGCAATGTGGCATACAATTATGGCGGCAATGGGACGATAGCACGGAACGAAAATTGGCAACATAGGTACAGCACGGTGTAATATGAGAAAATAATAGTTTCAATGTTGGAGATAAATAACGTGGCAAGGAAGAAGACAATGGTCTTGTAATAAGATCTCCTGTTAATTTTGGCGAATGCGAAGCGCCCGTAGTCGAGATTTATGAAGGCATTGAAATTACACCCTACTTGTTCTTTCCGCCCAGGTTATTGGTCTTGGTCTATTGTGCAACAGAATATCAGTTTTATAAAAACACCGAACGACGTTATTCACATTTTCAATGTTTGAATTTTAGATTTTTTTGTTCAGTTTAACATCTTATTATAGACTGTATTTTAAGTTAGAAAAACTTTAATAATCAAAATTTGACACCTAGTCCATTACAAGTGCTTTTAAGCTGATAATTGTGTATGTAAAATATCTTGCTATGCATTAGGACTACAAAAACATCTTTTATTAGTAGGTACGCCTACTCTACCACGCCTTCAACTGATTTGAACAAAGCAATTAAAAAATTATATACTTATAAGTCTGTGTATAAAAGTTGTGTAAATGATTTGGAGAGTGACTAATAACAATTAAAAATACACTAAGAGCTTCGTTTTTTTACTTTTAGTCCTCCTAGTTGTCTGATTCTTTATTTGTAAAAAGAGTTTATTATAGGGATAGGTCCATTGTTTTCAATAAAATCTACTTGCAAAAGCAGCTAATGAAATTGCTAGCTAGCAGCAATCAGCTAATTTTTGCCTAAAATTAATTTTAAGTAGGTATTCCGGGCGTCGCACATTTACGTAGGTTCTACGTATAAGCATGAAAAAAAAACTAACCTCTCATTTTCTGTTCATCCAGTAGTTGCCGCTCCAGGTTATCCTTCACTTCTCGCTCTCTGAGCACGTCCATTTTTAGTTCAGCTGCAACAAATAAAAAAAATTTAAAAAACTGTCGGAAGAAACAAATATCGGAATATATCAAATGACTACTAGAGATATATTGCCTGACTTATATGTGACGATCGTATCAGTCTTCCATCTGTAATTTGTTTTAGGTTGAATCTATATTCTATATGGAGTTAATTACAGATGTCCATGAGCGGCAGTGACGATTTACTATCAGGTGGACTGTAAGCTCGTTAGCTGTTTGCTTTGAAAAAGGACAGCAAATTGGCAGAAACATCGGTATTCCTTTCCAAATAAATTAATAGTCCTGCATAAAGGTAACTTCTTACAAATACGTAATACACAAATGTATAATACTATTCTTCAAAGACTTATTTAAGACTTCTGACGACCCGCGTGGCGCAGCGGTTACCATACCAGTTTGACGCGCAATGGGTCCCGGGTTCGACTCCCGGCCAGACAGGTATCTGAATGATAAGTTTAGTATCCTGTTCTGGGTCTGAGTGTTTATGTATTCGTCTTGTGTATGTCCACGGTACCTACGAGACAGGAGAAAATCCTACTGTAGGACTATGAGTGTAGAAAGCGTGTAGCGTGTAATCCCAAATTGAACAAAAATTAGATGCTTATCCTATATTCATGTCTATAAGTTAATTGGTATCATTCAGTTTGTAAACAGAGGCACTTATTTAAATATTAAAATTTTCCAGTCACAACTATTTGCTGTGAAACGAAAAAACTCTATGACATCTTATCTTATTCGCTCATCATCAACATTGCATAAAGAATGACACAGAAGCAAATAATGATCAATCTGCACGGTACTGTTTACTATGAAGTAATAATGTAACTCATAAAAACGTAATGTAAATATTTACTTTATCAACGTTGTAAGCGATTTATCTTGACAACTAGGAAGAACAAGCAAAACTACCAATGTTCTCGTACCTAACATTAAATTTAAATAAAATATTGTCTGCAAAAGTGTAAAACATCTTTCAATAATAGTTCCTTTTTGTTATATTTAGTTCAAGAAACATCAAAAATGTTTCAAAATGGTAAAAATTCTATAGTCACATTCGATCCGTGAGGTAGAGCATTTAATTCTTGTACCGAGACAGAAAAATAACTTATTTATCAATACTTCTTTAAATTCTTCGAGGCTAGAATATTATCTTAATAGGCTTTATTATCATTAGTAGAGAGAGTTCATAAAAGTAAAATAAAAACGTTTTAAAATTGTCTATGCATTCCAGACGAGTCAGAGAATCAATAAGATGTGTTGAAATATTATCTATGGTAAATTTTTTTCGTCTTTCGCGCTCAAAATTTTAAGACAGGAAGTAACCGGTAGAGAATAGGGAAATAACAAGTTAAAGTAAAATAGATGGTTTTGTGTACACAAAAGGCATTGTATAAATGAACAGAGCTAAACCCGTAACAAGGCCGTCAGCAAGGGGCCGATTAGGAACATAAACACGGATTAACTCATTCGGAATCCGGGTACCATTGTGAAGGAGTCGAATTGAGAGATTTGCATAACTTTCAATTAAATCTAACCTGACGGAAATGATTGGGGGAGCAAGTTCCGATTCGGGTATTTGAGATGCCGATTATTTGATTACAATAATCAGTAAACACAAATCAAAATCAGCTTTCCGGATAATTAATTCGTTAATATTGATGATCTCGATTTTAATTAGACTAGTCACTCATATCAACGGTCGAAATTCGACCTTAATTTAAATTAAAAAACTAAATTTGTCGGTCGAAATTCGACCTTAATTTAAATTAAACTTTGTCGAATTGAAATAAATTGTACTAATTTTCGAATTATTTTGACCGCACCCGTTAAAGGTAAAAATAGGTTTATTAACTAAGCTGCATTTAAAAGCAACAGCGGGTATTTTGACAAAAACATCTGACATTTTTGACGTTATGTATTTTCATAGTAAGACATTGAATTTTCTATTTCGTTTATTAAGTATGTATTTGTGACAAATGCAAGGTAGTGAGTGTAATGTATTTTTAGTTGATTTTATGTATGTTTTGTGCATTATTTGAAAAAAATATTAGCATTGCGCAATCCTTCTCTACATCAACTATAACCGTGCGTAATTTCATACTACTCCACTTGCGACAAGTATCTTAAAAACGAATCACAAATTTTTGCTTCACGTATTAATATACAGAGATATCTAACTAATAAAAATAACATATATACTTATAATATTATCATATATTAGAGTTAAAGTTTAACTAAGCATAAGATCAGTCCAAAATGGCATTGGCTAAAAATAGTAAATTGTGGATTGACGATGTAGAGCTCTTAAGTCTAGTCAAAATAACATTGCACTACTGCATGGATCCAAAATTGTAATTTGGGTACCACGTAATTCTAAGAGACAGTTCTACATTGTTTTCGTTAAAAGTTTTGAGTAAAGTTGTAAGTATAGTTCCTACAGTTATTTGAACAAACTTTCAGACAACCTCCCCTTGAATCCGGGTCGGTTGTTTTCCAAATACTGTTCAGAAGAAACATTTGGGTTTTATATTTCATTACCTACGTTTGAATTGCTATTTAAACAGTTGTTTATTTATCGATTAAAAATATTTTATAGCCCAACTTTAATTTCTAACATATTTAAATGAACATAATTACATAATGAAATGTTTTACTTATTAAAATTACTTAAATTAAATATTGTATCTATCTTTGTGATAAAATCTGCAAGTTTGAACAACCCACTTATACGACGCCGATTTACTCCTACCTTCCGAGATTTGAATGAACAAAATGAACGCAGCAGAACGACTGAAATTTGAATAGAAAGAGGTCACGCTCGTTCACAGTTTAATTCGGTCCCTCATTCAATTAGGTGCCTAACTCGTCTATCTAATGGAGCTCATAAGGGATCAGCCTGATTAACTGGTGTTGTTAGCACCTACCTATATTGCACTGTCTTACGCATTTCTATTAGAATTGGCTTGCAGCTTTTTATTATTTAGAGAAAATTGCTTTTGAATTCATTTGTTTTGGAAGCATCGTGATATGAACTGGAGCGTTAGAATGAATTATCGGAATATAATAATTATGCACATAGTTAATAGATACTTTGAAGTATATAGGCGGCTTTTAGCTACACGTTGTTTACAATGATCGGTCAAAAACTAAATAATGTCATTAAAGATATATAATGAGAAACACTAGGTTATTATATGAATAGTATTTAAGAGTATGAATAAAGTCTTAGTCTCGAGTTACGTATATAATTACTTAAGTATGTGAGCAAAACATTAACAATAAATCTATTAAAACACAAGGTAGGTTTTCAGGTACCTACATAAGTACTTGTGTTTTGTTGTTGTGTTGACGATAAGTATTGGATACGAATAAAACATTATCAGAGTCCAAAGTTACACTACACGCTTATAAATAAATTAACCAAACCGCAACAAAACAGGGTTTTAGCTGAAAAGTTATGTCAGCCATTATAAATTTTGACTTAATAAAACTAGTACTAGTAACACGGCCGATTCAACCATTGCTCGAAAGAAAGTGGACGCAAACATTGGAGGGGTTGTTCGGATTGCAATATCGTTGGATGCAATTAAACTCATAACAGCATTACGGGCCCGCAACTATCATGTTCGATACGGCAAGGATTGTTTCGTTTAATAATTCTGTTAGGCTGGTCATTATTTAAGTCGATTCGATACCAACATTCTAATTGAAACCTGCATACCAATGTTTAATGTGCACGTACTGTTTTGTTTTGAAATCGGAAATACGTGTATTTACATAATTATATGACATGAAATTTTACGTAACTCAATTCAAATATGTGTAAGTCGGTGTTTTGTGCAAAATACTCATTATTTTAGCTAACTTGCTTTAAAGTTTAGCCTATAACCATAAATTGAACCTAGATTTTAATTCATGCTGTTCTAAAATAAAAGGCCTTGGCGTTCGAGCTGTTGTTTTAGTTTATAAACCTACTGTTAGAACTAGCATAACATTGCCATAATACAATTATTTTATGACGACTTGTACATATCTCGATGTTCGGATTGCGTTATGAGGTTTACAAATTTTGTCTGACTAAATTTTGAGATTGACTGAGGTAACTTATCGTCATTAGGTGTATATTCTCATTGGTAACAATTAGTTCTTTAAAATTATAACATGAAATCGTTTATTATAAAAAATCTTCTATCTTCTTTTATCGCAGAAAAAGCTTAGCGATAAATAGTGAGATAGATCAGAACATGACTTATGATGAGAAAATTGGACAAACACCCTGAGGGCGTACAATTTAATTGATTACTAGTTTGCGAATATTTTTCCAAGTAATCTGGATATAACATGACTTGAACGGACAAAGAAGCTGGTCGACTGGTTGCGTACCGTATCGACTAACAATAATCTCGATGATAAGCGGGACAAGTTAACTCTCGCATGCTTGCTATGTAATAAGCCCCAAGAAGCCTGTATGAGTCTGGGAGCCTATCTGTAGCCATGATCTTGTAAATTGAAACGTTGTCCTGTAGACCTGTACTGAGTTGTCGCTGTTTCCATCGATGTTTTATTGTCCTTTTGCAATTTTTAGATGTATTTTACGCGATAGTTTACAATACTTGGGTGATAATGTCGTTCTTAATTGCTGGAGAATATGACATGTAATAACATATGCGATGCTATATTTACTTGGTTTAATTAGTTTTTGTTGACATATCTAACGTGTCAAAGCCTTAACTTATAAGATATTTATTTTAATAAACTATATTTATCCCATTATAAAAACTTTTGTAAAGTATTATTTACTTCAAACAATGTAATTATTCTAAAACAAAAAATACACTGTCATAATATTAACAAAATGAATTAAGGACAAAATTATTTAAATAATATATAACAACAATTTAATAAATCTGATCTACCAGAAGTATAGCAAGAACTACCATAGTTTCGAAACGTATACAAGTAATCTTATTTATTATCGACAGGTACATGTATATAGGTTTATATAGATATGTAGTTGTATGGTTAAACCGTTTTTCCATATCAATTTTTATCCCGCAAAAACTCGTCTCGATCTTTGAGAGATTAATTTCGAATCAATCCCGATGTGGTGTAATTTAGAGGGCTTTTAGTTAAGAGTGGTTTCGCACATGAGACGTAAATTACCTCGGCCGAGGGACCGCCATTAAGGGTCGGCGTCGGTATGCGGCGTATCAGCACATCTCGCGATTTGCGAGTAGTCTTAACAAAAGGTGCTCCCGGTGGTCTTTGCGTCCTAAATACTTGCGATCTATCTCACTGTTTCATGCTCGGTAAGTGCGGTGATGGCATAGTATCAATTTTGGCTTCCCGTGTTCGCTTTGTATCCATGACGTTGCTACTTCGGATTCGGTGATTGTGCAGTGTTAACTAATAATTGCACTACTTTTTAAAAAGAATGACATTACAAAGTAAATAATCTTTATAATTACACATGCTTAAAGCTTTTCACGACCTTAACTAATCATATATGTACTTTTTCTACGGTAGAGTAAGTACTTAATATTTAATTATTTAAAAACCTGAGAGATAGTACACTATTTTGTTTATTTTATACATTTTAGTTGTAATAAAACTGATTTAGTTTGTTACTAATTGCATAGTTCATTGAACATGGTACATTTTTCTTTTATTTTCGTTCGAAGAAAATAGCTTTACAAAAGATAATCTATTTATGAAATTAAGCCATCTAAATTATTACCTCAGAATCCCAATGTAATACTCACATTAAACCATATAAGAAAGCAAAAAGCGGAACATTTGGTCGTTATTAAATCGATCATCATATCGAATAAATCAAATTAAAAAACCTGATAGAGTCGATTTCGATGAAAAAATTATTACTTTATAAATAAAATAACAATAAAAGTGATGCGCCGTTCAAGGGAATATATAATTATGGACAATTATTATTATACCGAAACTCAATGGCTGATAGATGATTGAAAGGATCGAAACCCATAAACAAAAGGATCGTTTTTGGTTACGCAATTTAATAATGGCCCCAAGTAATTAACTGATATCGTAATCGGTTCGTATTTTACGATACTTATGCATAAGTAGATTGTGCCTTGTGAGATGAAAGTTGTTCATTCTTATTTTTTTAGTAGTCAATACGATTGAGTTCGGAAGGGTCGCGAGAAAATTGTATTTCTCTTCAATTTTGTGCACTCAGCAAAAGCAACATATTTAAATTCGAAATGTACTCGCACCCTTAGGTGCGTGACAAAATCGAGTGGTGTTATTATTATTCTAATTTTAAGTATCAATATCAAAAAAGTTAATATCAAAACAAGACATTTGCTTACCTATAAAAGCAAAAAACATGACAGTTTTTAACAAGTACTAAGATAAAAGTAGATGTGGTTGGTTACATGTATTTAGTTTTGTAAATTATTTCTGATTATTTTTTTTTCCGCCTCTCTATTTGTGATAAATAATTTATGCAATGAAAATGAATAATTCAAATGAAACCATAAATTTGATTTATTCTAATTAATAACAAACAAAGAAACGGTTTAATTTCAATGAGAAATACATAAGTCATAGGGTGAGCGAATTAAGACATATTTTCACGGCCCCCGCATTCGCGAAAGACTAAGTTGAGCTTGCAGTTAAAGTAACAATTAAAGTCTGCCTAAAATTTACGACTCTAAACCAGCAAAATTATTTAAACGGGCGTTGAGGTAAACGCGACCGAAATGGGTCTTTGCAAAGGGAAACAAAGGTAAGGATTCCGCTCGCCCTCAAATCGCTTTTGGCCCTTTTATAAATGAACAAAATGAAGGAAGTCTCTGTCGATCTTAAGGTGAAATTTTAACAGAATTTAACAACGAATAATGCTATAAAGCTAAGTAATATCGTTGATTTAATGTTTTAACGGGAACAGAAGTGGGAATAAGACAAAATGAGACCGTAAGAGGATTTCCCAGAGATTACGCAACTTGCCCGAAATATTTCTAATATTATACTATGTTAACATCCTTTTTGTTATACAAAGTAATTTATCAGCCATCCAACGCATTAACTGAATTCGCGATATCCTAAAAAGGTAAATTCAAAGTAACGATAATGGCCGTCATGGCGCGGAAAACGAATTTTCTTCCCTATGCTTTTTAAATTTACAAACCGGCGGCAATTTTATTTTATTGTTATTAGATTTTTCCGGCTTATGTCATACTGCGATGTCACTGCGGAGGATTATTCCCGCAGTCTCTACGCTAATAATCATAAGAATTGCTTCCCTTTATTATGTGTGAAATTTAGAACATCAAATTTTTGCAACCATTACACAGAGTTCATCTCTTAACCCTAGCAATAAGGGTGGTTTTACGTGAGCAGATGCTGATACGTCTTCGTCATAAAAAGTTCGCTTTCTGCCAGTACTTTATTTGACGCGAAGATTTTTTCATGTATTGCGTAACATGTATAATTTCATGAATATATTATTACTTATATCCAGTTCGTTAGTCGCGAGCAAGTTTATGGTTGTTATACACTCTTCCTTATAATACTCATATTGTTTGTTGTAGAGGTACAAATAATGAAGATGTCGCCGCAAAATGAACTAAAAAGGAGTAGTGTATCGAGCGTGCACGGTCGGAATAACTCGCGGTGTTATCGACGCACGCGCACCCAATCTGCGATCGAAACACACCGGATAAGATTATCCAGTAGCCCTGTATTATTTTAATGAGACTACACGACTCCTCGAGATTCAATACGATACGAAAAAGCTTAGGTAACGAAGCGAATAAAAAATATACGGGTCAAGAGAGATATCACGCTGCCAAGCCGAGATGACGGGGCGTGCAATGCGAACAATCCCCGAACAGGGGATTTTTAAATTAGCCACCAAACACGATAAACTCCCGTACATCTACATACCAGCTGACGGCAGATCGGCCGATACCATTATGTCCCCGGTACGGCACCGATTAAAAAATATCCACATTTATAAGCGAACAACATCTGGTATTTAAATAAGATATAAACGCGAGTCCGCGAATGTTTTGTTTTTCGGTTACATTTTTTCTTTCCCCGGCGGAAGCTCCCCTCGACGGATATATTGGTATTAAAAATGTAAGGGAGATTTATGCGAATGGCTCTAAGCTTTCATTAGTTGTTCCTTATGCGATGTTTTTGCGGTCGCCGCTCCCTGACCGGTAATTTTTCATTTTTCTGCAAAGTTCCAATGTAGCGGCGCGTATCTAAAAATTTAACTGCATACCTATAAATAATATTTATTTCCCTATGCGGCTCTTACCAGCTGCACGCTATGACTTATATTATTTCGTTTCCCTGTGCATATTGAGGAAACAGAAATTACGTAAAGTAACTTTTAATGAAAAGTAATGGGCATCGAAGTTGAAGCGAAGAATTTTTGGCTCTTAACTTTGAAAAGTAATTTTTGTGTGATGTTTAAATTTGCTTAATTGTTTATGTGTGTATGTACTTGTTTATTACGAAACAGCAAATGTTTTATACGTACCTACTAATTAGCTATAAATAAATTTAATCAAATAACGAAGACACGTACCTATTATAGGTAACCTTATTAAATAAAGATGAACATCTTTATTTACTAAGGTTACCTAGAATTTCAGTTTTTCATTATACTTCTCACATTATGAATTTGAAACAATCTTACTAATTAGATAGCTTGCGTACTTATACAGTACGATTTTTTCAACACTACAGTAAAAGCCGTGTTGGCTAAATTTTCCTCAAACGATTGCCTCGAAAACTCACAAACCATAAACACATGCATCTAACACATTATTCCGGCTTGTGATTCCGTATGTAAATTACAACTAGAACAAGGGGTTGTTGTGCCCCACAGAGACAAAACATGACAAATAACACATGAACTTCCTTTTCAAAGTTTTGTAATGAGTTAAGGGATCTTATTATGTTTGCTCCCAAATATCTGAGCTTAAACCTCGCTTTATGTGAGTTTTAAATATTAAGAACAGTGAGGAGATTTTCATGAATACAAAACATACTAAACATTATTTTGAATGTAGTCATACAACTAAGTATAACTCATTTCATTTTCGTGGAAACTATATTTAAAGAAATAGTTTTAAGTGAATAAATACATTTTAATTTATTATTTTATTTCAGGCATGTAAGTGCCACATGTGCCACGGTCCAATTTTTTTCAATAAGACTGCAATAGTTTTTTATTTACGTAATGTAAAAAAATAAAAAATACTCTACAATAAATTGAAAAAACCTTATTAATCCATAATCCGTAATACGATTAAAATCAAAATCTAGTTTCCATAATTAAATAGTAAAATGTTTAACCACATTCATATTTTCGAAGATTCTTACAACTTATATACTCATACTTATACGTTTGTTCTCCGTACGTCACATTAAATTATTTCGGCTAAGTAATTCTGAGCGGTTAATTATTGTGCACAACCTGGGAGGAGAGTTGAGAATGTAATTATTATTAAACTTTACGATTGTCTCACTTCACCCCTTTGTATTGTTAGATGAAGCCAGAACGACGTTTTTAGCCCTAATGCGGAAGAAATTTGATCACTGTTGCAATGGCAGTGAGACTAAATTTAAATATCTAGATATGAGGATAGGCTCTTTTTCGTCCAAGGCGTTACATGTAAGATCCTAAGGGAGTTTCTTAGCTTGTTGCGGTACAGGATTTATATCATAGCTACTGTTAGTGTGTTATTGGTATTGTTATATTATAATGATTTCGCAACAGCCTAAATAGAAAAGTACGCCCTGAAAAGATTGAAAAAAAACATGCGTGCGTACAAAGTACACATGTCAGAAGTGAAACTTCTTTGGCGAACTAATTTATAAATCTTGTTTATATTTATACAAATCTAAAACTTTAAATTTCCAAGATTAAGAGGAAGGGAAAAAGGCGTGATACGACGTTCGCTCTGTCTCACTTTTTCTCTCAATCTTTCTCACTCGCTTGCTCCCTACTCTCACTCCACGGCTAGTTGCTCATGCTACGTTCGCCCTGTCTTACTCTCTCTCAATCGGTCTCGATCACTCTCTCTCTCTTTTCCGACACTTCCGTTGCATACCGGCGTGACGTTTCATCTGTAAAAATTTTACCCTCATGCGCCTAAAGAAGTTTCACTTCAAAAGAATTTCACGTACTTCAAAAATGAATTGGTTATCACTGTGATACAACAATAGAAAAAGATCAAGAGAAAAATCGTTTCACGACTTGCAAATGGCGAAAACAATTTAATTATAAAGAGCCAATTTAAATATGTTCAATTGATGGCAGTGGAACTTCATTCTTGGAGGGAGTGGCGTGTTGGAAGGATGTATCAACTCCTCGAAGCACTGATAATAATAAAGAAAACTGCATAATAATGAACTATCGGCTTGCTCTGTTCCGGACGCTTAACTTTTTGAAGCTAAACTGACCTTATTCATCAGATGGTAGATTATTATTATTATCTTATTCTTTTCGCAGTTGGCCACACCTATTTCTAGCGTGAACATTTTTTTTGCGTTTTGCTGGAAGGGTGTAGTTGCGGGCACACTTTTATATGAGGCGACCATCATCGGGAGTGGCAACGCATCTATGATTGACTTCCGATAAAACCCCATGTTATATTTGAAGTTGCTTACAGATGTCCATGGGCGGCAGGAACCACTTACCATCAGGTGGACTGCATGCTCGTTTGCGACTCCAATCAGATAAAAAAAGATGACCCCGAGTTTGCATATTATACGAGATGTCATTATCCCAAAATCCCAAAGCTTTTATTAATGGTGAGCACTATGTGTAAGAATGGGCATAACCAAGGGAGCATGTATTGTTTTTTTTACAAAATAAATAAATATGTTTATTTTATTTATGTTTATAATCTAACAATTACCGACAAGGTGGTTACGGTGAAACAATAAGTCACGTTCGATATTCAAAGTGGTGCTCGCTAGATGGCGTGCGTGTGGTCGAGTCGCGTGCGCAATGTAACCGGAGCGACACGCGCAAGTAATCCAATATGGCTGCCCGATGTCTCTCGCATATCGGTACATTGCAGGAATGGCATTTTAATATCCCTACGTTAATGTCACTTATTGTTCACCTCGTCGTACGGCCTAGTGGTACGGAAACCACGTATCCGATGCTAGGATATAGCCAATCAAGTTGACAGCACTTTCGCTAAATTTTCATAAACGTAGCTCCCAATACAGGTAACCAGGCTGTGATGCGTTGTATGTACGTATGAGATTACACGTGATATTGAATGGAATTTATATAAAGAAAAAACTATAAAAAGGGTTATTAAAAAATCTTAATTTAGTTGACCGGATGTTCTCGTTTCACATAAAATCTGCTATTTAGTAGCGTCACCCATAGGGCGCAAAATTTTTTTTTTCAAGCTAGGGCCAACCATACTGGTACATATAAAATTACATTGAAATCGGTTGAATTCCTTGACACTTAATTATTATTTTAAAGTTTATTGGGTATAACCCATTATTGTCTCACTACTGGGCACGGGACTTCTCTCAGAATGAGAGAGTTTTAGGCCATAGTCCACCGCGCTGGCCAAGTGCGAATTGGTGGACAAGTTTATTATTAAATTAAAATTATTAGATAACTTGAAAACATCGTTTTGCTTAGGAATATCATGACTATGACAGAAGAATAAACGTGCTGATACTTAACGCCTGAATAAGCTAGTTAAATCCTAATTTTAGTCTAGTCGTAAAACCCAAGTCCAATATACTATTTATTTACTGTAAACATCACAATACCCGGAGCTCATAACTCCGAGCTAGCTCCCAGCCCGCGAACCGCCCAGCGGCTAACGAGCCAAGATGCGCGATACACAGACGACGCATTGTTGCTGCCGCGACAGCTTTCGCGCCATTGTGAGCGAGGTGCTGCACTAATCACTACCCGTGATCGCTGTTTGTTTTCTTCAAAACGCTCGAATTGTTCAATCGGATTATGGTTTATGTACTTCGTGTATGAGTTTGTTTTAAAAACGACGAATAATAGCAATGAATATTTTGATGGATTTGCAAAACAAACCGATTAGACACTGTTCTCCGAATTATTATTTTATTGGTGTCGGTTGCATTATAATTTATATATCTTCATGATTTAAACCCCACACGTCAGTATCGATGCTATAATGATTTTATTGGTGCTATTCAAGTATATTCCTCCCACCAGGTAGACCGATGATCTAAAGAAGCCAGCAGGAAACCGTCGCATTCATAGTGCACAGGACTGAATGGAATGGCGCCATATAAGGGAGACCTACCTCCAGCAGTGAACCTCAAAAGACTGATGGATGATTTCTTATGCAAGAATTTTAGTTACAAAATTCAAAAGTAAACAACACAAAAAGAAACGTTTATACTAATACAAAAAGCAAACTTTAGCTATGCATTTCATTGATAAGCAAGAAAAAATAGATACTGTGTGCTGTTTTTACCAACTTTATTTTAAAAATCAATCAAAGCGCGAATATAGCACAGTAATTCGGTTCCACCCCGTCATAATAGCACTGTCGCCGTCAGCATTGTAAAAGCTTTCATATCAATTGAATCCATTAGCTGAGTACACAAGTCCTGTCTGTCTATTTGCTCATCAGTTTTTATCATTGGCCAGTTCATGTTTGTTCGATCGGTCACTTCCATGTTATTGATGGGCTGTTTCCCTCCAACAACACCATTGCGATCTGTTATCACAATTTACGAAGCAAATTAAAACGTAAGCACCTGAAATAAGGGCTGGCGAATTTAAACCGATTGTAAAAATATCACAATTGATATTTGTTTACGTACTTTCAATAATATATTCAATGTTTTAACAAATGGTATCATTTTGTATATTATCCTACGAAAATTATAAATGTAAAAGCCCTATGTTTGTTATTCAACCATGCAAATCTGCACATGTCTACTCTATGATATAGATTTAGGTATATATTATGTAGTGCTTATATTATTGTCTCTAGAACTATTAATGAAGACTACGCAAACGAAGTCGCGAGTATTCTATAATGTTTCTCTACAAGCAAGTCTCTCTCCAATTGCACAATTGAAAATAAAATCAACACTTAAAACCATATAATACGTGTAGATAAATGTACACACACCAGAATAAGCCTGGAAGTGTAGAATGTAAACGGACACAAACTAGTTTACGTGCAAAGTTTGAAATTATCACTGAATTATGTTAAAGTTCCTTTAAGTTTTCTCCTGATATGGAAGTGGAATTCTATTTAAAACAGGAACCCATAAAACAGGCTTGTCCTATCTACCTGTGCATGTGCCATTTGTCCATTCGACGGCACTTAGCTTAACAAAAACTGATAGTTGTAAAACAAAAGAGGAAAACAAAACCTCCGTAACAAGACCGGGCCATTTGGTTCAGAAATAAACTAAGCGGTAAGAATTAACAGGGATAAAGGATTAAAAGAGTAGCCGAAGCAGATTTATGTCGCGATGATTGCAATCGGACCGATTCTGCGTGTAACAGCACTTTATTTATTCTCATCGGGGAGAAGTGCATGAACGTTGAACTTAACGAAATTGAAAGTAATGTATGTTTGTTCTCCGATACGAGTATGATTGTTTTTAACGATTTACACCGCTGCTCTTAATGTGTTTTGGATGTTGGCAAAATACCGTACGTTTACTTTAACCATGTTTGCTAATCAATAAAATAAATTGCTTTCGAATCAATATCTAAAAAACCGGCAACATTTATAATAATAAAAAATAGAATGACAATATAAAACGACCTTTTCTTCATGGTAGGTAGTAATAACGTGTGGATGAGGTAAGCAAAGTCTGGCTTGAAAGTAAATCGTAAAAGGCACTCGAAAGGGCGACAATATGACAGCTATTTCCCATTCATTGCTACTCTATTTACAGGAACGAATCGACGAAGGTTTATCATAGCGAAGTCCTTTCACACAACCCTTCACGCGGTTATCTGATAACGCAGTGAATGCGGTGCACATTTGTCTGAACGACACTCACTCCACACTGTCTAGTGTAAAAATTGTCAGCGAATGTGACTAGATAGCGATCTGCCATTTGCGAACGATAGAGGGGTCCTCCGTTTGCTTTACGCATATAAAACAACATATCTGAGGTATATTTCACATGTTTCGAATAACGACTCTTATGTCATGTTCCATTTTATTGCATGCTTCATTTAGATCTTAATCGGCAATATTATCAGCAAAGTATAGAGTTCTAAAGAAATACTATTACGCAGGCGGGGCCAGAAGGCGTACCGATGGCCAGGTAATGAAACCAATTTCCCATATAAAAGCGTGGATACATAAGATCGAAACGAATGAACCAACTAAAATGCAAGCCCTGCTGCCAGTAACACCTATCAATTCACGAGGCGAACCGAGCGAGTGATTGCTGTAATTTCTATAAAAAAATCAACGGTAAGGTTCGCCAGACACATCGATTCGAAAAAATGTTTCATCAACAATAATTTTATTATCGTAATAACAAAATTACGGGTTGAACGTGCAAAAGCGGGAATACAAGTCTTAGTTGTGTGGGCTTAGAGAGTTTATTCCCTCAGCATTTGCCTATATGTCAGGGGGAGAAATGAAACCTTTGTTGGCCTATAGCATTATTATTTCTCATTTTGTTTTGTTTATTAATACAATTGGCTCGAGGCGCAATATTGATATTCAAGTTTGATGATGACTCGCACCGCGAGTTTTCTTTCCAACCTCCTCTGTATTTTTATGGGTTTTATAACAATTGTGTTCCCCGAACCTTTTGTTTGAGAGTCAGTGAATTGTATAATACTTACTGAATAAATTTTAATATTTATAATATTTCCATAATAGTTTGAGTGAATAATGGACAAGGTATTAACTTTATAACATCATCGGTATATCAATTTATTTTATCGACCGACATGAAACTTTCCCGTTTCTTATAAATACATATTTAAATACTCCTTATGCTCTTTAACTGGTGTATTAAACATCTTATGTAAAGTGGCGACTGTAATAGATAATCTAAAAGCAACGCTAGACAAGGTCGGCTGGAGAAGAGTTGCTACCCTCGAAGACTAAGTTGGAACACAAGGATAAGTATATCTCCCGTACCATAACTTCAAACTGGATTAGAACCTGAGCCAGAAAAACTATTTTTGGCAGAAATAGGTGGTTGTACCAACGGAGTCGACCCACGAAGTCTCTACCATCTTCCATAATTATAATTAGGTACAAAATGACTTAATATAGGATATTCATAGTTCACAGAGATTCTCATGGAGAAAACGGAATGACGTGTATAAATAACTCGCAGAAATATCAATTAAACAATTATGCTGTCCGAATGGAATCGTGTGTAATGATAGTGGGCCGGGCTATAACTCAGACGCATCTGTTCTACGGGTATTTGCAAAGGCACGACATGCGCTCGCGCTGCGAAATATTCTACTCATCCCTGTCTCCAAAGTTTCATGGACTCTACTATCATACTTAAAGACTTTCTTACGCATTATGACGCCAATTTTTCTGTGATAACAAAAGAAAGTTAAAAAGTACAAACGCATAAAGCAATGTTTTAATTCCAACGCGATTTTATAGATATAGGTATAGACTACACTCAAAAAATTAAGAAATATTTCTAATTTCGTAATTATGATTAATCTAGTGATTAATTAATTGTTTTATGGGAACTGGATTCAGGATTTTTTAAATACTGAGTATTAACGTTACAAAATGTTACAATGAAAACACGAATATTTGGTTGTTCAGTAAGATATTATACAATCGTAAATGAGTAGGTACTATTTGCCGGTTTGTACCTATCGTCATTACTTATTTCAATAATTTATCGCCATAATGCATTAAATAGTGGTCATATAATGCGATGCAAATGTATGGTGTCCTACTAATATTATAAATGCGAAAGTTTGTGAGGATGTATGTGTGTTTGTTATTCTTTCACGCAAAAACTACTGAACGGATTTGGTTGAAACTTTACAGTAGTATAGGTTATACATCAGAATAACAAATGGATTATAATTTATACCGATTTTTTGTAATAAGGTTATACTATAACGAGAAATATCAGATAAGTCGCAAAAAAAGTTGTCCTCTGAGAGCTATCTTCGCGTACGCTGCCTAAACCGTTGGAGATATCCAAATATAATGTACGGTGGGATTGTTTGGCTCACATAGATCTAAATAAAAGTCCGCGACAGCATATATCTATATTTTATGTATAACCCACAATAACTCTTTTTATACTTTGAAAATTTTAAAAATATGAAGTTGATGTTTCCATGGGTTTTATACAAACTAAATATTAATCCTTATCAAAATAAATGATTTCAAAAAATCAAGCATCTAATACAGATTAAATATACTTTTTACACTATGTAAATTGGATAAGTAGTTTAGAAGATATTACGAGTATAACATATTGCGTACTCAATTGATTGACCGGCAGTACGCGCCGTGCGCCGCCGCCGTATATAACGAAGTTCTATGAAATTAATATTTAAATGGTTATAAATCACGGAACAAAATGGGAAAGGTCGATGTGAATGACGTCCCTGTAGTTCCGGAATCAGAATAAGGCTACGGTATCCCCTGTCTGTGGTAAGAGGCGACTAAAAGGGGGCTTTCGGGGTTGTGGGCGGCTAGACTGGGAGCTCGAAACACCCAGTCAGCAACTTCGGGAAAGATGTCAGCATGTGTGGTCGCATGCTGTCGTGAGAGCCAGGATGCAAGGAGCTTGAACATTCCAGCCAGGCGATCCCGGGAAGGATGGTGGTATACTTGTGGTCGCATATCGTGGTAAAGACTAGATGGAGTGGTGGGCCCAGCCGCTCACTTAGGAGGAGCCCGATGGGGCAATGCACTCAGAGGACTCCAGTTGCGTTCCTTTGAAGATCCCGGAGTCCTGGTGCGATAAGAATCCGACATAACCCTGCGTCGCTCCCACGGTGTATGGTACCTTTTAAAGATTTCCCCCTCGACAAAAAAAAAGGTCAATAAGAATGAAACAGTGGAAAAGGTTAGATATGTCGTTCAATCGTCATCGACCTTTTAATGTTACACAACTCGGCACATATGTCAGATTAGCAGTATCTTAGGTCGTAGTTGACCACGCTGGCCAACTGCGCGTTGGTAACCGTCACGCGTTTTGAGACCCTTTCTTAAAACTTTTAATTTCAGAATAAGTATTAATATCCGTTGCCGACAAAACTAATTCAAATTAATATACGTGCCTGTGATTTGAAATTTGAACACACAGATTTAGGAAGTAGGGCAAGGGTTCAATCTAAAGTCAATTACATATGCGTTGCTACTCTCGAGGACTTTGATGATCGCCTCATATACCTAAAAGCGAGCCGGCCGCCACACCCTTCTAATGAAACACAAGAACTGCTTCACGGTAGAAATAGGTGCGGCGGTGATAACTCCCTGGTTGAACCATTGCTCTACCACCTTGCAAACTTTATGTGGCAGACTAAATTCCACGCGAGCGAAGCCGCGGGCAAAAGCTAGTAGTATATAAAGTGGTTAGGCAGTGTCTTGTACGAAGTACTATCGATAAGGGCTTCATCAGACACGCTACTTGTAGCATCAGCGATGGACGATTTTTAACGACTTTAAAAGCTATATAGGTACAAAAGTTAATCGTTAAACCCTGCACAATTTTGAGCGCCGGTCTCGGTTATTTTTGGGCATTCGATAGAACGCGGAAACCGCTTAACTGCATAAATACAGTCAATACAACGCGCGTTTTCGATACCGTGATAGCAGCAAGTCGCCAAAACGCAAAGCAGCATCGGTTCAATCGGTAAAACGCGAATATACGAAGACAAAAGTAGCATGTCAGTTAGGGCCGTAAAGTACTTGATCCGAGCCTAAGAGTTAATCAATGTTGCTTATACGAGTACGTATGTCGGATTACGCAGAATCGATTCACGCGAGATGTTGACTAATATCGATTATAACATTTACGTGGCCAGCCTTCCTGCATGTTGTCTTTATAAGTCTATAATACGAGCATATGATAATTTCGTATGTTAATTCTAAACGGTGAGATGTAGGTATCTTACGTCTCGTACTAATTGCAATTTTAAAGCAGTAATTTGTCGGTTTAATGTTTTTAAATTAATGCAGCTTTTATTTATGCAGAAATTATCTTATGACATGAAGTTAAGATTTGTAATATTTACAATTTTAATCAGTTCAATTTTAAACATGTAAATCATACTGCATATACATTCACATGATACGTGTTTTAATTAATACGGGCTCAATTTTGTTTCGTAGGTAATTGTCGATGCCGATATTTTTTATTATCTATCTTATAATATCTACGGATATTTTTACTTATGTATTTTAACAAAAATCTGTCTTACTTATTTTTTTATATTTATGTCCTACATTCATTTTTCGGAAATATCAGTCTAGGGTTGTAAAAAAATGTATATCTATCTATAGACCACATACAATAAGTGGTTAGTAAAAGTTATTGAATTATAGCAAAATTATTAAAAATATGTACCTAAATATACCCAGCATATTTTTCAACCTAAATAATGTAAAGATGTAACAATTGACATACCTTTCTCGTAGCTGATCTGTCGCTCTTGCTGACGAGCGTTGTCCGCTGCGACCTTGAGCAGCCCCTGGATATTGCGGAGCAGGGTTTCGGTGGAGGAGACCAGGGTGTCGGCGGTGGGGTCCACGGGCACGGAGGGCGGGGAGCTCGTCGGCGCGGGGTAGTTCACCGGTGCTGGTGATGATGATGCGGGTAGGTCGCGTTCGCCGTCGCTCAGGTCTGCTCCTGCCCGGCAGGTATACATTTTAGTAGGGATAATAGTTAAGAATGATGTAGCTAAAGAGTGTGTACACTTAGACCTAGTCTAGTATCAATGGGGGCTTCTTCTTTAAGAAAAAAATAATTTCATCGGCGCTCATATTTAACACTGTTCCGTCGTCATGATCCAGGAAAATACATATCCACTCATATCGTATGTGTATAATGTTGACTTTACATAAATTTATTTAAATTATTTATTTGTTACTTTTTTGTAACATAGAGTTCAGTTCTATTTTTTAAGTATTAGTTTTATTTGATTTTTTGGGTTCATAATAATACAAAAATATTAGTATAGATTCCTACGATACTTATGGACATTTATTTCCTGTAACATATAAATAAATGTCCTAGTGATTTGATTGATAAAACTTGATTTAGCAGAAATCCTTCTGTGTACTACTCAAAGTAATATAGTAGATTCATGAGCAGTAATACGAGGACGCAGAAGGCGATGTTAAATACTCTTTATTTGGCTTTATTCCCGAGCAACAAAAGTATATAACTAGTTTTTCAGAAGATACCTGTTTAATTGCCATGTTAAAACTAGAGCTCCTTAATAATTCGCAACCGCACTGCTGAATTTATATCCCATGTTCTTTAGATAAATCATTTAGTTTAAGCATCCGCCTGCATTAATCCTGCTACAAGTCTATGGCCGCGTCAGGACAAATTTATAAAAGAGATAGGTATGTGCCTATAACGATGGGTTAAATGTGTTTTTTTCGGGGATAGTCATTTTATATTTCTAGTTAACTGCATTATAGGACCGCAGTTCGATACTGTACTACGACTCAAATGTTTTCTCCTACACAGTTTATGAAATTTCTGTTACGATCATACTGCATTTGCATTACTGCATATTCACTTATAAAAGAGAGCTATTGAGAGTTAAAACATAATTCTGACATTTCTGCTAAACCACTTGTGAACAGCAAAGCACACAAGTCTACAACGTCTCACAGGGAACGTATAACGTTATTTGGGATCGCGTGCGTGTATCATTCCCATCGCAATTATTATTGCAGGTACATCGATATCGCGTGGTGATCATCGGCACACGGCTTTGATGGAGTCCGGCAACCACATACTTATTCAGATTAAGAGAATTAATCATAATAAAATGCATTAAGGGTACCCCAATACGTTAATCGTAATTAATGGTCAATCAATTACAACTGCATACATAGTTACATCGAGGCTCTATAATATAGATTAAAATATTAACCCTTATCTTTACAGTATTCGTTTACTGACGTAAGGAATAGATTTTAATTACGTTATAATAAAAATGTGACCATGATACATGACTACAGATAGTAATGTAGTGTACACCTACTTGATGCAGGTACGAGTATGTTATCGAAGCAAGTTACAGAATAGGGATCCGCTCGGGCCATTCGACACCGAATGGGCTGTCTCTAACCGATTTATATGCTCCGTTGCACTATACCACCAGTTATTCCTTTTGCGACTTCGGTCCAAGTATACACAATGAATATTTTATTACAACTAATTTCTATCAATATTTCCAGCACGAATAAATTTTAAGTATCTGTTTGATACGTTGAAATTACTGTCATTGAACTAAAAATGCATACGACTCAAAAAACCGACATACCTGCTGCATATAAATTTATAATATTGAAGTACAAATATTTAAAAAGTTTCAAATAATCTATTCACTACTTTGAGTAGGTTAATATTGCTAACTGTAGAACAAAATTGGACATAACTTTTCGACTATTAAATCCGCACGCCTAGATGCACATGGATGAATCTACATGCAGCAACTAGTTTATATTAAACAATATGACCCGAGGCGGACTCGATTATTTTGGACGCACGGATTGTTCGACATTATGTCAATAACGGACCGCACACATAAAAAAAGAAAGTGTTTCGATTGGCGTCTCTCACGGTCCAAAGTAATCTATCGATACATTTAATTTAACTGACAAGATAGTGAACGCTCATCACATAATGAAGACACCATCGTTTCGTCATTGTCGATGCGCACGATAGCACTTTCGAGTTGTCACAACACCATCTTCCTAATAAGGCCAATTAACAGAATTCTGAAAGTGTTTATCGTACGAAATTGGACTCTTTCCAACATATATTTAGTATTCAAAGCGATTCGTTCGACTTCAGTGAGACATAAAACCTTATAAATGTGAAATAAAAAGGGGTCGGAAACGAGAACGCGATTGAAAGGAAGAGGTAACACACGATGGACAGAGATCAAAGTTGAATGACATTGTGGTTAAGAAAAATCTTTTTATAATGAGACTCCGGCAATCGTGATGCACGTGAATCACGTATCGACAGAATTAATTATAAATAAATATACATTTGAAATGCGCTGCTAATTGAACCTTCTAAACTTCTAAAGTGTGATCAATGATAGTCAAGAAGTATCAATTTTGACCTCCTCTTCTGAAGACCCTGGTTCGAATTCATGATCTATGTACATTTGCAATTATCAAGTTATAATTAATAAACACATGTAGCAGTCCTGTGTTTCAGTGGAATGGTGAGGATGCCGGTTGACTTGCGTATGCGAAGTTTATATGAGTTCTAAGGAGTGGCAACGCATCAGCTCCAGGAAGGACCGCCTATAAATGGAGCTGGTGACATGTGTCACATGAGTCTATATGAGAGAAGAGACTCCTTACTAAACTAGCTCAATTGCTATTTTAATCTTTTAGAAATCATTATAATTTTCTTTGGCTGTAAAGATACATTGAGAAGAAACTTGATATGATTAGTATTTCTTGTAATATTCCGAAAAATTTCTTAAGCTTGTCTAATCCGTTTTTCACTAACAAATTTTTGTTTTCAGCCTTAAACCGCGATGCTTTGAGAGGATACTCTCGCACATGGAGCAAAATTTAAGATCAAATTAAAACGTGTTTAGGCTATTTTTTCTTGTCTAATTGACCAGTAATTTGCAGAAGACAGCAAGAAATTTGAAATGGCGCATCATGTTAAACACTAGTTAAATGAACAATTCTTGCCTTAATCGTCATAATCTATCCGTTCCCACGGTCGTCAGTATTTTGTATGTGTATTACAATAACCACAACACAATCCTCATTGTTTCAAGTTACGTTGCGTTAATTTAGCTATTGTATGCTTCGAGTATTTACATTTGTGAATCGCTGTTTTGACTTGCACCCTCGCGTAAGCAATTGTGTGTACCACTTGTGCTGTGTGCATACTTACACATACTCGTAAGTATATGATACTGCTAAATTATTCAGGTTTGCTTAAGATGTGAGTCATGATTGAATTGCAACTTTGTAGTGTTGTAATATTTAATTTTAAATGAAAGTTTTTATAAACTGGAATTAAATGCAATCCATCTGAAAATAAGTCATCAGTACCAGTGACAATCATACCTATCATACTTTCGCCTTTATAATACTTAATACTAATATTATAAAGGCGAAAGTTTGTGAGTGTGTATGTTAGTTACTTCTTCACGTGTAAACGGCTGGAGCGATTTTCGTAAATTTTGGTAGGGAGTTTGCTGACACTCTGGATTTACATATAGGCTACTTTTTAGTGTGGGAATATATCTATTCACACGAGACAATCGATACATCGATTTATTTTAACGCGGGCGAAGCGGCGGGGTTCAGCTGGCAATATATAGCTCAACAATAAAGCCTTGCAAAAGATTGATTTTATCAATCATAGATGCTTTGCTACACCTGATGACTAAGATGGTCGCTTCATACTGTAAATTAGCAGGTACTAACAACTATCATAGAAATTTTAAAACTGCTTTACAATATAAATAAATATGAAGGTAATATTTCTTTGGTCCAACTGAACTGGAATTAGCATTTTATGTTTTGAATGTAATTAGTAAATCTATCAAAACACCCTGTATTATTATTTTGCGTCATCAGTCAATTATGAACAATTACAGTTGTGTGTATACTTTATCGTAACAATAAAGTTATTTTTGCCTTTTAACATTATCTAGTTAGCAAGACTAAATATCGCATTGATCCTCAGGTAATGCCTAGATGCTATAATTGGTGATGGAAGAACTAATCTACTAAGGTAATTATAAATATTTATGACTTGACTGTAGATATCTTGGACTATGGAAGTCGTTATTGCACAATACACAATTAGCTTAGTATTTTTGTTCATTATTATTAATCAGCCAGTTGTATGTGCTATCGTAATTTAGTGACATTAAACTAATAACGACCTATCATTTGATTGATGATCTAGACGGGGATAGTGAACACTAAATTGATTAAAATATTTAATACGGCAATAGATTCAATCTACAAAAAGCTCAAGATAAAATGAGTGTTAGGATGTCATTGAAGAAATTGTCATGCCATCCATCATTACCTCAGTAATATCAACATCATCCATAAAATCATTAATAACTTATGCAAGTCCAATTTGTTTTAGGATTTTTTTGTTTTGTTTTTTGTGATGATGACATATTAAAGCTTATACCTAGATTTTTAGAACATCAATTACTTAAGTGTCATTTGTTAACCGACTTCTTAATACATGAAAGTGTATACAAATCCTATGTTATGTCCTTCAATACTTTTATAGTTTAATCTACAATTATATTTTTTTTAGGCATATGTAATTTGAGACTGAAATGTTAATTTTTGTAGTTAATAAATTGTCACGGCCAATAACAAAAGGCAGTATCAGAAAACTACTCCTTATCAAACCACTATCACAAAGTATTTTTATATTGTATATTAAATTTGAAAGCTCTTTTCCACACAACATTTACATAGAAAACAAGGGTTGCGAGACATTTCAGAATAAATGTAATAAATTAACAACTGATTAAACTAAAAATGGTCTGATACGGGTCCGATACATACAATATCCTCTTTTTCTTGGCAACGGAATGCAGTAAACGAACCTTTAATGATACAAATAAAAGATGCGCTTACACCGAGGTGTAAAATAGAATTGCCTCCTTATGCGTAAGTACTATTCATACATCATTGAAGGCGATTGCCGCTGATGGTTATGTTCGAATTTTATAACTCACCATTATTTTATTTAAATATAAAAATGATGTAACAAAAAATACTAGCTTGAAATCAACTTGAGATCTATAAAATATATGCATGCAGTACGTAGTAAAATTTATATTTAGGTAAGACTTTTTGGTATCCTTGGAAATACACTAAAGTCGATAATATATTTTAACTTACGATTAAAGAAGATAATTATGCAAAATATGTCAATGCAGGAATTATTTATTTATTTATTGCACCTCTATAAAATAAAAGATACAATAGGGCGAACTTAATGCCTGATGGCAATTATGATATAAATCTGCGCATGGCATCAGTCTAATATATTTAAAAAAAAAAACATAAAATCTCAAGTTTATATCCCTCTTCAACAGATGAAAAGCCAGGTCAGAATTATATCAATCAGAATGATAAGCCACATATTCAATCAGTAAGATCACGGAATCTCGTCAACCCATTATTGTCCCACTGCTGGACACTGGTCTTCTCTCAATGAGAGAGTTTAGGCCATATTCCACCGCGCTGGCTAAGTGCGAATTGGTGGACTTCACACACCTCCGAGAACTTGTTTTTTTAAGAACTCTTGGGTGTGTAGGTTTCATCACGATTTTTTCCTTCACCGAAAAGATGAAGATAAAGATCACGGAATAACTAGTAGCAATAAAAATCTAAAATACCATAAACGGGTGATATTGCTACAATGTATAGTCGGTGAGGATTTTTATACATACAATTAAAATGTTCCCTTGAGGAGTAAAAACGATGGTTTTATGGCTGATAATTTCCGAACTATGAATGCTGAAGGTTCCAGGGCTATTACTGGGTAATTTTGCAGAGCATTACACGGAGTATCTACGCTCAATGGGTGATACGACTAAACCGTGTTAAAATTACACGGACACTCTCTTGTCATGCCCGGTTGTGATTACATCGAATAGGAAGAGCTAATTTATTACAATCATATCGTAGCTACATTTTATAGGAGCTGAATTA
Organism: Spicauda simplicius; assembly: GCA_949699795.1. NCBI lineage: Eukaryota > Metazoa > Arthropoda > Insecta > Lepidoptera > Hesperiidae > Spicauda > Spicauda simplicius. Next base: position 12,854,103 of record OX453066.1, on the reverse strand, counting down.
CACCGAACGTGGAGTAATCTGAGCGTATAGCGAGATTGAACTCTGACCGGCATTTAATAGATTCTGGAGTAAAGGGTATTGAAGATTTTCCCGAATTATTTTACTAGACGCAGATAAAGAATATTGTAACTTAAAAAAACAAGAGTAAAAAAGAAACAAAAAAACTTCTTGTAGAAAAATGACTTGTAGCAAATGCCGAATATTGCTGCCTAAAGAAGAATGTAGAGAAGTTTGTTAAATTTTATATTGAGTGATGCTGGGATTCAAAGTTTACTTCCACCTGTGATTTCTGAAAGTGTATATTACAAATTATGTCAAAGAATGCAGCCCAAGGAAGCCTAAATCTGTAAGAGTTTCGTGAAAAATTCTCAAGAGAGAAAAACATAACTTACTACGACTAAACCCTTCAGCAGTAACTCTGAAAATTATTACTGATTATGATAAGTGAGTCCACCAATACGCACTTGGCCAGCGCGGTGGACTAAGGCCTAAAACTCTCTCATTCTGAGAGAAGACCCGTGCCCAGCAGTGGGTCAATAATGGGTAAGCACCATGATAAGTGCGTTATGAAGACTTACCGTCGTCCTCATCTTTGACATTATGGTCATCGGGATCAGAGAGCGCCGCGTCACTGTCATCAGTATGGGATCGTGGCGACGCGGCGGCAGTGGCAGTGGAGGGCAGGCGCGGTGGCTGCGGCGTGCGGCGCGACGCGGCGGAGCTCCTACCGCTGGCGGAGCCTTCGCCCCGCTCGCCTCGGTCGCGGTCGCCACGCTCCACCCGGTCGCGGTCCCCGGAGCCCGACTTGGAGAGGTTGAGCACGGGACTGTGCCCCGGTGATGAGCCTGCCACCAAAAAGTGTATTTCTTTTAATTAACAATATAATACCATAACTGATAATAAATCTTGGTTACATGACGATTTGAATTACATTGGTCCTATACGCAGAAGAATAGATGTTCGTTCTGTACTCAAATAGACATCTGACTGAAGAATTTACATTTTTGTTATGGGTTTCGGTGTTCGTGTCCGTGTGTATACACGACATTAAGATTTCAATAGTATAAGTGCTAAGAATGTAGAAAAAAATCACATAACGATATGCTACAGTGACTAAGAAACCTGAAGACATCTGTCAGTGACCTTAAATAGGATTACAATCCTAGAGGCGGTCAGAAGCTACTATCTCGGTATTACAATATTGTAAGCAATTTTACACTTTCTTGAATCATAGATTTATTATTGTACGAATGAGTATATAATATGTAGTTTTTACCGTTATGTGAGCCTTCGCGAGCCTTGTCCATAGCTATGACACGTTCAATATCTCCTCTCTCGTCACGCAACCTGCAACAAAACAAAAAACATATTAACGGTGAATCAAATATATTGTTTTATCGAATTAGATAATCGATAGATATAGGGAATAAATCCACCTGCCTCAGATTTAGTATCGTGCAATATTAAATTCAGATAATCCCTGAACCCGTAAGGAGATTACCCCGTAAGGACAGTCGGTGAACGCTCGCCGTCAGACATGGCCCGCGGCGGATTGCTTCCGTGAATGTTATTATTTTGTCACAGCATTGTTATATAGACAGTGTGTAATGTCCATCGTCGAAGTAAGAAGTTGAATTTTTAGTCCAAATTCAATATTTTATACTCTAAAAGTACGGAGTACTTTGTAAGATGAATCAATTATTACACAGAACCCTAAAGGTCCATAATAAACTGTCTTAAAGTACGTTTAATTTTACCTAATGACTAATTTACAATATGTTCACAAATTTATTAGCTTAACTATTTTAAGACTAATTTTTTTTTGATACTAATAGTGATACTTTAACCCAAGGTCTGTTTAAAAAACAAAGTTAGCACCGGACTGAAGTTTTAAAAAACACAATAGCATACAATTAGTTAAATGGGAATCACATGTCAATGCCTCGTTAAATATGAGGAATCATTAATAGCAACTTGCAATCGGTCACGCGAGCACGCAAAACGAATCTCAACAAAGCTACTGACAAACACTTTTATCATTTGAAACCATAAACCATGCTCCCACTGAGTGGTGAAGCTACTACAAAGGGAAAAGTATAATATTGTAGGACCCCGCTGCGTTTCTTTGTTAGCGGATGAAGACGGTATATGTAATCATTTTGTTCGGATCCGCGGTACCTACCCTAATTCCATAGCTGCTTTTTTGATTCTAAATTATTGGACTTTTGAAGCTTCCGTTACATTTGCTTTTGGTTGCATTCATTTTAAGTATTGCTTTTGTATTGCAAATAATTAAATTTTCTTTATGGGGCATAGATATAACTTATTAAATATTTATTTATAATAGATTACCTCTTACAATTAACTAGTTGGCACGGCGTACTTCGTTCCGCCTAAAAGTCTAAAATCAAAAATTATCAGTGTTTCTCCACTATACTGTACATGTTTATACCCATAAAAATCTTTATCTTGAATCACTCTATCTATTAAAAAAAAATGCATTAAAATTAGTAGCGTAGTTTAAAAGATCTAAGCATACATGGGGACAGACAGTGAGAAGCAATTTTGTTTTACACTATGTAGTGATAGTGATAAGAGTTATAGGTGTAACTATAGCTTTATTTAAAGGTCTACAAAAAAATGGGTAGTCTCAGAGTTAAATGCACCCTTTACTAAGCCTAGAATAAACATTTTTTTCAATCAATATATTAATTACAAATTTCATGTAGAGATTATTATTCATATCCTTGGTAATGAAGCATCGTGACGAGCAAAAGCGAGTACAGTAATAAATAAGTACCTGACAATATCAATTGAATAACAAAAAATAACCCCTTACAACTATGTATTAAAAAGAAAAATCCAAACAGATCTTCGAAAATATTTTCTATTCGGCACCAATTTCGCTCATTTCAAAAGGGTTAATGCCACAATTTTTGCCCAGTAATGCCTTTTGAGCATTTGAATATAAATGACGTCTGAAAGTGAAATGTAACATACATAATAAGTGGCTGTTTTAAGCCTTCGTGGAACCCTTTTGTGGATTACAGTGTACCATAAAGATAGAGCCAACCGTTTCTATTTTTACTAAGACTACTATATCCTACGTATATTAATACAAACTTAAAAATAAGGGCTTTGTATAATAAATTGCAAGCAATAATAATTGTCATACCGAAAATTATACTTTTACTTTATGGTAGGTAAACAAGTCAACACGTAAATTAATAATAATTTAGGGCAACGTTAACTTTAAACGTCGCAACATATAGTCACTTTTAACAGATAAAATCAAATTATAACACCGTTTTCCGAAAAAATACGCTTAATTTGGGCTGTGTCCCAAATTCTCTGTGTCGTAGGTTACACTGTATTTGAACCCTCGAAATTGAGTCCTTTCGTACTTTACTGACGAGTCACGGAGCTCCGTTTGAATTTAATATATTTTTCATTTCCGCTACCATTAACATGCAAATAATTCTTTGTATCTTTAAAATACTTGAATCGTGAAATTTATCAAAGTATTCCTTTTGAAGTTTTGAAGATATCTAGGAGCAACATTTCTGGATTCTAACAGAGGTTATATGCTAAAAAGGGTAAGGGGTACAGGAATTACATGTTTATGGTTTAATTTTTCGTTTCGTTCAACTCACAGAACGTCTATCGTCTATATCTCGAAATTTACACTAATTTAAATATTCAAATTTGTTCTACAATAGCTCAACATATAAAATCCATACTCGCGAGTAAAACCGCAAGCAAAGTGCTGTACCTATAAATAAAAACATATTATTTCTTCTTTTGATGAAAGGACACTTCTTAATAAGACCTCTTGCTGTTGAACGAATCCAATGGAACGGATCAAAATAAATTATCTCAGATCGATCGGACAAAAGATAAGTCTGTATCAATAAACTAATAAATTATTTCCACTTCCTTGGTATTATTTTGACCATTATAAAATTATTAATGTGATTGATGATGTTTCAAAATTAACAGGATGTGATCTTTTTAAGAGTGTGAATACAAAAAGCTTAACTTCAAGGTGTTTGCTTTCCACATATTTGAGTGTGGAAATTTTGTTTTCTATGAATCAAAAATCAATAGGCAGCTTCAATGAGGACTTCAATGAATCACTTACCCCAAGTGGCTATACTGTTTGTTGTCGAAAGAAAGCTTAAACAGTTCTTACACCTAATTTCAACCATACAAGAACTCATCTAATAATTCGCGTCATCTAAGAATCTACTTGTATTGCATCTAAAGCATTTTTAAGTTACGGCTTCCTAAACACCAACAGCTCGAACAAGTTTACGAAAATATTAACATATGTCACTACATTTAATATAGAAATTATAATCGATACATAAATGACTGACTATCCGAATACCGACAATCTTGTACGAATAGACAAATTAACATTCGCCCCAACGAACTGCCAGTAGCACCCGTCAGCGTTCCGGAGACGAAATAATATTATTCATTCACTTGTCACGTCGGAAATTGGCGTTGAATCACTGCACAGCAAAGAAAAAATGTTCAGGGATGGACAGACGGAAGCGTATTAAATTATCATATTTCTTCTTGTGACGAGGAATATTTTTACTTATTTTTAACGTAAAAAATAACAGGTAATAAACGAAGATTTCGTTACTTTGTTTTTTTTTAATTAAAATAGTATTTATATACTTTATTACTCAAAGGCATGTCTATATGGGTAACCGTAATACATTTAATTTACGTAGCTTATAATCAATTTCATAAATATAAAAGTATACTTACCAAAAAAGAACACATAGGTAAACCAACGACATAAACCCACGTAATCAAAACACTTGATTTTTAAAATATCGTTCAAATTTATGCAATGTTTCCCACACATACCCGAGATTAGGTTAGCTAATATTTGGATACCTCAATTATGAAGGTTAACTAAGTTAGTTAACGTTAACTATTGCCATTACAGGACGGCCAGTGGCCTAAACAGATATTCCGGGGCCACGAGCGCGGACAATGCGTCGCAATCTACCACCAAAGCCAATGTACGCTGATTAGTTAATTCTGAACCGTTCATATAGCCTAATACTGCAGCATCGACCGTTCCGACCCGTTCTTGTATGCATAATCTGATTAGAGTAAGTATTAAACAAAGCTTCCAGTGACACTGTTGTTGCATAGCCGGCTACATTAGACCGATGCATCCGATCATTTAGTTAGATATTTTTAGAATTATATCAGGAAGCAAACAATACGTGCAAGTGTGTATTAATTTGCATTATGAATCATTTAAGAAAATCAAATCCTCACGGAGCGTCACCGCGTAAAACATTTGCTTGACACCCAAATCAAAAATCGTTTTAGCTCACCCTCCCTAGGGGAGTTTGGGGAAGCGTCAACGCCTCAACATTTATTATTTCAGACATATCACTCACATGCAAAACAAACTCCGTCCGATCCATCAAAAAGTTTCCTCTGCCCTCCCCGCCTCCTTTGCAACACAAATCGACTGTGTAAGTGTTGCGTTCTGAGATGTACCCGACATCATTTTAAAGAATGTAAGTGTATCTATTTAGTAATGAATTGCAATAAAACTGAAATAAAAACGTAGGGTTACATGTAATTTCAAAATATGTAAGGTTTTACCAAACTATGTATCTATCTCACATTAATTTTTTTAATTAAAAGTATCAATGTTATAGCAGAATCTCATTAGTGTAACACTACTATTAAACAATTAAATATTATACATATATTTCTTTTAACCCGACTGCGTTAGAAGTGGGGTTTTACGAGCGTATGCTGCTTGATTTGGACGACCCGCGTGGCGGAACGGTTACCATACCGGTCTGACGCGCAATGGGTCCCGGGTTCGATTCCCGGCCAGACACGTATCTGAATGATGAGTTTAGATTCATGTTCTGGGTCTGGGTGTTTGTGTATTCGTCTTGTGTGTCCATAGTGCCCACGACACAGGAGAAAATCCTACTGTGGGGCTATGAGTGTAGAAAGCGTGTAAGCGTGTGTGTGTATTTAATTGTTCTTGTATTAATATGCATGATTTTATAGCAAACAAGTCGATATGTTCTTCACCTCGACTGTATCACAAAAACAGAATAAGCTTGCTCACCCAAAAGAAATGAGCATTATAACCCCCCTCAAGCAGTCAACAAAGCTTCGAAGAAAATCGAGCGAAAAAAGGCTAAAAACACCTTAGGGGTTTACTAATCGAATAAAAAATATCAGCGGCCGATGCCAATGTATGGGGGAAGAATGGAATAAATTATAAAGAATATACATTAAGCTGAGGGATTTTTGTGCAAGTCAAGATGCGCACATATGAAAAACAAACTGAAACAACTGTTTTCAAAACATAATAAATTAAGCGTTAAAGCTAAATGCTATTAATTCAATTTCAAATGTCTCCATAAAGATCCAACAGTTCCCTGTGCTGAACATTTTACAATGATGTAAAGAAGTTAATGCCCATTTTGGGCGACATAAAATGTTTGCGATTTCGCCGGAAGTACTCTTAAAGAAAGAAACATAAGAAAGTAGCAAAATGCCAATATAATGGGAAAGAAGCAACCTGATGACTTGTAGGCGGCCGCACCCTCCGCATAAACGTCACGATGTCATTTGTAAAAATTGCGGCCTTACAACTTCTCCAATTTTGGAATATAAAAGCCGAGGAGTCGCACAAATGGCAAATGTTATTTTCTTATAACTTATGCTGAGAATATTAATCATGTGACGATACGGATCATCTATTTCATTTGAAGAGCAAATATTTAAGTATATATTTAAGTAAAATATTTTGCTTTAAAGACTAAATCAGATTTACATATGATATATGTATAATGCAATCAAATTAAATCAAAGACATTTCCAAAGCAGTTTCGATCGTGTTTATATATGTAGTTGTAGCCTGCATATTCATAATATTATATCAAACCTGTAATGTTCATATGTTGAAAATGATAATAACCTAACTAAACTGAATAACCTAACTAAAACCAAGAAAAATAGTATGAGTTACAGTTCATACCCAAAAAGAATTTAAAGAACCGCGACTCTATGCATTTGTTCCACGCGGCAATGTCTTACCAAAAACACCCAGATTCGAAGGGACGAAAGGCATCGGTAGTTAGTGAGAACTCCGCGGGGGAAACCGGAGACAGTTATTTAAATTTGAATAATATAATATGGAAAAAATTACATCACTTAATACCGCAATAAAAGTACACTAAGCGACCGGGACATTATGCTTCCAAACGCAAAGAGGGTAGAAATTTTGCTTATGAAACGTGAAATGAAATATAAAATGTATTCAGAGAAAAATAAAACGTCTTTTAAGCTTTGAGGCTCATTTGGAGATTACAAATACGTGAGAAGATCTTCCTTGTCGCTAGTGAATCCGCAAGAATTAGAAATGTTTGATGACCTGCTGATAGTACGTGGATATTCTGATACCAGAATTGTACATTTCTTAAAGTTATAAATTTGGAGGATAGTGTTTTTTTAATATATAAGTCTTTTTATACTCGTAGATACACTAAGCCTTTTTGTGTCGTTGGTGCCAGACACACACAAAGACGAATTCACAACGCCCAGATTCAGTACAAAATTCGAAATTATCAAGTAGATACATAACTGTCTGACCGGGAGTCGAACCTAGAACTCTCTCCGTGTCAGACCGATATGGAAACTGCGCAACTACGCAAGACGTCGAACTAGACAGCTCTAGACTGGAGCAGTTTTGAAAAATATTGGTATTCCATCGGGTATGCAGTACTGACATTTATAACTTGATATTACCGGAAAAACAACCTCGGAAAAGAGGGTGGGAGTTATTAAAACGTATTACGACGAAAGCTAGATGTTGAACACAAATCCTGCGAAATAATATCGTACTGGTTCACAGCAGATTACGGTAGCGTAACGAGATTCCGATCGGGCCCGTGCGATGTTATTAGGATTTAAGCGCCAGCGCGTCGCCTGTCTCCCGGCACAATGTTGGATAATTATGCAAAATTGCTCCTACGATTCGTAGTCCCCGACTTTTTAGGGGCATTACCATTAACTGTAATGGGAATGCTTTTGATACTGTTGAATTTCATTGTGATACCTTTAGGGAAACGAATTATTACCCATTACAACTTAAAGGTGCAGCGACCTGGCTTTTTTGTTATAAATGTTGAAATCCAAGCCGAGCAATTCACTGACCGCAGATTGCATAAATATGGCTTCAACGCACATGCAGCAGATAGAGCGACCGCAGAAAATTCACATGCATCAGCACATTTCCAATTCAATTCCTTGGATAATGTGACGCGACAAACCCTTCCTGATCGTCCAGCGGCTTGAGTGTAACTCGTTGTTGAGTACAAGTTTATCGTTAGTGAACGGCTAAATTTGTTCAACGTCTGCAATCGCTGGATGGTCGCGGGCAGTCGTACGGTAATGATTGTGATCGCAGTGATCGCTCGCGCTCACCGCAACATGTTTCCAACGAGACGATAATGGGCCATCAGCGTTCTTTTTGTTTTCTGCGGTGATAAATAGAATTTTGTGGATTCGAACGTGGTTAGGCACATATGCTATTTATTATATTTTCCCACACTGTACTGTTTTGTATATGCGTTACTTAGCGCAGGTATAAAGTAGCAGGCAGGCAGATATCTTTAAGATTTTACGGAGTTATTGAAAGGTAAGAAACATGATATTGGTTTGATCCATGACCGATAACTTGACCGACAAAAAATCATGGAAATTCATAGAGATATTGAAACGCATGATCTGAAACTGTATAATCAAAATTAATAAATGGTAATGGCATTTTTAAATATTTTTATAATCGTTGCTCAACTCAACGATTATCAATCGAATCCAAAATAAACAACAAGAATCTTTAGAAATAAAGAAATGACCGACAGTTTAAATGTATTTCCAAAGATGCTATCAGACGCACAGACACCCTCTATGTCCATTTATCTACAAACAGTTGGGGCCCGGGCGCATCGATCATAGTATTGTTCACTCGTTTGATAACCCTAACACTTCCCGATAAATAATACATTGACTGAGTTAAATTTTAATGAACTAATTTCATATTTTATTATTTTTACAATCCAGATTGTTTTTTAAAATTCCTGCCTCATAATAAATTTCCAAAGCGTATGTTTTCTGTGATGCAATACTTTGTTTCGTGTATGTACATTAAAACCAATCGTATTTTTTGCCCCGTTTAACTATTTCAACTTTTAAACAAAAACTTGACAATATATGATTGATCTAGTTACACAAAGATTAATAGTAGCTCCATTTTAATGCATAAGTTAATAACTTAGATACGCTATATACTTATCACTACTATATAACTTGAATCCGAAAATTATAATGACACACTAAGGGAAAATCAAAGCAGTCTCGGTAGTGAAAGTAATATGTGTCAGATTGTTTGCATAGATAGAAAAATTAAGCTAGTTTCGACGCAACACTTTTTTCTAAATGGAAATTAAGGAGCATCGGCGCGAAAAATTGAATCATCGACTGGGTTTATGGTTAATAAAAATCGGGTAAACAATACAGTAATTAACGTAACGAAACGAACGCATCTGTCGAATCGGATATACATCGATGATACGTCGTACGTCGTGTACAGAACGGGGAGTTTGGCAGAAAGTAAACAGAAAATATAATTTAGAAGCAATTTGCCGCGGATATGTCCGCAATCAAATTGTCTCGTTAATACCGCGCCGCTATCAAAACATTTGATTTGTGGCCCGCAGTGTAGGGTTGAATGCGGTTATTTAGTCATTCTATGCTTGACTACGTTTGATGACCCTTACTTATGTTCAATCAATTACGAAATATCGTGTTTCAGGTTTATTATTACATCGTTTGCTTTATCTAAACTTAATAAATGGTTAAATAATAATTATTTATGAAATTTTGCTTCCTTTGTTGACTGTTTTAAACTATAGAAGTAGCGTACAATACAGTTCAGCGTTGGAAGTGGCAACTGCCTCTAATGAACATCTCCAACCAATACTAGGTAGGACTAGACTCCTAACTGAGGTTGGCTAAAGATGCATTACTCCTCCTAAACCAAATTTAAAGACCTCATTTAAAATTCTTTGTATAGAATCTTCTGCTTAATACGTTCTTCAAACAAGATTACAGCAGCATTTTTAATAATCCTGACTTTAGGTAGGCGTGGTGGTAGCAAACTAAAAACTGCTTTACCACTTGATACTAAAGATGAGGTCTTAAACAAATTTTTAAACTACGGCATATAAGTATTGTAATTCGTAAATTAGGTCATTAGGTATATCATAATGATACTCCCTTGACAAAAACAAATGCCAACCAGGTATCAACAAGAAACTCAGTTGTTTTTATGACAAATAAGATACGTTGCCAATGTTATGGATACTGACTTTATAGTTTTTGTGCTACAAACCTTATTACTAAGGTAACAAAAAATACGTAATAAGCCTAGATGTTATGAAAAGTAAAACGTTATTTTCACAAGACCTTATAACTATGAGATACCTTTACTATCGTATTTTCTAAAATCCAATTACGACGTTAATTAGACGTCCAATTACTTAATTAAGAAAAACACTTCTTAAAAGAAACATTAAATTTTTAAAAGTCTCATAGTATTTATGACCATGTTGCTGTACACACATATACATATTTTGACTTAAACTGAAGCATAACTTCAGGCAGAATTTTGCTTTATGTCTAGACTACTGTCAACTCAAGTAAACATTAAGATGAAGCTTACATAACTTGAGTTTAATGAATGCCCGAAATATAATCGTTGACTGTTAAGGAGAAAGTTTAGTACGAATCACACTTATCGTCTTGAAAGGGTTGTGAAGTCTATCAATCCGTAAATTGTTAAAACGGTGGTGATAATTTTTAAACGGCCCACAAAAAACCAAATGACACGAACATTCACGTATATTCAAATTTTATCAAATGAAAAACACTGCTAAATACGTGAGTACATTTGGAAACAATGTTTTCCGTCGATTTATGCGCACTCACACTCGACGCGAAGTCAGCGTGTAAACAGTGGAATACTTTTTATTCGTGCTATGTAATTCCCGGGAGTTGGATTTGCATAACAAAACGGGAAAAGGTCAGGAAGCGAACGGAATGGCAAGAGTCCGGCTGGTGCCCAGTCAGCACTGTCCGATGACGGAAATGCCGTTTGAACGATCTATTGCTCTTGCTCCAGTACTTGACAGTAAGTACCTGATGTGCGAGTTCTGTTTGGATAACAAATTATGCTATTTCTTTTAAAATTACTAGTCATTATTTACTAACATGGGATTAAAAATTAAACTTGTATAAGTCTCAATGTTAATTTCAATATCTCTACCTATAACGATTCCTAACAGTACCCGGCATGCTTATGTTTACGTGACTTTTTCATCCCTTATTTGCATGTACTTATGCCATGATATTGATAGTAATGTTTTACAGAAGCTCTCTTTAAGCTTTCTACAACATTGTTAATCTGTTTATGTAAGACGCCTAATTTATAGATAGCATTATTTACAGACGGCAATAGCCTTAATACAAAACATACGGATAGATAGAACATGATGAAATAATTATGATTTCGCTTACGCCTACAGTTGAGGATTCTTTTGTAGAAAAAAGATACCCACGCAACTAAATAAGTCAAGTAACATTTTTGAAGTAGGAAGGCAGCACCGAATGCTCAAGCCCAGGCGTTGCGAATGCATATTCATGATTGCCTGCGCCACATGCAAATTGTGATTTACACACTGTAATGAATTCTTTTGATCTGTGGATTCACATATTTGATTTACCCCATCGATGTCAGTATTAACATGACACGTTGATTTCGTATTCATAGTTTTTCTCGCTGAAGAATTACTTTTGCAATTGCGTTAATTAGGACAGATTGCCGGAATAAATTACAATTGTACAAACAAAATGAATCTATAAAAAGTAGGAAATTGAAGTTTTTTCATTTCATTTATTGTCATATTTACCTGATCGAAATAACGTACATGTAGTTACTTTACTTACAGATACTACGCGTAACTTAGACTTGTGTATGTATGTACGAGCAAATGATATGTGGAACATCTCAATTACTATTCCCATCCAATCTACTCGCAAACAACATCGCTACGTCAATACAAAGTTGCAAATAAACATCAATCGATACATTGAGAGGATCTTTCACATAAAAGATGTTGAGAAGAGTCCCAAGTGGAAAAAGTAAACTAAAAACTTACATAATTACTTTAGCGATTCAACTGTTCGAAAGAAATGCAGAAATGACAAGACGATGACAAATGAGCATCGTTCGCATCCAACACTGTCGGGTGGCGGACCTCATCAAATTATTCCCCACTTAAAAAATCTCCGTAAACAAAAACGCAGCAAAGAAAAAACAATCCAGTCGCGGGGTAAAAAATAGGTATTGGCAACATTGATTGATGTGTACTAATAGGGCGCGACGAAATGAGGCCGTCACATAATTAGAGGAAAAGTGACGTCTTCTGTCATTGACAGTGTAGCCAACTGTCTTAGGTCTAGAAATAGAACGGGCTCGCGGAGAGGAAGTGATTAGTGTTGCAAACTTATTAAAAATTATTGAGTGAAGGCGGTTAATTGATTGCTAGGTTAGACGGCTCGTCACACTCCCGTGGGTTCATGTGGGGTTTCAAATTAGGTTTAATTTGTTCGTTCCTTGTTTGTTGATTCGCTTTATTTTGTAGAGTATCTTAGTTACTTTGTGGGACCTTTAAAGAGAAATTGCTATCTTTTACTTGTCTCCTTTGGAAAAAAAAGTTTCATACTAATTTACAGAAGCAATATTATTTCCTGCTACTTTGAGCTCTTTCTCTGGAAGTGACACGAAAGGAGGGTGTAATGAATCTCACCGTGCCGGGACGCGCTGCCGCATAAAATATTATTCGCAATTAGAATTACTTATTACGAACTATATTGTAACATTCTCGTCTAACGAAAATATAGTAAAAGATATCTACAGCGATTTGAAGTAATAGAGATAACAGGAAGGTCGGACATCTCTTCGAGATTCGACTCAGAAATCACCACCATCATTAATATTTCTATCTAATGTCAACAGTGTTAACCGTTGCAGTATTCTGGGTTGAAGAATGTCTTGTAAGGTATGCACATATGACCTGTTCCAACTTAGTCCTTAGTAGTGGTAATAACACGCCTGTAGGAAGTACAACAACTACAAGTAGGATAGATAAGACACTTCTTTTAACTAGGACTTAATATAGATTGGCAGCACCCATCACATAAACTTTATGCTCATTTGTTTCTTTTTTAATCTCAAAAGTCCCATTATTTTCATCGTTTATCAAGACTAACCTAGAACATCTAAGCAGCCAATAACAAAGCAATTCATTATTCTAGAGCAAGTTTGGCATGTCTAATTAGCAAAAAACCTTGGAATAAAAGCGTACGTAACTTATAAAGGAACAGGAATGTTTATATAAGCGAATCGATCAAACGCGAGGATGCCTACTGGAGTATTTTTACAAAGCATCCCTTATCGCTGTGTACATATCATTAGTAATGCAAAATAATGGGATACAGACACCTCGTGCCGTTTGCCAGCTAATGATTAATGCTGTTCGCCATTAATTCTTATTTTTGATGAGAAATTTGACTTGTGCTGTCAGGCGCCGGATCCAGATTAATATAGGCTGACGGTGCAATTTGCGTGTAATATTGTTAGACACTCCCCGGTTATACAATACTCAACTAATAACGATATATTTGATACTTGAAAGTATTACTATTTTATAGTGAATCAGATAGTACAATATTTGGTACAGTTTTCGTGAAAGAGTCAGGCGGTTTACCTAGCAACTTATTAGTCTCGACTATCTAATAACATAATTACGACATCTGGTCCTGTATTGTCAATCTAATCTAATCTAATCTGTCAAAAGATTAAAACAATTAAAGAAGGTAAGAAGTAATTATTAAGATATACCTGATTCACTCAAAAATATTATTGGGACAAATAAATGTTCTGACAAATCTAAAAGGCATAATACTTCTAAAAAGTTACACTGATCAGTAAACCACATATAATAGAAAACGAGTAAGTACCATACATACGTAACTACATAGTATCCATACATAAATAACAATTTTACATTGTGAAGAAATTCTAAAATGCTTTGTTTCGTTTAAGGCATAGGATATACAAATAGATCAACGTCAAGCGGTGAGGGATGTCAAAGCTAAAGCAATAAATAGTTTGGTTCACCAACGGGACTATCCGAATAGTTTGAGGCATAAAAGGGCAAAGTACAAAGAGCTACATAAAATGCCAGTACGACCGCATCGGTGACAAACTCGGGAGGTATTCAGAGGGCTGACGACTGCCGCCGTGACTCGGCACCCTTTATACAACGCCCTTTGCATATTAGCCAACTGAAAATCAAAAGTCGCTATTATTAATGACTGCGCGCCATGACAATCTAAATATCTCACGAAAGTTGAACACTAAACCGTGCGAAATTACGCTCAGCTAATACCGATGACGGTTCTAAATAAATGTACAATCACCAGATGCGATCTACGGGATCATCCTTCAAATCCGGAAGCGAGGAAAAATTATTGAAGATTCAAAGCATTCAGCATCTTTATCTTTCGGATACAAGAGTTCATTTTATGACCATTAATTTTGTCTTTTCCTCGGGTGTTTTATCATGGAGACGAAGCTCTGTCGCGCGTCTCATTAATCAAAAGCATTTGTTTACAACGAAGGGAATTTGATTTGATTAAAATAATACGCAATATCCTTGATAAATATCACCCTCGGTCTCCGTTTGATCTTCACTGAAATTAATGGTGGAGGATTCAATCACGCAAATGTTACCGCCGAGATTCTTGGCGTTTTGTGCTGGATGACACTCCACTCCACATAATTCCAGTATATAATCGATATACATAAAGTACTAATAGATTATACATCAGGTGTTTCAATATCAAAATTTTAAAATTATACAGAAATATTGAATCAGCAAGACAATTTGTCTTAGCATTTTATATCGTTAAACATTAAATTATCTAATAATCAAATTAATAGCAATTGCATTTTTAGAATATGTTTAATATTCATCCTTAAAATGAACCAATTGATCTTTTCATAATTTTATTCGTGGTTGTTGAATTTGCGTTTGGCTTGCAAGCGAGCGAATAATCGTATAATGTTTATGGAAATAAAATAACATTAAAAATATTTTTTAAAAACAAGCTTTTATTTCAATGCAAAGAATAAAAATATTTGTAGCACTCAAACCCATCATTTTGTCGCATTGTTATATGATGTAAAAGCTTGTCGTGAGAATTTTCAGACAGACATACATACACATACGTTGCAAGTTAATAGAAAGCTTGTAAAAAATAAACAATTGATTTATTAAGAATAGTACATAGGAGATTTTTTTAATTACTTCATATTTAACATAAGTAAACTGAAAAACGTCGTATATTATAAGAGCAAATAATATTTGATGGTACTTAATTTTCAATACCGAAGTTTCTTAAGCAAATTTCGTTCATTACGGTCAAATGTGCCTTTGAGTATTAAGAGCATATTTTGCTTCTTTCTATTATTTTTAAGTATTTTTTCAAATATCTTTTTAAATTTTTATATTTGGCCAAACAGTATCTTGGTGCACAAGGGACACAGGGATGAATAACGAGCGTCACAGCGACGTGTGATCCGGCGCGCATGCCCCGGCCGGCTTAACCCGCCGCTCGCCGATAAATCGCGGCTAATTCGATCCGAAACGGAATTAAACGGACGAATGCATAGATCCCGACGATTTGTTCGCTGCTAATTGACTCGTTTGATTTACTGCGAGGATTCGGCTCTAGGAACGCTTATTCGTCTGTCTCAAGTGGGTCTGGATTTGCATTGTCGTTTGATTTTCGGGGTTCGAAGTTTACAGGATACTGATCGGATCATAAAAAACAATTGGGACAAAAAACTTTTTTTAGTCCCATTTCTTTAGTATCTCACCAAAAATAACATTAATCGTAAATTCGTAATTACTGTTTACATGGCAATATGATTCGATGACACTGATAATAACATTTGAAATCTCAGATAAAAACAAGAATACCCAATCCGCAAGCTATTACTTACGCCATCTATCGTCAAAGCTTTCAATTACTTAAGGACGCAAAGGCCTATATAAGAATTGACATTTAATTTTGTCCATACCTTAAAGATATATTGTTACTCTTAACAGAAATATTAATAAAAAATATAGGTAGAACTGTGCTGTAGGTCTCCTGCACTTTTGTGTAAGGTATTGATTTTTTAAAAGCTTTAAGTTACTAAGCCGGTTAATGACTACAGACAAGTGCACTCGAACAAGCGGAACAAAACAAACAGTACCTACAAATTATATTAAATCAGAGATAATCCTGTCAATTAATTGGACTTAGGATTGAGAACCGGTTGTGGACGCATGCGCGAATTAAATGAACCAAGATAATGCGCCGGCAAGGAAACCCGCCACTCACAAAGACTTTAATAATAACAATTAGCTCTACGTAATATTATCTGGTTGTTTAGTATTATCATAGATCGAAAAAGGTCATTGCATTTCTTATAAGTCTAGACAGTGGTTTTTCTTCTAAAATTGAAACAGTTGAAATATAAAAAATATGTGTCTAAGCTGTTTTTAAGAAACGATAAAAGCTTCTACTTTCTGTCGTGACTTTGCTGGTGAGGTTATAAGTGACGTCAATTAATAACTTGTGAAGTTTTCCGTTCGTTTCCGATAAATATCAGAAATTTACTTTCGAAAATCGCTGTCTTTAATCAATTGCAATCGAAATTTCAAAGATTACAGACAAACAATAGAACTTAACTCTAAGTTATCAAATCTCATATCTGTCACTCTGAGATCTTAAACTATACTCTTACTACCTTATTCTGTTAAGTATTGTTAGGATAATTTTAGTCACAAGTAAACTAAGATAATTAGCGGTCCGTTAGGGTGAACTTTTATATTCACAAAATTACTGAGTAATTCCTTTAAAATAGCTCTAATCCCGGGCCCCGAGCGGCGATCGCGGACTGACAGTGACACATCGGTACAAGGCTCGCTGTCCGACTGTAATTCTACCCGCACTCGCTGGGCTTATGCTTTATTTTCCAAATTAAAGAAGATTCGAGTAACCAAATTTATAACCCCTGACTTTTTCAGCAGCATTAGCCTATTAAGGCTATGTTCTTGTTTGGTCTTACGCAAGTTATCTTGATACGTAGGTAGGTACTGTATTAATTTTATATCAAATTGTTTAAAGTGTAATTTTTAAAGATAACTAGTCAATAATTAACAAGTTAATTTAAACACAACTTAAATATTAAATTGTCATTTCTAATAAGGGAATATAATATATTTTCATTTTGTTTTTAAAAATATTGGGGTCCAATAGATGCATCTTGACTTTATACGATACAATAATGAAAAATACAAGTAAAAACCTAACCTCTAAGTAATATCTACTGTTGACTGTGATTTTAAATTTGATGTTTATTCAACTTGAAATGATACGTGCTCGCTAGGGGGAGGTGCTATTAAAACGTTTCGGAGCATTCAATCGGAGCACTTGAAAATGAAGTCAAAACCACAAGTATCGTTCGTAGCAAGCCCACCGATCAATCACCATCCATTAAACAAGAAAAGAAAAGCGCTTTCCCCCAGCCATTGGCCCTCGAATCGGCCCAATTTACATGAGAGCCGCTTTTTCCTCGCATCGAGATTAGCCCCTGAATGAGTTTGATGAATTGTTCACACCCCGCAAGCCGGGCTCGTCGAGCGGTCATTTGTTAAAAATACACCCGATCCACGGATCTAATTGTCTCCTCTAATTTCACACTCCCCTGTGATATCTGCGTCCAGTTTAAATTAGGACCATTTTTTAATTTAAACGATTCCGACACTGATCCCAACATTTCGTTTGCATCGAAACAGGCAAGGGTGAAAAGAACACAACGAAAGGAAATAAAAGAAATGAATGTTAAATAGATTGATAGAAAATCAGACCAATCAGCAAATTTCATATAAGAATCTATTGCTGTAAGGTAAGTTCATCTTACCTCTCGAGATGTTTTACGATGTCCTCGTATGCTGCTCTACAATTCTCCCAAATACCAGATCTGTCGACAAAGAAAATAAAATAAGAAAAAATGAAGAAAGAGGTAAGTACAGAAAGTAGATTATTAAAAATAAGAAAATAAAGGCAATAAGGATGACCCGTGCGAAATTCTAATTGAACATTTTTTAAACAAAGCGGATCGCTGCCATAAAAAGTCCTACTTTAATAAGAACTCATAGAAAGACAAAAACTTGCAACAAAGTGTTTTTGAAATTATTAAAAAAAGTTCTTGAATGGGAAAGGGTTCCAATGTAAAAGGAATAATAATTATGAGCACTCAATATTAAATGTTCCGTTAGGTTGAACGAGGGGTCGAAGAAATTAATTATGTTTTTAAAACAATCGCTTATATTTGTGCCGTAACAACTCATGCGTGATCGTTGAAATTGTTTCTCGATTACTTTAGCACTTTGTTTTCATTAAACTTTTCTTCAAGGAGGGAATACTTCTTATAGTAGTTGAGTGTTCTAAGAGAACTTATTTTAATCTCACTATATTAAACTATTACATACTTAGGGTTTTCGTGGTTGCTCAAAATTTACATTTCATACTATGAGGATTAAGATGTCTACTGACCCGCTCGATACAATTTTTTTTAATTTTGGATAGATTACATTCATATGAGAATCAACGTGTAATATAACTATTCCGCTTCTCTTTGTAAATTACAAAGTAATTCCAATAGCCCATATAAACGGGATTAAACAAATATGTAAGTATCAAACTAAAATGAAACAGAATAATTCTTTCATTCAGACATATAAATATACGGTATATAAATATACCGGTAATCGATAACATTAAATTTCGCCGATATCCAATCAAGTGTTTCTTGCCCGATCGAACTGAACCGGCTATTACGAGTGTCATGTGCTTACATAGTATCGAATCACATGAGTGGCAGTAAGACAGTAGGGTAAGTCAAGTGAGCATTGTGGGTCTTCAGAGCGGAAGTGAGGGCACTCGCTGTTTGTACTTTTCTTATTGGATTAACTCGCTTAGACATTTAACCTGTATCACTTCTGACCTGCTTACAGGTTTCTTTTAGTAGACCTGTTAATCCCTATATAATCCAGGGAAGTCTTTTACGTTATTATTTATTGCGATACCTTCAGAATTTTATTATGATTGCGATGTTTTTAATTTTAAAGACAGTCTCGGTGTTTGATCGTCGCTGCAGCTTATGAATATCTACGTATAACTAAACTCAAACAAGATTGAAGTCCTATCAGACGATATCAGACTGTCATCGAATCAATACTGTCCCTTTACTGACACGGACCCACAGAGCTATTCGAAATGGTGGTTAAGGCCGTAGCCCACCGCGCTGGCCAAATAGGTATTGGTTGGTTTGACGCACCTTTGAGTATTTTTAAAGGATTTTTAGTATGGATTATTCTTGAGATAATTATTTTTAATAATCAAAACAATGAAATAAAATTCCGAAAAATTAGAGGTGTGTCTGGGATTCAAACCTCTGACAAGATCTCAAAGAGACTGAGTTTCAATCGATTGGAATACATAATGTAATAGTAAAAATTGTTATATTCCTACTGTTTAAATACGAGATTTTATGGTTTAAATACGAGGATCAAATTACATCATTATTAGCATTGCTTAATAACATACTTTTGAACAAATCTAATTATCTTATTAATCTCATTATTTTAACCACGAGTCAAACATTAACGGTGGTTTATTTCAATTATGAAGTCAATGAAATATAAAGTACTTTGAGCAACATGTGTTACTGTGTAATAAAATTGTTCATCTCTGTTTTTTTATTTGACTGAAGTAGCAAACGAGCACGCATTCCACCTGATGGTAAGTGGTCACTGCCGCCCGTGGACATCTGTAATCAACTACATACAAAACATTGGTTCTATCTGAAGTCAATCATAGATGCGTTGCTACTCCTGAGGACTATGATGGTCGCCTTACGTGGAAGTGTGCCGGCAACTACACCCTTCCATCGAAATCATGCTAGAATTAGGTGTGGCGGTGTTACGTCCCGGCTGAACTACTCTATTGAATAAGTGCAGTCCAATTGAATAGAAAATAGGTGTCGTAACCAAATTAAATGGTTTTATATCATAGCAAAGACCACCCATATATTATAATGAAAAATTCTGTGTGATTATATATCGTAAATGCATAATTGCAAAAAAAGGTTTGAAGACTCTAAAAATAGTTATACAGTACTTGCAATATATTTTTTCAAATTATTGTTTGTGTATAATTATGTTACTTCATCAAACAAAAATATCTGAATTAAATTTAACGGGCTAATATATTTAAAGTCCATTGTCTGAGGTAATATTTCATAATTCCTTAAAATTCATTCACTGCATTGAAAGTAGTTTTTTTTTAATTTGAAGTTTCGTTTTTTTCATTAAACGATGTTGAAACCGCGAGGTCAGCTAGGTAAAAATAAAAACCAATTTAAATAACATGTAAATTAGCTAGATGGTATTATAGCTTCTATGACCCATACTTGGTTATTCGATCGTTGTCAAATGTGGAATCACAGTCAACTGAAGGGGCTTCCTTTCTTTTCGATTAGGGCACGTCCTTAGTCCAGTGACCGTGAGTTAATCCTCAAGAAGTATAACTTGAACCTGCCACCTATTACTATATTAATATGGGTCACATTTGTACTTAGTACTATGTCCATAAAGCTACCTTAATGGATTATTATGATTCTTTCGTTCGTCTTTTTTTATTTATTTAACATTATTATTTCGTATCCCTTATTGAGATCTGTCTTTTATTACCTATTAGAATTCCGTAGAACTTAAATTCGCTGAACTTGTAAACGTGTAACGAGTTAATTACTGGTCTCATTAGTCGGTACGTAATTAAATTATTTCTATAGATGTAGTACTGTTAAAAGTAAACTTGATTTATCCAATAATTATATTAATTTATCTTAACTAATTATTCTGTTTCTGCACCCATAGAAACAGGAAGCCATGAAGATAATTATGTCGATATAATTTTCTCAAAATCCTATAACTTATAGTAAACTAGCTCTTACCTGTGGCTTTGCCCGCACGGTCAAAGGGAATTAACGTTAGCATCTATTAACAAAGTCTGGAACTACTAAATATGTATCAATGTACCATATCATAAAAGCTATGAAAGCTACGTGAAAGAGGAACAAACAGACACACTTTCACATTATAATATTAGTATGGATTAGTATGGATAGTATAGATTACGACTTGCCTTGCTAGCGCTTCCATGTTGTGCATGGGTTGGCCCTTGATGATGGAGCCATCAGGTCGTGGGACCCCGTGGTGGGGCATGCCGGGAGACATAAGCGCGTGCTGGTGCATGAAGCCCATTGGCCCCAAGTGGGTCGGAGGCGCGTTGTACCCGTTGGCGAGGAGTGGAGACTTCTCCATGCGTGCCATTTCTGGAAACAAATTATACGTTAGTATAAAAAAGTAACAAGTTATTTAATTAATTACTCTAAAGTATATTGAGTATAAATTTATACTTCTTTAACCTCGTTTCAACTTCACTCCACATCACTTTATTTTTAATACATAGAGTAATTTGTATTGTGTTAACAGACACCAAGAATCTATAGGAATCTAATTGTATCCTTATTCCTTGTCTACGAAGAACTTTTTAATTGCTAGGATCCTGAAATTATATCAATAACAATACTTCATTTCAATATTGAAAGCTGTAATAAACGGCGGGTCTACTTAAAAATAATCACGTACCAACTCAGGTAAAATCCAATTAATACCCAGTATTATCATTTAATTACTCGTTCCAATAATCGAATCGCCCGTAAAACGGTGTATCAACAATAATAAAATGAGCAATGAATTTTGAGACTATTGTTTTCTGGGTACCACAAACAACCCGAGTAAACATAGGGGGTGTTGGGCAAATATTCTTAAAATGACCCCCTGAGAGGGTGGTGCTTCGGGTGGTCTTCGGCTGTCCACGGCCCCTCCCGAGGTCACCAAACGGACTGGGGTGTCGGAAACAATTAACAAGGTGTCGAATTAAACACGAATTAACGTTTGGACCGTTAAAGGAAAATACCCTTTTCCATTGTACCGGCGCTCTACAAAGGATTTTGGGATTGCTGAGTATTAAATATGTGTTTCTCTTTGTTACCCGATTAGAGGTACAGGTATGTTGGATGTTTTAAACGGAACTTTGATTTTCGTTTCCTGTGAAGGGTTAACGAATAAATGTTACACAGCCAATTTATATAAACTACTTCTTTATACATATTGTATTTTATTAACTTTGTACATCTTTTTATAGATTTTACTCGACTTTTAAATATCATAGATAATCATTTTCTCCGCCAATTTGCACTTGGCCAGCGCGGTGAACTATGCCCTAAAACTCTCTCATTCTGAGAGAAGACCCGTGCCCAGCAGTGGGACAATAATGGGTTGTACCCCAATCATTTTATTATTTATTTAAACTGTTGTTTTCTGTTAGTAGGCATCATGAGGAATACATTACTAGACTATATTATTTTGGAAACTTAGGCAACCTTTGCAATCTGTTAGAGCCATAAGGAAGTAAGTTTCATAAAATCTGAGTAGTAGTTTAAAGAAAATTCTCGCGTTATTAGACTATAAGTACATACTAAATCCTTTATTCCTTTAATCATTATTTCTCGATTAAACGTTCCAATTCTGCAATTGAAGCCATCTTAAAATAATCGTACATTGCTCCATATAAATCAGCCCTACCATTGAATTTGAGGATTATACAAAGTTACTGACAAACAAACATTATGACCAATGGACCCTGAATTAATTGACTGGGTCTATTTACTTAGTTAACCGGCTACGTTATCTTCTGAGCCATACACCGCATTAAATTTGTATTTGTTGTTGCCTTTTGCTTTATGTGGATGTTCACTTTGTTGTTTCTCCGTTTGTTGTACTAAACAAACAAAACAACAATAGTTTGTGGATTTAAATTTTGAATCATGTATATACATGCGAAATATATATATATTTTTATAATCTGGATCTTCTCAGTTGAGGTCGTATTGCGATCCGGTGGTAGTGTAAAAAAAATGTAACTGACAATTTGTAAGTGCCCCCGTAGGCCTATACAAAATAATGACATTTCATTTCATTTCATAATATTGAAGTACCAAACGAGCATGCAGTCCACCTAGTAAGTGGTAACTGCCGCCCATGAACATCTGTAAACAACTTTATATAGAAAATGTTCTATCTGAAGTCAAACACAGTTTCGTTGCTACTGCCGAGGACTGAGATGGTCGCTTTATGTAAAAGTGTGCCGGCAACCACACCCTTCCATAGAAACGCAAGAAATGCTTCACGCTAGAAATAGGTGTAGAGCGGTGGTACTTTCCCGGTCGAACTACACTGGTACTACCACCTATAATACTATGAACAGATTGTCACAAAAGTTTTCGCCTCTTAATAAGTTACAAATATATAAATTAGTGATTGATTGTGAAATTAGTGATGAATTAGCCCTAGTGGATAAAAGTTCGGCTTTCAATCTAGGGTTCCTAGATACTGAATAATCACTTGCTTTAACAGTGAAGTTAAATATAGCAAAGCAACCACGTCTAGGTTTTCATCCACAGAAATGTTACCGTATGAGGTTTCCCATTATGGTATACTATGAAAGGAGCAAGAACCATCAGTGGGACAAAAATACATTGAGTACTATAAATACACATTTTGAATTAAAAAGATTTAAAAAATACTAACAGGAATTATTTTCTTATTAGCAAAATTTTGTAATGTTTTATGTAAATTAAGGCAAATCAGAATCCAGTAAGACACTCATACTTACAAGTGCTAACAATAATAGTTAAGCTCCCTCAAATAAGCATGCGTCCCATCGAGTGTAATAAATTCACCCAAAAACCACAATTAGGTCAGCAAAACGTAATAATTTTATACAAATCCCTGGACACATAAAGCAGAGACCCACGACCGCACCGGTCAACCGCACTTACTAATTAACTAAATGCGTGTTAAATCTCGTAATAACCTGCGGTTTCACAACCCTTACAAGGTATCTCTTTCTCACTTCTTCTGTTTATATCACACCGTCCCTCTTTTAATACGATTGGTTCTTGATATTTTAAATTTTTTTCGAGATTTTTTATAAGATTGAAGTGTCAAACGAGCATGCAATTCGCCTGACAGTCTCTGCCGCGCCCATGAATAATTGTAATCAACTCCATATAGATCAATGGTTCTAGTGATAGGTATAAAGAATTCTACTATTTCACATTCGCTAATGCGAATATTCCTTACCGACATTCGCGAATGCAAAAGTTGTTTTTTTTTTTTTCAGTTCACGGTGTAAGATGACGGAGAATATATTGGTGACCTAATTTTTGGTCGACAACCACAGTTCGAATTAAATTTGTATAGATTTAGCGAACTTTTTTGCAAAGCCCTGTAATTAGATATCCAAAAACATGCGAATGCGAATATTCTTTACATCACTAAACCTAACCAAACGTAAAAATACGTAGTTCTACGCTAGGAATTAGTATGGTAGTGTTAGTTTCCTGTCCAAACTACCTGGACCTATCACCATTCAAAAACGTAAACAGCAATCCCTATTAATCACAAAACAAAAAATGTCAGAAACTCCAATTTTGATGCGTTAAACTCTTGATGTTTTACCAAAAAAATAACTATAATACTGACCATAACCAAAAGCTCATTGATTACCATTATGACTATTATTAGCCGAATCCACTGATCGGGCATTTAAAGAAATGAAACGTCGATTGTGAACCGCTATTATCTTGATTTTCATCAATTTATTGCTCGAATATCGACTGTCCTCGACAAATGATCGCACTAAATTACCGGCCATTATTTTGAATTAGAATCGATAGAACGGGACCCCAATTATATCACTTATGTGTTTAAAGAAGGTTGGGATAAAAACGATCATAACCGCAAAGTGTGGTGAATGAGTATAGTTTTGCTGGGGAGGTAGCAACGCCATACATATTTCCAGCGTAAAGCAGTTCTTGGGTTTCGGTAAAAGGTTGTAGTTCCGGCTTAGATGACTTTGTGAGTAGCACATCTGGGATTGACTTATTTAGAGGCCCAGTTCTGCTTTGAGTTGGCTACAAATGTCCATGGGCAGCAGTGACCGCTGACTATGACTGAATGCTCATTTGCTACTTCAATCTTGTACAAAAACTTTAATGACCATTGCATTTTACACACGTTTAGTACCAATTTAAAGATATCAGTAGTACCTAAGTACTGTTTATTTAATGACATATTTTATAGGTGGTAAAACGCTTTTTGGTAAATTTTAGAGACACCAACATAGCACCTATTTGTGCCTTATAACAGCAATTGAGCTCTGCTGTATTTAGTTTTGAAGAGGAGTATGGTAAGAAACAGACATTTATACGATCTGTTCAACTTAGTTCTCAGGGATAGCAGTGCAACCAAGAGAATGTGGTTGAAAACAAAATACATATGCCCATGAGTGGCAGTTGTCACCTGGCCCGTTCTAGACGAATAATTGCGTAGGAGGCAAAATCGATGGCGGGTTCTTTTTTACGCAGACTTATTTGGTTTTACGAAATATATGTTTTATCAGCAATTAAACGCAACAATTCGCACTTGACCAGCGTGGTGGACTATGGTCTAAAACTGTCTCATTCTGAGAGAAGACCCGTGCATCGCAGAGGGACAATAATGGATTGTACCCCTAATGCAACAATCCTTCACGCATTGTAAGGTATCACCTTAAATATTTCGGCAAAGAAGCTTTTTACATAAAGTGGCTAAATCATGTGAAAACTCGTCGTTCTAATGATAAATAATACTCAACAATAGAACGTACATAATCAACGTTACAAAATCAGCACGAATAATTAATTTAGGCTTGTAACAAGCTGTAGCGAAGAAATTTTACATTCGCGGGTCCGAGGATAATGGAACAGACATAATAACCATTGAGTTTTATTACGGACAGATTACAAAATGACCAAACCAGTAAGGCATAAATGATTGGTCATAAAGCGAAAAGAACGAGCGCCGTGACTGACAATGTATATGAAAGTCTTGCTTCTGCATTTCTGGAAAATGAAGATTTGATATCTCAGGGTTTATTTTATCTTTATTGGTTATGCTATAAGTTAATGATGTGTGCATCAAAATTTAGTTTTAAATAAAAAGTTGTTAAGCATTTTTGTATCTCGTATATGTCTACTGTCTAGTATCGTATATATATACCTACGTGTTTAAAATAATATAAATTTACAGTAGAAAAACTATTTCATTCGTACCCTAACAAGTCGTACTTTTTTGTATAACAATTGCATTGATTTCGTTAAAAGCCATTAAGTAAACTTTAAGTCTCATGTAAGATTCCATTTCATGTCATTTAATTTTAAGTTTCATCGTTTTATTACTTATGATAAATTTAAAATCCAAATTTCTAATATATGTACTCATAAATACATACATACTTCGTAAGGACTTCACATCACATAAAGGGCACTCTAAACAATAAGAACAAAACGTTCACATGCCGCAGAAAACTATCGTAAAAGTAGCCTACTAGGTTTTACAACGCCGTGTTATTACATAAAATCTTTACATTTTAGTTATGATCAGTAAATCACAGGAAAGAAATAAATTATTAATCGCATTAAGCTCCGGAATAAATAATATGGCCATAAGATAATACAAAGTTGTGTTTGAAATATAGGCTCGAAAAGTAATGGATTTTCAAAACCAGTCTAATTTAAAGTCCCTGCTAATTGTGTATATTCATAACTCTTGAAAGATAAAATTTCAAAATTTGTAATCAATATAAAAATCATATGTTTTTCATTGTTATTTAGTTTATTCGAGGATTTCTGTCAGCCTGTTTGTGTTTTAATACAAACTATATTCATTACAAAATGTTAAGGATTCGTGGGTCAAAAAGTATAAGCCTTTTCTACCCGACACTTATCACTTAGCATTATGAATAGTTTTACGAAATCCAACAAATCTCAGGCCTTGCGCCACCAAAACGAAGAACTACGAAAATGATACAAAACAAGGCGAATTAAAAGAAAATTACAGCCGTCCGGCAATCGCACCGTTTACAATAAACACATAATTGTACGGTTAGTATACCAATGGCATATACGATTGGCCAAAATAACTGTCTGCAATTTGCTGAATAAAACGTTTCTTGTCGTTTGCATGTGCAAGTGATGCATTCAATACTCGCTTTATGTTTTATGATGTATCAATATGTACTAGTCACCCTTCACAACGGTCGAAATTCGACCGTAATTTAAATTAAAACAACTAAACTTCATATTGTCCAAAGTAGCACCAATATTTCTATAATTTAAATAAATTGTAATAATTTTCAAGTTATTTTGAACGCACCAGTTATATGTAAAAAGAGGTTTATTAACTAAGCTGCATTTAAAAACAATAGCGGGTGTTTTGACCAATACATCTGACATTTTTGACGTTATGTGTTTTCATAGTAAGACATTGAATGTTATATTTCTTTTATTATGTATGTGTTTGTGTCAAATGCAAGTTAGTGTGTGTAATATGTTTCTAGTTGATTTTATGTATGATTTATGCATTACTTGAAAAAATATTAGCATTACGCAATCTTTCTCTACATCAACTATAACTGTGCGTAATTTCATACTCCTCCGTCTGCGGCAAGTATCTTAAAAACAAATCACAAATTTTTGCTTCACGTATTAATGTATAATATTATCGATAGCTATTTTTATTTGTATAATCCAATATTAAGTGTTAAAAATTGAGTTGTCGAGTTGATTTCTTGCAATCCATACTAGCAATTATAATTAACCTTCATACACTTTATGAAGATTAAATTGGAACGTTTTTTTCTAAATGTTAGTTTCTTAATCCAATCAAAGCTTATACGTAAGTGGGTGTTATGATCCCTATACTGATAGGCAGATGAGTTCTAGAACATTTGAACTGTTGTTTATAAAATGTATTTACCAGTACCCAACTTATAAGTACAACTATTTTGATTAAGGTCTGTACCTAAACTCCTGTAGCTTAACAATTGTAATGAAAAGCTCATTTTCTAATCTTCGCCCTAAACGTTGTCGAACATAAAACTGCGTCCATATTAGAAACAAGTATAATCATGCACACAAGTCACGTGCCAAGTACAATCAATAACAGTAATACACAATCGCCGACAAAATGCGAACGGTCAATAACTTGAGTCAACAAGATGAGGCATCAGTGTTGCCAGATGTAAAAATAGCAAATATACTTTCATATTACACGCCCGAATCAAAGGGAGACAATTGATTGACGCTGTGACATGATACAGGAAAGATTTTGTGTTACGTAATTATGATAAAGACTAAGAATTGGGTCATAATAATCTTAACAAATAATAATGAGGTAAAACGAATGTAGTGCTTCCAATCATAAATGTTTTCTTTGAATTTTTATTCAACTAATTTTCCATCGTTGCCAAAACTTTGTGTTTTCTTCTTCCTTTTTAGAATAACAACGATATTTGTGTTTTTAAATAACTATGAATAAAAGAATAATATTCATTTACGTCTACCAATTCCCGGACCAAATTTTCTATCTTTTATTTTTATTTATTTTTTAGTTTATTTTTGCCGATAGTTAACTTGCTGAAATGACTGTAAGAAGAAATATTTCCTTTATTTTATTTTCCTAGGACTATAAGAATTATTTCCTGACCTTACTCATAATTCCATTTTATTTTTGTTACTAGCAACAAGAGCAGATAATAAGAACACGTATGAGCATATCAATAAAGTGAGACATTTCCACAGGAGTGTGGGTGTAGTGGCTTACATTGCAACACCGAGAGACTTACGTCTTCGCCATAAACTCTTTCATTTGGCTCGGACGAGTCTTATGAACAATAAAACGTTGAGGGCTGGAGATTCGGACTATAATAAAATATTTGCCCTAACACGCTAATCCGCCTCCCTCACTTGTTAACGTTATTTGGGGAATAAAGCGAACAATGTTTAAGACGATATTAAATATCAGAATATTAGTAAAAATGTTAAATTACAAATCCGTATATAAGATTTTTGCTTTTAAGCGTATAACTTCATATTTGTTTCTAGATGACGGTAAAAAACTTCTTTCAACAATTAAGCTACATTGCATTATTATTTTTTTACAAAATTGAAGTAGCAAATGAGCATGTAGTTTACCTGGTGATAAGTGGTCACTGCTGTCCATGGAAATCTGTAAGCAACTTCATATAGAACAAGGCTTCAATCTACAGTCACAGATAGTCCCTTCATATAAAAGTGTGCAGGCAACCACACTCTTCCGCCCAGGGCCGTCTTAGACTAGGCGGGGGCCCTTGGGCACACAAGAATTCGGGGCCCTTTTGGAACGTAAAGAAAGTACATGATGTACTTTCTTTAATCTAAAAGGGCCCCGACGACTTTCGTGCAACGAGAATAGTGCAATGCGCTTGACCATAATATTTTTATTTTTCTCACATCTAAGTGAGAAAAATTATGGTAAAGACGGCATTGCTTCCACCAAAACGCAAGAACTGCTTTACACTAGAAATGGGTGTGGCGGTGGTACCTTCCCGATCGAACCATTGTTTTACCACCTGTACGGTGGCACCAGCCACATTAACCTGCTTCTCATGTATTTCATGAAACAAAATGACAAAACGTAATGATATTTACATAACGTAAATGTTTATATAATGCTCCTTCCGTATTATTAATTAAGGCACCAATCATACTATATTCATAATTTCATACCTGATATTTATTACGCATTGTAAAAACATAAACGAGTAATGATTTAATCAGTCGGAAATCCACATTTACACAAAATAATTTAAAAGTTGGCGTAATGACGTAAAATATGCTAAAAATATGTTTACGACTTAATACACATTTTTTGTCATAGAGTAACACTGAGTATCACAATTATAATAATAATGGTTAAGTTCATTCAAATCTATTTTATAACATTTGTTTTTTAATACAGGAAGACTAATGTTTCACGCATACAAAATATACTCTACATAAAACTCTTTGCTAAATGATTGCCATTTTAATCAATGTAGGTATTGTATAGTAAAGGAACTATGCTACTTTATATTCTAGTCTTTGAGTCACAATAAAAACGAGGAAGATAACAAAAGATGTGTGTAAGCTTACATAAATATAAACAAACAAAATCTCATACAAAATAAAGTTTAGTATAAAGCTGTATTCGCTACTGAAATTACTCAAGAACCCGCAAAACCGGGATAACTTAACGGAGTGCCACCCAATAGGAAACAAGTTTTCCGTCAATCCGGGACTATTCCGTTGCGAAATAAAACTTCTCCCTCGTGCGCGGAAGAGGGTCAGGCTTAATTACCCGTAAATTGACCGGGATTCGGCTTCATCCGGGATAGATATATGTGCGAGGATTACCTCATGTCATACACGTTATTACGTTTATGCGTTTGTAGGTGAGAAGACCACATTAGTTAGCTATATTGAACAATAAAAATATTTGGCTTTATATTAGGTATGCTTACGTTTCTTTGATTTTATTTTGATATTTTTCTCTTTATAAATCTAAGTAAAACTAAGATGTATTTAAATAATTCATATATGTAAATTTTTTGAAATCGTCAAACAATCATGCAGTCCACTTGATGGTAAGTCACCATTGCTATGATAATTATGTTTATTTTTATCAACATATAAGGCGGGAGGATAACTTAAACTTTTTTCTGACTAAGATGTTTTAACATCATAGGTAGGTCATTCGATATTAGGTTACAAGACATGAATTAAAATTTCGCAAAACTACCTCTACGGTGTACCTCGTTAACTACTAATACTAGAATTCTGTAATTAAACTAGTTATCAATTACTTCTTAGGATTCCGTAAAACAAAGGGTTAGGTCGGACCCTATTTCTAAGCTTCCGCTGTCTGGCGCTGTTCGTCACAGAGTTCTATCGCACTGGTCCGTCGCAAGGAACCGTAATAGATGACTCGTGTTTTGACAGAGTATTTTAGTGTATGCTCTATAAAATAATATGATGTTTTTCCCCGTTTTTCAGTTTATCTACATCGTGCTATTATAACGTTGACGTTAAAAATTGTGGTACGGAACCGTCAATGTACGATTACGACTCGCACTTGGCTAATCAAGTTAAATTAAATTGTATATAAATAAATTTTTGTAAAGTATGTTCTTTGAAAAAAATATACCTACCCGATACTTAATTATATTTACAAATTTGTGTTAGACGTACGTTAGATTATTTCACAATAATCTCCGCTAAGTTCCTCATTTCTGAATACTCAAAAGTATCGATACAAAATGAAATCCATCAAAGTGCCACAATGGGCCGAATTGATCTCGATTCTCGACCTAGAACTTGTTAAAAGTAACTCATCCGTAAACTTTCACAATGGATACTACGCCATTGTTACATAATAACTATCGAAGATATAGAAATATCGAGCCATATTTTTATTAATATTGCGCACAAAAGAGAGATTATCTGTCGGTGGTTTTGGCGGCAGCTGCCACCGTTCATATTTATTCGTTGTTCGAATAATGATACAATTTTTAAGAGGCAAATTGAATTGCTAAATGTATCTTCAAGCAATGTATCTTACTAACACAAATTGTACACATTAAATTGAAACTATAATTACCTGCAAGACTTTTAAACATATTTGTAGTTGTTGTCAACAATTAAATTGCTTTTCAAAACAATTATCATTAATATCAAAATGTATTGTAACATTAAATATGTATTTGAACAATTTGTCTGTCCATTGCATAATTGTGTGTGCAATTAGAACTTGTCTGAATTGAATAATAAATAAACATTTCTGAGTCGTCATATTTATCTCTGTCGTTCATGACATGCCGTTTCCTCGATGAAATAATACGGGGTTATTATGTGTCGTCGATCGGTTGCCGAAGCAGTCAGTTGCGGAAGAAAAAACGTGTAATTTTGACCAACTCGATCGATCGAAACAAAAATCGTTTTAGTATGTAAATGCTCTGGGCGAATCGAGTTGTCGATAACAGGTTAAAATGATGTATTGCTTGTCACAAAACTTATGATGCCGGTGGCAAATAAATCAATGTGGAATTGATATCATTCGTCGCGAGTCATTCGCCAAAACAGTGCGTACTTCGTTCTTAATATCAACTGAGTCAATAATATTTTTTTCTTAATATAATTATAATTTATTTTTAGGATGATCGTTGCTTTATCAATAGCTGCAGACAATAATACAAACACATATATTCGCACTACAGCAGATTAAAAATAAATAAAATTCTTATCTGCTCCCATAAATCAACAATGAATTGCGGTGTTTTAATAAAAACGGCAGTTTACAACAATTAAGCATCTGAGAAATGTTGCCAGCGCCGACATTCAAATGCGCCGGTATTGCTAATTAAAAGAAATTCCTTCGTTATGCTTTTACCCGCGCAAAAAACAAAATGAATGTGCCATGATGACTCCAAGGTGTGAGTAATGTCGTAAATGGCTAGGAAAACAACATTTTAATTGTAAACCTCGTTGCACACCACAAACAAAACTATGGGAATTGCGCAGAACTGCAGAGTGCAACGTTGATGTCTGTTATTATAAATGACAATAAAAAATCTAACTTTAAATACACCGAGTAACCAAAACGTCATTAAACCACTGATTGTGTTGTAAAATTGTAGCTTATTTTTTATTTTCTACATTTTACTAGGACGACAACCTTTAAAAAAATACTTTAGCTTAATATTTCAAGTGACTAAACCTATATTTACATATGCAAATTGTACAGGCATTTGTCCTATAGCAGTGCAGAAATAATTCGGATACTTATTCAGCGCTCGATTCGAATGTGAGGAATTCGAAACATTGGGATCGATATATGGAGCAAAGAACGGGAGTGCCACTCGTGTGTAATGTGCATTCCTGAAATGCTTGGAACCTGTTTATTTCATTATTTGTTATCATTTTATATGGGTTTCATTCAGAATTAAGAAATTAATAAGTAAGACAATTTTGTTACGTAATGAACTTGTCGTTTTGTAGTTGATGGACCTCTTTTAGGTTACTCTGTAGAAAATATCTAGTTTTGCCTTAAAATGTGGGTTGTGTTTGAATAATGATAATCGACTAAGTAAGTCATCTTAGCCGATTATCAGGGGTTGCAACTTGTAACCACTTAAGGTCGTACTTTTATTCTTTTTGATATCGGGTGCAGCTGTATGAAAGTTGTCTACGCCCATTTACATTAAAATATAGTTATTTGAAAAGTATCGAACATTATAACATCCAGAATGTATGTCAAATATACAAAAATATTTTTTGGTCGCATTCATCATTGATAACTCAAAGTAGCGTAGAATAAAATACAATCAAAAAATACCACTAAACAGACAAAAATCGGTACAAAAGCAATGTATAGTATTAACTGGTTTGATGGTATTAGTATAATATTATTAACTACACAAAAGATGGATTTATTGGACCTTGTGCTGAATACACAGTGTTATAATACCAGACATACGTGTAAAAGTTAATTTATATATCACAGGTGCGAAAACAAACCTGCAATAATACGAAAAGCTTGCAATAGACACCAATGTCTAGGTGTAAAATTGTAACTTAGCGTAATCTAGCATTATAAAAACCATAATTGAATGCAATAACTCATGTGTTCTATATAATTATATTTCATCGAAGTAGTAGCTTCTATTTTTAATCCAATTATTTTTATGCAAGGCAAACTTTAGTAATAAATTGATATTATCTCCAGAATGACGTATAATTGAATGCCGATATTTTCATGTATCGGCCGCTAATAAGCGACTGTCTTGACATTGTAAGGCATCTATCTGCAGGTGGACATTTACGGGCCCTTGTAAATTTTATAAAAGCTCAACGCTTGACGGCTTTGCTAAAATATTTGCGATGAAAGTTATTCGTTTGTTGTATTTCCATAACTCTAATTACAAACTTCTTCTGAATAAATGAATACAGTTAATCAATTGTTTTGACTTAAAGGTGTTCTATATTCTTATCAACGTCAATCACATTATTAAGTAAATATTGCACTATTTTTACGGCATAATTCAATACGTTGTGAGGTATATGGACACTCATGCTATTATCAAAAAAGGGTTAGATACCTTCAAAAATATTCAAAAACATTGTAAAAGTGGTAACGTCCTTCGTGGGTCGAATTAGATAGTGCCACCGCTACGTTTTCTGCCTAATAACACAATATTAAGTTGTTTTTTGTGTTCCTATGTAAGGAGCGTGTTTAGGGAAACATAGGACATTCATAAACATTTATTGGTCTTAACTTAACGGTAACTTGCTCCACAGAGATTAAGAGACAGACGCACTTAGGGTGTTTGTGAGCAACTTCTTATCTTTTCTGGGGTACAGATACTCATGGGCGGCGAGTGCCACCTAACTTCAGTTGGACCATATACAAATGAGCATGCTACTTTAGTATTAAAAAACTTGTTGCAATACCTTACCATGTTTTTACCATAGTCAGTTTATTATTTTCTTACTTCCAACCATGGATTTTCTCTCAGAACGAGGGTTAAAAATCATGCTAAGACTTCAGTCCATTACGCTGTCAGAATTAATGTTTCAAGAAGTAAACATTTTTTTAAGTAAACCGATTTTTTTTTGGAATACATAAACCCTTTAGTTTTTCTTCGATATTGACGTATATCATTCATAATTTCTAACGGGTTGAGTTACTTTCTATATATCAGATATATATCCATTGACCCTTAATACTTTGACATCTTTTTTATCTGACTGAAGTAGCAAAGGAGCATGCAATCCACCTGATGGTAAGTGGTTACTGCCGCCCATGGACATCTGTCATCAACCACATACAGCACATTGGTTCCATCTGAAGTCAATCACAGATACTTTGCTACTCCCGAGGACTATGATGGTCGCCTCATATGAAAGTGTGCCGGTAGCCGGCACACTTTCATATGAGGCGCACACCCTTTTATCGAAACGCAACAAATGCTTCACGCTAGAAATAGGTGTGGCGGTGGTACTTCCGCGGTCGAACTATGCTGGTTCTACCACCTTGGGACATTAACTGAGGGAGGTCAAAATTCCTAACACATACATTCCAATCCTACTAAAACCTAAATCAAGAAGTTGACACTTGTAATAGCAAAACATTTCAAATGAACATCAAGTTGAATGTGTAATAATGATCAATTTTTCAATAAGGAATTTAAGTTATAGGAACGAGCATTAAAATAGCAGTAAAGGCATCCCCACAATGAATATCTATGGCCTCCTTCGATCAAGGGGCGTGCAATTGTTCCTTCAGTAGGCAATTACGTTACGACAATTTATAAGGAAATTATTTTATATTCACCGTCTAAGAAATACGATGACATTTTGAATAACTTTACTCAGCACCTCTTTGACCTTTATTGATCTAGATAAGCATTATTATTCATTTCTGACATTGTATATTTGCTGCAATATTCGCAATGCTAAGTATGTCTATATATTGTAGCATGTCTAGCTGGAGAGACCAGAAAACAGGGATTTCTTAGTGTAATCTTAAATGAAATAAACCGCATACGTTAGTGTTTTTCACGATACAACTGTTGTTAAATGTTTCTTAACAAATGATAGAGTATAGTAAGCCTTTAGAAAGTTAACCAAAATACAAAAAATAATGAGTCCATACAAGGTAAGTTTTATCCCACTTTATAAATGTACTGATTTATTCTTACAACACAGTATGTAGTATTTAAATTTCTCCTAATAGTTAGAAGTACAGAAATATGTGCCACATTTTTATCAAAAATAACGTCCCTAATTCAGAAGTAGGTTTAGAACAACTTTATAGTATGCAGGCTAGACGAAAGAAACATTATAACTGTTATCTTTATTTAGTCCAGTTAATGAGATATTACTAGACACGTTGCTAATTTCTCACTGTTCACTATCTCGTATCATCACTTAGAACGGTACACTGTATGAACGACAAAATCAATAATCACTTATCAGCTTTGCTTCAATCAGCGCAACTAAAAACTGATCAGCTACGTGCGGGGCCTATTATATACGCTTAAGCAGCTATACCATTGTGCTACTGTAGTGCTAACGGTATACCCACTACTCGGAGTAAATCATACAATGTTGTGTGGAAATCACACGTGAATTCTCTTCACCATCATTCATATAAACGTAAACTTTTTTCTAGCGTTCCGCACCACTTCGGCGTTTAATTATTGTTGCCACCGCGTTGATTGTTACGATTTCCTTATAAGGCACATCGGTAATTTGTTTGATTGCCTGCAATTGCTACTTAATGTTTTAGACATTAAAATTGTAAACGCAGCTGTGGATAGCAAGAAATTGCTACGACTGCCAACTCGCGCGCTGTTTATCGAGTGTTTTATGTATGTAGAGTAGGCAAAAACAATAGGCTTTCTATTCACTGATTGTGGAGGATGTGCAAATTACTTTTTATAATCCGATAAATGGTTAATAACGTTATACGGTGTAAAAAGTTTACGCGGTAATAGCTGTGTGTTAGCGCGAACTTTTTCAGTCGGTAATTACATAATTCCACTCATACAAACGTAAACATAAAAGAGAACAAAGTGTAATCGTATGCACGATTTCTTAAGGAAAAAACAAACTATCAACAGCTTCTTTTATGGGATGTAATAGAAGCGACTAAACGGCAAACAGTGCACTTGATAACATGTAGCTTGCTGTCCGACAAATAGCTTTGCAAATAGCATTTGTAACTAGAAATTAAACGCCTACGTAACACACTAATAATTTAAAAATAAGCATGTTATAATGTCTGATAGGTAAGTCTTACCAGTAGACATAGCGAATGTAATGATCCTGGAAATGTGGCAGACATCAGGTGTTCCACAAATAATTGTACCTGATATTAAGGTCAATATAACGGCTGGTCACCTTTGCCCGTAACATAAATAAGAACCTTTGATGTGTTATACCTAAGGACTAAGTTGAAAGATTTTATAGACCTATCGAATCTTATTAGCCTACAAATGTCGTACACAACTAAGTCCTTCAGACAAAAACAGTAACAAAATTACATAACGTATTCTATGATAATAGTACCTTCCTATGTTCCTAATTTAAGTTGCTTATGTATTTTATTATTCTTCTGTATGTATTTTTTCAATTATTAATCAAGATATCCTTACGTTTCAATCCTAAAGTATGTACATACATATATATTAATTACATCGAAGGTTACTAAAACCATATCTAATTTCGACACAATCCCTTCATAACCCAAACGTGACATCCACATTCAAAACCTCATGATTTGCTAACACAAGAACAAAAGCGTGAACAGAGAAGAGTCGCAAATTGACTGATCCATCACATCCCCTACCCTTAACATAAACAGGCAAATCCTTACTTAATTTCAGTCGCAGAATTCAATCAGAATGTAAAGCTTTATACCCCTGCGAGTAATGTTATAATGCCTTATATTATCCCCCCGTTATAACATCCGAGTCTGCGACAGTACGAAACCTTTAATTATTATCAACACATCATTTTCATACCGGTTTCCGAAATAATAGGGTTGTCGCCGGAAAATGTTACACCGTGTCTACGCTGACTAATTAGGCTTGCATGTACTGGGTGCTACATTTTATCGCTTCAACGTTCCACTTTCAAAGCGTGTAAGATACTTTTTTTTTATCTGACTGAAGTAGCAAACGAGCATGCAGTCCACCTGATAGTAAGTGATCACTGCCGCCCATGGTCATTTGTAATCAACTACATACAGATCATGGATTCTATCTGAAGTCAATCACATATGTGTTGCTACTCCCGAGGACTGTGATGGTCGCCTCATGTGAAAGTGTGCCAGCAACCAAACCCTTCTATCGAAACGCCAGAGATGCTTCACGCTAGAAATAGATGTGGCGGTGGCACTTCCGACATCACTTTTAATCTAATATTTTTATCCGATTGAAGTAACAAACAAGCATGCAGTCCACTTAATGGTAAAAGGGTCGCCCATGGACATCTGCGAGCAACTTCATTTACGTCAATCACGGATGCGTTGCCATTCCCGGGACTAAGATGGTCACCTTATGTAAAAGTAAGAAATGTATGTCATGCATATTTCTACTATTATGCTAAAAGAACATTTTGCGGTTTGACTATGGGGGCACTATTTCCACACCCAGTTTTCCAAAAACATTAAGCGATGATTAAAAAATTATGTAGATGGTAGTTGCCATTGATGACGAGAGTCATTTGCTCGTTTGCTACTTCTATCTTTAATCAAACCTAAATATAAAGAAGTCAGTCTAACTCACTTAGAAGTTATCAAAGTATCTTAAAATACTGATTGAAATGAGTCCCTTATATAACTAATAATCCCTACTTTATTTATTTTATCTCAAACACACTAATTATAAAAGACCGTTAAATATTTAACGAAACATTAAGCAACTAAAAATAATTTTAATCCTTCAATTGGAAACGTTCTGAGAGACAAAATGAGCAACCCTTCCAAAGAGCACGTGGGCCGCCGATCCCTTTCACGCATTTCATATTCCTATTTCCATTCCATTCAACCTTCTAGGAGGATTATATTCTGCCTCGGATGTTTTCGTATCCTATTATTTCACAGGGTGAAAATGGGCCACCCGCCTCCTCGCTCACCCAAAGTAACTACGTATGTGTGACACGCGTATTGATATTTATGCCCGATCTAATAATATCACATGGGTACTATATCTAATGTTAGATAATCGTAACTATTGATCGAATGTTGACAAAGTTATAGTAACATGTTTTAAAGCTAATGTCCTCATACTAATAAGCTTATGTTTACAGTCTGTGAATTATGGTTACGAAATTTTTGCAAATGTCCAAGAATGCCACAATCTAATTAAGATAATTGCAATGATATCAATTTCAACAAAAAAATCCAGGCGGAATAAACCAGCACGTTTTTCACTTAGGAGTGTTTCGAATTGCAAATTTAGGGGAAAAAAGCGAACAAACTACACTCAAAGTCAAATGCGGCAGTGCGCGATAAGCAAGTGTCGCTTATGCAAGATCACGAATGTAATTGCTCCCTTGTCTGGCACGACACTTCAAGCCAGAGAGAGAAAGGAGGCATGGAACACGCGAGAGTGAACGGGACAAAAACAAAATAATCAACAAAGGCCTAAGCGACAAAAATGATTGATTGCCAGCCGTCTTGCGCTGAGCTCTATTTAATCACTTCATTCCCTTTTCTCCGTTTGTGTTGGGATAATTTTGTATTTGTGTAATTTGTATACGAAATGAGAAGGCATACCTCCCGAGAAGCCGGGGCTTCATATCCGGCGCCTATCCGGAGCCCGCAGAAACGCGATGTTGATGTTATCACATGTCATGATTCCGATGCCTTTGATTTATTACAAAATTCATACATGTTTTGGCAAAAAGCTAATTATTTACACCCAATAACTTGAACAAGCTTCGTTATATTAAATATTTTGCAGGAATTTAAAGATGGTTTGCGGAATGCAACCAAGATAACCGCTTGTGTCAATCAAATTAATTTCGGTTCGAAATTGAGTCTATCAAAGACAAGATTTATGTTATACGAAAATATGAATAACTAGCTGTACCCGCGGCTACGCCCGCGTGCAAATCAATGTATCGCAAAGTTTTTCCCGCGCAAATCTCCACTCAGTGGGATTTCTACGATAAAAGTAGTCTACATGTTGTTCCATAACATTTTCTATAGTAAAAAACCCATAAAAATCGGTTTAGCCGGTCAAGGATTACCCGGACAAACACAGAGTGAAAAAAACTAATTTTAAGTGTGTATTTGTGGATAGGTGCATATTGTTATGTAAAATGTTATGAAAATAAGACGAATCAGAATATCGTAAACCCCTTTTTTGAACCAATTTACAGTCTTAGTGGTCACATTAACAATATCGGAATACATCTTTTCAAACAACGCCTCCACATTTAAACCAAAGCGCATCGATGGATTTTAACTTTTACGAATTGAAAAATACTATTTTAAGTAATTTTGGTCCTTTTAAATTTCTGAGTAAGATTACATATAGGTGAACCTACTTTTAACATTAATTTGACAACCTTGACGACCCGCGTTGCGGAGCAGCTACCACACCAGGTTCGATTCTCGGCCAGACAGGAATCTGAATAGATTCATGTTCTGGGTCTGGGTGTTTCTATATACGTCTTGTGTGTCCATGGTACCCACGACACAGGAAAAAATCCTAGTGTGGGGCTACTGTAGAAATTGATATTGTAGAAATTTTCTATTTTATTGAGTGTAGAAAGCGTATTTTTATTAAAAAAAAGTTTGTGTGGAGGAGTACCGGGAGGCGGGTTGAAGTAATCCAAAAATTTTGTTTTGTTTTTGAAATATTAAAAATGTTAGAGAAATCGTTGCTACAAATCTGGAGTGGACGCTCAAAGGCGAATAGGCAGGCATTATGACCGCTTTTTAAAAGTGTGGGCGCAACGCTGGGCGACGCCACGGCAATAGCTATTTTTCTATCAGATCTTATATTTTTCGCAAATAGTAAATTTATTAAAAACGTTTTACCTGTGCCTCCTAGTGCATCTAAAACTAACTAAAACTAAAAATGTAATGACAGT
Organism: Spicauda simplicius; assembly: GCA_949699795.1. Taxonomy (NCBI): domain Eukaryota; kingdom Metazoa; phylum Arthropoda; class Insecta; order Lepidoptera; family Hesperiidae; genus Spicauda; species Spicauda simplicius. Next base: position 12,813,158 of record OX453066.1, on the reverse strand, counting down.
ATCAATGATACGTAAACTAATTTTGGTTCTACTAACATTTAAACGGCGCTCAGGTATGTTTATAGTTTATCTTTATTAAGCCTTGTCTGTGGTTCATTACATTAAAATTTGAATTTGTCGGCAAGGTAAATCCAAATTACTATGTTCTTTTACCTGACAGAGGTTAAACCTCTATTATTTTCATATAAACTTTGTGACACATTGATTCCCAGGCGGGCGAAAGCTTTGCATTTCCGATACTAAATAATATTTAAAAATGAGCTGGTTATTAAAAAAATAATACTAAAATTAGTATTTATGAAAACTACAGATTATAATAATAATAATAATAATAATGTACATAAGACAACTGGATTCGAACCCCAGACCTCGCGTTTCTAATCCGCCCGATTTGGCACCACACGGCTATCACGATTTTATTATCAGATACGAAATTCAGATACTTCAATATTCATAAATGCAATTATTTATCACAAAAGTTGCAAAAGCTTCTTTATAATAATAATTCATGATATAATTGTTATATCTTATTTAGATATTGATTGACTTATTAATGTTAGTATTTTGCTTAAAAGACTATCAATTGTATTTTGTCCATAATATTTATTTTCGCTAAAAATGTACGGGTGTGGTCAATAACATAACTTTATTTATGCAATAATAGTTAAGAAACTATTTATGTAACATGAACATGGAGTGACAAATGGAGTCGATAATTTTATTTTGAAACAATGTTATAACATTTTATCGCCTTTGAATTATTGGATTCGAATAACTATTTTACTATGATAGTATGACGCGCCATCTGTTATCAATTGGGAATCCCTGTACTCTAAGAGCGATTTTACATTAGGTCGCAAGCTGCGTGGCCGCAGCGCGTTAACTGATGCTTTATTATTATTGAAATATTTCATAAATTCATAAATTAAATTAAAATCAATTTGAATCACATCTATTTTTATGATAATTGATAGGTACAAATTTATACGTATTATTTTTGAATGAATTCAAAATGGCATCCGGCGGCCATTATGGCTGTCATGTCACACTACTGTCATGTCACACATGTTTACATTAGAATTTAACAAAATACGCGACAATCCGAATTTTACGGATATATGTTGTCGACTCGAAATCAATGTTTTTTTATGTTTTATTATTTAGATAAGGTTTTAAGTAAGTCTATCGTACCCCTTGACGGACTTGTCAATATGGGACTTTGTCAAAAACGAACTTCCATACAAACATGTATGCCCGATTTTAACGCTTTAAACCCATTTTTTACGATAAAAAGCAGCCTATGTCCTTTCTCGAGGTCAACACTATCTGTGTGCCCAATTTCATAAAGTTCGGTTCAGTTGTTTAGGCGTGAATAAGTAGCAGACAGACAGACAGACAGACAGACAGACAGACAGACAGACAGAGTTACTTTCACATTTATAATATATATATCGAATCCCTACTAGGGATTTAAAAATACTAGCGTACATAGAAATGCATCTTTTTTGTTTTGTTAAATATCCCACCCTAATATAATAATGACCCACTTCGAAAGTATTATTTTAGAAATATTGACTCTCTATACTGCATAACATATTTCATTTGACACCAGCAATACTTAGTTTCGTTATTTATTCGATGGTTTTCATGGTAATATTTGCCAATAAGTTTTGCTCAAAGATTAGTCCAAAAGTACCAGGCTAACATAACTTACCGCTCATATGTCCGTTTTCGTACGGCGAGTAGTCTCCGTTTTCGAGGCGGTGCTTCTTGAAGGGGTGTCCAGGGAATTGAGTGGCGGCTAGCGAGAGGCCCACTCCGGACGCACGCTTCGGTGGTCGACCCGGTCTGGAGCTGCGGACATAGTAGCACGTTACTGCCGTTTAAGACAATACACTTAGCCTAGAAAGGTGATAGTAAAAACAAATAGGTTCTAAATGGTAAATACCACTCGTAGCAAGATTCTAGTTCATATGTCTAGCACAATAAGCGTTTAAAATGGGCATCGTCATCTAAATGAAATACTAGACATGCATTTATTTTTGGGAAATGTGAGTTGTTGATCATATAAATTTATGTGATGATGAAAGTATAGTGATTAATCGAATCGAACTAATAATAATTTTTCATCATTTCTAACTGCTAGGTGTTGCTTTCATGAAGTACAATATAACTAGTACAGATTTAATAACAACGTTTTTAGTTTATCTTAATAAATCTCTTCTAAATATTATATTCACTCGTTACAATACATATTAAACAACAGTATTTCACCTTTATACTGATAAATCAATATTATTTTATTTCAATAAGAACCACAACTTGCATACATAAAATATAAATTATAATTATAATCAATTAAATTCCTTTGTGCAATGACGAAGTAAATCCTCGAATTCTGCAGATACTTTTCGAAATCTTCCTAATAAATCAAGTTCTCGCGTGAGGGTGGCACAGATTTATTTTTATTTATTTCACTCCCCCAAGATTTAATACCATAAGATCGGCCGTAGTTTCCACAATTTCACGCTTATTGTTTTCCCATCCCTGATTTATGGTCAAGTAATAGTCCACAATGTATCCTGGGACGCAATAAACTTTGTCACCTAAATCTTTGCCCTTAAGCCTCTTACTTTGACCAGTACCTAAATAGTCGCTAGTAATTTACCTACGCACCGCAGAATTATACAATAAATTTAGTGTCAATTAACATTTTTTCATGCTTTAGCAACATGAAAACTAAAACCATTGATAAATTGGATTTTACAATCCAAATATTTATCCAGTATTTAAGGGCATTTAAAAACGTGAAATACCCTTGAAAATATTTCTTTAAGTTAAAGTGGCCCAGTTAAAATGTTTAAAATCCAAGTAACATAACAAATTTCGATTTATTGAACTATTTCCTGGCATTTAATAAAGGATTGCAATGAATATTAATTTACCTTGATTTCCTTTAATTAATATATAATTTTATAATTTATTATTATCTAGGTGGATGGATTTTACGCGGAAAAACGCGATCATGTGGAGGGTGAATAAAGCATATAAAATAATTAAACCAAATATAAAATATCGGGGAAAGATAAATACAAAACTACATAGTAGTTGTATACAAAATTAAAAACGCATATCCCAAGCAACTTTCGCAGAAACGGAGAGTCAATAGTGAAATTTGTAATGAAATAAAAATATCGTAATCATGCTTTTTTAACATTTATTAGAACAGAGAACACGCTATACAATTAAATGTTAATTGTATAGTACTGTATTTGAGTAAACTATGATTTTAGAATATAAAATATACCACTAGTACATTTATATAGTTTTGTATATAAATGTACCTATCTTAGACGAGATATTTCTACTTATTTCAACTACTAACTACTTGTGTATAATATCTACTAATACTAGGGTACTTAAAGTTTCTATACAATCCAGGACATGCAGGATTTTTTCTCTAGACATTATAAAAAGCTATCTATGCATTCAGTGTACTTAGTGACTATAGTACTATATATGTAGTGACTAGCGCAATTTGAACTCTGCTTTTTTATCTGATTACTTTGAAGAAAAAATTGTACGCGTAACCAGAATGTTACGCTCAGAAAAAACGTTCGGACATCTCCCAGAAAATGAATCACAGTAGTGGCCACTAATCCGCATATACCAGGGCACCAGCGCCTGCAAGTTCGGCAATTATCGGGGGAGCGATGCTGTTATCATAGTATCGGCTTACGCAGAAACTGAGTCTCGCCTATTTATTTTTATGTCAGCAACCGTCATTATGAGACACTCCATTAGCTTGGATTGCGGTTACTCGTTTTCGGTTACGCTTTGGGGCGCGATTGTACGCGGTCTTTTCATGTACAATTGTGATATGAAAGACTGTCTAATGTTTGATTGGATTCAGTTGTTTTTAATAAATATGTTCAAAGTATATTTATAAATATACTACTACTAGCTCCTAGGTTTAGGTATACTTATTATAAAGTCCCAATAAGCTGTCTATCTTAATGTGACCATTTTCATTAAAAGATAGTGAAATCCTGGAGGAAGATATAGTGTACTTGTTATGAATAAAATATACCTATAAATACCTAAAATCGACATGTAGAATATAAAAAGAACTATTAGAAAGTTTTGTATATACAGGGTGTTTTTTATCAAAGAGTAGTTTTTATCAAATTGACACAGATGGTTCAGAAGCGGTAATATAAACGATTATTGAAATAAAAAATATTAAAAACTCTTGAAGCATTTTATCCCCTAAATGGAAAACCCGTGTACCTTAGTTCAACAATAGAAAAAGTCATTCTAAATTTTTGACCATTTTTACATAATTATTATTTAAAATTTATATTTATATTACATAATTATTATTTATTATTTATGTTTAAATAAATACTATAATTGGGTACCCTTTGAAAAAACACCCTGTATTTCTTACCTTTATTGGATAAGTAAAAAACAAACATAAACAATTAAGCATGCATTGTCTCTACCATAACTACAGAGCAATAAATAAAATACTACTATATACTCTCGCTTCTAAACCTTACTGTTATTTACTTTTCTATGCCATAACCTCTATTTCCTGATATACCATAATTACCATTACCTGACCGGATATTGTCTTTTTAATTAGGTGACCGCTGCGTATGATTTATTACTCAAACATAAAATCTACCAAAAGTAAACAGTAAATCTATAAACGATCATAATGGACACAATTTAAATATAGTATCTCTGTTTAGTACAGTCGGGGGCATAAGTTACGTTCTGTTGAGTACAGTCAGGAGCGTAAAACGGTGTAAAAGAAACAAAACCGCGAGCGCGACGAAATCGAATATTGAAAGTGTCGAGGGAGTAGATAAGGAGTGCGCGTGCCACTCCCCTGCCGCCACTTAGGCCATACCCGTAATCTGAATACCGCAAAGCTCACTCCGATAAACAGCCATTAAAAAGCGTTCGATTTATTACTCAACGATTTCCGAACCAATTTATGCGCTGTGCAAAGTTAAAAGACAAAAACGCTAATACGTTCCAGTAAAACCATACAGAACGCGCCGTTAACACTAAATAAAAATGCGCCTGATTATTTTAATATAACACTTAATGCAGTATTTTTAAACAAATATACCAACTTCTGAAAACTATTTAGACAAATTCGTGTTTTAATTAAAATTAATAATATTAATTCAACTTAGTTATATTATCAGTAAAAGCTAACAAAGTAAACTATTTTATGTGCTGATTTATTATTACTGCTAAACATATAAAACCACATTTCTAAACAAATATACCAATTTCTGAAAACTATTTAGACAAAATCATGTTTTAGTTAAAATATTAATTCAACTTAGTTATATCATCAGTAAAAGCCAACAAAGTAAACCATTTTATGTCCTAATTTATTATTACTGGTAAATATAAAACCACATTCCATTTTATAGATATAGTCCCCGATCAACCCTACCCCGGTGAAACTAACACCACCGATAGTTTTGCTTTTTGTAATATTTGCTTGGCAATATTCATCACTCACCACCCATGTCACTGATCAAATAGCATCCGCAAAGGAGTCCCCAGATAATTCTGACAGATCTACCCTTGATGGATAGTTTGACAAATATACCTAAAATGTCAGATTACGAGTGAAAGTCAGTTTATATGGAGAGAAAAGATTAGGTAGATTTTTTTATGAAAAATGCAATAATCGATTTTCACTTAGAAAATAATTGAATTCTGGACATTACATGCTATGGTGTTTGGATGTTCTTTTCAGTTTATGTCTTGGTCTTAGGGTTATAAAGTCAAATTGAGCTTACGGCTCTAACAGACACTACTTTTATTATCGGTGTTGTTCGTATGACATAAACATTGATATCGCATTATCTATTCTTTGGCTACTTGCTGCATTTGATCAATGTATTGAAAACGCGTGTTTTAACGACTGCGTTAATGCTGTGGACGTTTTTCCCACATACACATAGCATCTAGATACCAAAAAGTACCTAAACATTCAACGCTGTTTTGAAATTAGGTCCTAGTATGAAAACAACTGTCATGATTGATCAAACAAATTCTATTTGTTTTGTCAATGACCACTTAAAGTCATCAGCTACTATCACATAAAAAGTCGCGCTCCCGATCATAAATTTAGAATTTTTAACGCCTCACCAAACAAAGAACCGCTACATGCATCCTATGAATAGATCGGAGACTCTGTTATTATAATTGTAACTATTCTCGACTTTAGTGGACGTGTTCACACTTACTACCAATTACTGACACTAAATCATAACATTCACGTTTTGTAAACATCCTTTCCTGGGATGCGAGTTTAAAAGACCAAATACGAGTCGCTGACAGCCTATCGCTAGCTAATAGTCATAATCTGTTTATATTTTTTGTTCTTGTTTCTCTTACAGCCCATTATTTACACGTTACGCTGTAACCCGTATGGGAATGTTTACACTTTAAATCAAACTGTATCATATCGACCCTTTATCCAAAAATATATACTGTCCCTAAAAGAACAGCAATAAATTACTTATTGAGCCAAATACTGTCTTCCATGACGCATTCGAGATTTTTATGGAATGTTTTCCGGTAACTACACTTGTTGTGTAAAGTCGAGTATACATGATTTGAAAATATTTTTCAATAATAAAAATACTAAGTTATTAGAAGTAATGTTTCTCTTGCATTGACAACAGACAACTTTTATTAACACAGTCGTCTAGTATTACTTTATAAGTAATGATAACTTTATTAATAACTGCGAATATCCATTTAAAAGTGAAATATTGGAAAGCTTCAATCAAATTCGTGCTAGCGAAAAAATGTTTGGAAGCTGTATCCGCTACTTTACGTAAAACACTAATTCAAATGTTCATAGCCTCGGAAACACCATGTCCCATTACTAACACCAAACAATGAAGCACTGTCTTAAAAATGGCTCACGAATCGGTAGACAAGGTAAAACAAACGCTCGTAATCTTATCTACGGTAAACTCAAACGCAGTAGCAGTTTGTCTTGGGTTCAGTACAAACATGATAAATGATTTCGGTTATAAAAAAGCGTTGTTCTATTTTACTAAAGAGTTCCGGTTGAAGCGAGATGGTATCTTTCCTTGACTAGACATAACACCTATTCACCTTGAGAAGTACCTGAGGAAGAAGAGACACCATCGTTATTGATTTTATCATCAGTTTTTCTACTAAATTATACACTACTCGTAAAAATATTAAAAACAACACGAATCTAGCCAAGTAATATCGCCGTGAACTCGGCATCATTAAAAATGATGTTTTAATAAAATAGCAAAACAAAAGTTTAATTGAAGCCAAAAATTAGGGTACATAGACAGTAACAATAAAAAGTGAAAGCAAAGCCGCGTTTAAGCATGTCGTAAAAATAAAAATTAAATAAAAAATGCTTAGGGTGGAAAAGTTTAGCGACTGTAATTTTGCCTCACAATTATTTCATGTTCAGATGAAGCAAGATGTTCTCTTAATGTTACCTGTCCCGAGGGTTTGAACAAAACTTAGTATTCGTTCGGACCGAGTTATGAGATATTTGAAAAACATGTTGCCTTATAATTATTACCTCAATTGTACAGTTCCTAACCTAATTTATATAACTATCTTTTGTTAAATCTAAACCCTGTTAAGATGCTAAACATAATATCATTTGGCATTCGTTTTATAAATCACAATAATTATAGACTCATCCAATATAAAATCCTTTTTGATTAATCTATCCAAAACAATATAACAGTTTGGATGAATAAAATATTATCATTTAATATGATCAACAGCCGTCTTATTGGTTCCTTATAAGTCACATGTAACTATGTGTTTAGAGTACAATGAAATCATAAGTTAATAAAGCAAGTCACTTCGTCAGGTAGCTGGTACGTTTCAATTTCTCCGAGGCATTATATTTACAAAACTAATTACGTTTGTCTGATAGGGTATTAAACAACTCCCGAGCTTCGCTTGATTCGTTGACAGTTAATAAAGACATTCCAAACGTATTTAAGATCTGGCCCCACTTCATCTCCGATCTGATCGTCTCGTGATAAAGAAATGTTATTATGAATGCTTTTATCATGTACCGAATACTCGGATCGGAGACCGTTTTAATGTTTTAAGTTTGCACCGTTTCTTTCTTTTTCAATTTAAGTGCACTTAAATTAATATTTTTAAGCTACGAATATTTTAAAATTGGAATATTCAAAGTAATTTCAGCTACCTTCCCGGTCATTTCACAAAAAAATCCCCCTTTTTATACGATATACGGCAAATGAGTATGCAGTCCACCTGGTAAGTGGAAATTGCCGCCCATGGGCATCTGTAAGCAACTGCATACAGAACATGGGGTTTTATCTGAAGTCAATCACATATGCGTCGCTACTCTCGAGGACTAAGATGGTCGCCTCATATAAATGTGAACTCTTATACAAATTAGTAATATGACGTCTCTATACAAATGAATTCTCAAAGATGCAATGCTATTTTATAATGCTTTAATCTGGTTATTGGTACTGGAAACCAGCGTTATTATAAACATACGAGTGTCCAGAGGCAATAAGAAAGATCAAGTAAGACGGCCGATTTTTATTTTGTTCTTTTTTCTAATTTTTATTGCTGTTGGCACGAACTTTGTCGGCACGCCACGTGGTCCGGATAATTGAAATGTCCAAACACTGAATTTATGTGCTACTATGATGACTCTATTTCTTTTTTATTACTTTCGTACGTATTACCAAAATTTTTAACATTATTCACTTTAAACGATTAATTTTATGTGATATTTTTAATGCAAGCAAACAAATTAACAATGAAGTTGGATTTGTAAATAACTAAATAATTTTATTACTTAATAGAGCCATAGTAGAGCACAAAAAAACAGTATAAGGTTATATAAATCGTTGACACATTTTTTATTAAGTTTTTCTGTATACATTGCCTAAGATCCAACTCTAAGGTAGTCATATTCTGAACCTTTTCCAAATAAATGAGTTATTGGGTATGCATTGCAAATACATACATTACCTTCTTATACTATTATAAATTTACGACCGAATATTCATCATGAATAAACAATTGTAACTCGTATAATAATTTTAAATGTAATATTATAACAGAAGTACCACCCCAAACATCCCTTTCTAGTAATGCAGGGGAAACAGAATCAGCCCCCGAGGGACAAGCTCTTGTAATTAGCGGCTGTTCATTTCTTAATTTCAATATTTAATTACAAAGGAAACTCGATGACTGCTTCGTAGAAAGAGACGTCATCTTCAGAAAGACTCGCAATCCGTTTTATTTTATTCGTTTAGAATTAACTCTTGGCGCCAACTTCCTTATTGTTATTGGTTGCGTCAAAGGGTACTTTAATCTGTAGAAAGATACTTTGTTCTTGAGTTGTTATAACCCAACAGTTAGAATTTTGAATCCCCATCTTGAGGATTCGTTGTTCAAATCTCTTGGAAAGGTTGTGCGTTCTAAAATTAATTTCATATCACTTGCTTTAATAGCAAAAATTTTGAAAAGGGATCAACATTCCTGAGTTCTCAAAAGTGTGTGAATTCTATTTTATTTTTTCACATTAAAATGTAGCTAAAGATTCCTTCCAGGGCTTAATTATTTACGTAGAAGAATGTATCAATATTTAATAACATACATTACAAAATATTAAACCCATTTCTTACTTTTCAAAGAAAATGTTGTCAATGTAACTTTATCTCGTTTGCCGTGGAGCCATTCTACAAATTTTCCTTTGTCGTACCCTATTGTTAGAGTGGTAATAGCTCCAGACATATTAACGTTTTATTTCATTTCTCCCGTCGTTATGAAATTCCCCTTTATAGATTACTTAGACGAGTTTCAAGCATTTTATTGGATTAGATTTCTTTATACATCATACACATGATCTTCGACCTTTTCTAGTCTGTACTTGGTATGAGGTATGAGTTTAATTTTACTCACCGCGATTATCAAATATAGCTTGGATTTTTTTAGATACTCATTTGAATGCAGATAATACATTCAGATGAGTTGCAGATAATGCTAAGGCATCGAAAATCTATAATTTTGATTAATACTTTGGCCGTGTTGTTTGGTAAGAATAAATATTAATATCAATTTGAGTGTCACAATTGTTTAAAATACTCATTTCTTCTCAACTTTTTTCTGTAAAATAAAATATATTTGGCCAATTTCGACACAAATCTTAATATATATAAATTACGTGTCACTTTATTTGTCCGCAATGGACTCTTAAACCTCTGAACCGATTATAATCAAATTTATACAACATGTGTATTTTGATCCAACTTGAAAGATAGGATAGTTTATATCTTAATTTATAGGTTTAATTACAAATATTTTTTTTACCTTCAGCTGTTAGCTTTAGATAATCCTCATAACAGATGGCGGTGTAATGTTATCTGTTAACTTGATTAAGTAAGTAATGGCGCTAACATTTCTTTAACCACAGCAACGCGTGGTCGGGTCTGCTAGTTTTCTATAAATGATCAGATTGAAAGAGTCAGTGAAATTTATGCTACTCTATCCACTATCTAGAATATCAAATTATAAAAAGATATGAGTAATGTGCATTTATCTTAAATCACTATCTCAACGATAACGAGTCTCAGTTTTAAGCAGTCGCCACATATGGCACTATTAGGCTTATTAAATAAAATCTACCTGATGACAAAATGAAGCTACCTTTAAAAAATCAGAGAAAAGCACAACAAATTTAATAGTGGTAATTATTTTTATAACTATGAACATTTGTGCGTATTGATCTTATTGAACGTCAGAATAGTTTATTGAATTATGGATTTCAGTCCAGATTTTCCTTTCCACTTAATACACTTATTAGGTATTACTCGTACGTTGAATCGACAAAAGAAAACTAACAATTGAAGCAGAAAAATAAACATCATAATTGATTTCCCTTTGTCGATGTTTTTCATTTCCCACTTTACAGTGGATCGGTGGCGACTGGTGCGTTTGGCATGTTTTGTTCTGACTCTTTGATGGGTGTTGGTTTGGACATGGCTATTCAGGCGGACTGTATTGGAGGTCTGTTTTGTTGTGTAAAATTATACAATTTATGGACGAATGACCGCCGCGCGCCCCGTCACGCCCTGACCATTCAAATCAGATTGAGAAAAAATTGTACGACATTAGGTACGATTTTTTAAGTTTATTTTTATGTACAATAGAAAATGAATAAGTGTGTTTTTGACTCAATTGTTTGTTTTTGTTGCTATAAAATTATGTGCAATCCGTGAAAATAATACCAATTTAGATTTGCCTTCTCTACACTGCTGAAACTATGTTTTATTAAAATAATATTTTCGATAACTGCTTCAAAGCTAATCATAGTTACATATTTAAACAATAATATTATGGAACGGAAGAATGAAATGAGAAAATGTTACTAGTCATTCGGCGGATATTAAAAATATATTTTTTCAGCCTGGCGCCAATAAAATTTAACCTATACAATTCAAAGCAATTAAAACTTCTCTTATGTTGGAACTGGCCTATCTTCCGAATGCAGCACCATTTTGGTCCTTTGTATATTTAATAGTTTTCGTCGATAGTGATACGCCTCATCAGGGACAATGAAAAACTTTGCTACCGTTCCCGCTGATCGTTTTTGTGAAAAAAAGCCCTTAAAAAATTACACTACCTGGTAAGCGCCACATTTGTTACTTTCTAAATTAATTTCATCTAATTCGGGCTACAAATAGTGCCGAGTCATATAGCTATGCCATCAGCGGCTTTTAACTGTTTCCGAATAGAAAAAAATACGAGGCATGTGTTTCATCGACAACCATTAAAAAGACACTTGAAAGATGAATGTAGTTTTATTTTTACATTTGTAAACTATCCAAGTGGAGGAGGAAGACAATGCAAACAATAATAATATAAGCTTTGAAATAGTCGATCTATTATTACCTTATAATTATAACTACTTACGGGTACATTACTATAGTCGTTCCAAAATTATCCCGAATAGTCTTATAAACAATGTTATGCTACTGTCATGTTTAACTTCATTTTGTATATTCAATAAAAATTGAAAATAAAGAAAACAAACATGGCGGAGATTTGAAACAGAATAGAGTCCCGGACGTGTGATCGTTCAGTGTGGAATAAAAATAAACGTTATGATTTGTTAAACAGGTTATTAGAAAAACATCCACGCTGTCGACAAGGAGTAAGGAAGTAATTTAACAAATACACCCAAGATCGAGCTGAATCTATACGAGTGAGTTCCGTACGTAAAATATGTGAGAAAATATTACAAAGTAATTGTTTAAGTAAGGTTTCAGTTTTATTAAGTGTATTATCGCATTTTACTACAAAATAAATGTTCTAATCTATTTTCCTTTATAGTTGGTATACTTAAAATAAGACAAAAACATCTAAAGAGATTCGAAGATCTATCAGAGAAAATACTCATAATTGTCCGACTCACGTAATCGGAATGCATTCAAAAATACTGACGGGAACTTTAATGTAAACAGAAGTTATTCATAAATCAAGAATGAAATAGTTACATACTGACGCTATGTAAGTACGTCTGAAAAATCTTTTGTTTGATCAGACTGGAACATCTGGAAGTTGAACAGAAGTTCATAATAAAATATGATGAAAAAACATGTTAAGTCCTTTTGTATCGACCGCTTCTGTTTGTTCTAAACTATGAGTGAAGTGTTTTGATACTTTACATTTTTAACGCGAACAAATTATAACGTTAGTGAATATTGTAACAACGATTAATACTAAAATATTAATACTTTAACCAATATATAATTATTTCCGAACACTCCCGAGGTTACTTAATTTTGCAGATTAATTACGATATACATAACCTACGGAACCATACGCTCTTTACTTGATTGAAAAAAAACAAGGAGACTAATTAAATGGCAACTTACATTATGTGTTTTTTTTTTATTTAAGTGTGAATAAATTTATCTAATAGGTCCATATTAAAAAAATATGATTCTTATCCAATATACCTACCTATGTGTATTTTAAAAGTAAAAAGTAACTCATGTCATTCATTATCCTATTCATTCATAATTAAGTCATCTATCTTTGTTTGTGCTTTGACAGTTCATTTGCAACATACTAGATTACCATACCAAATAAATGTGATAAAAAAAAAAATAAAGTGTCCGGTTTTGTCGTGCGTAAGACACACAGAATGAATATACCCGAAATTCTGTCGTCATATATCTCCTTTGAGACTCACTACTCTCAACGTATGTTTCAATATTTGTTTAATTTGTATATTTGTAACAAGTGTTAATTGTTAAATATTCTTTAAAAACACGCATTCTACACTCATAGCCCTACAGTAGGATTTTCTCCTGTGTCGATGTTGTGTGTCGATGATACACACAAGATAAATACACAAACACCCAGACCCAGAACACGAATCTAAACTCATCATTCAGATACCTGTCGGGCCGGGAATCGCACCCGGGACCCATTGCACTTCAGACCGGTATGTTAACCGCTCCGCCACGCGGGTCGTCCATATTAATGTTATTATAATATTATCAAGATATTTGTTAAATATTTAAGAAAAGTCACTAACATTGTAACTGCACAAAATTGTACTGGTTTAGCCCTGGATTATAAAACCGCGTAACAAGTTTACTTCAACTATCAAAACTGTTTGCTTGTACATCAATTGCAACCGAAACGTACTCGCTTCAGTAACTAGCGGAGATTTGTTTTGATAATACATCATAAAACTATTAAATATTGGATCGCTGAGTGAGAATACCAGCGCTCTTTTCACCAATTCAGCGCAAGTTATAACCGATAAGCGATTAAAGCCAATGTGTTACTAAGAAACAGCCCTAGAAATCACTTAAATTTGTTAGATATTTAGGTAAAAAAATAATAAAAACCTGGCCCATTATGAATTGAACTGGTTTATTCTTTCATAAAACTACACCATATATCTATGTTCTTTATTTTATTTTATTTTTTAGTTATTATCGAAAACACTAAGTAGTTATCAATTATCTCCTAATACCTAAAACGTTGCATCAGCTCTTTGTTCGTTTTGCATTTACATTTTTACATATCCATTGTTTTCGTGTAGTATTTACATGTGATGCACTTTAAGGTCTCCGAAAGCTTGTAACTTAGACCCCAATATAGCACTGATCATGGCGTAATCGGCTTGTTATTTCAGCGTTTAGATGTTTAAACCTTGTTTTGTTTTGTCGGAGGCATGTGGGAATCATTGTATTGTGTTCTACATCCGGGTTATGATGATCTTTCGCTTTTAATTTTAGACTTATTAGTTGCTTCATTATGTTAATGGAGTGTAAAGCTCGTATCCCGATTTTTGATGTTGATAGACAATTTGTGTACCGTTTCATATTTCACGTGGGACAACGCCAACGTAGAAGATAAATGTGGAAGTTCCTAGGACATTAAGGGTGCCAAGTTCGATTATTTGCCGTATAAACTTATATGCTTTCATCATCATTGAAATAATAACGATATAGGGAAATTAAGTCAAGTATGATTACGTTAAATTTGAGCGAGCTCGTGAATAACTTTGCTAAAGATCATCACATGATCAAATGGATAGTTTACGATTATATAGAAGACATACTGACAAACATTCATTTTTATAAATGATTTCATACCATGAATTTGCAACAACAGCACTCATATTATTGTGTTTTGATTTGAGGACTAAGCCGTAGCCGTATATGTGTGAGCATATTAGACGGCATCCATAACTTTTTTCAGGAAATGCAAAAACTTTATCAAGCTAGATATAGGTACGTGAGTGCACTTCTCTGGTCGAACTATACCGATATACCTTTTATATCAGTTTAGTTCGATATGACCTTGCAGTAAACATTTAAAAAGAATAATACCTAGATATACCTTTTTTGAATAGAGAAAAAACTTAATGAACACATCTAGGACTTAACCTTTAATTCAATATTTGAGTTATCTCATGACACGTCACAAGCAACTTCCGTTCCCAGCTCCCGCCTTCTTATCTCGAATAAATATAAAAAATTAAACTAATGTCATGTTTACACAAAAATGTGTCTTTCTTTATGTTGTAACTAAGCAAATACTGAGCTAATGAATTAAATCTGTGGTATCAAGGCTTAATATTGTTGTATGTAGAGTCATCAGCGTTCATTACACAGATTGTTATTGGTTGTTTCATAAAATATATCCCTTATGGATAAACAA
Organism: Spicauda simplicius; assembly: GCA_949699795.1. Taxonomy (NCBI): domain Eukaryota; kingdom Metazoa; phylum Arthropoda; class Insecta; order Lepidoptera; family Hesperiidae; genus Spicauda; species Spicauda simplicius. The sequence goes on along the minus strand of OX453066.1, from coordinate 12,797,873 downwards.
TTCTCTAGTAATATGTGCAATGTTAAATAAAATCAATTAAAGTCTGCGAATTAGCCTAGTTATTATTAATTTTATTATCGTCAGCTTATTATTGTCCCACTGCTGAGCGCGGGTATCAGGGTGAGAAGGTTTTGTCTGTACAGAACTTAGATTTTTTTATAGAACTCTTGGGCATTTAAGTTTACGCGATGGTTTTTCATAGCCGTAAAGCAGTTGTAATTAATTTGTAATGATAATAATTCTAAATAATAATTAATAAACATCATTCCAGAAAAATCTGAATGTCAATTTGTCGTCAGCCTATCGCCGTTCTAGTATTAGTGGATTATAGTGATTATTGCCTTCTAACATATTGTCTTGTATTAAGAGGAAGCCAAAGATATAAAATTTAATATATTATGCCCTATTGGCAGTAATGCTTAACATTTTAAAAATTTTAGAAGATAATTGTGCGCATCCGTACAATATTCTTTAATTTTACGATATTAAGTAGAATCAAAAACCCAGCCATCTTTAATGGTCAGGGCTGTCACTTGAGAGAAACAAGTTAATAGACATAATCAATTTGCTCGAAACTGTATATGAGAAAAAAACGTATTAAGCTGACTAGTCACGCGAAGAGAGCTGTCAAAACTTAAGCTCTCACTTTGTAGGGTTCCTGCTAACGGTTCTTAAATGGATCTCAAATATAATGCAATATGTGGATGACCTATTGGGGTCTAATTATACACATCCGGAAGTACCTGTATGATAATAGGGCCCAGAAGATATCTATTAAGTAATTATAACTTTGATGTCTATTAATCAATTACAGAACTAAAGTTGGGATATCACATTTTATGCATGCATAAACTATCTTTTTCGATATTTGACTACATTGTTGTGATCTTTCGGATTTATATTTTCCTCTAGGTGCTTTTCATCACCATTGATATAAACAATTTGTGTTCTAATTCATATTTTCCAAAATAATAATGGTGTGGATATAACCCTAGGATTCAAAACCCTTGTCCCTGTAGTTCCGGGATCAGAATAGGGCTACGGTATCCCCTGCGTGTCGTAAGAGGCGACTAAAAGAGGCTTCCGGGGTTGCGGGCGGCTAGAGTGAATACTTGAACCGTCCAGCCAGGCGATCCCGGGAAAGACGGCGATATGTGTGGTCGCATATCGTCGTAAAGACTAGACGGAGCAGTGGGCCCAGCCGTCCATCTGAGAGGAGCCCGACGGGGCAACGCGCTCAGAGGATTCCGGCTGCAGTCCTTTGGAGGTCCCGGAGTCCTCTTCATGGCGCCGAGAACGGTCACCGGGGGGTTTTAGTGCGGTAAAAATCCCACATAACCCTGCGTCACTCCCACGGCGTCGGGTATCTTTTAAGGGTTTCCCCCTCGAAAAAAAAAAATAAAGGATTCAAAACCCTATACCGTTATAGTATTACTGAATTACTTATCACTAAGCTATTCCTGTCAACACTTCCATCTATGGTTAATTATTCTGACCAATGAACGAATCGTCTTATATTTAATTTATGAAATGAATGTGAAATTCCAAGTTAATTGAACGTAATTGGCTGAATTATAACAAGTAGATAAAACAAACAGGACCGAAAGGAAATGTAAATCAATTTAATTTATACGTTATTCAACAATCTACTTAAATGGCGGTGTTTTATTTCAAAGATTATATTATTGAAATGATAATTTATGGAAATCGACTGCGCCATTCCAACATTTGCTACAATTATTTATAATTATAATATTTTATTTTGTGTATTCGGTTAATGGTTGAAGTTCGACTTAAGTAATGTTTTTTTTATTGAACAAAACCGAGCAAGTCTAATGAAATTAGTTAGTAAACAAAATAGAAATGGTCTCGAACTATTTTTCCTATAGCCTTAATAAATAAGTTTCCATTATTAAATAAGTTACATACAAATGCATCCACACTGTAGTATCAGCTTTAAGAATACAAAGTGGTTCACGTTTATATCAAGCGAGCATCTTAGCCCACGGATGCAGCAACGCGGATGACTTCAGAAAGAACCTCTGTTCTATATTTCATTACAGATGTCTATGGGCAACAGTGACCACTTACCATCAGTGAACTAATTTACTACATCAATCTTATAAAAAAGGTTTTACTTTTACGCACAGTCAAAGGGAATTAACAATAGCATTTGACAGCGTGATTTAGAACTTGCAAATGAATTATACTAACGCCATCTACTAACAACGTATGGAACTGCTAAATATGTATCAACTAACACAACAACGATATTCTCATAGGAATGAGAGAGCAGCAGAGAGTAGCCTACGTCTCTCTCCGCCCTGATATCTATCTCCCAGCATATAAACCATATCATATAAAAGCTATGTGGCGACGTGAAAGAGGAACAAACAAACACACTTTCACATTTATAATATTAGTATGGATGACCCATTAATCAAATAGAAATGCAGTCGAAATCCATTATGGTATTGCACTAAAATGTGTGAGGTCAAACGGATGTGGCTCGTCGCGTGCCGCGGTCTGCGGTTACCGACCACAGCACGTGGGTCACTTAGCGCACTGCTATACAACCTTTCCGCTTGTACACATGATAGCGACCATTCTTAAGCCTACACTGGTGACCACGGATCTCTAAATAGGCGAAAAGTACCTTTATCTTTACAACATCAATTACCCTATGTGGGTAAAGGCTACCGAAAACTGTATTTTTAATACTGTGGGTTTATTGTATTTCGATATTCTATTAATCTTATATAAAAAACAGACGAGTATGTTATTAATCTAATCGTATGTTTGGCACTTGCGATCCATCTATAAACATCCATTTAATTAATCCCACATATAATTTTAGTCTTACATGAGGTCGACTTCAGACGAATTGCTCTCTTGAGGGCGAAATTGAAACGCTTCATATAAGTATATTTTCCTAGCCTATCCACAAACAAATACACGCTAATTTTTAAAAAGCATCTCCAATATACCTGCGAAAATCCAGCTATCACAATAAAGTTTGAGTACCACTGCTTCAACTGACACCTCTCAACAACAAGTATATTTTCTCTCATGTGACAGAAATATCTCTGAAAAATAAGACCTATGTTTAAACAAATTCATAATATCAACTGACATCTAACAGTCACGCCAAACGTAAAACAAATATGTGTTTTCATACGAAAAACAAGAATAGCGTAATAAAAATTCAAATATAAGAAGTGAAGAATGTCAGAGCAATCAAAGCAGCTTATCAAATATTAATTTGTATTATAACTTTGACATTTTAAACTAAAAGAAAGTAGAATTCGTGCATGTAGATAAGTACTCACTATGTGCAATGAACAATTTAAACGAACTCCTATATACTTTAAGGCTCTTTTCCTAAATGCGGGTTTGAATTCGCTTACGTGTCTTAGCCACACGCGTGAATAACTCGCTATAGATATCTCGTAACCCGCGTGCTAACATATTAACAAGCACCTAAAGTATCAGAAAAGTCATAAAATGCATATTGTACGCATGCAGTCTATTCCCGCATGCAGACATAATCCCGCGTGATAGGAAAATCCACACATATATTGTTGTATATATGTAAGAAGTTAGAGTGGAGCAGTGATAGCCTAATGGTTGAAACTTGCCCTCTCGATCGGGAGGTCCGAGGTTCAAACTCAACCACGCACCACTGATTCATGTGCGTATTAAAAATTAATTATCACTGCTTTTCGCCGCAGGAAAACATCGTGGGAAACCTACACACTCGAAGGTTCTTTAAAAAATAAGTGCTTGGAGGTGTGAGAAGTCTACCAATTCGCACTAGGCCAGTGGTGGACTATGGACTAAACTCTCTCATTCTGAGAGAAGACCCGTGCCCAGCAGTGGGACAATAATGGGTTGACGAGAGACGAGAGATGTTAGAAGTTTAAAATTGAACGCAAACTAACATCTAGTAAGAGATTACACATAAGCACAGTCACACTGAAAATCATTTAAAAAAATATGTTCACATTTCGTAGCATTATCGAATCAATTGTTGGAAATTGCAGTCCACAAATCAAATCACCCCTTTAATTAAACCGTCGGCACTAAGTCAACTGTTACTATAGGCAAAACTAGTTGGCCGTTACTCTATTACGCACGAAATAAAGTCATGTGTAATTAATTTAGTTTATGACTGTCCCGGTTTGTTTATTTGTGGGGACCAAATTAGTCAGATTTGTTTTTTGAGTGCGTTTAACGTAAAAGGGTATTTGTCAACGCGAACTGTAGAGTTCCATAGAGCGCATACTGTTCATAAAGTTTTTGTCTCCTGATATTTTTGATTAAGTTATAATTAGGTGCATTCTAATTCAGATGATCAATACAAATTTAGTTGTTTGGGATGGTTATTAGTATGAAGTATGTAAAAAAGGCTGTAATATTCTATAATACCTACAAAGCCTTGATACAACAGTATACTTGACTTTATCACTATCGTTCCGAAACACGATTTTACAAAGTGACGGATATACGTATACAAAGTTCAAAACTGTTTGTCATATTTGTGGGTGTTCATTTATATAGCATTGACTTGCTTCCATTGCTATTATAACCGTATTTTCAAACATTTCTAAAGTGGTTCAAATTTAACCATTCTAAATGTCATGTATGGTATATCAGGTACGTGTGTAGTATGGGCAGATATATGAATAGGTAAAATTACAATCGCCAATCCATTATTGTCCCACTGCTGGGCACGAGTCTTCTCTCGGAATGAGAGAGTTTTAGGCCATAGTCCACCGCGCTGGCCAAGTGCGAATTGGTGGCCGTGATCGTCTAGTGGTTAGGACCCTACTTTGTGAAAAATTACTATAGTTTCATTTTTCTTTATTTTTCTCTATAGGACTATACTTATTTTTTTCTATTTCCACTATACTTACTTATACAATCACTATTATTGCGATACATGTCTATATGCGTTTAAAGATGTTTCCTAATATATAGACACAAAAACGTTTATCTTCGTACCTCTATCAAGAGTTCTCAGTTTATTTCGCTTGCTCCAAACAGGTTCGCATTACGAATAAACCGCTCTAAAACGTTTAACTAATGGACAAAGCAATTTAGGGTCCTGTTAGTAAATTAGTCTGTGGCGATTCTCCGCATGAACAACCTGTGCCTAGGTTTCCAATGAAATAATAATCGAAGCAGCGCGACGTCCATTCAATTATCCCTGAAAATTGAGTCTCATTAAAATAATAAAGCAGCCAGCGGCGAAATCAAATTGAACGATAACAAAAGCTTGTGGTAATTCGAAGCGACAGCGCGTTTTGCTCGTATGCGATAAGATGCGATATATTCAGTCGGAAAGTTGAAGTTTTGTGTTTGTGTTTCTCAAAAAATGTTGCATTCGGCCTGTATTCTAGCGTGGCACGGTTGTGAGAAATCATGTACAAGACAGGTTGAAATATCTATGATTTAAAGTAGCAACACCGACACACATACATATTTATGTATGGAGTTGCAGCCAATGAGATATTGTTCTTAAAGTACGGAGATAAACGGATGGATAAACCTGACATATCTGTCAGGTTAATCCATAACAATAAAATTTTGTAAATCCTTATAAAATTATGTCACCCTTTACAAACCTTTCTTGCTTTAAGAAAATAATTGGGTCTATAGAATTAATACAAGTTACTAAAATACAATCTATTTACAATACATTTTAACAGCTGTAATATGCCCATGAAAACTAATAATGAGCGAAAACCTACAAGGAATTAATGACCTAGAGCAATGGCGTATAATTATTGATAATCCTATAAAAGGGAGGTGCCTAACTGTAACCTGATCTTATTGTAATAGGATTTGACTGTATAATATATTTTCCTACATTGTATTACATACCATATAGTATCTATGTCATAATAAAACCTTGATGCTAAAGTTGAAATAGCTGTATGCCTTAACTTGTCACGGGCGGCACTGTTACTATGATAATAATAATCTTATTGTCATCTTGTGACAATGTTAATTTAGGAACATCGGTTTCAAATGCTCATTTATTAAGCTCAAAAGTTATTACTTGGGCGAGCTATCTTATCCCCATATGCAAGTAGGAACAATTTTTATTGTCTCTATTATACTGGAGTTCGATTCTGGGTCAATAATTTGTATATATTAGATGCTGGAACAATTGATTTGCTAAAAGAATTACGTATTTAGTAGCACCTTACAATCCTTTAAACTTATTTAATAATATGCGATTCTAAGGACATTTAAACACTAAGTTGCACATTTTAACAACATTTATCGAACGTTAAGTCACAACTTTTCAAAACTTCGTTCCATAAAACACTGTAAACTATGATACTACTTCTGGGTATAGAATATCGTATCAGAAGCCCCTGTTTGCACAATAATAGTGGTGTGGCAGCTTCTCAATGCAACCCCAAATGCAATTGTGTACATTCGTGCTCGTATTGAGTTACAGTAATGTTATAGAAACATTTGCATTTGCATTTCCCTGTCAATTTGCGAAGGTGCGCGCACACTAGCCAATTTAAAAGCTTGGTTGCCACTGGAAATAGTGTTTTATGTAAGCAGCAGTAAGTGAACTTATGTTCAATTTAAGCAGTACACTTATGTTACATTTTTAACAATTAATATTTTGGTAATTTAATAAACAGATTTTTGTCGATGCTCTTTCAAATGTACCTATACAGGGTGTAATCGAGGCCAGGTTCTACTTCCGTGGAGTAAATATGTAATTGAAAAAGTTACACATATTTATGGATTTCATCCGAATTTACATTTTTTCTTAGTAAATCTATTACAAACATAACAGTCGTGAAAATTATAATAAGAATAACAAACAGTAGGTATTTTTCATTTTTATTTTATAAGATTCATATAAAATTTTCTGCAAGTACGATACAACGTATGAGTGTACTTCGTTGAACTTCTATGAAAACTTGAAGACGTTGAGGTAACATGAAAATATTTATCCAGGACTAATACTCCAAATAATAAACTTTTCAACTTAGTAACTACATGCGACATTAGCCTGGAGTGTTAACTAAAACATTAATAAGTAGAATTCCAAACACACCAGTTTGTTATAGTTAATTACGAGTTGGAAGCTATGTGTAAAAGAGCGTAAGTAATGATTTTCATAAGATTGAAGAAGGAACTGTGCATGCAGTCCATGTGACGGTAAAAGGTCTCTATTTTTTAACAAACTACGTATAGGGGTTCAACCTAAAAACTCATCATAAATGAATGGCCTTAGCATAAGATGATCAACTCATTTGTAAATCAGCCAGCATCAATAACTTGCAACGAAACGCAAATACTGTTTTACTTTATAATAAAACAGAAAAAATCGAGTTAAAAGCCAATACGTAAAAGGGCCTAAGTAATGGATACAATTGTCTGTAATCCATAATTTGCTCTCCCTCGGTGGGCTCCGCACTCCCCTATTTGGTGACCACTTGGTGACACTGGCCGGCCATCCCGCAAATTGCGCTTTCCCAACAAAATTGTCAATAAAACTCATCTGATTCGCAGTTAAACAAGCGAACGACATTATTAATTTATGCTCTGTAATATGGCGCAAACGTTGGCGGTATCCCGTGTAAATTATTAATAGTGCTAGGGTAAAAATTAAGCTTAAATCGAATGGGTAGTTTCGACAGCAACGCTCGTTTTATGTCTGTATGTGCAGATCAATTTGTAGGGCGATAACAGTCGACGAAATTGCCGTAATAATAATCTGCATAAATTGCAACAACATTCTACACTCAACATTGTCGCATGATATATGTATGTGGTAGAGCTATAAAAATGCAAACGATACGTTGTTATACCAGTGTAGTTTTACCTGAATAGTTAGTTTTATAAATCAATATACAAGGATGTTGTTTTCCCAAATTCAAGTATTAATAAATAAACATAATTTGTGTTAGCACAACGTGATTGTAAAGTGTTGCGTAGACAATTCGTACCCTGTATCATAAGTAAAGGCCTACATCACTTTATTCTGGAGCAGAATCACAGCGCCCTTGACAAATGTGCGCGACTATAAAGTTGTTAGTTCTGATAATAATCAATAATGGACGTCCAAATAGACGTGGTTGATAAAACCTATTTGTCCTTCTAAGTTACAACCTTAGTGTAAATCTAAAATTGCATCAATTTTACTCATAATACATTTTAAAGAAAGATAAATAAGATTATGTTGGATTGGCAACCATAAGGCTGCTAGTACTTTTTATTTTCTCGGCCTAAGTATTCCTTGCAAACACACGATTGTCTCTAATTGTGCATGTTAAATTTATTATCTTAACGATCTTATAAATATAGAGATAGAATAACAAACCCTGTGAAGGTGAGTATTGAAAAGCGAAATCTCCCTCGCATCTTAATGTTATCTTAAGAGAAAGCGATTACACAAATCTGAAGAAGCTATTAATCCGGCTCGCTGCCCTCGAATGGCATCATGGTTTGTTTAATAAAATCGCGAATTTACATATCAAAACCTACAAAGGGGCATAATTGGACCCGATGACTTAGAAAACGTAGTGGGTGAAGCGGGCGTGCCACCCCCAACAACAAACAAAGGAATTATACCCGCCTCAAGAAACTTTTAGCAATGGAAAACGCCTTAACAAACAGACGCGTGTGTATCTAATGAAATTCCTATGGTTGCATAACATACCCGTGTGAGCGCCGAGCGTTATTAGCGGAATTATTTCTTAGGGTAAATCTTTGAAGGCGACTGCTCTTTCGGAAAAGTTGTTAAGAAAATGGGTTGAGATCTTTTCGAGATTTCATTAGTTTGTAACTATGCGGTGTGCTACGCGAGGCATTTAATTTATTGGGTAGGCGTAGCTGAGGGAACGAATGGGCAGCGAGCATTCGAAAATGGAACAGAATCGCCGAATCATCTCGCTTTGAGCCGAAGCCGCCGCGACACGATTCGTTAAGAGACAAATGTTTAGATTCAATTCCACTAGTTTTTACACGCAGTAATTAGTAACGGTATGCTTATTCCGCATTCGACCTGCAAGCATTCAGGCCGGTCCTTCGTATAATTGGTTTTTATTATAAATACCCTTACAGTAGCCAGCTAGGTGCAGATGAAAACATTTTAGAGAATACAATAATTTGATGCCGGCTTACAAACTATTTCGGTAACGTTATTGGTGACTGAACAAAAGTTTTAAATAGCGTATTGATTTGTTGGATGGCGTAAACGCCGAATCGTTCGGCGTCGTCTGAAGGTGCTTGAACCAGAATTCTTACACAAGTGGGAGATAACGATTCGGTAGCGAATCGAATCGCTTAGTGAATCGCTTCAGGTTACTCGTCGAAACCATTGCGATGGGAAAGTGACGCAAAAAGTAGGGCTATTTAATAGATTTTTAAATGGTATTTAGGAAAAGGGCAAAAAAATAAAAGTTGTTTTATCAGTTACGGCTGGTTTGCCACTGTTTACGATTATGGTTTTGACTGTGACCCGTTTCGCTTGAACTTGAAATATTTAATGTTCGTTTAACAAATATTTCAAGTTCAAGCGAAATATTTAATGTTAAACGACTTTACAATTACTCCAAAAGAATTTAACTAACCAGCATATTTATGCTTGCAAGTTGAACCGGTATTTCGAGACGGAAGTAGGAGACCGCGTCTTAGTTATCTTAGTTGTCTGTCTCGGTTGTGTCTAACCAAATGTCTATAGAGAATCAGTTTCGATTAAATAATAGTCATCTATTTTTAGGAAAAATTGACAGATTTCTTAAATATTATAAATAAATAGATAAATAAATGTGTATCTATTACCTACTTACAATAATACTAAAAAGTAATATAATAAACACGTTTAAATGCCGTATAAAAGCCTTTTCTGTAATTTTTGCTGTCTTTTTGTACAAAATAACCGAGAAATATAACCGCTTCACAGTCACATTAAAATAAAAGTGCATGGACCACTTTTACCCGAAAAATACAATTGGTGTGCACCTGAATTACTTTTTAATAAGTATTTCCAATACGATAAGTAGAGAGATTTCCTAACGTATACACATTTCGTCTCCTCTCAAATACCATCAATCCGTCGTCAATGCGTTGGCGTTGTAGCAATCGCCACGCGTCGCGACGAATTATCGAATCTATTGACTTGAGAGACTACCACATTCCCGCAAAACTGCTATAGATGTGTAACTGAATAACTTTCAAATAAGTATTCCCAATACGATAAGTAAGATTTTATAACGTTTACACATTTTGTCTCGTCTCAAATGCCATCAATCCGGAGTCGTCAGTGCGTTGGCGTCGTTGTATCAATTGCCGCGCGTCGCGATGAATTATCGAATCTATTAACTCGCGAGACTACCAGATTCCAGCGGGATGTAGAGTTGAGAACAGGTAGACAGGGCCTATTTAATTTAAGATTGTGTATGCTTATAGTAACCGATCGTCGGAAAGTTGGAAAAATAAATATTATTAAAGACAGGGATACGATGATTAGCAATTTTTTTTATCATACCTCACAAAAAAATTATTACTTGATACAAAAAATTGAGTATTGATAAGTAATCAAACGATAAATTACTTTTCGTAATTTCAAATAGATTATAATAATGACGCATCTGCAAAATATGAATAATAACAAATATTTTAAATAAAGAAATGTACTAGCAATGATTTACATCAATCTTTGAATTCGGATGTCGTAACTACAAAATGATGAAGAAAAATAAGTAATTAGCTGCGCGTTGCATTCTAGGTCACGAGAAAGAAGTTTCAATACCGCGTAATTTTACTTATTTTTTTGGCTCCAGTGAATATTTACTATGATTTTTACGCATAAGATTTTTTATTTAATTTATAAATGTCATGAGACATGGGAAAACTAGGAACCTTATTAATTTTCAATCTCTGTAATTTATTAACTCTACAATTTGAAGCTTGAAGTAGGCAATTTGTACTAATTATAACGCGCGAACGACGCGAAATTGTATTATCTTTTACATGGCATCGAAGTAACAGTAGGGAGTCTCAAACCATGAAATCATTTGTTTTGTTTTTCCTCCCTATGCATTTTTAGACATCATGCGTTTCATAATGATGATTTACACCCGTAAAGTCGTTTGAGAATTTATTTTGCATTTTTATACGCCAGACAGATGTGTGTGCGAGATAATTATCATAGGCAACAATGTAAGACATCCAAGATAGCAGTGACGATCTTTCTTCGCGATAAAACAAAAAGCAATAAGATGTAATCAAAAGATCAAAAGAATGGGGCTCAGCGCCGATATGCACACGTGCATGATTGTGTGTATGTGTAACCTAACACGTGATAGAACAAAAGCTGATGACAGACAGAGAAGTGTCAATATCCTTGATAGAGTGCGAGCAGCACAAGAAGCCCGTATGCCGGGCTTGCACTTCATTCATCCCACATAATAGCACTTAGCTTGGTGTGTGGGAATGTTAGAAGAAATAAATTATACATTATATTTCTCGACGCCAATAAGAAGCGTGTTTCTGTAATTTTATTACTTAACTAACCTCTTAACGGTCGTAGTACCATTCAGAGACGCCACGAAGAAACCTTTCAAAGCCTATTAATGTCGATACTCCGACCCCAAAGAGTTTAAAACCAGAAATGGAATTATACATTCCCCTAAAAGTCGCCATTAGAATTAGAAGCACAATTTATTCTTCACCGGGGTACAATATTTCCACACTTTCCTGCAATGTAACCACAGTTCATATTTTGCGGTTCAGGAAGCATTTCTTAAATGTTTTTAAGTAACTTGTCCGTTCACTTATTCGTAATCGCTTCTTTCTTATATATTTTTTATAAATAGAACATACATACTTAGAACAAAAAGATTCGATTGTTATTTCATAAAAGGTTATATAGAACACAAATTTATTTTTTTGATCATTCAAAAATCTTAAGAATGTAATTAATGTACAGACGAGATAAATAAAAATATAAATAAATAATTAAAATATCGCATTATGGTCAACTTAGAATTATATCTTTATCGCTTCGTTTATATCATCGTATTTCACTTTTATCATCGTATTGGAGTCGTGCAAACACATTAATTTATAGAGAGCAAGACAAACTTTAAAAGCCGTAACAGTCTTGGCGCAAAACTTTTACATTAGCGCCGGTCGGCAAGCAATTACGATTACGTCTATCACTGTGTTCTGCTCGTAATTTGTTTCCATTTCCGTTACGTCCCTGTGATTTCAACCTTTTAACTGAATTTATGAAAAGTTGTCGTTATGGATAATTCGTTTACCTATTTGTGCTTCCCTGTTAGCTATTTTCGTTGATATGTAATTGTACAGTGTGTTATTCATTGCTTGTTTATAAATAACTAGCTGAACTCCGCAGCTTCGCCCGCATTGAGTAAATCGATGTATCGATAGTGACACAGTAAAAAGTAGCTTATATGTAAATCCAGAGTGTCAGCTTACTCCCTACCAAATTTTATTAAAATCACTCCAGCCTTATACGTGAAGAAGTAACAAATAAACACACTCATAAACTTTCGCCTTTATAATATTAGTATGATAAAAGACGACAACGATAGATTAAACAATGTCTGTGGTGGTAGTAGACACAGTTATAAAGTCAGATGTGTGTATTTAAAAATTCTTACATCAACCTGTTAACTAATGTGGGGAAAAGGGTAAAAGTAGTAATTACTAATTACACCTGTAACGTTGAATGCTTGAGACTAGACAGAAATAAAAGATCCTAACATTACGCTCCACCTTTTATGACATGGTCAAGTGTTTAATTAGCAACAATGTAATCGCACGGTCCAATAAACATTTCAATGGACCGAGCTTGTCAAATAAATCCAGTAAATATTTTAATGACTTTGTATATTGGACTAGTTTATTGCCGGTATAAAATCGTCCGCGTAAAACGCGTATCAACCCTCGCAGGACAAAGTCTCTAGTTAAACTATAAAATAAATCTAGCAAGTTATCGTCTACAATAAACAGTCGCCGCGGAAGGCTATCGCCAATTCCCACGCAAAGTTGCTGTTAATAAAAGCAACAAAATTATATATTCAAGAGTTAGGAGGTGGTGGTATGGCAGTTAGGGCCTTCTACGTGGTCCGAGTTACAATGCAAATTGCCATGGAGGGGTGCGCCGATGCCCTCTAACTGTGCGACTCGCAAAGATGGCCGCCGTAATGGTGAAATGAAATTATTAAGCATTGTCTTGTGGAATCGGCCGCAGTCGACACCTGAGTCTCCGGCGACGACCGCTTAGTGTGGATATCCCTCGCGAATTTTGTTTTTCTGATTTAACGACAAACTTTTAAAGTAGGTACAGTTTTAAAGGGAATTACGTCTGTCATCTCATTATTAACTTAGTTATATATGTGACTGTTGCTGGCTGAATAAGACTTAAGTAAATTGTATACGTACGTACGTGTGAAAAAAATATAGAAATGCGAAAAAAAACGTAAACAAATACTAAATATTTACATATAAAATAATTAAATGAAAGCATATTGCTACAAAAGATTTTAGTTAATTCGTTTGACGTTTAAGCGATCTAAAAATACGGTTAGCGAAAGCTCCACTTATTTCCAACGTCAAGACATTACTTACAACCCTCGACTGAAAGCTTTGTATTAAAATTTAAATCTACTTTGCAAAGTGTATTTTATACACGTGCTCCTGCAATTTTGATCGTTCATAAAGCTCAAAACAGCTACTATTATTACGTTTTACCTTTGCGGTATTGGGTGTTACACACTCCCTTGCCATTCTTGCTAGCATTTCGACTAAGTCTCCCATGAATTTAGTATGCACAATGTTAATGTATTATAGAAGGTTTAATTACTCGTTTGCGGTACGCTTGCGGTTTGACTGTGCTCTCTGTTTCAAATGTTCATTTGTGTATCGTGTACGGTACAACTATGTTTATGGAGAAATGTGATTATGGTCTGTTACGCTTTGAATTTTAAATGTTGATGTGTGTATATGTATTGTCACTAGTTAATCCACGGTTCTCATTTGGGAAGCTTAACTAGGCTTTTAAAGAACTTTGATCAAAATTAAGAATTAAATTAAAAGGTCGATAAGGTGGATGTAATATTTTATATTATTTGGTTTTGTCGTGGCTTAATTTCTCGTACTTATGAAAAATTGCTGCGGGGATAACTTCTCGCATTTATATTAGGTGACTTGACGTATCTAGACCCTCTCGCAGATCCGCCACTGTATCAAAAAATGTAAAGATTATGTCATTCAAAATAAAGTTTAAAGTAGTGCAGATTAGTTGAAAACACAATGCATAAAGCACAAAAAGTGTGTTCATCAATCACGTCTATTATTCCGGGCCGTAATGCGAAATCGATGTCCGATTTCGCGTCTTATAAAAATAAATTAATTTCAAAATTTGTTTTCGACAACAAAGGCGCGGACCCTCTGCTTATTGGCCGTCTGAAATTCCTCTTTAATCCAACGCATGCCCAGTCCGTGTTTTTAATTTCACTCAAAAAACAGCTTCGAGTCGGTGATCAATCAAAACTCGCGCTCGTTTCTTTTTTCTATACTTCATTTCAGTACGTACACTTTCGCCTTTCTGTAACCGCTATAAATGTGTTATTATTTTGTTTGCAAAAAGGAAATGGATACATTTTGAATTAAATTAGTTAATGGAATTCGTTCACAGAATTTGATAATTACCGCGCTGTGATCACAAAAAGCAAATACTAGACGCGACTAATTTTATTTTCACGGAATTGTGCGGACTATGAAAACTGTACAACTGTGGAATTAAAATAATCGAGTCCTTTATGTTACAATTATATATATTTTATATTGCAAGTTAACTAAGTAAAAATAAAACTGTTAATAAAAGACTACATCGATTGTAATTCTCTCTGCATAAAATAATATCTAATTAACAGTTTTATTTTTATGATTAAAAAGGCTTCTGCAATACTATACGACTGGAAAATACCATCGTCCAACCTATATCAAAATGAAGCAGATCATGCCTTGCATTGGAACAGTGTGGATGCCAGCTGACTTCAATACAAGGGAAGCTTAGTGCTCAGAAATAGCAACGCATCTCCAATTTACTTCAGGTAGAGTCTGTATACTATGTGGACTTCGATACAGTTGTCAATAAGAAGTAGTGACCACTACCAATCAGGCGGACTACTGGCTCCTTGTATTGTCCCAATCCTGGGCGCGGGTCTTCTCCCAATATGAGAGAGGTCATAGTTCACCGCGCTGACCGAGCAAGTAGCATTTAGTAGACTACACACAGCTTTAAGAACTTTTCCCAATGAACTCTCTCAGATGTATAGGTGTCCTGGCGATGTTTTCCTTCACCGTAAAGCAGTGATAATTAATATCTAATACACAAATAATTTTAATAAATCTATAGTGACACGTACTTTAGTAGAACAAAAATGTTATTTCAATTTTGTTCTCTACCCACTTAAATACATAACTACACAAGTTATGAGTAATCACGTCACTTATTGAGTAACCGCATATCGACTTGTCGCAATGCCGTGTCTTCCGAAGAGAAAGTTACGACAAAAAATAACATATGCACTGAACTGATAAATGTACGATTGATTTAAATAATCAAGAATCAATTTGACAGTCGTATTAGATGTTTTTTTGTTTGTACATGTAAAATAATCGGTGGTTTGTGTACAAAGAATATCATTTAATTTTATATTCATAATCTTAAACTTTTAACTACACATATTATT
Organism: Spicauda simplicius; assembly: GCA_949699795.1. Lineage (NCBI taxonomy): Eukaryota > Metazoa > Arthropoda > Insecta > Lepidoptera > Hesperiidae > Spicauda > Spicauda simplicius. The sequence continues at coordinate 12,782,106 of OX453066.1, read as the reverse complement.
TCAATGTACGATCATATTAAATTTTTAATTACACGAGTGTTCATCCATTGGTCGAAATTCAACCAACATTTTAATTTTCTTATTTTGTAATTTACAACTAAATTCATCAACACTACTAAATGAAAAGGTAAGTAAACAAGACAGAAAAAATATAATTATTAAAATACATTTTATATACCTACCTATTATAATACCTACAAGTTATTTCACAATTATGATTAACTTTTCAATGTACTGGTATATAAAATGAGAACACAAAACTTTTTAAATGTAGCTATAATGATTTTCTTTAAATACTCTCCAAATGGAATTGATATTTTTGTTCCGTTAAAACAAAAAGAAGGATGCCGTATCAATATTTTCTTAACTCTATCCCTCTTAGGGTCTTAGGAGATTTAAGCCCTTTAGAGATGCGCTCCTCGGGCTTCAATTCTGATTCGATTTAAATGTTACTTAATGTTCCCCACGAATATTACAAGGGTTGTTCTTATTTTGGAAGCTGCCGAATGATTGCTTTTGAACTGTTTACTCAAGTATTGAACAAATTTTAATACTAAACGGGTACTCATGATATGCGGTAGGTCTAGGTAGGTAAGTATCACGGTATGAGTAACCGTTAAGTATTAAAATGTGTCAATTCCGCGATAATATTATTCTAAAATAATATATCAAGTATTGAATTTATAAATGACATTCCGTTTAAATAAATTTAATAATAATTTTATGGAAACGATGATGTTTTATATAAATATTACGACAGTCGGCATAGCATAAAAAATTATCACATTTAAAGAACCAACCATGAAATACTTCAACAAATTTTATCAACGTAAATTCAATTACTTACACGGCAAATGACAAAAGCGTTTTTTCATAACAGTGAATTCTCTGTCGCATAAAACGTAATCGTAACATGTGTCCTAATAGTATTTGAAAGGAATCAGTGAGATAAACGTATTTTTTGTATTTTTTGCTCAAAGATAAGAAACAGCACTCCAGCCGGTCTAAATCCTATTTGAAAAACACGCAACGGTGGTTTTTAAAGGACGTCCTCTTAAAATCTTTTACCACTCCCACACTTACACAAAACTTTTTCTTAATCACTTTACATTTGGCTGTTATACGCAGTGGCGCCTTTGAATGCAAAGCCGATGTTTTGTCATTTAATCTGGATTAGAATCACATACCTTTAAGAATAAAGCTAAGTGCGTTTCGAATCACGCACACTGAAAGGTTCTATAGATTACATAAGCATTACATTTATCTGCAGAAAAAATAAGTGTGTGTGTGTAATGGTGTTTTATAAAACTGACATACAAAGTAACTTTTGCTGTCACTATATAAATAACTTGTATAAGAAATTATAACAATTCTGAAAACAATATAATACCTAAACTCCTTTTTGTAATCTGTCTGTACCCTAAAAACCTGTCAGTAGCCTAAACATTTTTCATGACAATTTGCATTTTTTTGCGATTTTTATTTGATAATCTTCACTATAGTATAGTTTATTTAAAATATGAGTTACCAAATTCCAAAAGTATTTTGAAAAATCAATTATGCAAATACAATATATTTCCTCGTATAATAAAATATAAAATCTAAGAGAGAACTTTAAACTTTGCACATTGAAGTAACCAATTAGTGTTCATTATACGATCCAGAATTCTGCGATTTTACCTAACTTTTCAAAAAGTTCGGTAGCGCCTGTAACACGCATTGAACAAACAAAGAAACACATTACAAAGCCATAAAGCATGCAACAAAGGGACCGACGAATACGTGTTGAAACTGATCCATCATGTCTCCTTTTAAAATAACAAAAACTCATACGATGCACACAACAGATGCTTTAGTAAAAAACCGACCCTTACCACCCTACAAAAAAACGCTAGCCATAATTTCTATTAAAATAACTGTAATTTACTAAATAACGTTTCTGTCATAAACGTTTAAATGCAAATTTGGCACCCCGATATATTAATATGACCGCAATTTAGACAAATTGGAATGCACCTCTTGTCAGCTAATTAATATTAAGCCAAGAGTTCTTTATATCGTCGAGCTTACTCGCCATGGGCAGGTGGCGGTTTAATGAAATCATCATTGATAGTAATATTAACGTTTTAATACCGTCTGACTGCATAATAAATGTAAACATTAAATTCGAAACGTCGAAAACAATCAATAACGCTTGACACCGCAGGTTCAGGTATGGCGGCTTTATTTTTCTCTTCGAATCACAAACATCAATATCACAAAGCAAACATAATAACGACCATTGGAGAGTCCACATATCAACATGCAAAATTCCAATTAGATTCCAAACGTACGAACGTGATAAAGCAACCGTTATTGAAGTCGCTTATCAGTGTAATTAGAAAGGAACTAAGCTGTAACCATTTGCGTTTATAATGGGAACATTCGAGTGCCGTACAGTTGTTTGATAACGGAAAAAATACTTACATTTGTTATTAATATTAATATATTGCTTTATGAAAAAATCGTATAACTCGTACGTTGCAATATCTAATTTGAATATCAATTCGATATTAACGTTCTTATTATACATTTGAAATAAAAGGTCACTTAAGAATATCCTAAGCAACTCAAACCTAGCGCCTAAATCGCACCCCAACCGCACCCAGGATCATGTGATAATGGACGCAGTCGTTAAGAGGGCCATTCAAAAAATAATCTACCGCAGAATTGGCTCTTACCACTCACCGCGGATTCGTCATAAGGGAATGCGGCATCAAATATTCAATTTTAAAACAGCCGCTAAAAGCGAAACGTCATCGTCCATACAGACGCAGCTGGGACTCGACGATTTAGAAATTTTGTTACAGATGGGACACGCACTTCAGCCTCGCAAGAGAGATAAAATAAGAAATTGCATTAACAAAAGTGAAAAAATTAATGAAGACGACAGAAACACCGGCTCAGCTGTCGTGAAATTGCCTCCAATAGCACTGTTTACAGGGTGTGTTGATGACGCAACACGAGATGTCTCGAGCCTTCTGAAAATTAGTCTGTCAAGAACACGAAAATGACACAGAGTAGGAAAAATTTCATTAGCGCCAATCAAAATGACGAGGTCCAAAATGAAGCTCGCTAGGAAAGTCGTAATCACGGACTTCAGTAGCCACCCCCTCGACATGAGGTCTTATTAAAGGAATAATATTTACAAAACGAGACGCCTCGAAATCCCCAAATTAAGATCTCGCCGAAACCCGCCCAACTTCCACAAAGTGGAATCATTAAATTAAAAATGTAAACTTTTCTCTTAGCAAGGTAATGGGCATCCCGATGTAGATAAATAGATGGAATAGCTGCAAAAAGGAGCATTTTCCTGTTCATTAAATTTTTCCTTCGCTTTTTTATTTCGACCCCTGGTGCTAATTTTGTTGGAATTCACGCCCCTCAACTCCACCCGCCGAGACTCAATCACAGAAATTTTATATCCGGAATTAAATAAGTACCCGACCGAATTACGGACAAAATTTAATATGAGCTTATTTTTAGCGGAGTATCTTTCCTAATTAATCAGATACAGCGTTATACTTATTACATTCGAAGTTTAATCAGATTTCTTGTACAATTCTTGAGACGAGAATATTTATTACGAACCGAAAAGTCAAGGACAGCTTTTGAAGTCATTAAAGAAGTCAATCAAGATGCGAAATATTCTCATCAACGGCAACTTATTCCAGAGGGTGGTTTGTGTTGGTAACTCAATTGTCTATAAGATCCGAAGCTTCGCTGGAGGAAACGTCAGTGAGGTCGGTAGCAAATGCAATTATATCTACTAATATGCCGTCTGCGACCGACGCGCGCCCGCTCGCTTCTCAAACCCTTTAACTGTTTGGGGATCATTTAAAAGTTAGTTATTACGCCGCTGCACCTGAGTTTACGTTCCAATTTGAATTTACCTAATCCTAGCAACCGCAATTTGCAGAGTAATGCCTGTTATTGATAAGTTGCTACAATTATGTTTCAAGCACAACGCCCGGTAGAATTTTGTCGACTGTTATTATTCTTACGAGTACATTTCTCGTTAGCGCGAAAATTTTGTAAATAACTTGAACTATTTCATTAACCACTATTGGATAAAACAAAGCAAATATAACTTTTTCAAATTAAATCAACTCTTGGATAATTAAATTAATTAACTTTATTAGTAAACCAAAAATCTTAATTGCTATTTGTGTCTACATGTAGCAAACAACAGTTATGCGGTAAGCTTTTTAAAACAATTTACAATATAAAGGACCGCGGTCGCCTTGTCTCGCAGTATCGGATTCCCTTAAACATATTGATTGGTGCAAATAAGGAAATCGAATTATTCAATGTCCGCCCCTCATTTGTTTCCTGCTCCCCCACAGCAGAGATGAAGAAATTCTTTCTGAGTTTTCGATTACTTGTCCAATTAATTTTATAGATTCATTTGTCTTAGGCGCTTTGAAATATAGACTCGTATTGACTGAATCGACTCGGATACAAATGTGAGAGCTTTGGCCGCGCTACTGCATTTGCTGTATTGCATATTTATGAAGCCAATATATTGTTACTTAATCTTACCGATACCAGGTTTTAACTGAGATGATTTCTTCAACGCATAATGGGTCATTGGTCTTGAACAATAATATCAATTTACTATGGAGTATATTTAAAATTTTATGAAGGGTTATTAACTCACCCGCGTTGCTAATATGCTAGAGAAGTTTACTTGTAAAAAAATATACACGACCAAAAGATAACCTCTTTCCTTTGAGAAGTTGGTTAAAAATACGATTGACATTGCTTCTCAGCATAATCTGCGAGATACATCTAAATCTGTGACCATCAGTGGATGACCATTGGAGAAGGGTGCAATATGCTCGAGATTACATAACGCAGTTGGGGCATCGTGATGAGAGGGAAAGTTCACGTTCCGTTTCTCATCACGCCTCCGCGCGCATCTGGGTGAGTGCGGCTAGTGGCCAGACCAACGCACCGGCCATTCATGACATAATTGGCAGGGTCCCTCGCTTGTGCGACAGTCCTCACTGCACATGCTGGAGCTGCTTCGTGTAAACCAAAGGCGTTATCATTACAATCGTGTTTGAATTTCTCGATGTTCCATGTAAGAGGTATCATAATTGCCACGTACAGAAAAATGTACAAAAATGTTTACGTTATTGAATACTTGGATAAACGATAAAGATGAGTAGGGAGAAAAATTACATACATCAGGTAAGTCGTTAAGAAAGTATTCCAGCCCATTGCTACTGTATTTTTTTCTTAATGTCAATTTTTCAAATCTAGTTATCAAAGTATAAAACACGCCATGACAAAAACGATCGTAAAATGATGTTTAAAGATATTACCAAAAAACTTTTTGTCTATGATTTTTTTAATTTACTCCAAACATAATAATAATATGTTGATATCTGTTTATATAATAATCTGTCACATATGTTTAGACAATATAGAGTTCAGAGGGATAGAGCCAGTGAAGCAAATGAATGGACACCTTCAGCGATTTCTCGCTTAACACTCCCCACTTAAACGGAGGGCAATTATTAGGGCGCTCGATTTTATATCGCACGCAATACTCTTAGATATTCGTAAAATGAACATATTGTTAATTATGTTGTATCACAGATATTTTGTTAACTATAGATGCTATAAAACGCGATAAAATGGTGCTATGAATTGTCTCAAATTTTATTATACTATTAATCGATTTACAAAAACCTGCTCCAGATAACAAATATTGACCACAGTTGAAAAGAAAAGTAAGACATATAATCTATGTATTTATTAGTTATTTTTCTAAAAGATATGGTCATAAAAATAACAAGTGTAGTTATATCCTTTCAACGACGACTATTTTAAGTCGCAATACAAAAACACTCAACTCAATTCTATTATATTCCTATGAAAACGGTTTCAAAAATAATAGCAGCGTCAAAACCACAGGTCCAGGGGCGTCGGCACCCTTTACGAAATCATTTCCATTCCCTTTTCCGAGTGAAAATTACCGCGGACGGTCAAAGAGTTAACGATTTGCTGTTTATTTGTATTCAACCTTTGTTAGTTTAAAGGTGTTACGGTGTTACCCGCTCTTTTGTTTGGATTCCGTTTGCTTAACCGACTATGTGTGTATCAACCTTTGGTTAAAGTATGGAATTGGCGTTCTATGAAGTTAAATTGGCTATGGCGTATATATGGCTATGGCGTTATATTGCAGTAGAATCTTTTTTATGAAACTTTATGTACTTAATTGTGGCCTGCTTAAGCAATGATAGTCTAGTTCTTTTTTCACCTATTCTGGAATTTAGGAGTTCAACTTTTAGGCTGACATTAACAAGAAGATCGAGAAAATAGCAACACACTTGAAAGTTGTATATAATAGTCTCAAAGGTGCGAGAAGCCTATGCGACATAGTCATTCCTCATTCTGGGAAATGCTAACGCATGCATGATATTGGTTTTACTTTTATTAAGTGTCAGCCTTAGAATCAAATTCTGTATGTTGATCCCTCACAAACTAATAAACACAAGTATTTTTATAAATATTCAAATTAAGTTACGTATTAAGCGTGGTTGCTACTTAGGAGGTACAAAGGACTCAAATTCGGATTCATTTAGATAAAAACATCTTGCTTCGTAGGTTGTGTGCCGACGTCTTAAAGGATTATACCAACTGTCAATGCTACATTAGGAATATCACCAGATCATTAAGTAAGTAGATATATCAAAATAAATTAATTCGTTGGGAAAATAAGTATATGATAAATTCACAATGTCACTTTATTATTTTAGACTAATATTATTTCGAAACTAAAACATTAAATACGTAACGTATCGCTTTACTTTAGTTACTAAAATATTCCTCAGTAAAAAAAATATACGACACAAAGCGAATATTATATTTTTGCTTAACTTCAATGAGTGCTTTAGAAAAATCCGCCATTCATCCCTACATGAATCTCAACAATGTCTCCAAAACAGCATTGTATTCCAGGTCAATCAAGGCCACTCAAAATATTACAACGATTCCAAAAAAAATCGGAACAGTAGTTTTGTATTCATCGTGTACAACCAGCATGGCGTCATTCTTCAATGAGGTCTCTCAGTGGGGAGTCCACAGTAGCATCGCCGTCTCTTTTTGTACGACTAACGTTTTATCAAACATGTTAATGGCCGGCTTTATGAGACCAACAAAAGAAGCGTGCCAACGGAGGCGTTAAATCCTTTACGATTTGATGATGATGATCACGAATTTGTCATGGGATCAATTTAGGCTCTCGTTAATGGGCAATGGGCATGCGTGAGAATCTTTGAAGTAATCTACTTTTAAAGTATTAATTACGAAATTCGCACAACTGGCGACGCCTCGTTGCACTCTTAATTGAAGGCATTAATTATTTTTAAATACTCACCATAGCGATGAACATACATTCATTCTACTTACAATAAACTAAAAAAACACACAAACATGCTTAAAATATAAACGTAAAAATGCATATTTTACTAAATGAACAATATCTGTAAATTTATCTGTGATATAATTGGGATGTTGGTTTTTCAATTTGACAAAATTCAAAAGGGTGTAACCTGGAAGCAAAATAACGACAACTAACATGTCACCCACAGTAATTCCATTTACAGTACATAAAAAAATCACACCACCGAGACAGACATGTGCACTTGAATGTAAAATACTGAACTGGCCAATCAAGCAATTTAAAAAATGTGAAACAATGGGGTTTATTACATTCTAGTTCCAATCATAGGTGAAAGGTGGCATGGCATACCTTAGTAAACTATAAATGGAACTTGCGAAAAAATCCATAACACAATCAAAATAACACACATTAAAAAGCAATTTTGATGAAAAATAATACTGTGCTAAGTCCTGCGTCGCGGGTGTGTCGTGTGGTCTTCCAAGCTACCCCCTTGGACCGTGGCACCGGCCCAGCGGCCGGGCCCGCCCGAACGTTTCCGAACGTAACCGAATCCGGCCGAACGAAACCGAACGCGCGAGCGACTAGCGACATACCTGTCTGGCGCTTTCATTGACAGGCACCTGAAATTAAGAAAAAAAGTCCGTCCAATTCGTTGAAAACTTTAAATTTCAAATAATTTCGTCTTTTTAGCATAGCTCTTTGACACAGATAAATTTACATGCATTAAGTAAGATATCAATCACATTAGTAAAATAGACAAACAGTAGATTTCGTCAATTTTAATTTTAATAGCAAAGGAGAACATTTAGAAATAATCTGTAGACAGCAACAAAAATACATCTACAAAAATTAAAAGTAAACATTCCAAAAAGTACAAACAATAATGTGGCAAAAACAGTTAAAAACAACATTGCAAGATGTATTAGGACAGTTGTTAAAATATGGGGTAGCGTGGAACGGCTTGACTCCGATGATATTGTGCGCTTGCACGCGATCGCACTCGTGTTTGCATTCGATGCATTTCTACGCTCCATGCTCTTAATTCATATTATTGATTTTTATTGTTCAAATATGACATAAACATAAAACCACTTTAATTGTCTTACACCCATACGCTTTCATATAGGTAATCGGTGTCTATCGCTACAGCAGAAGATCGAGTGAATAATAATAAAAATGTTTACCATAACGTAGTCCAGGCAACATTATAAAATATGTATTACCATATTTTTGCAAGTACCTACTGAGGTGAAAAAATATTGGCAAATTCGAATCCATTGATTTTTTGCCATTTATTTATTATAGACCGATCGAACAGAGCACATGTGCTAATGCCCTACTTTATTAAGTCTCTTCAAAACAATAATTGTTTACGTTTTTGTCCAGTGCGTAGTACAGTGCAAGGCATGGCCGAAAACAAAAACATGCAATATACATTGCAATGTACGGGAGAAAACGTATTTTTTTTAAAAGAAACGTAATAAATTCTTACTAAGGACAGAAAACTTGCAGGTAGTCGATACCAGAGTGCGTCTGTTTTGTACACTTCAACAAAAAATAAGTAATTTCGACAAGTCATTGCAATACTTGGTATAATCTGGTCGTCTAGCCCGCTCAATAACTGATTCAAGGGCCACGAAACATAAGCTTTGAACGCCATTTTTTTGCTACTGGAAACAACGGCATTAGGCGTTAAAATCAAAAATATATACATAACTGACCTTACGAATCTACAAAATGTCGCTGCAAAATGTATTTTTTTAATCGATTTTAAAAAGCACTAAGTAAATGTTTCAAGGCTTCAGGTGAAAGAACTCAACTAACAGACATTTTGAAAAAATACTAAGTTAATAATTCAAGAAAAATAATTTCAATGTCTTTAAAATATTACGGATAAAAATCATGTAGTTACCTATAAACACATAGAGTTGACCATTAATACAAATCATATCAATAAACTAAGCGATTAGTAATAACTGTATTGAGACATTATGATGCAGAACTCCCTACTCCCAATGGACAAATTAATTTCATTAAATTAGTCAGGATCACGCAAACGAAATCATAAAGGTAAATGGATACAATTTCATTAAATCAAATTGTACTTAAGTAACTATATCCATACCTATAAAATATAATATTAATGGACTTACTGTTTTTATATAGGTAGTATGCAGATATTATAGTAAGTAGGTACTACTTTTCTGATGATAATGATTTTTCATCACATTATACTCTTATTCATGAAATTGGTTTAAAAGATAGTTAGACACTTGATACAAAATCTACACGTTAGGAAAAGATAAAATATAAAGTTTCAAATACACTTGTACTTGACAACAGTAAAGATTTTTTAAGGCTTTAAAAACTAATAACGATACAGCGATAGACGATGAAGACGTCTTATTGCTAAAAGTAATTTATTTTGTGGAACAAAAAGACTGAACAGCCGATGAATCGGTTCAATCAACATCGTTCGATGTAACATTCACAATACATTTCACTCACTGTGTTCAACCACCGATGACTGTTATTTTGCGCTGTTTTGATACATACGTTTCTCACCGACATTATAATCGGTACTTCGATGGCAACGCACACGCATAACATTCAAAAGACAACTACTCGAAAAAACCAATCTATCAATATTAGAACACAAAAAATAATGCAAGTCAGATAATAATGCTGAATCGGCAATCAACAATGGAAATAAAGTCACAGTCATTTTTTTAATAATGGCAACTAAGTTTTTTTTCTTTTTATCGCCACCCTAGGTTCGTTTGACATTTGAACTGGCTGATGACTTGGCCGCCATGATTGATCGTCGCGACCCAGTAAATAAGTGCAATTTAGCGTTTATTTTCCCTCCTAATCAAGTAGTTGTTATTGTTAACTGCATTAATTTTATCTTTTTTATCATCCATCTGCTTAATAATATCGTTATGTAGCTGCTTAATAATATCGTTATGACGAACGAATAATGCGAAAATTAATCGATAAAAATAAAAATATTTACATACAAATTAGCTGTTGAATTAGGAGTAGTAATCATTTGTCAATCTGCAATGTCATTCAAGATCCCACAGTTAAAAATATTGTGAACGTATCTGCAAAACATATTTTACGTGGAGCTCGTAAAGTTTAAATTTAAACTTTCCGTTCTTGTTGAATATTTCCATCTCTTGAAACCTAGGAGTTGGAATTAAGATCCTTCTAAGAATAGGTTTATGATTCATATTGCCCTGTTATAATATTGGGAGCTAAAAGAAAATGAGGGACTGTTTACAATTTATCATCGGACCAAGTATCCGCCCAGGTCGTAACGAATCACTAGTAAATAAATCGACCACAAACGTTTCGGTTATTTCTTTTGATGTAGCGAACTGGGAAGAGGAACTGGGATCATATTAATTTATTTTGATTTGGTTCTGATGATCTGTAAAATATTTGAACACAAATCATGAGAAGCATGGCGCAAATCACTTATCACTACGTAGTATAAAACAAAGTCGCTTCGCTGTCTGTCTCTATGTATGCTTAGATTTTTAACACTACGTATATTTTTCATGATTCGTCTCCGGACCATTATCTTATTCTGAGTAATAGCAAAGTGTTTTTGTGGTTTGATTCCGGAAGCTACCGAACTACTGCTACTCAATTCCGTCTAATAATCATTGTTTAGCACTGCTTGTTCTAACCTAAAGATTGCAATACCGGAGAGTCAGTTACGAGACGTCCAAGTTAAACCTTACGAATACCAATGCTTATATGACAGACCCCGAGTGGCGACCACGTTTAGGCAAAAGGAGTACAGGTCGTCCCCCTACCAGGTGGACCGATGATCTGAAGAAGACAGCGGAAAACCGTTGGATTCAGAGGACACAGAACCGGTTGGAGTGGCGCCATTTAGGGGAGGCCTATGTCCAGCAGTGGACATCAAAGGGCTAATGGATAGATGGATAACTGAACTTGAATTCAGCTGCGTTGTATCAGGTGAATTACTTGCTCGTTGGCTGCTATAAAATAAATTAAAAAACAGGCGACGATTTATATAGAGTGCACCGCGCTATTGTGAGTCAGTAACAAATAAATTAGATTTGACAGGTCTCGTTAGATTGATATGTTCTAGGCTAAACGTGTAATTGAGTGTGATGCCGGGATGTGGGGGTCTACCAGACCATTTAGGCCTGCAAGGCTCCTGATCGTTTATTATTTATGTTTGGTACAATGACATCATCTCATAAAAGTGGGTTTCGTTTTTACATTTTCAGTATTTGACATTCCCGCTTCATAATATAGCTTATAACCTAAGTCCTTAAAACCCCTATTTAATATGTAATGTACCTAAGTAAAGTAGTGTAACAATAAAATTGTCACACTCGTTTTTATAAGCTAAATAAGTAACGTTGGTTATTTATTAACAGAGACATTAACTTTCGACTTTCGACCAACCGCGTGGCGGAGCGGTTAACATACCGGGCTAACGCGCAATGAGTCCCGGGTTCAATTCCCGGCTAGATAGGTATCTGAATGATGAGTTTAGATTCATGTTTTGGGTCTGGGTATTTGTGTCTTAGTCTTGCGTGTATCCATGGCACCCACGACATAGGAGAAAATCCTACTGTGGGGCTATGAGCATAGAAAGCGTGTTTTTATTAATTTGATGGGAACACCTTCTGATAGTTGTAAAATGATAAGTAAAAGTTTATTGCGAGATATTAAAACTAAAGTAAATGAGTGGTAGTCTGAATGATCGAACGAGTACACTCGCTAAGTAGTCTTGTTTCGTACGCGTCACGTAGTGCACTAAATGTTATCATTATGTGAATAAAGTAAATGCGTGAACAGAAAGTGCGGTCGAAGATATATAACTGATATTATAAAAACCTTTAAAGTTCTCTTTCTTACCAAATACTTACCTACATTCCTGCAACTTCTCTAGAGTACATTCAAGAAAACTTAACGAGAAACACAACGCTCAATTAAAACGCAGAAATAATTATTTTCCACCCCTCTTTAAACGAAATTAACAATGTAAATACGAGTGGTTGTCAGTGCGCCGTAGGTTTTGCCGTTATTAAATATCTTAGAATTATAATCCAATAATAATAACCGTCAAAGGAAATCTATCAGCTACGTATTTATTTATAAAATTAAACTCTTCGATTCCATTATTTATCAATTACATTAAAATTACATCCAAATAGAATATATGAAGTAATACCAATTTCATGTAATAATATAGGTGAATTAGGTAATATTGTGAAGTGATCATTTATCTATAACATCCATAGCTTTACAAAACTACCTATATGAGGCTGCCAACTTAGTTCATAGGAGTAACAACGTATCAGCGATTGACTTCAGGTACAATCCCTGTCGTTTTAAGAGTTTTTTAAAGACATACTTGAATGGCAATTACCACGCTCCATCGGCTGGTTTATTTGTATATACCTACTACTTTTCTATTTTGAAATTGTGTGGTGAAAACTATTTGATGAAAGGAAACATTATGAACGAATGTTAGTCACAGTTCATTAGTCAACAGTCACAATCCTTTGGGGTTTATGACAGATGTCTATAAATGAAAGTATACCTATTAAAATGAAGCCAATATAAAATTTATCTTAAAACAAGAAAAAAGAAAATCCTCCCTACATTAAAAGTAAATGATTTGAATAATGCTAACTCTTCCACGCCACCTGCCCCCAAACTTTTGACACGACCGTTACAAACATTTTTCGGGGAAAATAATTGCACGTTTATTCTCCAGAGGGCATTAATTTCCCTTCACCCGCGATTCAGCCCTGAAAACAACCCAATTAGTACATTACTTCTTACTTGTAGATCTAAGACCACGTTAGGGTTGTTGTACATTGAAAGTATCGTAAGCGCCATCTCACAGTAAAATACTGAAAACATGAATGACATAGATATAAATAGCATTAATTTGAATGCTCACATGAATGTCTACCTATTATTAAAATTTATATTATTATTAAAAGTTCTATTGTTAGTTTGATACATCAGTAAATGATGTATGTATACCTACAGAGATCATATTTTGTTTTACTTGGCGGATAACACGTTAAATAACAATAGCTCGGTTATTTAGGTATATATTCTGTAACTTTTAATTTTTAATGTCACGTTTTCGCGCATCTTAAAGCTTTCTGTGTAGCACTACCTTGTACTTTCCCCTTTTATATCGGCCCGTGCCAGAAATCCCTTATTTTTCTTATTTATAACAGTCTGAAGAATTCTTATAACTGAATCAGTTAAGTCCTTGCTCGCTACTTGTAATCCGAGCTTAAATTAAAATTTATTTATTCGTCCACCGCTAATTAAAAGGGTTACTTTTTTATCTACTGATTAATTGGCCCAGTGGCATTGTTTACATGTATTTAAAGCGTTGCTCGGTCATAAGTTGGTTTTTCTACATTTATTTATTACTTTAAGATATTGCTCGAATTATTTAAATGGAAGTCAACGCTTCTAATAAGTTTCCGTAAAGGGGGAAGAACGTCACGACGACCCATGATCGCACTAAACGTCAGCCACGCGAAGTCCCAAGTTCGATTTCCGGCTAGGTGGAAATGTAATTGGTTTCTATTCTATATCTGAGCGTTATCTACTATCTTGCGTGCAAAGCCACAATGCCCTTTAACAAGGATTTTCCTACTAATTGAAAGCGCTGATAAATCTACAGAGGGCGGAAAATAGTTAACCCTTAGACATTTTTATAAGACGGCAGTGTCACTTTTGTTACGAATTTAAAACTAATAGATATTTTTAATTATAATATAAGTATTAATGTTATCCTCCCACCAGGTGGACCAATGACCTGAAGAAGAGAACGGGACGCCGTTGATATTCAGTGAGCACAAGACCGGTTAGAGTGGCGCCATTTAGGGGAGGCCTATGTCCAGCAGAGGACCTCAAAAGACTGATGGATGAATAGATAAGTATTTTTATAGATGTTTCAACTACTAATCAATCTGCATTAATGCAATGGGAAAGTCTTTACTCCAATGATTGGAAGTGCTCGCAATAAGAGATTAAAAGATGTAAGGACAGAATCTACCCGAAGACATCTATAGTTATACCTTTGATTAAAGTAATAAAATAACTACATTCTTCATATAAATTTATGAATAAATACGCATTCTATATCGACTTTCAATTAAAGCAATAAATCTGTAATAATGCTTCGTAGAATAATTTATAATTTAAACGTCCATCGTGATGTACAAACTGACATATGCAGAGCGCGAGGAGTTCGAGAGACTTAGACCGAGAGATGGCTACGAAACTCAGCGTTTGACTAAAATTACAGCTACCATGAACAGATAGAAATACTTTGCTCACAATAGAAGTGATTTTATAAACTATCGTGTTGATTCAACTATAATTTTCAATCTATCATCCTTTTCAACTAAATACGTTACAAAACATATTTAGTTGAAATTGAGATTGTATTACGAGTAGATAATATTATTTACATACTTTTAGTTATTTCTACTTGATACGCAAGAATTTGTATATAATAAAATAAAACAATGAAATTTAAAAGCTCCGTATACCATTCTGATGTCCAAAAAATAAGCTCACATCACATCATCGTGACCACGATCCATGCAACTGGGTCGAAATATCGGCAAAAAGAATTCGAAAATGATTCAAAAAACCGCATATCGTGAGTACCCGTTAAGTATTAAAATGTGTCAATTCCGCGATAATATTAGTCTAAAATCATATAAGCTCACATTACGAATATCAACGCCCATTTTTAATACCGTATATAAATAAAAAAAGAACATATACAGCGAAGTATTGCATCGCTAGCTCTCCTTCTATACGAGAGCATACAATAAAATGCAACGGGAGCGATTTGCTCCAGGCATCGACCGAGTGCGTGCTCACGATTTGCTGCACATCAAAACCTTGTTAATACCTATATAATAACGAACAACAAAATATTCCCTATGCCGACTCCTCAAGGATTTACATTCACCGGCAGAGCTACACGAACTTCAACTCTGAAGCTGGTAGTCTCAACTGTTTAAGGAAGATGCTTGTCTAGAACATAGAACCAGTTTGCGTTAGGTATGATTGGAAAGGGGATTGCTGTTCAACATTGTCTTACTGCTTGAGTGCTATGTATTTTAGTTTGGCCTTTATTTAATTAATAGCAATTTGTTTGTATAACATTTTGCATGTATTTACCTCGTAATATTGTTAAAGTTAGTGTAATATTAGGATAAGTAGATATAACATGTATATTATTTTGTTATATAGAAGTCGCAAGTAACCGTAAAACCCACTTGATTTAAACTTGCCATCGATAATTCTGGTCAACGCCAAAGAAATTAGAATCAATAATACTAGAGTCCCATCTTTGGTCAGCAACATACATTGTTACTGCAAAAAGACTTAGCCCTCTTTCGAAGCCCAATCACATCGCTAACTTTTAGTCGTCATATTAAGTGACGAAGTGTTGTCTTGGAAGAACTTAGACGTGGTCTAAAGTCGCCTTTTTTTTTAAATCATTACCATTACAAACGAAACTTGTCTTGGAATATATACTTAATGAAGAAGTTGTTAAAACAACTTACTATAGCCTAGTATCCAAATAGTAACAAGACAAGGCAAATTTTCAACCGTCTCTGGCTGATAGTGTAAACGGCCACCATAAAAGAGAATTACGTTGTTAAAACAACTGGCAGCGATTTTTCTTCGGCCTGCTGGTTGCATCACGCAAACCACGACCGTATGGGATACATTGCACTAACAAGATTGTTTATAGTTGTGCCTAAAGTATACAACTTATTAAGCACACCGAATACTCATGTTACAACTAAAAACTTTGTAGTAAACCTTTTTTTTATAATAACGAAGTAGCAAACGACAGTCCACCTGATGGTAAGTGCTCACTGCCGCCCATGGACATCTATGTGTAAGTAACTTCATATAGAACATAGGTCTTATCTGAAGTTAATCACAGATGCGCTGCTACTACCGAGGACTAGGATAGTCGTCCCCTCATATAAAGTGTGCCGGCAACCACACCCTTCCATCGAATTACAAGGAATGCTTAACGTTATAGAACATAGGTTATATCTGAAATCAATCACAGATGCGTTGCTACTCCCGAGGACGAGGATGGTCGCCTCATATAAAGTGTGCCGGCACCCACACCCTTGCATCGAAACGAAAGGAATGCTTCACGGTAGAAATAGGTGTAACGGTGGTACCACCTCGGTCGAACTACACTCGTTCTACCACCTTTGACGTAAACCGAACAGAACCTTCTTTCTTCGACTCTAGAGGCAGCACTGCCATACTTATTTCTGTCTCATACCAGCAATGTTGAGCGCTGCTGTGTTATGATTTGGAAGGTGTAGTAAAGAACACATACCCATCCGAAGCGTTCCAACTGAGTTCTAAGGGGTAGGAAAACATTTGTGACCAACCTTAGGTAGGACTGTTATCTTACCTGAAGTTGATTTCAGATGTTCATGACAGGCACTAGCTACTTATTAAAAGGTGGACTGAATGTTGGTATACATCTATATATACATCTAACATCTGATACGCCCAAAAATATTGTTAATTAGCATTCATTAATATCATTTCATTTTAGTAAGCAAATCTTAGGAACCAAAACTAACCTACAATTTAAAACACAATTAGAAGATAGCTTCCTACATAGGCATGAATTACAAATAAGTAAAACAGTGGTGCCAGCATTCAAGCTACAAAAATTTAACCCTACGTGCACCACATACAACAAAGTTAGAAAATTATTCAAAACAATGACGAAAAGCTAATCAAAACACATCCCCGACTAGAGCTTACAAATGGGCTGTCCAAATATTCGTGTATCACGTAAACTGACACCCAACTTCCGGCTAGCTTACATCATTCCGACTGTTATTAAGATATCAGAGGGAACACCTTGGCTACTTTACATAATTCCGGAAACCATACGTTATGGCGTGGAACGAAACGAGTATATTTTCTTGACTGTCTAAGAATTGGAAATGAACTTTTTCTACACAATAATTGTGTGTTGATGTGTAGTTCTATGCATGATTATAACAGAAATGCGAAAAATGTATACTTATATTATAAAAAGATGAAAAATGTGATATAAAAACTTCATTGTTCTAATAAAATAAATTCCACTAAATAAATACAATCCGCAGAAAGAAAAATAGTGATAGATCTTGGTTCTTATGAGAACATACTACGAGTGCTTATGTATAGTGAAACATAAGTACTTTTTTGGAATCTAAGTTTGTTTCTTAAAAAGATATAGGAAAACGTTCTATAAAATTTAAATAGTCATACTCTGATTTTTTTGTCTTAATTATCTATATATATTACGTTGTATTCAAAAATGTAGTTCATACATTAGTTTAAAAAAATTACAATTGCTTACTAAGTGAAACTGTAAAAAGTTTTAAAGTTTAAATTGATATAAGTACAATTTGCAGTACTATCCTCAAGAATAGTACGCTTAATCTATGGTCGAGCATAAATTAGTGATAAAATAAATTCAGCAACAGCAAATAGTAAAATCAGCGCACCATTTTTTCAATTAGAGCGCTCATTTTAATTTGATGTATTTAATCGAGCATTGTTGTAAGCAACAGCTCAATCAGTGAAAATTATTAATTAGCGAACACGAGCGAAACAAGCAAGCAATTCCGTCTGAAACGAGGCGGGCAAACCACTATCTGTCGATAAAAAAGTGCAGCAACGTAACATTATGCATTCACCGGGCACATGAGAATATGTGAATCCACACTGACTTAGACCAGCAAATGAAACACGGGACTGACATGTATGAAACATGCTACTGGTCTTACTTTATACTCTATACTAATACTACTACTTTTCTTTATTTTCCCTTAAATTTTAACTCCGAACCGTGAGGTTGCCTGGAAGAAACCGCTGTTGGGCGATAAAGCCGCCTTTTTTATTTTTATATTGTGATTTCACTGTATTATTTTTCTCTTTTCTGGGTACAATAAAGTATATTATTATTATTATTACTACATACTATAACTTACATGTTCTATTGTGAATGACAAGTACAGATTTAAGCCGATTATCATATGTAACAGGGTACTGACTTAGACTATTATATGAAACGTAATACTAACTTGGAAAGACATATGGCAAAGACACATGATATTCTTAACATATACTAATTAATAAGGGAATTTGATTGACTGAATAATTTTCAATAGGTATCAAATGAAATGCGTAATTTATTTATTAAATATTTTGGGGCAAAGTTATTTAATATGTTACAGTGGGGTATATATACATAGACAACCTGAAACAAAAATGGCAAATTTGTAAATTCAAATTTTAACTGATCCTATATATAACACACGCTCACTGACAAGTACAGAATTATAAAAGCTTCAATTCAATACATTTCTAGAAATAATGATTCAAATATCAGTATTTCTAGAAATGTATTGGATTGAATTATAATAATATTAAATGTTTGTATGACAACGGAATAATCAAAAGGAAGGTAGAGTTCCATAGAAATGTAATCAAGGTAAATAATATATTGCCCATTATAATGTGAATGCTTACGTTGCAATTGCTTTCAAATTTATTGAATAAAGCAAATTAGTCAAATAGAAAGACGATTAATCAACGCCCTTAGTATTTATACGTGTATAAATGTTTACATAATGAAATTATGTATAGTTTGAATAGAAATAAGTCTATTGGATTCGATTGCTTTGAATGATTTTTTTTCCATTTTCCAAATATTTTACGTTTCTAAACAATTATATCTCTGTTTTTGAAGTGAAACTTCTTTAGGCGCATGAGGGTAAAATTTTTACAGATGAAACGTCACGCCGGTATGCAACGGAAGTGTCGGAAAAGAGAGAGAGAGTGATCGAGACCGATTGAGAGAGAGTAAGACAGGGCGAACGTAGCATGAGCAACTAGCCGTGAAGTGAGAGTAGGGAGCAAGCGAGTGAAAGAAAGATTGAGAGAAAAAGTGTGACAGAGCGAACGTCGTATCACGCCTTTTTCCCTTCCTCTTAATCTTGGAAATTTAAAGTTTTAGATTTGTATAAATATAAACAAGATTTATAAATTAGTTCGCCAAAGAAGTTTCACTTCTGACATGTGTACTTTGTACGCACGCATGTTTTTTTTTATTGCTGCAGTGATCTTGGTGAATAACATAATGTTTTTATTCAACATATTTCTGGCGAAATTCTTTTATACCACATTAAATATAGTGTATCAATTCCCTACTATTCAATGATATGAGTACAAAGTAAAATTTCGAAAAAAAACATAGTATCGAGAATCCTCATTCATTATTTAACAACCTATCATTACAGAGAACTCTATTGCTTGATAAATACATATACTCAAAATTGAAAAAAAACAATATCAAGAATATTGATGCATTGCTTCACAAGAAGTCGATTTTCAATTGACACGAAGCGCTGGCTAGTTACGAAACGGCACAATAATTAAAACTGTTAGCGAATGAAAAAATACCTGAGAATTCAGATTGTCAGATAAAGCAACACGATTGTCTGGGATTGCATATTGAAAAAACATGCAACAGAGATAAGGCGTTACATGCACGAGCGACTTAAAGGCATCGTGGTGAGCACCGGCTAATTGCATTTCCTACTGTGTTACAGTGCATAACTGTTATTTAGGTTGCTAATAAATTTGGATAACAATTAAACACGTATCGGATTCCTCACTTTCATTGCTAGTGGAATGCAACGGCCGCGTCACAATCGCTAATTAATCTAATTGGATGATCGCAGTACAGTTACTTTGATTTACGTTTGATAACCGATCGTGTGGAGTGGATTTCTCAGATATTAGACAATATTCAGAGTAATCATGTCTATAATATTAATAAAGCTTTCTAGGCTTGTAACCCCACGCTAAGATTTTCTCCTGTGTCGTGAGTGCAATGGACAGTATACAAACAGATACATACTCAAAACAGAAATCTGAGTTCATCATTCGGAATTTATCCGTCTGAGAACAGAATCCAGACCCACTGTCTTTCAAACCGAAAAACAGTGATATTTTCTTTCTTGGTGACCTCTCCACTAAGTGGGTAATATAATTAGTTATATGAATTTAGACTTTGAAATAGTTAGTTTTTTTTTACAGTAAAAAAATAATAGCAGCAAACCTACTTATATCGAAATGGTTTTATAATATGCCAAACTGCCCCGAATATTATTTTTTTCTTTCCGATATCTTCAACAATGATACTGTAATTATTTCATAACGGAATAGTACTAAATTTTCTATTTCAAAACTAAACCAACCAATTTTAAAGACGTAAACACAGTGGGCGGGTCTTACGATAGTTAAACCTTATTCATATCAGGCATGACTCCCGAACATTATCTGTACGGAAGTTGTATTACCGTAACCAAATATTCTTGTTTAAACAACCACCACACGCAATACTTAAATCTTTACAAAGCTAGTGACATCATATTTTAAATATGACATCAAACCTTTTCGGATTAAAAAGTAGCGTTTACAATATTACATTTATTAAGTTTATTAAATATTAGAACAATAATTACCAAAATAAAGTGAAGTGTAATATTGCAAAAACGTAAAATCAAAAGCCATACAATAGACAACTTATAAAACTATTAATATTTAGACTAGCTATTTATTGAATAATGACAGTAAAACATGCAGTAAAATAAAATAAGCACGAATTAAAATGCTAAAGCGAACAACTATTAAAATACTAAAATAAATAAAATAAAAAAACAGAATAAGAATGTTACGTCAACGACGACAGAAAATGATTCATTGAGAATTCGTGAAAGACACTGATTTATTTTCCTCGTACTCATTGAAGCGGAAAAGCTCTCTTTTCTACAATTTTGCATTTCTTTAGCTTCAGCTAACATTAAGACTCACTGACAAGTCTCCGTTTTACATATGTTGAACATAATTAGTGTGTTAGCGCTGTATATTTTAAACGTTAACTCATCCAGTTGTGACTCGTAACAGTGTGTAGGCACGTGAGATTGTATCTGGTGGCCATTATAAAACAGAATGGCTGTAAATAGTGATGGTCTACTCGAGTTGCTAAATCGAGATAATTCGAGTTAACCCTAACTCGAGTTAACTCGAGTTGAATTCGTTGTAACTCCAGTTGGATACTCTTAAGCTTGACGACCAAAAAAAAAGGTCGTCAAATCTATACTGATTTAAGTTTGACGACCAAAGAAGGGCCTCTGGTCAGCCATTTACCGGTTCTTACTGTCGTGTAGTTAAGTCGAGTTAACTCGAATAACGTGCATTTTAACTCGAGTTGACTCGAGTAGTGTTTGTCGAGTTGGCTCATCACTAGCTGTAAACGAACAGCGGATCACATGATGCAAATTTCGATGGCCAAAATGCGACTGCGACCGCAACCAATGACCGTTGATTTTACGATCGCGACTCCAATATTGGTGTTGCGCGGATGCATTGACGTTAACCTCAACTACTCTTACTGCTAGCGCAATCAATATTCGTTTTAACGAAAGTAAATACGTGTTATTTGAAATTTACCTACGATACAGCATTTATATCATTTACTTTTTTTCTTATGGACCGTGTCTTGTCGCGGTGGATGAGCGGGGTACCTGTAACATAGGTCTAGAACCTAGTACCGGGCATTTGCGACTTTTATATGTGAATGTGTTTATACCAATATATTTTTTTATGAAGTTTAACAAATTATACGATTTTGTTAAATTTATGGACCTATTTAAAAGATAATAACATAAAACATTTGTATTGGTAACATAAAGTGTAAGAGAATATATCTGTTAAGTTTTGTCTTTTTGTATATACTATATATTGAAAATAATCTTTATCAATGAAATCAATAAAAGCAAAACACTGTAATTTCAATCGCGTACAAGCGATATTCCAACAATTTTTGTACTAACTACTATGCTTTGTTTTGCATGTTCAATATCTATTCAAAGAAATAGTGTACCGTTTAAAAACGTTGTCACATTATAAGATATGAGTAGGTGGCCTTAACTTTATGTACTGAGGAAATGTATGTTCGACAGTAAATCTCTTGTGTTAAGCGGTCCCTTTGTCTCTTTGGAGCAAACGTTGTAACAGTTACGGGTATTCATAAATTTCATAGATTCCCTCGCTAATGATAAGCACTGGGTACACAGATTAGCCCACCGGGATAGCAGGATGTATTACGTAATCTTGTTTACTGTACATTAAATAACAAAACTTGTATACTAAATCTTAAGCCCTAATGTTAGGGTGCAATAAAGTAAATGCACTAAGAAAGATATCTCTTACACAAATGTTCTGCCAAGAACTGGCATGGCATTGGCAATGGTAAAGGACCATTCTCATAAATAAAAGTATTTTTTTTCACAAATAATATGACTTTCTTATGCTTTCTTTCAAATTATATATTTAATGTAAATGTGTTTTTTCTTTTCAGTTTCGCCGTGGCCACGATCTATGCAACTGGGCCGAAATATCGGCAAAAGGCATTACAAATAATACAAAAACCGCATATCGTCAGTACCCGTTAAGTATAAAAATGTATCAATTCCGCGATAACGCTAGTCTAAAATCATATATTGATGATATGTTTTCCTTAAAACACTTTATTGTTGTTAACAAGTGTCCATTGGTGGTTGTTACCACCATTTTTATTTTTGTTTTCGAGGGGGATACCTTCAAAAGGTACCCGACGCCGTGGGAGCGACGCAGGGTTATGTGGGATTTTTACCGCACTAAACCCCCCCTCCCGGTGGCCGTCCTCGGCGCTAAAAAGAGGACTCCGGGAACTCGGTCCGACCGCAACCGGAATCCTCTGAGCGCGTTGCCCCATCGGGCTCCTCTCAGATGGGCGGCTGGGCCCATCGCTCCGTCTAGTCTTTACGACGATATGCGACCACATATACCTACCGCCGTCCTTCCCGGGATCGCCTGACCGGTCGGTTCGAGCTCCCACTCTAGCCGCCTGCAACTCCGGAAGCCCCTTTTAGTCGCCTCTTACGACAGGCAGGGGATGCCGTAGCCCTATTCTGATCCCGAAACTACAGAGACGGGTTGTTACCACCTACTATATGATGGACAGATGCGCGTTTGTTACCTTTACATTAAAAAAAGTTTTAAATCCCGTCAATTGAAAATGTGTCATACGAATTCTGTTAAAATACGATTCATTATAAAATACGATATAATATTAAACTGAATAAAGTTATAACAAAGACTTTATGTATCTGTTAATATTACAATTACATATAGTCGATTATTAGAAGTGTCTGCATCCATATTATAAAATCTTACGAGACAGTCAATAACATTGCGCAAGTTAGACTTTAATCAGCCACAAGCAGTACGTACTGCATAGTGTTTACATCACAGAGCGATTACTGGAATCGCATAATGCAGTCGTATGTAGTTCCAATAGACAGAACTATTCCATAGACAATAGAGATATCCGATTCGTAACAATGCACATGTATAGGAATTTTAATTGGAAATATGAGCGACGGTGGCGCTGTTTTCATTTGCTAATGTTACTATGGCTTCGTTAGATTGTTACCAAGATATTTATGCTTTGTGGCCATCGATTTCCATAGACGGTTAGCTTTGAACAACGATTATTATAATTATATCAACAGCAACAGAAATATTTCCGCGTTCTTTAATTAGACATTGCCATGAATCTTAAACTTTGATAACTTTATAGATATACACATTGTTTATGTACTCTTTATATCAACTGTATTCTTAGGATAGGAGTTTATCACTTTGAAAAGTACTTTATATATAAAAGAGTAAAAATTTAAACAATATTAAGGACGAGTCAATTACACCCCAAAACAAAATGGCCCGGAATGTCCGGAACAAAAAAATGATAGAACCAAGGGTTGGCGAATTTCTTTCCGGCTCTGTACATTTATTTAATTAATCACATTCTTACGATTGGGGGTCCGTCCGAATGTCCGAATATTTTGAGTTCTTTTAGGGAACATTATATTGGAAAATATGCGTTTGCAAGATAACAGATTAACTCTTTGAAATTAATTTAAGGGCTAATAATAAGGTATATTTTCCAAAAACGTTTGGTGTTTGAATACATCCACGCATGTTTTGATATTGAAATAATATTTCAGAAGGGTTCGAATTACGAGTCACTTTGCAACAATCTCGCTTTGTAATTATGTTACTCTCACAAAAATGGGGGCGCGATAGTGACTACAAATAAAATAGAGGTGAACACCACTTATTTTCATTTTTAAAATCCCATATTTTTTAAATTTTATGTAACTTCTTCGTATGTAATGGCTGTAAACTACATTTTAGTAGCTGCTAAAAGATATTTCGACTTATCGTTAATAACAAAAATTATAGGTATATGTGTGTTTTAAACTTTAATTTAATCACAATATTTGTGATTAAATTGTTGCAACAAATAAAGTTCAATAATATCTTTAATTAAAACGCAGTTGTTACTTGCATGTTTAGCACTGAATCAAGTATAGATCTATATGTAGGTAGCAAGCAAGCAACGTTTATAAATCTAGATCGGTTACCTACTTTAAATATATCATATTATCTTTTTAAACTAGTTCAAGGCTACTTATAACATCAACCCTTAGTGCATTGATGTTATAACTAGCAAAATTAGATAGTATACCGAACGGTTTTTACAAAACAAACTTAAACGGCGCGCATCCTGGGGTCTATCTCACTCGCAACTCTACCATCTGCCAGAATTAAAACACACACGAAAAAAGAAAAAAATAAAATAAAAAAGCGCCAAATCATATCGCTGTTACATCTCGAATGGTTCTTTTTTATTTCAATTTTCGAGGGTTCGCTAAACGTTTGCAGCGAACTCTATTATTCGGTGTGACGTAAGCATATTTGACTCAACAACCGTTTGTTATTAAATGTAATAATGTATATCATAACGTATTCATATCTATGATCTCAATGGATACGCCAATTCCATTATTTTGGTGCGCGATTTTATTTTCGAGTAATGTATGATGTTGTGCTCTTTTGATGGTAGTAATATGTTTCGTTTGAAATTAAAGGGTCTATGAATTGGTAAAATGATTATATTTAATAAAATTACCGTTTAAATAAGGGTAAAAAGCAATGACATACAATTTTTTTATATGCAGGCTGTTACATTCTATCTAATATAAAAACTGCATTAAAATTCGTAGCGTAGTTTTAAAGATCTAAGCATACATAGGAACGGACAGCGGGAAGCAACTTTGTTTATATTATGTAGTGATAGTCAACGCGTACGATGTCGCGTAAAACAACTAGTTAGATATACAAATGTTATGGCATATAAATATGTAAATGTTTTGACATGTGTAATATCGGTAAAGCAGAGGTTTCAACTAAAGTTCAAGTCACGCACATGCCGAGTTACAAGTCGAGTAATAATCTAATAAGCCCACCGAGAAAAACGATTTATTATTCCTTTCTTAACATCGCATTACGTCAGTTTCTATTTACCTCAAAATGTTTCATTTGCATAATGGCTTTTTTTCCTGCCATTACTATTTACATTAATATTCTGATTTGTTTGCGCGGGGGCCGCACGCACAGAAAACATAAAGACAATCAGAGTATGGTGGCCATTTATGTAAATATGAATTCACGATACTGTGCTATTATGAAAATTGTAGATCCGAACGGGAGTGGCCTTACGTAATTCCCTGGGTGTGGTCTGTCCACAATATAATTTTACGTTTCGTTTTAATACTAAAAACGTTTAGTTGTCTATCCAATAATCACGGCACCGCGCATGTTATTAAAACGTGCAAAATAAAACGATATTTTCGTTCTGCGAAGGTTATTAATATTGTTCGCGTTTAATCAACAAAACATCAGAAAGCAATAAGCTCTATTAAAGAGTCCGATAGAATTTCTCATTTCATTCGTCTTAAGTCGTCAAAAACAAAGTGCGGCCTTCGTCGGTGGTGTTATTAACGCGTCTAAATAATTACAGAGCACATCAATCAGAGGGCATATGCAGATAGAGCGTTTTGTGCGAGTCAGCGCGCACTCTGCTCACTGTGCAACCCTTTCTTTGATATCTATAATGATATTTTGAACGGAATTATTAAAGAACCTGTCTAAATTAACAGGAAGAGATAAGAATTGTTGATGTGTGATATGGAAATGGTAATGTGGATCGTGTTTTTATTCGAGAATGTTTTATTTTTGCTGCTATAAGCTTATATGTCTCACTGTTATAACAGAATTTCTTGTTTTTTTCTTGTGAACGGGAACGGATTTCTATCCAGCTCCATGGCTCCGTTACTAAGTTTCTTTTTTCCTTTTCAAGATTCTGTAGCACCAATTTTAATCCTATAACTTACGTAACGTTAACAATTCAAAACGCGTTCAAGCTTAAACTTCAGAATCCATAAATTAGGAATAATTTAGATACTTTGATGTCATTTCTTTTACGCAATTGTTATTATTATTTTAGGCTAGATGTAGCAAACGAGCCTGAGTGCTTATTGTGGACAATGTACTTCTGGAAGCAGTCATATACCTATTCCAAAAAATTCTATCTGAAGTCAATCACAAATGAGTTGCTACTCCTGAAGACTAAGATGTGTGTATCATAAGAAAGTAACCTAGCAACCACAACCTTTTACCAAAACCTCTCACCTATGTTATCTATAGTATATGAGCTGCACTTACATCTTTATCTAGGTATACTAATGTTATAAAGAGGGAAGCTTTGTATTTTTGTATGTTTGTTATGAATTAATTTAAAAACTACTGAACCAATTTTAAAAATTCTTTCACCATAACAATGCCACATTATCCCTGGATAACATAGGCATATTTTTATTACAAGAATATATAAGCGGTCCTTGCTAAATCTTCAGTTAGTATGCGCGAACAAAGTCGAGAAGATTTTGCCAGTCTACCATAAAATTTAACAAAAAATGTTATTAATGTAAATACATTGAATAGTAGTTGTTAAAACATAAGGCTCCATTACACGGGTCTATTTGGTGTGCAATGATCAGCATATTTCATGTAGAACGCCACAAATGACTACAATTAAAAGAAC
The DNA here is from genome assembly GCA_949699795.1 of Spicauda simplicius. Classification (NCBI taxonomy): domain Eukaryota; kingdom Metazoa; phylum Arthropoda; class Insecta; order Lepidoptera; family Hesperiidae; genus Spicauda; species Spicauda simplicius. The sequence continues at coordinate 12,754,501 of OX453066.1, read as the reverse complement.
AATGAGTAGTTTCAATTCCCCAAACCTAATTTCCTCCGTTTCAATCGTGTAACTAATAGAAATGTTACGCTCTAACATATTAATAAACTGAATTATAAAATCCTTAGCAATGTTTTACACAAAGTTTCAGTGCGAATGATTCCGTTAAGTTGTCGTATCTTTTCAGGTTTTTTATTTTTTTATCTGACTGAAGTAGCAAACGAGCATGCAGTCCACCTGATGGTAAGTGGTCACTGCCGCCCATGGACATCTATAATCAACTACATACAGAACATGGGTTCCATCTAAAGTCAATCACAGATGCGTTGCTACTCCCAAGGACTATGATGGTCGCCTCATTTGAAAGTGTGCCGGCAACCACACCCTTCTATCAAAACGCAAAAAAATGCTTCACGCTAGAAATATGAAACTAGAAATAGGGCTACTTTTAAAGCAAAAAGGGCATTTGAGAACTGTTTTTTGACAAAGAATTCTCAAGCGTGTACGATTCGTTATGATATTTCTTTTACAAGTAACAAAACTATCAATTTCTAATAGGTATGACAGATAGGTAGACATCATTTTGAATTCAGAGATTGCCTGTGATTTTAGAATTTAGAATAAGAATAAGAGGAAATGACTATGATTTCATTGCTGTTAATATTTTTAATACACCTTTTAATATTTGTAGCTAATGTACCATTATTCGTAAACATAGAAAGGAAATCGTTACTATTAATACTAGTATTGTCTGCGAAAACACGAACGAAAATTTAAAAATAATTTTATGACGGTAATAATGCAAGAATACATTGATCAGCTGTCTTCGTAGCTATGAAAATAATAATTACCTAGTCTTTGGCCGGACTGAGATCACTGGGCTATGGGGCACGCGTCAATATTTGACGGACATCTTCACCCGTCATCACTACATTATATTGTCATGACTAAGTTCCATTTTACTATTGATCCTGTCTAAACATCGTCCACGAAAGCAACGCTATTGCACAACTAATAAAGCTCAACTTATGACAGCTACTCCGGCCGGGGACCAATTTATAATGGTTATTGTTGTTGCTCTGTCTTTGAAAGCAGTCTAATTAAGTTTTTTAGACTATTGAAATTCATTGTTGATTGGCAGATGGCGCTAGCGGCAATTTAAAATAGATACGTTACTTTCAATCTTCAAGCACACGAGTACCGCCCGGGTTGAGGTTCATGTTGACCTTTACGATAAATTTATCGATACCTATGCTAAAACCTATACCTAAAATAAAATGTGATTGTGTATAACGCCATCTATTGTCAAAGATAAAATTGTAAAAGTAAAAAGGACGCTAAAATTGTTTTAATAAAGCTATGCATATACATGTAGTTCATTTGGAATTATAATTAAGAACAGATGCATATAAGTTTTAAAAGTAACTTCGATTACGATTGCAATTTTTAATAGAATTGATAAATCTGACTGCCGCTTTAGTATTTAGTATGCAAACTTGAAAATTGACATTACTTTTAGTATTATACAATAACATTAAATTTATTTTAACTAAAAAATCACGCATATTATCTTTTAATGCGTCCGTTTGTTCTTGCTATTCGAATAACAATCAACTACCTAATCGTCAAAGCCACATGGCAGGCACGATCTGTCGTGAGAGAAAAGCTGCAGCGAGGAATCATAGAGAATCCATCAAACTCAGCGCAATACCGATCACAAATCTGCCATCAATCATAAAACATCAGAAAGGATTAAAATCTACGTTGCACCTTCCGAAGCTCGAGTACCCTTGTTTTTCTCTAACCCGTAAATACTGAGGGGCGTAAGTATGGCCTGGGGGCGGTAAATATTATAAAGGGGGACAGGGAGTACCCCCGCCCCTGTAGGGGGGCACTATCCCTTATCGCGAGCATTACCCTCGCGAGCGCGGCCGCTAGACTGCCAAAATGTGGGGCAAATCGATTCCTCTGCCCCATTTTTGTGCATCTGGACCACTATCGATTTTCCACTCGCGCGGGACAATCGATATTTGTTACTTGTAGTTGTGCGTGCGTGTGACGTGTGACGGGTAATAAACGAAAAACAAACCTGATACGGTGTGCTTTATCGAAATAATATTACTGTCTATATATACCAAGAAACGTTTTTGTATTTTATAACATAAATCTGTTTTTTTAACTTTGCAAAAAGACATACAAACCAAGCAATCACAATTATTGCCTCCAGTTAGAAATTGAGCCGAAACCTCTAGTAAAAATTAGAATATCAATGTTATTATGATGTCCTTTTCATTAAGCGTTAATTAAACACATATTCCATTGATAATACACATTGTGTAGTTTATATGGTACTACCACTAAATCTTATACCCAAGAAGCCATAAAATGGAATACAATGTAACTAGTGTGGTACCGATAATTATTTTAAACGTGTCCGCTGTCCCGTCTAAATGAAATAACTTTATACGTGTCGTAAATTACTTTTAATCGAAATGTGAGCCCTGACAGCCTGCACTCTGCGAACCATTTCGAACAACTGGCTCTACTTTGTTGCTCGCCAATGGACTTGAATATTTAAAACAATAAACACCAAAAACTACATTTAAGGCAATACGGTGGCCAATTTGTACCTACGAAGATTAGTTGTAGTAAGGTTCTATATCATACTTCATGCTATATTATATCATACTTCATACTAACATTATAAAGGCGAAAGTTTGTGAGTGAGTATGTTTGTTTCTTCTTCACATCTAAACGGCTCGAGCGATTTTCATAAAATTTCGTAGGGACTTAGCTGACACTCTGGATTAACATATAGGCTACTATACTATACTTTTCACTGTGGAAAAATATCTTATTTCCACGAGTCAATCGATACATGGATTTTTTTAACGCGGGCGAAGCTACGGGGTTCAGCTAGTTGATTATATTTTATAAAAGCTGTGAAAAGGTTTCCAGCGTTACTAGGTAACAGTTTCAATAAAAGGTTTTAAGATCATAAAATGTGAAAACTTCCAAGCAATATGAAACATGTTTTAGAGTCCTTATTCAAATTAGAAGGTGTATTTTATAACAATGTATTGTAAGCCGTGATTACCTATAAACAACAAAAATAATATTAAGGCTATAAAACGCAATTTACTTTCTATCTTTATACTCCTCGAGTCTGAGTACATTTGATACTCATCTACTTAGTTTTTTATCGATTCGTTTTTAAATTGTTGCGAATGTTTTATTGGGTTTTATTACGAACCGTATATCAGAGTTTAACGAGCCTTAGTGGAGGTTTAAGTAGCCCTTATCTCGTTTCGTTGCTTTGTTGTAAACATTTGGAGTTGTTTGAGAGTTGGCTCGCGGAGTTCGCTAACTGCACTCCGGTACTAGAAACAAATACTAGCCGTTTCAATAAATACCGGTTAACTGATACGAACTAGCGATTCTTCAAAGCTCGCCGGCGCCGGCATAATTACATAAAATACACGGTTGTTATACCGCTGTAGTAATAAATGTTTCTCTACAAACTATTTTACAAATTGCACACTAATGATGTTTTAGGAAGGAGTTTATTTGCTAGGTTTCTGTAATTTTCACCTTTTTTTATCTGACTGAAGTAGCAAACGAACATGCAGTCCACCTGATGGTAAGTGGTCACTGCCGCCCATGGACATCTGTAATCAACTTCATACAGAACATGGGTTCTATCTGAAGTCAATCACAGATGCGTTGCTACTCTCGAGGACTATGATGGTCGCCTCATATGAAAGTGTGCCGTACGTGCCGTAGTGTGTGTACCTCTTGTAATTGTTCTACAAAGTAACTGCCTCAATCACAAAACATATAATAACAAAAACACCTACAATGTTTAACACTATATCAATTAATACAGTATTTCCTATACAGTTAATAAATGCAAATTATATTTTCTCATTGCATGACGGAGTAAATGAGAATAAGCAACAATTTGTTTGTCATATCAAGATGAAAGAATATTTATTAATGCAGATAGATAGGTGTGGGCTATAATTTAGCCCACAATTAGCAGATAAGTGTGTCTCATTCTCACAATGGCGAGTAGAGCGAGTCGCATAAAAAGCAATTCTCTTGCATTTCCGCCTTCTATTGTCTTGATACTAATCTGCATTGGATTAATAAGCGCAAACGTGTACGGTCGGAAGAAAAATTAATATCTGAAGTGGGTATACAAGAACTTAATGGCGGTATGGGATACTACTGATGATTCTTATGCGTATGGAAAATCATTAATTTCATAGATTAATTCTTTAGCGAATTTTCAGATGTATTTCAAGCGCATCTCATTCAAAGAATTTGCAACCGCAGAACTTCATAATATATGTTTTCGTAACATAAACATGCAAAAAGCATAGGCACAGTAAAACTTCCTCTACCTATAATATTTTTTATGATTAGCTAGATCCATGACTGCTATTATTATCGACCTTGTCTAAACCATAAAATAATTACTGTAGCTACTGTGCAACATCTGTTAATGTTTCTTAGTAACACGTTGTTTCTAATTACAGATTTAGTTGACCGAATAAATAGAACACTATGTCATGATAATTATTAGCGATTTTTATGAAACCTTCTAGAGGTATAGACAGGTTATAGGACTTTTCATATTAAGTACCTTCATTAAATTAAGGTTTTAATTCTACATTTTTTGTTGACGGTTCTTTCTTAAATAGAAAAACGTTTAATCCATCATTTTCTCGCGCAGTTTATACTTCTGTAACAGTTCATCTCATGATAAACGGCAATGACTCCTTCCAGCTATAATTAAACATGATTAGAGCTCAACACATGGTGAGCCGCAATTATAAGACGTTACAACGGCTACCGGAGCACCACGTTACACGCTATGCGATAGTTTCTATCAACCATTCAATAACTATCACGGAAGCAAACTTTAATTAAACGAGCTCGTTATTTACCTATCGCTCACTTTTTTCTTATAATTTAATTACCATATCGGCCATAACAATGTAGAGAAACACGGCTCGTTCTCATTGTAACGTCCTGTAAGATAGGACTTTGCGACGCGTCCTAACATCAACCACTCGGGTCCCCAAGTGTTCTCGTAGACTTGTATGTTGTGGGAAGAAAGCGCGTTGTTCCAAATCCATTCAAATCCAGAGTCATGAATGAATCGAATGCGAAAGAGACGACCAGATGCGGAGGCCCGAGAGCCGAGCGGGACGCAATTTCAATAGTACGCGAAACGGAAATAGAGCCCGATATAATTCCGTCTAGCCAGAGGGATTCCCTCGTGTCACTTGTGTGCGTTCGTTTTTCGGATTGCACGAATGTTGGCGTGCGTTCCAACTGCGTATTCTTCGTTTGTATTCGGAGGGTTCGGCTGGCTGCTGTCGGCCGCGCTCATTCTTTCCGTTCCGTCTGAGGCCCGGACTGAGTTCCCCAGCTACTTGTTGATCAGTTGTAATAAATTACCTCCATGATATTCCCATTGTGGAAGAGTTTGTCGCTTTACTGCCTCGGAGGAAATTGCGTTTCCTTAAGCCACTTCAGTTTATTTGTCGCGCCATTGTTCACGGAATTATTTGTCGGTTTACTGACTGATGAATTGCTTTGATTTATAGTTACAGTTAGACAAATGTTACAGTTAGTTAAATTTAATGAAGCGACTAAATAAATGATTGCGCATAACTAGGAATTACTGTACCGGGACAATTCATAAATTGCTCCACATTTGAGACAGTTGGCGAAATGCTTATTAAAATTGCATTCAATGATTGAATTAAGTATGAAAAACTATTTTGAATATAGATTGCCTCGTCTAAATAGCATTTGCATAAATGAATCAACAGTGGTTATGCGGAAATGTAGAAAGTAAGTGGCGTCAGTATTGCGGAGTCCGTTTCGATGAAGCATGCAGTGAGCGGAACTATCGGCCACGGTGTACCGGACAGACCGGAATCAAACATAACCAAAAATCAAGCAACTGATTTAGTTCTCATAATTATAATTTAGTCAAGATATTTTTAGACTTATGACATGTAACGCAATTCGTTTATTACAGCATTACAGCCAGTAGAGTCTATTGACCATTTTGCTTTTTGATATTGATAAAAAGATTTACAAAGGAATGAAAACTAAGTCCAATTTCATGGAATTCTTAAGTTTAAAACATCCATCCGTAATACTTATATAGTTTATATTAAGAACCTTTTTAATATTTTTTTATTTATGATATTGAAATAGGAAACAAGAACACTTGATGTAAAATTGTCACCACTGCCTTAACATAATATATGCAAAAAACTTAACGCAGAAGAAGGATCCTACATGAACCTATTACAATGATTTTCCACAAATACCATACCAAATAAGTACAAATGATTTTCCACTTCTGAGGACAAAGATGATCGCCTCAAATGTGAGCTACATTTCCAGTATCCGCACTTATCGACTAAAAAGTAAACACTCTTCACATGGTATTTTAAAATATACCGACATAAATTTAACATTACCTTAATTCATTTAATAAAAACTAAAGAATTTGCAAAAACGACTCCTAACACATTAAATCTGTTAGGCTGAATAATATGAATAACATTTTAATTGCGTTAAATTGCTAACTGCGGTTAATATGTTAAGTTAAATAAATAAAACAGTTTTTATTTGCCACAGTGCGCTTCTTAGATGTGGTTGGTTATAATCGAGCAATTGAAATGCCTGGCTGAATCTGGTACAATCAGCTTTCATTAACTTAAAAAACAACTCTGCACATAATAAATAACGCATTGCTATCGTAATTTTGTATCGAACACCAATAAATTCCTGTCTTTTATCGAAGTGCATCAATTTTTTTTTAATATAATTTTTAATTCTCCTGTAATATAATAATTAGAAAAATTATTAGAAGCTTAATCAATCGTTGATGTGTTGCACTTTCTTTTAATTCAAGTAATAGACGTAAAATGTTGAAGCGATAAGTAAATAAAATATACGTGTAGTTCTAAAATAACAATAATTTTATAATGACGACAACCTCCAACTTTTGTAACGAATATTTCTGTTTAACGTTTACACTACAGAATTACTAGATCCACATTTAGGTCCAGGGTAATAAATTATCTATACCAATGACGTATCTCACTGACGTAACCATAGCATTTTTATTGTAATATTTAAAATATAAAAAGTGGGGGTACAACCAATTATTGTCCCACTGCTGGGCACGGGTCTTCTCTCAGAATGACATAGTTTTAGGCCATAGTCCACCGTGCTGGAAAAGTGCGAATTGGTTGGTGGACTTCACTCACCTCCGAGATTTTTTTAAGAACTCTATGGGTATATTACCTCACGATGTTTTCCTTCACCGAAAAACAGTGATAATTAATTTCTAATACGCACGTAAATCAGTAGTGCGTGGTGCCTGGGTTTGAACCTCGGACCTCCCGATTGAGAGGATGAGTTTCAACCATTAGGCTATCACTGTAAGCTCGAAATAACTGCATTTTATTTTGCTTGTTGTGTGCAAAGAAGAATATTTTAATTGTATCCTAAATACACTAAAATATGTCATACACTACGCGACCACAAATCCCTAAATGTCTTTACATTTCCACGCTTAACAATCATATAATCCAAAAATATTTCTAAGTATCCATACAAATATATACTGGAGCTAACTTTCATAACCGTGTAAAAAACCGTGATTGTAATTATATTAAAAAAAACATGGATATAAATAAGAAAAAAGACAAACCCGCTGAGTTTCTTGCCGGATCTTCTAAGTTGAGGTCTTATTCCGATCCGATGGTAGTGTAAGAAAAAAATGTAACTGACAATTTGTAAGTGCCCCCGTAGGCCTATACAAAATAAGACATTTCATTTCATTCCATTTCATTTCATTTCAATAAGCTAAAAGTAGAAACAAATACATCATCATCAACACTACAACGAAAGCCCAAGCCATTTAGTAAAGTCATGAATGGTATTCTTTGAAGAGCTTGTCTCGCAATATTCCAAGGCTTCTAATAGCAGTATGCAAATCACAAGCCCTATGGAATATATCTGTTTGCTAATGAAATTATTTGGCAACACGTGTCTGAGACACCGCATTGCGGCGTCTTGGTTTAATATTTCAATGAGTACGACCGCTTGGACCCTCGCCAGTCGGAGTCCCTGCTTCGGACCATCGCTCATGATGTTCGCACATCTGCTAACTACACATATCTGTGTAATTTCCTCTGGAACGCATACGTGGCCAGATATTACAAGTTGTAAAGTTTACATATTAATCTGGTTATGCTGCTGTTTTTGGGAAGTCATTTATGTTGACGACCCGCGTGGCGGAGTGGTTACTGGCGGTCTGATGCGCAATGGGTCCCGGGTTCTATTCCCGGCCAGACAGGTGAATGATGAGTTTAGATTCCTGTTCTGGGTCTGGGTGTTTGTGTATTCGTTTTGTGTGTATCCTGGTACCCATGACACAGGAGAAAATCCTACTGTGGGGCTATGAGTGTAGAAAGCGTGATCGTGATCGTTAAGTCGAAATATGGACTAGTCAATACATATTTTTATACTACACAACATATGAATGTATCGCTGATAGTTTACCATGATTCCGTGAAATAGTAAAGGTTTTCATTCATGGTTTATCTTGCTATATTTCATTAATTTATTTTTACACAAGGAAAACATTTAAATCTAGTTTTTTTTTTTGTACTTCTCTATCGTCTCGTCAACCCATTATTGTCCCACTGCTTGGCACGGGTCTTATCTTAGAATGACAGATTTTTGAAATTAGAACATATAAAACGGATATATTACAACGAATTAGTGATCACTAATTATGCAATTCAAGAGACTTCATAGAAACATATTTATTCATAAAAACAAATTAAATGATATATAGTATAAACGCACTGTGATGCCATGATAAAACAAGCGACGGTTTACGCAGAAAGGTACGTACAGAGCCATAGGCCGTAGGAAATCATGCGGGTGGAACCTAGGCCGGACTAATCGGCCTGTGTGGAGTAACGAGCAATTAGTTGACCACACACATACCGACTAAAAAATTATGTTCGTTCGCACTCTACCCGCTTCGGGGTTCGCACAACACCGTTTGAGCGTACTTATCTTATACGCAACAGACTGTAAAATGTCTGTGAAAACAAACATAGATTGTAACATCTAAGCTAATATATTGAAATGAACGTATCTTTCTTCCTTTCAGAAAACTATATTGTATTATTTAGAGGCCTCTATTCCTTATAATAATGTTATTTTAATCGTTAACGAGTCATTTAACATACGGTAGTACTTATTATTTACTATATTTTTTACGTATCTATTATAAACTATTTAGCAGAAAAACGTTTCCCAAACAGTTAAAGAATCTTAACTTGATTCCAGGCTTAAATTATGACAGGCAACTTCAAAATACGCCTGCGACGCACAGGATCAGGTTATGAGAGCGTCGTTCAAAATCCTTTTACCATAATCCCAAATCCTTCCGTTAAATTCAAAAGCTTGTAACTGTAACAAAAAATGTATCCGATGCTCGTCACACCTACCGGCTCTACAAAGGTAATGAGGCAGTTATTTCAGTGCTTTGTTTATTTACAAAATATCACTCCGTTTGAAGGCGGACCATCAAAATGCGTCGTAAAGCTGAAAATTCCATAAAAAGTCGTGTTGATGACCTCCGTAATTGAACCTCGCTCTTTGTTAGTCACAGAGACAATGGACGGAACCCTACGCTTTGAATGTATTGATTAAGATATGTTCCAATTCATTAGGATAATGTAATTGACATCTTACGCTTCTAATTGAATTCTGTTAACTACTTATGCTAATTTAAACATCACCAACACACACAAGAAATAGTGGTTTTGTATTTTTTTAGATAACAAAAAGCAATAGACTTAATTGTTACGGCATCTCATGTAATAAGTAAAATACGTGAAAATACTCAACAGTTTCTTCTACCGTTGCATTGTTGCAAGTTTGTTTAAAATACTGTCTCATGTAACAACTGTAGTTCAGTTTGAAAAGATTTCTATTTCAAACATTATAATAAGAGTACTTACTACAATTACTAAGCACGAATATATGTATATTATCTGAAGATCGTATTAAAACTTAATAGCGCCTCATAATAAAACCCAGAAAAGAAAAAATGTATTCGTATCTTCGAAATTCGAAATAACAAAACAAGTAGGTACTCGCTACAACATAGACAAGTCCAAACATACTCCTTGTAATAGACAAGACTACCAAATCCCAATACCAAAAGACAAAACGAGTTGTAGAAGTAAGGACAGTCACAATCACAACGCAGAACACCCCGGTTCGTTCGTCGAGGTAACCCGATCCCGCCTCGTTTATCTGCTGTCGAGCAATTATTGAAGCGTGAAAAGAACCGTCCATCTATTATTATATACGTTTTGTAATGCGGGCGAAGCGTTCTTAAAAATATCGCGTTTCCTAGCAAGCGATTATACCCCATATGACGCTAACTCAGCCAATGAACAGTTAACGGAGTTACCTGCGTATGAAACAAGCCAATTTTTCCTAACTGTGGCCTTGATTGTTTAGGTATTACAATTTCCGTGTAACTGAAAATGTAAGTAAAAAAGTTAATATGCCTTTTTTAGCTTTGTTAAGACCTATTTCCAATGTTTATGACATGATAGTGTAAACTTAATTGTGTAAAATACATAATCAAGTATAAATGTACACCGGAAAAGTATAATAAGTAGTATTTATTATCCCACTTACATTTTTTAATGTATATTTACGATCAAAGTGAGTGATGTGCATAATTGATTTATAAGTAACGCACTCGTAGATTGTATTGCATAAGTACATTTGCAGAAACATTTGAATGTCTGTTCACACATGGTAAAAAGTTATGCCAGGTTTACACGACACGAGTTTTTCCATGCCAAAGTTATTCATATCTCTAGATTTAATAAACGAAACATCAATTTGATAAACTTCACAGACATGTACCTAAATTATTATTAACAACTGTTAGGCAATTCGATTCCACCATAAGATTCCTTCTTGTTCTTTACAAATGCTACGAATTCTAGCATATATTTTAGATCTTTTAGAAGTAGATGCCGCAATTGATTATCATTGTCGGAGATTAGAATTTTGCTCCTTGGCTACACTTCACAGTATTCTAAAAGCACCTAGTGTAAACCCGGCATTTGCTCTGAATGCGGTCCACACACACGGAGGTAAGGATAAAAACACGTTATTTGTTAGCGGGATTTCTTAGTGGAATCACTGGAATCGTAATGGTGGAAACGTGTCAATACAGATTAGTTTGATTCGGCCGCACGGAGATCGGCCTCCATTTATATTTTAATCTTATCTCGTTGCGTTACTAAGTATCTCTGTAGCATCGCAAATATTGCGATTCGTTTTCGAATTTCGTTTTTAACCGACTTCCCAAAGGAAAGAGGTTATCTATTCGTCACGTATATTTTTTTTTTTTTTTTTTTTTTTTTTTTTTTTTTTATGTATGTTCGGGCGAAATGGCTAGAAATCGTCGACCTACCGACACGATTCATACGACATTGTATGCGACTAGTTTCACAGGCAGTCCCATATTGAGGAAAATGAAAACCTTCCAGTGGTTTTCCCGGAAAATTGGAAAATGTCGGTTTCTTAAAATCTTGAATAACTTGGGTGTTTATAAACCGATTTCCATTTTCTTTCTTTCATTTGATAGGAAATTTCGTCACGCAACTTTTTCTCTTGGACATGGGTATGCTGTGATGCTTAACTCTTTGAGTTATGGGGTGGAAACCACCACCACTCCTCAAGTTTTTTAGATAATTTGAGATAACTCGGCTTCTGCCGAATCGATTCTTATGAAACTTGGAATATGTATTATATATCTATGCTTATATAGGTTGACGAAAAATTTGACCTTCAACTCTTCGATCCTGATGATGCAGAATTACAGCTATCCTAAACTATAACATTAGCTATTTGGTGCTTACATATATGTAACAAGACTACTAAGCAGAGACATGTGATGAAAAATTTGACCTTCAACTCCTCAATCCTGATGATGCAGGGGTGCCTCAAGCCTAAACCATTGGGGTTGACCATTTGGTGCTTATGGGTATGTTATAACAATACTAAGCAAAGACATATTATAAAAAAATGACCTTCAACTCCTCAACCCTGATGATGCAGGGTGCTGTAAGCCCAAGCCGTAGGTGATGGCCATTTAGTGCTTACGGATATATAATAAGATAGCAAGGCAAAGATGTACGATGACAAATTTGACCTTCAACTCCTCAACCCTGATGATGCAGGGGTACTGCAGGCTTAAACCATAAACGTTAGACATTTGTTGCTCACGGATTTGTAATAACATTGCTAAGCAAAGGTATACGACGAAAAATTGGACCTTCAACTCCTCAATCCTGATGATGCAGGGGTATTGAATGCCTAAGCCATAAAACTTAGCTATTTCAATCTTACGCATTCAAAATGATATTTAAAAAAATGTAAGGTAAAACATTAGAAAAATGGTTGTATACGGTGGAAAATTGGACCTTCAACTCCTCAATCCTGATGATGCTGGGCTGCTTCAAGCTTAAACTATAGGCGTTAGCTACATGATCGCTACGTATATCAGATAAGATTACTAAGCAAAGATATAAGATGAAAAATTTGACCTTCAACTCCTCAACTCTGATGATGCAGGGGTACTTCAGGTTTAAACTATAGGCGTTGGCCATTTGATGCTTATGGGTATGTAATATATTTACAAAGCGAAGACGTATGATAAAAAAGTTGACCTTCAACTCCTCAACCCTGATGATGCAGGGTACTGTAAGCCCAAGCCATAGAAGTTGGGGATCTGTTGCTTACGTGCATGCGATGAGATTACATAGAAAAGATATGACATGATAATTTTGACCTTCAACTCTTCGGCCCTGATGATGCAGGGGTACTTCAGGCTTAAACCATAGGCGTTGGCCATTTGATACTTATGGATATGTAATATATTTACAAAGCAAAGACGTATGATAAGAAAATTGACCTTCAACTCCTCAACCCTGATGATGCAGGGCACTGCAAGTTTAAACCATAAGCATCGGCCATATGGAGCTTACGTATATGTAATGAGATTACTAAGCAAAGATATGACATGATAATTTTGACCTTCAACTCCTCAACCCTGATAATGCTGGGGTCCTTCAAGTTTAAACCGTAGGCATCGGCCATATTGTGCTTACGTATACATAATGTTGTTGTTCACAATACCAACAATGAGTTTCGGAGAGGATATAATTATGATCAAAAATTCCACTTTGAATACAATTACCTGAAAGATGCAAGAGTACCACCAACCTTTTTAAATTGGATGGGTTATTTTTATCAGTATCAGTTGAATTAAACTCTTAGTTATAAGGTTTATATTACTTTTTCTACTTTAAATATTGATAATTATAGGTCTATTCTTTAAATAAATGTTTACTCAGAAAAAGTTGTTTTATTCGGTTAGGTTAGGTTCGAACAGATTTTTCCAATTCAGAATCTAAGGGAGGGGGCGCGGTAGCGCCCCCGACCGGTTGTGTCAAAGAAGTCTATTTTTATATGATGACGTCAGCACATAATTTTATTCATCCGAAAATCGGACGAATAATTAATTTTATTCATCCGGTTAGCGGACGACTAGCAACAGCCATAACTGATTTTATCGTGACTGAAAATCGTGAAAAAAAAAATTTTAAACAAAAAATACAACCGACTTCCATGCCACATAAAAGTAAAAAATAATTTAAATACATGTTGGTTTAGAGCAAACACAGTTCTTAGTACATAGTCCCGAAGTCGGCGCTCATATAAGATACATGTAGTTTCGTCATGATCCAGCAAAATATGGTGAGCGCCGACTTCGGGACTATGTACTAAGAACTGTGTTTGCTCTAAACCAACATGTATTTAAATTATTTTTTACTTTTATGTGGCATGGAAGTCGGTTGTATTTTTTGTTTAAAATTTTTTTTTATTTTTGCCATCAGGTAGGTAAGCTCTTTTTGTTCGGCTATTCAAGGCTAATTATTCTTGAAACGTAAATCAATTGTGTTTTGTTCTAAATATAGAATTACAATATCCAATGACAAGTGAGACTAAATCCAGTCTGATTCCCTATCGTTTGAATTAAATATATAGAGAACAATGTTTAAAGTGTACGTAAGATATTGCAATTATATCTGAAATGAAATGAAATGAAATCTCTTTATTTTGCATAGGCCTTCCGGGGCGCTTACAAATTGTCAGTTACACATATTTTTTTTTTTACACTACCACCGGATCGGAACACGGCCTCAACTGAGAAGATCCGGCAAGAAACTCAGTGGGTTTGTCTTTTTTCTTGGTATATTTTTTATTTTATTTGCTATCTTGTTTTTACATGGGTAACAAAAGTATAATCTATATCATGTATTATATTCATGAAGATTGATTTGTATTAACTTCTACTGAAGTAAAATCTTCTTAATAAAATTTTCATATGTATAAAGATCACTTATAATTGAAAACTATTCGTATTTTACCGAATTTAAACAGTTGAAAATTAACTATGCTTCAACCTTGTCATACCTCCCATGTACAGGTATTGTGTCAAAATATCTAAAGTTTAACATAAAGTTAATATATTTTTTCTGTCACTGATCTAATTAGGCGGATGCGGACGACGGAGGGCGCAAGATGAGCAGCCAACGACGCGTGAACAGCAAGAGACGCTGCATCATCAACTCTACCGCTCTACACGACTCTACCGCGATTTTACTTGTCATTTATACGCAAAAACCAATAAATGCTATCCAATTCTCAATATACTATTCATTTTCTGTGATGTATATTGTTTTTTAAAAGAAATAATTGAAAATTATAATTAAAAAAAAATACTGAATAAGTAAAACTATACAAAGTACCGCATACTAAACTTTTTATAAATAAAACCAATTTTTGTAATTATTAGCATTAAGATAGTTAGAGGATGTAATGTTAGGTTAGACACCTATTTATTTATTTGTTATTTGTAGCGAACTCTGCTATGCTTTGGTTTAAAGATATATTAAAATAGGAAAACCTAAGCAGGTATCTATGAATTGTTCTACTACAGCCCTTACGGTTATCATCACATTTATAAACAACTTTAGGTAAATTTCCAATTCTATGTAGCCTTAATTATACATTCATCACTAACTATCATATTATATAGCTTAGTAAATAGCTTTATTAATTTCAATTCTGCAATTTATTGAAAAAACTACTTATTTATTTAAATAAGTATATTAAAATACTTTAAACCTACTTACATTTATAGTACAGATTACATTCACTCCATAAGTACCTATATGATGTGGGAATCTATCTATAATCTACCTACCTATACTTAGATCATCAATATAAATGATCACTATTATTCCAACTAATTGCTTTTTGCTTTTTCTGTATATTTTATAACCTGTCATTCGAAGACGGATAGCCATGGTATATAAAATTATTCTACATACTTAATAATAAACGTCTGAGTAAGTTTTAATATATGTCGTCTTCACAATTCTTAATTGCATATTTATGTAAACTATTTTTTAAAGCATCGACATTTCAAAAAGGAAAAGCGCATGCAAACATTTATAAAATGAACATTATCTAAGATTAAAAAAAGAAATAACATTTAGCGATAAAAAACAACTTAATTGTACCTAACAAATAAATCATACATCGGTACACGCTACTCTACGTTACCGAAACAAACATATTTTAAATAAAACACGGTTAAATGCGTTTTAGATTCTGCATAATCTGTTTATTGATCATTAATCAATCCACATTAATGTTATTACTATACTGATTGTTATATAATTGGCTAAATGAAAATGTGTGACACTATAGGGAATATAAATGTGAGTCACAGTTTTCCGCTGCAAACTTTTCCGCTCGCCATTAAACAAACATTAAATATTACTCACACAAAGCGACAGTACGACCGAAAAAAATTAACTTTATGTATCCCAAACGCACAGTTGCTGCGGACATTACATTTTTAAATCGCATTGGGGAAGGCCCCGCTATATAGGCCTACCCGGGCGACCGATGCGCGCTCCCGCAACAAAACAAGATTTTTTAATCTAACTTTAGCGTTTGTAAAAATTACTACTCAAATATTTACGCCCGGCCGCTAATTAACAGAGATTTAACCCTTCCGTCGCCGAAGTGCGTTTTAATATTTAACCCAGTGAAAATGTTTAGCGCGTATTAAAACGTGAAAAATTAATGGCGCGCGGCTTCCTCGTCCGATGTGGCTCCCACACGCCTCGTGGCACGCAGCCTCCGGGGTTGTCTTTACATTATTGTGCACCGATACACAGGGTACCCTGTACACTGCATTCAATTACACTACGTATTAGATGTCAGCCACTATTAATGTGGCAAGCGTTTATTAGCCGTAGTAGAAAAATCGACTGTTTTCAAGTTATGTGTAACCACCGTCTTACTACACCTGATAGAGAGTCATTTTTAGGAAAGGGTTGCAATTTTAAAGAAAGTTTTCTTTTCACTAAACTTTTCTTCAACTTTGATTCCTAAATTTTCAGGTTTCTAAGTAATGATAAACTAAAAAAAAGGTGGACGGTGCGCAAGTACATAAACAAAATGAAAGGAAACAAACTATAAAATCGAAAAGAAAACACTAATAACGTCATCACACACCACGGTCACTTAAATAATCGAAAAAAAAATCCTGACCTAACTAAACATCACATCCACAGATACAATTGCAATGACTTTAGGTAGATGAGACGTACCTTGCCGTGGTGCAGTCGCGGTAGAGCACGTCGAAGTCCTTGCAGGAGAGCAGCTTGCAGCGGTTGACGCCCGGCTGGATGGCGCCCAGCCCACGCAGGATGCGCACCTGTTCCACATTGCACACCAGCGGCACTATGTCTAGTCTTTTTAGTTTCGTGTACACAGTGTGCAGTCCTCCCACCAGGTGCTTCAGAAACAGCTCGAAGGCCTGCGGCAGGCAGAGCATCGTGTCGCCCTGGATGATGAAGGCGGCGACCTTCTGTCCGCGGTAGTCGACCAGCTTGCACTCGTTCGCGGAGGGGTCGGAGGTGGAGATGGGCGGCGGGCTGCCGTAGCGCGGCGGGCCGTGGTGGTGCGCCGCCGCCATGAGCTCGAGCGGCGAGTGGTGCATCATCTGCAGCGAGCCCAGCAGGCCGAGGCCGGGCGGCGGCAGCGGCAGCCGCGGCGTCAGCATTTGCGGCGGGCTGAGCGCGCGCGCCGGCGACGCCGCCTTCACCCGCGGCGAGCCCCCGGAGGAGCCGCTCACCTCGCTCGCGGTCGACGCTGAGTCCACGGCGGACTCCATGCTCGTCGGTCGTTCTATGCGCGCATCACACGCCCGTCGCGCGCGGTGTATCGCGCAACAATAAATAAAAAGCCGGAGCGGGCATAGGGCGCGGCCGCGTGCGCGCGCCCGCCCCGGCGCCGCCGCGGGATTGGCCGCCCGCCGGCGAGCGCGCGCGCCCATTGGCCGCCGACGCCGCCGCGATGTCTCCGCCCTTTTTTCCGTTGCGCTGCGAGCGCGCGAAGAAACGTTTCTGTTTCTTTTGGGCGCCGAGCGGAGCGGCCGCGCCGGGGGTGAATTGATAAGAATGTCACCGGCAATCAATATGAGCCTAGATGCCGCCGCGGAAGCGTCGCGACCACCTTCCGCACTCTACCTTATACTCATTATTAAATGTTTAACATTTCTATTTGAATATTAATTCAACATTGTCTTAGATTAAGTTCTATTTTTACAAATAAAAGCAAAGATAAGTAAACATACGTTCAATATTCTTGTGGCCTTTGCTGTGATTTAAAATAAATCAGGATAATAACAAGCCGACTCTACAATATTTCGTGGATGTTTGGTAGCCGGTAGTAGAGCCGTCAAGTTGAGCTCATTCAAAGCTTGTTGTTGTTTTAAATGAAGGTCACGGCGATGCCCACCTTAAGGTCTTTAACCTTCAAGTCAACTTGCTGCCTGGAGTTTTCGTAATGCGTGCAAAATATTAAATTTAACGATGTAACTAAATATTTTAATGGGTGGGTAGACACTTGAATAAGTAATTCAATGATCGGCAACATAGAATTCTTTCCTGAAACGTTTATTTTAAAGTACCTCAATAACTTTAAAGTAGATACTTATTTAGGTATTACCCACCTGAAGGTAAGTCCATTTTTAATTCGAAGCTTCTTGAATTATTTTTGAAAACCTACAAAGATACCTTTGGCTTATGAGAAAGTACTCTACACTTCATATTTATTTTGCACTTTTATTTAATTATCGTTACATGAAATATTTAATAATATTTTTCCTTCGATATTTATTTACCAGATAATGTAGGTAGGTAAGTAGGCAAATGTAACACATAGTAATATGAATAACATCAAAAACATGAATGTAAAAATTGTTGCTATTTTAGTAATGCTTTACTTATGTTAATCTTTTCTACTTCGCCTAATTTATTTATACAGTATAAAATTAATATTATCTGTATACTTGTTCAGTTCTGATACTTAATCAAAAATAAATACTTATTCTATTCAAATTGAATATCTCTCCTTCATCCAGACTTTTTACATTTTATATAGGTACTTTACTATGCTTAATTTTATGATTAAGTTTGATATTATTTTTTAACTTAATATCTTGTACGCCATGTAGAGTTCAATAACAGACAATATTGTTCCCTGACAATTGACCATTAGTTATTAATAGTGTAGAGTCGATAACATCACAAAGTGAAATTGTTTTTTTTAATATCTTTATTATGTCTATGACAAAGAATAACCGCTTTAAAGTAAGTATAGGCAGAAAAGTTAACTGCGAAAGTCTACTGCGATTATCCACTATTACTTACTAATTTTACAAAAAATACCACCAGTTATAAATAGTGTAGAGTCGGTATCACAAAATGAAATTGTTTCCTTTTTTTAAATATCTTTATGTCTAAGACAAAACAAAATAACAGCTTATGTCTTACTTCCTTCTATAGTATAATGCAGTTATTTCCAAATCAAAACTGCATAACTAGATTTTCATTAAATCGTATATATGTAGGTACCTAACTTAATAAACTGTATTTAAAGGAATTTTAAAATAAACAAAAAATTCGATGTCCACACGATATTTTATACCTCCCTATATATATAGGTACCTAATAATAGAGCCGTACTATAAATTCCGCGGTATAATAAAGCAAAATTACATTCAACTCTCATTTTCAGTCCAGTGTCTCAAGCATCTGTTTGTCTGGGTAAGTTTTTACAACACTTTCAATACACAGGGGGCTATAAGTGTCGAAACAATGGCATTTGTATGGGCTCCACGAAACCAGGGCCTCTTATGAGGGCACCGTCTTCGGGGCCCTTAATAACAATTAACTATGACAATTTTATAAAATTGTATAGAGCTGTACAAATTTGTTTCTCGACATCAGACTGAGTATTTGGAAGTACTTTCGAGTGGGTTTGTGGTGATACTCGAGTTCTGTCTTTGTTATAAACAAAGTATTGTGAACATTAAACAATTTGAGAGTATGAGGACATAGTTTACTGCGATATTGTGAGAAGACTATTGGTAAAATGAATTTAATAGGTAGAACTAGGTCCCTTGTTAAAATCTACTTTGACAAATATGTAAGTGAATTAATTAACTTTTATAAGATGAGCCCTGCAGTTGCACGTTATAAAAATAAGATAACACGAGAATTGAATTATTATGGGAAAAATTCAACATTTTTTCAAATATCTGCATGTTAGCATGATCTACCACATAAGTTATAGAGTTGTAAGTATTTTTTGTAACATTTTACATGTATTACTTAATCAAATTTACATTTAAACTATAATAACTTTTCACGTCACTTAATCTACTTTATTGAAATACAAAACTAAATGTTACCTCAAGATACCTAGTGCTTATAGATATAGGTATGAATATTTTGAATTCCTTAAGTTTAATTCAGTTTTTTTTCATACGATTTCTAAAGACAAATAAATAGACATCAAATTCTAAAAAATAAATATTCATTTAATATTCATTACCATTTCCCCGAAGTACTTTTTCTTAAAGTGGGCGATAACGCCCACCGTTCTATATTAATTCCTACACAATCTCCGTAGGGATGTCTATCTACTTAATAAGTTTCAATAAGTATAACTCAATAAAATCTAAGGCAATATACATTTCTATTTATAAGTACTTAGGTATATAAAAATCCCACTTACGTAACAGTAATACTACTAAGTATTCTGTTTTAGTACTTGCAGCTGAAAGTATGGTCATTTGAATAATTGTGTATCTGATAAAATATTACTTTCTCGTATTAACCATTCGTTTATGATTATTTAAAACAAAAAAGATTGAGAAGTGACATAAGTAGGTATTTAGATTTAGGTCTGGTTTTAGGTTTGCAAGGTTAGGTAGCGAGTTAGGGTTCAACAGAGGAGGTACCAAAACCATTATTTTTATCGACTTGGAGTTTTTTTATCTGGTAGGATTAACAAGCGAACATGCAGTCCATCTGAAGTTAGTGGGCACTGCCGCTGACCAACTTCATATTTTACATGGATTCTATCTGAAGTCAATCTCAAATGCGTTGCTGCTCCGGAGGACTAGAATGGTCGCCTCATATAATAAGTGTGCGGGCAACCACACTCTTCTATAGAAACGCAAGAAATGCTTCATGTTAGAAATAGACGTGGCAGTGGAACCTCCCCGGTAAAAAAAAGTTTTTGAGTTTGAAGTATTTTTTGCATATCAGCGAAAGAATATGATCAAGAACCTCTTGCTTTCATACGAAGGAACCATCCGAGTCTTTGAGAAAAGCGACGCATCTGTGAATGAATTCAGATAAAAACCTATGTTTTATGAAAAACTAGGTGACCCGGCGAATTTTGTTCCGCCTTAAAGTCAAAAATCTAAAATTATTAGAGTAAAACTGTCAGAGAGGACAGACGGCGAGAAGCGAAGAAGTAGTCACCGTCGCCTATGGACATTCGCAACACCACAGGAGTCGCCCATGCATCGCCGGCTTTGAAGAAGAGCTTTATTCGCACCTTTCTTGAAGAACCCCATGTCATAGCGCTCCGGGAATACCTCAGGAGGAAGCTTATTCCACAACTTGCACGTCCGTAGCAAAAACGTCGTGCAAACTGAAGTGGAGGACCGTCACGAGTCCAGTTGGTGTGGATGGAACTTCATCCTTCGGCGAGTGGTGCGGTGAGGAAAAGGTGACGGTCTATAAATTTGCTAGACTCATTTCATTAATTATATGTACATGTACCCTTACATTGATTTCACTATTTATAAAAAACTGGTTAGAAAACACAGGTAGGTACCTTCAATTATGGAGATGGTGCCTATACAATCTCTATCACTGATAAATCTTGGTGATAATAGCATGTCGCATGTAATGTTTAAAAACTCTAAACAAAGGACTCTTATCTTCTGATATTTAGGTACTCCAACAGTAATTCATTACATGTTTAAAAAGTGTTGCCTTGTTTTAAAGTACTGTCTTATAATGTTAAGGCGAATATCTTAGTAATTAATAATAGGTATCGGTAAATTGATCTGATGTATAAATTCTAAAATATGTGTCTTATTAAACTACTTTTGTAAAATACTATCTTTTGTAAGGCCTGGCGCATATAGGTATAGATACAACTTTTAGGTAAGAAAACAAACAGTTTTTTTAAACATGGATTTTTGTATACAGATCTGCATAAGACCAACTAGATAGAGCTCTAAAAAAACAAAAAATCACATCGTTTTGTTAAATCGTTGTAGTTCTATGGACGCAGTCTTGATCGAATATGTATCGTAATGTTTAACAATAAATCCACTAATATTATCGCAATCAATAGACGACTGTATGCGAAATAACGGCGACTAAATAGTCTGATCGTTGAAAAACTATTAGTTATTTCTAGCGTGAAGTAGTTCTTGCGTTTCGATGGAAGGGTGGGATTACCGGCACACTTATATCGGGCGACCGTCTCAGTCCTCGGGAGTAGCAACGCATCTGTGTATGACTTCAGATAAAACCTATGTTCTATATGAAGTTGCTTACAGATGTCAATTGACGGCAGTGACCACTTACCATCAGGTGGACTGCATGCTCATTTGCAAGTAGCAATATTATAAAAAAACTGTATGAGCACACAACTTGACCGACCTATTTGATAGATATAACAATTACGTATGCGGTAGGTCTAAAAGTTATTTGACAGTACAAAAACTTACCACAAAACAAAAAAACGAGTGCTTAATCCGTCTTGTGTTTGAAAACTTTTTGTTTCAAGCCGTGAAATTGCTATTTACTTTCAAGCTTGCCGGAGGTATTTCTTACTTACGACATTAAATCTAGGTTTCATTCTTTGTTCTTTGTCGTTCATATTGTTATTAGTCACGACTTGAAATTATATGCTTCATGTAAAATGACTCTTAGTTTATTATTTAATAAATCCATAGATACTCATAATAAAATAAAGTTTCCAGGTGTATAAACATCCCATATTATACAAAAAAGGAGGTTAGTTTGGAAATCTGAGAATAAGTACTTAATAGACATGTATATAATTTCTAGAATTTCGGCTTGCGCGTTTAAAGTATGTAGTATCAAACCAAAACTATTCTTAATTATATTTATAGCCCATATTTTAATAATACGTTTTTCTTTATTATATTACAACCTACTTACGCTCTCAAAAGTATTACAATTGAAAGTTGTAAGTCTTTTACACATATGTAAAGCCACGGGCCAAATCTAGAACACAATTTATATTAAGTTCATTAAAAAAATCCAACTTTGTTAAATTTCTTGTAGGACATTCTCAGTTCAAATTGTGTTTCTATCTGTTTTAATACCTATCTATAGTAATACGCTTTCTACACTTCTCACATAACCCTCCACTAGCATTTTCAATTGGATGTCAAAGACATTAAAACACATACATACACGAATACTCAAAAACGCAGACCTAGAAAAAGAATATGAATTCATCAATCAGATATCTGTCTGACTGGGGATTGAACTCGGAACCCATAGCGTGTAAAGCCGGTACGGGACGGCGGTCTTCAAAGTAGGTATAAGAAAAAATGCTAGATGGTAGAACCAGTGTAGTTCGACCGGAGAGGTACGTCACCTATTTCAAGCGTGAAGCACTTTTTGTTTTACGGTCGAAGGTGTGATAGCCGGTTCACTTCTATAGGAGGCTACCATCTTAGTGCTCAAGAGTAGCAACGCATCTGTATCTGACTTCAGATGGAACCTCTGTTCTAAGTGATATTGCTTACACATGTCTTGATTTCAGATATAACCCATGTTCTATATAAAGTTGCTTACTTATCTTAGTGCTCGAGAGTAGCAATGCATCTGTATCTGATTTCAGATGGCACCCCTGTTCTAAGTGATGTTGCTTACACATGTCTAGACTTTAGATAGAACAATGTTCTATATAAAGTTGCTTACATAGATCCATGGATGGCTGTGGCCACTTACCATCAAGTGTACTGCGTGCTCGTTTGCTACTTCAATGTAATAAAGAAAATATCTGGTGACAATACGTAAGCGTTCCTGGAAACTGGTAAGAAATATATATGAAACTACATTTCATTTCACGAAAATAGGCTTCTATTTCAACGGGCAGGGTCACATGTTGATCGAGTTCGTGGCATAGGTATAAACATAGAGCTAGTATTCAATCCCCGTTGGTTTCAGGCATTGAGCCAAAAGGTAAATTCAGACATACCTATTGAATCTCGGCTATGGAAAAATATTCCAACAAATTTGTTTAATCTTTTTAATACAAGTAGGAAACAAACATTCAATCCACTTGGTAGTAAGCAGCAACTGCCATGCTTCTTATGAAATAAATAATTATATTTTTAAATGAAAACATAAAAAATATCTTTTTAGTGAACAAAATCATATTGCATCGTCATAGGCCCTTGATACGTGTGCAAAATTTCAAATTAATCAGAATTCTGGAAACCGTTGAAAATTGAGCTCAAAGATTCCGTTACATACATACAGTAATCGTTAATTTTCAAAATTATGTTTTTCGTGGTAATTACTTCAGAATTATGTTAACAGCGCATTGGTAGAAAAAAATATTATAACAAACGTAATTCAAAACATAGATAAAAACGCAATACGACTATCATTTGCGCTAAAATAGGTAGCAATTGTTCGATGATAAGGCTATCATTGTTAAGTTAACTGTTCTAAATCTCATGTAAAAGAATAACATGCAGCATTCATGTCTTTTTTTGAAATACATCCGTTTATCAACATATTTTTGTTGCAATATCAATGAGGTGAAGTAAAGATTTGAAAAATTACATTTAAAATGGTTTATCATTCTGCAAATACTGCATATTCCATCACGATTGCAGCAAAGATATCTATTATCAACCCTACATAAGACTACGTGAGGCAGTCTAGTCAGTACTAGAGGAATTGACTCCCTGAGGACTAATCTGAAACGCCTATTGCGAATGAAAATGGAACGAAACATTTAAACAAAAAGACTATAGCGCTTAAAACTATTCTGTAATATCAATAATGCTGTTATAAGGAATCGACGACCCGCGTGACACAGCGGTTACCATACGGGTCTGACGCGCAATGGGTTCCGGGTTCGATTCTCGCCCAGAATGATCTGAATGATGAGTTTCGATTCATGTTCTGTGTCTGGGTGTTTGTGTATTCGTCTTGTGCATGTGTCCCACGATACAGGAGAAAATCCCAGTGGATGGCCATGAGTGTAGAAAGCGTGTGCGTGTGTTAATCAGGTCAGTGGAAGATGCCGTCGAAAACAAGCATCAAAGATTTCTAGCTTTGCCTGACTTTCTACCTTCACGACACTTTGATGGTAATCAAAGAAGATTAGTAATCCCCTGAAATTCCTGAATCTTCTTTCCTCCTGGAATTCCTCTTTTATAAGTAGGACAGAGACAGTATACCTATTTCTTGTTTAAGTCGGTGACTAGCACTGACATACGTACTGTTTGTATAGCAAACTTATATAGCTGTGTTATGTACATACAATGTTCTATATACGTTATTATAAAGCTTTAGTAGAATATTATTTAAAAAGTTTTTAATGCAAACAATTATATGCTGATTTTAACACATTCTAGGCGAGTGTTTCTACGTGCTCACTGACAGCAAGATTGTAATCTATGGTATCAAAATCCGACAAGTTGAAAATTGTCAAAACAAAATTTTGCAGCACTACATTACCTTTTTTTAATTTGGCAGTAGCATACGAGCATACAGTTCACCTGATGGTAAGTGGCACTGTGGCCAATGAACATCTGCAGATAATCACCACCAGATAAGTTTAAAACCGATGTTAGCCATAGATACGGTGCTATCCCTACTAATTTGGTACGCCTTAGATGTCTCTCCCTTTTAACTTCAACTAAACAGGATATTTCTACTTATATTAGGCAGAAATAAGCAGTGGTACATCCGGAGTGAAACCACAATTAATTCTCATTAATTACATTTCACCCGAAAGAAGAAAGTTTTAAAATTTGCTTACAATGGTTAACAGTCTAAGTCGATCCACGTGACGCAGAGGTTATGTCACTAGTCCACAACTTTGTACTGTGAGACGCTTTCTTATTTTCACAAACGGTTTAGCAGGAATATCAGAAATATGCTAGTCTTGTATATCCATACTATGTAAGATTACGAGCAAAATGACCTCAAGGAAATTTTAATCGAAAGAACATGTCAAATAGCGGTCCTCCGATCAACGCGATATCTTCTTCTTTATAAAAATAAATAATTGTCTGTATGTCCTCCATAGAATCGTAAACTATTCATTTGATCATGTGATGATCTTTAGCAAAGTTATTATTGAGCTCATGAGCTCACGAAGGTTTCTGGTGTAGGTATTTTTTTGTGATGGCGTAGCAGCGCGCGCAGGGTACGTACAGCTAGTAGAAAATAATTATTCTCCAAAAAACAAAAAAATAGTTAAATAAATACACAATGTGTTTAATTTATCAATTTAATAAAATAATAAAATTAATATTGCATGGCGTCCACGGCTCCAGGAGCTCTAAAATAAAAATATGAATGTAGAGAGCATGGTAAAACTTTGCACAACGTTCATGTCGCAATTAGACAAAATCAAGTTAACTATATAAAACAAAAAATTTCGTCTCCTTAACATAATCTGTGCCACATATAAACCGCGGAATATTTCACTCGTCAGATAATCTCCAGATCTCATTATCAACATACAAACAAATTAACAACGCATTCGTTATCTGCCCTGAGATTTCACAACACTGTTAGATAGGTGGAGATAAACCTTTTTACTTGCACAAGCACTTATTTAATATTTATCACACTTTTATAAGTGGAACGTAATTAATACGTCACGTATGATAGTATCATGAAATACATAGAATAGGTACCTACTTATTACCTTCATTACCGTACCTTCCTACTAGGCGAAGACGTTTTGAAAAAGTAGTAATGTAAAACGATTATATCATATCTTTATAAGTAATATGAAAAGTGTGTACTCTTATAAAGGACTGTTTAATTTTGACAAGATTGTAGAAATACTAGACTATCAATTAGATATAATATGTAGGATAAGCTGTTTTACGCAATTTTCAGAAACAACGCGTTCTATTTGCCTAATATTATTGCAAATATTATAAGAAACAAGAACAATAAGATACCTGTTGTCATATTCTAATAACTTGTTAATTAAACACCTAAAATAAAAAATGCTGAACGACATGTGTAAAAAATTTCATTTATTACTTTATAACAGGCGCTTACATTTCCTATTTATCCTACTTACCTATTTTCATATAAAAACTGAGTGGGATACTGTGTATACACTTATAAAATAAAATAATAAAGCGATATTTCTGTATCACCGACAACGATTTACCCATTAACCCAGCGCTTGTCCCTTACAGGACCGAAGTATCAAAGTTGTGTACACTGTAATATTGTTGCTCCTAAAGTTTAGTCAGGCGCTTAAATGTTTTCTACAAAACAAAGCTTGACTTTCAATTTTGTCGTTTTGATATTTTACGGTATGTAGCGCTTCAAAAGCATGTCAATGCAGGTAACATTATTTTTAATTATTTTTTTGTTTGTAGATATATTCGTTTAAGGTACTTACATACATCATGGGAAATTCTAATGTAGAGCCAGATGATCTTCTATCTATATAAGAAAAGCTCAGATGGACAGGAATTTCAGGATTCTTTCAAAATATCAGTATATATCGATTATTAAGAAGAATTAATAATATTTTTTCATATACCTATTTAGTTTTATTGTGTGTTTCTATATATTATTGTTACGGTACTAACAATATAAAAAGTCTTAAGTTTCTTAATTAATTTCGTAATTGAAGAGAAGTGTCCTTTTTAAATGGACAACCAAACGAGAGAAATTAAAAACAAAAATATTCACTGGGCTTAATAGAGATTTCATAATCCGGCAAAAGTATCGGAAACGAATGGTCGCTGGCTCGCAATAAATCGGGCTCAACATTGCGGAGGCAGCAACTGTGCGTCCTCGTTCAACTTTATTTTTGTATTAAACCCGTAACTTTAGCGACAGCACCCACTGTCCACTGTAATCCACGCCATGAAATTTTATGGCCAATATTTGTTAGTATCCTGATAGTGTTTAATATTGCAACAATGAGCCTAATGGCAAATGGCTAGGCCGTCTTAATTTTGATAAACTATATAGAGTCGTTGAAACAGCTATTGCTTATCTTAATCCACCTTTTTTTGTTTTCGAGGGGGAAACCTTCCAAAGGTACCCGACGCCGTGGGAGCGACGCAGGGTTATGTGGGATTTTTACCGCACTAAAACCCCCCCGATGGCCGTCCTCGGCGCTGAAAAGGAGGACTCCGGGATCTCGAAACGACTTCAACCGGAGTCCTCCGAGCGCGCTGCCCCATCGGGCTCTTCCCAGATGGGCGGTTGGGCCCACCGCTCCGTGTAGTCTTTACGACGGTATGCGACCACACATACCGCCGTCCTTCCCGGGATTGCCTGACCGAACGGTTCGAGCTCCCACTCTAGCCGTCTGCAACCCCGGAAGCCCCTTTTAGTCGCCTCTTACGACAGGCAGGGGATACCGTAGCTCTATTCTGACCCCGAGGCTACAGGGACATCTTAATCCACCTAATGTTGTATATACGATGTCTATATTTTCTATGACAGCCCTATGATTCTTCAGCAATTAATTTCATTTGAAATATTTGAACCGCTATAAATTTCATTTGAAATATTGTAACATTTGTTGTAAAATTTTAAGATAGTCGTTGAGTTGTCACGAGTACAATTCACGAGTACCAGGCAGACATCTAAATGATTAATTTAGCTTCCCATTGTGAGTCTGGATGTTTATGTAGCATGTGTACCTACTCATCGTTTTGTCTATGGCATCCAGGACACAATTAATGTTAGTATGGTGCTATAAAAAAAGTCTTATCATAATATATGTAATTATGCTTTTTTATAAGAATGAAGTAGCAGGTGGCATACCTAATGGTAACTTATAAATGCCACCTATGGACATCTCTAAACAACTTATTACAGAACAAGGGCTGTACCTAATGTCTAACAAAGTTGTTTAGCTACTTCTGAGGACTAAGACCTTCACTTCATATAAAAGTGTGCTCGCAATCACACCCTTCCACCGAAACCCAAGAAATCACACCTATTCCAAATGGATGGATTAACGTCCTATGCTGCGGCGAGGATCCCCTCCTTGCCAGGGCAATTCCCTCAGTGGGTGCACTGCCCACTGGTATTGTTGACTGCCGTTAGGCAGCTGTGCAGACTTCGGTCTTCAGACCTATGCTAGGTTGCTCCCGCAGGTTTACTCCTCCTGGTCTTCTGAGGATTCCTGTCCCCCGATCTCACGGGGGAGCGGGCGTCCGTCGGGCGGTCGAGCGTGTAGGGGCGCGAAACCCCGTAGATGGGAGTGTGGGCCGCAGTCAGCACGCTCGTACATACGACGCGCCAACCGGCCCACAAACCTGTCCAAGGTCGGAACCTTGAAGTCGCGCTCCAGCACGTCGTTACCTATTCCAAAGCTTCACGCTAGGAACAGTTATAGATGGGGTGATGGTACCTCTCCGATCGAATCATATACGATTTGTAGGTGGAAGAAGCAGTGTAGTTCGCCCGGGGCCGTACCACCGCTACAACTATTTCTAACGTGAAGCAGTTCTTGCGTTTCGGTGGAAGGGTGTGGTTGCCGGCACACTTTGCTATAAGGCCACCATCTTAGTCCTCAGGATTAGCAACTCATCTGTAATTTACTGTAGATACAACTTCATGTGCTATACGAAGTTGCTTACACTAGTCCATGAGCGGCACTAATCACTTACCATCAGGTGGACTGCATGCTCGTTTTCTACTTCAATCTTATAAAAAAAGATCTGTCGCTGGGAATAACCTATGGGTTAATCTCCATAGCATTAATTAATCTCGATATATAATTTTTATGGCTTTAATCTTATTCATGCACAAAAGATACAGATTTTGTAAGAGGAATGTGCAGCAATTTACGCTCGCCGTAATAAACAACCGAATCTCGTTGGTGGAACAAAGGAATAATGAGCCAACAGCACTCCGAGGTGACCGCAGCCAATAATCACGTTATAGCTTTACGCCATTGCTTCTAAAGTGCAGTAAATATTGTAACCTTGTGTTTCGGCTCCCAACCCCACAGAATTGGTGCCGATAAAGCGAACCAAATATGAAATTTAATTTGGGATCGACGTAAACCTGTGTAACATACCAACCCAGTCGGCATGTTCAGGCATTCAGGTATATTGTTCTAATTAATTTGCGACTACTGGTTCTAGTTTATATTTAAGTTTGACGGACGTAAGATGAAATCGTTTGGTGGTGGTACCTCCCCGGAACCAACCATATACGTTTTATCACTGGGAATGGCCTACGGGTTTATCTTCACACCATAATAATTAATCTCTACGTATAATTTTAATGGCATTAAGTTGCTTCTAAAGTGCAGTAAATATTGTAACCAGTGTTTCTTCTAACCCCACAGAACTCCTCGTTTGCTGCATTTAACAGAAGACCAAATATGAAATTTAATTTCGGAACGACGTAATACCTAGTCGGCATGTTCGAGCATTCAGGTATATTGTTCCAATTAATTTACGACTACTGGCTGTAGTTTACATGTAAAGTTTAGGTCATATTTAAATTGTAAATTAATATAAATTAGCGAGAGCGTAAGATGCAGTCGTCTATTGTAGTCTTACATTTTATTTCAGAACCCCTACATCGTCGTTGTTAGACGCTTTGTAGAATTGATTACTTTCATTTAAATGCCTAAATTTAGAATACACTAAAAACTTATACATTAATCAAAAATTAATATAGAGATATTAATTTTTGATTAAGCAATGTATTCGTTTTTAGGGATGCTTTATAAAAATTAGGTATGTAGGTATATACGTTGTTTAATGTCAAGTAGTTTCTTCTTGTTGATTTTAATATTTTTATAGATTATGTAGAATCACAAATTTGGAACTATGCAGGGTGAATACATTATAATTGGTATAATTTTTTCGGTAATTATATTGGTTAATGAAGCCAATAACTTACCTAAGCTCGTAGTTAGGTGTAGATATGCAGGTACAGATATGTAGGTGTAGATATGTATATACCTAGTACCTATCTATATTTAATTCGTCGCTGTAACTGATGAAATAAAAAAATAAGTAGTTGTTTCAACATCTAATTTCAATTTGTTTTTGACGTAATGAGTTGGTATTTTATCATGTGCGTAATTAATTTTCCCCATAAAAATATCTAATCCAACTACTTTTCGAAATAGCAAATTACAATATATCCTTGGATACAATAATATTGATAGATTGTCCAAAATCGACAAACGAGTAATCCTTTATAGTAAGCGTATTTTTCGGGATAAGTAACACGTGGAATGTACGTAAGTAGATGGCTCTTTGTAGTTCTCTGTGTGAATACTCAGTCACACATAAGGAGTGGATATCTGTTTAAGCCGCCGTGTTTACGAGGTGTGATTCAAGCCGCGTTGCTTTGATGTAAAAATCATCCGTCTCCCTTCAAAAGTGTCGGCGCATATTGACACAGTCAACCAGAGCAATCTGAGAATTAACTGTGTAGCACGCTTTCCTATTCACCGTTTACAAACAGAATCATTTAGTTTACGCCGCCAAAGGATGAAAGGATGAAACGGACTTTTAAAGGTGACTGGAATTGTGAAACGTTTGTGGGTGCGAAAATGCGATCTTATGCGGTCAACTCTTCGCGGTCTACGGTCATTTGAGTTAGGTAGGCACTTCCTGTGAATATAAATGTATGCCTTCATGAAAAGCCTGCTTAAATAAATACATGTAATCAGACAGACACTTAGCTTCTGCAATTTGAATTGTAGGTAGGTGCATATTACAGATCAATACATAATTGTTATAACTTTAGGCTGCTTTTATCGTGGAATTTAATTTTAATACCACGGATACTCACTTTCGCCACGATTCATGTAACTGGGTCGAAATATCCACAAAAGAATTCAAATACCTAAATTTTATTAATTTCCATATATTTGTACTGAAATTAGAAATGCGTCTTAGAATTACGTTAGGTAGGTACTTAATCTAAAAAAAAGTTTATAATTATCTATGTACTAAAGTTGTATAATCTGTGCAGTGTTGCACAAGGAAAGCGGGTCACTGGCTGCACAGACAGGGCACGGTGTACCCGCTTCGTCTAATCTAAGATCCCAGAATAGGACTTGTCTCAGCCCTGGCAGGAGCCTTTATTACTTTTTTCAGTTTTCCTCACTTTACGCTCGGTCTGTCTTTTGATCCATTGGCTGTGTAATGCGGTGTTGGTGCATTTATTTTGCACTTCCCTCGCAGTTTATTTTACATTCTCTTGGTGTTGCCAGTTACTCCGCAATGCTTTGAAGTCAAAGCCTTTAGACGGGCGTAGTCGATGCTGACCGCATTGAATGAATGATACTTTTATTTTGAATAGGTGCGCCTCGTAGGTTCGCCACCGGTTCGTTTACACAGGAATCTTTCAGAGTGTTAATGGAGTTTTTTTCAAAAAAACATGTGTCCAAGCAGATGTAAAAGCTAAGAATAGCCGCATAAAACAAAATGAAGCTTGTTTTACTTCACGTTTTACATACTTGAAGTATCAAACAGGGATGCATTTCTAATATGTAGGTTTAGTTATTAACAAATGATGAAAATGCAAATAAACTACCTACATAAGAAGAATAGCTTAATATAAATTGAATAAAATTAAGTAACTGATCTTAGTAGGTACTTAAGCCTGTCGTATACCTTTAAGATAAAAAAAGAACAACACAAGGAAGAAACACCAACCAGGTGTGTCCAGCATAAAAGAATTTCACATTTTTCTTCTTATTCAATAAAAGGCTACTTTAGTTAAACATGTTTTATATTGTTTGAATGACTATTACTATTTACACTTAATTCCATTATTTTTAATCTATCCATTCCATTATTCGGCAATGTACGAGATGCGTGAACTGTGACAGAGCTGATAGTGAGCGACGACACATATAATGGGAATACGGCATAGATGAAAAATTATTCACACTCGCGAGTATTGACTTTACACATATTGACGGGGGCGACGCGTGATCCCGCGAAATTATTATAGGGTTGTCAAAACGTTACATTTAATATAAATATTGTCGTCAAATTGACACATGAACATGCAGCATGTGTAAGATTGAAGTATGTGTGTATTTGTAGAATTACTTGAGCTTAATAGGCCCGAATTGAATTTCCTCTCAACCATACTAGTTTTTGATAACATTAACAAGTACTTATTACTGTTGTAATAACTAAAACGCGTTAATGCCTATCGCGTGACCCGTAAGGCCAAGAAATTGCCATTAACCAGATCAAAATGTGAAATGTGTAGTTCATATGTTTATGTATTTAATAGTTCATGTAATTTAATAGCACACGTAGTTTCAAAAGGTTCATATGACACTGACTCACAAGTTAAGAAGTATGCCTAAGCATTATTCCTAGTTTTTATTCAAGTAGCAAACGAGCATGAAGTTCATCTTATCCTAAGAAGCCGCCGCTGCTGCTATGTTGGAATGGTGTCCTTACCCCTACCAGAAACCTCACCCAGGTTACACCGCTGTTCACCGCTGTTACCTAGCAGAAACGAATGTGACAGGGTTTTTTGACCTTAAAAATATACCTACGATACAATAAGCATACGATAATCTGTAATTTTAATCAAGGTGCAGTATCCAATCATCCTTGCTGACGATTTCCTGTCTAATGTCTTAAAATCTTAGGTTGGACAAGAAGGTTAGTGTGATAAGAAGAGAACTACAAATCTGTAGTCCATTAAGAACTTATTCTATTTGTCCCATACGACCGATCGAATCGTAGCGTAATCGATAGCGTAGAGAGAATCAGAATGAAAGAGCGCTTGTGATAGACAGAAAACATTACTGTTATAAGTTAAGACCCCTGGTATTAAAAAAATAACCATCCTTGTGTCCTTTTTCGATGCAAAGTAGGTACATGGCCATCGGTCATCCTGGCACTAGGCAATTCATCGTTTTGAAACGTAGGTAGGTACTGTAACAACAACAAAATGTGTATATTGTAATGTGTAATTCAGTAAGTCCATATTTTTGGCTGAGTCCGAATTGTGGATGTGAGTATATGTAGTAGTGATTTTTTTAATTTACCTACCACTTCCATTAGTTTTTCAGTGAGTAAGAATTATTCCGCGTATAATTTACTTATTACAACTAACCCTACTCCCGCGAACGTGTGCAAATGTGTTTTACGGTTTCAATTCAAGTAATAATAAAATAAATATTATTCGTAATAAATATAATATTTTAATTGGGCACCCACACTAGCTCGCTCGCAAATATTGTGCGGAGTAATCTTACCGCACTCCACGCCTTTGTCACGCGTGTGCGAAGGTTGTGATTGACTCTTGGAAGAGTTAGACCAGACCTTTGTGCTTAGGGAAGGTGTAAACTACGTATGCAATGCAAGTAAAAGTAAAACAAATATTATTCCGTAGGTATTATATTTATTTGCCTGAGTGCCGAAGTCCAAATTGTAAGCGTATTTTTTTTATTTACCACATCATTTGCTATACAATTCTCCACACACACATAACTTTATTAATGAGCCAACCCTACTCCCGCGAACGTGTTTGGAAGCCGCCGAAGTCGGATGTCAACGCGTGACGCGTTTTGAATGCCTCGCTCTCATAATAAATATAATATTTTTATCGGGCACCCACACTCGCCCGCTCGCAAATATTGTGCGGAGTAATCTTACCGCACTCCACGCCTTTGTCACGCATGTGCAAAGGATGTGATTGACTCTAAGAAGAGTTACAAGACCTTATTTTTGTGTTTAAGTAAGGTGTCGATTAAGTATGCAGTTTACGCAATGATAAATAGAGACTGCAAGCATGAAGCTCTAAGGAACATGGCAAAATTAAATCCTTTGTCATTAAGGACTAAGTTGGGATGAAACATATTACCAAATATGTCGGCCTTAATTTATTTTTACTTAAGCTTTCAAATAAAAACGCAGCTACTGTTGTCAATAAATAAATATATCAGAAAAGCTGAAAAATAAGTATTAAACGACTTTTTGACTAAACAGGCTCGAAAATTGAGATAAAAAAAGGTTTGGCTTTTTTATGCAATTGAAGCAAAGGAGCGTGCAGCACTACAGCACACTGGCTTGCTGCTTCAATTTCCTAATAATAAGAGGCACTGTTACTTAAGAACACTTGTAATCAACTTGATATACAAAACATGATCTAATTGTGTAAATATTGATTATCATCATATAAACAATTATAGTCATTACAATTATCGCAAAAAAAATCTGTATATACTATGACGTGAGCATATATAGCCTAATGGTTGAAACTTGCCCTCTCGATCGGGAGGTCCGAGGTTCAAACCCAGGCACGCACCAATGATTTATGTGCGTATTAGAAATTAATTGTCACTGCTTTTCGGTGAAGGAAAACATCGTGAGGAAACCCACACACCCGAGAGTTCTTAAAAAAAAAAAAGTTTCGGAGGTGTGTGAAGTCCACCAATTCGCACTTGGCCAGCGCGGTGGACTATGGCCTAAACTCTCTCATTCTGGGAGAAGACCCGTGCCCAGCAGTGGGCCAATAATGGGTTGATGTGGAGCATATATAGCAAAGTCTCAACCCTGCTCTTATTTAGCGACTTTTAAAAGGGCCGTTTACTACTGCACCAAGCGGTACGTACACATAAATATGTTTATACCAAATGGTAAAAACTAAATTTTTCTGAATATACCCTATTATCAATTTATAAAAATAAATTGTTACCATAAAATTATACCCAAACCCCACCTAGCTCATCTGCCACGTAAATCCGATTCATTTTGCAATAAACACGTTCCATCTGAAAAACGTTGTGTCTGTTACGTAACCTTTGATTGATCACTTGTTTACTTACTCTTTACAATCTCCTAAATCCTGACCAATCATTATGGATACATGCCAATATTGCATCCATTATAAAGTGTAATAGAATCGCGGAATCTCAGAATTATCTATAATACAAAAAGGTAAAATTCCTTTATTTATCTCATGCAAAAAACTTAGATTAAATTTATCTATTTACTTTCCTGAAGTCTATCGTAGATACCTTCCTTGTTAATATAAAATTAGAACGTCCCAAATGTTTACTTTAATAAATGTACCTAAATCTAAGCAACACTGCCCTAACTGCACAACCTTTATTATTAGTTAAAAAGCCTGTCATATGAGGTAACAAGACCTTTATTCTATTCATTCATACAAATAAAGATAATATATGTACCTAGTGTTTCGGCGGAGCTCTACGAAGCTACGACATCTACGAAATTTTCAATAGGTACATAAAGCTAAAGGTATCTTAAAAATAAACAATATGTACGTAAAAAGCACTAATTTCGAAATTGTAGACAAAACACTTAATTTTTATACATATCAAAAACTACTTTCTAGTATTAATAATCATTGTTATAATTTTACTAGCTCTTACCGGCGGCTTCGCCCGCACGGTCAAAGGGAATTAACATTAGCATTTAATTTTGATAGCGTGATTCAGAACTCGCAAATGAATTTTACTAACACCATCTATTAACAACGTCTGGAAGTGCTAAATATGTATCAACTAACACAACAACGATATTCTCATAGGAATGAGAGAGCAGCAGAGAGTAGCCTACGTCTCCCTCCGCCCTGATATCTATCACCCAGCATATAAAACATATCTTATAATAGCTATGTCGCGACGTGAAAGACGAACAAACAAACACACTTTCACATTAATAATATTAGTATGGATTAGTATAAATGTTATAATTTTATTATCCCCGTAAACTGAATACGCCACCCTCTAGCGCGTCGTGTTCGAGTGCAATAAGCGCTCTTTAATCTAACGTTATTAATTTACATGGCAAGCCTTGATGCATTTTAGCGAAATTCAGAGTAACGTGAATACATTTGCTTCACACTTGAGTAATCTTATCTTATTAGCGACAATGGGTGCGCGTAATCTGATGCGGTCTGCGGTGTTACGGCAAGCAGTCTCAGTTTAGACGGCTGATTTTAGCTAAACTGTGTTTTTACTAGTGGAAATACCTAATACTTAGTCATGAATAGACAACACAAGCCTGAAACGACCTCAGGCCTTTTAAATTTAGAACTAATATATATTAACATGCATTAATGTACAGGCATGTATTTATTAAATTTAACAAAAACAATATTCTACCGACATTGAGAATGTTTCTAATTGTTCTTTATAAACTTGCCAATCTAAAATATCAATCAATATAATCAAAAGAAAGGATATGCAACATTTTTAAAAAATCCTATTCCTATAATTACGTGTGATTAGGCTTAACTAGTCTCTTTATTTAAGAAGACAAATAAGAAAATTAGGTATATGAAAAAAAATACAATAAAATTTATTACTACCTATATTGTTTTTCAATATCTGCAGCACTTAAACGTTGCATTGTTACACATAAATCTCTATTCGAAACTTGCATATCTAATCACACTGCCATGAAAGCTGTTCACTTACCAGAATGCACGAAACGAATCAGTATCGCTTCAACTCGCGCTTTCTATAAACAATAATTATATATCCATCAATCGAACAAAATTTTAAAACAGCCCCAGGAAATGGCTCAAAGTACGTAATTCGGCGTAGCGGTCCCCGGTCACCGGCTAAAAAAGTAAAAACGGTTCCCTTGCATATTTTCCTAAGTGCCATAAAGTATGACATTTATTACGGTCAGATCTGCTCCAACCACTATTGATAGGCAAATGAGAGAGTGTTTTAAAAGAAAAACGATGTCTGCTTTTTATGTGTTCTTTGGATAAGGATATTTTTTAGAAGTCGCTATTTGCAACTTTCCGGTAATGGCCGCTCTCCGTTTGCATATCCACAATGCTGACGTTTTTGTTACATTTCATAGTTACATTTGCATCAATAAATAATTATTTTAACTACAGTGATAAATTTGTTTGTTTACAAAGTCATATTTTCGACTAACATTCAATTTACATACTTACCACTCATCCTTATAACCGAAAATAGCTTTTCAATTAATGTGACAAAAATAGATCATCCGTGAGTAGGCGTTATAAAGGCATTATGGCGCGGTATTAGGCTATCGCAGGCAATATCGGCTATAATTCAAAGAATAGGTCAAGCACAATAGTGAATGTCACCTATAATCGTATATTAAGGCCCTTATCCCTATGAGCACCTTTGCGACAATAGAAAGGAATATATTGTCGAAAAGTGGCCACATAAAAATGACATACGGTTCGGATGGAAAATACTGCCACTTACTGATAAGTGTAGCTAAAAAATCTTGGCTTTTCACATTTGAAATATTTTACATACAAGTCTTCTGCACCTATTGGCAGTTTGTGATAAGATTTTGCTATTATTTTTATTTAAAATAGGAAAGGACTTCTTGACTTAATTTGTAAAATAAAAAATATAGATTTTCTATTTTGAAAGCTATACATAAATATATTGTGCGTTTTTATCAGCCTCTCG
The DNA here is from genome assembly GCA_949699795.1 of Spicauda simplicius. Taxonomy (NCBI): domain Eukaryota; kingdom Metazoa; phylum Arthropoda; class Insecta; order Lepidoptera; family Hesperiidae; genus Spicauda; species Spicauda simplicius. The sequence continues at coordinate 12,716,251 of OX453066.1, read as the reverse complement.
ATACGTAGGTATACAATTGACAACTTGGTAGTATTTTGAATTTTATAATAAAATGATTAATTATTAATATTAAAAATTAATAAAAAAGAAACTTACAATGATAAAAAATCGGGTTTATAATAAAACGTATATACAAATACGTTCGACTGTGTTGAAATTGTATTCACATTTTTTGGCTCCCATTCAAAGAACCATTTTTCCTTTATGATTTTTCTTAGGGGTAAAGTTTGGTCACACACCAGGCGGCAAATGCAAAATCGTAATAAAAACTACCCGTAAGACATGTAAAGTAGGTAGTCATAATATTGGAAAGTTCCAAAGTCCATCAATAAATGTGATGCCGTGTGGGGAGTTTTACGTGGCCTTATCCGAGCTATAGAGCAGGCCGCTCGGTTAAACAATGTCGATACTGTGGTAATTATAGATAATGTCGTAAAGATGAAATCATGAAAGTTTTAACCTTAAAATTCACGTATGAATGTACTTTTGAAATCGGTGTGAAATATGGACCAATAAAATAATTGTGTTTGAATAAATTTTAACACAATGTATATCATATGCAAAAAATAGCAAATAGTTAAATAGCAATAGTTCCTTGGATTATAAGTATTATAAATTGTAATTTTACTGTAAATATTTTGACCTCAGATACAATGAAGTAAATACTTATTATTATTATTATTATGTTAATGAAATCAAATGGAGCAAACAAGGTAGCACGAAATAGGTCATCTGTTGTGTTTATATCCTTTGATGATTCGGGCAATACTGAACGCCCATATCTCACACAATATTGTGTTATGCAATAAATGAGAAATTAAATGCAAGTCATTTGTACACAACTTTTACTACGATTTTATATTATAAAGATACCTAGTTAAGTTACTGCATTTGTTTACTATTGGTATGGTATATTAGCTTACATCTGGGTTCCTATACAATATTATGATGCATAGACATATATATACATATATCATACAAAGATGAAGAAAATATAATATATTCTCATTCGCTTCCCGATAATAAGGTTACTTCCCTATGTTCCCTTCTTCATGCATACCAATTTTCTTTGGTGTCTGTTTAAAGCGGAGCGTTGTAAAACGTCCAATGGCCTGAACACGAAAATATCTAATACGACAATATCTAATATCTAATACGAAATATCTAATACGACAGTCATATATTTAGGTTGCTAGACTATGTAGGTACTTTTATGACAATTAATTATTTACGATAATTAGATATTATTACTATTTAATTAACTATATTATTATCGATATCGTAGCTGCTACATCCCTAGTGTCTCTGGAAGCGGAGGCGAGGCGGCAAAACGTACCGACCGCAACTATCAAAGAGAAATCTTTTCCGTGTATCAATAACGACAGCCCAGCATCCACTACACACATTGCGCTTTTTATGTGAAATTGTGACGATATTTTACCTATAAAATAGCTACAGGAGTATTTGAAGTTTTTCTAAGATTAAAGAATTTACGTGGTCTCTTAAACTTTCAGTTCCTATATATAAAGTGCTTATTTAACTACATACTTAACCTAACATTTAAGTTATTTTTATTTATTTATTTATAAGTGTTTGTATACAGAGACACAATAGGTAAACATATTTAAAAATACATAGTACAAAGTGCTACTTATTCCAAAATGAAATTTCTTCCAGCAGCCCTGTGAGAGGAAAGGGTAAAAGCAAATCCAGTGTGCACAAACTAGAATTATTGTTTACTGTTACGGTAGAATGGATTGTTTATTTTGTCTCTTTTGTCCTCAGAGTAACTTTATAGACAGCCAAAACTATTTTAACGTGACTTAGGAAGTGTCGATCGTATTACACTAAAATGTTTTTAATTTTTTCGTGAAATATTTGTGTACCAGAATGGATTTCTATCTAAAATTCCTTGGTTTATTACAAATAATAAGTGATACAAATAATAAGAAAAAATAAAATAGATGTGGTGGTGGTAACCATATACGCTCTACCTTATGTATTTTTAATGTATTAATTTTTCTTTTAAACCCCTAAAACCCACACTTGGCTACGCCAATGCTTTTCATTATGAGGCAAAAATATTTTTTCCAACTTTGAAACAATTATAATTTGGAAGCCGTCCTTATAGTTATATTTCAAGTTGTAGATGGAAATTTATAAATAAGCTGAAGGCGATATTTTCGTAAATTGACTACAAAAGGGCATCATCTTATTGTGGCGAGGGCGTGAAATTATTTTCCTTGGTGTATGCAGATTAGAGGAGGGTTCTGAGGGAGCGGGATTAGTTCCGGTTTACTTTTTATAGGATTCCGATGATAAATGTTACCATTTGATAGGCTAACGGGTGGTGCGTGAAACGTATCCAAATAAGTATTTTTCCAGGTTTATGATTTAAATATTTTGATGGGAGATAAAAGTGGGTACTTTAACGGCTCATTGGTGTCTGAAATTCTCGATTTATTTTATTTATCTCAGAAAACATATTTTCCCGATATTGTAAATGTTTACTATGTTATTTGTGATCTTAGAATTTATCTGTACAGAGTGTAGATAGATGACTTGTAAGGTAGATACTTTTTATCCTACGGCGTTAGAAGGACAATACTGTTTTTAGAGCGCATGTTGGTATATAAATATGTAAGAAACTCTTAATAATTAATGCATTTACGAAGACGTAATTAATATAAAATATTTACCTAAATATTTTCTTTACACCTACTAATATAGGTACGTACCTACCTAATACTAATATAACATAACAAAAGTGAACCTCTTTTTTTTGTTATCGAGAGGAAACCTTCAAAAGGTACCCGACGCTGTGGGGGCAACACTGGGTTATGTGGGATTTTTACCGCAGTAACCCTACCCCCCCGGGGGGGGACAACCTCAACGCAGCGTGAAGGACTCCGGGATCTCCAATGGAACACAACCGGAGTCCTCCGAGCGCCGCCTTCGGGCTCTTCCCAGTGAGCATTGGTAGTTACTGCGCCTCCTAGTGTTAGTGTGTGTAGGCGCCTCTTGATGTTTACGACGACATGTGGCCGTATGTCGTCGTAAACATATAGAGGCGCCTACACGGGGTCGTCCTACACGGGGTCTTGGCTGGACGGTTCGAACTCCCACTCTTACTGCCCGCAACCCCGGAAGCCCCATTTAGTCTCCTCTTACGACAGGCAAGCGACCAGTGGGGAATTTTGGTATTCAATCCGTCGAATTAAAAAAATACAAAAATACGTTGTTAAAGCCGTAAAGAATACGTCACGATAGACTATTAGACAGAAAATTGGGCTTTTCGTGCGTATCATTTACGGTAAAAGAAAAGATTGTTAGAAATCGTAAAAAAAAGCTTTTCAACGTATGTGAAATCTAGCATTCTGCACTCATCTAGCATAGAAGACCAAAATTCTAATCTTTCTTAAAATAGATTAACTCTTAGAAGATTTGACGATCTAGGCAATAAAATATACTCTTATTATATCGCCTAGTAAATCAATCAAATAATACCATAGATACACAAGAAATGTAAGATAAAACACAATGTAGATAACTAGATACCAGAAACGTGAGTGAGTGAGCCACGTCACCTTCTATCAAACATGCTAACGGTTTAGGAGGCAGACAAAAAACGACGAATATCGCGAAGCAGCCGGGAGGACGGACGATTGCCGGTCCCAAAATATGATTTATAGATCGGACGTCATCGCCAATGCGCTTTCTATACGTCATGGACGTGTCACTGCCTCGTCGTGTCGGGGAACGAAGAAAAATATTTGGGTGCCGACTTGTACACAGGCCCCTAATGTTACGCGATGACAGATATTATATAATCGCGCGTTTGTTTTGAAAAACGCCGTAACCGACGTAAGACAATTATGAATGAATGCTGTTTATCGTAGAGCAGTGATAGCCTCATGGTTGAAGCTCGCCTTCTCATTAGTAGGGTCGAGGTTCAGATTCCAGGCTTACACCTCTTAATTTATCTAAAACCATTGGATTAGAAATCAATTATCACTGCTTAACGATGAAGAAAATAACGTGGACATTTGCACGCCGGAGAGGTCTTTAAAAAATGCTCTCAAGGGTGTGTGTAAGTCTTCCAATTCGCACTTAGGCAGCAGGGTAGGATGTTACATTCAAAAGACATCCTGAGAGGAGACCTGTGCATTTATGTGGGACTTTAATGACATGATTACGGTTGTCTATACCTACTAATCAGCACCAGAACGACTCTGAGAAGAGACTTGTGCCAATGTGGCCATAGAACATGGCAGCAGTATAACCCACAGCCCTATACTAGAATATACTTATTGGAAGTCACATAAATATGCATATAGGTACCTAGTTATTTCTGTTTGTACAGCTACTTTCGCAAGTTCTGTGCACAAACCATCGGACAATTGCACAAACAATTATCGATTGTTATATGGCAAAATCCATAAAATCATATTGGTTCTATTCAGTTTCTTGCAACCTCTAAACACATCGAAAATAGATAGTTTATAGAATAGTACTTAATATTAGTACATTTAACTACTGTGTGATACCTACGCCTGAACTAGAAAACGAAGCAATTTCACCATTTTTTATTACAAGTAACAAAAAGCAAGATCCGAACATTTATATGAAATCGAACAATAATCGCTCATATTGTCAGTTACAATACAATTTGTTTGGAAACTCGACGCGTGAGAGAAATAATAACAAATGATTCGCGCCCTAACACCGCCTGGCGTTGAAAGATCACGCCTATTGCTCCTTTGTTGATGAAAAAATACTCTACAGGCACCTATAATTGCATAATACGTGACCGAACTGGTTACATACACCTATCTATATATCTATACATGTAGATAAAATTGAACCTTATTTATCTTTTTTTTTTATTCTGGCAAATCTCAGGAATCGCTGGACCAATTGAACCACCAGTTGGAAGAAGGGAATAAACGCCACTTTTTGACATATTCCGTTTTTTACATTTTTATAATCTATAGACGTAGCTCTAAATTGTGCGTTCGAAAAAAGGAACAAAAACTAATTATTTTGTATAAATTCATGCAGCCAAAAAAAAGATTAGTTGGAAGAAGAGAATAAATCATGCCTTTATTCCCTTCTTCCAACTATTAACGTTACCAGTATATAATTAGTGTTTATTTTTGCTTGTTCTTTATCGATAGACAAAAAAGCATCGCTATTGGTGGAAGACGCTAAAAGACTCATTAGGAGAAAGGACAGAATTTACGCTCCAAATGAATATAATGAATTTATTTTGGCAGCAAAAAAAAGGGGGTTTACCGTTGAAACTGTAACTTCAAACGATATACTTGATTTTAAAAATACATGGCAGCGATGTTTTAAAAAAACCTGCAAATCATTAGACAAGGCAACAACATTCAAGATCTCGCAATATCGAAGCTTTGAGTATAGTTCAAGTCATAAAGGTTACTTGACATGTTCCGAATTTATTGATGGTTTCGTTAAAGCTACATTTTTGCTTCAAAAACCTTCTACAAACCCGAATACACCAGAAATTCGAGAATATGATACTAAAATACCTATAAATGATAAAAAAATGAACGACATAAAAAAAAATCACCCAATACCTTCCCGAGGAATTCATACATTTTTACAATATTATTCTGGCTTGGCCAACTACAAGTTTCGAGAGTGAAGACGCAGATGTAGACTAGAGTATTCTTACCTTTTTCTAATAAATAAATAGTTTTTGATTTTATAATGTCTATTATTTGATTATATTGTGTATAGATTTATATTATGTTGTTTAAAGATCTTATAAATTGGAAGAAGGGAATAAATCCATCACATTAACATGTATATATATATATGAGTGTTATATATTTCAGCTAGATCTATTAGAAAATAAATAAGAAATCATATTTTCTTTAATATCAGCGATGTTACATGAGCCAGTAAGTCGAAAGTAAAAAGTTATAAAGTTTTTTTTAATTAACTCCATTCTTGTTTTTTGGATTAATTCCCTTCTTCCAATTGGTGGTTCAATTTGGTCGAGACTTACACTGGTAGGTAGCTGATGTAATCGTCCCTGTAGTTCCTAATCAGAATAGGACTATGGCATCCCCTGCCTGTCGTAAGAGGCGACTAAATAGGACTTGAAATAGGACGTTGCATACCGTCGTGAAGACCAGACGGAGCGGTGGGCCCAGCTGCTCACCCGATGGCCACCATGGTTTTAGTGCGGTAAAAATCCTACATAACCCTGCGTCGCTTCCACGGCATCAGGTACCGTTTGGTTTCCCCCTCGCACCAAAAAAAAAGGTTGCTGATGTAACAAACACATGATACTAACAGTTTTAATTAAATTACAATAGCAAGACCAGTATCAATACAATGCCGTGCCCGTGCCGTGGCAATTCTGTGGGCCTGTTAAAATATCAACTGACGATAAGAGTGATTCTTAAACGAAAACCACAGATTTATTTTTGTATTATTTTTGAAACATCTTCTTTAAATTAATTCGTGAAGCAAAAATTTGTGACTCGTTTTTAAAATACTTGCCGGACGCAAGAATATGAAAATTACGCACAGATAAGGTTAAAGTTGATGTAGATTAGGATTGCGCACTGCTAATATTTTTTTTCAAATAGTGCATGAAAGATAACATACTTAAATTCAACTGAAAACATATTACACGCACTACTTTGCATTTGACACAAACACATACATAATTATACAAAATAAAACATTCAATGTCAAAAATGTCAGATGTCTTTGTCAAGATACCCGCTACTGCTTTTTTATGCAGCTTATTTAGTTATACCTCTTTTTACCTGTACCGGGTGCGTTCGAAATAACTTGAAAATTATTACAATTTATTTGAATTTGAGAAATATTCGTGCTTTGGACAATATGAAGTTTAGTTTTTTAATTTAAATTACGGTCGAACTTCGACCGTTACGACGGGTGACTAGTATGAATTATTTTTTCTACATCAATTCAAATCTGTCTACTGACATAATTAGAAAGTGGTTGCAGATATTTATTTCAATTACCTATTACTTTTGATATATGTTAGAAAAGAGAGCTCTTTATACAAAAAAAACATTGTTGTTATGTAATTAACCTAAACCCCGACTGCTTAAAAGCAATATGGTTTTATATAATTTAGATAAATTTTCGAATTTTGCTTCAAAATCACTACAAAGTCGCTTCCCGCTGTCTATCCCTATGTATGCTTAAATCTTTAAAACTACGCTACGGATTTTAATGCAGTTGTCTTTAAGATAGAGTCATTTCAAAGGAAGATTTTAATGTTTATTACATGTCTAACATAGTGGTGAAACACTGATAATTAAAGATTTTTGACTTTTGGGCGGAAAGTAGTTCACCGGGTCATCTAGTGTATTATAAAATGTTAATAGAAGCCTATAAACTAATATTGTTATGATTCTTCAAGTCTTCCCCCTGTCCTCATTAGATGATCGCAAGCGCCATATTTAAAAATAATTTATCCTACATCGATATGCAAAACGATGCGATTTCAATATGTCATAACAATCCATCAAGCCGTATGTGTTGGGGCGTGTGACAAAAAAATGGACATACATGTGGTGATACATACACGCTGGAGTACTATAAACACATTACCTTTTTACTTACACAGTTGGTATTCAAATTCTTCTGATACCATAGTGAATTTATTTGATTGAGCAAAAGCCCTGTATCCAAGCCCAGAATGTTTTAAAAACAAAATGTAAATCAATATTTTTTAGTTTTCAGTCCCGTACTAGCAAGGGAGAACGGAATGGTATTGTCGGCGACTCGGCAATTTTAATTACCAATAGGAATTTGTGATTGATCTATATCCAACTTATTAAATCTGGGAGTGTATTTCAAGTGTCTGTTGATTGATTATCGCCAAGTGTTTGTTCCCCAGATTCTTTAATAGTTAGGAAAAAAGGTAAAACAGTACAGTATGTAAGTCATTTTGTTATTGTTTTATTTTTGTGAAAAAACGATAGTCGTTTGATCTCATCCTGTTCCAGATCATTTAATTATTTTTTTAATAGAGGCTGTAGGCTCTGCTATATATACGTCTTTTCTTACGCGCACGCTATCTCATTCTTTCTATACCATAACAATTTTGTTCCCTTTGTGTTTGCATAGTCTTGCCTCACATAGACCAGGAAATCTGCTAGCTAGCCCGCCACCCTGGTTCTTAAGCTGAAGTACGTGAAAATTCTTGCTACTGCGAATTAAAAAACATGTAATACATAATGCAATTTTAAAATCAACAAAAATTAAAGGTGACCCTAAATTAATATACTTACAGTTCTTTACAAAACATTCGAAAACTAAAAAGACAGGGTAAATTATTAAATTCTTAAAAAGAGTGAATTTCGTAAATATGTTTACCTATTTTAGAAATTGTAAGTATCATTCTGCAAATTTAATCGGTCTGATGAATCACATAGTTAATATTTTTTGTGACCTATTATAATAAACTACAAAAATTCCAAAACTGATATTTAATGTGATTCATTTGGTATTTTTTTTATATATTTATTTCAAAGGTGGTAGAACCAGTGTAATTTGACTGGGGAAGTAACACCACCATACCTATTTCTAGCGTGAAGCATTTCTTGCATATTGATACAAGGGTGTGATTGCCGGCACACTTTCACATGAGGCGACCATCATAGTCCTCGGGAGTAGCATAGCATCTATGATTTACTTCAAATGGAACCCATGTCCTGTATGAAGTTGATTACAGATGTCCATGGGCGGCAGTGATCACTTACTATCAGGTGGACTGCATGCTTGTTTGCTACTTCAGTCAGATATAAAAATAAATGCAATATATCTTGCAATATTCGTGTGAGATTGTCTGTCAACAATATTAGTTCATGATTATGCGATCCACAGCTTCACAACGATAGATTTGTGGCATTTGAACTATGTTCATTAAACTCTTTGAAAGTATGAGACCACCCTGATCTTATGTGTGACATGTGATTCTTGTTTTAATTATTTTCGATTTATTTCCTCCTTGACGTGAGATAGTTTGCTAAGTTTTACCAAAAATTGTCTGTTTCCTAAATAAAATCTAATAAAGTTGTAGTATTTAATAGGCTCTATTTTACCATAAACAGTAGCCCATCATGCTAAACACAATCAAAGGCCTGTGCCTGTCCAAGAATGCAGCTGTGCAGTATTGTCTCCTTTCAAAAGCATTGTTATTGTTATTCAGAAGCCTACTACACTTGTTCAATAGTACCATGTTGTTGCCTGAAGCTGAACTGGTGATCTGGGATTAAGTTTCCTTCTTTTATGATTGGAAATAATCTGCTTAAATGTAGAATGTCCATTAATTTTGATGGTATTGATTGTCCTGTTAGTTTTTACATTATCATTATGGTCCCGTTTTGGGACCATAATGATTTGAACCACTTTTATTGTCTGAGGACCGTTGAAGTTCTTAGTAAAACATTATAAATGTATGTTACGTAGTCGTCTTGTTTTAACCTTTAGCTACCGACGTGGTTTTTTTGTTAAATTAGTACCGATGTGGGGCATCATAGGCAGCAAAATACAACACAGAGTTTGTTAAGAAATATGTGTAATATATCTGCAATAATAGGTCTATTAGGGACCTATAGTTGAAAAGGACAGATAAATATTATAATCATCTTTATAACACTTTTAAATTATTGGACTTTTAGTCTTTATCCCTGTTTTTAAATGAAAAAATGTCGCATCAAAAATAATTACACAAAATCACCTTTGGTAACCATGAAATTATTTTTTTCTTATACATTAAGGGTATATATATAGGTATAAGAAAAAAAAAACAAATGTCTGCAATTTATAAAATCAAAAAAATGTCCAGCAGCAAAGTTAGTCCCAATAAGATAATATTTTCTTAGCACACTGGAAACGAAATTTTTTTTTGTACGTAAATAGCATAAATTAAATAAAATATTGATATTTTTTTGATACTAGCTAAAAAAATATGTAGGTCTAATCCACATATTTTTCTTATTCTCTTCATTGTCCCTGTTTCCCTGAACTGTATTAAACCGATTATAAGTATTTTGCGTCATCAAATATACCAGAATAAGTACCTGTACCTATCATGATCGCTGATTTTCGGTATATAATCTTTTTAAATTTAATAGATCTTCAATGTGCTGGAATTTTCTGCAATCAAGTTTTCAAGCCACAATGCTTTGATCATAGAAGAAGTTGTTTTTTTATAAGATCGGTGGTAAGTGGTGGCGGATGGCAAGTGGTCTTCTGCAAGCAACTTCATATACAATAAGGGTTCTATCTAAACCAATCACCGACGCGTTGCTGCTCCCGAAGCCTAAGGTATTACCTCATATAAACGTCAGTCGGCAACCAAATAAGCCTCATATAAACGTCAGTCGGCAACCAAAGTTTACATGACGCCATAGTTTGGTTAAATTAAGTTTGTCGGTAGGTAACCGAAGTCTACTCAGGAACAGCCATTCTTCAAATAATTTCGAAAACAAGCATGTCATTTGTTTTGTAGCTCAAGTGAAAAACTCACGTTATTACCGACGTGGGGCCTGAGTTGAGTTGTAATTTCAAAGCGAACTTATCGAAATTGTATTCACCGACTTTAACACCTTACCCAACGGGGTCGGTGCAACAACGATTGCAGCTACTACCTAGCACAACTCTCAGCAGTGTGAAAAAGGGATAAATCTAGCCACTTCACAACGCGCCACGGCCTTACAGGCCCCACGTCGGTACTTAAACGTTAAATTATGTTTAGGAGGGATATACACGGCTGCCCCTAAAGGGTCCAATCCAGCCCTTGATTACTATGTTTGTCGCTTGTATTTCATTCGTACAGTAATTTGCAGTTTTATTGTGTCTGATGTTGTTTTTATTAATATGGCGCTCCCTCCGTGAGCAGTGCCATCAGGTACGAATTTTAAAAAATAACCCTGTGAAAATGGTAACGCTATTTTATAAAAAGCATTTTGTAGTGTGGTATACTTACTTATAAAATGTCTTTTCTAGTTACACAATGAGGTGGACCGTGCACCTTGAAGGTGGGCCGCGACGTGTCAACCATGCAGCAGTTTGCATCCGAGATAAAATCTTTTCATTTGGAGGATACTGTTCCACTGATGAATACAAAGACTGGGAAGCAATTCCGGTGCATGTACTCAACACAAATACGTTAAGGTGGTCGCCGGTAGTCTACAAACGAACTGATATAATACCGTTTCAACGTTATGGGCATTCTGCTGTACCATATGGTGAAAAGGTTCATTATTATGCTATTTGCCTATAATTTGTATAGTACAAATAATTAGCAATGATTCCTATTTTCTGTATTTCATAATGTATCTATAATTTTCAGGTTTATATGTGGGGCGGGAGAAACAATGCTGTGGCCTGTGATACTCTATCGTGTTTTGATTCTGAAAAATTGGAGTGGACTAACCCCAAAGTGACTGGATCAATTCCACATGCCAAAGATGGTCACTCTGCTTGCATTATTAAAAACAAAATGTACATATTTGGTGGGTTTGAATACCTCACTGACCAATATTCCCAAGAAGTTCATTGCTTGGACCTGGACACTATGGTATGGACATTTGTTCGCCCCAAGGGTCAGGCGCCTTCCCACAGAGATTTCCATACAGCAGTGGCAGTAGATGACAGGATGTATATTTTCGGTGGGCGGGGAGATTTGAACAGCCCGTACAATTCTCATGAAGAAGTATATTGTCCTCAAGTACACTTCTTAGATACCGCCACCAATACTTGGATTGCATGTAACCCAAGTGGAGAATGGCCCGAAGGCCGTAGAAGTCACTCTGCTTGTAAGTATATATTATTTAAAAAATATTGACCCATGTTAAATCAAACCTTGCATTAAAATCGTCAGCTGTAAAAAATCTGTTATTATTATAGAGTGATTTCTTCTTTATCATTACCATAATGCTATATCATTTATTTCTATTCGAGGGTTACATGAAGATTTTATGTACATATTTGGAGGATTTAATGGAAATACAAAAAGTCATTTTAATGACGTATACAGATATTCTATCTCTAAAAATTATTGGGAGCATGTAAAAGTTGATGGAGTGGAACCCTGCAAGAGGAGACGTCAGGCCTGTCTGTTGCATGAAGACAAAGTTTATATGTTCGGAGGCACAAGGTAAAACCTTTTTGCTAAACCTCTAAAAGTATTTTTTCTCATATCTATAAGTCGCATACCCAATAATAAAGACACATTTGAAGTTTAGATACATCTCAACTTAAAAAGTTTATAGTACTCAATATGCACAATAAGTCATTTGAATACGAAATGTTTATTTAGAAACCTAAAATAAACGCAGATCAGTTTAAATATGTTTCATATTAAACATTTGTATACGTACCTATTGTGCCCCATACATACCTATTATATATGTTTAGCCTTGCAGTTATAAAAAAAGTACTTGACCTCAGAACAGCATGAATTATTCCTAAGTATGGTAACTACAGGTATGTTTGTTACAAGTCGATCGTTACGATTTATTTACCGACTATTTACATAGTCACTGTGTCTGTATTTCAATTATTACGTGAGTGACATGTTAATGACTCGTAGTAGCCTTGGTTATATATTTAAAATTTTAAAATTTTCGAATAACCATGTCTCTATTATTTCCTATTTACCAACAATTTACTACACTGAGAGGTTGTGCAAGTGGATAAAGAGCTTTCTGCCTGGCCAACATATCAGAGTTGCGGTTGATGGTTGCTGCTCAGACTCAAAGTCCATCTGTGATGGCGTTCCCCAAGGCTCCTTTATTTCCCCCACGCTGTTCATTCTGCATATCGATGATATATTACAACAAACCAGTAGCATGCATTGCTATACAGATGACAGCCGTCCCTGTAGTTCCGGGATCAGAATAGGGCTACGGTATCCCCTGCCTGTCGTAAGAGGCGACTAAAAGGGGCTTCCGGGGTTGCAGGCGGCTAGAGTGGGAGCTCGAACCGTTCGGTCAGGCGATCCCGAGAAGGACGGCGGTATATGTGGTCACATACCGTCGTAAAGACTAGACGGAGCGGTGGGCCCAGCCGCCCATCTGGGAGGAGCCCGATGGGGCAACGCAGAGGATTCTGGTTGCGGTCGGACCGAGTTCCCGGAGTCCTCTTTATAGCGCCGAGGACGGCCACCGGGGGGGTTTTAGTGCGGTAAAAATCCCACATAACCTGCGTCGCTCCCACGGCGTCGGGTACCTTTTGAAGGTTTCCCCCTCGAGAACAAAAAAAAAAATACAGATGACAGCATAGGGGATGTCTTGTACACAGGCCGTGCAAATACCTCTCAGATACTCGTGCAGGAAAGCAGAATCTGACTTGTGTCTGAAATCGAGCACTCTCTGGAACGGGTCTCGGAATGGGGTCGACTTAACCTTGTTGAGTTTACCGCTAAGAAAGCCCCATTTGTAATGGGGCCACAGTTTCAGTGAATCACGCTCACCATTGGAAAAAGCGTGGGAGTCCTGGGAGTTGACATCTCGTGTGACGTGCAGTTTCGGGGTAATTTGGATATCAATCAAGGCCAAGTTGACAGCTAAGAAGTTGGGCGTCTCGAACAAAGCGGTACTTCACTAAGAGGCATATCCTTCTACTTTACAAGGCACAAGTGAGACCCCACATAGAGTACTGCTCGCATCTCTGGGCACGGGCGCCCCAAAACCAACTTAACCCACTTGATTCCGTGCAGAAACGCGCAATCTGAATCGTCAACGACTCAAGGGTCATCGATCGGTTAGAACCCCTAAGTTTACGGAGGGACTTAGGCTCCCGCTGCATGTTCTACCGGGTTTACAATGGTATTCCTAATCCGAGGAACTTTTTGACTGGTGCCTACATAAGATTTCCTAAGGATGAAGTTCCAACCACATCAACAGAACCCGTGGCGGTCCTCCAAGGTTGCACGCTCGTTTTTGCCTCGGACGTTATGACATGGGGCTCTTCAAAAAAGATGCGAAATGAGCTCTCCTTTAAAGCCGGCGATGCATTGACAACTCCTCTGGTGATGCAAATATCCATAGGCGACGGTGACTACTTTCCATCAGGTAGCCCGTCTGCCTTATCGCCAGGTTCAATTATAAAAAAAAAACACAAAATTTGTCACTTGTACTTCCTGTGAAGTGCTTTTACAGAATCGTGATTACTTTTACGTTTGTCAATTTTAAAATTATATCTTAAAAATAGCCTTTAATCAATCAGATTTATTTATTTATATAACAGGTTATTGCTATATGGGAACCAAGTTGAAAATTCCATTTTGAGGTCAATTTTCAAGGTTTCAGACCTTGACATCAAAATTTTAAAAGTAGGCGCCCTCTAACGGTATTCGATTGGTTGGATACATTCATGTTTAGTTCAAGTTTATCTGTCCATGTAAATAAACGTTAACATTAAAGAATTAAAAACATAGTATTATTATAAATGCGAAAGTAATACTTGCCTGCTATTTCACTGCCAATCCGTTCCATAGATTGTGATGAAATTGAAATGAATTGAGAAGCATGTAGTTTGAAACTTGGGGATGAACAAAGGGAACTTTCTACAATAAGTTTTTATAATATCATTTCGTTTTTTTTAATTTAGTCGTCAACTAATGAATGTTGCGATCTATGCGTAGTTTACGTTGGGTAAACCTTAAAAATCTCTCATCAACTCTCTCAATTCTCAAAAACACACACGGGTCTTCTCTCAGAATGAGAGAAGACCCGTGCCCAGCAGTGGGACAAAAATGGGTTGACGAGAAACCTTAAAAATACGTAAAAACAATGTATCTACTAAATAACTGTGATTATTTATAAAATCTAATAATAAGTCCTCTATGGCATACTTCTCCTCACTTTGAAGGTGGTAGAACCAGTGTAGTTCGACCGGGGAAGTACCACCGCCACACCTATTTCTAACGTGAAGCATTTCTTGCGATTTAATGGAAGGGTGTGGTTGCCGGCAAACTTTTATATGATGCGACCATCTCTGTCCTCGAAAGCAACGCATCTGTGATTGACTTCAGATAGAATGTTCAATGTTCTATATGAAGTTGTTTACAGACGTCCATGGGCGGCAGTGACCACTTACCATCAGGTGAACTGCATGCTCGTTTGCTACTTCAGTTAGATAAAAAAAAACTTCTCTCTTAAAACAGATGAGCATTAAAGATTTTTGCCTTTACAGTTACATCATTAATAATTAATGATATTAGACTTGTGAGTCTATTTGGTCTAAGATAAATACTTAAGTCACCATAGTTAAGTGTCATATACTATCCAGATCAAAATTGTTCTTTTCACGACAAATATTCATGGAAATATCACAGATTCCAAATTACGCGCAAATTAAAAATCAGCTTCACAACTGACTATTTAAAATAATATGTTATTACAAATAATATTAAATGCCACAGTAACAGTTGTACGTTTTAAATAGTACCTGTGTGCTTTCAATGTCAATGTAAAACAATGCCGATTACTTATTAATACAGGCAGTCCTCGTACTTACGGCATGTTAGGTTCTCGAAACACGCGACGTAAATCGAGACATATTTTTTCTTATGATTACATATAAAACTCAAGGGTTAGGTTAGATTAGGTTAGTTATAAAAACTGAATTTATAAAAAAATATATGCTCTTTTAATCGAAAGTAAGTTGTTAAAATAATTAGCTATGCAGTTCATAACTGCATAGGTAGGTAACAATAGGTAGTTAAGTTTGCTATACACAAATATTACGTGATATTAATTATATTAAGTCAAAAATATATAACGGAAGTAATAAATAATACTCTCAGCTAAAAGAAACTATCAATTCTAGATTTCTTCGCTACTTGTCATATCATACAGGGAAACACTGTTTAACAACTGGTAACATAGGTCGCAGTTTATTTATTACCATTAAAACTTCTCTCAAAGTTAATATATTTTTTAACAATAAAATCATAGCTTTCTCCAAGCTTAAAAAGGTTACACAAAGTTTTTTTTAGTGTCAGTTCCTTTCTGTTACCGATACAAGATGCTATTTCTACATGCGGTGTGGGTAAAGAACCGCTATGTCTGACATTTCTTTACGTTAAGATCCACAATAAAATAACGTAGGATAAGGAAAGTTATCTGCAGAAATCTTATAAAAGGTGATAACTGCCAGACAGAATTATTTGTAAAACAGAAAATCTCAGTATAACATTTTTTATCGGGCATTGACAGGCAAAGTGTATTTAGATATACAAAGTGTAAGTAAATAAATAAACAAACTTATTTTTAACACCGGAATTCTGTAGCGTTTTAATTCGTTATCGGAAACAAAAATGCGCACAATTCATTAAGATCATGTTTTGTATGAAGACTAAGTAAGACAGTTGGAATTAAGTCTGGTTAAATATAATATGCACTTACAAATCGACATTAAACTTAAAACTGTAATATTTTTTCCAACATGTGATTGTTTTATATTAGTGAATAAAAATATTCTTGTGTTTATTTTTTATACACCAGTTTTAATTTTTAAAGTGTCTTACTTTCTACGGAAATGAGCTAAATGATGTTTGTATCAAGGTTTTTCCCTTTTGTTGAAGAGGATATGATCTTTAAAGTTTCTTCCTTGTTACTTTAATTATCAAAGACGTTATCCAACATAGGGAAGATAACTGATTTCTTTGGATTACCACTCTTGCTGGATTCTCTACCTATCTTCCGAAACTCGAAGGGCACTTGTTACACGACATACCAGAAGGCGGCTTGCGAGTAAAATGCAGTTTGAAAATTATTAGATAAGCTTATGTGCCGACGTCGATATATACATACGGCGTGTCATTGGCCTCACAACTTTCCGTTGTGATAGAAATCGGGAACTATTTAAGGTTGATGACAGATAATTTGTCACTACTACGACTGGTTGATGACGTATTATATAAAAGCCAACTAATTAATAAAGCAGTTGCTTATAATATCCATATAGCCTATACACAGTTGGTACCGTAGACGTCGAACCACGAAAGTTTAACGAAGAACGTCTAAATAAATCTTTAAAAATTCTGTGACTAAGTCAAGAGCTATTGTCTATATTTAATAATTATTTATTTTTTTTCAATTCAGATAATTGTGTTACAAAAAATTACCCTCCCTCTGACGCAATAGACGATTAATGAGCCTTCTATTCTATTTTCAGTCCCTGCATGGCCAATCGCAACAATCAACTGACCGATGATAATGCAGATGGCGAGGGAACTGAAATATTAATGGACAATAGCGACCTGAACATACTGGACTACAATCCCTCTCTCAGAGTGCTATGCATCGCATGTGTGCTGAAACACAAACTCGATCAGTCCTCACTGCCTCGGAGTATCCAGTAAGTATAATAAGTTGTTTGTCATAAAGTGTTGCCTTGCGTTTTGGTGGAAGGGTGTGGTTGCCGGCTCACTTTAATTGACTTCAGATAGAATCCCTGTTTCATAACACGTTTCCTACAGATGTGCATGGGCGGAATTGGCCACTTACCTTCAGGCTCGTTAGCAACTTCAATCTGATAACAAATAATAGTTTAAAAAAACATGCTTTTATTGCTACTCGAACTAAAAACTAAAAAGCATTTTTAATTATACATATTATGTATAAGGATAGTTATGAACCTCAGTAAAATGTACCCTACGCTTTTTCGGATTTGTGTTATGCAGTGAAACCTCGTTGTGTGGGACCTTGATAAGTAAAAAAACTTCTGTTATTGAGAATTCCAATGAGGTGCCGATACTTTGTTACCAAATTACCATTGTTAATTAAACCTGGATAAATAACATTTAATTTCAAGGATTTTTTAATTTTTTACAATAATCGGGACTCAGTAGTTCTATTTCCTGAATAAGTAACACTTTTTATCAGGCTGAGACAAGTTTGTTTACAAAAAAATATATAAGAGGAAGCTACTGGGGTACAACCCATTATTGTCCCACTGCTGGGCACGGGTCTTCTCTCAGAATGGGAGAGTTTTAGGCCATAGTCCACCGCGCTGGTCAAGTGCGAATTGGTGAAGGAAGCTACTATAAATGAGAATTACTAAAATTTTTAAACATTTTTAAATGGTACCTAGTCCTTGGTCCCATGAGATGCCAATTAACCGGGTTTCACTGTATTCGTTGGATTGTAGACGTTGTTGGACAAATTACTTTCAAATAATATTCAGTTTAAATATTTACATTGTATGAATAGTGCTTTAAACCGGAATACAGAACCCAATATTTAAATACATTCAGCAATACAAATCGTATTCCTATTTATACGATAATTAAACTTTTACACGTAATTTAAGTCTGACTAGTATTTCATTAAGCTAAAGAAACAACACTGTTTCATTTTTTAGTTATGAAATACTAATAACTAATTTAATTACCAATGAATATTTCATTTGATTCACAGGATGGACATCTTGGTAATGACTTCCCCAAATCATATAAGCAGGCCAATTAACCAGTCTGGTTGACGACGGCGCCAACGAGAATTTATCTGGTAATAATATTTTAGGCATAATTATTCTAATAGAATTTGTGACATAACGGTACAAACATGACGGTAATTTAAATAAACGTAACATTGTCCATAACTACGAACATTATGGAACTAAAAGTAAAAATTTGGTATAGAATGTTTTATTTTATTAAGCCTTACTTTATGAAATTATAATCAATCAACTACATTCTGAGAGCGTACTATGCGACATAGATTTAATAAACTTTTTTGAGGGAAAGCAGGTGTTGGTAAGGGTATGTATTTATTTTAATTGCAAACTCATTTAAGTCAGATGGGAGACATCTTAAACATATTGTACATTAAAGCTAAATGTATTAATGTCTTGCATAGAATCAGTTCAGTTTTTTTACTATTCACTTGCATAATAAATGAAATTTATAACACTGTTATTGTTTTTAATATACTTTTTAGTAAAACAGATACATGCAAAAGTCATGTTGTTCTTTATTACGGGGTTTTTAGCTGTTTTAATTCATCTGCATTGATATATCTGAGAAAATAAGGATTTCATTGCCAACGAAAAACTCTGTTTCGGACGCAGTCGGATAACATTATAAAGCAGAACACAAGAGTACGTTATAAGCATGTTTATAATAAATTCTCGTTGTATCTGTCGATTCTAGTTAAGATCTTGCATTTTAGCAAATCTACAATTTGATAAATTTAGTAATAGTTCATTTAAATGTACTTTAAGTCATTAAGTTATATAATTCGTGTACATATATTTTCTTAAATGGAAAGTGCAAAGGATACACAATTTTATGAAATCTATTCGTGTGGTATTACTGTCATCAGACCTAGTCTTACCCCGATTATTCACATAAGCACAAAAATTTATTTGCAAAATGTCAGCATATTTATGGTTACATGGCAATCCATATATAGATCGCTCGAGCACTACCTTTGCAATGAACCCCAAGTAGGATTTCAAGTCGAAATTCCTGACAAGGAATCCCTTTCAAGAATCAAAGAATGAGAAATAATTTTGGCGTAACTACAAATCCGCTATTTAGAAAAAAATATGTTTTAGTTTTAAAAAAAAGTAGTAGAAGGACCTACCTACTAAAAACGTTATTAACGGATTCAAAACGTTTTTATTCCGAATCTTATTGTTACCCAGAGTAAATTTATAAAAAAACTAACATGTAGTGGTGATTCCACTTTATTTTTATTTTTTTATATTAAAGAACAAGGTTCAACAAAGGTAACACAACCTTCTTGGAGCTCCCATCGACCACAATTTGTTACTATATATAGCTATGTATATTTTTTGCAATGTTACGAGGCTTACTATAGGAGCTTATAAGATGTACACATCACAAAAATATTGGTTAAAAGTGTTGCACAAAAAATATATTTCAGGAATAAATTTTATTAGTGTGATTATAAGATTAATGCTTTGAAATTTAAACAAATTGCTAACAAAAGTAGAAAATAACTATACACGATACTTGTGCATATGTGAATGACCGGCTTTATAAAAATAATTGTCAGATATTTTGTACTTTACAACCGTCCATTTGTAAGCAATATTAACCATCATAGCATCATTAACCATCAACTCATTAATGACCCATTTCTGGACATAGGACTCCTTGAAAATGAGAGACTTTAGCGTATAAAAGTTTTCAGTATTTTTGTTGGTCACCATTATCACCGCTAAAGCATAGGTTTAAATGTCTTATACGCAAATAACTACCAGACCTGCGAGGTGCGTATCTGAGGATTTAACTCTTCGACTTGAATAGTGTGAGCGGCATTATTTATACCACTAAGCTAAAAGCATCCATAACTCAATAATTATCGAAGTTTAAAATACCATTAAAATATTTTTTATAAACACCTCTGCTGTTGCTTGCAAATGGTTAATAGTATTAGTATTTAAATTAAGGTATTGTATTCTCTAGTCATATGAATATTATAATGAAGTCACCTTGAACTTAGCTACCTTATATCGGAATCTCCTATCCAGTACCTTATGTAGAGGTACCTTGTTCATCTCGAGTAAGGTAGATACTAGTAGGCTGACTTGTTTATTTATTAAACTTTGGTAGATAATTCTCCCAAAGCCTTACCTTTTTTAATTGAGACTATAATATAAAATAGCGACATTTTTGCAGATGTTAGAGCGAGAAACTAAACCGCTACTTTATATTATATGTTTAATTGAAAAAGTTATATGCAATGTGTAATTAACCGACTTCAAAAAGGAGAAGGTTCTCAATTCGGCCGGTATATTTTTTTTAATACTAAGATTTTTGACATTATCATCTCATACAATGATAATTTACTGCTGCGTTATTTATTATGTATCCACATATGTACTTTTCATATGTAAGAGCAATAGCCACAACTACGGTATATTCTAAGATGCAGTAACTGTAAAAATCCTGAATGGTCTGAGATCAGCTTTCAAATATTTATGCTGCTAACGTGTTAAATCTTATGTAATACATAAGAGACATACACAGAGATAGGATCAACGCCAAAAAAGACATGGGTCTCGTACTGTCCGTAATGTATGACATCTACTTCAAACTTGTACTGGTAAGATTAGATAAATCTTTGGATTTACCATTGTTAGGACTTTTACAGTACCCATCATAAACACATTTCAATTGAAACAATAATTTACAATATTGTCATATTAAGAGCTATTGTAGCTTTATCACTTATGTTAATTTAACTATGATGCTTGTAAAATCCTTATTTAAATTACAATGTAAGATATCTCTGATCGGAAATTGAATTTCGCTAAATAACCACAAAAGCTTGAAATGAGCTGAAGTCATCAGTCAGTCAGAGGTTTCTTAAAACATATTTTGTATTCAGCTACGTAAGTACTCAATAATCGCATTTGCATGAAAATAAAAGTATAGAAATTTTATCGTTTGTTTTATTTATATATTATCACTGTCGACTTTACAGAAATAGATTCTACTGTCTAAAGATATTTCCAGATAACGGACGCATATTTTTTAATCAGTTAAATTTCTTTTTATAAAGAAAAATGCCTATCCTTTGCAAGAATAAAGTAACAATAAGGTTTAGCCTCCGCTAACTATTGGTGAAGTGACATCTTGCAACTGGACAAGAGGTAGTGCCTCACGATTTTGAATAATGCTGTCGAAGTTTATCCAACAGTTAGCATATAACTAACAAGCTCCAAGCAAGATCAAGCTAGTGAGACCATTGTAGCTTTGTATGTCTCCTTTTTTTCAATTATTATGTAACCTAATTCACGTACACCAAATCTGCCGACGTTTTTACATAAGTAATCCTAGAACGAATAACTTCGAATTACGAAGCACGAAAGCTACAGGAACATATTTGACCGTAGCTTGACTTAATAGTGGCTTGTCGAATTTGGATTACGAACTCGAACGCTTATTTGTAGTATTTTAGTTCTCCTCTAATCAGGTACTCGAATTCTACTGACTACCTGGTACTATACATTAACGATTGAGCTCTAATGATCCAAATCCTTAAGTTTTAAACAAAGAAAGGAATAAAATCAGTTTGAAGTAATATGGGTGCTGGCATAAAACCATATAACTGAAAGCAAAGGCTAGTTTCATCATTCTCCTGAGATTTCCCTAGAGGTTTTTTTTTATCTAACTGAAGTAGCAAACGAGCATGCAGTCCATCTGATGGTAAGTGGTCAATGCCGCCTTTGGTCGTTTGTAATCAACTTCATACAAAACATAGGTTCCATCTGAAGTCAATCACAGACGCGTTGCTACACCTGAGGACTATGATGGTCGCCTCATGTGAAAGTGGCCACCACATCCTTTCATCGAAAGAAATGCTTTACGCTAGAAATTGGTGTGATATTGATTATACAACTGACCAAATGTGTTGTTTTGAAGACCTACCTCCCCCCTCGAATGGGTCACACAGTAAGAATACATTTCCTTACTTGATGTCATATTTTAAATAAATTCCTCTATTTATAACTTTCCATCAATTTATTTTTATAGATAACCTTATACATCTTCCTTAACAACATGTTTCTTTCGCTCTGCAACATGAGGAACAGCACCAGGTTTGCTGTGAGCACGTCTATTGGCTTCCTTGCGTTTGTTCTTTTCTCTAATAGTCTTCAGTTCCTTCTGTGCATTCATAATATGCTTCGGCACATGCCTATGTCGCGCAATTCGCTTAATTTGTGGATGATTACTGAATTTGTCCTTCAAAGCCTCTGCATAATTTAATGCTGTCCGTTCTCTGGGTTTCAACTGTAATCAAGGTTTTTTTAGTTATTAACACTGTTACAAATTGATTATGGTAATTTGTCACTCAACAAAAAAAGTAGATACTAAATTATGCTTTACCGGTTTGTATTTAACATGTATTTAAGAGAAGATATAAGAGTATATCAATCAAAACATAATATTTTTCTATTATAAACTAATATTTTTTTTCTCGAGGGGGAAACCTTCAAAAGGAACCCGACCGTGGGAGCGACGCATGGTTATGTGGGATTTTTACCGCACTAAAACCTGGTGGCCGTCCTCGGCGCTACAAAGAGGACTCTGGAATCCTCTGAGCGCGTTTCCCCATCGGGCTCCTACCAGATGGGCGGCCGGGCCTTCAGCTCCGTCTATTTTACGGCGGTATGCGACCACACGTACCGCCGTTATTCCCGGAATCGCCTGGCTGGACGGTTCAAGCTCCCACTCTAGCCGCCCGCAATCCCGGAAGCCCCTTTTTAGTCGGCTCTTACGACAGGCAGAGAATACCGTAGCCCTATTCTGATCCCGGAACTACAGGGGCGAAATGAATATTGCTTACCACTCCAAGTTTTTCAGATGCCTTTGCTTTCCACATCCTAATGTTCATTTCATCAGATCCACTTAGAATATATTTGTTGTCTAATGACCACTTCACACATGTCAACCTCTGCATTCTCTTTGTATGATATACATCCCTAGAGTGTCCTTTTAGACTTTCAAATATCCTAACAGTTTTATCATAGCTTCCTGCTACAAATTCTCTTCCTGTTGGTGAGTAGTCTACATCTATTACTGCTGAAGTGTGATCCATATGAATATTGACTGGATGCTTTAATTTTCTAACATCAAATGTGTATAGGCTGCAGAAGAAGAAAATAATAATAAAATATTTACAAATACATAGTATGTCATCAAAAATTAGAAATACCTCTGTCAAGCATAAAGTTATTTTGCAGTAACAGATCCAGAATTTTTGTTTAGTGGGGGCTTGACCCCTTATTGTAAAAAAAGTATCTAATATAATATGGATGCTGCCTTTATATTGAGTGGAGGAAACTTAGGTCCTATTTCAGAATTTCGCCAACTATTTAAAATTTCAACTCCTATGAATCCATATACTTATATGGAAATCCATCATAATAGAAACTAAACCCTGCAATGTCTTTTTCTTAGAGACAAATAGATTGATCATGATTATCTCTTTATTACAACACTGTTGACCATGTTCACATCACAAAAATGATACTCAAATGCTTTTTGAACACTTTTAAGGACTTCCTAAATGGTTGAACAGATGTGTCTTATATATGATTAAAGATTAACTTACTTATAATCTTCATTTGCTACAGTGAATATAAATGCTTCCATTGGATTCCAAGAAAGTGAATTTGATCTTAGTTCCATTACCACCTTCCTTAACGGCCCAGATTCACGGCAGTCATACAATATTATACTTCTGTCACTTGCACAAGATGCTAGCAGATTATTTTCTACCTGCAAACATTAAGGTATGAAAAAATTATAGCAGCATGTCAAAAATACTTTTTTACATTAAAGATGGAAGATTCAAATTGTTAAAGTTTTTTATCATAATAAGTATGCATTATAATGCCACCTAAGAGAAGTGGCCATAAATTATAAATAAAATAGTAATAAATCATAATGATCTTTCCATTCAAACTGATAAAAAATCTTTGGATATACTTTAATTCAAGCAGTTAATATATTAGATACATTCTAAGTGAATTTGTAAAACATATCATGCTGTTATAAAGTTAAATAACAAAAAAAGAAACTTCACCTGATTGAAAGAGACATGATGAAGGCTGTCCACTCCCCACTTGAAAACTTTGATGGGTTCACTTCTTGTGTTCTCCCACAATTGGCAATGTTCCCCACATGTGGCAAACATGGGTTTCGACCTGTGATGAGTGACCCCAGACACCACAGACATGCTGAGCAAAGTATTAACAGGGTCTTCCTCATCAGGGGATTGCACTTCAGATTTCCAAGTCTTTATCGTCTTATCATCTCCAACACTTATGAAAGAATCACCATTTGGTGTATAACAAATAGAGCGAACCCATCCCTCATGTGCAACAAAATTTCTGGTACATTTTCTAACAGCCAGATCCCATAAACGAATTTCTCCGTCGAAAGCTCCGCTAGCCAATACAGCTAACCTGTTTGGATGTTTGGCTAAGCTAGACACGCCATCGCGGTGGCCATCAAGATTTCCTATAAAAGGTTTTGCAAATACTCTTTCAAGTTTCACAGCATTTAAAGCTCTAACGTACTCTCTTGGTGCTTCTAAAGGATGAAGGTTTGGATCATAATTTCTTGGCACTGTAAGATGAACAAAGTTTAACTTAAATCTATTTTTTTTGTTTTCATTAGGACTATTCAGCAGCAAATTTTAGTACTTACTTTTGTGAATATCTCTTTTCGTAGCTCGCACATAGTCTTCAGGATTTCGGCTAATAACCTTTATTTTAACGTTGGACATATTGCAATTTTGGTAAATTTTCTCTTCAAATGTAAAAAAAGCTGTATTATCATCAACCAAAGTTCAACCGTTAAAAATATTATCAAGTGCTTGATTTCTTGTCACAATATGTTTATAACTATACTACTATATTTTCATAATTCAAAACTAGTGATGATTTAATAGAGAAATACACTTTTTTATTTTTATTCATAACTATTCAAAACATACTTTACAAAACAAGCCATGTGGTATTCTTTACTTTGAAATCTTGACAATTTAATTTTCAATAAATGTCACAAATGACAAATTCATATGACATACGGGGCATTTCACGTGAAGTGGACAGGATAGAGTCAGGTTCTGTAAATCGATCTTATTCGGCCCATAGAAACTGCTACGTATGAATGTGAACACAAAATATATATTTTTGTATACGTAATTTATATTTCACAAATTACGGGGTTTTTTTTCATAAATAATTGTCGTAATTGTAATAACAATTTTATGAAATTAGTTTTTCGAATATAACAAATTCACAATATAAGAAATCTTGGACTTATTATAAATAAAGCGGACCGAGCACTGAAAATTAGCATTGTCGAAAATGAACGCTATTACCGCATGACAAAGTATTAAATTCTGTTGTTCCGGGTCTATTTCTGTTGTTAAACAGAAGCTAACCGAGCCGACAAAAATAGTTACAACAGGGGTCTTGTGTCTCGTTCTTTCTTCTTGCCTGCTTATAAATGTTTCTGTAAAATAAGAATTGCTTGATCGAAAATTATTTTAAAACACTCGTATTTTAATACTATTTTGCTAATTATAAATCAAAAAACATAATTGCATTTATCATTGATAAAATATTCTTAAATTAAAAAAGAAAACATACATAATTATTATTGTTTTTGCATATTTTTTATTTCTTATGGTAACCTTGTAAAGCATTATGTCAATATTGTCAATATCGTTAGGGTAACCATAAAGTGTGGTCAAGTAAGGATAAAAAATTGTTATACTATTACATTACAGTTTCCAAATAAATGACACAAAAATGGCTGAGCAGTTATACACTTTAAACAAAAAATTATGACTAAACGTCTGAGCAGTATATAGTTCTTGATTTTCTTTCAAAGTAAGGAAGCGATCACGGATTACTTAACATAATTTGGAGGGACGAGAGTCTTGTAAAACGTTACTATGGAAGAAGAAGGGTTCGAACAACGCATTCTGTGCCGTATTTTTTACACAGCGACTTACTGCACAAAAGGGCAAATGAATTTCTCTGCATTGTGCGCCACTGTGAAACATCGTCGGAGTTGATATTTATGTGGCTAAACAATTACAAAACCTTCTTCGTCTGCTCTCCGGGTGCCTACATACTTACCAACTTTTTATCATATTACGACAAATTTTATATATATATTTTTTAACTTACAATTTTATTTCAACTAAAATGTTTTATTTTAGTTAGGTTTTCGTGTTTAATTGTATTGCAAACAAGAAGTCCCCAGTATTATTGATTATTGCCACAAAGGCGATAAAAACAACAAGAAAGTTATATTAATGACTTTCTGGTACTTTATTCAACATATTTGTGACTTATAGGTTAAAATATTCATTTCATTGAGGAAGGTGCAAGAAAACGTTACGGCGTATTACATGGGGGAGGGGGGGATAAAAAGTTATTTAAGTCGGATATATGTTTACATTACAAAGACACCATTTTGACAATTCTAAAGCACTGACCAAATTGAACCATTTGTTTTCTCCTGGTCACCCGACAACCACACCAGTTACAATCAAAACTTTGTCTAATTCATTCCTTCGTATTTGAATTTATTTATAAAATTATGATTATTTAAATAACGGACTTAAACTCAAACTTCCTCAAACCATTATGATTTTGTCATATTAATGTTCAATGTTTTTATTAAAGTAATACTTGCATTGTTAAATAAATATCAATTGTAACATATTATCTTAGATTTCATTCTCAAAATCAAAATCAAAAAAATCAAAAATCAAAAATATTTTTATTTCTACAAATTGGGTACAAACAAGTAGTGGTTGAGCCCCCCTTTGAGCATTCAATCGCTCGTGTTGGAGGACCTCGCTCTTCCATAATATTTTGGTATAACTATTTGTAGATATTTTAATTACATAACAATTACAATTTTACAATTTTATATATATTAATAAAATATACAATATTAGTGAGGAAGTGTATAAATGTGTGCGTGTGAGCATGCGTGCGTGTGTGTGCGTGTGTGTATGTGAGTGTGTGTGTGTGTGTGTGTTTGTGTGTGTATGATTTCATTTATATTTTATAAGTTTTTCCGTGTTCTTGTAGGTTAGTGTTAACAACCATTCTGTAACAGAATTTTTATATTCAAAACGTGTTAATCTAAATGTGTTGAGGTTTTTGTTAATTTTGTTATATATATTCATAGATAATGTGGAGTACTGTCTTTTAGCAAAATCCGTTCGTGTACGGTGTACATAAACGACCCTATCTTTCCTTCTGCTTGTAGAGGTAATGGGATCAAAAGTTAGGGTTTTATGTAGTCTTAGTGTGGATAGTAATATGTATAATTTTCTTACCGATAGCACTTTACATAAGTTATATAGCTCTTCCGTTGAAATTTTAAATGGTCTAGAGGTAATAACCTTTAATAAACTACGCTGCCCCCTTTCAATTTCTAAAAATTTTGTTTTAGTGGCTCCGCCCCAAACACATATACAGTAACTTATAACTGACTGAGCTAAAGCTTTGTATATTTTAATTAGGAGTTCTTTGTGAACAACTTGTCTGAGTGATTTAAACATCCAGGTTATTTTTCTAGTCCTGTTATTTAAATATTCAATGTGCTGATGCCAGGAAAGTCTTTCATCAAGAATCACACCAAGGTATTTAGTTGTAGTAACTCTTTCTATAACGGTACAAGTGCATTTATTGATATTGCTTTTACCACACGTGTGTAATTTAAATAAGAAATTGGTATTTGGCTGGGTTTTGGCACTAATAGCAAAAATTCTATATAAGTAACATTAAATTTTCATTAAATTTCATTAAACGTGGTTCAGTAGGTTAGGTGTGTAACCGTAACAAATAAAGTTACTTTGCATTTTTAATGTTCTAATATTTAATAGAATAATATAGAATGCAGATGTAGGATAAAAGTTTGAATTTGTCTCACATTGCCTTAATTTATTGTCATCCTATTAGAAAGGGATATAAGACCTGTGTACTAACTATCTCGCTCGGGTCGTTATTAGTTGCGAGTCCTCGGTTCGATTTAGTCTTGGAAAAATATATTATTGTTCTAAAGGTTTTTGCATAAACTCTAATCAACTAAATTTAATGGTCTCTATTATTACAGATAATAATGTGGCTTATCCATAGAAGAACTTGTATAAATTAATAAATAGTATGATCCAGATTCTAAATTATTTATTCTAAATCTGTGTCATGTACCAAATTATTTTTAAATACTCTGTAGCTTGGTTCACCACAGACTCACAGAGGGCGGCTCACAGGCATTTTGTTGTTGTTGTGTGAGCAAGGTTGCCAAGTTAGGGGTTTTCCCCTAAATTTAGGGGATAAAAAGTAGGATGGGGTTATTTTAGAGGTGTTATATTCTTATGGGTACTTTAGGCGCTTTTTTAACTGCAACATATACTTAGGTGTATTTAAAGGGTAATCTCCCGCCAGGCTACATGATCATGCCTGACGACGAAAACCTCGACCTTGATCTTTTTCTTTTCGTCCTCAGGGAAAAACTTACGAACTGATTCAGAAATACGGCAATTTGCCAAAGAAAAATTCCAATTCATAATTCATTGTGGGATTTTAGGGGTTTTTTTTATGGAGGATTTAGGGGGATACATTTTTGAGAATAGGTAACCCTGTGTAGGAGTTTGCAATGTTTACATACAGAGCGTATTGTTGTGATAATTCCGTAAAGTTATTACTGATTTACTGTAATTTATGAAAGAAATATTGGATAAATATGAATGGAAATAAAATAGTAACTGTTGAAAATTTTGACTGATTGCCAAAGCCTTTGAACCAATTTTTTTCATGCGCGTAAGAGGTAATCAATTATATTACTAAAGGTAAGTTTAATTTTCATACTGTGCATTCTAAACTTTTACCGTTTACTAATGAAATGAAATAAATAAATCAAACTTTTATAGTCGAATGTATCTAAAACTGCTGCTGCTATTAAATATTCACGCCGGACAAAACAATACGCTAAATAAGGTTTTTTTTACAAATCTGCCTATATTTAATAATATTTAGATTGCCAATTTGTGCCTGGGTTTCAATTCTTTTAAATGTCACATGATATATAAAATAATTAAAACCCTTGTTTGCTTGTTTCCAAAAAATTTGCATTTGATTAAACTATAGGTACTAATATTATGATTATTCATTTTAACAATGTACGATGGGCAAACAAGTTGTGTAAATTGTATGCCATGTTATTCACACGGTGTATAAAAGTGGCATTACGAAATGACTACTGCATACAAACACCTGTAATAGATCCCAGATTATAACACCAGATAAAGAGTCTGACCTAAGATTTCTTAAGCTTGTGTTGATATCCCTGAGAAATAAGTTGGAACAGTTCGTTATGTATGTCTATCTTATCTTCTTGTCTTACTAAACATTTCTTTCATTGATGATATTAAACAAGAAGGGCCAGTGGTGCCCTTATTGACAACCTACAAAGTGTTCTACCAGAATAATTATCTAAATTCATAATTAATTACATACAAAAATTGATGTATCCACTGAGTTAGATTCTAAAACTATTTCTTGCAAAGTAATTCATACCTAACAGGCCCATTAACATGGCTTCCTTCCTAGCTTGGAGCTATCAAGGAAATCTGTTGAGGGTAGCCTTATTTAAAATTAT
Organism: Spicauda simplicius; assembly: GCA_949699795.1. NCBI lineage: Eukaryota > Metazoa > Arthropoda > Insecta > Lepidoptera > Hesperiidae > Spicauda > Spicauda simplicius. The sequence goes on along the minus strand of OX453066.1, from coordinate 12,686,037 downwards.
TATTTGGAAAGATGCACGTTTGAGGCATTACAACTTATTACTTCCGGATAAATAAGAGTTACTATTTTGTGCTTAAAGGCATTGTAAGGTAGACTCAATTAAAAAAAGCATCACAACTTAGTCCTCATAGGTAAAATGTACCATTGATCAACCCCTAACAGATTAGAGGTCATTAATCTATCCGGGGTTGATTGTGAGTGGCAATAGCAAACCTGCTGAGTTTCTTGCTGGATCATCGCAGTTGAGATTGTGTTCCAAATCAGTAGCAGTTTAAATTTAAAATATTGTAATTGACAATATATAAATGCCCCCATAGACCTATATCAAATAAAGCCATTTCATTTCAGTAGTCACTTATCATTGGATGGACTACATGTTTGTACGCTACTCCAAAAATATATGATAATTAATGATCACATTGATATCAAGTTACTGCTGTACTAAAGATATGCTGTAGTTGCTATAGCTATAAATTATTTTTGAAATAAATAAGCTGTAATAAGGTAAGTAAGTATAACATATGATGATGAGTGGAATATGTAGAATTTTATCTGTATAATAAATGATATGGTAATAAATGAGCTAATTGACTTTACCAAGACACTAGCAGCATTACCTCATTGAATGAATAGATTCATAATTGATTGAAACTATATAAGGTATCTAATGATGATGTCAGATAATATTCTCATTAATGTTAACTTATTGAAAATTGGTCATTGAAAATAACATTTTAAAAGCTATTAAAATATTGCTGCTTCACATGAATAGTGACACAACACAAAAGTGTAAATTTTTAAGGAAAGCTTAATAAAACATTTAGTATAATTTATTTTGATTATCTTTTTAATGAAATAGTCAACATGATGAGAAATTAAAGGACTATTTAACAAAATGGAGTTACAAGTTTTCAATTCATTTTTTCCGTGGCAGTTGCGATAGCTAGGTTGATCTCATTTATAAAAATTGACATATGACTTTGCTCGAGTTTTTCAAAACGTGCATCGCGATCGTTTCGTAATAGTAGCGAAGCCTGATTAAAAGCTTAGAAAAATATACAATTTAAAAAACGATATATTTATTAAAACATGTTAACCTCGATTTGGGTAACTTTGAACATTTTTTACAATATTTGTGATATTAAAATCTGTTTTATATTTATTGCACCTTGTTTTTCTTAAATGAATAGTGTCCTTTTTAGCTGGTTTATTAATCTAACACAATAAATTTACGGAGAAAACAATTAAACTATCCACAATTACCCCTAAAACTCAAATTCAAAGTTATCCTTAGTTTTGGGTAACTTTGAATATAATTTTTTGAGGATATAAAATCCGTCATTAATCGAATATTTTAAGGTCTGAGTAAAATTAATTAACATATTTTTGTTAATTAAAACCAAATCTATAAAAAATACATTTATTTTGATATATAAATACAATGGTCTTGCCATATGAATCAAGGTCGATCAATTTGGTGGTAAAATAAGATACTAGTTTTTTTTTGATTATTTATTCCATCCATCCATAGGATGGACGGAACATCGGGTACCTTTGGAAGGTTTCCCCCTCGAAAACAAAAAAAAAAAGGATGGACGGAACATGGACATAACATAGGCCTCCCCTAAATGGCGCCACTCCAACCGGTCCTGTGTCCTCTGAATCCAACGGTTTCCCGCTGTCTTCTTCAGGTCACCGGTCCATCTGGTAGGGGGGCGACCGGTACTCCTTTTGCCTAAACATGGTCGCCACTCGAGGACCTTTCTTCCCCATCGGTTATCGGTCCTACGAGCGATGTGGCGGCCCATTGCCACTTCAGCCTGCTAATTTTGAGAGCTATGTCGGTAAGCTTCGTTCGTCTAAGGATTTCATCGTTGCGAATCATGTCTCGTAGCGAAATTCGGAGCATAACCCTCTCCATAGCACGCTGAGCGACCCTGAGCCTCCGAAAAAAATATTTTTTTATGATACAGGTAACTTTGAACCGTTCAAAGTTACCCGTATTACATCCAATTTCGACATCGTCAAAAGTTTATCAGTTTTACGCAAAATTCAACATGGGATACGGATAGTACAGTTTCAAAATAATAATATACAATATACATTTTAAAGATAAACACCAAAACACACCTGTTTACGGTAAGTTTTATATTATAATTGCTATTTCAAAATGAAGCATCAAACACTTGCAACAACTTCACTACGGAAAAGGCGGTATTTTTTAAAATTATAACATTGACAGGCACCTTTTTTTGCTTTCATTGCTATTACAACATTTTGGCAAACCATTTTACGCAGGTACGATATTGAAACAACAAGAAGTTTCCATGTAATAAATTAATATATTTTTTTCACAACTTTGTTCAAAGTTACACCGCTGTTCAATGTTACCCAAATTGATTGTACTTAAAGGATATTAATAGGCACGTAATTTTCTTTTTAACCGGTATCAAATTAGGAGGATAGATAGGTCAAATATGGATTGGTAACTTAATAAAATACAGTTTATAAGTAACCGAGAGAAAGGGATGTCGAAATATCACGTACTGTAGAGCTCGCAAAATAATGCCATGGAAAAGGTTGAAAAAGACTGCAAAATAGAAATCTTGGGGATATTGGAGCGTCATGATCGCTAGCGGAACGCATGGAATGCACAAGAATCTAATATCTGGTCTCAATAAGGATGACAAGCAACAGACACAAAAAATAGTTTGCAAATTGATTATTTTAACACTTTTTTATTGTAAGGGCCACAAATATGTTGCCGCGGAGTGATCCCGGGCCGCAAGCAGTGGCGTAACAAGGGGTTAAGTTCCCTGGGGTGAAACAAAAAATAAATAAAAAAAGGTTCGCCCTACTTTGAGTCCCGCCCGCAGGTTGAGTATACCTGCTTTAAGTCAAAGGTGGCACTCCAAAAGCTAGAGATCCTACTCCTTGATAACCAAGTACAAAAAACTTTTTAACAAAAAATATCTACCGACTTCCATGTCACAAAAAAGTAAAAAATAATTTCAATTAATTTTGGTTTAGAACATACTCAGTACTTAGTACATAGTCCAGAAGTCGACGCTCAACGTATTTCGCTGGATGACGGTAATGAAACTATGTCCTATATAAGTCTGTCCATTGTCAGAAGTGAACTAAAAAATAATGGGACCCCATGACACGCACTACCTTTCAAATAAAAAAAAATCATCCAAATCGGTTCACCCAGTCCGGAGTAATCAGGCAACAAATACAGAATTGAGAACCCATCACATCTACAATAATGAAATAAACAGTTAGGGAAAGAAAACACAATGAATAATATGGGCTTTTATTCTAAGAACTCATCATCGGAATTGATCAAGAAGTGTTACAAATAGTACCGATCAACAGACACATTTCTAACCGACTTTCAAAAAAATAGAGTATTTCAAATCGACTGTTGTTTTTTTGCATCATTATCTATACATATGGCTCCTTTGTTTGAGAGGGACTCGAGATACCCTCTGTTAAAAAATAGAAGTTCAAAACATATTGTTACCTTATAAAGTAAAGTTATTATTTATTCTAAGAAATATTGAATACAAAAATGAATACGCGCTTAACATTATCAAACTTATTTAATATACTTATAACACTTCGTAACTTATTTCGAAGTGTATTATATTGTAAAATCCTTATCACTTATCACCCACATTATATTAATAATGTAATAATTTTAAAACAAACGTGCCGTTGAGAATAATCTTATCTTTTTACTGCTTACGTGCTGGAAGTTGCTCCTCTCGGTGATATCTTATTGAACCTGTAAGTTGTTTACTTCCGAACTATCTTTTTAGCCTTGTGCAATTGCCTAAATATTTTATTACAATTGCAAATTAATAAAGAAACAGTATTTATAATGAAGAGACGGGAAAAAATTACGGCGTAAGATTTGTTATAGAGTTCTATCTGTACGGAACCTTTCAAGTAATCCGGTAGCTGATTTTCCTCTCGTCCTCATAAGTTGGGTGTCGACAGTCTACGTCGTGACGCAGGATGGGCAGGTCATGTTGGTAGACTTTGGTTAATATGTCGCCCTTCATTTTCTAAGCTTAATCTGAAAACTGTAAAAGACCTACGTTATGTAAGTTTAACAATCTTATGTTACCGTTTTACGCTTCACCATGATTAACCTGCATTGGTAAAATCTAAATGCCTGCTTTAGTAAATATGTCTATACCTACATTTTGTAAGCTAGAATATATTCCGCGACTCGTAACGAGTATAGTTCGTGCTAAAGCACATAGAGCTTAACTCTCAGTCATGTTTATTGTTTTTATCGTATTCCAATTTGATTTATTCCAATTGGCTGCATGGTATGTAAATGTACCTAAATGATATCATACTTATTTTGTAATGCCTATCCAACACGACTTTTATTATAATGACGATGAAGAATATGGCACGAAATATTCGCAGAACATCCTTTCATTACTGTTATCCGACTAGTCACGTTCGGTTAAAGTTGACGACATATAAAGGTTATGTGCTCTTGCGAAGTAATCGTATCGCGTAGAGTTGGCAAAGTGGGTCAATGAAGTAGGTCTGGATGAATCTCGAACGAGTAATCGAAAGCTTTGGTCAATGGATCATTTTTTATTAAAAAGGTCGACGTCACCGCGTACGGTTGATAAGGTCGCCGGTCTGTCGCTAGCTTCCGAGCGATGTTTTTATTTGTTCGTTGACCCGATCGGGTGCTGCGCTGGCGCACATACTCATTACGCTATGTGACCGCTGAACAGAGGCACTCAGATTTGATCTCATATAAATTCGCGTCAACTGAAACGTCTACCACATTTTGGTCGTCTCGTCCTACGTTCAAGTGACTGGTTTAATGTGTCATAATTACATGTTAGTGAAAAGATTAGACGTATGATTAGTTAGTATTTTTGGGTATGTATGGATAACGGTTTATTATTTTCTTAAACAGTTACGTTCAAATGAAGTAATCAGTTTGAATTAATATACATTCGATACATTATATTTCATAATCTGTTTTTTGTATTTAATTTGCCTAAATTGCGTGTTTAACATGATAAATGTTTCAAAGAATCGTTTTTCTTATACTTAATGATTGTGTATATCCATATATCACACTGCTCAATACCATTAATTTAAAATATACATAAAAATGTTAATAGCACGATTTATGTTAAATATTATGAGTATAAATATAATATTATTAGCTGCGCCTTCGGTATTGATTCTTTTACCAACTGTTTTATACGTTTTGCATGTAGATAAAATGAATCGTGATTAGTAATATCAGTGTCGTGAGTAATAATAAATACATGGACGTTTTGTTCAACCGCTGGGTATCGTTTTAAAATAAGTACTAGTTCAGTAAGTAACAGAGTAACACTTAGATATCACACGTAAGTTGATATAATAATAATAATATACTTTAATTATATTTTATTAGGTATACATTATTGTACCAATATCAACCTATCATATTTAGAATTAGGAAGATAATTGTAACTAGATAACTCATAATGGAATCTATCGGATGTACGAAATATAAGAAGGCGAATATACGAATATAAGTATTTGTAATACAATATCCGTTACGTTTACAAAATGTAAAGTGCAGACAGACATTCAATATAATATAACTCATGATTTTGCGTTTAAAACTTTATTCGAATACATTTGTGACAGTAAATGGTCTAAAGGCGTAACATCCTGAGATAACATGAGCTAAAATTAATGAGAATGTGTTTGTAATTTATGTATCTAATTACCTCATGTGTAGTTCTTGTATTTAATATCCTGTGTAATTGAAGGCGGCTGGGCTCTTTGTGGTTTGGGTGCAGCAGCATCCATTGAATCTTCCGGACTCCCAAAACCGAACAATGTTGTATTTTTTTTTTATATATGTACCTAACGATAAGGCAGACGGGCCACCTGATGGAAAGTGGTTACCGTCGCCTATGGACATTTGCAACACCAGAGAAGTCGCCAATGCATCGCCGGCTTAAATAATTTTTATATCCATAGAATATTTCTTCATTTCTTATTAAGCTTAAGGTAGTCCAAGAAGCTTTTTAATAAATTTCTGTGCTGATACTTACAATAAACATGGTGTCATCTTTCCAAAATTGGGATTAAGTAATAAAAAAAAATAGTTTAGAATATTTGTAATCTTAAATAAGCAACAAGTTTTAATCCAAGCATGTAAATTACACTTTCATTAGTTAATTGTTTTGCTTTACCCGAAAAAAAACAATTTAAATCCCCATATACGCTTTTAATGTTTAAATAATGAAATTTTATCAGAAATATGGAATTAATGGAATATTATTTTATTATTTTGGGCTTAGGTAGAAAGCGAAACCTTGTTAAGTTCTAAGCTATCGATGAGATTCCTTTTAAAAAGAACCTGGGGATCGGTGGTTTCGGTCGTTGTTGAGCAGGACGGTCAGGATGGAATACTTATAAAGAAAAACACTCCTTCTTGGTCAATATTGTACTTCTTTACATTATAATGCATCAAAGTAGTCTTGGCGTACATTTAATATGTTTGAAAAATACCTACTTGTATGAAGTTAGTATCGCAGTAATGAATGGCCAGGATGTGAATCTAATAATTCTAATACGAATCCGATAAAGCTTTTTTTTAGAGTTTTCGAGGTCAAACACTAACACTACAAACCTTGCAAGAATTTACTTAGTCTTATGCCAGACATAAGCTCACATAAGTGCTTACATAAGTGTACACTTCTTTGAAAACTTTGCTCACATGTTTGGTCACATATCCTTGTACCTGCCACATATGTGTTCAAAGATTTAATCACTCCTGTGAGCACACAGTTTTAGAACAAATAGACATCAGACAACAAGGACGATGGTTTGGCTGGCGCAGTTTGCTTATATTATTTGTGTTTGTGTAATTATTTGACCTGGAAAACATAATTAAAAACAGCTAAAATGTAAAAACCTTCCTCTCACTCTTGAATCACTAACTATTAAAAAACTGCATTAAAATTTAAGCATAGGTACGTAGGGACGGACAGTGCGAAGCGATGTTTTATACTATGTAAGGATAATTCGCAGTGACTCGATTTAGATATTTATCTTTGTATATTTAGATTACAATCGAAAGTCCAATAAAAATAATTATTGGGACTGCGATTTTTTCCTACCTACTATTTATTGCGCAGTTACGTATCAACATTTAATAAAAACCAAATAAATCATATTTCTGTTATTGGTTAAACAAATACAGTAATTGGTCTATAACAGTTTTTCTCTCTTATTTTTAGTGTAAGTAAATATTACATGACCTCCTAAAGTCCGTATTTTCAAAATCTCCTTTAATTAATATATCGACATTTATATGACAAATATATTAATACATATACATTTATATACATAGGCTTCGTAACAAATTTATATGTACCTATGTAACCCGCGACAATTTATTGCGCTTTCACGATACCAAACGGTGGCAAACCACACTTTGAAAAACTCTGGTCTATAACATAAAAATAAACAATTTAAAAATTATAAATATATATAAATAGATGAAAAGCTGTACTTATTGGACATATTATTTCATTTTAGGATAGACGTCTGTCAGAATGTGGTCTCATTCAAACACGCTATACATTAGCTGTCTAATAGTTTCTCAATTATGGCTGAGTTCCCGTGCAGAGCTATTTACTGCCATATCAGATGTAGAACCACTGCTGGAAACTCATAAGAGGATTATCGACGACCTGCACTTTTACATTAATAAGGAAGAAAACCGGCTGCAAGTGCTCAAGAAGTAAGTATTACAGATATCATTAAAAATATTCACTTATTTAAGAGGAAAATTAATGGTATCGAAGTAAAAAAAAACTTATTGAAATCTTTAGTTGTTTTTCCGGGATTACGTTAACGATGGCAAATGCTAAGTGCATTTGCCATCGTTTGCAAAGAAGAACACGATTTCAGTCAAAAAACGTATGGTAGGTTTTTAAACACCACACTAGTTATCGGTAGTGTGTAACAAAACAACAAATTACCCGAACTTAGAACAAGAAGAATCTGCGGTACACATAATTTATATTATGTATGTATGATCACCAACAAACCCTGCAAGTCGCCTGAAATAGTGAAAACAAGAATTAAAAAAATTAAATTGAAATATTTTCTAATCAAAGTTCTAACAAAACTAAGTAGTTTTGTTTGAAATAACTTTTTTAAACCATCAACAACATAACATTTCAATGTATCAAATCTTCTATTATCGACCCTTAAAATGATTCTGTTTTTGAATCTTTAAGTCCGTATAACTTCACACATTTCGGACCTAAAATAGCAGAGTAAAGTTCGAGTATGAAGAGCCGTACGAAAAAACATTTATATTTACAATAAGGAGTTCCGAATATATTTCTATTCGATGTAAAGTACGTGCTTTTTTGATATAAAATAAAATTGCTTTATAATGTTACAGGCATTTGGATATGTACAAAGGAGAGCACGTCAAAGCCATGGAAGATATTCCGAACTACTTAGGAAATCCAATCAATGCTTTCACTCTCATCAAAAGACTCACCACCGATTTAGATTACATAGAAGATAGCATAAAAAAAGGCACCGGTAAGTGTTCCCAATATATTTTTAACCGACTTCCCAAAGGAAAGAGGTTATCTATTCGTCACGTTTTTTTTTTATTTTTTATTTTTTTTTTAAGTATGTTCGGGCGAAATGGCTAGAAATCGTAGACCTACCGACACGATTCATACGACATTGTATGCGGCTAGTTTCACAGGCAGTCCCATATTGAGGAAAATGAAAACCTTCCGGCGGTTTTCCCGGAAAATTGGAAAATGTCGGTTTCTTAAAATCTTGAGTAACTTGGGTGTTTCTAAACCGATTCCCATATTCTTTCTTTCGTTTGATAGAAAATTTGTCACGCAACTTTTTCTCTTAGACATGGGTATGCTGTGATGCTTAACTCTTTGAGTTATGGGGTGGAAACCACCACCACTCCTCAAGTTTTTTAGATAATTTGAGATAACTCGGCTTCTGCCGAATCGATTCTTATGAAACTTGGAATATGTATTATATATCTATGCTTATATAGGTTGACGAAAAATTTGACCTTCAACTCTTCGATCCTGATGATACAGGGGTATTGAATGCCTAAGCCATAAAACTTAGCTATTTCATGCTTACGCATTTAAAATGAGATTAAACAGATTAAAGGTAAAACATTAGACTAATGGTTGTATACAGTGGAAAATTGGACCTTCAACTCCTCAACTCTGATGATGCTGGGGTGCTTCAAGCTTAAACTATAGGCGTTGGCCACATGGTGTTTAGGTATATCTGATAAGATTACTAAGCAAAGATAAAAAATGAAAAATTTGAACTTCAACTCCTCAACCCTGATGATGCAGGGTACTGCAAGCCCAAGCCATAGAAGTTGGCCATCTGTTACTTACGTGTATGTAATGAGATTACTAAGAAAAGATATGACATGAAAAATTTGACCTTCAACTCCTCAACCCTGATAATGCTGGGGTCCCTCAAGTTTAAACCATAGGCGTTGGCCATATGGTGCTTACGTATATGTAATGAGATAACTAGGCAAAGATATAACATGATAGTTTTGACCTTCAACTCTTCAGCCCTGATGATGCACGGGTACTTCAGGCTTAAAGCATAGGCGTTGGTCATTTGATACTTATGGAAATGTAATATATTAACAAAGCAAAGACATATGATAAGAAAATTGACCTTCAACTCCTCGACCCTTATGATGCAGGGTACAGGTAGGCCCAAGCCATAGAAGTTGGCTATTTAGTGCTTAAGGATTTATTGAAGAAATCCTAAGAAGAGATGACTTATGAAAACCGTTATTTTTAACTGGGCTTTTATTCAGTGGTACTGCCTATCTAACCCACAGGTGATAGTAATATGGCCCTTACGAATATATTAGGAGTTACAAAAACAGAGGCAACGATTAATAAAGTTACCTTCAACTCTTTAACCCTAATAATATAGGTATACAGCCTGCCTAAAGTATGAGTGTTTGGTCATTATTGTTCGCAATACAAACAATGAGTTCCGGAAAGGACATAATTATGATTACAAATTCCACTTTGAATACAATTACCTGGACGATGCAGGAGTACTGCCAACCTTTTTACATAGGATGGGTTAGGTTAGGTTCAGTTTACATGCACTGCGACAGTAAAGTAAGATATCGCTTAAGCTTTTGTTTGACTTGTCAATTAAGGTTGATTTTAAATAACCGTTTCCATTTATGTATGCACTATGCAGTCTTATGGATACTATGTATTACACGGTCTCGTATAACTGATTTTATGGTCACTGAAAAGCGTGAAAAAAAAAATTAAACAAAAAATGCAACCGACTTCCATGCCACATAAAAGTAAAAAATAATTAAGGGCTCCCGAAGGGCTGTCTTGTCGTGGCGGGGGGGTTTGCGTGTCCCGTTGATTCCCAAGGCCATAGGCGGTAGGAATACGTATGCTTTACGGTCCAGACTAAGAACAGCTCACCCCTCGTCGGAACTCGTTAGGGGGTCCGTTGATGGGGAACACTCACCTGGGAGGAACCCGATGGGGCAACGCGTTCAGAGGACTCCGATTGCGTTCCTTTGGAGACGGGACGGCCACCGGGGAGGTTATAGTGCGGTAAAAATCCCATATAATATAACCCTTCGTAGCTCCAACGGCGTCAGGTACCTTTTGAAGGTTGAAAAAAAAGGGTAGTAACGCACTTCCACCAGAGATTTAATGAATTTTAGTGAAAATTGTGTGTGCCTTGTAAAATGAGCATTAAGTAAATTAACTTTCGACGCTGACGAAAATCAAATGACGTTCGAAGCAAATTTTCGTGGCCTCGGTTTGGCATGCGAGTGGAGTGGTACTTACAAAAACTTGCGTCATTTTATGAAAATCAAACATGGTATTTGTGCCAACGAACAATGTTACACGTGTACTGGGTTTTAAAGAGGCTTAGACTCAAAGTAACAGTTAGGATTTCCATAGACGATATGAAAGAGGTTAGAAGTCCGCTCCCTTTCCCCCTAATAGATATTGATGAGATAAGAAAAATTCAAACGGGAGAACTTTTTGGTTTTATCGACTAATTTTGATGTCTAGGTATTCTGGACCGCTTTCATCATTAAAAACCCATTATAATCATCGGAGACTTCCATAGCCGACTTTCGAAGCCGAAGCCGAAGGTTTTGTACTAAGTATATGATGGCGTTTAAAAAATAACTTTTTTTGTAAAAGATCTAAGGTGCATTAGGGTAATTACGATAGGTTTTTTGATGAGATGAGTATTTATACAGTATTTCGGTTAAAAATCAATATATTTTTATAGTTATTGCCATGATCAGCATGGCCTCAAGAAAGAAGCAATACTACGAAGAAAAAAAGAAAAAGAAGAAAGAAGACTCTGAAGAAAAGAAGACTCAAGACTGAAGACTGAAAAGACTCTGCAGGACGGAAGGACCTTCTGCAGCAGTGAAAAAGGAAGATTCTCCGCGAAGGAAGAGCGAAGAATATTAGGGCTAGGCAGGGGGATTAGGGCTAAGGCTTTGGCTGGTCCATTACGGTCTTAGACAAATAACGTCATTGGTGTTTCTTTTAAAAACGTCTCCTCCCCCGCACCTACCCCCCGCACCCTCTACATCGACGCGGCTCGGGAACGGCGCAACTCCCCGACGCGAAGTACACACACGAGCGGGCTTCCGGCGCCGGACGAGCGAAAGTCCGTCCGTAATAACATCACGCCCGCCCCCGTCCGTCGCGGTAAAAGCCGTCGGTGAGGAGGCGCTTTAGCCGACGGCCGCGCCTGCGCACTCACACCCTGGGCGCACGGCACGCACACCCCGCGACAGTAGTAGATAGTATCTAAAATAATAAGTATAAATCTTAGTAGTCTCTATAAAAATGTGTAGTTTTCGTAAACTTTGTTTTTGTTTTGTCATTTATACAAATTAAAACTTTAATGTACAATCACTCAAACTATGTATTATTTTAATTAACTAGATCATCATCATCGTCGACGCAACATGTTTTTCTCTTCTGACTTGACTCCTTTATCTTTCATATCATCTCTCACACAATCCATGCATCTTTTCTTTGGTCGTCCTTTTCCTCTTCGCCCATTCACATTTATATCAATCATTCTTCTTGTCACATACGTTTCCTCTCGCCTGAACACATACCCATTCCACGACATTAAACACGATACGACATGAAAGGGGGGCGCTTTCAATTTTTCTGTGATTTGTAATACTTTGAGTCTTCCTCTCACATTTCTCATCTTATCCATTCTTTTTATTCTACACTAATTAACTCGATATTCTATAATATAACAACAAACAAACTATTGTACTTAAATCAGCAAAAAATAGCATTTTTCTAAATGAAATAATGAAACTCAAATAAAATCACAATTGTAGTGTTATTAGAATTAGAATATTGGACTTGGACATTAAAGACAAAGAGGTAACCTCACCTGTAATTACTGGTTTTTCACAACAACCTGCTTTTGGAAGCTGTTTGTTTAATATGTCAGTGCATATTTGTTTTAACGTTTTAGGGGTCTTCAGGTGCGCTAGAACTCTTTCTTTTACCATTTTTTGGTATCTTTTGTAAGCCTCTGGATCATATGTATCCATGGGTATTACTTTATCGTTGCAAGGGTATATTCCTGCTTTTTTAAAACCACTCTTGATTATTTCAGGATTAGTTTGTTGCCAAGTGTCTGCCCATGTTTGAGCAAAAAATTTTTTTGGCATTTTTGTACCGATATTCTTACGCTGCCACTCAACTAATTTTGCATCCCATATCATTTTTAATGACTTGAAGACTGATATATCGTGAGGCTGCAAGAAGTATGATGTGTGGGTCGGAAGCTTAAGTATTATGATCTGATTGCTAATTGCCAACTCTACAACTCTGACATCAACATGGGTCGAATGACTGTCGTAAATAATGAGGACTGGTCGCTCGTCGCCAAGGCTTGGAATTAGAATTTTTTCGAAGTAATTGTAAAATATTTCTGTTTCCATCCAACCCTTCCTACTCGCAGCATACGTTATTTCAAAATCATATTTTTCATTGTTTAGTTTAGTCATCCATGTATCCCAAACATATTTGCCTTTGTATCTACAAACGGTAGATCAGTACAAACGGTTGATCAGATGATCAACGGTGGTAACAAGAAGTTACCACCGTTGATCATCTGATCAACGGTGGTAACTTCTTACCGCTAGCACTTGCACCCGCCAATACTGTGATGTTTTCCTTTTCACTGCCTTTGATTGTCCTCGCACAAGGTTTATTAACTTTTCCAACCACCTTGGTTCTGGTTGGATCCAGGCTTAACGACGTCTCATCTAAATTCCAAATGAATTGGGGGCGTTTAAATAGATTTAACTCAGTTAAGGTATTTTTCAGTGAGTTATAATATTCGGCAACTATGAATGGGTCCGTCATTTTTTTTCGCACAAATTCTACCGGTTGTGCTTTTTTAACTGAGAGTCGATGTCTTTTGCGAAAATTTATGAACCAATCTGTGCCTGGGGTATTATTTTTAAATGGTGTCTGAATATTATTTACCCGTTCCTTATCAGACACTAGCTCGATAATTTCAAGTCTCGAAAGTCCAAATCCCCATTTTTCCATAGCGATGATCGTTTCGGCCAATTATTTTTCATCCTCTAATAATAGAGCACTTGGTCTCCCAGCATTAATTTTGCTTCTAACATTTTGGACGTGCTCGTGGATAGTTGTCAACGGAATGTAATATGCTTGAGCTGCTCTATATTGAGTGAGCTCACCACTTTTAACTTTATCCACCGCTATAGCCAGATCTTGTGACGTATATTTTTTAACGTATGTTCCAGGCATAGTGAATCTGAAAAAAAATAATTAAATAATATTGAGCGGAGCAATAAGTTAACCAAAGCGAAGCGAGGGCGTTTTAATAATAATGTTGCAAGACGACGGGAACGTCTGCCGGGTCATCTAGTTTAAAATAAAACAACACAGGTAGACAGTAAACTTGATTTATCATTCTTACCCATTAGAAGAAAAATGGGGTTAACATATTTAAGTATTATCTCATCCTACTTAGTTTGAGAGCCACTGCCCATTCCTATACAAATTACAAGCGGGGTTATTGCAAAAATATTTATACCAATGGGGTATTTCCGAAAAAAGGTAATGATCTATCATTGTTAAAATACAATAAATATATTACTAAAAAACATTTATTTAAATAACTTACCGGGGTGCCGAGTAAAGAGTGTTGGGGTAATTGCGATTCACCAAAAGAGGCGCGAAAATCACGAGTCTCTCGAGACGGGATGTTACACACACACAAACGGTAGGAGCGACTGACGGCGTCTGGACGATCGAGGCCGGTAACAATGGCGTCTAAAGCAATATTGCCAGTATAAAAATACTAGCCTTTGCCCGCGGCTTCGCTCGCGTGAAATTTAGTCTGCCACATAAAGCTTGCAAGGTGGTAGAGCAATAGTTCAACCAGGGAGGTATCACCGCCGTACCTATTTCTACCGTGAAGCAGTTCTTGTGTTTCATTAGACGGGTGTGGCTGCCGGCTCACTTTTATATGAGACGTTCATCAAAGTCCTCAGGAGTAGCAACGCATCTTTGATTGACTTTAGATTGAACCCTTGCCATACTTCCTAAATCTGTGTGTTCAAATTTCAAATCACAGGCACGTATATTAATTTGAATTAGTTTTGTCGGCAACAGATATTAATGCTTACTCTGAAATTAAAAGTTCTAAGGAAGGGTCTCAAAACGCGTGAAGGCTACTAACGCGAAATTGGCTAGCGTGGTCAACTACGACCTAAACTACTGCTAATCTGACATACGTGCCGAGTTGTGTAACATTAAAAGGTCGATGACGATTGAATTTCCACTGTTACATTCTCATTGACCTTTTTTTTGTCGAGGGGGAAACCTTCAAAAGGTACCATACGCCGTGGGAGCGACGCAGGGTTATGTGGGATTCTTATCGCACCAAGACTCCGGGATCTTCAAAGGAACGCAACTGGAGTCCTCTGAGTGCATTGCCCCATCGGGCTCCTCCCAAGTGAGTGGCTGGGCCCACCACTACATCTGGTCTTTACCACGATATGCGGCCACTAGTTTACCACCGTTCTTCCCGGGATGGCCTGGCTGGACGGTTCAAACTCCGTGCATCCTGGCTCTCACGACAGCATGCGACCACACATGCTGACATCTTTCCCGAAGTTGCTGACTGGGTGTTTCGAGCTCCCAGTCTAGCCGCCCACAACCCCGAAAGCCCCCTTTTATTCGCCTCTTACCACAGATAGGGGACACCGTAGCCTGTAGTATTCTGATCCCGGAACTACAGGGACGTCATTCACATTGACCTTTCCCATTTTGCTCCGTGTTTTATAACCATTCAAATATTAATTTCATTGAACTTCGTTGTATACGGCGGCGGTGCACGGCGCATACTGCCGGTCAATCAATTGACTACGCAATATGTTATAGGGACAGTTGGGGTACAATGGAACGAAAAAGTCATTTTTGTTTAAAAATCAAAATCTGCTGTATATTTTTATAATATTTATTTTGAACACACAAGATAACTTACTAAACTATCAATTGGCAACAAAAATGAGATCAAAAATTTACGTTGAAACATTTTTTTTTAACATCTGCACAACACTTACTTTGTTCCAATGTGCCCCAGGTCTGGGGTACGATGGAACTGCATCTGGGGTACAATGGTACAAGAATAGTCAATCAAATTATTTAAGAAACATACACGTTAACCAAGCTTATATTTGATTAATATTTTTTTAGGAAAAGAATATATATTACTTTGACGCTTTGTTTTGCCCGCCAGGCTCGGATTTGGCAACACCAGCTCGATTTCTAGAATTGACACCGTTGCCATATCCGGTTCTAGTGGAAAATAAAAGCTATTATCAATTTTCGTACTTCGACGCAAATAACTAATTTCATATTCATTGTTTTCCTCTAAATCTGTCAAAATTTGACCAACAAAATATAATACTTGCTGTTTCTGGCAAAATTTCACCAAGACAAAGTCCTTCGTTTTTGGGGTTTTAAAAATAGACACTGGTAAATCCATATCGCCATCACTTGACGCGTTTGAAGAAGTTTCATCAACTGAACTAACAATAGGACTCGAAAATAATGTTTTAGTCACTTTCTCAGCCTTCTTTCTCCTTATATCATCTATTTTCTCAGGCAACTTTGGTTTCTTTTTCTTCTCTCTTTCCTGTGCACGTTGTTCTATTTCATTTTTGATAGGTGTGTCTGTGAAAATTAAGCTTTTACCTTTCTTTCTTTTGTTCGTTGTCTTTCTTGGCCCGGCTCTAGGGTAGTCCCTGAATTCCAAAGGACTTTTTATCTGATTGACAACTTCTAGAAGAGCAGTTTTTGAGGTAGAAGTTTCTTGATTTTCAATAGTAGGTGTCGTAAGATCCCTGGATTGAATTTGCAGATCTTCATTTGTTATTGGCCTGTTAGTTACTTCGCTTCTAAGGAAATCATCTTCGGTAAAAACGTTACGATCAAACGGATAAATTCCAGTCTTTTTAAATCCGGATTTTATATTGGTTGGCGTCATAACTTTTTCGAATGCTTCTCCAGCAAGTTCAGCTACATTATAAATGCTCAGAGTCTGTCCTGGGTGTCGAAAGTAGTCGAAACATCCATGAATCGGCTGCAGCATTATAAAACTTTTGGAATGGGCCATATACAGAAACATCTAGTGCTTGTAATTTGTCACTCGTGTGCGGTGGTATTGTAAGAAGATGCACTCCATTTTCTTTCGCAATATTTAAGACTTCTGGAGCTAGGTGGCTTTCATGGTTGTCCAGTATCACAAGAGTTGGATTTTCTATCGTAGAAGACGTCATTTTGACAAAATGCTTCATAACATCTGCAAACAATTCTCCTGTCATCCAGCCAGTAGGTTGAGCAAGACCTAGGGTGCTCCTGTAATCATGTGACTCTTGAAATTCTTTCTTGGGAACACCATTACTGGTGGTAAGGCAGTTCCACTGGCTGAAACCATGCAACAGGTGGTAACTAAAGTGCCTCTCTCGGCACTGGTGACTTTATTAATCTGCCTTGATGATTTTGATGCAAAAACTTTTTTTGGCTTTTGAACGGTGGTTGTTCCAGTTTCGTCTAAGCTAAACAACCTTGTGCCATCTCCAAAACTTGGATACCTTTGTAAAATAGTAAATAAATTGTCAAAAAACGTTTGCACGTTGTGTCTGTTAAACGACGTTGCCCTCGATAAGCTGCAAGCCTCCGGTTTACGAAGTCTTATTTCGGGGTGTCGCTTTCTGAAGCCGTAAAGCCAATCAATGCCAGCCATTTTCCGTTCTTCCCAAGCTTTTGGAATGTTGAGTTTATAAAACTTTGCCATCTCATAAGCTAAATGTCTTGTTTCCACTGTGTCGAGACCATAGCACATTTTTGAGCAGGTGACTAAATATTGTTCTAATGCGTCTTCGAGTTCATTTGAAAAGTTCTTTCTAACTGTATAGTTAGGTATCATAGATATTTCTGTTCCGGCCTCTACAGTTTTATGTTTTTGAACATATCTATGTAAAGTGGAGCACGCATATTAGCTTCACTGTGCAGGCCCCTATCAGTTTTTCTTATACGATTTCTCACGATTCTGCCCTTTAAGCCTGTACAAAATGAAAAAAAAATCAATCTGCTACCACGGACCTGAAGGGGGCACAATGGAACACTGTTCCATAGTACCCCGTCCCACTGTACCCCATAGGATCTCGAAAATTTCAAACAAGAACTTAAAACCGCTATTTTTTCCACCAAATACTTCACTTTAATTAATTGGTAAAACGATTAAGATTTATACAAAAAAAATACCACATACCTGCTATAACTGTTTTTTTGCAAAATCGATAATTCTCCGGTTCGAAATTCTAACTTTTTACTCCTTAAAACAAATTTTATCGTCCGAAAACTCTGTTGTCGTCCGCCGGCCACATTGCACTGCGCTCTCAGGTGACATTTGAAGCGTTGTCATTGGCCAAAGTAAAATCGCGGGAATTCGTTTGTTATCTGAAGAATTATTGACGGTGTTTCACTGTACCCCTTGTCCCATTGAACCACAACTGTCCCTACTCGTAATATCTTCTAAACTACTTATCCAATTTACATGGTGTAAAAGGTAGATTCAATCTGTATTAGATGCTTAATTTTTTGAAATCATTTATTTTAATAAGGATTAATATTTAGTTTGAATAAAACCCATGGAAACATCAACTTCATATTTCTTAAATTTTCAAAGTATAAAAAGAGTTATTGTAGGTTATACATAAAATATTGACATATGCTGTCGCGGACTTTTATTTAGATCTATGTGAGCCAAACAATCCCACCGTACATTATATTTGGATATCTCCAACGGTTTAGGCAGCGTACGCGAAGATAGCTCTCAGAGGACAGCTTTTTTTGCGGCTAAACTGATATTTCTCGTTATATTATAACCTAATTACAAAAAAAAATCGGTATAAATTATAGTCCATATGTTATTCTTATGTATAACCTATACTACTGTAAAGTTTCAAACAAATCCGTTGCGTAGTTTTTGCGTGAAAGAATAACAAACACACATACATCCATCCTCACAAACTTTCGCATTTATTTATTTATTTATTTATTTATTTATTCTTTATGTACCATAAATTTTGTACAAAGGTGGGCTTAATGCTATAAGCATTCTCTGCCAGCCAACCTTTAGGTAATCCGAAACACAATGAAGGCCGTATTAATAAAAATAATAATAATAATAGCGATGAAGTATACGACTACTAATTTAAATCTATTTTAATATGCATAAACATATACTATGAATTAAATAAATATGAATGTTAAATACATATGATATATAAATAAAATAAATATATACATGTATATATATATATATATAAATATATATCACAATTTAATAAATACGCCCAACGATATAGAGAAATTCAATTATACTTTTAGACCAGTATCGTTGCTCTGTAACATTTTTAAATGTATCCGAAGTTTCCTCTTAAAGCTAGTTTTACTCATTGCTCTCCTAAGATCATCAGGGAGTGCATTCCAAAATCGAGCGGCTTGAACAGCAAATGAGTAGGACATGAAACCAGAGTGGTGAAGAGGAATAGAGAGAGTGAGAGTCTCAGAAGAGCGTAGTTGCCGTTCATGGTTATCGCGCAGGTACTGAAATTTACACTTCAGATAAGCGGGAGAAAGGTCATCACATAAGATAGAGAAAAGAGAAGAGAGTATCCTTATTTGTCTTCGTTGACGAATAGGAGGCCATTGTAACTGGGACCGGAAGGAGGAGACGTGATCGAACTTGCGAAGACAGAAAATAAAGCGGATACAATTAATAAGGCGATCTAGTTTGTTCAGTAGATTCTCATTAAGATCCGTAAAACACACATCACCATAATCAATAATGGGGAAAATCAGAGCGTGCACCAGAATTAACTTAACCTTGATAGGAAGGAAGTTTTTAAGCCGATTGAGAGCACAGAGCTTGGCCGTTACAGTTCTACAAGTCTCTCGAATGTGTGTAGACCAGTTCAGATTATGATCCAGATGGATGCCCAAGTTTTTAACCGATGAGGAAAATTTTATCAAAGAACCATTAAACATGACCGGAGCAATGAGACCAAAGTCAACTTTATTTAACTGTCGGTCACTGCCAATAACTATGGCTTGACATTTGTTGGGATTCACATTTACGCCATATTTCATAGACCAATCTGCTATATGTTTTAAATTGTCGTTAATATTCATTACAGCATTATTTAGGGAATGAGCATCACTTTGTGTATAAATCTGCAAATCGTCAGCGTAAAAGTGGAAAGAGCAAGTAAGCAACGAAGACAGGGAATTAATAAATAAAGAGAATAGTAAAGGGGAGAGTATTCCACCTTGGGGCACGCCAGACAAGAGATTCTTTAAACTAGAAATGTGCTGACCAATGCGAACCGCTTGTTGACGACCACCAAGGTAAGAAGAAAACCAGTTTATGGAAGTTGATGAAAAATTAAGATGACGAAGAGTAGCAAGGAGGATGTCATGGTCGATCATATTAAATGCATTTATAATATTAGTAGGATTACGTTATTTGGTAGTTATTCGAAACTTACGGAATATACCCAATTTTGGAATTACCCCAATGCACCTTATAACATTTTTAACATAAACTGATTATTACAGTATAATTCGTCATAAGGAAAAATTTTCCTATTTAAAAATGTTGCATTAACTATTTCCACCTTTATATAGACTACATATAGGGGAGGAATCCTACGTGCAGATGATCACAAATACGTGGAAGTGACATTAATCATCACGTCATATGTGTCCTTTATCTAACCTTTTAAACAGGACACAGCTGTTTTTACACCATTGTTAAATGTACGTATAATCTGATGTCAGAACAGTGGAAAAACAAAGGAAATTTACGACATTTTAGTTTGGGTTAAATAAATAAACTTGAACATATAATATAAAGTGGATTCATACATAATATATGATTTTACGCAATGAACAAAGAAGTATTTACCACTAACAAACGGTATGAATAGTTATGCAAACAGAATTTTAGGTATGTTTTAACAGTTGTAATGATCACAAACATTACAAAATTGACTTTGCATCAGCACTTGAGGAAATATTAAATGTTTGTTTTAAACTTGAAGCGCAGAATAATATAAAATTATAACGCTTTAATACGTTAATTTTAGATAAATAATTTGATAGTACAAAAAAGAAATAACAATTGTAATAGCAAATTGTAGGGCATATTTGCAAGCTTTTGTTTAACTTTAACATTTGTATGTATATATTTACAAATCTTGTAAGATTTGGAGCAATTCAGATTGAGCTGAAATATTGCATACGTGTTTGATTCATTAACAATGCATCGCTAGCTTAGTGACGTCATTATAAATCCTATACTGCTAGCCCAACGTGGAAAGTGGTGGACATAAAAAGCAAAGACGGCGAAAGTATTTTATTTATGGATCCCAATGATGAAATGAACACCTGCCGCAAAACTTCCTACCACCCAGGGTTGACTGGCAGAGAATGCCATAAGGCATTAAGTTTGCATTATCGTAACTTTTATATTATAAAGGTTCAATAAATAAATGATATATCTAACAAATTAAGGGTTTACAGATAAGAATATGAAAAACCTGACTAAAAGCTTGCATTTAAAAAGTTTGTTATAATGTTTTTTGTTCGCGATATTTATATAGAGTATTTATAACAACTATGTTTCTGAAATAAAAATGTATAATGTATCGTGATGAAACGTAAGTACATTCTATAAATCGGCTGTTTTATTATATATATAAATAATATTTATTTTATTAATTATACGTATAATTTCATAAATCACCTGATACGTGGAAAAACATTAAATACCTAACGATACGGCGACCCACTGCGTATTAATATTAAGATAATAAAAATCTTCAAGCGGATGAAAAGCGGATTAAGATTTCAACCGGAATGACAACTAACGAAACATGTTTAAAAATGCCTATAAAAATCGCAATGAGTCAAAAAAATCGTACATTATGTTTGCTAAGATTTTCCTGCTTTCGTAACTCGTCATAAGTGTCCAAATCACACGAGTTTGTAATATTTACCTGAGTGATGATGTGCTAATTGACAAAAATCATGTAATGCATTTTTATCTTGGTGTTAATCCGTATACATTTTGAGAGCCGACCTTGAAATACCGCAACCGCGGTACCGGGCCCCGAATGATGAATGAAGGTAGCCTGCTTTTGACAAAAAAAGATTAAAACAATCGAAGCGTGAAGGCGTTGATGTTTTTGTAAATGAGCACTGACCAAAGCGATATATTCGTTTGATAATAAGACAACATTGCATTGATTTAAGATAAGACAAAACCTCAAAAAAACGATGTATCGATTGCGGAATTTAGTACGCATTCGGATCGCGGAAGGTCGATCCTGGGACCACCAAATATTATACACGTATATGATACGTACATACATGAATAATATTTTCATAGAACATCCTATAAAAAATGTTTTCATAGCTACGTGGAATCTCACCAACATTGCACATTTTCACGAGGCGACCATTCCTCGGGAGCAGCGACGCATCTGTGATTAACTTCAGATGGAACCCATGTTCTGTATGTAGTGGATTACATATGTCTATGGGCGGCAGTGACCACTTACCATCAGGTTGACTGCATGCTCGTTTGCTACTTCAGTCAGATAAAATAATAATAATAATATGTAACCTGATGCTAAGTGCGGACCTCGATAAAAATTTTCAAAATGTCCGAGCCCCACTTTAACTACTCTCCTACCTCTGACCTTA
Organism: Spicauda simplicius; assembly: GCA_949699795.1. Classification (NCBI taxonomy): domain Eukaryota; kingdom Metazoa; phylum Arthropoda; class Insecta; order Lepidoptera; family Hesperiidae; genus Spicauda; species Spicauda simplicius. The sequence continues at coordinate 12,663,581 of OX453066.1, read as the reverse complement.
GAGTTTCAAAAATAACTTAACTGTTCACCCTGGACCCCAGAGTCGATGGCTGCCGACGGTTTACTTATACTCGTATAAAAAAGTATTAGACTACTTAACATCGGTGTTAATTTTTACATTAGTGATGAACATCCATAATATAGAACAAGATTAATGCGATTTACGAAGGCGTTAGAACTACTAAGGGACAAATAAGAATAATTTGTGTAAATACTACCTGAGATATCTCGAGATCTCAAAGCGAAACACCAAAGCAAACTCGGTTACTTTAATACGTAAGATAAAACAATACCCTCCTTACGCAGATGGGTAAAAAGACATCTCAAGAATTTCTACCATTCTGAATGATGAAATTAACATGATTACTTCATTAACTTTTCGTAATTAAAGATAACTTTGTATTACTTACAGAATATATAAAAAATATAACAATGACACACGAGGGCGTGAAGTATCCCACCCTTGAAGACTTGACCGGCGCCGCGCAAGCTCTGACCCGGCTACAAGATACCTACCAGCTGGAGGTCAGCGAACTCGCTGAGGGAAAACTGAATGGCGTTATATACAGGTAAATTAATGAATATGAAACAAAAAATATGTTCCGTTTTGCCTCACATACTGCTTATAAAGCTACATGGAAGTAGATTATAGATAATGCCAGGTAATCAGATTATATACAAAAATTTAAATGTATAATAGGAGTAGAATATATTAAGAAGTTAGAAATGAAAAAAGTTAAAGTAGAGAAGATTATTTTATTTAGTTTTATAATTATTTTTGCTATATTCGTATGGGGCTGTCTTTGATTATTCTGATGATGAATCCGGTGTTTAAATTAACGTTTATATTAACTCTAATTAAAACTGAAACATCATAGGAAAAAATAGATTGTTGACATTGAAATCTTACTCCAACTTTTCCTTGCATAGAAATTTTGGGAGGTACTGCAAATACCTTGAAACAAAAAGACATTAATGCATATTATGGAAGGCAACTCATATACTTTTACATGAATAAGTATGAGGTGCTCACAGATATTGTACTTTAGATAATATACGAAAGGTTTCAAAGCCGGCGATGCAATAGCGTCTCCCCTAAAGTTGCAAATGTCCATAGGCGACAGTTACTACTTTTCATCTGGTAACCTTATCGCTAGTTAGTTAGCTATCTAGCTTTAAAAAAGTGCATACGTACATTATTTAAATATTACAAATGTTGCTTGTACCAATAACATATTTGCTATTTACAGGAGTGATGACTTAGATCAACATCAGTAAGTTTTACAGTGATATACGTTTTCTTGAGTGACTTTTTCTGTTAATAATGAGCACTATAAACAGAGATAAATATGATAGCTTGGTTGCATCGATATTTTTTATATCGATGCTTGGTTGTGTTAAATTTGGCCTTACGCTGCAAGCCCGTGGATAACATCCAAGACTTTTTTAAGTTATCTGCCTATTAGAAAATATAACTTGCTTTAAAGGTGAAGGAAAGCATTGTGAGAAACCACATACAAGAGAGGTTTGAAAAGTAGAATGGGGTTTATTTACATTAGGTCGATTTAGCCGAGTTGGTTTACAAATTAATATGGTCACCGATCATAAGTAATTAGGTTAGTCTTACCGTCATACAGTCAGTTGGTGGTGACCGAATTAATGTAAAACTTGCTACGGTTGACTGTACGGTGTACCTACTGTATTTGGTCATAAATGCTTGCTGTTCGTTTGAAAGTGGTAGCCCGTGGCTAGCGACTGTACCGACTTAATGTAAACGCACCATACCCAACAGAAGTTAAGCCACGTGATAGATAATGTCCTAAATACTTCTTACTTTGAGGAGACCAGTGCTAACCAGTGGAATTGTAAAAGATTAATTGAGATTTACAAAAGTAATTCATATTATTGTAAATAGTATGTAAAGCTTTGTTTGCATTTTGTATTTTTTTAGAAATAGATTATGTCATGTAAAAACACTTATTTTACACATATAATTGGATTTTCAGTATAATTGAAGATACAGTCTCGTGAGTCGATATATTCGTACAATTGAACACTTCTCTTTTTTCAAAGGGTTGCACTTTCTTGCTGATACAGCACAGTCATGAAGAATTCTTAATCATTAATCATTATAAAACATCCTAATATCTTTTAATCTTCAAATGCATTGTTTTTATAGCAACAATAGTGCTAAAAGTATTATTTCTCAAAAGAAAAAATAATAAAAAAAAAACATCTACATCGCATCTAATAAAATTGGGATAGAATAAATCAAACACTAGAAAGATAGTAATGTGTTTTGAAAACATCTTCATATGTGGTATTTGGTAAAAATCTTTGCTTTCGGTGATCAGAACTGTGTGGTTATGTGTGTCATGTTTGCAGCTTCGGGGAAATTCCTTCAAAAGTTAGAAAGCTGTTCATATTTTAAATGTTTTCAGTACACCAATGAGCGCGAGTGACTGTTATGAGCTCGGTCGCGCCCTCTACAACGAGAAGGACTACGCTAACGCCCTCTCGTGGATGATGGAGGCGCTTCGCAAGTATAAAGAAGAAAATATTCCCTATCCATTCGAGGAAGGAGATATTCTGGAGTACATTAGCTTCTCGCATTATCTGTTAGGTAATTGAAAAAGAATGTTTCCAATCACATTAGGCGATTATTAGTTTTAATTAACTGTCATAGATGTCACTGCCAACAATTTGTGTCCAAGTTTGTTTACGTTTAAATAAAATAAAAAAACTTTGATATTTCATAATCTATTCTCGATTGATTAAAAAGTGCCTACAGTATAAATACTATCAACAGTGAGATGATTTTGAGGTTCTTTATAATCAATATAAAATTCTAGGTGTCTACCTTTGTTGTCCCATAATAAACCAAAATCCCCTTATTTTTTGTAATGGCATTACGGCTTTTTATATTTCGTACCTCTATTTTTAATAACCCATTCTCTACTTCATTAATATTTACAATTTATCGCTACAGGCGACACCAGGACAGCCATGGAATGGACCAAAAAACTTCTTGAGATAGACCCGAAACATCCTCGCGCACAGGGTAACATTCCACACTATCAGAAGGCCATTGATGAAGAAGACCAGACATTGAAAAGGAAGAGACGTGGGGTATGTAACACAAACGGAAATTAGAAAATTATGTTTTGGAAAAGTATTTTCTATAATATAAAATATTTTCTAATATATAAAATTCTCGTGTCACAGTTTTTGTTGCCATACTCCTCCGAAACGGCTTGAATGATTTTTACCAAATTTTATATGCTTATTCAGTAGGTCTGAGAATCGGCCAACATCTATTTTTCATACCCCTTAAGGGTTGTCCACCCTTAACATTTATTTTTTATTTTTTATATGGCAAAACAACGTTTGTCGGGACAGCTAGTATAAATCTAATTTTAAATACCGCGTAGCCGGCGGCACGTTTTGAAGGGGCGGCAAAGTTTTTTAAGGGGCGGTATATTTAGATATGGCAATCTTTTGCAGAGAGATAAATTTCAGAAAGTAAGTTCTCGTTCTCGACGACGTTCTCGACCTATTTTCGCCGACAAAAAAAGATGGCGGTAAATTCCACTTCTAACCCGGCGGCATGAACCCATGGCATAACCCATGTAATTTTACGTGCAGACCAGAAAGAAAATATGTAAATCAGAAGAAAGAAATGGATTATAAAAAAATCTTAGTCTTGACCTATCGCGTTAATTAGTGGAACAACAATAATATGAAAAATAAATGAAAAACGTAATTGAATATGTGTTATAAATGCAAGACATACGTTAATGTTTTAGTCAAATACTTGTCTACTCAAATACAAGTTTTTGTAATAATATGTTCAATTATGTTGCAGGAAACGGGTGAAGAGGATGTGACATTGAAGCCAAGAAGGAAGGATGACTGGACATTGCCAGAAAAGGAGAGGGTTACTTACGAGGCTCTATGCCGTGGGGAGATGGAAATTCCAGCTGAAATAGCTAAGAAGTACTATATAATTATCCACAATCTTTTCGATAAATCTTTTCATAAAATCAAGTTTTTTGTTATTTCGCAATTTCATAGAATTTTAGATGGGTTCACGAGTTAAGATACGGAATATGATACAAGTATCTTTAAATTGTACCTTGTTAAAATGTAACAATGCACCTTTGCATAAATGTCCAGTCCTACAACCTTTTTAAACATTAAAATTAAAAAAAAAAACTTGTATATTATGCAAGGCAGAATTACTTCTAAAATAAAGCTGTTTTGGTCATTGAAAGACACTTTAATTTTATTTATGTGGACAACACTGTATATATGTTATTTTTATATGTCAACAGGCTGAAGTGCCGATATCTGACTGAAAATCACCCATTCCTGAAACTCGCGCCTATCAAGATGGAGCAGATGTACATAAAACCAGACATCATAATTTTCCATGAAGTTATGTATGACGACGAAATTGAGCACATTAAAGAGCTTTCGAAGCCGAGGGTAAATATTTATGCACATATTTAGTTAAAATTAATTTAATTTAATTTAATAATATAAATTTAATTAAAACAGAATAATGTATTTATCTTATCAATATTATAAATGCTCAAAAATGTGAGCATGTGTATGCGTTTGTTGCATTTTCACACAGAAAGTACCGATCGGTTTTCGCTGAAATTTCGCATACACATAGCGTATGACCTAGATTGACGGCAAAATTGTCATTTTACGGCAAGCGAACCCTAGCACAGAATATTTGAATTGAAAATAGTTCATTGCCAACTTGAATCACAAAGAAACTTCGGACTATCAAAATAAATTAACTGATAATTTTGGATATTGATATGAATATATTTCTTTAGAAATACATATAATAGTTACAACCTTATACGACTGGTTATCTTAAAAACTAAGTGCTACAGTCGACAACATTGTTCTGTAGATATCTTACGAATTCTCGACATTTAGCCCTATGATGATAACCCAAATTAGAAGTTACTCGAGATGACAGCCTCGTTCGATGTGGGCGTATGATTTATTGTTGCTTTTTTTATGCATTTAGTTGATAATTCCAAGTTTCTACATACTATAACACTATCCATAGTATTTATGACATGTTTGTGGTGTCTTTGATGTATCTGTATTCCTGATCTGAGTCGATTCTGCATTTTTTTTTGTCGTTCGTGTCGTTGTCGTTTATCGTTGTCGTCGTCGTTGTATTTTTGAACATACATGTGTAAAATTTATATTAATCAAAATGTTTTACACCTGCATGCAAGCGTATGTCGGTTAAATTTATTTTACAAGCTTTTTGTATTGTATTACTGTTCTGGTGTCTTTAATAAAAGTAAAAGCGTGTTACATTTCTCATTATAGCTACTGGAACTGGAAAGAGCAATCCTATGTACTGCATAAATACATACATTGCTGATTCAATATTAGATACCTTATTCTTATTTATTATAAACATTATGTTTTATATTGTATAAAACATAATGTTTCTTTTCTTTCAATTAACGACCCACAAAATCATAAATAAATAAGCGTATTCTAAAAAAGTATTTTGGTTTAATTACTTACATCTATATTAATATTGGACGACCCGCGTGGCGCAGCGATTACCATACCGGTCTGACACGCAGTGGGTCCCGGGTTCGATTCCCGGCCAGACAGGTATCTGAATGATGAGTTTAGATTCTTGTTCTGGGTCTGGGTGTTTATGTATACGTCTTTGTGTGTGTCCATGGCAACCACGACACAAGTGAAAATCCTACTGTGGGGCTATGAGTGTAGAAAGCGTTAATGTGTTATTTTTTTCTCTATCATTATATATTTTTCTCTCCTTTACTGTGTCACGACTACATATGTGGTATTCCTTGCCACAGTTCCGTCGCGCAACAGTCCACGACCCGAAGACCGGTAATCTTGTCCCCGCGCAGTACCGCATCAGCAAGTCCGCATGGCTCCGAGATGAAGAGTCACCAATAGTGGCGCGCGTTTCCCGCCGAGTGGAGGACTTCACCGGCCTCAGTCTGTTCTCCGCTGAGGAGCTTCAGGTCGTCAACTACGGCATCGGTGGCCACTACGAGCCGCACTACGACTTTGCGAGGGTAATTTGTTTATATAACGTTTAAGTAAACGGCTAGTTGGTTTGGCTCTGCAACGAAGAGTCCCCGATAATGGCTCGAGTTTCTCGCTGCGTGGAGGACTTCACGGGACTCAGCCTGTTCTCCGCTGAGGAGCTTCAAGTTGTCAACTACGGCATCGGTGGCCACTACGAGCCGCACTGTGACTTTGCGAGGGTACTATTTTATTTAGAATTGAAGTATTCGGCAAATCCGCGTGACTCCGCGACGACGAGTCTCGGATAGTGGTGCGTGTTTCCCGCCGCTGGGAGGACTTCACGGGACTCAGCCTGTTCTCCGCTCAGGAGCCCCAGGTCGTCAACTACGGCATCGATGGCGACTACGAGCCGCACTATGACATTGCGAGGGTACTTTTTTATTTAAAATTTAAGTAATCAGAAGGTCAGCGTAGACACGCGACGAGGACTCCCCGATAGTGACTCGAGTGTCCGTGTGGAGGACTTCATTGGATCAGCCTGTTCTAAGCTGAGGAAATTCAAGTTGTCAGCTACGGCATCGGTGGCCACTACAAGCCGCAGTACGACTTTGCGAGGGTACTGGTCTCTTTAAAATTGATGTAATCGGCAAGTCAGCGTGGCTTCGCGACGGGGAGTTCCCGATAGTGCCTCGATTTTCTCGCCACGTGAAGGACTTCACCGGCCTCAGCCTGTTCTCCGCTGAGTCATTTCCAACTCCACGTAGACCGGGGAACGGGGTATCACACTACCAGGGGCAACCGCAATACATTATTTGTGAGTTTTTTTAATTGTAGTGGCAATTGAGGATGCGATCCGTCTGATGATAAGTGGTTACTGACAGTTTCACGTACACCGGATGTTGTATCAGAAGGTATTTTTATCAGTCAGCCTTCGCACCCTTCCAAAGAAACCAATGACCTGCGATCCGTTAGTAATCGATGTGATGATGATACCTCCCAAGTCAAACATTGCTGGTACTACCTATTACAGTTATGTTTTTGATTGAAAAGTAAAACTTCTGAAGGCGCGTTAATTTATGGTAGAAATGAGTTTGTACTTCGTAGTTTTGTAACAATATCTTATTTAAACTGTTTCTTTTTATATTAATAGTATATACTTGTACCTACAAAAAAGAGACGACAGAAATACTATGTAACATAGAAATCTCATCTTAATGGAAACATGTAAAAAGTTTAGACATGTTTTCCAAGCGATCAAAAAATATTCTAAAATGTAAAGTATAAATTTGTTTTATTTTCAGAAACAAGAACACGCGTTCGCTAATTTCATCGGGAATCGAATAGCTACGGTGCTGTTTTACGTGAGTACACTATATTAACTATTATATATAATAATATTGAATGAATGAATATTCTTATTTTAATACACCTGATGAAGTCTTGTTGTAAATTTAGTTTAATAATAAATTGTTGTAGTCCTTTACTCTTATGATGAAAAGTAAAATATCTTATTGTAATTATCTTATCTTGGGCGATTTTAATCTAAGTTTTATAGATTGGGTTAAGGACACAAATGAAACATCAGCCTTAATACCAACAAACTATAATTGTAGTTTAGGCTACTTATTGGTTGACTTTATGTCACTTAATAATTTATCACAGTTTAATCATGTCAAAAACCATAACAATCGCACCTTAGATTTGATTTTAAGTAATTTAGATAACTTTTTTATTAAAAACTGTGTAGATCCACTATGTAAGATTGATCAACATCATCCAGCCTTAGAGATTATGTTGAACATAAAGACACCTGTGTTTTTGGAGCAAAAACAATTTGCTACTTATAATTATAAAAAAGCGGATTATTCATTAGTTACAAAAGAGCTGAGTAAGATAGATTGGATCACACAACTGTCAGATGCTAAGAATGTCAATATCGCTGTTTCTAAATTTTATCAAATAATTTACTCTGTTATTGAATCAACTATACCTAAATCAAAACCCAGAAAATTAAAATGTCCTTCTTGGTTTTCAGGTAATCTTATAAAATTAATGGCTGAAAATAACAAAATAAGAAAACGATACAATATGTATCATAATCCTAGAGATGAAATTGAATTAAATTTAAATAATAAAAGAATAAAATCATTGACATCCTTATGTTACTCTGAACACATAAAAAATATTGAACAAACACTAAAAATATATCCAAAAAAGTTCTGGTCGTACGCTAAAGAACTGCGTTGTGGTTCCTCTAATTTACCGTCTGAAATGTTCCTAGATGACAAAATTACTCGTAACCGAGAAGAAATTTGTAATCTTTTTGCTTCTCATTTTTTGTCGACATATAGTCCTGTAGATCACTCAATACCACCTGAACTGGGAAGCAATTTTCCACAATTATCTTTGGGTAATATTAATATTACTGAACTTGATGTGGAAATAGTACTTAAGTCAGTGGATCCTAACAAAGGTGCAGGTCCTGACGGAATACCTCCTTACTTTATAAAAAAAAGTCTATAAATATTTAACTCTTCCATTAAAAATACTATTCCAAAAATCTATTGTAACAGAAGAATTTCCAAACGAATGGAAGCTAGCGAATGTAATCCCTATTCACAAGAAGGGGGATAAATGTAACGTTAGGAACTATCGCCCAGTTTCTATTTTAAGCTTATTCCCAAAACTTCTCGAAAGATTATTATGTCCTATTTTAACATCCCACTTATCAAAAATGATATCAAATTCTCAACATGGATTTAGCATGCGGAGGTCAACAGTTACAAACCTTTTAGGATATGTTTCTGATCTGGCACGTGGTATTGACAAAAAAACAGAAATAGACTCTATTTACACTGACTTCAGCAGTGCGTTCGATAGAGTAAACCACAACATTCTTTTGTCTAAACTTAAATTTTACGGGATTCACGGAAATTTATTAAATTAGGTAAAATCTTATTTATATAACAGAATACAAAGGGTAACAACACAAGGCTTTAAATCTTTCTCCTTTTTTCCAACTTCAGGGGTGCCTCAAGGCTCTCATCTCGGCCCAATTTTCTTTTTAGTATTTATAAACGACATTTCAAATCATATAAGCTTTAGTAATTGTTCGATTTTTGCGGATGATTTAAAATTATATAAAGAAATAAATTCTCAAACTGATATAATGGAATTACAAGCAGATTTAGATTCTATTTGCAACTGGTGCACAATTAACAAAATGAACCTTAATGCTAAAAAGTGTCTCCACATAAAATTTTCTAGAAAAAGAAACATTACCAATTCTAGTTATTCTATAGCCGGTGAAAAATTAGTAGAAACTTGTGTTACCCGTGACCTAGGAGTAATGGTAGATAAAAAGTTAAATTTCATAGATCACATTGATAAGACCACATCTAATGCTTGGAAGATGCTCGGATTCCTTAAAAGAATATGTAAGGATTTAAATAACCCAATAGCCATTCTTACACTTTATAAAGCTTTCATACGAAGCGGCCTTGAATACGCATCCCCTATATGGAACCCCTCGTATAAAGTTCATAGCGACAGAATAGAACGCATACAACGAAATTTTACTCGATATTTATCTTACAAAGATCGAAATTGTCCCTACCGCGCCGATTATAACGCTAGACTTTCATATTTTAAATTAGAACCCCTCGAGAAAAGACGAAAAATTTGTGACTTAAAAACACTACATAAATTGATTCATGGTCTACTCATTTCACCAGATGTACTAAGCCTCATTAATATAAAAGTTCCTCGTTCCGTACCAAGACATCCACTTAATAAAGTTTTTACCTTGAGTGCCTGTAAAACTAATTTTGGCTCACGTGCCCCTTTAAATAGATTAATGGAAACATATAATAATATCTGCTCTAACAGCGATGTAGACATCTTCCACACAGTTAACATAAATAAATTTATACATTTTTGTTCCATGCATTTATAATGGTTTCTTTTAAATTATCATAAATACATATATTTAGTTTTTATTTTGTTTTATGTTTATCTTTTTTGTTCTTAGATTTAGTTAGATATTACACTTCGTACACATTAGGTGAGTTGTATATACCTGTAATGGCGATTCACACTGAACCAAACGAATTGTATTTTTTTGTAACAATGTATAGTGATAAGTCAATGGTATATCTAAATAAATAAATAAATAAATGATAACCATGCTACGCCTTGCTTGATAAATCAGGGCTGTAGCCAGGAATCTGGGGTTTGGATTTTGGCTCAGAATTTCGGGGATAGTTTAATTTAAAAAATTCTTCAATCTGAGAAATAGAAGTCTCTATTAAAAAGTATCATATGCATCCGCGCGTGGATTTTGTACAGACGTCTCGTTTCCAAAAAATACTTCCATAAACAACAAATGATGTCATTATATTGCTGTTATAAACTTACAAGTTTTGAAGGATATAATTAGAATAGTAATATTGAAATATTTAGTAGCTATTAAGATTTCATTGTTAAGTAAGAATTAGTAAAATTAAAGTAGTGCTTGCTTTAATTTTACTTATCTTGCGTTAACCAAACGTAAAATGTATTTCACTTGCGATGTATCAGTTCATTAAAAAAGGGCTAATAGAAATAGAACAATTTAAAAATATATATTGCTTTAGAAGTCTTATTTGGTTTTGTATAAATATCCCGTGGTCCCGTATATAACAATGTACAATGTAGCGATATAGATTGATCACTGTCTCTTCGGGCGGATCTCGCAGTTTTCCCGTAGATACACGATATATACTTTTTATCTTTTTTTATAATAATGGAGTACCAAACGAGCATGCGGTCCACCTGATGGTAAGTGGTCACCGCCGCCCATAGACATCTGTAATCAACTTCATATAGAACAAAGGTTCTATCTGAAGTCAATCACAGAAGCGTTGCTACTCCTGAGGATTAGGATGGTCGCCTCATATAAAAGTGTGCCGACAACCACACCCTTTCATCGAAACGCAATGAATGCTCCACGCTAGAAATAGGTGTGGCGGTGGTACCTCCCCGGTCGAATTACACTGGTTCTACCACCTTTTATCTGATTAAAGTGCGCAAATGAGCATTCAGTTTACCTGATGGTATGTGATCACTGCTGCACATGGACTTGAAGCAACTTCATATAGAACAGGGGATCTATATGAAGTCAGTCATAGATGCGTTGCTGCTGGTTTTACGGCTGGTTGAAGCGACCATTAAATGTATAAGCGACACCACTAAAGGCTTAACTTAGGGTTACCAACTCTCAAATATGTATCCCCCTAAAGCCTCCATAAAAAACCCTTTAAATCCCCACAATGAATTGGAATTCCTGGCAATCTCCCTTATTTCTGAATCAGGTCAAGGTTTTTCCCTCCTAAAAATGGAACACCCCTAAAAAGCCCCATCCTACTTTTTATCCCCTAAATTTGGGAGAAAAACCCCTAACTTGGCAACCCTGGCTTAAGTTAATGTGTAAGGGATATTGATTGTCAACCGTCCATTTGTCAGATGTCGGAGGTGGCGCAGGGCGGCGCCACGGTGTTCACGGAGCTGGGGCTGAGCCTGTTCCCGGTGCGGCGCGCCGCCGCCTTCTGGCTCAACCTGCACCCGTCGGGCGAGGGGGACTTCGCCACGCGCCACGCCGCCTGCCCCGTGCTGCGCGGCTCCAAGTGGGGTCAGTGCCATCAAAAATGTCCTTTTTTTTTGTTCTTCAAAGGTACCCGACGCCGTGGGAGCGACGCAGGGTTACGTGGGATTTTTACCGCACTAAAACCCCCCCGGTGGCCGTCCTCGGCGCTATAAAGAGGACTCCGGGAACTCTGAAAGAATGTCCTATAGTATGGGAAAGTGCAAATGAGGTAAAGCATTGTAAAACTGTTATGTGGTGGTATGGATGTGCGCTAACGTGAAGTGGTATAACTCATGTGGGGTGCGTTCCAGTGCGTTCACAACGATCAAAACGCTCCTTTACTCGTTCCACATAACGACCGCGGTCGGTATGGTCGCGGCGAAACGTCACTCATCACTTCAAGACTTACGCTCACGCGAAGCTCACGGCTACTCATCTATAAAGGTGGGTCGAAGTGATCGTTAATAATCCATTCCGCTTGAGTTTATGTCTTTAACGCCCACAAGCAAGTGGAAAAACTGCGGTCGTGAGCGTGATCGTTGTGAACACTTAGTGGAACGCACCCCACATGATAGTTATACCACTTCACGTTGTTAGCGCACTCCCATACATGCACATTTTATAATGCTCTAACTCATTTACATTTTCCCATACTATACGACCTTTTTACACAACTCCTACGTCCCACACGACTACACTCCCATACTCCAACACGACTTCACCTCATAAGTCCACTGTCATACAACCACACGACATACACTCTACTACTATCTACTATTACACCACTCCATATCGTTAGCGATGCGATAGTTTGCTCGAGAGAGTATGACAGTTATTAATTGAGGAGTATGAGTGTTATTTTTTTTTATCTGACTGAAGTAACAAACGAGCATGCAGTCCACCTGATGGTAAGTAGTCACTGCCGTCCATCGACATCTGTAATCAACTTCATGCAAAAGAAGGGTTCTATCTGAAGTCAATTGCAGATGCGTGAGGACAAGGACTAAGATGGTCACCTCATATAAAAGTGTGCCGCCACACCGTTCCATCGGAACGCAAGAAATGCTTCACGCTAGAAATGAGCGGCAGTCCACCTGGGACTGCATACTCGTTTACAACTTCTTTAAAATAATACAAAACAGGAAAATTTTCTTTCCGGACTGGAGAATACGTATAAATAAATCTGATAATTAAGACATAAATAATGAATTAGGAATATATATGTTTTTTCTAATATTTTCAGTGAGTAATAAGTGGATCCATCAGGGAGGCCAAGAGTTGATCAAGCCTTGCGAATTGGAGTACCAGAAAGAGGGCATAATCCGCCAGATTCCGAAAGCAGTGCCCAAGAGCTTCAGATAGAACAGGTTTAAAATGCTATTCGCAGCATTGGCTCGAAAAGCATTACCTATAGAAGATTAAAATAAACAATGTGTGAGTCAAATTGGAAAATGGACTTAAAAACTTCTTAATTCGTACAAATTAAACTAACGGGCAGATAAATTGCGTAAAGTTAGGGATAACTTTCGTAATAATGGGCAAAATGAAATGATATCCTTTCTTTGACTTTATAGTATAGTAGTTATGAGCATTTTATTTAGGTGTTACATTTTGCAACGAAAGGTTTTATCTGATAAGTGATTCAATGCAGTTTATGTGGCCGTTAGTTTATTACACCTAAATCATATGTAGAAATTATACACGACTTATTAAATGTGCATACATTTCTATGTAATTATACGCCCAGTTAATAGTATATCCAAATAATAAGTATATAGGTAGCTTAATATGATTTTTTTCTTCTATGAAATTTACATTCTACTATATAATACTATATCTACTATATTATAAAGCAATGAAACTACTAATTATTAACAGATTATCTATCAAGCATAGATTAAATTGCCAAATAACGTTATAAGCTTAGATAGTTATAATACACATGTTTATTTATATGACGCGTGTTCTGCCTTAAAGTAAGATTTAGCAAAATTGTTTATGGCTAAATAGAGGCTCTCAGAATATTGCGTTTTTTCCTTTGACTATGTTATGAAAAATAAAGATATAATTTATGTGTCGTGTAGCCAATTAAAATGCATTTAAATTAGGTTTAATCTAGCAAGAACAGTAGACAATTTATCACTGTTTTCTTGTAATTCAAGATAATGTGAATTTACATTTATTAATTTTGTGATAGTGAAAATACGTACAAATGTAATTATGTGATTTGTATTCTAATAATAGCTTGCAGCCGATACAGCTTTTGCATATCTCGTACAAATTGATCTGATGTAGTGCTTCGTAACAGCGTTACTATAGGTTTTCGAATACGTAAAACAAGTTTTTAACCATCGTTCAAATGTTTTATTATAATTTTACTTTGTTTTTAAATTAAGATTTTATATAGTATCGAATATTTAATAAGCCATATGAGTTGTTCCTTTGGTCTCAATAAATATGTTATATATTATATATTTGATGTTTATGTACCTTTTCATCAGTTTATTCACGGCTTAACATAATATCGCTACTTCGCACAGATAGCCGTAAAGTCACAATTAATCGACTTTATGTTAAAGATACAGGTTTATCTAAAAAAAGCAAAATTGAAAACTTGTTTTAAATACCTTTGTTAAACTTATTTTTATTCATTTAGAAGATATTTAGCAGAATTTTAGTAGAAGATAAAAACAAGAAGCTTAGTTAATTTTTACTTGACTCTTTTGTATTTACTTTGTTGAGTTGTGTAATTAATTATTCATTTAATATATTATCGAAGCAGCGATATAAATGATGCACAAAACAAATTGAGCTTCCTCCTGAGGTATTCCCGGAGCGCTATGACTTGGTGCTCTTCAAGAAAGGTGCAAAAAGAGTTCTCCTTCAAGGCCGGCGATGCATTGGCGACTCCTCTGGTGTTGCAAATGTCCATAGGCGACGGTAACCACTTTCCATCAGGTGGCCCGTCTGCCTTACCGTTAGGTACAAATATAAAAAAAAAAATTGGGAAAACTTCTTTTGAAGAGAGGAGAGCAATATAAGACAACAAAAACGTTACATATAGAATTATCGGTATACTGTACATAACATTCCTGTTGTTTATACATTACCCCAACGCTTGGTGATCTTCGAGATCTCGTTACCGGCGCTGTAGTAAGTTTGACCACTTCAGAACAAACAAAGTAAGTACATGCATGGTGTAACTTAGCATTGCACACTACTGTGTTTGCTTTGAAGCACTCAAGTTTCTTCGGTTTTCCGTCTTCTGTTCCTGTTTCTTCGTGTTTTCATAATTTTGGTTTCACTTCTAAGGATATATATTATGTTAGTAGGTACTTACAATACTGCCATAACACGGATACCGAAAATTTATATCTACCGTTGTCCCGAAAATTTATATCTACCCGAAAGACATGATTGTTTTTCGGGACGTTTCAAACGTTTCAACGGTTTCCGTTTTAAACGTTCTTCTTAAAATCGATTCCATAATCCTCATATCTATTTGAAATTAACTATCATTGACTGTTTAATTCAGATTCGTAAAAGAACAATGACTTAATTCTGAAAATAATAATTATATTAAGAGGAACAAATAAAAAAATACCTTTTTTAAAATGAAAGTTTTTTCTATTATTACTGTTTATATTATTTTAAAACGACTGATTGAACGATGATTTAACATTTTCGTCATTTAATATTTATGGGTAATTGTATAAAAACTAAATTATTAAAATGTTTAATCATGATAACATTTTGAAAAACGAATTATCTTAAACTTCATTATGCATATCATAGTAAAATAAATTCTGATTTCTTGTTTTCGGAGTCATTAAATTATTATCGCGTATGACTTACCTTGATATAACCTCAGGTGTTGTGTTGCAGCAATGGCGGATAATGGCTCTTTGTTGAAAGGTTAATCATATGGCCACCGGTATCGAATCGCTACAATGAATTCTAGATTCAGGGAAACTCCCGTATGACATTCCACTCCGAATTGTGTATTCCAAGATTTCTAAGTAATCTAATAAACTACTTACAAAACTCAAAAAGTACATAACTTTTTGAGTTTTGCTTTAACTTTTTTGCAGTAAAGTTTTCATTTTTTCAAAATCAGTGGACCCTCGGTAATTTGAACCTTCTGAAATTCGGCGCCCCCTGTTATCCGACACGCTGATCACTGATGAATATATCTCAAAATTTCGTATTTTGACTATCGTATCGAATTTTTAGTTCTAAATTATACGTAATTTCTTGTGAAACACATTGTAGTACACTTACATTATAGTGCATTTTTTACCATACATCATTTTACCTACCGTAAATAAGTTTACAAATTACTTTTTGAAAGATTTAACACACTGATCATGTGAGATTAATAACAAAATATCAAGTATGGTATTATTGCACACAATTATGTAGTTCAACTTGTAGTTGAAATAATTTATATTATTTGTAATTTATCGGATTGCATGGTACTATTATTTAAAATAAGTCCGAACTATAAAGGGCGCAGCACTCTATAATCCGCTAAATATTCTGACATGGCTTAGCAAAATGGTTTCCAAACTAAGGTGTGTTTTAATTATTGTTTAACATAATTTAATGAACGCTTGTAAAAAGTAATTACTTTTTAATTTTATTTATTTATTTGTTTAGTTGTAAAGTATCTTCGCTCGTTACTTTACTATTTAAATTATATAATTTATATTATTTTCTCGCAATGAACTAATGCAACGTGATGGAATCTTTAATAGTTAAGACAGTTATTGAATACATGTAGCATAAAAATATAAAATATCAGAGAATTTAATCCAAATACAGGCTTATATGTGATTATCAGAACGTTGAATCAGGTTCAGAAAAATATTTTGGTAGCTATAATACCTACCTACTATGCGTAGACGCCTTTAAAATCTAATTAATGATTATAATTATCAGTTAATTATTACTCCTTGATTAGCTTTTGAAGCACTTATCTCACTTTCACATCAGTCAAGAGTTGGCAACAAACTGATGGTCGACTGGGTGTCGCCGGCTAACGATATAATGAAACCGGAGCTGGGATGTAAACATCCATTGCGAGGAATCCTCCAAGCCAACGCCGGCCTCGCGTATTGACCATATCTCCATAACGACTACACATTAAGATATGACGTGACCACCATGGCGAGATTTCACTTGACCAGTTGCTAGATGCAATTCGTTACTAATTTTAAGATAAAAAACTCTAATTTAAAAAATAAACAATATGGTTGTATAAAAATAAACAAAATTCATAACAGCTTTTAAGACATGTCTTTAACCTTCCAGTTCCTCTGACGTATACTGTATTTTAAAACTTAATTGGAAGAATGTATTAAGGAGTATGCCCTTACGGGTACATACAACATGGGATCTCATCCCATATGTTCAAGTGGTCATAATACCCGGATTCATTCAAGAAACTTAGGTTCGATTCTCAGTACATGCACTCATCAACATCAACCACCAGAGGAGTGATCGCTCCTCTTGGGAAGCTCTTTGCATTGGTGACCTCCTAACATCAAGAGATACCGTCAGTTCGACAACTACGTCCTGGTTATATTTTTACCCGATTGTTTCAGAAAGAAGGTAATGTTTTTGTAAATGTTCATCGTTTTATCATATTTTAAATAATACTGTTTTTATGAATAAATATTAATCCGCCCTGGCATTGAGGGTATCCACGAGAATCGCTATTTCGTGCCCACCGCTCTTAAGCAAACAACTGCGGCATATGAAAGACCCGGAGGGTACGACGTCCTCTTTACCTTAATGAAATGGGTTGACCAGTGACGGAACAGATATTTCGTTACAGTCGAACAGCATTTCGTTTTCGTTTCGTGGTGGAGTTAATTCCAGGCCTCCAATTGGAGGGAACCAGTGATCAAGGCATATAAACATGCAACCCAGTGGCGTAGCGTGGGTTCAAGCCGCCCGAAACTGAAGTAGAGTTTACCGCCCATCCAGGAATAAAATTGTTTATCGGCGGAAAAAAGGTGGCATTCGCTACTTACTTATTAATATCTACGTCTCTGCAAATTGACGATAAAAAAGGGTCACCACATCTAAATATTTTGCTGACCCCCTAAACGTGGCGCCCGGGGCGGAAATTGTATTTTCTACACAAAAATACAACTATATCATATAAAAAACAGTTTACCGCCCCCCGAGATACGCCGCCCGGGCAAAACCGTCCCCCCCCTCCCCTATTTTTACCACTACGGTGCTGTTGCAGCCGGTATGATGAGAAAATTACATAATTTCATCAGGTGGTAGAATCAGTGTTGTTCGACCGGGGAAGTGCCGCCGTCACACTTGTTTCAAACGTGAAGCAGTTCTTGATATAAGTGTGTGGTTGCTGCTTACAAATGTTCATGGGCGGTAATGACCACTCATCATCAGGTGGACTGCATGCTCCTTTGCTACTAGGTACTTACAGAGAAAGGGTATTTTCTTTACACCAGGTCGCCAATGTCAATCCAATCAAAACTATTTTAGGGATTTAAATGTAGGTATCTGTGCAAGTACCTAGTTCAAAGCCCAGCTTAGTGCTCATCCTCCGATGACACTAAGCTCATCCTTTTAGGTACACGAAAGTGTTAATATCTCGCGGAGCTCCCTTATGGAACTTCGCTAAAAACCCCCTTTTCAGCCCATAGGGGGCATTTTTCCGATGACGGCTTTAAGGCCTCAGAGGCCAAAGCCAACCTCTGGTGGTGTTTAGTGGGTAGGCACGTAGGTCTCTCGTGAGTCCCACATAACCAATGCGGACGGCCGTACTGGTATGCATGAGCATTCACCACCACCCTCCCCGCATGGAGGGTAGCCCTTTCCCCTTTTGTCTGGGCGCAAAAAAAAACCTAGTTTAACACATACAAAGAAACAATATTGATGTTCCGAAATGTCCATCGTTTGTTGTTTCAGTAAATAATCTAAAGAATTGTTAAACGGAATAATGCCTTCAAGGAATGTAGGCATCTACTTAGTTATTTCTTTGTCCATGGAAACATGGCGGAATTTATTTACAAAACAACGAATATTTCCTCTGAATAATGCTACTGAAGAAAGTGCGACATTTTTTGCGCAATTGCCGTTATTTGTTTATGTTTATGTCGCGGCACTCGCATCTACATAAACGGAATATTTATCGATGGGTGGTTCTACAATATAAGTACCACTATCCATAGGTAGGTACTACATACAATGTAGTATGTATAGTTTTTTTACAGCTGAAAGATTTCGATTTAAACTTCTTATTGAAATAAAAGTAAAAGACTACGTCTGAACCCAAAACAAAATAATTGATTTTTAAAATAACAATGAGGGTAAATTAAATAAATCGTGGAGACGATGAAAGTAAAACTAATCCTCGAGATGTTGAACACACAACTTAGTACCTATGTTAATGTATTTCAGTTAACATAACTGCAGACATTAGAGTCCACAACGTGACATTTTTTTCTTTAAATATACTTTCCACTCTAAGTTCAAGAGGAAGGACGTCATTGTTCGATATTCATAATCTTAAATTGATTTACTCCTTGAAAATACAAACAGAAGCTCTTCGAGTTGTAAACACCTACTTTTTGTTAATTACGGCAAAACTTTGTCAAATTGAGATAGATTGTTGTATTTTACTATCAACCCCCTGATAAGTCCACCTCACGTGCATGGGACTCAGCAAGATAAGTTTAGTCAGATTTTTCAAGAAAAAAGAACATCTATGTTTTCGACCATTTCTCAAAGTTTGACTTTTAAATAATATTTTTTTTTAATTG
Organism: Spicauda simplicius; assembly: GCA_949699795.1. Lineage (NCBI taxonomy): Eukaryota > Metazoa > Arthropoda > Insecta > Lepidoptera > Hesperiidae > Spicauda > Spicauda simplicius. The sequence continues at coordinate 12,644,106 of OX453066.1, read as the reverse complement.
TTTGTACCTTGTAAAATTGAGCGAATTAGGACCAGCAGACCTGATAGGTACGTAATCCAAAAAAAGCAACTGAATATTACTGCACTATTCAAACGCTATACATATTATTTTTTAAATAAGAAAGCAGTCCTTGATCGAAGAATTTTTTGAAACGTATCAACTTCCTTATTAATAAGGAAAATGAATTGTTTTTTTTTCTACTAAAACGTAGACTTTCACTTTCGATCGCTGACCATTTTTTTAAACAGTGGTAGGTACCTACTTATTCAAATCATTTGATCTGAGAATTAGGCCTTTATTTATCAGTGATCTGGAAAATAATCTGTTAATTTTGTCAACTTTTCTATAAAAAAACGTAATCAACAATATATTTTTAACTATTTAAAACCAAACAGTACGAAACCTGCAATCATTTTTCTGAAAAAAAAAACGTAGCTTCTTTTCGGCTGCTGGGTTGGTTGTAGAAAAATCTACTTTGCGATACATAAGAAAACATAGGTACATTTTATTGGATCGGAGGACACTATCTGAACGAACCTGGTATCAAACAATTTATCGGTAAAGAATAGGTAAAATATTTCGAAAATGACAAATGTTTTTGAAATGAGTTTTTTAGTGAAGCACCTGTGCTCAGATTCTTATCACATCTGGGGTTAATCATAGACGGCAGCAACCACTTACCATATTATGATGTTATGCATCATTTGCTGGTTTTATACAAGGAAGGTTTTTACAGGTAAAAGAACCAGTTTAGTTCGACTGGGAAAGTACAGCATTTCCGGTTTAAATGCTTAGCAGTTAGCAAGAATTTTAGCATTTTTTGCGTTTCGTGAGGGTGGGGTTACCGGAACACTATTATATGAGACGACTATCTGAAGTCCTCGGGAGTAGCAACGCATCTGTAATTGACTTTAGATAGAACCCATGTTCTATATGAAGTTGTTTACAGATGTCATGGCTTCCTCGTTTGCTACTTCAATCAGTAAAAAAAATAAGTATTTAAAGATATACCGAATTTCATAGATACAGGTATCCAAATAAAAGGCAGAATGATACACACAATAAACTTTATTGTTCTAAGACATTGATACATCAAAAAATCATTTGGTATGGTTCTATTAAAGATTCCACTCACATAAAATATTATACGTATTTTACTACTTTTAAGTACCAATAACATTAAAATCCATATAATTAAACATCTGAAATAGAGTAAAATACTGATTAAAAACATTTAACACATAGATATTCAAGTCTACTTATATCTAACAATCAGGGAAAACACCACAACAGTAATTGTATAGGAAAGATGCAAATATAGTAGAATTGAAAATAAATGCAATACAAGATACTAAAGATAAAATCAAAATAATTTCCGTTCCTTCTCTCAACTATACCCTGTATGTTTCTCACAACTTCAAATATTTGCAATCCTCATCAGTAGTGGGTTAAGAACATTAAGAAATATGATTAAGTATTATTAAGTAAAGATACATAGTAAAATAGGGTCAAAAATACAATTCATCAAAATATAATAGAGATTCTTATAGATTCTTACATATTGTTCTAAAGCGGAAATGTTATAATCAGACTCACAAGTTGTATCAGGAATGTGCAGAGCTTAAAGCTAAGGGCGTAGGCTACGCGAGTGTTAAACACTAATAATTAATTCTAAATCGGGGATTCTAACATCAAGATATGATGAAACATTCAAACATTTAAACACATAAAACACTGAGATTTAAGATTCCGAGTAACATTCTTTCTGAGCTGACCTGATGAATATTGTGCCTTTAATATTTTAATTTAACATCAAATTTCACTTATTTTCTACTTATTATTTAACATCAATAAAACACTGATAATACAAATATGCTGAGGTAACTCAAAAATCAACTTACACAAATTAAATTTGTGACCAAAACTTAAGTACAATAAATAACATTGTGTAAAATATTTAAAAAAGTGGCAAGAGATTAGGGCACACATAATCTCTCAATATAAACATAAACAACTAAATTAGATTAACAATTGTAATGGTTGTGTAACTAGAGTTTAGATCTCATAGTTACGGAATTTGGAGATGACCTCAGATGGTGGTTCTTGGTTTCCGGCTCCCCAGCGTCCCCATAGAGCAGCTCCACCTTCGGAAGCTCGACGAGCAGCAGCATTGCTGGGGCCGAGGCTGGAAGGGCCGGATGAGCGGCCTCCTTCTTCTTCCAACATGCGATCCTTGGTGTTGGGCTTGGACCAATGCATAGATTGTTGGACATGATCCTTCATGCCCAGCCACTGCTTGTACCCCATAGAGATGCCACTCTGCCTCCACTTGTCATAGAGAGCTCTCTTTGAAGGATCGCAGAGAGTCTCCTTTGCCTCCTATTTTAAGAAAAAATATATTTTTGTAAGTATATACTATAACTAAAGGTTTCATAGTTATAAAAATGTGAAATATATTTAATTTGAATAAGAATATGATTATCCTGGTTGATTCATGGTTCTCTCGAAGTAACATTACATTTATAAATTAATTTACATTAATCTTGACCTTAGCTATCATTACCAATAGCAATATTATCATATTTGAAGACTAAGAGCATAATAAAATCACCTTCAGTTTTTGAAATTTTGCTTCAGCATCCTTATCACCATCATTCTTATCAGGATGGTGTTGTAGAGCAAGAACCTTATATTCAGCAATGATCTGCTCTGCCTGTAAATAAATAAATAAAACATAAAAAAAACTATATGGAAAATCCCATTGCATCACTAATACATACTGTGTTGACAAGAAATAAGATAAAATCAAATGGGAATCCCACAAGTTAATGAGTGAGTCAATTCAATTTAAAAATCAATTTTCCCGGTACCTAGCACTCTTGTAGGTTTTTTGCTTTTCCAGTAACACTAGGATAGAATGTAGGTCAGCCCCGACACTCGGAATAAGGTCAATGAGCAAATCAGTGCAATCAATAAATTCTACAAAGTTCGAAATTAGCTTAGCTAACGTTTGATAATAAACAATAATACTCACGGTAGACGACTCGTCGCAGCCCAGTAATCCGTAGTAATCGTCGTCAGGGTTTCTTTGATAATTCAGGATCTCATCTACCCCGGTCATTTTCACGACCCTCCCTCACAGTTTCCCAGTAGATACTGCTACGGATGCTGAATAAAACAGTACTTTACTATGTGGAGGTAGATCTTGCCTTTGTGTGAATAGCCTTCCTTTCACGTTCATAGGCTGTAGAAACTTGACACTCTTATAGCAAGGACAGAGAATCGAAAACCGTGTACGTAGCTTTTCGCAAACTTGATCAAATTCTAAAAGCTACCTGATACGACGACGTTGTGTACACTGTACAGTACAAAAGTATACTACTACACTCGTCTGGTCTTCACGAGTATACACGCACGATAACAATACAAAAGCGAACACATTCACAACATTCATTTAATTTAAATCAAATCTTCATAGAGTTTACGACACATCTCGAGTACACCACAGTACCACACATCTAGCTAACAACTGATTGCACACAGCTACAAACACTACTACAATTACAGTACCGTAAATTGATAAATTCACACAAGCAAATGTCAAATTGTAAAGTACAACCGATCTCTACCATTGTACAAATAATTTCAGACGTAACTGTGCTTTTAAATAGTTTTTATTACATTACTGATTTTGCTCCATGGGTAGTTCAAAAATATTTGCCTACAAATCAATGTATACTAAAGTTTTCTTTAATACTTTGCTATACGTTCACACAACGCTAGTGGATGTAGATACACAAACACAGATGAATGAACGAATTCATGCGCAGATGCGATTGGTTATGGTTACTACTCTAAAAATCAATATGTACAGTGTTGTCAGTATTACTATAAAATATTTCATATATGTCAAGTATAAAATAACCGACATTTAGAACATAGAGTTGGCTATTGATTTAAATTCGTTATTATGGTGTGTAAAGCCAAATCAAAACTAATATCGTGGAGATATGCCTGGATATTACACCTAGTATTTTTTGGCATATCAAAATTATTTATGTATTGTTATCATGTAAGTATAGGAACCTAAATACTGTTCGGTATTTAATAAATCCACACTAGCTTGGGCTTAAAGGGAGGACTGGATGTTATATTTGTCCGTACCTCCCGCCAAACTTAGCATGAATGGGAAAGGAAACGTATCTTCGGACGAGAGGTTTTTTTTTGCCAATAAACTTTGCACTCTATTAAAAAAACATTAAATACACATCCTAATTTCCCTTAAAAGCCGTAGTAGAAAACGGAAATGTAGAGTAAGCAACACTCCTTAGATTTTACCATAACGTCCATGATGGGAATAACATTTTAGGGCGCGTGGTGTTTTATTAATATATCCTTAAAACTCATATCATCTCAATTTATTGAACAGCAGAATTCACCTTCTTTTAAATATGATTACTATTGCCGCTCATAAACACTAGATCAACGTCGGATATTAGAATTCTACCTGAGGTCGATCACAATTGAAACTATATAAATGTTGCTGATTATAACTCAGTTTAAAACACAATGACACATGAACTTAATTTTATTTAGAAAATATACATTTTTCTTATGACTGTAAGTTAATTATACATCAGTCAAAATCAAAATATATTTAGACTTACGACTGACCCTACGAGATACTGGAGGTAGATTTACTACTTAGTACATAACTATTATTTACCAGCTTCACTAACATATATTTAGCGATCTGTTATAAAATATTGTATGAACAGAAAAAAAATACAAAAAAAGCTCCTACTTTGGAAACAATGTGTTTCTCCCTTGAATAGTAAGTTGTTGGTAGCATAGTGCCATCATCTGAATAATGAGGCCACGAGGTTTGTTCCTGTAGTCTGTAAAAATGAAATAAAATTTTCAAATTTTAGTTATTTTGTGATTATTAAGCTATTGCATAGTTGATATTAAATAAAGAAATTATGAGTTCTTTCTAGAATATAAAACTTCTGAACGTGAATATTGTGAAGATGTTGTATCAGGTAGGTGGCCAATTGTTATCTACTTGTAGCGGACAATTAGCTAGGAACATAGCTCGTTTTATGTATAATATTGTTTACTCTAATGTTTTTTATGTGACCTACCATTGTGTACCTTTATGTTATGTGATAATGTTTTAATTCTAAGTACTCATAATTTGCATTGTATTAAGTAGTATTAAGTAATTAAGTAATAACAACTTGCATTGTATAAAATAGTATTAAGTAACTAGGATTAAGTAAAAGAGTAAGAGAGATAGATAATATATTGTTGTCTTTGTCAACACATAGTGCCGTCTCTGTTTGGCACGCATAAAATAGGCATTAGCGCTGTTGCGGTGCGCGGAGGAGTATAAATATAGGGCCTAATTTTGTGAAAATTCATTCCTTTCTCCGCCTCCGAATGAAGAACAGCTACTATACTAGAAAATTGTATTCGGAAGAACAAGAAATAAATACAGTCCATTATTGTTGAAGAAATCTTTTATTTGGCACCCTGGACCCCACAGTCTGGTCCATCGGTAGCCGGATTCTGGAGCAGCGCAACGGAGCTAAGGAATCCAGACGAAAAAATTGAAGCAGGACCACGACGAGCACCGTAGCCAGGACGCCTCCTCGAGCAGCATAGCCAGGACGCCTCCTCGAGCAGCATAGCCAGGACGCCTCCTCGAGCAGCATAGCCAGGACGCCTCTTCGAGCTGCACAGCCGGGACAGCGAGCAGCGTAGCGTAGACGCTTCCTTCGGGAATTAAACGTCAGCGTCAACGTCTACACTGTTCCGAGGGACTACGGCGGGCAACGTAGCTTGGGCATCTCCTTCGGGTCAACGCCAGCGACTACACCGCTCTCCGAGTTCGAGTCTGCGTGTCCACGGGTCGTCTGACGCGGTATATCCGCGGCTCTAACTTGGGACCACCTAACGGTGCCAAACGGCCTCCAAGTAAGAGTCTAACGCCTCACGGCGGTGTGGTGCCTGGTGCGACACCACCGGTCGAAAATCGTCGACCGAAATTGCACTTTCTCGCCGGTAAGAGTAACTGTGGAGCGGGGGCCGGACTGCAGGCACTGCTGACAGTACCGGACATTCCAGCCGGTACCGAGCACCCCGTATCCACATTACTTCCTCTGCCGGGAGAACCCCACCTGTACCCATCCCACTTGCATTCCATCCCTGACGGAGCGAACCATAGCTTGCGAGCTAGACCTCCCGAAGGACTGATAGGGACTGGTTAGGGAGGTAGGGACGAAGATAGTAGGGTATAGTTAGGGGCATACAAGAGCCGCAACGATGACGACGCGCAGCCCGCCAGTAACCAGGAAGAAGCTGGCCGCGACTAGGGTATTTGTAGATTGCCCAGCGTCACCGTCGGAACCTCCGCGTAACGTACCACAATCGGAAACCGCGAGCGTCGTAGGGACTCAAATCGCGATGGAACGACCACCGGAAGATGCACGATCGGTGTGCTCACAGCGATCTACGGAAATTAGGCGCAGTGAATTAGAGGCAGAGAAGCGGTTATTAGAGATTAGGTACCAACAATTGCGTTTAGAAGCGGAAATACTAGAAAAGCGGATCGCAATAGACAAGGTCGCGTCTCGCGAAGAGACAGATAGGGAAAGCGGCGTCAATCAAGGGGTAAACAATAGGCGTGTAGAGAATTGGTTAAGCGAGAATCAACCACGGGGGGAGCGGTTGCGAGAGGAAGACACGGCACCCGAGGTTACGTTAGGTCACCCAGGTAGGAACCGAGAAGCGGTCAATCATGCATCAGGGGCATCCGGAGAGGACATAGTGGACAAATTGGTCCAAGCGTTAGAAAGCATGTCGAGAGGTCGGCTCACGTCGCGGCAGGCACAAGAGTTACCCATATTTGACGGGGACCCTAGAGAGTGGTTGCCATTTAAGGCCGCGATGCGAGATTCGACGAGACTCTGTAATATGTCACCTTCGGAGAACCTGGCCAGGTTGAGGGCATGTCTACGGGGGGAGGCCAGACAAGCCGTGTCGGCTTTATTATATTCCGCGTCGGAACCTACGCAAATTATGAAGACACTCGAACAGTGTTTCGGACGACCGGGAGCAATAATAGATCAGGCGGTCGACGAAGTACTTAGGTTGCCGAATGTAGGATCGACGGCGAGCGATTTGAATATGTTCGCGGTGAAAGTACAAAATGTAGTTACGGTAATAAAAAGTATAGACCCGTTAGGCGCGAATACGGATCCTAAGCTACCACGAATCATCAGTGAAAAATTGAGCCCCCACTTGAAAAGCAAGTGGTATGATTACGCGTACGAGAGCGCGAGCGACGCGGACTCAGAGCTGGTTAGGCTGTCTAGGTTCCTGATGAAGGAAGCAGATAGGGCGGTACAATTTTCGCACGATAAGTCCGTCACTGCGCGCCCCACTCAAAGGGTTGCACAACCGCGACTAGTTGAAAAGCGATCGGAACGTTTGCGTATTAAACCGGTGTATGCCGCAACGGAGGATCCCGAAAGAAAGGGACAGACAGTTTGCCTCTGTTGCGGAGCTGGGCACCGAACGTACGAATGCAACAAAGTAATGGCGATGTCGGTACAACAACGATGGGAGTGGGCGAGGGAAGCGCGCGTGTGTTATAAATGTCTAGACAATAAACATAGGAGATTCGCGTGTAAAGGTAGGAATTGCGGGATAAGCGAGTGTAGGCGGCCTCACCACGCATTATTACATGTCGCGCGGGATATAGAATCGAGTGGGAACAAAGATAAGGGAATCGAGTCAGTCACGGCAGCATCGGCCCATATGGCAGCTGAACAAATGCAGGTCTTGCTCAAGGTTTGCCCTGTTACCCTTAGAGGAAACACCGGCAAAGAAATACGAACATACGCGTTGTTAGACGAAGGCTCAACCATAACGTTGGTTGACGAAGAGATAGCGGCCTCGATAGGAGCCCGGGGTCCGATCCGAGCTCTGAACATCGTGGGCGCTACCTCCAGTCAACAGGAGCCGGGTAGTCGCGTCGTGTGTATAAGGGTAGAGGGGCAAAACGGCCACGCGCATGAAGTAAAAGCTCGAACGGTTCGGAATCTTACCTTAGGTAGTCAATCGATAGGTAGAGAATTCTTAAAGTATCCCCACTTAAAAAAGATCCCCGCGGGGGTGGTATGCTACGGCAATGCGAAGCCCCGAATATTGATAGGAGCGGATAACTGGCATCTGATAGTGTCGCGCAAATTAGTTACCGGAAGTAGAAAGCAGCCGGCTGCATCTCTTACGCAGTTAGGATGGGTCCTACATGGTACCCTTCCGCGTAGTATCGTGGTTGAGAAGGCTACTGTTTTACATGTGCACTCACAGCAGCAGTGTGTTGAGCGAGCGCGTGCGGACGAACGCCTAAGCGAATTAGTTAAAGCCCACTACGATATCGACGCGATAGGAATAACAGCAAAACGAAAACCCATCCCTAACGAGGTGCGAGCTATAGAAGTAACTAACCGAACGGCTAAACGGGTGAACGGACGTTTTGAGGTAGGGCTGCCGTGGGTCAGCGACGATGTGACCCTACCGCCGAGTTACGATATGGCCTTAAGCCGTTTGAAAGGAATCGAACGTAAAATGGACAAATCGCCCGAGTTCAAACAGGCCTATACGAGGCAGATAGATAGTTTATTAGAAAAGGGGTACGCGGAACTCAGTACGGGGCAGTACAAAGATAATGGACGCGAATGGTACTTACCTCACTTCGCAGTAACTAATCCAAACAAACCGGGAAAGGTTAGGTTAGTGTTCGACGCTGCGGCGCAAGCTAACGGTAAATGTCTTAACGACGCGTTATTAGACGGACCGGATTTGTTACAATCACTCAATGGGATTTTGTACGGTTTTAGATCGCGGAAGGTAGCATTAACTGCGGACATACGCGAAATGTTTCTCCAGATAAAAATACGGGGGGAGGACCGCGTAGCGCAACAATTTCTATGGAGGGACGATGATCGAAAGGGTCCCCCGCGGAAATATGTAATGTCGTCAATGATATTTGGAGCTCGTAGCTCACCGTTCTTAGCACATAGCATCCGGAATAGGAATGCGGCGGACTTTAAAGATACGCATCCTCTGGCGTATGTCGCGATTACGAGTAGCACATATATGGACGATTGGATAGACAGTTTCGACTCAGAGGAGATAGCCGCACGTGCCATACACGAGGTGTGTCACGTGCACGCGCAAGCCGGTTTTAACTTGGCCGGGTGGAGTTCGAACTACGAGTCAATATTAGAAAACGTTCCCGCGGAAAGTCGCGCGCACGCGCCCAAGGAGCTCGCTACGAACGCACACTCGTGGGACAAAGCATTAGGTATTTTATGGTTACCCGTGAGCGACGAACTTGGCTTTAATACTGAAATGCATAGGGTTCCGGACGACGTGAAAAACCTAAGGCGGACTCCCACGAAACGCGAAGCGCTGAGCGTAGTTATGTCTATATTCGACCCGTTGGGTCTACTTAGTCCATATACTATCACGGCGAAGATAGTACTACAAGAGCTATGGCGCGAAAAGATAGGGTGGGACGAGCCGTTACCTTACGAACAGGCCGCAGCGTTCGCCGAGTGGCAATCGGATTTAGGATATGTAGCCGACCTTAAGATACCTAGGTGTTACGACGCGCGCGACGCGAGTGTAAATAGGCAGTTGCACGTGTTCTGCGATGCCAGTGAACAGGCATACGCAGCGGTAGCTTATTGGCGGTTCACCGACGCGGCGGACAACGTGAAAATAGCATTAGTGGCCGGGAAAGCCAAGGTAGCACCCCTTAAGGGTCAGAGTATTCCGCGCATGGAGCTGCAGGCAGCTCTGGTAGGGGCTAGGTTAGCTACCGATGTAATCAGTAAGCATCCATGGAAGGACGCAGACGTTTATTTATGGTCTGATTCAAAAACGGCATTGCAATGGATAAGGAACGACGCAGTTAGATACACGCCGTACGTAGCCCATCGTTTATGCGAAATCGCGGAGTTAACACGCACGGAACAGTGGCGGTGGGTACCCACTGCATCGAACGTAGCCGACGACGCGACACGAGTAGGGAACACGCGATTAAGTAGCTCGTCTAGATGGTTTACGGGGCCTCCCTTTCTGTACGAACGAAAGGAGCTATGGCCGATCGAGGGCCCAGCGGAGACACCCCTGACGGAAGCGGTTGTGGCACATACAACGCCTCACATAGGTCTAGTCGAAGTAGAAAGGTTCTCGTCGTACGATAGGGTGACGCGTGCACTCGCTTATGCGCTATTGTTTATAGAAAAATGCAAGGGAAATAGGTCGGCCAAGTTAGGTATAAGACATATCAAAGAAGCGGAACGTCAGCTTGTAAAACAATCACAGCGTCACAGCTTCCCGAACGAGGTAGATCAATTGAAGCAAGGGAAACGTGTCGATAGAGCAAGTAGATTGTTAAAATTAGATCCCGTATACGATGAAGACGGTATAATCAGGCTCAACGGAAGAATAGATGCGGCCAACATACCTGCGCAGCGTAAAAACCCTCCTATATTAGATGGAGCGAGCCACTTAGTTAGGTTATACATACGTCGCGAACACATACATAGCAATCACGCAGGAAGGGAACAATTAGTTAACAATATTAGGCGGTATTTCTGGGTATTGCGGTTGCGGCCCGCAGTGCGTACTATAATAGCGGAATGTGTGACTTGTAAAGCCCGCCGGGCGGCACCGTCGGATCCAGTTAAAGGTAACTTACCGGCCTTACGGTTACAATCTTACACGAGGCCATTCTCGTATTGCGGCGTCGATTGTTACGGACCTGTATGGGTGACCATAGGTAGGCGAAAGGAGAAACGATGGGGTATGCTATTTACGTGTTTAGTGACGCGCGGCATTCATATAGAACTTATAGCGAGCTTAAGTACGGACTCGGCAATAATGGCCATACGACGCATGGCCGCGCGACGGGGTATGCCGCATACCATAGTGTCTGATAATGGGACTAATTTTCACGGAGCAGACGTAGAACTTAGGAAGGCGTACCGCGATTGGCTTCCCGACTTAGAAAAATACGCGCTTAGGAAACATGTAGAATGGCGTTTCATTGACCCAGGAGCTCCCAACCAAGGTGGGGCCTGGGAGAGAATGATACGAAGCGTAAAAAGCGCGATGTTAGTTACACTCACGGGTCGGACACCCAAAGAAGAAGTACTCGCGACACTTACCGCGGAAATAGAGCATACTATTAACTCCCGGCCGTTAACACACGTACCCGTCAGCGCGGACGACCCGGAAGCATTGACCCCGAATCATTTCTTGCTCGGTACAGCAGTCGGTTTGCCCTTCGTAGGCAACTGCGCGGTAGCTGATAGGCGCTCATGGAGAGCCGCTCAAGCCCTCGCCGATATATTCTGGAAGCGGTGGATAAACGAATATCTACCTACCTTAGCACCGCGGGGTGACAACCGGGATAATAGGGACAATGTGAAACCGGGCGACGTAGTTATTGTAGCTGATGGATTACTTCCACGTAACGTATGGCCCCGGGGCTTGGTAGAAAAAGTATATGTAGGACCCGATGGTGTGGTGCGAAGCGCGGAGGTACGGACGAAGGGTGGCATCTTCAGGCGACCAGTATGTAGACTAATTGTCCTCCCGGTAGATTGTAAAGGCTCCGAAGGTCTTCGCCGGGGGGAGACTGTAGCGGACAATTAGCTAGGAACATAGCTCGTTTTATGTATAATATTGTTTACTCTAATGTTTTTTATGTGACCTACCATTGTGTACCTTTATGTTATGTGATAATGTTTTAATTCTAAGTACTCATAATTTGCATTGTATTAAGTAGTATTAAGTAATTAAGTAATAACAACTTGCATTGTATAAAATAGTATTAAGTAACTAGGATTAAGTAAAAGAGTAAGAGAGATAGATAATATATTGTTGTCTTTGTCAACACATAGTGCCGTCTCTGTTTGGCACGCATAAAATAGGCATTAGCGCTGTTGCGGTGCGCGGAGGAGTATAAATATAGGGCCTAATTTTGTGAAAATTCCCACATCCGATTGCCCACGTCCAAAGGACTGTGCCGATCCGCCTAGCTGCGTCTTGTGTGAAAACCAAGGCCACCCAGCCAGTTATAGAGGGTGCCCCAGAGCCCCCCGTAGGAAATCCGCCAAAAAGGCCCCCCCGCCTCCCCCAAAAAACACTACTTCAGGGAAAACTCCCTCTGCCCCTACAACCAAAACCCTCCCGGTACCAACCCCACCAGTTTCTAATGCGTGGGTTAAGCCTCCCTCGATTGTGGCACAAAAACAGGCCCCTCTGGTCCCTCAGGCCCCCAAAGTCACGGCAGCCCCAAGGCCACTCATACACGTCGCCCCTAAGGCAATCCTGGTCCCCCAAAATCAGCATTCACTGGTCGCGGAGGACTTCCAAACTATCGGGGCCTTTTTGCAGGCCATAGATTTCGGAGAACTTAAGCTCCTAGCGACTAAGCTTAGAGCAGCAACCTCACCCCAAGCAATGATGATCGCAGCTTGCGAGCACTTCCCCCTTTTGGACGCCATGTGGCAATCCAAATCCACATTCGCCTCCCCATAACATGGATAACACAATTAGGGAACACCTCACCAGCAGGGTAAAACCCCGCTCTCTGGCCATAGCGTATTACAACGCAAATGGCCTCAAACCCCAAACCGATCTCGTGCGCGCTTTCCTAACCGTTCACCAAGTAGATATAATGCTAGTCCAGGAGACCTTTCTAAAACCAAGCGTAAGCGATCCAAAAATCGCGAACTACAATATCATACGCAACGACAGAGTGACGTCGAGACTCGGCGGCACTCTGATCTATCATAGGAGGTCCCTGCACTGCACCCCATTAGATCCTCCGGCTCTTACTAATATAGAAGCATCAGTGTGTCACGTGGCAATGACAGGACACCAGCCCATCATCGTAGCTTCAGTATATCTCCCCCCGGGGAAATCACTCCTTGAAACCGACCTCAGGGCATTATTTAGCATGGGAGACTCGGTCATTCTGGCCGGGGACTTCAATTGCAAACACCCTAGGTGGAACTCACTTCGCGTTAATACGAATGGCACCCGCCTAGACAAACTTACTGACAAACTACAGTTTGAAATTATAGCTCCCCTCACTCCAACTAGATTCCCGCCAGGGGAACAACCACACCATAGCCCAGACGTCCTAGATATAACGCTTCTTAAGAACGTTACCCTCCAACTTCGCAACATTGAGGTCCTACACGAGTTGGACTCGGACCATCGTCCAGTTCTACTCAGCCTAGGCACTACTCATAACCCTCTCCAAAGGACCAGTCGCATCATCGACTGGCGCAAACTGGACAAAAATTTAGGCTCCCAGGACTCAACAGACCTACTGACGATGCCTCAAATCATTGCCACAACACAGGATGCCAACCTTGCCATTAGCTCCCTGACAAATCACATACGGACTGCTACAGACAAATCGACACGGGACGTAAAGGCGGCGAGCGATCGACGCTTCGAACTCCCTGACGAAATAAAATCCCTCATTACAGCTAAAAATGCTGCCACCCGAAAATATGATCACTTTCCCTCTCCCGTAAACCGTAGGAAGTTAAACTTCTACCAAAGGAAAGTAAAGGAAAGCATAAACGAGATGCGGAATAACAATTGGGGTTCGCTGGTTGAAGCAATCTCGCCATCCCACCAGGCTTACTGGAATCTGGCGAGATCGCTCCGATCAGAGACTGTAGTGTCAATGCCTCCATTGACTAGACCGAACTTACCACCAGCGTTCGATGACTCGGATAAAGCCGAATACCTGGCTGACAGTCTAGAGAGCCAATGTACCCCAAGTACACAACCTACAGACCAATCACACATCGCCCTAGTCGAAGGTGAAGTCGAGGATCGGTCTGGCCGCCCGCCAACCGACCCTCCACTATCGCCAATTACGTTAGATGAAGTGCAAGCAGTTATTAAAGACATGCATGTCAGAAAGGCTCCAGGCCCAGACGGAATTACCAATAAGGTGGTAAAACGTCTTCCTCCATTTTTATTAGGACTTCTAGTGGCAATATTCAACGCCCTCCTATCCAACTGCTCATTTCCAGACGCCTGGAAGGAAGCGGATGTTATAGGAATCCCAAAGCCCGGCAAACCGAGGACAATGCCTTCGAGCTACCGTCCCATTAGCCTCCTGAACACGTTAGGGAAAATCTATGAAAAGTTACTTCTGAACCGACTCAGAGCGGTCGTCCAGTCTAAAAAATTACTTCTAGATGAGCAGTTTGGCTTTAGAGCCCAGCACTCCTGCGTACAGCAGGTGCACCGCCTCACGGAGCACATCCTCGTAGGGTTAAATAGAAAAAGATCTAGGGGCACGGGTGCTCTCTTCTTCGATGTAGCTAAGGCGTTTGATAAAGTCTGGCACAAAGGCTTGCTTTATAAGCTTTACCAATTTGGAGTGCCGGATAGGCTCGTGAACATCATACGAGACTTTTTATCAAATCGCCGATTCCGCTACAGAGTCGATGGCACACGCTCATCCCCTCGCTCATTAAGAGCTGGAGTTCCCCAGGGCTCCGCCTTATCCCCACTTCTGTATACGCTTTATACAAGCGATGTCCCTCGCCACCCAAACGTGGAACTAGCTCTATTTGCGGATGACACCGCTCTCTACTACACTCACCCAAAACCCTCAATTGTCACCTCAAAGCTCCAATCCGCGGCTACCGCTTTAGGCGAATGGTTTAGGAAATGGAGAATAGAGGTAAATCCCGATAAAAGTCAAGCGGTCCACTTCGCCAGAAGGGCTTACTACCTCTCGGGTAAAAAGGACTGCTCCCACAGAACCCGACAGATACTAAAACAAGTATCGCTCTTCGGTAAGCCCATCCCTTGGGCTAAGTCAGCTAAATACCTAGGTGTCACACTAGACAATAGGTTAACCTTCGCTCAGCACATCAAAATAACGAGAGACAGAGCCGCTTTCGTACTAGGACGACTGTATCATATGTTAGGCAAGAAGAGTAAAATGGCACTTCGTCATAAAGTGACCCTTTACAAAGCTTGCGTTAGGCCCATTATGACTTACGCCAGTGTAGTCTTCGCACATGTAAGGCTCATTGACAGATACCAAAAGCTTCAGAATCGATTCTTACGAATGGCCACGGGCTGCCCGTGGTACGTGCGCAATGTAGACCTCCATAAAGATCTTGAGCTGCCCACCATCGCTCAATACATGAAGCAGCTTTCTAAAAGCTATTTTGAAACAGCTGAAAACCATCCCAATCAGCTTGTGGTCAATGCAGCTAGGTACATCCCTGATAAGGATGCACCCGCTCTACATAGACGCCCAAAACATGTCCTAGACTATCCTGATGATAAGATCACTGCAAATATCGCCCATCGGCAAGGAGAACCCCCTCCCCGCCCGTTACACATACTCAACAACAACAGATTCTACACACACCGTCCCCGCCGGCGGAGACGAGGACCCCATTACAGCACAACCGTCACAAGGTATCCCCGCGTGATCGGTCGTGCATCGCCAGTGCCCCACATTAGCGCAACTGACCTAAGCCGAGGTCCGTACCTCACAGGAGGTGCCCTTAGGTCAGCCGCAATCCCTATTTAACCAGAGGTGGAAGGCCAGGACGTCGGCATTAGCCGGGTCCGGAACCGTCCCTCCCTCTAGTGAAGGAGGAAGGTCGAGGAAACCGGAAACGGGGACCAAAGCTATCCCTCCCTTCCAGCCCAAAGTCTTCTTGTCCCGGCTAGAGCTTTAGGCTCGCCTTAAAAAACTCGGTGAAGCTGTAAAGGCCACTAGGGCCAACAGTAACTACACATTTGCCAAAAAAAAAAAAAAAAAAAAATGTGAAAATTCATTCCTTTCTCCGCCTCCGAATGAAGAACAGCTACTATACTAGAAAATTGTATTCGGAAGAACAAGAAATAAATACAGTCCATTATTGTTGAAGAAATCTTTTATTTGGCACCCTGGACCCCACACTACTTATATTTTAAACATGCACTTCTCATGCCTACCTAGACTATTACCAATCTGTTTTAATAAGCATGTTACAAAGGTTTCTCGCGTAGAATTCATTTAACGTTACACTCAATATAAACGGGCCACAAAAACAAGACGGCCTACGCACATTGAATAAGAATGTGCATTAACTTTAGATAATAAATGTTCTCGTAATGATAATGTTATATTGTTTTCGTTTAAGTCAGTAGATACGCAAAACTAGTTTAACTTCTATTATAGAATAGGTACTACCTGTCTTGTATTTATAATTATTGAAGTAATATAGGGGATAGATAATAAACATACACAAAATTTGAAAATTATATTGTACAACGGTTTTATTTAGTTCTATAAAACCTTTGTAGGTTCATAATTATCATATTTATTTTCTAGGTAAATTGTTTCTTCCTTCGATTCCTTCGAAAAAACCTCCGATTCTTCGATTGATTTTCGGGTATAAATAAAATAATATTAATAAAATATTTTGGTAAAAATAAGTTTTGTAGTAGTCAAATCCATAATTTTTTTGCATCGTAAAATTTCTATCATATAAAAGCTTGTCGCGAGAATAGTTCACGAAACCAAAGACCTGGATCTGAGCAAAATCTATTGTGGACAATCTTGCGACAAGCTTTTATATGATAGAAAATTTTACGATGGAACAAAATGATGGGTTTGACTTGACTACTACAAAACTTATTTTTTTCTTTCCAGTGCACTGAAATAAAAGCTTATTTAAAAATATTTTTATAATATTATTTTATTTTCTTATTTTTACTTGCCCCAGGACCTAATGCTGTTTCATTAGATACCTATATTGGGTGGGTTACACTAAAATCTGTAATCTTCCATTTTTTTAAGGCGGTTATCTTGGATTTGATTTTTTTCTAGTGTATTGTTTTCTATAAACTAAGGTCTTTCATTTGATACCCATATTGGATAGGTTGTGCGAAATTATATAATCTCGTTTTTTAGCGCGGCGATCTTGGATTTGAATACTTTTCGTTGTTTATGTGTACCACAAATTAAACCCTTTCATTTGATATATACATATATTGGGTGTATTGTACAAATATATGTAAAGTTCAATTTTTTTTTAGGCGGCCATCTCGAATTTGGATTTTTTTCATATTGCACTGTATTTTAGACATTAAGTCCTTTTATTTGATACCCATATTGGGTGGATTGTACAAAAATATGTAGTCCGCCATTTTGTTGCGTCGGCCATTTTGAATTAATAATAATAATATTGACTATATATAATTGCATTGTCATCTGACACTCAGAAGTGGGTTAAATTTAGGTTACAAAATTTGACCTAAACACACATACTTACATACATACATACCTACTTACCCACAAACATTGTAAGTTAAATAAAAGTATACCTACTCTAGTCCTTCTTGTTGAACTTTCATTTTCATTCCAGGTAATTCCATTCTTTTGAAATTGACTCTATTTTATAAAAATGATTTATAAGATAGAGTCAATTTCAAAAAAAAGAAACGAGTATTTAGTTATATGTTACGATTACAGCTTATTTTTTTGTCGCTATTAATTAATGAATCATTTTACCTACGTATACAGTATACAGTAGGTAGTACAAGTCATCATTAGATATATCTACATATTTAATAATTCTAGCACTACGGTCGAGTGAAAGCAAGCCACGGACTGAAAGCTGAAACTTCATATTGAAGTATGAAGTCGGTACGTATCTACCTATGTATGTAGGTATGCAAACAATGTACCTATGTGTTACCTACGCATTTTTTAAGGAACGTTAAAAGTAGCATCGAAAGCTTGTCAGTGAAATGAAGTAAACACGGCTTTTCTTCCTGTACCTACTGAAAAAGCTTTTAAAAGTAAGTGTAATTTGATCTCTGTCATATTAGGTTAATATAATGAGTACCTTGGACGAAAACACGGGAAGTAACATAGAATTCACAAAGCCACGGAAACTTGAACACTCGATATAAACATCAAGGCTGACGACATTGCATATTCCATGCATGCTCTAGACATTGGCGTCTCAACTCCCAACGCGCTTTTGCATCAAAAATAGCTACTGAAGACGCGCTAAACGCAAGTTTACGGAGCTCACCGGCCACATCGGCTGTGTGCTCGCTGGAAATTAATAATGTGGATACCTTACGAGTGATTTTCTCGAGTAACTGACTCGCTCATTTGTAATACAAAGTTTATTGTGGTTCCGTTGTTATGGTTCGCTATCGGGGACATCGGCGATCGCTGTCAACGAACTAGCCGTTCAAAGATCCACCATCTTTGGCAGCGGAAGTAGCGGCGGATGTCCCGGCAATGGGTGAGTGGAGTGGCATATGAATGCTTAACAACAATGCTCGGAGCCTCGTTCCCACATTTTCTATTCGTCCCGTGTCCTACCGAAAGTTTGTTCAACCTTTAATTTTTTGTCAAGATTTTTATTTTATTTATGTAGATACACGCTCCGACGGTCTATCGCAGGTATCTATACGTTTAAAGCTGAATTTGCAGCCCAAATATTACTGAGGCATATAGGCTGTACCTACAACATCATTGTATCATTGTTTATTATTTTTAAAGTTAAACACTAACTATTAGAATCGCGTCCAAATGAGCTATGAGTGAATATGTATTTTTTTGCTTTTTTGTGTAAAGTACCTACTTAATCAGTGATGCAATGGATAAAAGCTATATGCGACTGCAGAGATGCGTATCTACTTATTTATTATTCATATATTAAATAACATGGATCGATTGTAAATAACCCATATATACAACTCTTATTGAAGCTCAGTATTCACATAAAGTTTATCAGATTATACAGAGTGCCTAAAGCATATTGTAATTATCTGATTTGAATACTTACTTGAATACTTGGAAACGCAAATTATAAGTATTTATATGTGCATACTTAAAATATAGTAATTATCTGCTTGTTTGCTAGAAAAAATGCAAAAGCTTTAATAATAAGTAATGTAGGAATTATTACGTTTTTTAAGTAAGAAGTATCTACCCACTTAGTTTACGTTGTATTTAATCGCAAGGTTAAAATAGGTTATACATTTTATAAACAAACACATATACCTATAGGTAGCAGGTACCTACGTTGCCAATATAAACAAACTCAGCAAGACTAGAGACAGCCCTTTTGGTTTTCTGACTTTTCGTTTCATTTCTTTGGAGCTCTATCAAAGTATTTCAATCAATTTACAACATATATAAACATTATCTTGTCTGCAAAATTTTTTTTCTTCTTTTTTTAATCACCCGCATGACCTATTATCAAAAGTGCTTTTAAAATAAATGCAACTGATTAAATGGCTGCAGGAGTGCTATAGGCTTTTTATTTGTTGCTATTTTCTTAAGGCACTATCTATTCCGTATCACATTAACCCAGTGTGTATGTATGAGTGACATTGAACAGAAGGAGGTACTGTTAGGTGTGCGTGCCAAACGCTGTACCGGCCCCGTTCCGTTAAACAATGCATCAATTAGAACTTTATTATTCTTTGTTTATACTGCTTGCTTAATTAAGAACAGAATCATCCAACTTGGCAATCAGTCTGTTATTCTTGACCGTAACCTGTTTGAATTGTAAATTGGAAGTGCTGACGACTGTGGAACCAGCCCTAATCTGCTTCAACTATAATCTTATGTTCGAATTTATGCTGAAGTACCTACTTGTTTGTAAATGTTGCGAGTTGAATGCAATTTCATTATGTAAAAATTAAAAGAAATTTCATTACTAAGGAGGTACCTACTTCATAAACCGTAGACCATAGATTAGAGGCTACGGTCAGCTTGTCATTTGAGTTAAATTTCTGCTAGTACCTACCTACCTACTTTACCTATTCGTATAAGTTACCTATCCAAATTTTGTCCTTATAATCTTTTTAATGAGGACCCAATTGACCCAAATATTTAGTGGTCATTATACCCTTGGGTCGTTATGCCAAAAAATCCATTGAAATACCCGTCCCGCAGGTCTGATAATACCTGTCCCGTGGTTTTTCATGTAAACAATTATGAAATTGGTTTTGTAAACCCATAAATGTAGAATGTTTGAATGATTTCAAAAGATGGAAAAACGACCTATAGGTAGGTATTGAACCACCATTTATGATATAGGTACACATATGTTATTATATGTTCAGATTTGATGAATTTACAATGACATTTTAATTGTATGACGCGTCTAAACTTAGCTCTATTTATAGCAGATGTTTGTTGGTTATATAAAATGAAGTCTGAAAATCAGTAACAGAATACCTACGAAATGGCCTTTTCATAAATTTCCTTTGCAAAACATTTTCTTTTCCTCGTAATTCCGTTTTCTGGGAATAAATGTTTCATGACTACTCATTACAGTCCCATTCAGTCGTCTCCGAGGCTGAATGCGTCATCACTCAATCCGAAGAAGATGGGTTAGCTGGAAAATACATTTTTTTTAGTAGCGATCATCTATAAACTTATTGTTAAATATTTATAATAAAGTTTATTATAACGTCCGTACTGTATTACATTAGTAGAATTCTAACGTGGGTGAGTGGATGACAAAGATGATGGTAGATGAGAGAACGACCGTCCCTGTAGCCTCGGGGTCAGAATAGGGCTACGGTATCCCCTGCCTGTCGTAAGAGGCGACTAAAAGGGGCTTCCGGGGTTGCAGACGGCTAGAGTGGGAGCTCGAACCGTTCGGTCAGGCAATCCCGGGAAGGACGGCGGTATGTGTGGTCGCATACCGTCGTAAAGACTAGACGAAGCGGTGGGCCCAGCCGCCCATCTGGGAGGAGCCCGATGGGGCAGCGCGCTCGGAGGATTCCGGTTGAAGTCGTTTCGAGATCCCGGAGTCCTCCTTTTCAGCGCCGAGGACGGCCACCGGGGGGGTTTTAGTGCGGTAAAAATTCCACATAACCCTGCGTCGCTCCCACGGCGTCGGGTACCTTTGGAAGGTTTCCCCCTCGAAAACAAAAAAAAAAAAAAGATGAGAGAACGACAACGTCAACGTTCTTCGTGTAGGTGCCTACCTATGTCAGGCTCCAATCACTTTCCTTATAGCTCCTAAAGATAGTTTTAAGGAATCTTAGTTTAATTGAAAAATTGCCGTCTCTAAATCAAACATTTATAAATTAATATTATGCTTTCTGCTTGAAACTAAAAAAATCAATTTCTCCAATCGTGAACATCAATCTATAAGAATGACAGGGGATGCTAATTTAGCTGAAAATTTGCCCATTTGATATGAAAAATTATATTTCGCTTTCTGGGTAATGGGCTAACAATAAAATAGGCAAAATGGGCGAAATAAGTTTGTATTATTTAATGTTATACATGTTTTACTCGTATGAATTACAGACAAAATCTAAAAAATGTCTTTAATCGTTTTTGAAAATTCCACTTTACTCCAAACGCGTTATGATAGAGGTGAAAAGTTTGTATCTACTATTTATGATTTAATTTATCCGTACAATAACGCAGAAAAAAATAAGAATAATACTTATATTACATTGTTTGGAGGCTGTTAGTGCCATTGCATGCTGTCAATCGGATATTAAGTTCACTAAAGCACAATAGGGATTCTTTTAATAAGATTGAAGTAGCAAACGATATTGCAATCCACCTGATGGTAAGTGGTTCCTGCCGCCCGTGAACGTCTGTAGACAACGCCATAACGCGAACAGGGGTTCTGTCTGAAATCAATTAGTTACAGATGCGTTGCGTCCTGAGGACTGAGATACGTATTTGTTCATATGAAAGTGAGCCAGTGGCTAAATGAATTTATATAGCAAAACAAATGACAACATTGAAACAACGACGACAATACAACATACATACTATATGAGTTTCATTTTGAAGTTATATTTATTTCAAAAGCACATTAAAATAAAAACAAATTTAGAATTTACTTTAGAAGAATCAGAATAGAACAAGATGAATATTTTATGAATTGTTAAATTTCATAATAAATAAATTCATTCTTAAACTAACCTATATTTTTACTCTACATATAGAGTTCGGGTTTTGTTATTCGGTTCCGGCTCTCTGACACGATGATGCAAAGCATATGTAGAGACTGCAGAATCATCTGGTATTTCTCCAATAAGCAGGAAGTCGATGAGTTTGAATTTAGGACAATGATTGAGGCTATTGTAATCCGACAGACTTGCTTTTCAGTTTGATGTAAACGGGAAAGAAGGGTGTGATATCACTAATTACCGTAATGCTGCTGCCACATCGAAATGAAATTATGTGTCTATGTTACTCTACTAATAAATGTAGATATTATACATAAATGGACCCATTAAATGATTAAAACGATTAACTAAATGCCCTAAGAAATACATATCATCAAAAAAATATTGTATTGGAGCGTGGAAACAATACTTAGTTACTTTACTAATATAATAAAGAGGAAAACATTGTATTTTTGTATGTTTGTCATAAATTAACTTAAAAACTACTGAACCGATTTAAAAAAATATATTTCACCATTAGAATGCTACATTATCCCTGAGCAACATAGGCTATTTTTATTACTAGAATATATAAGGCGTCTTTGCTAAAACTCGAGTAATGTGATTCAAAGTGTCAAAAAATTCGCTCAATTTTTTTTTCATTGATAACACTGCGATATCTATTGATAATAGAACAAAAAATGTTCTACAATATAAGAGAACATATCAATATCTACGAAAGACTTGGACGCCGCCACCGCACAATGATCAGTGTACCCTTTGTAGGTACGCAAATTTTTTTGGGACTAAGTACTTTTTTTTTATCTGACTAAAGTAGCAAACGAGCATGCAGTCCACCTGATGGTAAGTGGCTACTGCCGTCCATGGACATCTGTAATCAACATCATACAGAACATGGGTTCCATCTGAAGTCAATCACAGATGCGTTGCTAATCGCGAGGACAATGATGGTCGCCTCATGTGAAAATGTTCCGGCAACCACAGCCTTTTATCGAAACGCAAGAAATGCTTCACGCATGCATAGACATAGATGCCGGTGGTACTTCCCCGGTCGAACTACATTGGTTCTACCACCTTAAAAATATCGAACTGTCGGAATAGTATCAATACCCACTGCTGACTATGACTATATACCAAATCCCCATTACGGATGGGGGAAGGACATGTCCAGGAGTGGTGCTCAAATAAATAATGGTTAGATAGATTACATTATAGTCTGCGCGAACGAAGTCGCGTCGGTTCTGCTAGTATTAGAATTAGTTTCTGATACTTCCTTTAAACTCTACATTGTACGTACCTACTTATTACTTAACAGGTCAAAAAAGATGGCCACTGTGTAAGATTACAATTCTACCTGAAATTCACCACAAATGCGTTTCTACCACTAGGTACGTAACATATTTGAACAACTCGCATAAGTGCCTATGTCTTACTTACCACACCGTTCAAACAAACATACAGTACCTAGTGCTTTTAATAGGCGTAGGTACATTGCTGTGGCCTTAGTGTCACTGGAGGTTGACCACAAACGCGGTAACCTTAAAAATTGGTTGAAATTAAGTCGTCACTACAACCCACGCATATCGGTAGATAATCGGTAGGTACGTAATCAGTAGAATGGTCGGTAATATTGTTCCCATATATTTCTTGGATAATTATATTAATTTACCTACTATTTGTAAAAGTCATCTCGAAAATAATTAAAGAATATACCTTGGTAGGTACATCTTTAATCATATCTAAATCTGTTTACTTTACTCGAAAAATGAGTAACTTAAAGGGAAACATTTTTCTTACAATTAATTTTCTTTAAAAGTTCGGGCGGAAATTTTTGCTCTTGATTACTTTTTCGTTTTCTGGAAGTATTTAAAAGTTTTACGTTTTCAAATGTTTTATTGTTGTGACTTTTTAAGTAAATAATTTCTTTTTATAACATAAGTAGATAAATATGATGCATGTATCGAAACGGAATTATCAAATTGTAGATACAATTCACAATTATTTTTAATAGGTTCGTGTAGCTGTTTCGTATCACTGGTAGCATCAACCAAACACCAAATATGTTGATTGTTAGTTACATTCGCGGGAGGTTCCATCGAAGTTAAAGATACCTATCAATGTATGGCGATTACATACAGTGCATCTTCTATTATTCTAGCTTAGGTATTCTTGGTACATATTATATTGCCTAATGGTGTAAGATCGTTTTAGTGATAAAAACACATGTTGAATGTACCTAATTACCATTTGTTCGCTACTTAGAATTTTGTTTAGGTGTGTGACAAATAGTTTTAATGCACTGTTTTTAATACACTTTTTTAATTTTAATTCTGTACTCCGAGGTGGGCGTAATTAGTGGCGACTCAGTCTATACTATTGCCGTTGTTTACGACAATATAAATGTATAGGTAACTGTTTTTGGTGATAATAATAAATCTTTTAAATCTTTAAATAAATCTTTAAATCTTTTAAACTGTACAATCATTAATGTATTATTTTTAACATAATTACGTTAACATTACAATTAATGTAGCTAATCTCGAAGGCTAGGCGGAGACATCGCGGATGTGTAAGTAGCAAGCTCGTGTACAGTGAATTAATTCGACACAAACGGAAGTAGCCAATTGTATCTAAGCCGCGGCTGCGCGCTGGACATAATGCCCATCTTTACAAGTTGACCCATAATCAACATATTGAATGTTCGTGCTTTATGCAATGAAATGAAATGAAATGAAATGTCTTTATTTTGCATAGGCCTTCGGGGGCGCTTACAAATTGTCAGTTACATTTATATATTTTTTTTTACACTACCACCAGATCGGAACACGACCTCAACTGAGAAGATCCGGCAAGAAACTCAGTGGGTTTGTCTTTTTTCTTTGTATATCTTTTTTTTTTTATTTGCCATCTTGTTTTTACATGGGTAACAATAGTTAGCTCCAGTATCCATACAGATACTGTTACTTGCATTGGTCCTATTTTTGTCTGCACAGACTTTTTGGACTATAGGTAGGTACTGTAGATAGGTACTGTAGGTACCTATTGGCACTGGCATAATGTTTTATTTATATTATTTGGGCTAGGTAATCAGCCTACAAAGCACCACTCTAATTACTTATTATTGTAAGAACGGCTACAAGGTTGAATACAGGGTAGATGCATTGCAATTATATAGTAGTCTATATGTACGAAGATATTCGTATATACATACCTACATATTGCGGTTACCAACAATCATGCCTTCAAACTTTTGTCAAAGAAATAAAGGAAACGAGCGTACAGCACTTGATGCTAAGTGACCACTGCTGCCCATGAACATCTGTAATCAACGCCAGATATGAATAAGACACCTGAGGTTGGCCCAAGATTTGAAATTATTTAAGTCCTGATACTCTGAAGAATAAACTGTAAGGCCTTAGAAAAGTATCTAACAGACAGCAACTGTACCATAACCATTACCATAACCATTGCTTCTATTAGGCAAAAGTAGGTGTAGCAGTGATGCCTAAGGAGGTAAACCACAAAGAGTTTTACCATCGTTAAATTATATTCTGTTAAATCTGTTATAATGGTTATGTACCTCTGTCTGGTCTTCTTCATGCTTCTAAGAAATGTATTGATGAAAACATACCCTTTGGCTATTTCATTTTATCATATAGGTATTATAATTATTTCTCTATAAAAATTCTAAACCTATGATTTTCTGAGGTGATAATTGATAGACACAGAAAATACTGTTCTTAAGGATTCTTTGACTATCTAGTAGTTTAATATCAGTAATGAGTGTATCAACATTTAGCTACCTACATTCGTTTATCGTTATTAACTGCAATTTTTCATACATTATTCTTGGAAATATGACTCGGAAATGAACTCTGTTTAATACATAAATTGTTTGGAGTGTTTCATATTGGCGCAGAAACAATAGATCCGCGAATTACGAACCTGTGTCCTAAATACGTCATCTACTACACTTAATATAAAAATATCTCGAAACTGACGTGCTTTAAAAACAGTCTTGAGAAATGTTTTGATAGCCTCATATTATTAATGCATTCTTCATCTTTTCGCATTTTTAAGCATCACATATCAGCTGCCTGAAAGTACTAAGGTAATGAAAGAAATACGTACCTGATCATATTTGCTTTGATACTCGATTATAAAGAAAGGTGATCTCGATTGGTCCAATCAGAGCAATGACTCTCACAAGTACCTAACTATTTAATATTACAATTGCCCATAGTGAAAATTGTTATTTATGATTTCTAAAAAAAAATGGTAAGTATAAGTTATCACACCAATGCTTAAATGATTATATTTTGGTAAAAAATGCTGGTAGATTATGCGATTCCGGTGGCGCTACCTCCTCACCTACCTACTGGCATTAAAACGGCGGTATTATGCACTACCTACAGTATTTTGGTTGGAAGTCTGTGGTAAAGCAGATATTATGATAGGCGTTCCACCGTAGCCCTCAGAGATAGCGATGATGTTTGTGATATACATGCATGTTGTAAGTAGATGTAGTGTTTTCACAATTTACTTAGTACGTAAGTAGGCAGTAATCCTATATTGGATCCATAACAGTGTTCCAAGAATGAGATTAAAATAAAAATCTTCTAAAGAATTTCATGTTTATATGATATTCTATTTAAATTTTTAAAACAATAAATCAATACAGTGCCGTAAAATATGTATAAGTCCTTATTACTAGATTACGTATTTGTATACAATTGCTTACAGTCATAAATAATTTGGTTATAAGAATTGAATCGCTATTTTATAGTTAGGTATCTAGATATTTTTTCTGACAATTATAGTTAATAAAATCTTTGACAAACCCTACTTTAATTTATATCAATTTTAATACTAACATTATAACAGTAATAACTTAATATATTATTGCCGTGCAAATATAACTGTGTGCTATGTAGAGATGCTCGCTAAATTAAGCCTGGTAATATTTTGACAGAGTTGACAAATAGTCTTCTTACAGTTACATGCATTGAGTGGCCAGAGATTGCTTTGAATAATGAGAGATTATAATTTCTGTTAAGCGCATTCGAAACACTGCATCCACCGTCAGGTATGTACAGTATGTAGTCACTGTACAAAATAAACTCTGTGAGCATTCCACAAATACCCAGCGGGTTTTGAACTCCTAACATGCGAATTTTTATTTATAAATCACTCGCGCTCGAATTAATCTTACTAGTGCAAATCGTTTTGCCCTTTGTGATAACAATACCTACATTTAAATCTAGGTTGGTAAATACTTAATAAAACTCTTAACAGAATGCGTATTTTAAATGTTTACAACATATACCTATGTGTCAAGTTATTTATAAATAGATACTACTCGTAACAAGGAACATTGTTAAATTAACAAAAATTCCGACTGCTTAAACATGTTAACGGCTTTTTGATATTTGCGATAAATTATTTAATTTGTTGTCATTTTTTGGACTTTGAGTCAAAACAGTAGATAATATAAAAGTATTATAATGCATTTGTATTTGTAATGATCTATTTACTAGCTTTCGTTTGATATCCGTATAAATTATTCATTTGTTATTGAATCGTTTCAAATGATAAGTAGGTTTGTCATATTAAGTTAATAAGCCGTTTGGGCTATGGCCTATAGACAAACATAGAAGCTTTTATTATACGCTCGACAATCTTTACCCTCCTGGCGCAATAAAATAAGGCCACTTCGGTCGTTTACTTTAATTGTTAGTTTTTTTTAACTTGCCTCTAATAATATTTTCATAACAAAATGCTTAAAGAATCTACGAGTAAGTCATTAATGTTGAAAGTCTTTTACGCCTATGTCTTATTATAGAACAAATGGCATAAGTAATTATGTAATCTCCTCTAATCGCTTACTTTCTTGTTCACACAAACAAAATTATGTACGTTGAAAAGTTGGTAAATTGACGAGAATTCTCGTTGTTCACAGGTACCTATAGGTAGGTGCCTACCTGATCAACGATCAAACTAATTAATTATTTGTTCCATGTCGCATTGTAATACAACTGCCTCATTATACGTATAGTAATATGTAGGTATACTTTGTTCTCTGTATGCCCTTTGTAAATCTCTGAATGCACAAGAGTTAGCTTTGTTTTATAGCTTGTAAGTAAACACTGTCGGGACAACATCTGGTATATTTTTTTTACTCCCTCTACCAAATTCAGGGTATTTCTAAACCGTTCTCATTTTACATTCTGCAGCGTTGTTAATAAGAATACAGATTCAAGGTTTAAGTAGATGATTTGGCAAAATAATAGTTAGTTAGATAACTTTGCAACCACAATTTTGTATTTTAGCAGTAGAACACGATATGTGTTTTATTAAAACATATCTATTGGTGTAAAGATTTTACTTCTTAGGTATTTATAACTTACGCTTACTTAATGACTCACACGGCCATTTTAGATGGTTTATTTTATTTGTAGTAATTAGTTTCTCTTTGTTTTCTTTCTTTTTTTAATGTATGTATTAATATTTGTTCTGTGTTAATCCTTATCGAAATAAACGTTAACTTACGCTTTATAAAATGCTTAAAAGGCTAATAATAATTAAATAAAAAATAGAAGACCCTTTTTTGACTGGTTCACAGAATACAGGTGGTCATGGGTTTAAGTTTTCATATTAATATGTTGTATTCTACGTATTTAAATAAATAAATTGTGTTGTCATGCAAAAATAATCGGATATCTACTACCGCGTTACAAAACCTTGAAGTCTGAAGGCGTCACAACCTAATGAAGGGAAACATGCCATCTGGTTGTTATAGTGAGAAGGAAACGTCTATGTGCAATAACCAATTAGCTATTCTAGGATACGAGTTACTTAACCAGAAGAAAACGGGGTAAAAATAGTAGGTTGAAGTAGGTACATACTATATGTCACAATTCATGCAAGATTTACGATAATATCATACGTAGACGTAGATTTAGGAGAGAAGCGGACATCAAATATTATTAATCTACTCGTATGAAAACCAATTTAGTATCTAGCTATTTCCATTGAGGTTTGTTAAAAATTTAAGCATTAAGGTTAAATAACGTAAAGGTAAATTAAGTGTAAAGAAGTTTGTTTATGGATAATTATACTTATTTATTGTAAAAGTAGTAAGTACTTACCTACTTAGTTACTGCTAAGTGTACTATTTGCAACTCTGAAAATCCCAGGAAAAATGTTGAGATACAAAGTAAGCTATTCCAAGTATCTATATTCAATCTGGGGTTGATTACAAATAACATGCGGAAATGTCCTTCGACCACAGTTTCCACCAACCAGAAGGTAAAATAGGTAAAATACACGCTTATTAACTACTTCTATAATTCAGATTATATTTCCATTAGTAAAATACAGAAGCAAACCGATACCTAGAAACTGTCAAACCAAAGGGTAAAAGTACCAGAGTCGAATAAGAATGAATTTGAACATCGGCAATATGAGCGTTTATTTACAAACAGTAACGGTTGCTACCAAAACGGACGCAGCACACGCTGCAGCACTCAAATTAAACCGGGGCACAGACTCCCCTGTTCATAAACGTATGTAGACGTGATTTCTAAGCTTTGGGACGTTTCCGGCACGCGCGTGCTACGGCCCGAGAGCCAGATGCCAAAAAAGTATAGTAAGTATATTAGTATAGTATTTTTTAAAGCTAACGAAAAAGTACAATACATATTTACTAACAAAATACATTAAAAGAACGGTTAACAAACTCGTAAGTACGTGTTATGTAATAAAAACCCTTTTATATATAAGTACACATTTTTTTATTATATTAGGTATATCTCTTTAGAAATTTATTATCACTGCTTTTCGGTGAAGGAAAATATCGTGAGGAAACCTACACACCCGAGAGTTCATTAAAAAAAGTTCTCGGAGGTGTGTGAAGTTCACCAATTCGCACTTGGCCAGCGCGGTCGACTATGGCCGAAATAGTTTTCGACATGGGTCTTCTCTCGGAATGAGATAGTCTCATTCCGAGAGAAGACCCATGCCCAGCAGTGGGACAATGATGGGTTGACGATACGACGATACGATATTTCTAGGGACATATCCATAATAGTATTCAGTGTATTAAATAGGTACATTCCATTCTACACTATTTGATAACTCAAGATTAAATTTCAAGTTCATGAAATATACTTAGATTTTTGGTTCATCGTCGTTAATATTTAAAAGAGTTTCGTAAACTGCCGCTACTCCTTTTTTGTCTTTTAGCCGGGGTATGAGTTATATGCTAAGATTAATTTATATCCAATTTTTAGCTCTTGTCAGATATTTATGGGCGTCAAAAACACTTTACGTCCATAAGTCTGCGATATAGCAGCAAATTGCAAAAATGTAATATGAAAAAATAAAGTGACATCAATTTTATGAAAGTAGGTAGGTACTCTTACGTTAGTTAATTAGCATCTGATAATTTCTTTTTAAGTAAGAAAAACGAAGAAAATATGTATGCTTTGTTGTGGCTGCCACGAACACATCGCAACTATACACGAAATTTCCAGGCCGGAGCATGAGTCCAAATTCATCATGTATAACGGCGTAACAAGACATAAAACATAACGAAACGAAGCTGAAAGCACGAGAGCTTTTCTCACACCGCTCTCCGGAGCCAGAAAGCTTCCCTTCCTTGTGAAAGGCCCGCACGTGTGTGTTTCCACCTGCGCCCGCGCAGCCCGAGATACGCCGCGCAGAGTCCGCCGCGCTTTCGGCGGGATGTGTTGTGTTTAGAGTATCGTATCGCTCATCTATAATGGGACCCCAATTCGACTTTTGTCTCCGCGCTACCAGTGAGTGATTTTTTACTGACTTTATCTTATTAGTGTTTTTTAACTTAGCAATATTGATTGCGTAAACAATATCGAGATATTTATCTAGAATTAATGATCCATTTTTTTTTATGTGACGTAGCTAAAATTTAAAAGTATAAAGCTTTGATTTATAACCTACTATGTGTATGAGTATGTAGATACAGCACATGTTTATAAATAAATTATGTATGCGTCTACTTATCTACCATAATCATTAAGGATGGTGTGTATATACTTATTTCATTTCTATATGTTTAGGTAATGTCATTTATATGTTATTATATTGTTATTTTGGTTTGCAGATTTTTTTTAATTATCAAAGTTTAAGTACCTATTGACAGTTGATAATTAATTGAAAAAAAATATTGACGGTGTTTTACGAATGATAACATGAACTAAATTAGTCCTTATACATATTTGCATTAATATTAATTATATGTAAATACGAACCAATTTTGTTACTTTATCATTTATTTAAAATACAGTAGTTATACAAATATGACTAACGTTCGTTGTTTATATACTACTAATATAATTCGTTGCTTTATGTGTTCATAAAAATATACTTCGAAAAATTACTCACTACCTGAAACTGAAGCGTCTTCGACTGAATCTTTACAATGTTGTTTTTCTTAAAACACATTTTCTGGTTTTCCAAGAATCCAGACTGATTCACAGGGCGCATATGAAAGTCACCTGAAAAAGCTGAATCTATATTACATATGCTCTTATAATCTTTACATTTTTAAGTGACATCCGGACAAAAAACAATTTTTCTTTCACGACATTGTGATATTAAAAAAAATTAAAGTATTAAAATTTTAATATAATTTGCTTTACCGGTAAATATTAAAAACTAACTAACCAACCTTTATCACTTGGTCTATTACAATAGCGTTAAACATAACAATAAACACGCTTTCTACACTTATAGCTCCACACTAGGATTTTCTCCTGTGTCATGGGTACCATGGACACACACAAGACGTAGACATACACAAATACCCAGACTCAGAACATGAAAGTCATCATTCAGATACCTGTCGGGCCGGGAATTGAACCCGAAACCCATTGCGCGTCAGAGCGGTATGGTAACCGCTCCGCCACGCAGATCGTCAAAATAAAAAGGATCTTAAATATAAATGTATAATCAAATGCCTTGTCTCTCTGCATCCGCCTATATAATAGCTTTATTAGCGCCCGAGTAGGTACTTAAATAAATCAAATCAGTGTCAGACACTTGTCAAGCACAACTAAATTTAGATACGTTAATGGTGTAGATGTTTGTCCAGCATTGTTGCTTAGTTTTTGTGCGCCACATGTCCGAAGGGACTGTCCTTTCATCCCGCCCTCCAAGTGGAACATTATACGGCACACATGCGGGCACAAAAACTATTCATAAGTATCCAAAGTTCGTTATGTCTCCCTAAACAGTTTTACTGTACCACTACCAGCTAACACAGCCAATAAAATGTTTCTGAAAATTTGTTTCTTACTCCTTATATTTGTGTAGTACCTAAATGACTTTAACCATTATCGTGAATTTATTTATCTATTGCATATGGACCAGTTATACGATCTATTTTATACGTTTGTGAGTAATGTTTGTCAATATAACATTATTATTATCGGTTTATACGCCAAAGTAACAAATATTACTCATAGACGAGTTTGAGAAAGATGTTGTTGTGAATAAAATTGATGTACATATGTGTAAAAAAAATATAATTAAAGCATTAAAATAAATGCAGTCTACTTGCTGTTTAGGTATCTATACCAAGCGAGGACTTTACAGACCCAAATTCGATTTAGGTCCAAATAGAGATCTTAGCACGGCTCATCATAATCATAGTAAGTACCTAACAATCTGTAAGTGATTACTTAGGTTGCTATTTGCTACATCTCGCGATCTGTCCCTTAACCCTGGATGAGCTTTGTTTTATATTATTTTTAATTACCCGTTTTGAATTATTCGCTCACTTTTTCAACTTACAACAATTCATATTAAAATTTTATTTGCGCATTATGAGTAAATTCAAGAATTATGATGTTCTGCTGTCGCGTTAACGTGTAGTTAAGTAGGCCAAATACATAAGTAATTGAGTTTATGCCCTACAAAATTGTACACAAAGATACATAAGTATTATTATAAGCTGAGTAGGTGTTTATAACAATAACTAGATTATCAGCCGCTGCCCCATATGAGAACGACGGCTTAAGTATGGCGGAGTCGGGACGAAGATTGCTTTCAATTCGCATTTTCCGGCTCATAAAAGTAGGTTGCTCTACTCGGCCCGCACTGGACGTAATGGAGAGCCGTTAGTTCATTGGCGTTATTGAATAATTCTCGCGTGGCAGTCGCACGCCACTGACCACTCCAGGACGCTGCTCTACGGAGGTCCTGTTCCCCTCGCAATGATCCTTGGTAAATTAGATCACTCTTATCCTGTTCATTGAAAGATAAGATCGAGCAAGAACGCTGCAATCGAGTACGACGCAAAGGTACAATTAGATCTTTGTTTCAGATAACCCTTCCTACTTCGCGTTTCCTGACAAAGATGTTCCCGATAGCGCTGGTTCTCTCGCTTCTGGAACTGAGCAGTATTCTCGGTCAGCTCCAGCCAGGACGTGGACAGATGGCGTCCGTCCGCTTACTTCTCCTCGGCGGAGGGAGCCGGAGAGCCCGAGAAGGAAAGAATTTAGAGCCCTACTGCGATCACTATCTGCTAAGGAACCTGAACAAGCGAAAAGATTTCTGAAAGGTGAACCTAGACCTGGAGATTGCGCCCCAGGCGACATGAGGCACACTTTCACTGCTCCGAGAATAAAGTAAGAAAATAATTAAATATTATTTTATATTATGTTATATTATTATTCCATTATATTACAATTAAGTAGTTAAGATTCACAAAACGCTAGATTTAAGTACGCCGTCCCTGTAGCCTCGGGGTCAGAATAGGGCTACGGTATCCCCTGCCTGTCGTAAGAGGCGACTAAAAGGGGCTCCTGGGGTTGCAGACGGCTAGAGTGGGAGCTCGAACTGTTCAGTCAGGCAATCCCGGGAAGGACGGCGGTATGTGTGGTCGCATACCGTCGTAAAGACTAGACGGAGCGGTGGGCCCAGCCGCCCATCTGGGAGGAGCCCGATGGGGCAGCGCGCTCGGAGGATTCCGGTTGAAGTCGTTTCGAGATCCCGGAGTCCTCCTTTTCAGCGCCAAGGACGGCCACCGGGGGGTTTTAGTGCGGTAAAAATCCCACATAACCCTGCGTCGCTCCCACGGCGTCGGGTACCTTTGGAAGGTTTCCCCCTCGAAAAAAAAAAGACTGAGGTACTTACTTATAGTAACTTAGTATGTTTATCTACAGATAATGTCTTTTACTGCTAATAAAAAGACATAATTACGGTATAAAAAACGTAATCAGCGACCATTTCCTCTCAAGGAACGTTTATGATTTAACAAGCCAATTATTGCACAGGAAGGGCAAGATTAGCGCAACAGTGGTGACCCCAGAGGGACCAAAAGAGCGCGAAGAAGTGTTCTACACAATCCCGCTTCAAGGCAGGAGACGTCACTCAGTAGGAGGATACTTGGCGACTGGAGCCGCGGGGACCGGGGAAGTCACGGCCGTGCCTAGCGAAGTACCCAAA
Organism: Spicauda simplicius; assembly: GCA_949699795.1. NCBI lineage: Eukaryota > Metazoa > Arthropoda > Insecta > Lepidoptera > Hesperiidae > Spicauda > Spicauda simplicius. The sequence goes on along the minus strand of OX453066.1, from coordinate 12,609,570 downwards.
ATGCCACCACCGAGGTTCAACCAAGTAGATGACGAATCAGTGAAAAGAAGACGGCCTAGAAATTTTTCCTTTAAAGGTAAGATTATTTTTGCAATCTACTTCTAAATTATGTATGTTATTGTTAAAAGTTTCGATTATTTCTATAGATAGGTATGTGAGCGTCTTTTGTTCCATACAAGCGCCATATATTATGAGTAACGAAATCTAATATATATAGAGATACAGGCAGGCCATTTCACATCTCGAAGGAAGTTTAGGTAGTCATTCAATCTATTATTAAATAATTGTTCCATTATGTCCTCGTATGGAAATGGACAATTTGATATATGGCCGTAAACAATCCGGCGAAGACGTGGGGCTGATATCTAGAGAGTTGGAGAGCATTGCACCCGACCTCACGGCCCTTTCTGATAACGTGATAGCGTAATGCATTGTCCGAAATGTGTAATAAGGAAAGTAGTTCTGGTAATAGAGCGGCCCTTTTTATTTACGTTAAAGCGGTAGTATCTACGAAGTAAAACAAAGAGAACGCATTAACTTTCTTATCGTTTGTAATTTTTATGGCTTTTACATTAATTATGACTATTACGATAATATTTTTATAGCTATTTAATAACTACGATCACAATAATTCGTCTTCGTTATCTTGTAAGGGAACGTTGAATAATATGATAACTTCTGAATCAAATGTAATTGTTATTTATGTGATTGTGAAGCAATTGTCAAGATTAGGCGTTATCATATTAAAAGTGGGATACGTGCATACATTTACATAATTCATTGTCCTGTCACACCTTTATCAATAGGGTCAGTTTGTTGATCTTCAGGGACCATAGTGTTGTCATTTAGGCTTATCGCGAAACGCGAAAGGAATATAATCAGAACGTGTCCAGTATTTACGCGTCGTATTTGGCGATCGATAACGCCAGGGGAATATTTACACACGAGCCCAAATATGTTTGAGGAGATTAGGCGTCGATGATGGGCGATGGTGTTGCGATGCTTGCGATTATGGTACTTCGCGTCGCGTTTTAGTATGCGAAGTGCGTGCGCGTGCGCCGCCTGACGCCAGCGCAGCGGCCGGCGGCAGTGGCGGCGCGGCGTCGCTGCGCATCGTCGAACGGACACTTCGCGCCGCGCTCGCTCTAACCGCGCTTCTCAGGCCTCAGTTAGCTCTTTGCTCATTCCGCGCGCATTCTAGTGCTCTGCAATTCAGTGCAATGTCGGACCTTTAAGCCGGGTCCAGTGCTTTTCGTTCGGTTACATTTAAAACGCCTTAATGGGAATTATGGCTGATACGAGTGAGTGTTTATTTTTTTTAATTAAATAAATTAATTTAATTAATATATTTTAGATATCAAGTTGGATTATGAAAAATAAAAAGTTTTGAACTTTATATATAAAGTCAGATAAATGCTGAAGTAATCAATAAGCGTAAAAAATCGTTAATGATACAGTGGCCATAAACTTAATTTATCTATGTTACAAAAAAAAATCTTTTGATGTAGGTACCTATTGTAATGAGGCATTCATTTAATTTTAGCTGTCATTGAAAATTAATATTTTATAAATGCGAAACTTAAATTAAAGAATTAATATCATTAAATATGACTGTACTAATTATTAATTTGTATTAATCTATATGTATGTTTATTACAGTAATTATTTCTAAAGTTTCTAATAATCTTATTCTGCCCAAAATCAATGTCAAAGAGACTGCGTACAATAAGACATTAGCAAACTGTTTTTTCTGTTGTTAGAGCATTAGTGCACACGAAACTAAACTTTATTGCTGGTCAGTAATGCCGTACCTTATCGACTTTAACGATTGATTGTTGTGTACCCATTACTTATGCAGGGTGGCAAGACTGACAGAATAAACATGGTGTACTTTACATGCATCGGAGTGACTCCCGTAATGTGTTCGCAGTGGGAATGTAAATGTGTGACGCCTATTTTGTTCTCGGTGCTAAACGAACAAGGATCGCTCCCATGCATTGTGCCTATTTAAATAATTCTTTGTTGTTCGTATAACGCAGTTTATTGCATCCGCAGATTGTCTTATCTCAAAAAAGATTTAAATCTGAGAGAGGTGGAGTTCGTGTGAAAAATATTTGCATACTTCTCCAGTTTTGTGAATACCATCGAGTAACTCATTTCGAATTTTAACTTGAGAAATAAATGTTCGTGACATGTTAAAAAGGCCAGGTATAAGATTGTAGGTAAATGCATATTATGTCTTGGTTTGGTATGTAAGTTTTTTGCGTGCATAGCAAAAAAGTCCCAAATACTGAAATGTATGGTAGAGTCGCTTTGTAGGTACATAATTTTTTTATTGAATTTTGTTTGTTTGTTTCTTTCTTTCACACTAATAGATACAGAAGAGTATTTAAGTATAAAATAGATTCGTTCCAAAACCTAATTAGTTTATAGAAGAGCTTTGCTAAACCACCAATTTTGGGAAGAATACTTTTCGCTTGATAACAATGAAGGGGTTATGAGATAGGCCGGACATTTGATCAGACTAATGAAAGGGCGGCTAATGAGGAAATTCCTCGTACAAAAGGGCTCGTAAAACAATTTGGTTTAATTAACAACTTGCAAACATAAGTAATGTTGGAACATTTATATGTATATAAGTACGATTAATTTCCTTTTTATTAGCTATGTAATTGCAATTGCTCTAAACAAAAAATTCCAACTACTTATTCAATACGCGTTTCATTTTAAATGTTGGAAACCTTCATACATTTCCAATACATCAATTAAAATCATCAAAAACGAACTATGGTTTTTATGTTTATTTTAATTGCTAGGTGATTTATAAGGTGCTTCTTGTGCATAACTGCATAAGGTACCTATACCTACTTATCTTAGTACAAAGTTCATTTACCCACATTTCATATAGGCTGTGACACTCATAACAGTTATCTTAATGTTAATCTGAAGAGGAAAAACAAAAAAGAACTAACGAATAATATAAAAAAATGTCAAAATATTTTGAAATATTTCAGTCACACAAAAAAGAGTAGGTATGCGGGGTGTACGTGATTTAATGAGCACCGGTACAATTTATTTCGCACAACCGACAAATTGGGTAACGTTGTTATGAGTAATATTAAAATATGGAAAAACTGTGTTAATTGCCCACGATGCCAGACGGGATTTATGATTAAGTACCGCGAAGCAGACAGAGGGCGAAAAAGAAGAATATGTTTATTTTGATAACGTGAATCATGCCTGCTTGGTTCCAGTAGCGATGTGGCATGGCTCATATCATACCTATTCGTACCAAACGATATAACTATAAATGAGACATCCTTCTGAAAGCAAACGTTAATAATTAGATTTTACTTTTGATATAAGTAACAATTGAAAAGAAAACAATACTACACAAAAAAGATTATAAATCTAAAATTACAGCAAAAAAAAGTCAAACGCACTTCTTTATTTTTTTGTTTAAAACGTTTTGTTGCCAGATCTTTTCTTTTAAGACCTTTTTTCTTTTCTTTTAATTTGGTATCAATGATTGAAACTTACTGCTTCAGCTATTGTTGACAGTAATTTCGATCCAAACTACCATGCAAAGTATTTTATTGTGCTTTAGTAGGGCTTTAAAGATTTTTTAACATTGATTTCTAAGACAAGTTTTCACAATCTTAGTATTACAGAAATTAAAAAATATCTAATAAAAAATTACGATAACTATGAATCAATAACGGGTAGGGTCGTTATTTGTTAAGAAAAAAAATATTTTATTAAAAATTAAAAATGAGACAGTCCAAGCAGAAACTTAATATATGGTCACTGTTACAAAGTATAACAGACGCTTTATTATTATAAGTCGTTTACCTAATCGTTCCATTAAGTCATACTTGAGCTTATACGCGAAAGATGTGCGAGTATCTCGCAAATATTATTTCAATGTATCACATCCTGTTTTAATTGCACATGTATCGATGTTGATTAATTGGTTAAATAACGGTTCGAAAGCAAACTCATAGAGTGATATTTCTGTAGTAGATAATATATTAGGTGCTTATCTTATTCTAACACATTTTTTACCTGTATTTAGTATAAAGCGTACATTTAATTATAGCAACTACTTAATTTAACTAACTGAAACTTTGTCTTAATTGTATAGATACTGATTACACAATTCCGTAACTACTTTTATTTACGGTTATCTATGGATAAACAATTTCCCGGAAACTAGTAATCGACAGAGAACAAGCAAATATTGATCCGGATTGTTTACCCTTGATTGGAAATGAACTGAATACGCAACAGTTTTGTTTAGATATGATTAATAACACCAGTTATCTGGAGTGTCTAGACATTTGCAAAATATTAAGGGAGTCTGTCAACAAACAGTAGTATTATGAATACAATATGACCTATTCCGCAAGCGGTCCCAGGCGTAAACGAAACGTCGGCCTAATATTATTTCCTCACTTGCTACTAACACTAGATCAAACAACCACCTGACAAACTGGAAACTGTTATAGGAACCTACGATATTTCACTCGGCACTTCAAAGACGGCGGCCATTGAACTGAAAACTGAAGCGGTGAACGAGTAACCACCTTGTGGCATAAATAATTAGGTTTAGGCGATTGACTATGGGCATTGAGTACCTCCGTGCTATTTCTGAAATGTTTTACGTAACATCCGACCAAAAGGCTTCCATCTATGTATTACGACATTAGTGATCGAACTGAAACGTAACGTACTTACCTACTAACGAATACATTGCAATATTTATTATTATAATTGCTTCCCCACTTAACGTCGTTACATTAAGATTATCGTTAATGGTTTTAATTTCAAATAACGCTCAAAACTTATCTCTGATGGTTTCCATGTATGTTTTAATAGGTTAACTTATATGGAGTTTCTTGGAATTCAATATAATTTTAAATATTCTATTTGTAATCAAGGTAGATAGACAAGATAGATCGTTATTTGTTACTAAAATATTTAGTTTATAAAATTTCGAATTTTGAAATGATTTCCTAGAACTCAAGAAGCTCCACTTAAAGTTGTCGGCGTTCTATCATAATTTCTATTAATGTGACCGCATCGGCTTAGTTCTCGCCGCATCTAATCGGCTATAGTTATTCCGGGCGACGCTGATAGACATTTGTCTATTTAGGAAACGGATATTACATTTAGTCGGGTCTTCATTTGGCGGCAGAGGTGGGTAAGTATAAATCCGTATGAGTTTCCGGTGCGCGCGGTGCATAGCATATTTTGTAAGCAGGCCCCGTGTATGCGCTGCGTTGTATGCAATAAAAAATTTAACAACCACCGTATGTTTTGAGTCACGTGCACGAGTTTAATATTAGGGAAGGAAGAAATGTGTTTTGAGGGCTTCGCCTTATTTATTCACTTTGAACATGGAATGTAGCCTACATTATTTGCATAAGCTGTATATTATTAACAAGTAACATACTTAACATGACGGCGTGTAAAAGCAACTTAGGTCGTCGTGTTTTTATCTAATTGTAAAGGCAATCTGTTTGTCTGTAATTGTATTAATTGATTTCAAGTGCCATTAAGAGGTAGAGGGTAATGGTAAGACAAGAGCTTGCAGGTCAAATTACAGCAGCTGCAGCATCTCTGCACAGATGTCGTATCTCGTGGCAACCAATAATTCGTTTTTTGTATCGTATCCCTACACACCGTCTGCCGGATATTTAAACGCATTTTGCAGTCCAAATCTCTCCCTACTTATGATATTTAAGTAAGTTTTAGATCAAGAAGGGCGTTTCCTTTAGGGATAAATTAAACAAAGAAAGTAGAGAGTAGTACAAAGTTATTTAGTAGTTCCATTCAGATTTACGTTGTAGTAGTAAACTAGTCCACCACTTCGCACTTGGTCAGCGCGGTGGTCTATAGCCTAAAACTCTATTACTTCGAGAGAAGACCAGTGCCCAACAGTGGGACAATAATGGGTTGAAGATAGCAAAATATAAGTTGTAACTTTAATAGTTACTTAAAAACTAGTATATGAAAAATTACGCTGAATAAATTAGTAACGCTCCTCTATTAGGTACCTTTGTTAATTATAATTTAGCTTACGTTAGAATAGTCTGTCCAGCAAGGTAGATTGTAGTCTATTCAATAGACTATAACTATCATGCTTTACCTTGTTGAAAAAATAAACAATATAGGTACCTACAACGTTACATTAAAAGGTGCGTTACAGGCCGTTTGTCGGACATAGGGATTGCCGCCATAAATAGTTAGCTATAAAGTTTATGATCACAAGATCCATGAACTTCGGTCCAGCCAATGACCCCCATGTGATATGCAAGTGAACGACATCGTTCATACTTTGATTATCCCTTGACAACACTTCCTTTCAGTGTAAGGTATCTTATAAGCTCCTGCCGGCGTCTGGGCCGCTTGACAGAGCATCAATCACACTTGTCATCTCGATTTATATCTGAAAGACTTCCTTATTAGATAACCGTATAACACAATAATGTTCACAGGGAACATTTGAGACAATACAAGCAGACAACGTAGAATAATTATAAAAAAGCAACTCTTAACAGGGCTTTAAAAGATTTTGACGTTTGTATTTACCTTAATGTTTCATTTTTATAATGAAAAAGATTTTAGACAAGTCAAAAGCTTTCGCATAGACGCTGAAATGTAGGTATGAATTTTAGATTACTTGCTAATGGAAGTGATATAAGCAACCTTAGACGTTCGGCGAAGCTTTATTCAGATTCTATAACTGTTGTCAACTTTATTAAATACCTTAATATTCTTTGTTACAGAAATGGAAGACATAGCAATAGTTCGGAGCTCGGGGTCTCCTGAGAGCTCTTTGTGGTCCGACTATCTCGTGGCGAGTTTTGATAAAATTATGTCACAAAGAGCTAGGCATCACTACAGGTAATCTAACTTAATATTATAAACGGAAGAGAAATGACTCACTATTTTGCTTTTTTGTTTATGTACCTTTCTAAAAAATATTTATATCCCCGGAATAGATTGTACCTAACATAAGAATAATCGTATGATTGCAATGGATTGGACACATTCATTAAAAATCTATAACACTACTGGCAGAGCCAGACGCTACTAGTAGATATCAAAGTAATTTTAAGTATGACTTGTGTTTTTTAAATTTATTATAGGTACTTATCTTATAAATCACATTCAATTTTATTCGTAATTCAGAGAAAAATAAATTACTACGAAGGATTTCATCAATTATTTAGAAAGTATTTCAATTGAATATGATTTCCAGGGTTACGCCAGTCACTGCAGAGGAGTTGGTATGTCCGGACGCACAAGAGAAACAAGACAAGCTTTCGAAGGCACAGTTGCAAATCGTCATCCTTTGTCCAAACCTTGCCTCGAAATTGTCAGATTTAAAGAGAGACATCAGTTTCGACAGTCTAATCAGAGTTGACAAGGTTTTGGTGATGTTGCTGGGTGTCGAGAAAAACCACGTTATTGCTAATAATTGTGACGGTTAGTAACATTTATAACCGTACTTCTCTCGAATTTGTATTGTAATTTTTAGTTGGGTATTGATTTTTAACTTAGAATGTCATGTAAAACTTAGCTATTTTATAGAAGCATTTAGATCGACGAATGGACATGAAGACACAGAAAAATATTATCTTAAGTTATAAGTACATTTCATGTCATGTTTTAATGGAAGCATGTCTTAATAAGACATTCTAATTTATTTTCAGATTACCCTGTAGTAGACCAGTGGCAGATGATGTCTGTGCGTGAAAAAGAGACTTCATTTGTGGACACATTCCTCACAGCAGCCGTTGGTATTTTGCGAACCAAAGATTGTAAGGACACAGCTACTGATAGAACTAGCTTTTCTATCGTCCCCAAGAAAGTTAAAATAGTAAGTGGTTATTTGAATTACTACAACACACAGACCAAATAAATATTCATCTTTATAATTCTGCTCGTAACATGATATAGGTACATACGTATAAATACGTAACTTTAGCATTTCGGAATGATATATATATTCCAAGAAATATGTACCTACCTTTCTTGGAAAAGTTGTAAAATGTTGTATCTATATGACATAAACAAAGTTACATTATAAGACACAATGGGCTGTTGTAATTATTATCGTTATTTATCAGGGTCAGAGTCGAGTGATAGCGCTTCTCAACGACCCCATTAGAGAGGAAGACAGTATAAAGATAATGGTGGACAAAAAAGGAGAGGTCATACAGATACCGACTTTCAAGAAAAGAAACCCTTATACCCTACAGTTCGATGTACCTGGTAAGTAAAAAAAAACTAATTAACCTATTCATATTGATATATTAAAACTTTATTGTGGAAATGATAAATTAAAAAGTTTTGCTGACAAATTAAACTTTGTAAGTTGTTCATTTTATCTGCATGTAATTATTATTTTATATTTTTTTACAGAATCATGTTTGGAAGTTTCTATGCTTGTTTGGGTACGAGTGAGCAAAAATGGTCAATCGTTAGGCAGGCGGCAAATTAAATGTGAGAGTCGTTTACGAGAGCTGGATCAGTTACTGAGAGCTTCTGATCATCCTTTGGAGTTTATGTGTCAGGTATGAAGTAACTTTATAGTACATTATACTTAACGGGTAGGTACTTACGATATGCGGTTATAGAATTCTTTTTGCCGATACTTCGACCCAGTTGCATGGATCGTGGTCACGGCGAAACAACTATATAGTAACTATATAATGGCTATCCCTACCCTCACTGTGAGAATACTGTTGCCAGATTTAGATCTTTAGAGATCTTAGAAGAGATAATTGAAATTTTGACTATTGCACGAGTAATGGCATTTACGGCGTCCAATAACCAAATAAAAAGAATCCAAAATAAAAATAAGAATTCCTTTTCAGACATTGGGTTTCAAAACAACAAACAAGGATCAATTAGACAGTTGGATGCTTAACGCATTCCAGAAGAATATCCCACCGCATTTTAACCTATTGTCATCGTCGGAGCATTTCAATCCGAAAGCAGATGTATCTAGTAAGTAATATTGTCATTTCAATGTTCTAAAATGTTTCGTAAAGTAAATTCCTTAGTCATGGAACAAAAGTTTACGTATGTGTGGCAGATGTTGACCGTCCGGTTACAATAGTACTTACCTTAACGTGCGCGAACATTGTATAGCACCAGTTAAGATGAATGGCGAAAAAAATTAAATAATCTTATTTTAGACTTTATTCTTTGGTCAATTTCCCGAGCTCAGTCAAATAAACATATTTTTCAAATCTCTTTGTGATTTTTTAACGTACGAGGATCAATAGCGTACGAATAATAATATATACTTAGGTATTAAAATTCAAATGTATATTTGCTGAAAATATTTTACCTTTTTGTAATTATAAATTGTAATAATTGGACGATTATCGGGAAATATACTTTTTATCTAGAGTTTATAAATTACGTTATATATATAATAACGTTCAGCCTATGTGATTAACAACATGTGATTTTTCAAGGTGGTAGAACCAGTGTGGTTCGACCGGGGAAGTACTACCGCCACACCTATTTCTAATTTTCTAGCGTGAAGCTTTTCTTGCGTTTCGATAGAAGGGTGTGGTTGCCGGCACACTTTCACATGAGGCGACCATCATAGTCCCCGCGAGTAGCAACGCATCTGTGATTGACTTCAGATGGAACCCATGTTCTGTATGAAGTTGATTACAGATGTCCTTGGGCATGCCAGTTTGCTAGTTCAGTCAAATAAAAAAAAAACAATGATTAACTTACAAATGGCGAATTCTCTATTCAAAAAGATTTCACTAGACATATGTAGGCAATCTCATAAAAAACAAGGGTTTTATCAAGTCAATCACAGACGCGTTGTTACTCATGAGGACTAAGATGGTCGTCTCATATAAAAGTGAGCCGGTAACCGTATCCTTCCACCGAAACGAAAAAAACACTTCACTAAAAAAAGGCGGTGGTACCACCCCAGTCGAACCAGACACGATCCTAAACTTTCCCACTTTCAACCCCAGGTGGCGAAGAATACCCAACGTTGCTGCACTGGGCAGCGCGGTTCGGTCTAGAGCGCGTGTGCTGGCAGCTCCTCGAGTGTCCGGGCGGGGGCGCGGCCGTCGCGCTGCGGAACGCGCGACAACGCACGCCCGCTGACCTCGCGCGGGACCACAAACACTATCGCCTCGCGGATGTGCTTGCTGACCACATGGTAAGATTTGGAACAACATAAAAGATTTTCCAGAATTGATTTTGAAAAAAATATGACTACCGCAAACAAGGTTTAAAAATGTTTTGTAAGCATGCTCTTAAAGAAACCATAATCCAAATCAAATTAGTTAACCTGTTATTACTTTAATGTTTATTTCAGAAAATAAACGAGTTCTCGAACATGTACTATTACTTGAAAAATATGTCCGATAACGACAAAGAGGACAATCAAGATGAAGGTAAAGCACATGCGGAGTTACGAATTGTAGAAAGTTCCGACACAGTCGACTCTCCTACCCGCAAGGACGCAGACGAAGAAATAACCACCGATCCATTTAGTGAAGTATGCACTCAAAATTTGGAAGAAAACTTCGTCAACCCCGGCGACAACGGAAGGAAGCAACGACCGAATCTGAAGTTACCGCAAGTTAAAGAACAATTCTACCAAAATGACTTTGCTGTTCACGATAACACAGCGGACAGAATTCAGCAAGCTATCGAACATGATTACTTGGTTCAGCCTTCCAACATTAAAGTTGAAAGTCCGAAATTTAGACCTAATAATCTATACGCAAACAGTTCCCGCCTATTGCCACAGCAGTCCGATATATTCTTGTATTCACCAACTGAGGAATCTAAAATGTTTAGTATCGATACTCCCACCAGCGACATAAGCCAAATAAATTTAAGTACCAAAGACATAATACGTAATAGTGGTAGCGTTAAGTCAGGAAAAGAAAACTTCCCTCTTACCGGCCAAGAGGAGTTAGCTGAAATAATAAATGACTTTAAAAATAATGTGTTCACGATATCAGAAGTTGAAAAACTCGTAATGGAATGGAAAAACAGAAATGAGACGCAACAATCGCTTAAAGAAAAACAGGAACAATTGAATAAAATGCGTGAAGAATATGATAAAATTCAACAAAAAATAAAGGATAATTTGAAGAGGCCGACACCGTTCGAGCGAGTAAAGAAAATCTTCTCTAAGAGCAAAACCAAACGTAAGTACCTGTTGCTATATACCTACTAACAGTATTAAATACATCAGAAATTATTACTGAAGTGGACCGTTTTAATGTTACAGATCAGGAAAATAACACAGGAACAGGAACAATAGAAAAAAGAAACGGGAATACCAGACCAAACAGCAGCCTAAGTGACAGTAAGTGCATTCCGTTAACAGGAAATTGTTATAAAATAAAACCGACGTGTATAACTTACAAAAATATTTTAAATTCAGGTTCCTCGTCATCGGGCAGACTTAGTACAGTGAGCGGCGGGAGTGTGGGAGAAACGAATAGCGTACAATCAGAGTGTGACGACAAGGCGAAGTCAATTGTAAGTCAAATGTGACTACCACAGATGTTATTTTGCTTTGTCATTTGATTATATTTTTTTAGCATTAAAAAAAATTATAACACCTGCTCTACTTGATTTTAGTTCAGACAAGTGTATCGTATTAAAAGTATAGTATAACTACTAATCATAGACGACATAACATGCAATGATCATTGTTGCTGTTAATTGCTTATTAATAATTAGAACACAAATTAAAAATAATATAACATCCAATGCAAAAAATCAATGGTAAACCTAAAAAAATACATATGACTTACTTATTTCCTGTTTTAGATATCATCGAGCACCTTAACGATGAACTCGGCATGTGATGGTGATAACAGATTGGACGACTACTTGATCCCGCCGCCTCCGAGACCTCTCAATGGATGTCCCCAGTTCACTACATTTGGACATCCTAAACATGATAACAGGTAAATACAGCAGTATAAGTATTAGTGACGTACTAGCCTACCTCTACTTAACATTTTTATCGCAAGTGTCATTTACTTGAATAGTGGTTGAACGTAATGATATTTGAAAATGAATTTATAACTCAGACGCTGATAGATGGATTTGTTAAACGCAAGAATTTTGGTTCCAAGTACATATTTTTTCTCTTTTCTTTGTTCCTACACAACATAATTGTAGAGTAAAAAGGCAGGCGTATGGACGAATCTATGGATATGACATTGGACGTATAGTTAACGAAATATAACTTGTACCGACTGGCACTACTATTCGAGAACAATACAAAATAATGAGTCATTACAGTAATACATGTACTACTCATACAGTACAAATTAATTAAACTGCAAACTCATAGTTCCAGGAGCCACCACATGGCGACGATAGTGGAGCGCGAGGCGTCAGCGTCCCGCGAACGACTGGACGGTGACGCCCACGACACACACGACACGCACTTACGTATGCACTTCGGACGCGACCGCTCGCACGCGACCGGACACGCCTCTGACCGCGATGGACACATGTATATGAACATATCGGCGTCACACACGTAGATCGACACCAAACTGCAAATTTCGTATCTCAAACCAATTTTAATTATATTTAACGTGAACAAACAGATGTTAATAAAAATAAGTGGGTTCAACAGATATAACGAGCTCTGATTATTGCAAAGCGTTCGTATCTCATAACATAATAGAACGATAATTATTTTAAATTGTATGTGCTTTATGGACTTATTTATTCCTAAGTATAAAATGACAAAGTATGGGAACGACTTTATTCAATTTTAGTTTGACTTAGAGCACTGATTTGTGTATATTAAAATTTTCATGCATTTATATAATGGTCGGTTAGTCTCTTGCTAGCATTCACGAATACAAAGACTGAAAGAGATACATAACACCATCTCGATGTACATTCTGTATATAAGTTAGTATAGTAATGATTTATAAGGCCATATTTTTATTTATTTTTACACTTAGATTTAGAAAACGTACAAAATTGTATAACTTGAATTTAGCCACAGATTTGCTTGTAAGGATCGTTTATTCAAGTATTTAAAGTCTTGGAAGTGAAACTCAATTGTAACCAAGATTTTTTATTAGTACTTTTGTATTAACTTTCCCAAATGCATTTATATCACATTATAATATTTACTTGAAAATAAACTATAAACCAAAAACTACGTTTTGTTTTACTGTTCATCCTAAAGTAAAAAAAAAAAACAAATCAACTACTGCCATTCATTGTGTATTGAATTATATATGCTACAGCTATTAATTTGATTAATAAAACAATACTGGATGCCAAACCTTGACTGAACTCGAGTTGGAAAAAAAAATACAGCATGCGATTTATAATATACATAATCTTAATAAACACATAGATATTGATTATTTACATTGATTTAGTGAGCCCGCTCAAATATGATTTCCACATCGGGTTTTCTGATTCTATTTACAAAATCGAAAATTAGAATGCAAGTCTGTCCTACAAAAACTATAACAAGGCGCACGCGTTTCATATCTGGACGTAACAAAATTTGTTCTTAACCAACGGATGTCCGAATTATTATTCCTTATAAGGAAACCTGATCAGAAATCCGAACGTATGAGCCAGACTTTTACAATATTTTTGATAACATAATGTGTTACATACGCGTACTTATAAAAGGATTACACAACAAAAAAAGATACATAATTTTATAACATACTAAAAATATTGCCATTCAGGTCGCATCGACAAATTTAATCATTAACCTGTAAAACATTTCTTTAGATACTCGAGTCAGCCATATAACAAATGAAATTAACGAATATAATTATTACTACGAGGAGTCATTGGCGCTACGTTGTGTAACTATTCACTTGATTAATATTAAATTGGTGTTTATGTAAAAGAGTTGATGGGTGTACTCTTTTTATTTACCAAAAGTATACCTGTAGGTCATTTACAAAATAATATTACAATGTTTCATAATAGCTTAAATAATAGATTGTACAACTAAATTTAATACTTTCGTTGCATTGGTATAGATTAAATTACAAATTATTTAAAAAACATATATCATGAAAAACACGTATAAAATTGATTATAAATAAGTAGAACGACTTATAATGTATTTTTTAAAATCGTATAAATATGATTACAAATATAACTTGTGAAGATGTGACAAAACATCATAATAGTGTCATCATATCATAATTAAAATTTTTGTAAACTCGAATCTATAATTCGGCAACTAGTATGACAGCTCAATATATTAATGTTGCCAGGTTAAAGATGACCTTGTATCGAAATAAAAAAGCTTGTAGCTTTAGATATCAGTAATATTTGCCTGTTATAATATTTTAAACTAATTCAATAATAACAATATCAATTACTTGATACAATCAATAACAATAGTAATTACTTGATACAATCAAGTAACTGGTACTGTAATTGGTATTTTCGTGAGTGTTATAAATGATAACTAATTTAAATATCATTTAAAGCCAAAAACTCATTGCCCTTTTGATATTGCAACATACGCGTTGCAACATACCTTCACCATTAAATTCTATGTATACATGGCAATACGGAAGTATTGCCATGTATACATAGAATAAAGTATAGTACATTCAATGAGTATCGTGTAAAAATAAATCGAATGTCATATCCGATTGCATTACTTACCCATTTTGATTTTTACTAAAAGAAGCGAAAGGCGAATAATAGTTGTTGATCCATATTACAACTTGTAGTAAGTTTATGCTATGCTACAAATATTGTTGCTTCTAAGAAACTTTAAAATAAATTCTTGCTTGGTATAAATACATAGTATACAGGCTAGAAGCAATAGTTGCCGATCAAACTTACCACAAATTTAGAATCACGTCTTTATCGTACAACTTATCTTGTCACAAGAATAAAATATAATCACACTCATTTATTAAGCATATCCAAAGTTCGTGTTACTATCATGCTGGCGCCAGACATCTGTTCACAGAAGTGATGGCTTCTTTGAGAACATTTCTCATACGTTTGGTCACATATTGTTAAACCTGCCAGATATGTGTACAAAGATTTTATTACTACTAAAAGCTCAGAGTTTTCAAATATACAACACAAATTGTGGACGGCGATTTGGTTGACGCAGTTTGCTTGAATTATTTTTGTAGGTGCAATTATTTATCACATTTGGTTATATAATAATAATAATAGACATATAAATAAATACATTCAAAATGTAGACGCGAATGGATGTGAAAGTCGGAAACGCTCCACTATCACACTCCGTCATTAGTCGGTTTGGTTGTTTACGTACATGACGAAACTGAGCTACACAGAAGTGTGGCAGGCACACAAACATTTGGACTTTTATGCCTTTGATGTGCGTTAAAAAATCGTCACGAAATGGCAAAACGCACTTCAGTGATCAAATATGTGACAATAGTATCAAATGTTCGTGCCATACATGTGAACACTTATTTGATCACACATGTGAGCACAAGTCTGGCGCCGGCATTAGACAAGCATAAACTGTATCAAAGTAATCTATGGTTGGGCATCAGTATTTCAAAAATAGTAAATGTGCTTGTTTCAACTTTATACATTTAATATTTCATTAAGTAGTAGTGTGAAAGCGGCCTATAGATATTTTGATGAGTTTTATTTATGTGTCCATTAAATTTATCACGGTAAAGTTTGCGTTTTTTTTTCTTGCTTAAATTTAATAATTCGTTCACTCACGATGTCACAACAATTAACAAACAATATAATTGAGTAAGTATTTAAAAAATTCCACTCTGAATAGTATTAGCAATCATTTATGAAATCATAAATAATATATTTCATTAACAAATTAAGCTGATGACATAAACAGTTTTCTGTCTACAAGGATAAGACAGTTTTTCACAAAACTTCACATTCAATACACATGAAACATGTGAGATCATTATCAGCCTCTATTAAGGTTCTAGAATGTCTTCAATGACTTTAAACATTAAATCTTTATAGTTTAAGAAGTTTTGCTTTACATTTTCAAGAAGAATCCTGAACATTTTATTGAATATCAATACATAATTACATAAAAGTTAGAGATGCGCCGAATATTCGTTTTGTTATTCGGTATTCGGCATTTTTCTTTTTACTTGTATTCGGACGAATTTTTCCGTTTGGTGCCGAATATATTCGGTTCGAGTATTTCTACTTCTTACCTACACATCACGGTATAGAACTAAAATACAAAGCTTTTTATGTAAGAGTAGAGTTATAAAGAATATGTTGAATAAACCTAATAAAATAAAGCAATGATACTTCAAATCAACATTTTTAAACCTCAATCAAATCCGCATATTTTAGAACTTATATTAACATTTATTTTTAAACCTCAAATCAACATTTGTTTAATGAAAAAACATTGAATGTTTTTGAATAATTCAGCCGAATATCTGGTTCGGTAAAAGTTAAACCAAATAGTATAACCGAATACCGAATAGTATTGGGATACCGAATAACGAATAGTGTTTGGTTATTCGGTGTAACCACTATTCGCCGCATCTCTAATACATTCGCATTTAACGATTACATTTGTGTTCCACTTTTTAAGTATCAATTGTTTCGTACTCACATTCAAATGAATTATAATTAAAACCGACAGTTAGTGAAGTTATTACCAGCTCATATTTCTTCACTGACACAATTTATAAGCTAAATATACGCTTATTTTTTATAGTAATTTAGGTACATTAAGTGTCCAGGCACTTAACTTTTAACAGGATCACAATATTTCCCAGTGCTCAATTATAAATATTTTAGTACTTGAGATTGATAAAACATGCAAAAATGCAATTAAAAATACTAATGTGTTTCGCTGCCCTCATCCGATGAGTAATATGATCACGTATAATATTTGCTCAAACAGACACATTACAGTACACACACAGTGGTTGTGTGTTATACACTTACGTAAAATATCAATCAGTTATAATTTTTTTGTTCGTAATTCTACACGTATACAATACCTTTGGTTGTAAATTAATAACAATGATAGAAATATTTTGACTATACTCATTATTCCATACAAAATAACAAATAGTAACAATAAATAAATTAAAATAAATTTATACTTTAAAATCAATCTTTTGGCACAAACTGGAAAGGTATGTAGATGATTTGGTTAAAAGCCTATTTGATGTTTCCGTACTAGTATTTTAAATGACAAGCATAGACTTTGCAATAATTTGTATGCTAATATTAAAAACATTAACAAATTATTACAAATCACTTTTAAATAATTGTATTGTTTCAATTATTTTCACATAAAAGAGATCGTCTAGTCAGCTACAATTTTTAATTGTGATAGAGAATTTTATACGTTTTAAACATATAATAGTAGGAGAGCGCATGATGCTAAATGTGGAATTACTCGAGCGTCACGGAAACCTATTACGTTTAGTAGATTAGATAATAATAAGAACTTAAAAGCAATAGCGGTATTTTGACAAAGACATCTGACATTTTGGACATTATATGTGTTCATAGTAAGACACTGAATGTTCTATTTCGTTTACAATGTATGTGTCTGTGACAAATGCACGGTAGTATGTAATGTGTTTTTAAATTGACTTTATGTATGATGTATGTATGATTATTTGAAAAAAATATTGATATTCTGCACTCCTTCACGTATTAATATGATAATAAGTGGTCCTATGTTTTCATTTTGAGCGGTGGGGGAAGCGTCTACAGGATTTCAAAATTGTAAATTTACTCGAGTGCATTATGTTAAGATGAGGGAGGGTTAATCACCACCTAGACTGTGTCCCATGTGCGAATCTGACGATTTGAGAGTAGCAAAGTTCCCCTTAGCGTACCCCTCATGTTATGGGCTCATACTGACTGGAAGTAGTTATCAATATAAAATGTATCCTACCTTATAATAATCTGTCACGCTCGAGTTACTACCCAAATCCCCTCTTGGGCTCCCCTACTAAAATACGTATGATCGTGACAAATTATTGCATTAAACTAAGAAACTTATTTCCTTTGTGAGTTCTTCATAAAAAAGGAATTTCAAAGAAAAATGTTATAACCGATCACACTATGCATAGATTATAAAATACATGGCTATAAAGCGGTATTTTCTTTCAATGGGTGTATTTGTCCATTGGTCACAGTTGAAGGCATGGGTGGTCTCGCTACTATTGCCTGGTACATGGACCATATAGCCAATGGTCGCATATAACCTATGGAGCGATGGTTTCCATTCTCATACAGGGCCTCTGGAGTTTCGAACGATAGGCCCATTTTGACCAAAGTGTTGTACAATCCGCCCGCGGTTTTGAAGGCCTGTTCATGCATACCTAAAATAGAAAAAATCATATTAATATATTTTAAATTGTAATATATTTCATTACAAACCGCAAACCATACAAAGCGAAGCACGTTGTGATCATTCTATATGAACTTACTTACAGACGTTCATAGGGGGCAGTGGCCGCTCACCATTAGGTTGTCTAGATGCTCGTTTGCTACTTTAATTGGATAAAAAAAATTGGCAGTTATGAGCATTTCCCCTATGACGCGAGTTTTCTGATTCACCTAAAAAAAACTTAACGGAAAATAGTTTCACTTCACAAAAGCCATACCTTCGTATATCATGAGCGCGGCGAGCCCGTAAGTGACGCCGACCCAGACCTCCTCGCTCTGCAGCGCGGTGGTATCGACGCCCGCGCGCGCCCCGCCCACGTACCCGTTGACCGCGCCCATACACCCGCCCGCAAAGCGGACCACGTTGTGCTCGTACACTGTACGTAGTGTGCGACGCACGTGCGCCGTCGGGAACACCTCGTGCGTGAAGCCGCACGAACGGAGGAACCTGACAACGATACGATTAAACGTTTTAAATGGAAGTCTTAATAATGAACATAATATTGCTTATTGATATTTGGCAATTACCTGGGTTTTGTTAATTTAATTGCGATGGTGCCACCTTCACGTATTATATGCAACCGTTTTATATGAAAAGTATTGTTAATGTAAGATAATGCGAAAGCGTCAACGTTACAATTTGTTCTGTAATATGCTAACAACAGTAATGCTATAGCTTTGTTTTTACTTTTACTCAAGAATGTACCCTGTGAACTCTTACATTGTGTGCAAGTGTAAAATCTTTCAGGAATACTTAAGTTTAAACTCTTTATTGACGAATACAATATACTTAATGTTATCAATCATTTTAACACGTAATTCTAGAAATTATATCAAATCAATAATTTAAAAAATGCACAACCTTGATATATGATAAACTAATATTTACTAAGCTATATGTTTTTACTCATACCAATGACCCGCCAATTGATCGGCCATTATGACGTCCGCGTTCGCGGGCCGGGTGTCAAACTTGTAGAAGGAACCCGTCCACAGCTTTTCCTCATACGAGTGTCGCGCCAGCTCCAACATTTTGGCAAACTCCTTCTCATCCTCCTCATGTTCTAGAATTCGGGCCATTTCTTGCACAACGCTTATAGACGCCACCCATAGTCCACCGCAGTACGCACTAGAATGATATGTTATATTTTATAAACATGTGAAATATATTTATATAATCGTACATTTTTTTATTGTAAAGAAGGGTCTGAGACAGCGTTGCCAGACGTCCTGACTTTTTGATGAAAATTAAATTTCCCGCTTTTCGGAAAGAACTGGACATTTGTAAAAAAAAGGTCGTCAAATCTATAACTAATCAAAACAAATTTAAGTCGAACTGCAGTCTGTCGACCAAAAAAAATATAAAGGTCGCCAAGTCGCTTTTTCAATCAAAATGTTTCTAAATCCCGACTTGATAAAAAAAATCCGGCGACGCTGGTCTGAGACGACATGGATTCAGGGTTCGATCTTTGGCTAGACTGTTATTTTAGTAATGCATTTAGATTTCATTCTGGTTTGTTTGGTTGCTTATGTATTTGTCTTTATAAGTATCCTGCACACGACGCACGACACGGGAAAAAGGAGTTAGACCAAAAGTGTTAAAAACGTTATACATGTTGCGTGTCTCACCTGGGCCCGGTCATGACCCAGGCGTCGTAGGTCTGGTCGGGGAAGCCGGCGTTCTCGACGAGCCCGTCGCCGTCGGCGTCCCAGGCGGCCACGCGGCGCAGCAGCGCGGCGCACGCGGGGTACATGTCGCGCAGGTAGGCGGGCGCGGGCCACGCCGCCACGCGCGCCTCGCCCGGCCGCAGCGCCGCGCCCGGCTCGCCCTCCGCCTCCCTGTACAACAGATCCAGTATATCGCCCCCCGAACCCGCCGCGCCGCCCTGCCCCGTGGCCCGCGAGTACAGGTCGTCCTCCGTGCCATCCCGCACGTCGTCTATGAACGCCATCGACCGATACCTCTCGTCGGAGAAGGGCGCCCGGTGCGCGCGCAGCACGCGGTGGTCGCGCATCACTTGCAGGATGAACTTCAGGTTCAGGTCCCGCCACTCCGACACGTCGTGGATGTTGTACGCGTTTATGTTCGTGAACGGCACGCCCTCTGTCGGTCATAAACAATATATAACATAAGACAAAATTGTTCAGAACATTTTCCTCTTTTTGTGTAGCTTTTGGGTTTTTAATAAAAAATCAAAGAATAGACAAATTTCAACTAGTGGGAGACTTACTCATACATATAAATAAGCAAATACCAAATATCTGAGCATTTAATAGAAACAAAGAGGAACCGCTTTGTTTATCTGATTTATTATATTCATACTTCAACCCCTTGACGAAATCTACTTACACATAATATTCCATATAAATAAATCGCAATTCTATATTCTAATTTATCAATTTAGGACTGTGTAATGTTGTACCGACGTAACGTTAAAGCCTCGTCATGTTTATATTATATGAAATTTATCATACCGGGTTCACCGAGGTCGTGAGGAATAGAGTCCTTAATTTTAAATTTCACGGACTTCCCGTCGTACAGGGATTGCCTGTACTTTGTTGTTTCCATTTCGATCGCATCTCGATACATATATTGTAGCACCACCTAATAAGATAAAAACAAACAAAATCAAAAATAACTAATATAAAGAAAATATATGACTATTTTAAGCTCACATTATTCGCCTTTAAAATAACATACATTAATTTTAAACGAAAAATTAAATCTATATAAATAAGGTATATAAATGTTAAAAAAACATAAATCTTATTTAAAATATTTGTTATGTACACATAAGGAATAATTGATGTACATTTGAAGCATATTGTAAATAACTAGGCATTACAGAATTCATTCTTCATACCAATATTTAAAACATTCACATGATTAGTACAAATAGCTATCGAAAATATTTTGCTATAGAAAATGTTATCAATTCCAATATAAATTACAGACATAAATGATTGATAAAATGAATTACATCACATTATATCACATATCATATAAAGATAAAATACTTATAAATAGTATTTTGCAATTACATTATGTTGTTGTATTACGTTTTACTTTAAACCAAATGTACTTGATTAGACTTTAAAAGTAATAATCTTACATAAGCGATTAGATTAGAGTAACATAGTAACAAGATACATATTTAAACTATTTATTATTATTGGTACTATATAAGATACTGGCTCGCAAGTTTATGAAAAGTATTGATTGTCTTATTAAAAGGTGGTAAAACCAGTGTAGTTCGACCGGGGAAGTACCACCGCCACACCTATTTCTAGCGTGAAGCAGTGCTTGCGTTTCGATAGAAAGGTGTGGTTGCCGGCACACTTTCACATGAGGCGACCATCATAGTCCTCGGGAGTAGTAACGCATCTGTGATTGACTTCAGATGGAACCCATGTTCTGTATGAAGTTGGTTACAGATGTCCATGGGCGGCAGTGGCCACTTACCATCAGGTGGACTGCATGCTCGATTGCTATTTCAGTCAGATAAAAAAAGTCTCACATTTTAACTGTTACCTACTTTGGCTCAAAAATATCTTCTACTCTATTATATAGACTACCTAACAAATTTCAGAAATACTTTATTGTGATTAAAATGTGTTAATTTCAAGTTCAATTTTATAATATAAAAGTGTATTGGCGGCTCTAATATTGATTAATTTAACAATTAATAACATAGTATAATATTGCATGTATATGTTAAGGATTCATAACATCTCTATCGGGACAGGGTCATAACTAAACATAGGCACATTAAATATGGTTACGAAAAATATATACCACACCATATAAGTACACAATTCCACATATTCCACCCGAGTTAGACATTATTTTGTATACAGTGTTTGAAACATAACTTACTTGTAGATTTGGCCAAAGCTGTGCTAAGGCAAAGGAAGCATAGAAATGCACGTCATACGTATTGTACATTCTATATTCATGACCTTCTAAATATCCAAATAAACCGAATTCGTGTCTGCAATAATAAAGGTAAATTGTTAATTACAAGCAATAGTTCCAGTAACAAGGACAATAGAAATAAATACAATAAAAACAAGTCCATAAAAATACATCCTTATAGTCTATATTCTCATAATATAAATAGTGAATGAAATATTTTAGTTTAAATGAAATATTGAGTATATAATTACGTACCATACAACAATTGTTAAAATCATCACAAGTAAAACATGAATCTAATCAAAATTACATATTCATAGTTTGTTTTCGCTAAGTATTGAGGATTACTGTCGAGCGTTACACGATGACTTTTCGTCAAATGTACCGAATATGTATATCAGACAAAGGGTTATCGAAAATAGGTATAGAGTTATATAAAATTTGGACGTTTTTATTATTATTATGCCGTATTTTATAGCTTTATTCACCTGGGATCTGTGTCAGGATATTCATCGCCAACGTCATACCAAATCGTCCCTCCATCCGCGATGAAGTAAAGGGCATTCATTAAGGCACTTTTTAACCAGTCTGGTATGTTGCTGCAATGAACACATTGATGGAAATTATAATATACAGTTTAAATACATGTAAAATATACATGTACAAATACATTAATTTGTCAAATAATACATTTCTAAACTACATTATCTAAATAAAAATTGTGTTATACTTAGATTTAGATGTTTAATTGAATAGTGTAGTTTCAACGGTGGTGATGTAAGCTAATGTATTAGCTAATCGGTTCGTGTCTGAGAATGGTCGAATATAAGAACAATTGATATAAAAATATACCTAGCAATATATTTTCCAACTTTTTACATTGGTTTAGCTTAGCGTTAGGACAGACAACTACCTATTAGAAAGTCAAATTCCTTTGTGTGCATTTGCTTCGAATATTTTTTGTATTTTCATGGTAACTTTCATGGCGTATGCGAGGTTACCTCAGGAGAAATATGGTTAGGCGAATTAGAGCCGATTGGAGAATTTTCACTTGCTACAATTTGCGCTCTACACATCTTTTTTAATTTTTCTTTTGTCGAGGGGGGAAACCTTCAAAAGGTACCCGAAACACTGATGGCGACGCAGGCTTATGTGGGATTTTTACTGCATTAAAACCCCGCCGGTGGCCGTCCTCAGCGCTACAAAGAGGACTCCGGGGTATTGAAAGGAACGCAACCGGACTCCACTGAACGCGTTGCCCCATCGGGCTCTTCCCAGATGGGCGGCGCGGCCCACCGTTTCGACTGGTCTGTACGACGGTATGCGATCACACATACCACTGTCCTGCCCGGAGTCGCCTGACCGAACGGTTCGATCTCACACTCTAGCCGCCAGCAATCCCGGAAGCCCCTTTATTCGCTTCTTACGATAGGCAGGAGATACCGTAGCCCTATTCTGGTCCCGGAACTACAGGGCCGTGCGTGTTACACTAGTGTAGATTGTACGAAATTGAAAGTTAAGATGGTATTTCGGCGTCCCATCCCAGACCTAGGAACATCATACTATATACGAAGTTGCACTCATGTTAAAGGTCAGTAGTACTAGTACTAGTACTAATGACCTCGCAGTAAACAATTCAGTAGGTAATCTGAATATGTCTTATTTTGCGGCAATCGCACTAAAATACTGTTATCTAGGTTAAGAGATTACTGTTACAACATATCGTCATTGTTAACTTAAAAGCAATAAATATAGCTTATAAGAACAAAATGCAGCATTTACGCTTATCTGGTCATAATAATATATCCGGTTATCAAACCTAATCATTTTTAAGGCAATATCAATGTATTAAAGACGAGATTTGAAAAAAAAAACCCATAGACGGGTTTATCTTAAGCCATTCATATTGCAGATACTGCAATGTCCATTACGAAGATATAGTACTCTAACGTAACATGCAATGTGATCTTTGTCAAAATTACGAATTGTGTTGAGGAAGAAATGGATTTGACGACCCGCGTGGAGGAGCGGTTACCATACCGGTCTGACGCGCAATGGGTCCCGGGTTCGATTCCCGGCCAGACAGATACCTGAATGATGAGTTTAGATTCCTGTTCTGGTTTGTGTATTCGTCTTGTGTGTCCATGGTACCCACGACACGGAAGAAAATCCTACTGTGGGGCTATGAGTGTAGAAAGCGTGTGTGTGCGTGCGTATGTGTGCGTGTGTGTGATTTACTTTCAAATGTGGTCTATTGATCTTACCTGTTATTTAAAATAGGTTCTTGCCATTCAGCAAGTTGTTCTTCCCAATTTTTATAGTTTTTCAGCCCATATGCAGCAATACTATTGGCAGCATCATTTTCGTAACCGAAAAACTTTGTGTAATACCTATAATGAAATAAACATGTATATGTCTATAATATACTAACATATAAATGTACTAATAATACAGGTAATTAAATTAAATTAATGAAAAATGTTAAAATATTATCCCCACATAAAGCTGTTGGTTAATAAAATTCTGCCACATGCCTTATTTCGTATAGTAACTAAATAGAATATTTTAAAGAATTAGCATAATCATTTTAAAATGCTTATCGAAGGAATTTGAAAGTATATATCACATTCAGGTGTGCTGATAAAATAAAGATAAATAGAGCTAATTAATAAAATTTTTCATTTATCACAATCATGATAAATAATATTGTACAAAACTTGAATTTTGATGAGGTTCTCTCCTTTGAATATGTGGAACTTTTTCAACGAATGACAAAGAGTAGGTATGTTTGGGTATGTAAGTCTTGATAACAATACTGTTGTTCATCTGTACTTGTTTTATGCATATGCTCAGCACCACATATTGTTAATGGATCTTCTAATTATTCATTTGCATAGAAACTACCTAGTGGAACCTTCTCTATAAGCATTACACTTATGTATTCCCATCAGGGTTGCCAGGCGTCCCAATTTTTATTTCCCAAAATTAAATGTCCCGCGCGGGACAGGCTCGGTTCCGATTTACGGGAAGGCCTAGACTTTTCCAAAAAAAAGATCGCCAATTGCAAATATAAATGGAAATGCAGTTTGTCGACAAAAAAAAAAGGTTGCCAATTCCTCCGGCCCTCCTTACTCCAAAGAGAAAACTAAAATTTTTGTCCGTGTGCCTGTGAGGCGCGACAACTATTGTACCGCTAGGACTGCTGTTCCGCTTTTGACTATGAAATCCGGATTTTTTCACTTAAAAAGTTTCTTAATCCCGATTTACTAAAAATAAATCTGGCATCGCTGATTCGCATATAACCTTGTCTAAAAAAGTGTAACATTATGAACCACCACCCAAAGTAAATAAGAAAAAATATTCTATACTTGCTGTGTGAATAAACTTACCTTTTGTGAATCTTCTTATCTGTCTTGTATTTAATTACAGGCATGTCCCAAACTAGGCAAAACTCAGTAGAGCCGCAACCCCCAGGGTCCAATGATATTCCAGTTGACAAAGCTACAGAATCGTCTGTAAAGAAAACAATAATATTTGATTATTCTGTTAGGGAATTTTCTCCCAAAATTTGTCATCTTGTGATGATAGTATGTCTGAAGAGATAAGTTGATACACGTGGATATTACGACTGTAAAAATGCCTTTAAATCACTTTCCTAAGGCTATTTGATTTGAACTCAAGCAATTAATAATAATAATAATCATTTCTTTATTTGCTCTGAATAACGTTTTTTACAAATTGGTCTTATGATTAAATAGTTTCAACCTCTATTCTACCTATAAGTTAAGAAATTTAAATTTAAAATTATTATCAGTTAATTACCATTTCATCATGTTATGCAATAACAGTGTCAATAAAATAAATATATTTTTACACGTCAATCTCTCTTATTTATAAATAAAAACCTCATCATTTATACAATAAAAACATTTAATTATTGGCCATCTTGTCAATTTAATTAGTGAGCTTAACAGAATAGGTTACTCACATTTGTTTATTTTTTTCGGCTTATCTTTTCGATTTTTTGAAGAATCTGTGTTCTGTGGATTTTGATTGTCTTCTGGTTTTAATTTACCATTATTTTTGAGACATTCCCAAACATAATTAGAGGTTTTTGAGTTCCAGTAGCAATAGCCTTCATTTGTGTCTTCATTATTATTTATTTTCTTTGCTATTGTGAATGTGCATGGTATGTCTCCTACCATTTGATCTAAGGATACTCCACAAGTATTTGCGACACAATATTTTTCTAGTTCTACTTTACCTAGAAGGATAAAACGTTTTTCGTTATATAGTCCAGCATGTAAGTAATCATATCATGACAGAATATAAAATTTAAGCTACTTGACTTTAAAATAACTCTTTTCCTAAGTTCTAATGATAATATATAAAATTAAAATTAAAAACGATTTTACTTCCTATTTATAGGATACATACTTTTTGCAGACTTTTTCTTATTGGCAGCACCAAGCACTTCAGTCCAGGTGAAGGCAATATTGACCTCACGATGTTCATTGCTTACATTCTTTGCTGAGAAAACAAATACAGCACATGGCAGGCTAGAATCCTGTTTAATAAAACAAAAACATCTTCACATGTAATGTTATATTCATTAATATTTAGTACTGATTTCAACTTGATCATCAAACTTTTATTTTAAGTCTCATAAATTATTATTGTCATCCTTTTTAATGAGCACTGAAATATGTATCCCTTTAAAGCATAATTTATTTGTTACTTTCCTTTGATTTTTCTTTATACATAATCTTAGAATAGAATGAAGAAATACTAAATTCTGACCTTATAATTATGTGGTATCACAGGAGATATTTGACGACACACTAATTTGATTCCATACTTAGATAAATCATATGTGGTCCAAGCTCGAGGATATAAGGCTGTGTATTCACAATCTGCACCATTCAGATTCCATTCCCAAGAGGCTGGTGCCTTTTTTGGTTTGCTAAAATTCATAAGGTACAGGATTTAATATGGGGACTCATAAAAAGTGGTTAACAATACAAATAAAAGTGTGAGTGTATCCATTTTTTTTTGTGAAATGTTTTTTAGACATACTCTGAGCATGCCTGAAAAAAAATGTCTGAACAATGATCGCCTGAATTTGGAAAATTTGGATCAACATCTTTTCTTTGTGGTTTCAAATGTAATTACATAATATCTTTTGTATTTTCTTTTTTATTTTATAAGTTTTTAATATGTCTGTTGTAACTAATGCAAATAAAGGTCATTATTATTATTAACTTAGTTTAATTTATTGTTTTAGTAAATCTTGTAAAAAAATTGTATGATAAAATTGCTTCCTCCTCACCTATAAGTAGACAGTACCGACTGAAAGATGGTTTCCTTTTTTGCATTTCGTATATTAACAATAAACTGGCATTCAGGAACTGTGACATATTCATAAATCCCTGGATACAGTTGAAAGCGGCAGAATTCTCCCTTGAAGCCTCTACCTATTGTACCTCCTCCAATTCCACCAATAGGACAACCTGTAGAATACATTTAAATTACGGAACAAACCCAAACCGAGTGACCTATTTTTGAGAAGTTATGACCCTTCTTGGAGTCATCTATAGTATATAAATAGACCCTCCCTCCCCTATCACCGATAGGGGAGTCTATAATTTATACATCGGCTTTTCAATCATTATAAGCAAACAGAAAGTTGAAAAACAATAATTTAGCTCATTATTAACACTGATTGGCCTTGTGGTACGAAAAGTACCAGTGCATCTATTTTTATCTTTGATATTTATTATTTTTGATATTTACTTAAAGGCTTTAATGCAAGCAAGCAGGGAAAAGCTAGTATTAAGTAATTTTACAGTAAATTTTAACTACATTTATAGGGATATTGTATCATATTTTTGTAATTCACTACAATATGGCATCTTAATACATCTCACAATAACCATTAATTTTATTATTAAACAGTAAACTAAAAGTTACATAAAATTATATACAACATGTACATAATTTAGTAAAAAGTAAATAACAACATTAAAATGAATACTGGCTATCAGTAAAACTATTATAAGGACTATAATAAAATTGTACTATAAAGCGACTGTACAAATATGAGAAAACAACAAATAGGAACATATTTTAATTATGTTAAACTTACCATACATTCTTTGAGCAGATACCATATTTATATAATCCATGATAGGGCGCTTTTTCTGCATTTTTCTGGCAAGATGATATTTGAGGTATCTAAAAGTTTTAAGTGAAAAGCATATTTTATAAGCTCATCAAAAATATATATTTTTTAATTACGGAGTGGTAAATATTTTACCTTGCTGTAAGAGGCATCATGTCAAAAATTTGCTTAGCCCTTGGAATAATAATTTGCTTGCTTTGCAGTGAGTATTCATGGTTTAGAGGAAGTTTTAGTCCATATTTAGAGGGCTCGTCGAGATCCATGCCTTGATCACCGAAAGTCTCCATTTTATCAATAGTATTAGTCCTTTTTAGTTTTCCAATCTATTAAATAAAACTTGATGTTTAGGAAAAATATTTTTATACTGATGTAGTAAGAATAATTACCACTGAAATTATACTTCGGATAATGTTGAAATATTAATATTGATGATAAGATTCACAATGATTACAGAAGTTTGACAATGACTGAACGACCACAGAGGATAAAGGGCACAGACAGAATCCACTAATGTCACAGACAGCTTAGACCTTATTAGACGTTTCTGAAATAAATCATTGCTTGCTTTTCTAACAGAATTATAAAAGATTATCTATAGAAAGTGAAAGAAAGATATGTAATTTAGCAAATGAGAAAATATTATTATACGCTATGTTCTTATTGTCTTAAAATAGTGAACTTTATTAAATTTCTAAAAATAAAATTACCTTAGGATATTATAATATTTATTTTTGAATTACGTGGAATCCAAGCCTGAATGATCTGTGTTTGGTGGTGTAAAAAAAACAAAAAAATAAAATAAAAAAGAATAAAACAAACTGTCAAAAGCTCGTAAGTGTCAAGTGTCATCTTGGAATTACAAAATAAATACAAATAGGTCGTCGTTATAATTGTAATCCTGTACTCATAATACTGGAAATGAATAAAGTAATAAATAAAACGATGCCTTGAGTAATTTCGATGAAATTACTTTATTAACACTTAACTTTGTGTATTAGCAACCAAGTGTTTACGATAAACAAATATGGTGTAAAGTAGAAGGACAAACTAACGATTACGTTAACTATAACGATTATTTTCTTGGTTTAAAATTGTTTACATTTACTTAAAGCAATGGAAATACCAGTTCAAATAGCCATACGGCTGAAACCTCCAAGTATTGAAGATTCTTTACAATGTATATTTAGTAATCCAGTCACCCAAATTGTTATTACGGAAAGTGGGCAAACTTTCCATGTAAACAGAGCACTACCTGTTGACTGCACTCAAGCTCATCTCTTCAATTCGTTCATGATACCGCAAATAAATTGTTTCCTGGATGGATGTGATACTTCAGTTGTGGTGTTTGGACAACAGAAATCTGGAAAGACTTACACACTATTTGGACCTGGTAAGGCATCTTTCTATCTATGTGTATTTAATATAATTAAAGTTCATAGAGTTTAAATATAAATCATTCCTAAATAATGTAATTTAATAGGGCACAGTTATAAAATCATTGCCCTATAGCAGCATAAAACTGCTAACTTAACTCTTGAAACACATATCAACAAATATTTATAATTTTCTACAATAAAGTATATTTTGCGCTCCATAACTTTTATTTAACTTTTGTTTTAGGCTTTGAATGCATACATAGTGAATGTGACCAAGGAATTGTTCCACGTTTTGTTACTGAAATATTTCACAGACTCAGTCAAATGCCAGAGAGGGAATTTATATTACACATAACATGGATGCAAGTAGTAAACAACAATATATTTGATGTTCTTGGAGCTGGTTTAGTAAGATGCTGTAACATTGAAGAGGCTTTCCAGTATTTACAATTAGGATGGAGACAAAGGTGTTTAGGAAATAACCATACTGTGTTCACTGTGAGCATGGAGCAGAAGTGGGTGGGGACTAATGGAGTGCTTAACCACAGAATGTCTACTGCAAGCTTTTGTGATCTTGCTGCATATCCAGAACCTGGGCTTTTTGCACTTGAAAACATTATAAAAGAGCTGATTGCAGGAAATCCTCCTAAGCAAATCAATTATGACCAGTGCATACTTACTGCAATGTTACGTGATTCCTTTGGGGGAAGAGCCTTTACATGGGTCATAGGGTGCATAAGTACAGAACCTGATGATTACCAAGATACGCTGAAAATACTGAACTTGTGTCTTTGTTGCCGAGGCATAAAAAACTTTGTGACAGTTAACCTGTTTGCTGATAATAATACTCCTGTATATGCTGACAAGGGGGTTATGCCTACAGACAATGCATTCAACTTACAGTTTGCTACATCACAATGGATAAAATTGGTATCAAATGCAGAGGGACTCTTCAATAAAATACTTCAATCCAAGTCATTGTCAGAAGCTGATATGAATCAAGTCAGTGAATGGTTATTTTTGAAGGCAGAATGTGATGAGTGCTTGAATAGTGATATGACTGCTGATAACAAGGATACAAATACCAAACAAGGCTTGCCAAGAATAGCTGAAGACACGGAACCCAGTGAGCCTAGTGAGTCTGATGTTGAATCAGATTCAGATGATAGTGACTCAGAAACATTGTTTCAGGACAAACTTGAGAAGTTAATGGAATATTTTCGAGAAAAGAATGATCAACTTTTTACAGAGAGATGTGAAGAATATCTCAATCATACAGATTCGGATGACATAACTATATCTGAAACAAGTGGATCTCAGTCACTGCCTGTCATGACTTCTCAATCTAATTCTGGTAGAAGAAGAACACTTCAACCTGGTGAAAGTTTATCTGGAGCACAATTAGAACTTTTAAGAAAAGTAGCTGCTAAAGCAATATCACCTGAATCTCAAAAAATACTCATAGAATCTCATAAAAAAGATGTTGACCCTGAACCAAAGTTAATAGAAAGAGAATTGTTGAAAATGATTGACTCTCCCAAAACTGCTGAAATATGTAAAAAATACAAAATGACAAAAGAAAAGTACACACAAAAGCAAGTACTAGCTAGGAAGTTATCAAAAGAAATTACCAGCAGCCAGACACAATTGAAAGAACTGATTAACTTATGTATAGCTAAGCAAAGACTGATTGATGATCTTTCAAGAACAATTTATTATAGCACTCAAAATAAAGTCTACTCAGAAAGAATAGATTCTTGTATTGCAGATCAAGACACTATCAAAGAGATTAAAAGACATGAAACAAACTTGAAAACATACAAAAAACAAATAGATCAAATAAAAAGACAAATTAAAAAAGACGAAAAGCGTAAAAATACTTTAGATATAGAACTTCTTAAAGATAAGCTTAAGTTAGATGAACTTTCAGAATCATCTGTTGATGTAAAAGATCGCAAAACAAATTCATTGAAGCACTTTACTCATAGGATAACTCATTTAGACAGTATATTAAAGGAGAAAACCAATGATTTGGCAAATTTAGAATTGTCGAAAGAGAAGGAGCTAATGTTAAGAAAGGAAATTAAAAATCTGAGAAAGGCAAGAGAGTGTTTGCATGAGCAGAGATGCAGTTTAGGTCATAAACGGAAAATGTACAAATCATTATCAGATTCTGAAGTAAGTTGATGATTATCAAGACAGTTTAATAAATCAATTTCTAAATAACAATATCAAAACAAATTCTTTTCTGTCGTTAGTTTTTCGTGAAGCAATTTTTACATAACAATATCAAAGCAAATTCTTTTCTGTCGTTATTAAAGCAGTATTATCCAAATCTTTGAAATGTCTGTATTTGTGTATAATTTTAGGAACGCAAGCTACTTGAATGTGAAGAAGCTATTGAGGCAATTGATACAGCAATAGAGTATAAGAACAATTTAATATGTGGGAAGTCGCCATCGGCTTCTCTGTCCGACTCTGCTGATAACAAGGATTCAAGAAGTAGAGGAGAGCAAATGCTAATGGCTAGACTAGACAAACTCTCCCATGACGAAATGAAGACATTATTGTACAGATACTTTCAGAAGGTATAATCAAAATTAAGTTTTTGTTATTATGTTGATTTAGTAGCAATTGAATTATTGCAAGTAGTTAACCTGCGAGAGAATATAATTATTATGATGTTGGTACAGTGCTATGAATGGTCAACTTTACGGGTAGTTGACCTGTGCAAGGATATATGAAGTTGATACAATGTGGTTAATCAGTGAGTTGGTTACCAAGAAGTTAGATACAACCTTACCTATTTGTTACTTTAACTCCATACCCAAAGGTTGGCTGGAAGAAATCGCTGTTTAGCGATAAGGCCGCCGTTTGTATCGTCCTTTTAATTAGTAATTTCTTTGCTATGTATACTTTATGGGTACAATAAAGTATATAATTATTATTATTATTCGACGACCTGCGTGGCGCAGCGGTTACCATATCGGTCTGACGCGCAATGGGTCCCGGGTTCGATTCCCGGCCAGACAGGTATCTGAATGATGAGTTTAGATTTCTGTTCTAGGTCTGGGTGTTTGTGTATACATACTGTGGGGCTATGAGTGTAGAAAGCGTGTATTATTAACGTTATCTACGATAAATACGAGTATGTGAGTACTATACATTTAGAACGCCTTAACCGGCATATTCAATTTATGGCGCCCTTTTTTTAAACTTCTTATGTAATCAATATTATTGTAACCCAAAAATTGACTAAATAAAGATCTTTCTTTCTTTGTATACATTAAAGAGGTGCGTTTCCAGGTGGTGGACCTGCGCGGCGCGTGCGCGGCGCTGGAGGCGGGCGCGGCGGCGGCGGCGGAGGAGGCGGCGGCGTGGCGCGCGCGGGCCGCCGCCGCCTGGCGCCACGCGCAGCGCTCGCGGCCCTTCACGCACGCCAGGTGACAGAACTACATTCCGATCTTCTACTTCTGTCTGTCTGTTTAGACATCTATCTGTCTAGACTGAATTTAAACCTACCACTTTCTTTCCATCTTCCCCATTTTTTTTAATGAAAATTTCTTTGAACGCGTTAAGTACTTTTTGAGGGAACAGGTTTGAAAGAATAGCAACGCATTTATGATTGACTTCAGATAGAAACCTTGTTTATATGAACTTGTTTACAGACGTCCACTTATTATCAGGTGGATTGCATGTCCATTTGATACTTCAATCTGCTAAAAAATAAAAGAAAGGAGCCTATGATATGCGTTGGTTACGTATTTTAACTATAAGAGGTGTTAGAGGTATCAAAGGACAACAATGAATCGCTTTTTATCATCTGGGTAATATTACCAGGGTGATCCATGGAAAACACCAAATATTAACATGACAAAATTAGTATGGTTAGTATTATTTTGCATTAAATTGACTGGTTGTTGAATAAACCCTTAGAATAAGGAAAATAGTGGAGCTCTTGTGGTTAAGTTTCATTTGTATATGTGAACATTGCAATATCTTTCCCCACTCCATACGATTTACTTAGGCCGTACTAGGTAGTACCTAGGTTCATTATAATTCAATCATACCTATCAGAATCCAGATTATACTGTATCTTAATGTTTCAATACGTAAATTACAGATGCTTAGACGGAGGCCATGGAGATAGAGTCCTCTCGTTGGGAATGACCACGGACTCGGAAACTTCGGATGACGCTATGCGATTGGTCGATCGCATGCGACAGCTTGCTAGGTGTCCACCTGTAAGTACTATTATATACATTTTTTTAAACTGTGCTGCTTAGATGACTTAGGAAACGCATTCAAACCACGGAACTATTTCAAGGGGAAATGGGGATATTCAAAATACCGGCTAGACCCCCCCTCCTTCCGGGTTAAACTTTCATCCCTTAAGCAATATCTTCTTAAGGAAATCTGCGGTTTTTTCAGCCTATTTTCAAACATTTTACTTATAAAAATAGATACACAAGTACTTTCGGTGCCACACGGCAAACAAGGTGTTGATTAAGAGCTAAATTTATATATTTAAACTTGCAGTTTGCAAAAAAAAAAGATTCAAAACTGCATTTATGAATTACCACATGACATGTACAGGGGGAAGGATCGGGGACCTACTAATATACTATGAATGGTCTCCAAGGAGAGGAAGAGGGGTCAAAACTTGCTAGAAATAGGTCACGTGGTTTGGGTACGTTTCCTAAACGTCAGGATAAGAGGAGAGAGAGTGAGAGTGGTAGAGATAGATAGTAACTAATCACATACTCATATATAATTATATATTTATATCATATTTTAACTATAAATATTAATTTCCAGTTGTGCACACCTAATTTGCCTTACAAATGCACACTCCGATCCCAGGGCTGCTGGAAGAAATTTCATCTTGAAATAAGTAGTCCTTTGTACTTAAGTTTATAATGTGTTTATTATGTATATTTTGTGTACAAAAATTATAAAAATAAATAAATAAATAAAAATAAATACTCAATACATGTATTACTTTAGCTGATGTTGAAATATCTTTTTCAGGCACCCGTTATCCCGAGCCAGAACTTACGCCAACTCATGCCAGCCACAAATATACCCGTGGCTAAAGTGACAAAGGAAAAGAACAAGCTAGTTATTGTGCAGCAAAATAAGAAAAACTGATATTTACTCACGTTTGTACTTTTACCTTTTAATGTCCTCTCAATTCTTGTTATTTATTATATATTTGAAAAACTAATTCAATTCTCAAATTAAAAAATATGTGATAGTCTTTTTAGGATTTTCTCAAATTATGTCCATTTCCTAAGTAGGTAGTTTGAAGTGTAGTTTGAAGGTACTAGACGATTTTGAAGTTAATAGTAATTCCTGTTCACTTAAGATGTTATTTTTGTTTAGCCAGACTTATTCTCCTATATTATTTGACTAGAATTCGACGATATCTCCATTACATTTTTCTCAATGTCACAGCAGTGGCTTGTCTTATAACTGCTACAATGGTTTTTGGGTGTTGTAAGGCAATGATTTAAATATGGAGGAGTCCAACTTAGCTCTCCTTAACAGCATTGCATTAGTTTGTAACAGAGCTATGTTATATGTCCTATCTTGTTGGGGGTACCGGTTACATATGTCTTAGATAATTGGCAATGATTGTAGGTGGGCTACATGGTTTTGTGCATGTTTTTTCCATGACATAAAAACGACTTATGTTACTGTCGCTTTTTAATAAGCAGCTTTTAATAAAATTAAAATAAAACTCATAATTATAAGTACAACTCATATATTATTTAACAGGAATGTAAAAAACTATTGTCACAAAATAATTAAATAATTTGTACAGTAGATGTTTTAATACTAGTGTACTATACATATTACATATACATCACAATAAAGAAAATGTTAAATTCGATGTTTTACATTTTTAAATATGGTTAGACTAAGTTGCGTAGTGTGTATTTTCATATTTCTTATTTGAATAAATTCATTAATGCACTCATTAGCTAATTATACATTCGAGTTTATTTTTTGTAACATGACAATTAGACAATTATAATTATTGTAAATAAATTTTAAATCATATTTTTAAGTATAATAACATATTATATGCATTTTATATATTTTTTAGCCTGATTCAATATCAAAGTATATTAAGAGTGCTATTTGAAAAAATCGTTCCGTCAATACAAATGTATTATTCCTGCCTTAAAAATTATAACCTTAGATTTTATGACATTAATAAAAGGAACTTGATTGTAAATATTGAATTCTATGTTTTATTCGCTACCCTTCTTACACTCCGAGAACAAGAAAATAATCTAACAAAAATTATAATTACACAAATTAATTATAGTGGAGTAACATCACTTATAAAATAAGGTAATAAACAGATGATTTGTGAATTGAAGAAGGCAATGTTGTTTAGTAGAAATTTTTGAATTGAAAATGTTTATGCATAAAATAATTTAATGCTTTTCTATATTTTACTAAACTAAAAATATTCGATACAAACAATGTTCTCAAAGTGAGTATTTGTACAGTCAATATTTGGCTAAAAATATTTCGCTATTTGAAATTCCATGGTATACATAAAACACCTTCAGACAGCACGGAGTAATAATGTGTTACGTACAGAATATTCCCTTGTAGTTTCTGAAAACAATTTCAAATTAAATTGAAAGAAACCAAATGAAATAAAACATGCAGGTTTCTTAATAGCAAAATAAGATAAAATTGTGGAAAACTCGACCGACTATAACCTAAAATATATTTAATACTCTATTTAGTAATAAGAACTCTATACTTTTTAGTATGTAACAGTTAAGTAAATCTACAAATGCCTCAATCTATAAATGCCTTACGAAAGGACGAGGTTCCATTGTAATATTTTTAGTCTGATTATAAATTAAAGTTCAAGTTTTATATTAGTTCAAGGTGGTAGATCCAACGTAGTTGAACCGGGGAAGTACCACCGCCACACCTATTTCTAGCGTGAAGCATTTCTTGCGTTTCGATAGAAGGGTGTGGTTGCCGGCACACTTTCACATGAGGGGACCATCATAGTCTTCGGGAATAGCAACGCATCTGTGATTGACTTCAGATGGAACCCACGTTCTGTGTGAAGTTGATTACAGATGTCCGTGGGCGGCAGTGACCACTTACCATCAGGTGGACTGCATGTTCGTTTGCTTTTTCAGTCAGACAAAAAAAAATATTCAACACTATTAAACACACAATAATTGTGCATACTAACCATATTAAGTTTGTCAACCCTAGTAAGAAGTCTTTCACAGCAAGAAATCATCAAGCCAGGAGTTATACTGTCATCTTTATGTAAGGCTAATAGACCAAACCGTTCCTTAACTTCTGAATGAAGTGCCCTTTCCACATGCTTGTTTCTGAAACATAAAATTAAGTAATTTAAAAAATCTATCTTAAAATTAATAAAGGACAAGTGACAATTAATTAAAAATTCCGTAATTTTGGAATGCAATATTTGAAATGATACAGGTCGAATTAAAAATACTTGCAAAAGTTTATATTGGACAAAAATACTTCCATACGGTAGTTGCTGAGATTAAGAAAATTATGGCTTCCAGTGACAATGTTTAACCCTATTCAAGATTCAGTGTGGGGTGTCTATATATTAAAACGCTTCCCTTACTTCCCGTAAATATCGTATAAAAATTAGCTAGAATCTTTATACCGAAAAGCTTCCAATCTACTGTATTAATTTGATTAAAAATAAATACTTACATGCTATATTCTGTCAAAAGCAAGGTAGCTTCGTCCAGGTGGTTTGTGATGTATGCAATAAGTTCATCTGCAGGACAAGATGATGGAGTGATAAACTGTCCTGTAGGGGACAACATCAGTGGTCCCGCCTCACTAGAAAGTTAAGCAATTCATTAATTTTACAACTTGATTTTTTTTACCTGACTGAAGTAGCAAACGCTCGTTTTAAACTTCTCGTAATTAACTTCATACAGAACAAGGGTTGCATCTAAAGTCAATCACAGATGGGTTGCTACTCCCGAGGACTATGATGGTCGCCTCATGTGAAAGTTTACCGGCAACCACACCCTTCTATCGAAATGCAAGAAATGCTTCACGCTAGAAATAGGTGTGCCGGCGGTACTTCCCCGGTCGAACTACACTGGTTCTACCACCTTGAATTTATTTTGGTATGCAGTGCAGCCTTGATGTTACGTGATTGCTGCAGCCTTTTGAGGTATAAAACGGCCTAACGTAAAACTTAAACTTTGGCCATAGGTAAAAGGAAAGCAAGGTATCCTTTGCATTACAGAGGTTGGTTTTGTGCTGTTTTGTTTAAAGTTTTAAGTCGGGCGGAGTTTATGATATGAACCATTCCATCATTATCCTCAGGGATATCGCCGCCTTTGTGAGCATTTGAAGTTTTTTGCAGATGTTCATGGGCAGCTGTAACAATTTAAAATCAGTGCTGCATGCTTACAATTTACTGCTTAAAAACATCTGTAATCCAAGAGCATAAGGTCGAGTTTTCGTTGTAATTGTGTATCATAGGTTACAACATTATCTTACATAATACATTTTAGGTCTGTACAAGACATGTAATTATTTAATGATTTTATAGGGTTTTACATACGGTTCCACGACTATTTCATATTTGCTTAGTGACTCTGGCACAGATGCATGAAACTTTTTCCCACGACCATAGAAATCTCCTATAGAAGTGATGAGTTGCCTAAGATGACTACAATACTGGGCTGCTGACACCTTTGGCATAAATTTCCTGTAATTGATATATAGAAATGAGTAAAAATTACACTGATACATACATTCAGAATACATACTTCATCATCTAAGAATTTATCTTTAATAAATAATTATTCATAAGACAGATGTCTTGCCTTCATTGTTTCTTAACTTGATTTTATATATGTATACAAGTCACTTTGTCTTATAAATAACAACTGAGTGTTATTTTTACTACCCTATGACAGATTGAGTAACCTTGCTTGGGTATATCATTTCTATATAAATTATATTTATTTATAATCTAATCAACTTAGGTCCTCTAATCACTATCACTACATAGTACAAAACAAAGTCACTTTGCGTTGTCTGTCGCTATGTATGCTTAGATCTTTACAACTACGCTACGGATTTAAATGCAGTTTTTAGTAGATAAATACATGCATAATATAGTGGATAAACATTGATAATTTTAGATTTTTTACTTTTAAGCGGGAGAAGTTCGTCGAGTCAGCCAGTATATTTTAAAAAGAAGTAATATACCATGCATTTTTTTTAATAATTACTTAAATACACTAACCTTCTGCATATGTGTATATTCCTTAAAATACTAGATAAAGCTTTCTCATATTGAGGTATTTCCGTTAAGGCACTGTCTTCCTGACTAACTTTCTTTATCAACTGTAACATACAAACCATATGCAAACTATGACTATGATAATGTTGTGATTCATTAAAATAAAAAAACGGTACATAAACATGTAGCATCACTTTAAACATATTTTACAGTTACACAATACACACCTAAAAGTAAATTATATTATGCTCACCGATAACCACTCATGTCTGACATCAATAATGTTGAGATACACATCGCCATCTAAGCTTACACCAGTAAACTGGCCCAGCGCAATAGTTCTACCTGAAAGAATACAATAATAAATATTAAATTGGATTATAGAATGTTATGGTCTAAGGTACCAAGGGGCATTTTGTAAGGAGAGATAATTAGGTCTTTTTTTATCTGATTGAAATAGCAAATGAGCATGCAGTTCACCTGATGGTAACTGCCGCTTATGGACATCTGTAACCAACTTCATATAGAACATATAATCCATGTTCATCAGAAGCCAATCACATATATGTTGCTACTCGACTGATTCATATCATATCAGTATGGATGGATGGATGGATGTACAGGAAGGCTTAAGATGTTAGTTATATATGTTCTCAGATTATAGTAATTACTTAATACAAACTGCATTCCTAGACTATTTGCAATTTTAATGTCATAAAAAATGTATACCTATTTATAGCAATGGAGACAGTTGCCAATTTTGCATGCTAGTTGTGCCAAAACAAATTATGACAAATATTGATAATTCAGAGACTTGCAATAACGGCATTAACACACTTGTTTTATTGTATTTATGAATATTTAATAAACTTGACAAATCGATTAATAAATTAAAAAATATGTCAAATATAATGTCTCAAATATGAAAAAAGCGATATCATACTTGCCTTTCAAATTATCCATATGTTGTGGATGCTGAGATGCCATGGAGGCAAGACTCTGCAGTGCACCTCTTATGTGGCTAATATTCCAGCCGCTGTCATATTTTACCTAAAATAATATTTTATATCAGTATAATTATATAAAAGTAAGGTCCTTTGCATGTTAAAAAAAATCAATAATTGAATAAGAAGTAGTTAAGTATAAAACAACTAATTTATTAAATTTGTAAGTAATAAATTATTCCAGTTGTAGGCTTTACCAACTTCTTTTATACCATATGTTTTGCACAGGTGGTCAATCAAAGATTTCACTTGGTCTCTTGTTGCTTTTGTTGACTCATATTTCTCTTTAGCAGTTTCACTATTTTCATATATCCAATCACTGGAAAATAGTACATCAATTTAATAATTGTAATAAGACAGAGTATGAATCTAGAAATTAGATAAAATTTTATTATTACTATTACTACTATTACTATGCTATTTAAAAATCATCACTTACATGATATTATGGATGGCTTTCTTTTCTTCTACTTTTCTTTTCATGTGTGTAGCTTTTTCAAATTCAGTGGAATATTTTTCATAAGCCTTTGCAAACTCTTGTTTGCTGAAAAATAAATTAAATGTTAGTGATACACACTAAGACATATATAGTATTCAGAATTATTAAACCTTTAAAGGTATTATTTTCAGTTATACAAGGATTAATTAATCATGCCAGAATGTTGATATGGAAAAATGCAAGTCAATATAAAGTCATTATTTACATAATAAACTTAAAGAATCACCTGAATTCATGTTTTGGATAACTCGTTGGTATTTTGTCAACATAATTAGTTGATAAATCACATGCATTCAACACTTTAACTACAGTTTCTCTAACATTTCTTCCATTCAACTGAATTTTAACATATTTGAATTCACCTGCAAACAGGAAACAGAAGGTTTGGTTGTGAATGTTGATTGAGATTTATGTAATATTTTTTCTTGCAACAATATATGATTGTTGCATAAAATAAAATATGATTGACCTAGTAGTTAATTACCCTCACCCTATTTCAGAAGTATTCACCATTCTGTTGCTGCAATTAAAATTATGGAATAGCATTCTGTAGATGATAGAACTGTTTGGGGTTTAACTGTGAAGCAACCATTGCAAAGTCTAGTCTATTTGTTGTTATTGCCTTGTTTTCTTTTCAAATGTGTGGTAAAGGAGAGACATGTTTACATGAAGTATATTAACTTAGTATTCAGGGTTAGCAAAGCATCTATGGCTATTGTCAATTATGGCTTTTCATTTTTAATTCTACCAATTGCCAATTAACAAAACAATAGTTGAATTGATTATATATAGACAGTTTCTTCTCACCTTCAGGCATGTCCTTCTGTCTCAAATAAAAAGACAGAGCTGGTATAGATACAGATTTACTAGATTGTTGAGCCTCCAATAGAGCACTGAGTTGCTGAAGGGAGTTCTCATTGATTTTCTGTAAAGAAACAACTCGGACTCATAAGATGAAGTTACTTTAAAATAAACTAAATGTAGAACAAACATCAGGAACATCTTTCCATTGAACACCTTTGGCAGTAACCAACAAATATGCCAGGTTTGTTGTCTGAAATGTTCTTCCAGAGAGCAATCTTCAACTTTGAACCAACAAATGGATGGACAGAATTGATAATTAGAAACAAAATAATGTTAATTGAAAAAATACATACATAGGGCATGGTTAATAGAACTAATAAATTTCCATCCATCTATTACCCATATAGTGACCAAGCTTAGATGCATTGGTGCTGTGGTGTCATTAGTTATTCAGTGGAATTAAATTTTTATAATTATGGTATATATTTGCTGCCCTGAAAATATTAATTTTGCCGCCGAAGTCTTCAGCCAATTTAGCCAATTTTAATCTACCATTGCCTGGCTGTATGTGTTAGTCACTGCTGCAGATTAATAATTTCATAGGAAGGTGCTGGATTTGAACTGGATTAGATATACAGTGGAAGAACCAGGTGGTAGTTTAGGCCAGAACACCTAAATACACATATAATTATACAAATCGGAATTTATTGTTCACAAATAGGTTAACTACTCATTTGTCTTGATATAAATGCAATATGCTTACCCTTTGTTCTGGATATTTACCAAATAAATCAGGATGGACACTGAAATAAAATGGTCTGAGGGCTGTGGATATTTCTGCAGAACTCAAGGATCTGCTAAGTATACCCGTGAGGCACTCGCATCTGCGAACAATCACTTAAATTATTGTCTAATATAAAAATATACAACTAATAATATATTATATGAACATACCTTATTCTGAGTCTGCAGTACATTTTAGGGGCTATTTTATTTTTAACGTTTTTGGATATGGGGTGGGTTATTTTTGCGCACTATTTTAATACAGCCAAAAAACATATTTGAACATTTGTCTACTGTATGAAATAGTAGGATTTGCGAGATGTTTGCAATTTTGACACATCTGTTATGTCAAAATTGTCACCGTGATTGACAATATTGTCATTGTCATATGTTTCTATAAAAAAAAACTCATGCAACGGCTTTTGGCCTATTCGTCCTTAAAGTAATTAATTTAAATTATTTTTATTAAACAAAGGTTTATCACTAATGCTTACATTGCTTACTTTGTACCAAAAGTTGTAAGGCAACGTTGTCACCTGAGAACGTCTGCTATAAACAACAAATAGAGCCGATCTCTAGCAGAAGTTTTATATGTAGAAATGCTACTTTGAGAAAGAAGTTGAAACTTTTTAAAGAAGCCTGCGGACTTTTTTTTCACTCTATAAGCGAGAACTCAGCGGCGATATTGAACCACACAAAGTTCGAATAGTAAAAAAATAACACATTTTTAGCAGCTTCTAATAAATTCAAGCTTATTAATCGGGTGTTTCAATTTTAATAAACATTTACTTATTTATGATGTATTTGATTGGGCGGGGGCAAGTAATCAAAAGTATACGATTTTGCTGGCCAAGGTACCTATTCCGGATAGATGGACTTGCTGTAGTATTAGTAGTAATATTACTAGTACTAGTACTAGTCGTGTACTCTTGCTAAATACCCTATTTTCTAGAGATCTTGCAAAATGATCGAATCCCAAAAGGTGTTTGTTTCTATTAGGTACCTATAGTGTGTTAAT
Source organism: Spicauda simplicius (assembly GCA_949699795.1). Lineage (NCBI taxonomy): Eukaryota > Metazoa > Arthropoda > Insecta > Lepidoptera > Hesperiidae > Spicauda > Spicauda simplicius. The sequence goes on along the minus strand of OX453066.1, from coordinate 12,566,256 downwards.
TATAGGCCAGCTTCCAATCAGTAGTTCGTAATTGATTATATTTAATTAATTGAAAAGATCCTTATATTTGCAAGGTGGAAACAGTTGCTTAAGCTTCTCTCAATGCTTTGATTTGAATATAACTAAGAAGCGATAACTTATAAATTAAATAGAAATTGCCAATTAAACCTACCTATAGGAATTCCTATCTTGGGTCGGAATAGATAGACTAAAGTTGGAAGAGAAAGATGAAAGAGATCGAGAATGATTTAAACAATATCATTGATAACATTCGATGATTGATTGGCTTCAATAAATAACTGCAAGTGCTGGATCACTATGCGTTGATAGATGTAAGTAATTCATTCGTTGATAACTTGATAGTTTTATTACGGAAATGGAAGGCAGGAAGATAATGCTAAACGATATGTGTTGGAGGTTAACGTTTAACGTTTTAAATGAATAACAGGTGAGTAGTAGATTGGTTGAGATAAAATCTGAAGGCTACGTGTAAGGTGGCCGTACGGTTTGTGACGCAACGTTCGAGCGCAGACGCAGTAGCGCCGCACGCCCTCCGCCAGCGCCTGCGACTTGCCGACCTGCCTCATAATTGTTATACAGACGAGTTCAATAATTAAGAGATAAATATACCAACACTGTGGCGGCGAGCGGAGGGCGGCAGTCGAGTGGCGGCCGCGTCGCGTACTAGACACTCGCGGCAAGTGATGTACCTGAAGCTCGTTCGACATTTTTCTATCGGACATCGAAGGAATCTCGCCGAACTGGTTCCCGCGCAACGCTGCGTTAGTGCGCCGCTCTGGTGAACCCTTTCGCTTGTAAATGTGCCGATATTTACATATGCGCGCTCGATCTCGCGTCGAACTTTCGATCTGCGCCTGTAGCTTAACTGGTGTGCCCCGCGAGCAGGCCGCCGGCGCGCCCGCACTGTCGCCGCCGCCCCAGCGCGCTCACCTCCTGCACATCGTGCGATGATCCACGTACGTTGCCTTATTTACCTTCTACATAGCCAATATCTCCATAAACTTGGTTTATGGTTACGGCGACACCTGTCGGTAAGAGCCAGACCGAGCTTCGTTATTTTTATGTGGATTGCCACTTAATGTACAATTTAGTCAAAGATTATGCATCTACTCTGTTTTCTATGCACACCGCATAGTAATTGCATATAAATATTGAGTTGTACGTGTATTTAACAGCTTTTATATCTTTGTATTTATTCACATCAATTGACCATTAGGTGCCCAGTGTGCACACCTATCTACCAAACTATGAGCGTTGATGTAGCCACTGATAAAAAGGATAAATATATACGAGAAAACAGGTATATGTGTAGATAAAACCGTTACCAACCCATACCATATATTAAGCCGTGTAACTTTATGTAGCAACAATAAATTGCTATAACTGCTCTACCAGTGTTTCCTTAGTTTTGTTTGTATTTTGTTGAAATAAGCTCCTGGTTCTGGATAAGGTTATAATAATACATGTGAGTAATACCATTTTAATCAATATCTTTAACATGTATGTTACAATTCTAATAAGTAATGATTCTTTAGAAAATAGCTCTACATATTTTTATTCATAAAGATGAGCATATCCTTATTATTTTGATTTACGTACTGTTATTTTGGGGCACATTTGCTACATTTAACTATTATTACATTCTGTCCAATTCGGTCACGTCTACCACGGTAATGTGTCGAATCCTATGTGTTATCTAGGCCACACACTATCTGTGTGCCCAATTTCAGCGAAATACGACCACTAGCTTCAATACATCCTCACTAAGTTTCGCACTTATAATATTAAGAAGATTATTTAACACATTTAATTGAGAACTACAAATAAATGTTACAAGTCAAGTTAGTGATTTAAATTATTTGCAAAATACATGGTGACATTAGTATTTGGTGACAGTAGCCCACTCTTCGGTGGGCATACTAATCTTTGTATCGATAAAACATAAATAATTTTCATTATATGTTAAGCAACCTTCTGTGTAAACTTAAATAGAACCTAAAAAAAAAATAAGCTAAAATCTAGACATGACACATTTATAAATTGTATTAAAGTGACCATAAGGGTAAATTTCAAAATTTATGTGAATTTGGCCCAATTGTTCGCATGACGCTACCACTAATATGCCATTTTCGGTCAATTTTATATTTTGTTTAACGTTACAACCTATCCTAACCCATCCTATAAGAAACGCTATAAGATAAGATAGATTAGGTTTGAGGAGAAAATAAAATAAACACTGAACGAGGCGGTAGCGCCCTGAGATCGAGTGAGCACAATTTGCATTAATTCTAAAAGAAACTTCAACGTCAATGCAGGCTTAAATTTTCGTCTAAATTTAAGTGAAAATGTAGGTAAACGTAAACATAAAAGTAAATTAAAAAGTTGACAAATGTAACTACAACGAGAAACCCAAGCTTTACCAAAACTTTAAACTTACAAAAATAATCTGCCCTTCTCTCCTTCTAACTCTAACAAAAGGGCTAACGAAATACTTATTTTTATGAAATACCTACTATCTGCCCAAAATCCAAGACGCTTCTTTCTTTCGTTCCTTATAGCTTAGATGTACAATCCTCGTGCATCATGAGGTATACAAAGTTGGAGGTCAAATTTTATATTATATGGCTTATAAGGAAATTGCTATCTCCTACAGTTTAGGGTGGAACTGTGCGTCATTAGGGTTGATGGGCGAAAAGTCAAATTTCTAGATCATATTATACTTCAAGATCATAATTATTATGCTCAAATCGGTAGAAGCCTTTCTATAATATGTTAAAAAGCAGGGAAGTCTTAAAGAGTTCCATTCTTTAACAAAAATACCATTCAGTGGCGTAGCTAGGCGTGGGCGCAGTGGGCCATGGCCCACGGCATCGCATTACAGAGGCCTCGCGAGGCCTCTTTGCAGGAGGTAGCGGAGGCATTCTCAAAGGCACCCTCTAACGGTATCATGCAAAGGGGCCTCGCTGATAGGAGTTTGCCCACGTCTACTTCGTCCGCGCTACGTTACTGATACCATTCATTGGTCGTTTCTTGTAATCCAGAAGTTCGGGTCTTTGAGGACTAAGGTATACCTTGCAAAAATGTGTACATACGTCATAATATAACTTAGTCACTTATAATAAGTCGAACGGTTGCTAATGATAGGATAGGCCATACAACTCTCTGTGATTTGAGTGTTAGCTCTGCTATTTTGGTTCGATGGACGTAATAAGAAAGAAATACCTTTTTTTGGGTGACGGGGAGGGAAAATTCTATCTAGACTTCAAGAGGACTCACTTTTATTCACATTGATTAGGAATGCTTAAAGACAGCAATAACCATGATGAACTGCGTTGTAGTTAGCAATTACAATTTTGTTAAATAAACGTTGCATAATTCAAACATTGCAAAGGGCTACGTAACTATTGTGTTCTTCTAACATCATGGTTGTAAAATATGGCTGTCATTAAAACATATCTGTATTATAGAATGTATGTGGATCTTACTTTTTTACCGACTTCATATAGGAGAGAGTTATCAATTCGGTTGGTATGTTTTTTCTTAATGTAGTAGCAAACGCAAGCAGCAAGATTTTGCAGTCCACCTGATAGTAAGTACAATTAGCCAAATGGTAAGTGGTCACTGCTGCTCATGGATATCTATAAGCAACCTCATATAGAACATGTGTTCTATCTGAAGTTCATCAAAGATGGTCTCACCATGTAAGAGTGAGACGGCAACCATACCTTTCCACCGAAACGCAAGAATTGCTTCACGCAACAAATAAGTGTGGTGGTGGAACCTCCACGTTGAAATCTGTTTTACTACCTGGCGAATCCTGGCACCCACCATCTTAAAAGAGATAAATAGAATGGTAGGTTCTACTTGGCACTTAAAATAGCCATGTACTTACCTATTTAAGAGCAATTTAAAAAACATGTGCTTGATTTTATAAGAATATTGAATTTACTAACGCATTTATAGAAATAGCTTTTAGTATTACTAAGCTAGGTTTTACTCTTTCTCTATAGGAGGTTGCTGTATACCTGGCATATTTATTTTATAGACAGTGAACCGTACACGGAGTTGATTTTGAATTCTTGAACCTATATATCTTACGTAAATTTTGCATGCGCAGCTATGAGAACTGAGATATTTGAGAACGCAGATGGTTTAATTTAGAGTATATTTTTTACGAGGGGGAAACCTTCTAGAGGTACCTGACGCCGTGGGAGCGACGTGGGTTATGTGGGATTCTAACCGCACTAAAACCCCGACGGTGGCCGTCCTCAGCGCTGCGTGGGTGACTCCGGTATCTCCAACGGAACACCACCGGAGTCCTCTGAGCGCGATACCTATTTCAGGCTTTTCCTTGGTGAGCGAATACGCTTACCGCACATTCTATTATTTACGGCAGCATGCGACTACACATGCCACTGTCCTTCCCGAGGTCTCTTGGCTGGACAGTTCGAACTCCCACTCTAGCTGCCTGCAACCCCGAAGGCCCCTTTTTGTTGCGTATTACAACATGCAGGGAATACCGCAGCCTTATTCTGGTCCCGGGATTACAGGGACATAAATTAGAGTACCTACGTCCTTAAATTTTGCGACTCTGATAAGACGGTAGCATGGTACAGCTAGGTACAGCACGACAACGAGCAAAGTAATTTCATAAGAGATATAGGTAAATTTATGTCGCCCATCTGGGAGGAGCCCGATGGGGCAGCGCGCTCGGAGGATTCCGGTTGAAGTCGTTTCGAGATCCCGGAGTCCTCCTTTTCAGCGCCGAGGACGGCCACCGGGGGGGTTTTAGTGCGGTAAAAATCCCACATAACCCTGCGTCGCTCCCACGGCGTCGGGTACCTTTGGAAGGTTTCCCCCTCGAAAACAAAAAAAAAAAAAAGAGTCTGGAGGGTGGATATGGGATTCTAGCATTCATGCTATGGTATTGCAGTATCTTATTATTTACATTTTTTGTGTAGATTCCTGATAAATTACCTAATGGGGCCATAATTACTAATTTGAGAGCCTAAGAGTTCGCTAAACCTGTTAATAATGCGCACTACGCAAAGTTTATTTTCTCTTTATAAACACAAATGACCTGACAAAAATATCGGCAATGTAATTTAAATATCTAACATAAATATCTACTTATTTCCCAAGAACAAAAATAAAACATAGGATCGGATCTCAATGGCACGTGAAGTATACGTGAATTTATTATTACGCCGTATCACTGCATATGCGCTTGTAGTAAATAAACGAATGTATGTTATTCAGAATATAGGTATTTATTTACACAAAACGAAGTTATCAAAACAGGATTGGTGATCGTCGAAGCATGAAGTTTAAGAAGGCCTTCTATGTTTACGCTCTGCTGCTCAAGCTAACGCCTCTTTCCACTTCCACTGCCAACCAGTGACACTAATAAATAACAGAAAATCTAGAAAATTTGTATTTAAGCCATATTTAGGTTTCATCATACTAATATTATAAAGGCGAAAGTTTGTGAGTGTGTATGTTTGTTACTTCTTCACGTCTAAACGGCTGGAGCGATTTTCATAAAATTTAGTACAGAGTTAGCTGACACTCTGGATTAACATATAGGCTACTTTTTACTGTGAGAAAATATCTTATTCTCACGGGACACGTCGATTTTTTTAACGCGGACGAAGCTGCGGGGTTTAGCTAGTAGATCATAAATAATAAATTAAGTAAACTAATTTCGGTTGTAATTTTAAGTTTTATATTCGCATCTTTAGTTACAGATTGGTGATTTCTAGGACAGAATACGATAGGTTTCTAGGTACTTGTAATTCTCCGTTGATTAGAAATGTTGGACTCTATCTTGACATTACCATTTTCTTAAGTTCATTTAATAAATTTTGTGCACGTATTTCGGTGCCCTAAATAATATTGATTGGCCAATAGAATTCGTAAAAGTACTTTAAAACGTACTTGATTGTTATCAGAAAAAATCAGGAAAATAAAAAATTATAAAAACTCAGTCATGTTCAAATAAGAATAGATCTTAGAAAATAGCAGTTTGAAAGTTTAAAGATCCTTCAATTTCATATATTAATATGTTAAGAAGATTCATAAACAGCAAGATTCGTCCACGAATTGCTGATATGGTTGGACCTCGAGAGTGTAGCAACATGTAACTTTGTAGTGTGTGACAACCTATGGATGTGTGTGAACCGGTCTTATAGATGCGAGCCACCGTTCGTTATAACCACATAATTTAAATAAATGATTAAGACTCGTGCTGCGTTTCACAATTAAAACTGTTAAGGCCGACAGAATAGTACGATTTCGTCTACCCGTTACATAATTAGAAAGCAAGAAATCATTGAAACAGGAGTATGAACAAAATAAACTTGATAATCGCCTACAAATAATTAGTTTTTATTAACGCGATCGTAATCCCCATACGACACAAGATTAAGACAGTGATATCAAACTTGCAATTACTGTAAATAATATTTGACATTATATATTTGGTAGTATTACTTCTTTGTACCTAACCTGATATTAAAATCATATCTATAATTTTTTTTTCTTCGAATAAATTTTGCCAGTCAACAAGCTTCTTAAATTTATAATTAAGTAAATATAGCTGTCCCACAAGGATATTTTAGCAATCAAAATTTATAGCGATAATAAAGGCACAGAATGGGGAGGGGGAATAAGTATGTTATTCTTAAATTAGACTACTACACAACTAAAAAGTGCTCAAATATTGTCGACCAAAGTCTCGTAATCCAAAGGGTAAGTAAGTAAGCTACAGTATAAATAAGCTGACGAATAGAAGTTTTTCATATAAACGTGCATATAATTATATACATGATGTTACAAACATATTTTAAAATTTGAAATAACGGTCATATTGACTCGCTTAACATTAAATTAAAACACGATTTTTTTTTAAGTTACTGCGGGTTTAAAAGAAATAAAAGTTGCCATCTTGTATTTATTCCACGTTAGAGTAATTGTAAGTGATTTCTGTAAGTCGTCGTCAACCCATTATTGTCCCACTGCTGGGACTGGTCTTCTCTCGAAGTAAGAGAATTATAGGCCATAGTCCATCGCGCTGGCCAAGTGCGAATTGGTGGCCTTCACACACATCCGAGAACTTTTTTTTTAAAGAACTTTCGGGTGTGTAGGTTCCTCACGATTGTTTCCTTCGCCGAAAAGCAGTGATAATTGATTTCTAATACATAGTACACATAATTTTAGAAAAAATTGTGGTGCGTGCCTGGGTTTGAACCTTGGACTTCCCGATCGAAAGGGCAAGTTTCAATCATTAGCTATCACTGCTCTCATTCTCATTTTTGCAAGTAATCGTCCCTAAATATGAACAAAAACCTATTTGAGATAAGCTACAGATGCGTCTTACCCTTGAAGATTACCAATTTCTCATCATATATCTCACCGTTATCATACCACTAGACCGTAATAGAGCAGCGCTGAAGGTTGTTATTAAGCAGGAATCGATATGTGGTAGTGATTCTTCCGGAGGACATCCGTCTTGGCTTCTACCACCTTACTAGTACCTAGATCTTTGAATGGAGTGTATACGTAAAGATACGAACAGTACAGTAGCAAAGATACGCAAGGGAATGACGCAGGTGTATGCTTGAGCAATATCTGTACGTAATACAAGCATGAACGATAAAGGACTGTGTCAAATAATCTTTGTTTCCAGTGTCCAGCGTGGCAGATACTGGAATTAAATTTTATTTGTAGTTCGTGATATTATTTTCCAATGATTCTTGACTATTTTAGCATAACAAGTTCTTCAAGGTTAAATGGCGTTATTATTTGTACAATATGGTTGTCTCTCTCCCTGTCATTCAGAAGTAGACGTGTTAAAACTGTTGCTGAGGCAGTATTCGTTTTCAAACTTCATCATCAACTCTATATTTTTGTTAGTTTAAGTATAAGGGACTGATCAGTATTATTTCTACAACAGGTACTTGGTTAACAAGGATTACCTGTTTCATGGTTTTGAAATGTGGAAAATGATCATAGTTTTCAATGCGAGGTTTTAATTTCATTATATACTATCCTGCCACTAGACCGGATAAGATACGATAGGATTTCTTCCGAGAGTTAAAAGAAAACAGCTTTAGCAAAGTTCATGCCTAAATCAACTTATAAGTATATCGTAACCGTTTGTGGATGTTCATCAGGGATATCTATGATTTAACCGAACTTAAAATTGAACTACGTCTTACTAAGATCTATTACAGAAGCACTGATCCATGAACGCTTTATATGACCTTACAACACAGTTCAAAATAGAATGGAGTAATGTGAATACTACTGTCATAAGCAGTTCATTGGCAGAAGAACTTTATGACTTGGTTGAATTTTTAACCATGAAAAAATTCGACTTGCTCATTTATATGGTGTTTATGGTTTTTTGGTACAACTTTAAAGCCCAAGGGAATGTTAGCATGTTTAACAACCATTAAAATACACATTTATACACTATGTAACTCCAATTACTACTCCATGTAAGATACTGCTGAATTTTAAAACTTTAAAAGTCTAAATATATCTTTGACATATTGGATCTGTTTATTTGTATGCCATCTGATGTTAAATTATATGCTACTATCCCTTGAGATAAATTTTAGTTTACATATTAGGACCTTCTCTTTGCTGCACTTACAAAGAAGACTATCGCAGTTACCGATTTATAACAATAGGATGTCACAGGTTGTGTAGGTTGTTAACTTCGTACAATTGATCCATGAAGAGTTCTCTCACCTTTAAACCGGTATGTCATACAGGTATAGAAAATAATTTTAAAAAATCATGCACGGTCCAACTGTGAAAACACCGCCAAACGTTTACTAAACAATAGTCATACCCATACACACATAACATGATCTTTAAATGATTTTGGAACCCATGAAAGCGAGTGTATCATTCTCAAGATTAGCCCTCAATGAGCCATTAAACAACATGAACAATATTTTTGACGCGTAGATGATATAAAAGGCAACAATACAACGAATTGAATAGAGCACTGAGATAAATTACCAGATACCTCGTACTAGATCTTCCGGAATGCGTTCACGGCCTTCAATTTGACACGCCGAGTTGACACTATCGCATTATGATTACAATCAGCGCATTTGTAGGCTTCTGCAATCGGAACCTTTAAATGCACTTAAATGCAAGCGCACTGAATTGGACTTTACACCGACAGCGTAAAGGGCATGACTCATCTTACACCTTGTTATAAGGAAGAGAAATTGGATACTAATTGGTGGAAATTCGATTGCAAGAAGTTTTGTTCAATGCAATTTGAACAGTTCCTAGTTAAAATGTTTATGTGAGAATACGTAAAACTAATAAAGAAAGGGTGAAAATGTTTTTACAAACAAAATGTTTAAGTGTTTTTATCCAATCCAATTGTTATGAGGAAGAAAATTGGATACTAATTGGTGGAAATTCGATTTCAAGGAGTTAGGGTTCAATGCAATTTGAACAGTTCCTAGGTAAAAAATGTTTATGTGGGAATACGTAAAATTAATAAAGGGTGAATTTTTTTTTACAAACAAAAAGTTTAAGTGTTTTATCCAATCCAATCTAATAATACACATAAAAAATAAGAGTCAATGAATCACTATTTAAAAAATCCGTTTAAAAATTCGTCAGAATTCGATTTAATTTTGGAGGTAGAGTCCTTAATGGTTCGACTCCGGTAGCACCATCGACACACCTACGTCTGCCTAATACAGGGTTGCCAAGTTAGGGGTTTTTCCCCAGATTTAGGAGATAAAAAAGTGGGATGGGTTTTTTTTAGGGGTGTACTAATGTTAGGGGCATTTATAACTTCAACATATAGGTGTTTTTAAAGAGAAATCTCCAGGCAGGGTACTTGATCATGCCTGACGACAAAAAAAAGGTCATGAACTACACCCGATGATCTTTTTTTTTCATTTCATCCAATTCATTGCGGGGATTTCAGGGGTGTTTTTATGGAGGCTTTAGGGGGATACATTTGGATTGAGAGAGAGTTAGTAACCCTGGCTCAACAGCTGCAATGTAAAAACACTACTATGTTCCAGTTTTACTTTATCCGAGGCATTCCAACTGACGCCTAATGTATAACGTATCGATGGTCAATGTTTGGTAAGACTTTATAAGACTCTTATTTATTTAAAGTCAGTGGCCACTTACCATCCGGTGGACTTCGAGATTATAAGCTACTTCTGTGTCGAAAAATCTCATGTAACACTAGATACATTTTAAGGAGAATAATTGTACATTGACTTACGACTAATTATATACCTACTTTGCATTTAGACGGATTTCCAATGTACACTGAGAGTGCAGTCTACATGATAATCTCAGCTGTATTTCACTGCATATTAAGAGACATATCTTTAATTTAAAGCCTCAAGTTAGTGTAAATGCTTAACTTCAAGTTTAAGACTTGAACGTACATCCTAGTTTTCTCAAATTCTGTACCTATTATTCAATGAACTTAATTTATTTAATATTTATTTCTAGCGTATTACTAAATAACAGTGTAAAACTTACTTTTAATTTTGGATTCGATGTAGCTCTCTCATCAAGCCACTATTGGCCCACTGCTGGGCACGGGTCTTCTCTCAGAATGAGAGAAGACCCGTGCAATAGGCCAAGTTAGGCCATAGTCCACCGCGCTGGCCTAGTGCGAATTGGTGGACTTTACACACCTTCGAGAACTTCTTTTTAAGAACTCTCGGGTGTGTAGGTTTCCTCACGATGTTTTCCTTCACCGAAAAGAAGTGATAATTAATTTCTAATTATAAATTAGTGGTGTAAAATAGTGAGTTTGAACCTCGGACCTCCCGATCGAGAGCGCTAGATTCAACCATTAGGCTTTCACTGCTCGATAATGTCCATCGTCTATTTAATAGTCAATAGCTACTGACTATTAAATGGGCGATGGACATTATACCATTGGACATTATGTAACCACAAAAATTTATTATTGCTATCTGATATTTGTCACATATGTATACGTGCTAACTTCTAAAGACTACAAGAAGTGTCAAGTAAAGGCGAATCTTCTTATGCACATCCACCAAACCAAAACACGGCATTAAAACAATATTTTATTTTATATTATACATAGATTTCCTATAGTCATACAGATAGGAGGTGAAGATTATTCCTTATAAGTTGTGGGGAATATTTATCACCATGGGAATTATTATATTTTAGTAAGTTAATTTTCAAACTATATTGATTAAATTCGGAAATTGACGTAACAAATGGTGAATATCTTCTTTCAAAAACTTATAAGATATTTACAAGACAAAACTATAGACTTTGTTAGGATCGAGGCAGAAAAATACTTGTTAATACTAGATTGTTGAAAAATACTAGATTCGTTAGGTATTATCCAGGTGAACTTCATGTAGACAATAGTTAACAAGAGCCGTTATTGTAAATATTTTAATTAAAAGTACAAATACGACAGTTGTAAGTTATAATAAAAGAAATGTAATCATTGCAGACGGGATAGTTTTGTAAATTAACTAACATAACCTAGGTTTTTGCATAATAATCGTACCGTGATATACCATAATAGGAATAATTTGATACGTAGCAAGTATATCAAATGTCATTCTTGGAGCATATCTTGTGTATACACTGACAATACTATAGGTATCCAAAAATGTACCTATACGTGTTTACATATAAAAAGATATAATTAATTTTAACAAAAATGTTGAAGGAATTAGAGCATAAGAACTTGTGATGTATATCTTTCTTAATTTTGTTTTTGAGACGCATGGCCTTAGGTATATATCTCTAACGTATGCCTATAGAGTACAGAAATTCCCGGCATACTATCTCTCGGTAATAAAACAGTTCACTATCGTATTTTCAACTTATCAACTACGAGTATTATACATAATGACACATTAACACTTGACCTATAATGTATACAAGTAGAGCGTGTAACAAAATGAATACACGAATGAATATGTATACTCTCTTACTCTGCCATTTATCTTCTTACTACTCAAGTACGATGAAATAATTTATGTGAAATAAACTGTATTCGGGGATCTTTTACGAAACTAGACAATATGATATATGTCAATTACAAGTACTTGTACGTTATCCTGAGTTTCATTGAGTCGGACCGGGGGGACGTAATGTGCTCAGCTATTCCCGACGGTCGTTGATCTAATTGAGCATTTGAGTGGTGCGTGCGTGCTAATGGGCTAATTACGTACATGAGACGTGAATTGGTGAGTCAATGTAGCAGGACGCGGCGGCCGTGGGTGTCAGACGGCATGGCTCCGAGGAGCTCTGCCATAGTTTGTATTGTGATTTATCCGCGCAACTCCCATTTTATGAATACGCGCCTAAGTGCTAATAGTTACCTACTTGTTCACTGCCTGACATCATTTTAGGCGTACGTACTCGTAGCTAATTGGAATTAGTTTTCCTGTAATAAGATTCTATAGAACCAGACGTCGTTTAGAATACGTAAATATAAGTAAACAGAAGACACTTGTACGTAATAGGCAAATTAGCTCACATTACATTGCACCTGCTACTACATACCTATCGCATAGCAATTATTTTGTTTATTCACCGAGTATAATTAATGTAACATTAAGTAAGTTAGCACACACATTGTGTATACGTGCCCAACAGAATTGTATCCTCAAGAAAAACTGGTATAAAATTCCGAGCGACTTCTAACTTTCGCTGCCAGCACCTCGCGTATAACGGATCGCGAGAGACACGCGCCAAAAAAAGAATAAAAAAACAAGAACAACAGTTTGTTATTTGCGCGTAACGGCTCCGGTAGCCGGCTATAAGAACGATAAGCCATCTCAGAAATTTCAATTTGACGGATGCAGTTTCATGACAAGTTGATATGAATTTTTGTGTACTGTACATATATGCAATTTGTCTTTTGAAGCCGGATACAATATTGGCATAATTTTGACGCGTTGTAATATATACATACGTGAGGCAATTTATGGTTTCAAAAGTAAAATTAGGTTTTAAACTACTTGTATTCTTAATTAACATAGCTTTTTCATTCATTGCCTTAGTAAGTATTTTTTTAGTGTAACATAACTAATTATTTTTATATAATCATGGAAATCCAAGAATATAGCGCATGTAATGCTTTTTGAACTAAAGCTGTCTTTTTGCATTTTAATACACATGTCGTCGTCAACCCATTATTGTCCTATTCAGAATGAGAGAATTTCAAGCCATAGTCCACCGCGCTGGCCAATTGGGAATTGGTAGATTGGTAGACATTTAGTGTTTTTAAGACACTTTTTGGTTGCTATTTTTTGGGGAAGATTTTTGCCACATAACTTGATTTACTAGATTTTTATATAGGTATGTTCATTAACTACAATATTTGTCATCTCAGTATATAATGAGTAATATTTAAGTTTTTTTACCTTTACTGAACGTGTAGGTTTGTGATTAGGTTTAGAACGAGTAAGTAAGTAGACTAAGTAGGACTAAACAAAAAAATCTACACTGAATCTTCTATTACATAAATAGTCATTTATTTAACGTCAAAGTAGGGATGATTATCGTAATAGTTATGGAATAAAAATAAAACGCAATGGTAGATTGGTAATGGTAAAGATTTTAAATTTGGAATTAATTTGAGACAATTAATTTCGGTAGATTCACTGGTATTTGTTTGAATCAAGTAATTACAGGGTCAATACGTGGCGCGAACAAAAATTAATATACCCTCCAAACAAAAAGCTAGCAAAACAAAAAGTACACACTGTGTGGCCATAGGGTTATATAATAAACTACCCTACCAATTAAAACAAATAAAGGAAGACCACATATATGCCAGAAGATTAAAAAATATTTAATAGAAAAATGCCATTACACGTATGACGAATTCTTAAATGATAATAACTCTAAATTTCTAAATCTAAAATTACCAATGGAATATTAAAGAGATTATGTGTAGTTGACCGAATGTAGACTTGGCATAGTTTTGTGTAAAACTTAGCATAATAGCAATATGTAATTGTAGAATACTGCCTGATATGTTAGAACATATTATTGGTAGAATACTAGCTTCGTATTCGAATATGTATAGGTATATTTACCATACGATGACTTGTCAAACCAAGTTTCAAATGAATATCCAATAATTTACAAATCCCACTTTGTCAATAGACTTAGCTTCTTTTCCAACGTATACATATATAGTTTCTATATAGATTTATATTTAGTACGTACAGTACAAGGTAATATATAATGTCGTCAACCCATTAATGTCCCACTGCTGCGCAGGTTTTAGGCCATAGTCCACCGCGCGGGCCAAGTGCGAGTTGGTGGACTTCACACAACTCCGAGAACTTCTTTTTAAATTACTCTCGGGTGTGTTGGTTCCTCACAATGTTTTCCTTCGCCGAAAAGCAGTGATAATCAATTTCTAAAACGCACATCATTTTAGAAAAATCTGTGGTTCGTGCCTGGGGTTGAACCTCGGACATCCCGATTGAGAGGGCAAATTACAACCATTGGGCTATCACTGCTCTGAATAATATATAATATAATAATAAAAATATTTATATCACCCTGTTACTATCACAATGAACGTATACTTCCATAAGACTTGAGTTAGTAGGTGAGGTAAAACCTTATTAAAAATATATGTTACCTCAGATATGTTTCTATAATACATACATATAGGTACCTATATTACCTTACAATATTTTTTACTGTTTAAGTAAATATACACTGACATTAAATCTTTCGTCAACCCATTATTCTCACTGCTGGGTACAGGTCTTCTCTCAGAATGAGAGTTATAAACCTTAATGCGAATTGGGGCGAATTAGTGGACATTAAATATATTTTATATAAAATTAGAGATAATACACCTAACCTACCTTTGACTCGTACCTATAATTTAAGAGCAAGAGGCCAAATACACATGAATTAGCCGTTAAATATTATATATAACTCGTCTAATAATTTATTCAACCTATTCGAGTTATTAATACTAAGTAATCAATATTGTGTTCAGACCCGTCTTCATTATAATTTAATGAAAATCACCATTTACGACGACTACAAAGAACTCATGAATATTAAGTGATTGAATGGTTATCTAAAATTGTCATGTACGAAGTGATACTTTTTTTTTACTTAATTATCTTACATAACGTCATTGTCTCAAGTTATTTTACATATTCAACTTAAATGTTGAGGAAAGATTGTAATTTAGATAAAAAAAATATCATATCTATATATAGAAATATTGAAACTTATGCTATTTTTATTATTAATTTCTTAAATACGTATAATCATCATTATTGTAAGTCCATTTGTCCACCAATTCGCACTTGGATTATGGCCCAAAACTCTTCCATTCCGAGACGCGTGCCCAGCAGTAGGACAATAATGGGTTGACGATAAGTCGATTTAGACTACAATCAAAATACATTCTGGCACTATATGAAATACGTATTTATATAGGTATGAATACTATTTTATTTCTTATAATAGAAATATATCTCTAAATAAATTATTTGATTAATATTTTTTACATATGACTTTTTAATATTTATACAATTTGACGTCTACAGTAGAAATATATTATTGTTACGTGCTACACACCTTCGGAACTCTAATTGTCCGACCTTTTAGTAAGGAAGAAAATCTACTTTGGTTATGAGTTAAGACTTTAGGGTCGGAGCGTGTCAGTAGAAAAGGTAGCGAATTCAAAATATCCATTGCACTGCAAATATAATTTACAATGCGAAAATAAAAAGGTATTAGTGCAATGTCTGGACGAATACATGAATGTTGATAGTTTTAAGGAAACGTAATTAACTAGGTACTACATATTTCCAAGTGTTAGAACTAGTGTAGTTCGACGGGGAAGGTACCATCGCCACACCTATTTCCAGGTGGTAGAACCACTGTAGTTTGACCGGAGAGGTACCACCGCCACACCTATTTCTAGTGTGAAGCATTTCTTGCGTTTCGATTGAAGGGTGTGGTTGCCAGTACACTTTTAAATGAGGCGACCATCACAGTCCCAAGGAGTAGCAAGGCATTTGTGATTGACTCCAGATATAACGTATGTTGTGTTGTAGAGTTGTTTACGGATGTCTATGGGCGTCAGTGACCACTTAACATCAGGTGGACTGGAAGTTCGTTTGCTACTTCAATCAGATAAAAAAAAACTCGTACTAATAGAACTATATAAGTGCAGATGCAGTGGTCTATGGCACTCTGTAAGTCTTAACATGAAGTTTACCTGCAGAAAGACGGCCACGGTATGCTTATTGATATTTTTACATATCATATGATAAAAGTACGTTATGATAAAAATAATCATAAATATTGATTATAAAAATGCTAAACCGCTGATAATGTTTTATTAAATAAAATATCAATAATCTGTATATATAATAATAAATACATAAATATACAGCCATAGTGATTTTCTTAATCATCTCCTGTATAGTTAAAGTATTATGAACTTATATTAATATTGATAGTTAATGTAGAGTTTAACGGGTTTCTCTGAAATCTGAAATATAAAAGCTCGCTACTATATATTCTCACTAAAATTAGGAGCCACAACGATTAGATAATATATTATTTTGACCAAAAGAAGACAGTAAGAAACTACACATTTAAATAATAATCAAAAACTAAAGTAAACGCGACAATCACGTTTCCTCCGTACATTCAAAACTCTTCATTCTTTGCTCAATTTTGAAGTCATTATGCAGGCAGCATTCGTTTATATCCGGAGTTATTTTTATCTACTAGTAGAAATGGCACAGTTTTTGAGACGCACAGCTGTTTCTGGCACGTGCGTCCGATGTAATCAAAATAAAATCTCGTAGCACCTGATCGAAACTTTCAATCATTGTTAACGGATACAGTCATCGTGCGAGCGCTCCATGCGTATGTAGGTAACATTTTTCTCTGTGGTATTTATTTAATTCATCTCTCTATTGTCAAAACTTTGATCTGAGCGCAGGTGAGGAATATGATAACAATTAGCTACTGCACTTATCTCTCCTACGTGTAAGAAGTGACTACAAAGGTATTAAGAGAAACTACATTTCCGATAAAGGTGGCTTTAGTTCTCCTTTATCTTAAGCATTGGCAGAATGGACGTATGACTAATACTTTTGTGGTACGAAAACAAAAACGCCGACAAGTAACAGTATTATGTAGATTTAAAATTTAGTGTTAATGGCCGCTACCTTTAACTAACTAGTTCCTTGAATGTGTTTGTTTACACCGAGTCACACGATGCCTTCTGGATTTGGCTAACAAAACACACATATCACAAAAGGATACCTTTTGAAAAGAATAAGGTACAATGTATAATTGAATTAAAAAGGCTGGGTTCGTTAAAACAGTTTTGTAAAACAAAGACTTTTTACTAATATCTTTTGTGTACGCAAAATTTAACTACTAGTTCCTACTACTTATTTTCATAACGGTAATATTCTACATTTTTTTATTTTTTTGGGCTTTACATACATACATTCTATCAAATTATAAAAGATAGAACTATGGACGTTATTAGCATAACATAAATAGAATGATTTAATAAAATAATTATGTTAAATCGGGTCGTGCTAAATATCAATTTTCTTCATGTGATGCCAATTATATCGTTTGATCATCCTATGTATCCTATATCTATCAATCATTTTAAAATAATAATTAAAAGTAAATCCACTTAATTAACATCTCTCACCTCTTACCACAAAATCCAATACATTTTAGAAATTATCTTACAGAAACTTTGTCATTGACGGACCTGGTGAAGTATATTATTTTGTATTATAGCGTTTAAGCATAAATACTTATTTGAAGGCATGTAGAGTCGCGGGTGGTATTTTATTTAGTTTAATCTAAAGTATTTTAGATTCTCAAATTAAATTAAATTCAGTATAAATTGAATGTTTTTTTTTTAATAATAGTAGTTGTTATATTTGTGCATAATATGAAAACAGGGTAAAGGTATCTACGATTGCATTTTTTTGTATTATTTTGACATAATTTTTTCCATAGAAATAAGAGTAGGCGTAAAAAAATATTTATCTGGCAACGTAGAACTATTTAAAAATAATTAAAAAAAAAACTTGTATACGACATGAAAATAATTTTACATGCATGCTCTTGTTAAATTCGCTTATTCTAATAATGCAGGAGAATAAATATGCGAATAAATAAAATACGTCATAGATACTTCGGTGAAGCGGCGCGTTGAAAGAATGGAAAGAAAATCAGAGGCTAGGAAAATAGAAAAGGACAGTAGTCGCCGGCGACAAGGATTGAAAATCAACTTATTATTCCACCGTACGACACCCTGCCCCCACTCCTTTTGATCAAGATGATTTTTACGTGGGGCCGTATTGTCTAGTAGAAACACGTCCGAAATATTTTCTTAAAGTGCGTTCAGTAGTTCTTGAGACAGGTGCGTCACAAGTGCGTTCAAGAAAAATTGTCATTTGTTATTTTTATTCTAATTTTCGAGGACTTATAAAAAATAAATAAAACTAAAACTGAACACTTCAAAATTGTGTAGTGTAATCTATCAGTGGCCACCAGTATTTAATTATAAACGGTAAGAATATTAAATATTTTATATTTAATTTTAAAAAATATATAAGTATATACACTAACTTTAAATGTTATAATTAATACATAAAACATCTTGGTTGCATTATTTCTTTATATTAATTGAATTCATTATGATTTATGGCGACATAAAAATTAAAACCTTGCATATAATAAAAAGGTCCAAGATATGAAACTTGATTAAAAAATATTTCAATGTATTTGATTACTAATTTTCAGTGATCTGTTTATGTGAGAGGCCGCTGAAGGAAATTATGCTTTTAACATCATTTTAAAAATTCTGTCAATATAAGCGATGTTTATATATTATTGTATACATACATATATGTATTTGGCCGTAGTTCAAACTAATTGTACCTGAAATGTTAGATATGTACCTAAAATGGCTACGACCATTAAAATATTTTACTATATAAAAGTTATATAACTAAAGATTTTTGCATTGCAGCCATGCTATACCCTCACTATATTACACTAAAATATATAATTTTAGGGTAGTTTGATATTTAATTTTCTAAGAATTAATGTGGATGTAGTTTCGACCTATTGAAATGTAACATCAATTACTGTTTAACTTATTCGGTTTAATTATTTGCTACTTATAGCTCATTTAAATTATTTTATAAATTATAACAAGTAAAATATTTATATATCAGTTTTCGAGTGTTGCTTCTAGTTTTCATTAATTTAGACAGTTTTTAAGAGAACTGAATCTCCATAGATTCGGTTAATACCTATAACAATTCAGACAGACCCCAGGGTCTGAAATAAATACTATTCGTATTATTATTATTATTATTATTTACGTAAGCCATCTATCGGGCCTTAATAAAAATTACTCACCTCTATAGACGTCTTTCATAATACTCTTTATCGAATTATCGAACAAAATTGTCAAAAGTAGTCAAAAATATTCTGAATAGTAAAGTAGTAGAGTCGTTATTATCCTAAACCGAAAAAATATATAAAGAGAAATATTTTCCATAGAGACCAATAACAAAAAATAATGGAATTCTATTTTTACTATTTTTTTTACCTATACTGGCAGATTTGGATATTAATTTAATTCGTTAATGTACTGAGGATCTAAGAAAACAACAATTTAAAACAGATATTATTATTATTTATTTATTGAGCCTACTCTTACTTATTATACTCTTACCTTTTATTTATTACTCTTACCTTTGCATTCGTTAATTCATTTGGTACGCATTAAAATTACTTTAAGAAAAAATGACTGAAATATCGGTAATGTGTAATAGAGAATAGACAGTATAGAGTCTTAGAGCAGTGCAGTTAGATTTTCGGGTGGTGTAACCGGAGGGAAATGGTGAAGGGGTAGGAAGGGCTGCTCGGTGGTGGGTGTGGGTGCGGCAGGAGGGCGCAGGGCGGGGCGCGGGTGCCCGCGGGGGCCGGGGGAGGCGCGGGGCGGGGCCGGCACGCCCGCAGCGACGCCGCCGCGTCTGGAGCCGTGGCTCTCATTCCGGCCGCGAGCACAGCGCCGTGAGCACGTCATGCGCGTTACCGCCGCTCCGTACGACGTACACGCACGCCGCGCGCGCAATCGCTCCCGCGCGCAAACACGCGCCAGTGATGTTACCGGCCCGCTCTGTTGTTATGTGCCATCGGTTCGATCGTGAACGAGTGCGATTCCATTTATTCCCGAAGCGTTGACTCTGTGCGCTTCGTACTCGCGGAGATATCACGGATTGCGGATTTTGTGTAACTATCGACGTTGGATGCGTTAAAATTTCGGGTGAGTGAGAGAGCCAAGCGGCCGTGCGCCTGCGGCTGGTTTGACCGCATTATTTTTGAAATACGTACGCCATGATCCGGTCGTCCGTGCTAGAGCGATCAAAACATTGCGAGTGTAATAACAACAAATACTCTACCGACTCCACCTAAGTTGTAATTGGGACGGAATGTTTTTCAAGTATCCATCATCCGTTTGAAAGCAGGCAATTTCAGTCACAACAAGTAGTAATCTTTTCCTGAACGTAAACAGTATTTGTAGCCCTCGTAGTTGATAGGTTACAAGATAGAGACGTAACTGCTGTCATGGAAGCAACGTCAAAGGCATCTCGTTGATGTCTTTTACTTAAGGCATTTGGAAAGTACTTTTAGTTAAATGTGCGGTTGATTGTGAGTGTTTGTGTTCGATTCGAAACGTAATGTATGTTTACCCGTGCAAAGTATTCCACTTTCATATATCTTGTTTGATATCATGTGTATACAGTTTGTGATTCTGTATTCATTTAGAATACTTATAAGTCTGAATCTCATGTAAATTTTAACACAATTATGGAAGTTTAAATTAGGTTCACATATTTGGGTCAAGGCTCTAGTAATATAAAGATTAATGACTAACTTTTATGTATCTCGTCTTACTTACGGCAATTAAGATCGAATTCGCGTGCAAAAAGGTTCCTCCGTTAACTTATTAAACACCTTTACAGTTTTGATATGATTTAAACATAAGAATACCTTATAAAACTGTATAAGTTTGATGGGACTTTTAAAAAGTAGATCTAACTGTTAAGTAACAAATAGGTCGCGACTAATTATAATTAATTATAAAAATGCTTATGTCATTCGTTTTTTGATCTCTAGCTTTATATTTTGTAAATAAAATAATATAATTTGCATATCATACACGTAGATACGCGATGAATACGAATTGATAAATGAATATAAATAACATATTTATATGCAACGGCAAATAAACAAGATGAAAACCGATAATAAAATATACCTTTTATGCGATGGAAGCAGCAAAAGGATAAGATTTTCTTGGGTTTGTAGTAAGTGCCGCTCATTAATAGATATAATTATACCCATCTCCTATTAGAGCAGAGGTTTACTAAATGTTCTACTAAATTACTAGACTACTACAGAGTTGTACTACTATACAATAGAAGTACTTGAACTACGCGATAAATGTAGTAGTAGTGTAATGTGAGGATTACATTTTATCACCTTCTATTTCTTCTTCTTCTTTCATTTAATAATGTCTCTAAATAATTGTTTCTATGTCATCCTTTGTTAAGACGTTGTACATATAGTATTTTCGAGTACCATATAACTACTATATTTATAAGACTATCGTCAGTTTTTTCTATGGATTCTATACATAGTAATCACGCACACATGTGTTAAGGTATTTGGTACCTAGAGCTACTTTTTACATTTATTTAAATTTAAGTCTCAATTTTTATTATTTCTTGAGATTCCACTGTAATGGCGCTACTGATTTGGTTCCGATCAAAAGATCGTAGGAGATAAATATATACACTTACATTTAGGTACATTGGGTGCTAAACTTGGACCCAACTTAAGCAGTTACTTAAATGTAATGGACCTATACAAGAACTGTTATATTTCTCAAAGTCTAGCAATGCACTATTATCAGTGCCGGATTAAGCCAGCGCGGGGCCTGTAGCAAATACTAACAGGAGGCCCATAGTTTGCCTTAAGTAAGGGTATTAAATAAAACAAAACTGTTACTAGTAAACTTTTCTGGATTTAATCTAGGAAAATTTAGAGATGACACTATCAATATCTACTTTCTATATCTTCTTGCAGTTTAAAATTTTTAGGATAGCAAAGATAGTAAAATATAAATAGCAGGTAGGTATTGGGCCGCGGGGCTCGTAGCATTTGCTACTCTTGCTATGTGGCTAATCCGGCACTGACTATTATCAACAATTAGGTTGCAGATTTTTACTTATATTTACCTAATATAACTTTTACCTTTGAATGTGGCAACGCCTTTAATAGTACAAATGTTCTATATCGCTAGCATCTTGTGTCATCTTGTTTGAATATCCTACAGCTTCAGGGTATTTTTAAAGGATATTTTTAATAATATAAGAAGATATATGTGACGATAAGATATCCTCTTTCCTTGAGGAAGTTAAAAAGCAAACAAACATTTAACCAATCTGGTGGCAAGTGATTACTGCCGCCTATGGACACTTATGATCAACTCCAAATAAGATTTAAATCTTACCTTATCTGAGATGATTTGCTACTCTTAAGGTTGTCAAACCAGTAAACAACACTAACACTAGGTACTGTCTTATGCAGAAATAAGAATCACAAAGCATTTTAACATCTTTAAAGTTAAAGAACGATTCTAGTCTTTAGTGATAGTAGCTTAACTGAGTGCAACTTAGCATTTCAGTAGATACTCTTCCTGTTGTGTACGTATGCTTCAGTGGTAATGACCCATATTACCTTAGTATGTATGAGAATTCCAAAATATCACTTCTCTGCGTCTGCTACTATTCACATAGTAGTATACGTAGAGAACTGCTAATTATTCATCATTTAATTTGTATAACATTGCCGATTTTGATAAACAATCAGTAGTAATAACTTATTTTCTGTATAAATAATTACGATGACTTAACTATGGATAATTATATTGTTAGTCACTTCCTATTATATCGTTATACTCAAGCGCCACAATTATGATGTTATATGGCAAAGCGAGATTGAATTGTTTATCTATAATGTAATGATAAAATGTTTAACCTGTATCAAAGCCTTTTTTATCTTGATGTAAATGGCCGTTATTGTCATTAAACATGATTATACAATATACATTTGCATTAATGGCCCACGCGTACATTACAATATGACGTTGCATTTATTAGAAATGGCAAGATAAACCGACTACCGGTCTCACACAATGTTAACCTTTGTTGAATAACTGGTAATTTGAATCGTACTTATTATTCTGGAAACGCAATACCGTTGGTTCCAAAGGTTGTTACAGTCCATAGATCCCAATGTGCATTATGCCAGACGCAAAAGAATATTCATTTTTAACATGTTGTTTTTCCATGGTTACAGGTGGGTCGAGGAGAATTATGCGTGGGGCGTGCGCGTGCGCGGTGGTGTGCGCGTTGGTGGCGCTCTGTGCGGCCGCGGGGCTGGACGAGGCCACGCGCGTCGCCGCCGAGAAACAGCTGCTGGCGCTGCTGGGCCTGCCGCGCCGGCCCCCGCTGCGCTCCCGGCCGCCGCCGCCCGTGCCCCGCGCCATGCGAATGCTGTACGACGCGAGGGCCGCCTTCCCTGCGGCCGCGGCCAACACGGCCCGATCCTTCCACCACACTCCCACCGAACTCGACGATCGCTTTCCCGGAGAACACCGGTTCCGACTCTTCTTCAATATAAGCGGCATACCCAGTGACGAAATCGCTCGAGGAGCCGACATAACGTTCCAACGCTCCAAGGGAGCCACGGGCTCCCAGAGACTGCTCCTGTACGACGTAGTTCAGCCCGGTCGAAAAGGACGAACCGAGCCCATATTGAGATTACTTGATTCTGTGCCATTACGACCCGCCGAGAATGCAGTGTCCGCCGACGCCTTAGGTGCGGCCCGGAGGTGGCTGAAAGAACCAAAAAACAATCATGGACTCCTTGTGCGAGTCTTAGAAGAAGGTTCAAATAGCTCCGATGCACGCTTACCACACGTTAGAGTGCGAAGACGTACGACAGAAAATGAGGAGGAGTGGCGTGCGTCGCAACCATTGCTATTGCTGTATACTGAAGACTCGCGGGCGAGAGCCGCCCGAGAACGCGGCGAGACCTTGTTGACTCGTAACAAGCGGGCGACGCCTAGGAAAGGTCACAGAGCGCACCATCGTCGTAAGGAGGCGCGAGAAATTTGTCAGCGTCGACCTCTGTTTGTCGACTTCGCTGATGTAGGCTGGAG
The DNA here is from genome assembly GCA_949699795.1 of Spicauda simplicius. Taxonomy (NCBI): domain Eukaryota; kingdom Metazoa; phylum Arthropoda; class Insecta; order Lepidoptera; family Hesperiidae; genus Spicauda; species Spicauda simplicius. Next base: position 12,541,883 of record OX453066.1, on the reverse strand, counting down.
CGATTGGATTGTCGCTCCTCACGGTTATGACGCGTACTATTGTCAAGGTGACTGCCCTTTTCCCCTCGCAGACCATCTCAATGGTACTAATCACGCAATAGTGCAGACTTTAGTAAACTCAGTGAATCCCGCGGCAGTGCCAAAAGCGTGTTGTGTTCCCACGCAACTGTCTTCCATATCAATGTTATATATGGATGAAGTGAACAATGTGGTGCTTAAAAACTATCAAGATATGATGGTGGTAGGCTGTGGTTGCCGATGACGAAGGCATTTCCAGCCTGGTGCGGACTTAGTGTTAAATCGTGGACCCAATGTACATATAGTAGTGGCCTCGAAATTGTACATAATCTATCTGTGTATATACTCGTGTAATTATTATTTTATTGAAACGATAATGATATAATAAAAGATTTAATTAAACTAAGTTGCTTATAATTCATTCCCCTCTTTAATTTGCCATACATTTAATGAAATACATAGTTGATCACTTAAATAGTTTAAACAAACAAATACATCCAATAGTTAGGATGGCGTGTAAAATTCTGTTCTTTTTTAAAATTAAAACCAATAAGTAGGTAAGTTTATTAACATATAATATTTCTGTTGATAGACAATACATTGAAGTAGAACTCCATTTAAAAAATATATTGGAATTTCTATCCACTATAAATAGATCCTTTAGTTAAAAATATATTGATAAGTTACTGCACCCAATCCATAATATTGAAAATTATTTTAAGCTATCTGTACAACATTAGGTACCAATTATGTGCAATACTATTATTTTACATTTAAATAGATAGTAGTGAATCAAAATAATCATCATCATTTACAAGTCATATTAGTATTCAAGTCTATAACCTTTTAGGGCAAGCAAAGGCAAACAGCCGCCTTCATTTCCTACACTACTACTATCCCCTGATTGGAATCACTACGTACTAATTGTCCATTCGACAGGCATTTTGACGACCCGCGTGGCGCAGCGGTTACCGTACCAGTCTGACACGCAGTGGGTCCCGGGTTCGATTCCCGGCCAGCCAGGTATCTGAATGATGAGTTTAGGTTCTTGTTCTGGGTCTGGGTGTTTGTGTATTCGTCTTTGTGTGTTTCCATGGCACCCACGACACAGGAGAAAATCCTACTGTGGGGCTATGAGTGTAGAAAGCGTTTTTTTTTTATTTTTATTTTACAACAATAGTACTAATATCAACAATATAAAGTCACTATGTTACTTTGTTACTTTACACTATGTCACTTTGGAGGATGCAGTAGGAGTAGGTACATTAGTTTAAGCCATTTAAACTTAGCTGAAAGCGGTCACAATTCAAAAGTCGAAATATTTATTGGTTCAACTTCATTACCAACACAGCGGTATACCAGATGGTAAAACCAGTGTAGTTCAACAAGACACCATCGCTAGAAATAAGTGTGGCGGTGGTACATTATTTATACGCACACTTATTTCTAGTGTGAAGCAGTTCTTGCGTTACGTTGGAAGGTTGTGGTTCACTTTTTTATGGGGCCTTCATCTTAGTCTTTCGGAGTAGCATCTCTGATTGATATCAGATAGAAATCTTCTTCTATAATATGTTGCTTACAGATGCCCATAGACGGCAGTGACCACTTACCATTAGTTGGACTGCATGCTCATATGCTACTCTAATATGATAAAAAAGGTAAACACTTCGTGGTTCCGCTCTAGTACCATCACAGCGATATCTACTTCTGTCCACTTACAATAATGTGAAGTCCAAGAGTTTGGTGTTTTAGTTTGAAGAACGTAGACAAGAGCCAGATGCTTATACTCGTACCATACGTTGAAACATAGAGAATCTTCAGAGGTTGTGCATACTGATCTGTTGTTTACCTCAGTTAGCACTTTAAATTATTTGGGGTTGATTTACAAATACTATGGTCGTCAGGTACCATCAGATCTATATGTTTGTTTGCTATGAGTATAATAAAAAAAAACAGCTAAGTGCGAGTCGGACTCGTGTAAGAGGGGTTCCATTATCTTAAAAAAGGGCTCAAAAATTACGTTTATTAAAAGCCCTTAAACATTTATTTCATTCAGTTCTTAGTATTTATTGTTGGCAACAGAATTACATCATTTGTAAAAATTTCAACTATCTAGCTATTACGGTTCATGAAATACAGCCTGGTGACATACAGACAGACGAACAGCGGAGTAATGGGGTTCCGTTTTTACCTTTTGGGTGCGGAACTCTAAAAAATTGCCATTAAAACTACCCAAAGACTTTTGTCACCTTTGGATTTAACTACAGAGGTTCATCAGTAATTGTGACTTTTACTAACAACACGGGCAAGTGCCTTATTTTTTTACTTACTAGTAGGCGTAATTACGCGTACCTACTACCTAACTGTTTATATTCTTTAAGTATATTTTGTATGTTATGTTAAAAAGTTATACATTGATTTTCGGAAAATACAGACAAATTTTCTTACTTCGTAAAACTTTATAAACACGAAATATATTTTTATTGTAAAAATGAATATGTAAACTTATAAGATGATACCAGATTCGTTAAACATATATGTAAAACATAGATGTCACGTGATGTCTCCATTAAGAACTAGTTTAGTATACGCTTTATATTATTTTTTATATAACAGTAGTAGCAAATGAACACCTCCATCTCATTGTCATTGACACCGTAGTCTATTCAAACAAAAATCTCAAATAAAGCAGAAAAACAAAAACCGTCACTTTGTTCTCATTAGAATATTTTGAAATTTATTTTAATGTTTCCATTTTTTATAAGATTGAAGTAGGAAACGAACATGCAGCCCATGGAAATCTGTATGCCCATGGACAACTTTATACAGAACATGGGGCTCTATCTGAAGTCAATCACAGATGTGTCGCTACTCACGAGGATCGCCTCTTATAAAAGTGTGCCGGTAACCACACCCTTCCAACGAAATGCAAAAACTGCTTCACGCTAGAAATAGGTGTGGCGGTGGTACTTCCCGGGCCAACTTACACTGGTTCTACCACTTAATTTTATGTAAAATTTAGATTAATACCTAAATTTTACAATGCGAATGGGTCTGTCTTGCAGTCCATCTGATGGTAAGTGTTCACTTCTGTTCATGAACATTTGTAACCAACTATAGGTGCCTTGCTACTCCTAAGAAGTACGATCCACGCCCTTTATATAAAACGGATGAAATACAAAATTACAAATATTAACATGTGCGGCACTTCTATGTATCTCCCCGGTCGATCCGTAAAGGCTCTACCATATTCAAAATAGTGCATTACAAGTAGGTAGGTACATATTGTAATTTAGAGCCCTTATAACATTTATCGTTGAAACAAATGAAAATCTGTATGTTGGGTAATCTCAAAAAAAAAAATCCGAATCATACCTACTGTATGTGTGTACTTAAAATATCTTAGGCGTTTTATCTGTTCTACGTTATCAGGTATTTAGGCTGATTGACCGTCAAATTGTGCTTTGTCCACCGTAGAATTGAAAAAGAATATATTTCTCATTTTTTTATTGTGTATGTTGATTTAAGGGGTAGCTTGAGTTGTATATATTATTCATCTTAATTAATTATTAAACTATTGCATAGGTAAGCTATTGCACATCCTTTAAGCTATTGCATAGCTTTTATCGCGGGCTTTGAGTGCGGCGACCGAATCAAGAAATTCCGTAACGAAAAAAACCCCAATCCGCCTACCATGTAGCACGGCCGAGTGTTCGCTTAACGTGTATGTATATGGTACGACAGTACGAAGCTTGCAAGGATCGAGACGAGCTGCTCGGAAATCGGGCGAATATGTAAGCAGCTGTTAGTGAGAAAGTATATAGTATCAAAGAAAAAAACTTGAATTAATATCAAAGAAAAAATACTGCATAAATAAATAATTATAAATGCATAAGTTGATAAAAAATGCTGTGCAATAGCTTAACCGCGGCAGTTCCCGAGTGCCGCACATTTTCTTTTTCTTGTATTCCTAAAGTAGCTTGCAATCATTGCATAGTTGCGATAGTTTTTAATTCAATATAACCCTAAATAACCTTGTATTAATAAAGACCGTGATTGGCGTTTCTACGTGTAAAACTGACTAGTTTAGTTTTAGTCATTTTTCTAAAAAATGCTCCGAAGATATTACTTTTGTGGAGCATTTAGTTCTTGAAAACAATGCTAAATATTGAAAACTATTCTAGGACAAATAATAAATTTTATCGGGATTTGACACCAATAAAATTATGGTATTTCGTGGGATGTCTCATACGCGCTCTTATGAAGTCGTTCACCAAGAATGTCAGAGATAATATTTCAAGTAAATTCCATTTAGAGTGTGTCGGGTCTCCAAATTTCAAATATTTCGTCACAAGGCGGCGATATATCATGTTTTTGCCCGGACGCAGGAATGCCCGCCTGTATAATTTGGCGGCCACCCGGCAACTGCGCGTCTGCCGTGCCCGCCGCCCTACGTCTATATTATCAGTAGATAAATTTAAGCTTTGTCTTTGCCTCGTATTTCGTCCTCTCGAGGTTTTGCTTTTGTTTTTTTTCGTCGTGGAAGGCAACAAAAAACTGAGTGGAGGCGAACGAAGTGGGTATAATTTATTTTATAGTCGGTTCGCTCGTAACTCGGCGGTGGACGGCTGGACGCCGATTTATCCCCATCTCGGCGTAATTAACGTAAATGGATTGGCCAGAGTCGGTGCCTCTGAGTGTTCGCCCGCCGCGTCCCTCTCGGCCGACCACCGCTTTGACCACTCCCTGTTTCACTAAAACCGACTCTCATCCACTAAACAAGATATTGCTGCACGCTCTCCGTACCGATCCAGCTTAATCCAATTAAGCATAAATTTTTCCAAACCGCAATTCGAATAAGATACGAGAAGAACGAGAATCGTTTGCGATTACGTGCGCTCGATTCCCGAGCGCGCGGCGACTTATCCCTGAGGGAATTATAATTGTTTTGCATTCTTGCACGGGTATAAAAACAAAAGGGCGAGGTACGGGCCCCCCGCGCTGTTGGTCCTACAGGCAGACCAAAGTCTGACGACTCGCATTCCCTTGAGACAAAAAGCTACGAATGAATCAGAGTAGGTAGGTGAGCTTTCGATACCAAACTAATCGCTGCCGATGTAGATGTGGAGCTCCTTGCGATTTTCCTATGGATTTTCTTCTTTCTTCACTAGAAAATAAAATCGAACTTTTATGAAATCGACTTTCATACATTATTATTTATATGAACTCTTTAAAAGAAAATTGGGCAGTTCTTGATACAAACTACTTCTCATTATCTGATAATATAAAACATGTTGCCCAATCAATAGACGAGAGTACCGAAAGACAAATGTTGTAAAAGCATCAATGTTCTACTATCAGATAAACTGATAAGATTGTGTATGTAATGAATAATTAAGTGTTACTCGCATAATATGTGTAGCATTAGCGGCGCAGGGACGCGCGGCGCGCGGCGGCCATCGACCGCGGTTCTCTCAAAATATTCCAAGCATGCACAAATTAAACTGGTTTTATCTTTACATTACTTTATTACTTTTGCATAAAATATTGAACTGGGCACTGAAGTGGCCCATTTAGTGTCCGTTAGGTTTTCCACAATAGAAATTTATCTTACTTTCAAGGTGGTAGAACCAGTGTAGTTCGACCGGGGAAGTACCACCGCCTATTTCTAGCGTGAAGCATTTCTTGCATTTCGATAGAAGGGTGTGGTTGCCGGCACACTTTCACATGAGGCGACCATTACAGTCCTCGGGAGTATGTTCAGATGGAATCCATGTTCTGTATGAAGTTGATTACAGATGTCCATGGGCGGCAGTAACCACTTACCATCAGGTGGAGTGCATGCTAGTTTGCTACTTCAGTCAAATAAAAAAAAACGTACGTATTATATTGCAATGTGCGGACTTTACTAGCAATTGATAACTTTGTAAGGGGAGCTGTGCTACTATTAACAATTTTAATGAATCGTTTTGTTAGGTGACTTGCCTGCAACCAGTTTATTCTTCACAAACGTGATATTATAATGACTTAATGTTCTTAACGTACGATGATAGGTTTACTAAAGGACATGAAATTCCAAGTAATATGGGTAATAAAAATTCCTTAGATGCATGGGTTGACCCGTATGTATGGAATTTTTTTATACGTGTTACTTTGCTAACAGATTAGTCTCGATATCCAGCGGTGCAGTTACCTAAAACTATATAAATTTTCTTACTAGGCATAAAAAACAAACGTATAAATGCTGCAGAAAGTTGCACACAAACAATTACACAGACCTCCTGTTGTAAGTAACGCTGAAGCCAATTAAAAGCTTCAAGCAATCCCAAATGAGATAGCTGTCCTACAGGAGGTCGGATTATATAAAATTGGACAATGGAACAATTAGACAAGAATTACTCTGTAAGTGTTACTACAACAGTCAAACCATAAATTATTCGACCACCATATGTCTGTTGATGTCAATGTATGTATGTGGATGAGATATTAATCTAATATACCTTACACAAATTATATATGAACAGTTAATTTTATGGATTTTTGTTAATACTGGAAGATATACATGCATAGAATATTATTACTGAATTGTAGATACTTACTACCCATGTAATACCCAGAGGACGGAAAAAATAACAGCTCCCAATTAGTTTTATTAACATAGATAGTAACGTGTAATAAGTAAGACTTGAGGGTTTAATAAAAACACAGCTAAAAGTAGGTAAAAGTCAGCTAAGAAATTTATTAAAAAAAATAGCACTAATACTTTTATACAAGACATGCGTTGGTACTACAGAGAGCAATAGAATAACAAATACTGCAGCTAATGCACGAGGAAGCTGGAAGTATATATAAATTCGATAATGTATTCAGTGCCTGTAGATGAATGTTTTAGATATAAACTTTTTTGTTGCCGCCACGATTTCAATAGGCGTCCACTCCCATGCAGATTCGCGGGCGAAAACCTAGTTTATATAGAATCTAGCTGTACCCTGCGCGCGTTGCTACGCCATCTCAAAAAAATACACCTGACACCTTCGCGAGCTCATGAATAACAACTTTGCTAAAGATCATCACATGATCAAATGAATAATAGTTTACGATTCTATAGATGACATACAGACAAACATTCATTTTTATAAAGAAGAAGACATGAATCCTCGCGCGGCTCCACCCGCTTGCACGTTTTTTATAATTTCCGCTTCAAAATAAACTATGCATTATAGACTTACTCGAAACTAATTTTGGCATTGACGTTCACGAAACTTCTACAGGTTACTTCAACAGTTTCATCCATATTGTAATATCCTCCGAGTAAAATGGGTTCGTCATACGGACAGATTAATTATTGTCGTACAAAGACTATATAATTGGAGAGATTGGTATTATTTTCATGTCTGAAACTGATGTGATGGAATCAAATTTGGTAGGAATTGTTTAAGAAAAAATACGAATCGTTAACTACGTATCCGTACCAACTGCTCCTAAGGATTGAGTTATAATTTCTCGTTTGCTTCATATGCCTGGTGAAAACCAGAATAGGCATGGCTATATTTACGTATTTCCTGTATTTTACCGTTTTACTTGAGCATTTTTGCATTAATGTTTTATTATCTTATTTTTTTTTCGAGGGGGAAACCTTCAAAATGTACCCGACGCCGTGGGAGCGACGCAGGGTTATGTGGGATTTTTACCGCACTAAAACCCCCCCGGTGGCCGTCCTCGGCTCCATGAAGAGGACTCCGGGACCTCCAAAGGACTGCAGCCGTAATCCTCTGAGCACGTTGCCACTTCGGGCTCCTCTCAGATGGGTGGCTGGGCCCACCGCTCCGTCTTTCCCGAGATCCCCTGGCTGGACGGTTCAAGCTCCCACTCTAGCCGCCCGCAACAGGCAGGGGATACCCTATTCTGAACCCGGAACTACAGGGACGAATGTTTTATTATCTATGGTATCCATTTTATCAAAGAATTGTAACAGAAATTAACAATTTACTAGTCACCCGTCGCATCGGTCTTAATTCGACCGTAATTTATATTGAAAAACTACACTTATTATTGTCCAAAGTAGTACGAATATTTCTCAAATTCAAATTAAATGTAATAATTTTAAGTAATTTTGAATGCATCCGTTAAATATAAAAATAGGTTTAATTAGCTAAGCCACATTTAAAAGCAATAGCGGGTATTTTCACAAAGACACTGACACTTCTGACGTTATGTGTTTAAGACATTGAATGTTCTATTTCATTTATTATTTATGTGTTTGTGACAAATGCACGGTAGTGTGTGTAATGTGTTTTTATTACATTTTGTGTATGTAATATGCATTATTTGAAAAAAATATTAACATTCTGCACTCCTTCTCTACGTCCACTATAACTGTAAAAAAAATCATACTAATCCGTCCGCGGCATAATACTTAAAACTGCACCACAAGTTTTTGCTTCACGTTTTAGTATATAGATAATTTACATGTAGACAACTCAACTCATTTGAACAGATATAGATTCCGTGAACTGCTTAAACATGAAATCTTACGAATTGAAAGGCAATACGAACCAGTGTAATTAGAAACAGCACATGCCCCCAGGGGTGGTTGCGCACCCGTAATCAATCTCTGACGGAAAATGTTTTCGTTCGAGGTGACCTGTAATTGTCTGCGCGCTAACCGCTTTCCATTACCCGAGTTGCTATACTTGTTTGTTAAACATGGATTTAACTAATACCTTACTAAACCTTTTAATTATTTAAAATGAGGAGAAAAAAATGAATTTTAGTTTTTTATAAAATACCAAGAGTAATGAATATTAATTATCATGTTGTTTTTGAAAAAAAATTGTGTTTGTACAAATGTTAATGGGGGTTATCAGATATTTGATTAACATTAAAACATAGCATTAATTGTTTTACGTAATGAAAGTACCTAATCCTGATTTAAATGTAAGGGCAAGAGAATTAATATTACAGTCGACAAGCATGTTTATACCATTTTCTGATGTTTCTGATGTTTTTCTTATGTTTCTTTTTCTGATTTTTTGATGTTTTAAGACTGACTCTTTGTGTTTCTATGGTCCGTAGTCAATTTAATTAAATTACAATATTTTTTACGTTGAAATTATTAATACGTAGTCTTATGGACTTATTTGTTTAAATTTTGGTGATGAATTCTATAATTACACATTATATTTTTCCTTACTATAGGGCTTTTGTCACCGTCACTATACTGATTTTGAAGAAGTTGTACTGTGTGTGCAGCCACCACTGCAAGACACTGAATGGTGCGAATCATGTACCATTGAAGTTGAGGTGCGGTCTAGTAAATGTGCTTATAATCTGACCCTTAAACTACATACATGGCATCTGCAGCAGAGTAAGGGTTAAAGAGGACTGCTTTACATTCTCAAGCTGGGTACCTAAATAATTACTCTATTATAAAATGCGAGGTTAGGTTAGGTTAGGTTCCTGTTGTTCCATCTCTTCGGCCACGTCTACCATGGTTATAAGTAGTTTATGAGCTAACTTGGGTGATGAACTATGTGTACCAAATTTCGAAATCCTATCAGAAGTTTTTGCGTGGAAGAGTATCAAAGTTATGTATATTCTCACAAATTCGCATTTATAATATTAATGATATAACTAATCTACGGCACTTGCACCTGAGGTACAGGGTCCCTGGTCGAATAACATGGAACATTTTTTTAAAGACACGTCCACCAGACGACGACGACCCGCGTGGCGCAGCGGTTACCGTACCGGTCTGACACGCAGTGGGTCCCGGGTTGGATTCCCGGCCAGACAGGTGTCTGAATGATGAGTTTAGATTCTTGTTCTGGGTCTGGGTGTTTGTGTATTTGTCTTTGTGTGTGTCCATGGCTCCCGCGACACAGGAGAAAATCCTACTGTGGGGCTATGAGTGTAGAAAGCGTTTTTTTTTAAAAAAAACTAAAAAAAAGACGTGTTATCGCTTAGGGTACCAGAGAGCTAGCTGTTGTTTCGTCTATAAAATTTATCTCGCTGTGCAGCAAGAAAACGCTACCAGCATTCTAGGCACTATGCCACAAACTAGAGCTTTGGATAGTTAATTTCATTAATATAGGTAAGCTTTCTTTTATGAATCATGTTTATTTTATTGTAATACGAGTTGACCCGACGAACTTCGTTCCGCCTAAAAGTGAAAAATCTAATATTATCAGTTTTTCTCTATTATATTATACATAAAAATATTCCTCTTGAATCACTCTATTTATTACAAAAACTGCATTAAAACTGGTAGCATAGTTTTAATGGTCTAAGCATACATAAGGACAGCGAGAAGCGACTTTGTTTTATACTATGTAATGATTTTGTTTACTTCAGTCAATGTGATTTTAAATATACATTTTAATTATACATACTATAAAAATATTAGTATAATTTAATATTGATTATGTTGTGCAATTAAAAAGGTTACAGATTCGATCCTCGCTTTGTTTGCCTCACACGTTCTCGATAACAATCTACTTTCACCGTAAGGGACCCGACATATCGGATACGTTTTTAAGCATTACAGCAAAAAAATTCCATAACGCATTATTTCACTGTATTATTTTTATACATAACATATCACAATAGTTACTGATTAAAATGTCTTCACTTATTGTAATATGTAGAAACGCATGATTAATATACATATAAGATGCAGGGCCTTTTTTTTTTGTTTTCGAGGGGGAAACCTTCAAAAGGTACCCGACGCCGTGGGAGCGACGCAGGGTTATGTGGGATTTTTACCACACTAAAACCCCCCCGGTGGCCGTCCTCGGCGCTGAAAAGGAGGACCTACAGAGTACCTACAGATAGGTGGCATACAATAGCATAGCCATCACATATTGATTTGGACTGCATTTTGACATAGGTTTCACATCATTCTATAATTGTATAATATTATGCAGAAAGATTACTACTACAAAGTACGTGTAAGTGAATCAAGGACATTTTCTTCTCGATCTCTATGAAATGCGTAGCGCATAACAAAACTATGATTGTTGCGTAGCACGTAGCCAAATATCCGCTTATAAATTACGCTTTAAAAAATCTACCCTTTCTGGCTCTTTACTCATTGTCAATGCCATTAAAGGCGTAATTCCACTGAGGCAACTTTAGGCACATGTAGAGCGTCAATGTCAATTTTTTATTTTTATTTTTTTTATTAATATCTGCTCTATAGATACAGCCTGAGCAAGATTATGCCTGGGATCTATTTTTAGTTTAGTCTCTTACTTTTCACACCAATGTTAATAAGCGTTAATTTACCACTAAGAAAGCTAAGCTTAATCTTATATCATTATGGCATTATTCACACAAGTCCGTCGTAATGGTCGAAATTAGACCGTAATTTTAGTGTAAATCTAAACCTAATATTATCAACGAAATAAAACCTTCAATATCTTACTATGAAAACATAACGTCAACAATGTCAAATGTCTTTGTCAAAATACGCGTCATTGCTTTTAAATACAGTTTAGTGTAACGGGTGTATTTAAAATAATACGAAAATTAATAAAATATAATAGAATACTCCTCAAGTATTCGTCTATAGGTACGGTCAAATTAGGGTCAAATTAGGATCGTTAGGGTGACTAGTTTTCTTAAATAGAGGATTTGCTTGACGTATTGTTATACAGATGTACCTATGCCTATTTTTTTTGTAGATATTGTAAGAGGTTAAATATTTACGATTAAACGTTATTGAATTGAAATGTCTATAATTTGTGTAGGCCCCATCTATATTGTCAACATCTTTTCATTTTTTTTTACATTACCATCGGATCAGAACACGACCTCTACTGAAAAGAAACTCAGCAGGTTTGTTTGTTTTTTTCTGTCTATATATCTTGGTTGTATTTTGTATTGTACCTACTATCTATTTATTTTTCATTGCATATATCGTTATATTTTTTGTAAAAAATTACCACTTGTCGGAGTTTTATCAAACGTGTATTTTACACTATAAGTCCATATTTCTTAAGTGATTGATGATCACATACTGTGTCACATCCATGGTAAATATCTACTCAAATATTGTACATAGCTGGCGTTGTAGTGATAAATTGGAGATATAGTTGTAATCATATTTTATTTACTTTATATTAAAAAAACTTCTTTTTATACTATCACCATTCTTACCACCTCTTAAAAATAGTCACCTATAGTCGTTAAGAAGATTTTGCAAGTCGTTGCTGGTAATCACGATATTAAAATATTAGCTAACATATAAAATAATGAAAAATACGTGTGTTGTCAGGGGACTCACCTTAGAGCAAAAGTAACCCCTTAGAGCAAAAGTAATTAAAAAGTAATAGTAATAAATACTTTAATTGCATGTACAAAACATAATATATTCTCATTCTCATTCTCATCAACCCATTATTGGCCCACTGCTGGACATGGGTCTTCTTTCAGAATGAGAGAGTTTAGGCCCTAGTCCATTGCGCTGGCCAATTGCGAATTGGTGGACACACAAAAAATAAATACTAAATAGTATTATTACATTTAATTATTAGTATTAGTATTATTACATCGTACTGCAGCGGGGAGTCAGGCAAGGCGATGTCATATCGCCGAAACTGTTCACCGCTGCGTTGGAAGATGTGTTTAAGCTGATGGAGTGGAAAGGTCTTGGCATCAACATCAATGGTGAACACGTCACACACCTTCGATTTGCCGACGATATAGTCATCTTGGCAGGTTGGCTGACGGACCTCAGCACAATGCTAGGCGACCTCAACAGTGCCTCACAACGGGTGGGTCTTAAGATGAACATGGACAAGACGAAAATCATGTCTAATGTCCATGTCACACCCGTACCGGTAGTTGTTGACGGCACTCCTCTCGAAGTTGTCGACGAGTACATTTACCTGGGACAAACGATCCGGATGGGTAAGTCCAACTTTGAGAGGGAGGTCACTCGAAGAATCCAACTCGGCTGGGCTGCGTTCGGGAAATTTCGTAGTATCTTTTCGTCCACAATTCCTCAGTGCCTGAAGTCGAAATTGTTCGAGCAATGTGTGTTGCCAGTGATGACCTATGGCGCCGAAACGTGGTCCTTCACTAAAGGCCTCATTCGAAGGCTCAGAGTCGCTCAGCGTGCTATGGAGAGGGCTATGCTCGGAATTTCGCTACGAGACATGATTCGCAACGATGAAATCCGTAGACGAACGAAGGTTACCGACATAGCTCTCAAAATCAGCAAGCTGAAGTGGCAGTGGGCCGGCCATATCGCTCGAAGGACCGATAACCGATGGGGAAGAAAGGTCCTCGAGTGGCGACCACGTTTAGGCAAAAGGAGTACAGGTCGCCCCCCTACCAGGTGGACCGATGACCTGAAGAAGACAGCGGGAAACCGTTGGATTCAGAGGGCACAGGACCGGTTGGAGTGGCGCCATTTAGGGGAGGCCTATGTCCAGCAGTGGACATCAAAGGGCTGATGGATGGGATGGATTATTACATTTTAATTTTACACTCAAACACTCACAAAAAATCCTATTATAGAAATGTCTCTCATGGGAGAAAGAGATACTATTTTGCAACTTAACACTTTTTCCCTTACGTTATGATTTCTACCAAACCGACTTCGAACAGCAGATGGAACTTCCCTTTATTCCAAAATAGAGACTACTGACAGTTCCATAAAACTAAAGTAAATTATCCTTAGTAACGCATAAATATGTATTATAAGGGATATTAGTAAATACTTAGCAGTTTACCTACTCTAGACTCTAAAAATGGGAAGAATAAAAGACTGGCTTTTATTCGTTCCATTTTTAACGCATATCCTCCTTTTATATTTAATCGACACTAAATAATTTATTTTAAATAAAAATAATGTTTTATTTAATATTCATTTATAATTTGATCTTATTACGAGAATAAAAAACTTAAACTAAAATTTGCAGTCGGTTTTTTTTTATAATTTATTACATATAATTAACCCTTTTTAGGAGTTATTGTCAAAATAACAACACCAACGTGTCAAAATGTCAAAATATACATATTTACTAGCAGACCCCCGCAACTTCGTTCTCGCGAACCATAATCAATCCTTAGACTTTTAAGGTAGTGGACCTTAAAAGTCAAATTGTTGGACTTCTCCTCTTCCCTGCTTTGTCAACGGACACCAATATTTTGAAGCAAACCCAAAGCGAAATACTAAATTTAATAGAGCTTGCATCAATTCCGGATTCGGATTATTTCTGATTTCCGAAAATACATACTTTCAACCTATTCTATTTAATCCTCTTAAGCGTTAATTTTTCCGAAAATGGTGACAAAGATTTTCCAATTTATCAAACCCTAAAGACAAATACTAAGCTATCCCGTTTTTTTCATAGTAGTTACATAGTTTAGCTGTGTGTTGATATGTCAGTGATTACTTCAATCAGATTTAGATTTCAATCATGTGTCAAAAAAGAAATTTAATTTAAATCTAAAGCACCAAGGTTTATGGATGCAAAAACTTCTACCCCATTAGGCAACGAGTTTCAATAAAATATTTAAATATACGTCTTCAATTCGGATGCGTCTTTCGAACTTTGAAGTAGATTGGACCAAGAAATCACGTAGTCCCAGACAAACTATAATATTAAAAAAACTTTGCCGCCATTTTTTACCCCTTAGGGGGCGAATTTGACAAAATCCTTTCTTAGTGCTCACTTACGTCATGAGAGAAACCCCTGTACCAAATTTCAAGTTTCTAGGTACAGTAGTTTCCGATGTGCGTTGATATGATAATAGTTAAGTCAGTTTTCACCCTTATATATAGACAATCGTCTGTTTATTAGCATTTATTTAGTACCCATATTGTTATTATAAGAAAAACTCATCCTTCTCCTCTCCTTTTTTGATCGCAGGCGCTATATTTTAAAAATTGTATAGCCTATGTCACTATTCAAGATTCCAGTGATAAGTCATAACGTTGCAATCCATCAACCCGTGTTAAAGAAATGGAAATACCTACATAAAAACATAAATAAGGCAAGATACTTGAGCTAACTTTCATTACCATATAAAAAAACGTGATTGTAACTATATATAAAAAAAGGATTTATATAAGAAAAAAGACAAACCCGCTGAGTTTCTTGCCGGATCTTCTCAGTTGAGGTCGTATTCCGATCCGGTGGTAGTGTAAGAAAAAATGTAACTGACAATTTGTAAGTGCCCCCGTAGGCCTATACAAAATAAAGGCAGTTAATTTCATTTCATTTCATACACACATACATACATACCTACGCTCGAAAAACATTACCCTCTTTTTGACGCAATCGGGTAAAATAGTATACACAAAAAGGATAAACTCATACTTACTTGGATACAAAAATATTCGATAGAGCAGTTTTGTGTAACGTAATAACTAAAAAAACATTAATATTTATGAAACAGTGTTTTAATATTTAAAATGTGTATCTCAATATACATATATTTGTTTAATAATCTGTTTGCAAATTTATACACTATCCACAAATCTCTATTCATATACAATTATACGCCGTTTAAATATTTGAAATATTCATTAGAAATCGACTAGTTTCATAAATACTTAACAAGCAAATTTACCTTATCAATTTAATTTTCTAAATTTATATTTAAATTCAATACAGGTAAAATAATAAAACATATACAAAATATTGCGTAGTGTGCATTCGAATTAAAATATTTTGCTTATTTCATTACGTGCAAAAGAAATGATCGTGGAAGTTTCCACAGAAGGGCTTTAAAAACTAAAAAGTTCGCCCGTTGAGATTGGTTATTGGAACTGTTAGTGTGTAGGCACGCCAGTCCACCGTGGCTGCATAACGGTGATGACATATTTAACCGGCCACCTGCTTCTCCCGGACTCGGTGCGCTTCGACAAATCATTCCACAATGTATCTTGGCTTTTGATACATTTATTTATTTGAATTGCGTCGGTTATAATAAGTATTTGGAAAATATTTACAAAAATGTTTATATTTGCAGTGGGTAAACAATTTATCTTATTAAATCCAGTTGTTTAAGATTTATTTTAATTTAGGCATGATAATTATAACGATTAAAGCAATACGTATATATAAACGTTATAAAGTAAAATATTCACTTTTTCCTAAAGTGCAACATTAGGTACCTGCTACTTAAGTAGGCTCTTAAAAAGATCTTATTCATACAACATAATTATTATGTTAGTTAATAATTACCTACTGTTGTAACAAATATTGTGGTTTCACAAATATAAGCGAAAAATCAAAACCCTAATAAAACTGTTTTTAATATAACATTATTAAAAACATAGTTAAAAATAAAAGAGTCCGATTAATAACACGATCATATTTCGAAGCTTACTCATGCTGTTAAGCAATTATTATTCCTGAGTACATAGCGACGGACTAAAAGCCAAGCAGATGCATTACCTCGACAAATTCCTACAAACTAGTATTTAAATTAGCCAGCGCCTATGTGAGAATCACTTACGTAGTGTTATGTTAATTAAAAGGAATGCGCTTTCCCCCTTTCCGACACCGGAGATGAGATTTCCTTTTTATTTTCATCCATAGTAATTATATTATTACTCTGTGTCGCTTGTATTATTTCCAAATTATTATTTTATTGATAATATTTCTACTATTATAAATATTTGTATTTTCTTAGAATTATCCAATTGTGAATTTTGGAATAATTTTATTACTATTTTGTAATATTGTTTTCACAATGTTATGTTCCGTATTATTATTATTATTCACAATGTTATTAAATGCACGAATATATTTAATTGAGGGTTTGTGCCTTGCATTATACCTTTCATTAAATATAAATATAAAAGTGATGATCAACAAATCTTAGAATAAATAACACAGTACTTTTTACATTTGTTAAAGCCATTAGATTATTTTGAAAAACAAAATAGCGATTTATTTGTAATTAGTTTAAGATATACTTTATGTAGATAACGTTTTAATTCTACAATACATAAGTCTTAAGTGTAATCAATATACCTCGTATAGTATTGTTTACGTTTTACAATAAATTAATATGTAAAAAAAATATTTCTAAAACAAGCTTTTATTTCAATGCACTGAAAAGAAAAATATAAATTTTGTAGTAGTCAAACCCATCATTTTTTTGCATCGTTTTTTGTCACATAAAAGCTTGTCGCGACAATAGTTCAGAAACAGACCTAGAGCTGAACAAAATTTAATGTGGATTATCGCGACAAGCTTACATACATACATACTTACCCACAAATTTTAAGTTAAATAAAAGCTCTAGTTTTAATGAAATTTTTGTCACATTAAACCAGTTGTAGTCATAACATCATATAGTTGAATAAACCATGCATAGTTTAACTCGAACTTATTTATAAACTAGCTGTACCCGCGGCTTTGCCCGCGTGCAAATCAACGTGTCACAAAGTTTTTCTCGCGCAAATCTTGACACCGTGGGAGTTCTATGATAAAAAGTAGTAACATTAATATCGGTTTGGCCGCTCAAGGATTACCTGGTCAAACACAGAGTGAAAAAAACGAATTTAAAGTGTGTATTTGTGGGTAGGGTCGTATTGTTATGTATTTTTTTTTAATTAGACGAATTCTAATATTGTAAATCGCTTTTTTGAACCAATTTACATTCTTAGTGGTCTAATTCACAATATCGGGATACTTTTTTCAATCAACTCCTCCGCATTTGAACCAAAACGTATCGATTATAAAGATTGATTTGAACTTTTCCGAATTGGAAACTATTTGAAGTAATTTTGGCGGTAGGTAAACCTACTTTTAATATTAATTTGTGTTCAGGAGTTCCGGAAGGCATAAAGGAATTCAAAAATTCTGTTGGATAATGTACTGCTTCCTCCATCTCAATGACTGTGTCTACCGAATAGTAGATCTGTGACGCTGCTTTAAATTTTGAAAAAAAAAAAAACATTTATTTTGTCGACACGTTCATTGGTGAGTGGGTATATAGACGTCTTTTGGAACCAATTTATAGTGTTATTGGTTGTATTAACAATATCGGGATATACTTTTTCAACCAACTCCTCCACATTTAAACGAAGACGTATCGATATAAAGATTGATTTTAACTTTTCCGGATAACAAAGCACTATTATCTACTTGAAGTAAATTATTAGAAAATTGGAATATCACTGAACAGCGACATATATTCTAAGTTCATATTTTGTTTCATATGGCCAAATATAAGATCTTTTAAGAGGTGCATCGGGCTATTTGTGTGCGTAAATCCCGCATTGTTCTTTGTAAAGCAGAAGACATAATCAAAACACTTTTACAATTCATACGAACAGGGCGCACCCGCTAGCAGGGCGCTGCCGCACCCTGGTCGCTTATTTTTATGTTTTCTTTTATGTTCCAACCTAACCTAACCCATCCTGTTTAAAAAGCTACAGCTAAATCCAACTCACGACAATAACATGACAATACTCTTGCATTTTCAGGATTTAGGTATTCAAAGTGATACTTTTCATCATAATGTTCTCTCGACGGGTTGTAATGTATTGTAATCAATAAGTACCAAACTCATACGGCTTAAGTAGGTTGTGTACTTAGATTATCAGGGTTGATGAATTGAAGTTTAATTTATTAATCACATTTCAGTTTAATGAGCTGTCATTAAACTTATAATATATACTAAAAACAACCGTAAGCATTATGTACCTACCTTTTATAATTTAGGCTTGCACTATCCCGCATCATCAGGGAGGAGTTAAAAAAAGATATCCCGTGTCTTTGCTTAGTATTCTTATTACTTATACGTAAGCACTTGCGAGCCAACTTCTATGGCTTGGGCTTGCAGTACCCTGCATCATCAGGGCTGAGGAGCTTAAAGTCGAAATTGTCATCATGTGTCTTTGCTTAGTAATTATATTACATACCCGAAAGCATTAAATGGCCAACTCCTATGGCTTAGGCTTGCAGTACCCTGCATCATCAGGCTTGAGGAATTGAAGATCGAAATTTTCATCTTGTGTCTTTGCTTAGTAATTATATTACATACCTGAAAGCACTAAATAGCTAACTTCTATGGCTTAGGCTTGAAGTACCCCTGCATCATCAGGGTTGAAGAGTTAAAGGTCAAAATTTTCATCATGTGTCTTTGCTTAGTAATTATATTACATACCTGAAACCACTAAATAGCTAACTTCTATGGCTTAGGCTTGAAGTACCCCTGCATCATCAGGGTTGAGGAGTTAAAGGTCAAAATTTTCATCATGTGTCTTTGCTTAGTAACTATATTACATACCTGAAAGCACTAAATGCCCATCTCGTATAGTTTAGGCTAGCAGTATCGTGCATCATCAGGGGTGAGGAGTTGAAGGTCAAATTTTTGTCCCATGAATTTGTTTAACAATCTTATTATATATCCATAAAAACAAATTGACTTACTTCTACGGTTCAGGCTAGCAGTACCCCTGCATCATCAGGACTGAAGAGTTGAAGGTCAATTTTTTTAGAAAATATCTGCTTAGTAATCTCATTCTACATCAACCCAATTGGACTCCTACAGCTTAGGTTTGGCCGAGTATCGCTAATTTCGTTAATTTGCTTCAAAGAAATGGATCCTATGATCAGAACCGTATCAAACTCATCAGAGTACCCTTGAAGTACATTCTTTCAAATAAAAAAAAATCATCAAAATCGGTTGGCGGGAAATTGAGTTATTCATCTATTTATCGCGCACATCGTTAATGCAAATATCAGACTTATGCGCTTTTCTTATGGATGCCACTGTCAAAAGTGAACTAAAAATAAATGGGACCCGATGACACGCACTACCTTTCAAATGAAAAAAAAATCATCCAAATCCGTTCACCCAGTGCGGAGAAATCGAGTAACAAAATATAAAATTGAAAAAAAAAATACAGACGAATTAATAACCTCCTACTTTTTGAAAGTCGGTTTAAAACGATGCTTTAACATAAAAATCAAGGCGAAATACTAAATTTTATTGAGGTGGTCTCAAAATTGACTGACTTTCATACAAACTTACATCTCCTATTTGGGTTAAATTGGGGGGGGGGGATCAAAAAGTTCATTCTTAAGTGACGTCTACGTCATAAAAGGCACCCCTAGTAAAAATCATATTCTATGTTTAGCAGTTTAGGCTCTACGATGTTTATTCAATAGATGAGTGAGAGAGCATCCTTTCGTTTTTATATAAGTATATATAGATATAGAGATATAGACTTGTATAGTATCAAATAACATAGGTACACACATAACCAATAAAAAATACATAACAAAGGAATACATTTTACAGACCATAACATGTTTAGTTTCAACCAATTCAACTATGCAGTTATTTATTAACACATCGAACACAGAATAAATACTGCGTAGTTTTAAATTGACATAACTTTTTTATTTGTAAACCGATTTACATAAAATAAACACTAAATGTTAAGTGAAGTTTCCCACAACACAGCGGTGAAAATTATATTCAAATTGGATAAGCCGTTTCTGAGATTAGCGTTTTCAAACACACAGACAAACAGACAAACAGATAAACAGACAAACAGACAAACAGAAAAGATTTCTAAAAACTATTATTTTGGGTTCTATATCGTATTAAAGACCTCTAGAAATGGTTTTCACCTAAATTTATTCCATGTACAGACAGCGACCTCTTACAGATTTATTATAGTATAGATATTCCTTAAACATGTTAACTTTGTTCTGTTTAACTGAACATCATGATAAACCGGCGCATTAGCTTAACTTGTCCATATTTTAAGTGGTACGAATCGCATAGATTACCATTGGAATAGGAATTCATTTAAATTTTACTCACATATGTATTTTATACTCTAATGAATTCAACGCTCCTTAACCGAGGTCACGTGACTGTATAGCCGTAGTCCGTCTCCGCTCGCGACCCCCTAGTTGCGACGAGCCTCTAGTTGCAGTGACCCCCTAGTATCGGCGACCCCCTATAGGAGAAGCGATGCTAGACATAAAGCGATTTATTTCTGGCAACGAACTCGCGTCCTTGGCGCCGACCTTACGTTACGCAACACCGGTTTCGAAAACACGCATGCACGCTCTATGTGCACTTATATTTTATGCCCAGTCTATGTTGGAATAAGCTTTTATTACCTCCACTCTAAAACCTGGATGAAAACCCAATTACATTGTAAAAAGATCGCGATTAATATTGTCCTATAGGTACGTCTTAAACTTAAGTAGTTTAAAGTTAAAAGTCGTTTAAATAGCTTTTTTAATAGACTTCGTAATCTTTACTTTTGTTTATAAGAGAAATTAAAATTATTTGGTTTCAAATCTTAGGTACTGCATTGTCTGTTATTGAATTATGTGCTTTATGAACTCTACAGTTTTTTTATATTGTAACTTATTTAATATCTTTCGTTAAATAAACAATCGACAATCAAAATAATAGATAGAGATAATTGCTTAATTAGTATTGTTTTGATGGCAGGTTTTTCCGACAACATGTAGGTATATTGTGGCATACGTGGGTCACGCAACTAAGAAAGCATCACGAATCAATTATTTCTGAGACTCAAGAATTCGTAGATATATCGAGAATTTGTATAAAATGCTTATTGTAACTCATTAACATACCACATTTTAACTACAATTGTATTAATTAACATTCCACTCTACACATTTCGTATTAAAAGTATCTCGTCATTTTTGTCAAAAAGTATAAGAGAGAGAGAATTATTAACCATTCCATATGCCGTCTATCTCTTGATAATCGCGGAATATTGTATTTAATTTCTCGCATTTCGAATTTACATGCGAAGGTACTTACCGCTTTTACTCCACTTAGTAACCATTATATTACAAAGTGGGGTAAAATCGATACCACATCCAACGGTCGACTTCGTCTTGGGTGCGCGTCGCGTTGAGTGAAAGTGGCAACAAGCCTCTTGGTTGTCGGGCGAAGGCCGCGTCGCTCCGGCCAACACTTTAAATAATATTCTGCACCCAAATCTGCTGCCAATCGCCTAGCTCACTGTAACTAACCTAGCCTAACTAACCATCTGATGATACTCTAATAAATCCTTTCATACGGCGCAACGTACTTACAAAAGTTCATATTTCTCCACCGTGTACGTAGCTTGACACTAAAGATTTCCACTGGACTATGTGATAAATTATTTGCTTAATTACGTGAATCATGTCACTACACCTTTTTCACAGTAATGTTTGTACAACTTGCATACTTTTCTGAATTGGAATTTACTACTATAACCTATAATTCCACTATAAACAATAATGAAATAGTTTACTAGGTTTACTCCATAATTACACAAGGTACAATCCATTTAACTTTAATAATTTTTTTATGTCGTTTGTAGCACGAATAAAGCCTTCAACAATATCATAATTATTTACAAGAAATTATATCATAAGTACCTATTCCAACATGTAAATGGTCCATTCAATAAATCTAAGGTATTATGATAAGTTCCATTGTTTAAATGGCATTTTTGTACCTACTACGGTACATACATACTAATACTACGGTATTTTTATAAAAAACACGTATATATTATCTGTTTTCTGTAAAATATACTCGTTTAATAGGTAATATTTATATACGGTGATTTATATTAAATAAAAAAATAAGAATTTAATTCCAAAATATTAAGTGTGCAATAATTATTGCTATGTTAAAGTAACTATAATTACGTAATGTGACTATTTTGTATATTTCATACCATCTCGATTTGTGTAGTTCAGCAACAGGCATAAAATCTGAAAACAGATCATCCTTTTTGTTTAAGTAATCAATGTTAACCGTTCATACCTTATTAACGAGATTGAAGTAAATATTACGCTTAACCACAAGTGTTGAAATTAACTGATTAAAACCACTGCTTCGACAAAATCTACTTGTAACACTACTTCTTAGCATCAATTACTTCCCTAGTACTTCATCAGCACTAGTACTGTTTAGACTCTGACAGGATGAGTAGAGAATCTAACTGATTGCTATAAGATACACCTGAGATATCATTACTTTACGATTTACATAGTATGCAATCGATACAGTCGATAAATCTTCTCTTGCTGGTCGCAGTCGTTTTATAAAAGATAAATTATCCTATCCATGCCAAGTAAATTACTACTATTGCAAATACAGTCATATTAATTAATACCAGAACGTCATTTGTCGATGCTGTCTTGGAAAAAACGATCTTAATTACTCAGGCTTAGTAGCGCTGAGCCACTTTAATAAATCTGTGATTAATGTTTTACTTTTTAGGATTCCGTAGACTATCGCAAAAACGGGAAATCTTCAATTTCTATAAGTAAATCTATCTTTTACTGTCGAGCCAACAGGCCTGTATAATTCGAAGTTAGAAGATTTGCGGAAAAACTGTCTTAATTACATACGATTGGTAGAGCTGTGGCTAAATAAATATTTAAAGAATGTTTTGCTGTTCAGGATAAAAATTTCAGCTTACAAGTTTCGAAGAAAATGGCTGTTGCTGTGCCCTTAGTCCGAATTTATACGGTTCTTCAAAAACACCATTGTTTACTTTTCCTCCTTATTTGCAAATTACATTTCAAGTCATAGCCGAACACAAAACAGAAACATATTAGGTACACGTTTCTGTTTAATTTTTCATTGCAATGTATTGGCAAACACATAAATAATAATTGTTTTTAGAAACATTATAAAATCGTACTAAGGGCACAGCAACAGGCATTTTCATCGAAACTAACGAGCTCAATATTTTGAAAACCTCAATGAAGGTATAATTTTAAATCGCAGAGACAACAACTTTGTATGGAACCCTATCTAAGCCAATACGAATCGCATTTGACACTTTTTACAATTAAAATTGGACAAATATATAATGAAAACTGATTAGAATTAATGGATTATAAAAATGTGGAGGCGTATAAAATATGTATCCGTATTTTTAAAGGGTTTATGTATATTAGAAGCAATAGGTATAGTCTACATTAGTCAATGTTAATTAAAATTCGTTGTAGAAATATTTGCAGCGTTCTGCTCTAAACAGTGCTATAAAGTGAAACATTTGGTGGTTCTTCTTCATTTTAAAGTGAGGTAAGATATTTATTAGTGACCTGATGTACACTATAATTTGATATCAAAATCACTAAATTATAGTAGATACAAATACCTGCAACTGCTACTTAACATAAAGCCGTCCTTGATGCTGCCTGATTGTAACTAAACAACATACGTTAAATATAAAACAAACATTCCTAAAATATTACATATTTGCCCCTTTTCAGCCTACTATTTTCCTTATTCTGTTCCTCGTTATATCTACCATAAGCTGACTGTTCATTACAAACCCGTGTAGAATAGTTATCAATAATTGTAGTTCTAAATATTAAATGGTACACTTATTAGAAGAATCCGGATATAAATAAATCTTGTACGCCAAAGCTTCGTTCGCAATGAAGCCGCCTCAAGCGCGGGGCAGCGCGCGCTCTCTGCAATTACCGTCATGGCCTGCGGGGCATTCCACTGAACGTTGAGCCTAATTAGTTCAGTATGCGATGAGGCTTTGTCTAACAGTTCAGTTCACCTTGCCGGCTTTTTACGACTGGCTTTTAAATGCTGATCGTTTCGCATACTCGACCTTTACCAAAGGACGCGTCCCTTTTGGCACAAAAATAACGTAGTTGCGCATTCGATCGATTGCGTGATAACTTGCGGCTGTGACCTATAGACACAGATATATAATCAATTACAGAACTGGCAATAGGCTGATTTTTATGTAATAGAAGTGTCAAGCGATAGCCTGTAGATCTCATGAACTATCTCTCGGAATCCTGGTGTCAATATTAGTCGTTTTTCTTAATTCATGATGTAAGAGCTGCATAAATATACCACATCTTTTAAATCAAATTAGCTACGAAAACGCTATCTATTATCATATTGTTCAAACGGGTGAATTTAGGTAGGTATGCTCTTGACCTTACGGAATCGAACTACGAACAGCTATTAGTTAAAATAATCAAACGTTTTTAAAAAAAAAAATCTTAAAATATATATTTATTACGGTGTATAACCTCTATCTATAATATCATAGGTCTTTAAAACTGTTTTCAGTTTGCTTACTTAATCTAAATCTTATCACGATCATAACCAGAGATCATCAGATCAACTAATTGCTCCCGGTTAATTCTTAGCCTTCTACAATCATTACAATATAAAAGAGAAACGTCTCCTTCTCTGTCTCTTAATCTCCATTCAATAAAATTTAAAATTAAATAAACTATATGTGGCATTAATTCAAAACCAAATTCCTTAGACTAAAAATTTAACATATGAGCATCGTGTTATAAGTATAGGTAGATAGCGGTGTTTCACACGAGTAAAGAATTGTAAGTAAACATTGCGGAGAGTTCGGAAGCCAACGATTCGTGTGTTTACCGGCGACCACTTCGTAAACGGCTCCCTCCATTTGAACACTGTTACGTAAACATGTCGGACACATAGTGCGCAAACACCGGCTACACTGATCATTAAAAATAATATTTATTCTGCTACCGCAATGCAAAGCGACGCCGTAAGTCACACAGAACTTAAACATTCCTCTTGTTAATGCTTTTACCGCAATAAGAACTTTAATGAATTAGACAAGTAATGGAATGTGTCGTGGAAAATTATCAAATAGGGAAACTGCGCACTTTTATACCACCTATACATACTACATCGCTATGTACATTGTTTATGTTGTGAATTATTTACACTATAGAATGTTTATGTGTAGATAGAGAATAAAGTACGCCGCGCTGGTGCGGGTCAAAGATTAATGTTGTAGAGTCATCTTTAGACGAGTCACTTCGATAAATGCAAAGAGGAGTTACAAAGTATTCGAAATTTTCATGGTAAACGATAAATATATTTTGGCCATTATATTCGAGGATGGTACATTTTTGTAAAGCCATAAATTAACAGCTAATGATCATGCATGTTCTAGTTAATTCTCATGGTTATTCCAATATATTTTGAATAATTTCTCCTTTAACCATAAAACCATGTAAAGCTAACACGTATAAATTATTTTAAAGTTATATAATTAATGAACTATAAAATAGTCCTCAACAGTAGGTATGTTAGAGTATCGATAACTACATTTCCCATTCCTTCGTTAACTTTTCCATTGCAAAATACTTAGCTAATTTGTATGCATGAAAAGCATGAGAGTTGGCAGCATCCTCCGCATACTTTTAATCTATGTGGTACGGTCTGGTTTATAAATAGCCCGCGGCGAAGGCAGGTGTAGCCGCGCGGGCAGACGCACGGACGCCGTGCTTCCGCGAATCAACCGACCGAACATCGAGCTGGATCCACTACTCTTACCATAATAACGAAGCCTCTTATGGTATAGCCCACTCCGTATTCCAACAAATTGCATTGATTACCTTGGCTGAATTACAAGACGGTGATGTTATGCAACGGATGTGCATCGTCGCGTGCATTTATCACATAGACGGCTGACGTTCGAAATTAATATCGCTTGTACACTTAAATTTTAAAGCCACTAACACATACATGTACTTGACGAGCAATTAAAATATTCCTAGGTGCCCAATAATAACTCTTTATTGAACATTAACTATTAAATGAAAATATTACACAACAAAAAGTATTTTATAAGACGGCTAAAACTACAGAAAAAGGTATAATAATAAATAACACGAAATTCACCTAGTAGTAGACCTAATTATTTTTACAAAACATCATCACCTACCTTTTCGGGGCGACACTTTGAGCTAGTTGCACCGCAAAAATGTGGACATAACCAATTTATGAGCCCATACGTGCATTAGGCGGTTTACAGCTTGTTTAACTTCTGTTTGATTTTAAAATTTAAGCAGAGAAATGTTCAAAACATAATTTCGTGTACACTAACTGATAGGAAGTATGTGAAAACTATGCACCTGTCAAGGTAAACGTGCGAGGAATTAAATATATACCCATTGAGGTCAGTGCTTAACTAATTTGTAACAAATTCTATCTTAATTGGTTTTGGCAACGTATAGCAGAAGAGTAAAGTTTTATTGGTGTTACATCAAGTTGGCAACGAATCTAGGAATTGGCTCCGAACTCTGCATTTGATTTCCAGTAGCTTGAGTATACAAAGTCGTTAAAGAGAAAATCCTAAAATGCATACATTTATAAATAGAATCAAATTAAGTTGTGACACGATCTGGAATCTCACTAATACAAAATATGTGTAATATTTTGTTTTTCGTTTTCCTCAAACGCCAACGTAAATAAAAAGTAGTTTATTATTTTATTTTACATTTATGACCGTAAATACAGAAATAAAAGGAAATATTTGTGTAGGAGTGAGCGCTGAAAAAGTCATATTGGTCTCACGCGTAGAATTAAATTTATTGAGTACAAGTGGGAGGAATGAGGTAGGTAACGTCCAGCGGCCCCGGATCATCGCTCTCGAGGTGCCCGCACCGGTACAGGAAAACAGAGACAGATATAAATGGAATCCCGATCGCGAACGTGGCTTTATCCGGTTGGTACACATTGTCGCAGAAAAATAAATCTGTCAACAGCGCATTTTATAAAGTTACAAACTTTTCTGGATCGTTATCTTAACACGCTCTTCTGTATTTAAGAGTTAATGAGACAAACGTTCATTTAAACATACAATATATGTTTTATTTCTTCACATATAATTGCTATGTATTACGTGCAGCTAGGATTCTTTGTCACATAAGTCCCTAGATGCCTTAGCGAACGCGTTTGGAGTTTTATCACGCGTGGTGCTTTAGTGTAATTTGGTTTTCTGTATTCTCGTCTCGTTGCACCAAAATGCCTGGATAAAAAGGTCGTTTGGTGAATACTTTGGATGGGAATAATTATAGGCGGTCGGTAGACGATAGGGCGCCGTGCGATGACGCCGCGCCGCCTGACCGTGTCGCGTTACGTATCGCACATACAGCCGCACACTCCAGCCAGTTCAAACCGGCTTCGTGGGCTCCAATACGACTACAAAATCGCATCGACATTGATAATAAAGCGTATTAATAATAAAGATAATAAAGAGTATTATATTAAACCCTAGACTTTTAAGGAAAGAGAAGTGTTTCCTAAATATTTTGGTATATAATTTAGTACCTACGCTCGATGCACACACAAAGATAGTATAGTAGTTTTCAGTGCTTCGAAACCTGCTAATATTAATTTCAGTTTAAGTTATTATATCACTAAATAAAGTATGACTAAGTAGATTAAAAAATAATCGCTATGATAACGCAGACTTCAAATTAATCATCATTGCATGACGGGATTTAATAATAGTTTAAAAAATGGCTATGCAAAAGTATGAACATGTAATCAATTTTATGAAAATACGAATATAATACTAACAACCTGATGTACCTGTGTTAGTAATTATTAGTAGCTTTATTGACCTTTACAATTTCTCTAAGTATACTTCGACCTCTTGGGTCCATATTTACATAGGTTCTATAGACTAATTTGGTATGCGGGAAACATGAGAGAACAGGACGATGACATTTTATCACTTGTTGTGCTTTCCACGACATTAATTAATTTATATGGCCCTGTTAACATTAGTATCAACTAACCTTTTGATCTCTGTTGTTTCTGTGAATTATCACAGTACGTCACTATTAAGGCCGTGTTTAACGAGTGTCATCAATGCAATTAGGACACGACATATAAGGTAAATATTACGTAAATGTTTAACTTATGTGAATTTTAGCTTACAGACGCATATTGACAAAGTATTAGTTATGTTAAATTACCTTAAAACAAGTTCATACATAATCCAAGGATTTTAAGCCATGTGTGTCAAACTTGGCGACCGTATGTCTCTGTCCTCATGTTACCGTATACGCACCACCTGCGCGTACCACCGACACTTGCGTCATTTACAAGTTACAACTTTAAAATAATAAAACTGGTTTCGATTGTGATCTATAAGAAGGTGGATCGACGATTAATGTCCCAGGCACACACCTGGCAGCTTCGAGACCCCGTGTTGTCACGACACTCGATACCCCAACAACCTGAACCATAGAAAATCTATATTCAAACCATTATCATACTAATAACAATTATGAATATATTTGCAAAATTGATTTAGTAAGCAAGGTATTGTATATCAAGGATAAGTGACACGTATCCACAATTATAGCTATACCACACGTCTCAAATTTCTTTCGACAAAACAGGTACGCCTAATATTTTATACGTTAATCTGTTTAAATGTGCCACAACAATGTACGGTATTGATACATCGTACGTATGCTAAGTACGAGCTTCGAACGGTCCAGCAGTGATTTATTTCAACAAATAAATTTCACTCTCACGACAATTTTAATTCCTCACAATTTCTTGAAATACAAATGTTACCTTTTGTCACATTACTCAACCGCAATTGGCTTTCCGTACACGTTTAAAAGACTTGTGTTTTTTTAAACAAAGACCACGGAGCAACGACCTGCCCTTATTTGGTGAAGTCAGCATGGAGGCGACACATGATGAGGCTGGTATATGCCTCCAGTGTGCGTTGCCAATTTTACTCTTTAAGCGGTAGCACGGATATCAATACATATAATTGCATATATAGAATTTAACATTTTTTATTTGAAGCAGAAAACGGGCACGACATGCAGCTGATGGCAATTTTCACCAGCACCAACAGAACTGAGATTCTAACTGAAGCCAATTGATGAATATCATAAAGATTTGTTGCCACTCTGGAGGTCTAGTCGTATTTGGGTCAATCGAATTAGGAAACGCAAGAACTCCTTCACGTTAGAAATAGGTGCGACGGGGATATCTCCACGGTCGAACTGCACTGGCTGGTACCGCCTCCAAAGTTAATCAACACAGAGAGCGTACTACGAAATGTAATTAAAATTTTCTACAAGTAAATAAAATAAAATAAATTTATCTTTATTATAGGTATTTGAATTATAATGCCTAGAAATTGGTATAACTGTGGGAGTAGTATTCGAGATTTCTGGTAAATATTAAAAGCTAATTTGAATGGTCTATTAGCAGAGTTGACGTGAGCTTCACAGGTGTACCAGCAACCTGTTCGCTCTCCGTATCATGTTACACTAGGTTTCACATTAGGAAATTTATACGACGTCTCGTATGACTACCGACGTTGTTAATTATTGTTTTATCGGTGAGATAAATTATTATAATTATTAATCGGTTCCAAGAATGAAGTGCAAAACAAAATGATTCATCCACGTTTATTTTGTAGCGGCTCACAGATGTGCGAGCGCGCCGCGGGGAACGTTGATTAAATTAAGTGACATTTCATTTTAATTCATCGACATAAATCGCGGACATTACGAGGACCATTATCACGACTTGCAGGTGCTGCCGCGCCCCGCGAGCCAAAGGTCCCCGCGTATCGACGCGAACATCACATCACACGCCTGTATTGCTCGCAGCTATGTTTGCGATTAAGTACGATTGCCGAATTTAAGTTATAAACGACTTTTTAGCAATAAAAAAAAACACTTTTATACTTTGAAAAACATTACCAACACAAAGTACTTATTAATAAAATTAGGTTAGTGTGGACGTATTGCTTTGAAGTCTCCTTCGATTTAGATAGCCGTGTCCACGTGGGTATCGAATCTCAAGTGGAGGCATGTAGCATGTAGGTCGCCGGTCGTAGCGCGGAGTGTAGCGCTCCCCTTACGGTGCGCGATGGCGAGCAGTTGCTGTCACTTTTACACGTCCACTTCATATATTTCCATGTATATTGTATGTCAATATACTGCATTTGCATAAGCGAAGCGAAGGAAATATTACTTAGGCACGAAGTACGAACGTGCCTGAGCTCCGTGGTGCGTTTCCATTTTGCAATAGAATCGACGCAGTGATACGCTGGCACTAGCGTACCTTATTAACATAAGTATTTACGACTCCATAGTAAATCATGACATTTATGTGCGTACTTTACACATTGCAGATTAGGTATCTACGGTCTTAATGGTGGTGTAATATAATTCAACCCGATAAATGCACCTTTGTACCTACTTAGTACGTTGCGAGCTGCGAATGTATTGGGATTGTCGGATTTTGCGCCGGATTTTGTAAAGAAAACGTTAATGGTATTAATGGTGTGTCGTCGTGTATGCCGTGTGGTGCGTGGTGCGGCTAGGTCACGCATGCGCAGTGCAGTAGCCGACCTTGCGGCGGCGGGCGGTGTCGGGTTGCGGCCACATTTCTGCCGCTCGCCGCGCGTGCGGTTCAATCCCGCGACGGAATGCCCCCATCACTTGATAGCTGGACTTAACATTTGATATACTCGAAGCCACATTGCTCGGACGCCTCCGACCCAACCAACGTATCTAACTGTTCAACATTTCACGATCGACTCCGTATCAAGGCCGTATACATTTCACCGCAAAGAAAAAGCCCTGTCGTTATGCCATGATTCATAGAAATTCAATAGGTTTATGGAAATATTCTTTATCTTATATTGACTGTGTTGCAACATTTCACACGTCACATTTTCGTTAAAGAAATTCGTCTCAAACTTAAGTCAAAGATCTCTAAATATAATCTGCACCGAAATATAATCTGGTTTGATTTTCAATTTGTGCACGTTTTTTATGTGTAGGTATTCCTGAAGCCTTTACATTACACAATACTATTTATTTCTATTTTAGAACTGCAATGATCAGCGCTGCTTTAATTTGTTTTAAAGAGTGTGGAAAGAAAGAGAATTAAACAAGATATAAATAAGTTACTTCGTCTTAAGAGTAGCAACGCTTCCATGACCGACGTCAGGTAAGACTCTAAACCTATCTACCTAATGTTCATTACTTATGAGCATGGATGTCAATGGTCTATACCAATATAATTAAATGATGATGAAATTGGTGGTATAGTTATTAACAGTTTCAGACTTCTCCATACTGACCCACTTCAACAACCCTACATTTACATCAACTTAATAACTTGTAAGGTTGATCAATGATGACCTTGACTGTAGAGGTCACAACAATTTTTATCTTAAATTCTGGCACTCCCGATAAATAATAAAGACAGAAGTACCTTAATGTTCGGTCAACCATACGAGAAATACTTACCTATCACATATTCTAACCGCTTAGAGTTGGTGTTAAGGTGGATGGAATACATAATTATTATTAAATCACAATGCATGTATTGTTATTTAATTAAACATTCTTCCTCTGTAACCGCATTAACCTATTTGTACTATATAAATACTACAAGGATACACTGCTTTAAATTATCAATATTAGATAAACTGAATCCATTTAATACGAGCTACATGTGTACATCAACATATTGCAACATACAGTACTGAGAGCGCTAGATATTTACAAGTGCGAATGACACCAATCCCTATCTGACAAACGCAACTATTAAAATTTATGCAACTACATCTATTAATAACACAGGCTGGATGTAATAACGAGGTTCATATGATATACGGTGGCGTTTGTACGACCCTCGGTACAGGCCGACCCTTCTAATTGAAACCTAAGCCCGATTAAGTTAGAACTTTAAATATTCTATTGCTAGTGGAAGGTAATACACAAATGCTTTGCCCTCATCAATATTCTATATTACGACTGCGCAAATTGTAAATACATAGATTTACTTAACCACATAATCACTTTATATTCCTGAGTACATATCGCACAGATTCTTCTGAGATTAGATCAACTTAATGGATCCAATGACAACACCTCTATGCTAATTAAAACAATGCTAATATTTAGATCGTATATCTAAATAAATGAAAAACTTGTTTACACGAAGGCAAATATTATTATGATAAATATATCACCGTATATAAACAAAATTATAATCCATTACATTGCGCATAAAAAACACAAAAGGACAATTGATAATAATAGCTGTAAGGTGCGCTTTACTTCTATTTTTAGCGCGGTCGTTATTCTGGTTCGCAACCGCAAGTGATAAATAAAGCAAACTAAGCTTTTACAGGGCTATAGCTTCCAACTGGAAGTAGCGAATATTTGCCGCATCCACAAAAACTTAACTTTACCATTTCTAGGCCTACAAATTGGTGTTTAGGTGCCACGAACGCTTATGAATAAAAATAAGTGCACTGACCTACTACCGTCCGTAACGATGACATATGCCACCTGTCTTGAGTTTTCCGAAGTACGTAGTGTAAGATTATTAGAAACGAAAACCAGTTCCGCGCTTGCGACATTTTGACAAAGCTATCTCATAAAATATACTGTGACCAGCCTAAGTCTAAGCCGAGATAAGTTGTATTTTAAAGGGTCCAAAACAGAGGTCTACCGATCGATCATTAGACCTTATTTGTTTTTTGACGGTGACAGGACAGCGAGCGGGTAGTGGTGGACACGTCTTCGTTATTATCTATCGGTTGCATCAGACCATTCGTCATGCTGTCACTGGGACATAGCACTACGAAACAATCAAAGCGACCGCATGATAACGGTGATGGTGTCTTGACATGCCCCGCCGACCTAACTTCTAAAATCTGTGTCCAAACTACATTTTTGGAACGCCAGTTGTGACCGTCGACTTCGTCCGCGCAAACTACTTCCATGACATGAAATAATACAATCATTGAACAATATTTAGCCGGTATTTGAGTAGAATATAGAAAAATCCTTATTTAGTGGGTGTTTACATAAACCTATTGTCCAAAATTGATCCAGCCTCAGGACTTTGTATAACCGCAATGATTACTCAAAAGTTATTATACATCCGTTATTATTTATAGTTTATAAATCGATGGTTTTGCCAAGACTTTGTTTTCTTTACACCTAAGTCTTGAACAATTACGGGAGCTTTACTGGTATGCTAGCAGAGCGCGGCACCGTCGGATGCCAGCCGAGCGCATTCGATTAGCCTGCATATTATCACTAATTCTACACCTGTACTGCCTGGCACGAGAGCTGAATTTATCTGTTGTGGATCGCCACTCAATGCCAATTGAACCGTTACGTATATTTAATGTATTTTAACTTAACATTTAAATGTCTACTCTACTTCCTATTTAATATTCTTTAGCTATTTTTGAATCATCAGAAATCATGTAGGCAAAAGAATCGAGAAAAATATGTCGCAATTGTTTATGTAACTTAGCGTATGAGAAACGCAAAAATAGGGATGCATCTAATTTAAGAACAAGTAGGAATATAGTTAGCATGAGATCGATAAAAATAACTAGACACACTAGCTAGGAAAGTTAAAAAGTTTATATTCGCAAATTGTGATAAACAAATTGTCGTACTTTGAAGCGTTAAGGTTGAAATTTAATAAAATAGAATCTCGATGACTGCAAAGTCAAACTGGTATTCGTGTAGGTACGTGATTATCGAAGGCGAGTTTTGCATACCGCAGACCGCGTCCATAAAATACGATACATAACGAGCAAGCCACCGGCTCCTGTATTACGTGCACATAGGTTTAAGAGGATAACATTCTGGTTAATAATGTCTTAAAACAGCACTATAAATCAGGTTTTATCGAAGCACTCTACAGTAATTTCTATTAGTGGTGAGTGTAACCCCGTAAAGGAAGCACTTTGAAAAAACTATTATTATACATTTATTGATTGATACAATTATCTTTGACGCAATTTGAGAACCAAACTTTTGAATGGAGATAAGTTTTGAATGGTGTGTTTTAATGACCCGCCCGACTCATGTGCTTGTGTTAGATTACCTGTTAATTTAATAGAATCGTCAATAGGCCTTACACTGTATGTATCACTGAACAATATGTATATTTTTAAGATTCAGAACATTAATGTTTTTGGATATGCGCAAACAATTATAGTTTGTTACGTAACGTTATATTACCTTTTTTATCTGACTGAAGTAGTTGTTGGATTGTGGTAAGTGATCACTGCCGCCCATGAACATCTGTAATCAACTTCATACAGAACATGGGTTCCATCTAAAGTCAATCACAGATTGCTACTCCCGAGGACTATGATGGTCGCTCTTGTGAAAGTGTTCCGGCAAGCACACCCTTCCATCGAAACGTAAGAAATGCTTCACGCTAGAAATACCTACTGCAAAGTGGTGATAACTTATGTCCTAACAAACATAAAAAGAGTTCCACTTACGAAATAAGTAGGTAGGTATGTTGTCGATGGCTTAATTTCAATTTTTGCATTGTTCTCAAATTAGTTTAATAGAAAAAATATAATATAGTTAATATAACCCAGGTATGTTCATTATGACATCTACGTAATTTTCAACATTCTTCTTCAACTTCGAAAAGTTCAGTCAAGTTATATTCTTTATCGTATTCCTTTTCTAACATATCCAGCTTACTCGTCACACGCACGATTTTACATTTATATAAAACTCGCTCAACGTGTTCATTCATCGCTTATTTCCTAAATGATACCGAATCCCAATCCAAAACATCGTTATCTGCGTTCCCACTCAAATCATGGGACAATAAAATGTCGATGGCCCAAGAAAAACGGGGCATCTCGATAACCATAAATTTGAACCGAAACGGATGGGACAAATTTTTATAATGGGCCTCCCCCATTTGGTTGTGAGCCGCGTTAATGACAGCCTAACAGTTTGTTTTAACATCATTATAGAAGCGTATCGGGCATTCCATCTCAGGTAGATACCTGCGCCTGCGCACAGATACACATGTCGGGACATCGCGCCTGCCCTGATACAAGCTTCGATACCTTTATGTCCCTTCCTCATTTTAAGTTATTAGACATAGTATGTTCATTAAATGTCACTGAAATAGTCTATGAATATTTAGAATACATGGCTGATAAGAAAGTCTTACTTCTGTTAGTCAATAATGATTTTCTACAAAAAAAAAAACAAATCATATGTGCTTACAAATACCCAGGTAGATTTATAGTTAAATCACAAATTAAAAGTGACAATTTTCACTTACTTGTTGTAACAAATGACTACTTTTGCAAGGACAAACCTACAGATAAACTGAAGTAAGAGATAACATTGTTAGCAAAACCTTTGGGTAAGGAAGGATGCGTACGGGCGGTCGACGCAGGCTCCCCGTGGCAATATATCCGAGGGACAGCTACATGCATTCACAATTACCTTATCTCGCTTCATGCTGGCTCCTGACATCACGCGACAAATATTCGTGGTCATCCAACAATTTTGAACAATAAGGAATAAAGAATTTGTGAGTCGAATGTGGGATTTCATCTGGTACGCCTTGTAAATTGTTTTAGAATTGATGAATTCGTTTTTAGAATTGGTGTTAATTTTTGGAATTGAATAACATGGATTTTTTAACTTTTATAAAAAAATAGTAATAGAATTTGATTATGGTTACTATTGTCTGTTTCAGTGTTTGTTTTATTTCAAAAGGTTGCGTTTGATGATTCTGTAGGTATACTAATATTGTTTCTTCTAAATCATACTCTACCTAGTAGATAAAAATATCTACTATAGGAATTTGATCTTTAATTCCAAAATACATTGTTTATATAACATAAGCAATATATTTTCTACTTGATTTACTTCCTACTACTTGGTTTTGGATCTACGATAAAATTCCTAAGATAAATTTACATATTTTATATTAGAATCATAACATTGTTTGCAGTTTTCATACCGACTAATCTAAGAAATACATAATGGTAAATTCGAATGAAGTCATTAAATATTCAATATCTAATACCTAATTCATTAAATTATATTAAATTAATTACAGATTCTTCTTAATAACGTGTTTATGGAGAATTGCGAGGGGCGTACGTAGATATAGGTAGATACTGTAGTACCTACGTGCATCACATCATTTGCTACGCAAGCTAATCCGCATAGTCCAAACCATTAAATAAACGACAATTAAATCTGCCTTTTAAAACCATGACGAAGGTTTAAAGAATAAACAAAAGAAAGGCTTTGGTCAGTTTAGGTAAAAGGTTCGGGATGTATGTGAAGAAATTGACATTTCAATGGCAAAAAAGGAAAGCGGGTGGTGGATTCGTAAGTGGCAAGTCGCGACGAAGTGATTTAGCGCGGGTTCGCGTTCACAGATTCCCATGGGAAAGCGTCCGCAAATATTGACACTGCACCAACATGTTTATATGCACTTAATGCACCGCTCACCTTTTTTACATTTTATTTGTTTTGAACGCGAGAGGCAGACGGAACGTCGGCCTCTTGTTTAACGTTTTTATCGTCATTTTATTTAGCGGGGACCTACCTAATGTCTTATACGGTACAACTTAGTGCCTATTGAAACCTTTTTAAATGTTACGGAGATAACAAACGGATATGCATTCCGCCTGATATTAAGTGGCGGCATAGACATGTATAACCAATCAATCTGCAAGATACGTGATGACAAATCAATCATCAATATTTCATAAATTCCATATTATTATAGACCTACCTGAAAAAGAGTTAAAATGTTCCGAGCTTGGAAAACTGCAATATAACATTTTTAGCTTATGTTTTCTCCTCATTAGTGAGATTTTAAAGATTTAACATTTATTACTTTATTATATTTACCCTATGTGCACGGTATCAGAGTGTCAGTGGTGTACACACTTTAAAATCAAGACATTACTCGTATATTATTTGTCTTGTCTGAGGAATTTACGAAACCAAGTAAGTATATAAATATCATACCGAAATAGCTTGTATCCCACTTAGGTCCCTCTAAAATGAATTAAAGCTTTCAACCGAGACGTTTATTTATCTCATGTCGCTAAGGAATGTCTTTGATAGATTAGAACTCTGTTATGACGACGGAAAGTCTGGAATGATTGAATAATTATAATATTTATTGAACACTTGTGTGGTATTTACGTAAACGTCGTTCCACTTACACAATAATTCAGATAAAGATATCTTTATGTACCTAAACTTAATTTAAGAGCAATGCTAACTGTTTCACGATTGAAATCTTTACACGACAATTTTATTGATATAACTATTCAATATAAACAATTTTATGATCATATTTTTACTGAATTTGTAGATAAACTTGAATATAAAATAAATATTGTTATCGATACAGACATTATATGCCAAAATATGTAAATTATAAAAAAGACAATAAATCTATAAATTGATTATTAATTCATGACAGAAAAATCTGTTATTTTGCCTATATACGTATTTGTTAAGGAAAATAGTCATGACCTCACTATTAAACTTGCTTAATTAATATTAAGATGTATGTAAATATTGACTCATGTTATTTATAAAAAGACAAATGACACTAGGGAAAATTCTGTATAATCATAATTCTTTTAATCGTAGATACCTATATAGTTAATATGTTTACACGCAAGTCACAGGTACCTACGATACCAGAGACCACATAGGTAAATATATTGCGCATAAAGAAATAAGCTAACCGTTAATAAATGAAAGCTTTTTAAAATTAACACCAAGTAAATCGCATTCGGTAAATCTCGTTACAATCCTTGATACGCGTGCCTATATTATGTTAAGGTTTAGAGTGACAAATAAAAAAAAATCAAAAAATCTGCTAAATTACTTTTATCACTGCGTGCATCACCTTATTGGTAATATGATATACATTATCTATTTTATATTTTTCAATATCATATCTATAATAGTAATTAGGTACCTACTTGTTTTTCCTTTTCAGTAAACTTTCTTGTATCTATAATAATTGAAATATTTTATATAAAAACATATAATTATCTACTTTGATACCCAAAAAAATCATTTTGATGTAGAGTTGAAAATAAGAAAACATGAATTACTTATAGGTAATAATTAACAATTTCATTATTAAGACCTACCTATAAGTAATAAACACTGAAAGCATAAAGTCTTAACAGACCTATGAAAAATAAGTATAAAAAACTGAAAGCAATCTTAACAGAACTATAAAAACAATAACAATTTTGCACTTGACTACATTAATATAAATATGTAATTATTTTCTTTTAAAATTCTAATTATGGTCACAACTGGGTCCTAACACGGTGTGACGATCGGCGATTTGCGGTCAAAGTAATGGGTCAAAATTATGCGTTGTGTCCTTGCCGTGTCGATGTGGGAATGTGCAACTTATTGCGTCACGTCCCCTCTAATTATTTGTGTAGTTTGGATGCACAAATTATAGCTTTTCGATGGCGGGCACGGAACAGAGGCCGCGGTCAGATTCTAAGTGGAATACCTTCGGAACTTTTTGTACTCCTACATTTTGTTCACTTCATTTTATGTGAATTAGGGACGTCCTAAATTATAACAATGTAATATAAAAATTATACCAACCTTATGCTTTTTGATTTTGTAATGACGTTTGTTTTGTTTTATATTTATGTTGTTACCGAGAACTATTATCATCGTACATGGTATTATTTACATTAAAGAGGTAATTCAATTTTCCCGTTACCGTTGTTAAATTGTATCTACAATATGAACTATGGACGACATTTAGTGGTTAATTTTTGCAGTTATGTTTATCATTAAATTACAGTGCCTAAAATCGTACATTCTTAAGTATGTTTACATTATATCTATGCAACAGTAAAATACTAATTTTGTAACAGACAGTCAGAAGATTATATCTTTGAGTGTTAGCATGCAGTGTGTGGCTATTTATGCAGCACGGGGTTTAACAGGCCTAAACAGTTTTGTTGAATTTGAAAAAAATAAGGCTATGTTACATATAAATATGTGCGTATTATACATATGATTTTGAAATATCCTTATTACTGTATCATGGTCATTGCTGGAACAAAACGGTTTCGTGGGTTTAAACATTTGAGAAATTGTTACATTTTGTTTGTGTTAAAAAAATAAAACATTTTTTTATTTCTATTGTTTGCAGCATTTGCGTTTTAGTTATGCAGTCGAGTTTCTGTTTTTTTACCTTGTAAGTTATTGATCCATGGGGTCTAATGTTAATTGAGCAATCAACGAGCGATACCTTTTTGATTTTATTGACAAAATATTGTCAACATTCCATTGTTTTCGCGCCTGTATAGGTGCCTAGCTTTGGCAGCTGTAACAGTTTTGGCATTTGCTTTAACTACCCATAATTCTTAATGCTACCGGTTGCTCAAATGATAGCATCTAGTTAATAAGCGGTCAGCGCAAGGGTTTCAATAACACCAGCTAAGCCAATTTTCACCTGATTAAAGTAGCAAACGAGCATGCAGTCCACCTGATGGTAGGTGGTGACTGCCGCCCATCAACATTTGTAAGCACTTCATATCGATGCGGTGCTATTTGAAGTCAATCACAGATGCGTTGCTACTCTTTGAAGACTAAGATGGTCGCCTCATATAAAAGTGTGCCGGCAACCAAACCCTTCCGTCGAAACACAAGAAATGTTTCACACTAGAAATAAGTGTGGAGGAGGTACCTCCGCTGCGTCCTCCTAAAATAGTTACCTCCTCCGTACTGCACTGCCTTTACCACCTGGTAATAATAACATGAACGCCTATGTACTTCCCCAACTAGTATACACTGAATATTTTATTTTAATACATACTTATCTAAAAAAAAAAATTAAAGTTCTAATTTAACGATCCGCGTGGCGGTCACCATATCGTTCTGACACGCAGTGGGTCCCGGGTTCGACCCCGGCCAGACAGATATTTGAATGATGAATTTAGGTTCTGATTCAGAGTCTGGGTGTTTGTGTATTCATGGCACCCACAACACAGAAGAACATCCTAATTTGGAGCTATGAGTGTAGACAGGTCGAAAACATAAATGGTAGAGACGCTTATTTAATTCTTGCGTTTTAGTGGAAGGGTGTGGTTGCCGGCTCACTTTTATACGAGACGACCATCATTGTCCTTGGGAGTAGCAACGCAACTGTAATTGACTTCAGATTCAGATAGAACCCATGTTCTATCTGAAATTGTCTACGGATGTCCACGGGCGGCAGTCAGTAACCACTTACCATCGTATGGAATGCTGCTACTTCAGTCTTATAAAAGCGTCCTTATGGATTTAACTATGGAAAATAAGCCTGGCATTATTAAGCATTAAATTAGCGAACCATTATATATGCACGTCATTTTAAAAGCTTTTTTTATATACCTACCTAGTATAACTCGCAGTTAAGAACTTTCATTAGAAAACAGTTAAGCTATTCTCCTAATTGATCAACAAAAATTTGTACTACAACTACAATTTGTTCTCCTTTTTTACATCACACATAACTACTTAGATTATACCCAACATATCTGAAGTGTACAAAATAAATTTTGATATACATATGTTCAGATACTTATTCGGAGTCTGCACATTTTTACTATATTTTTAGTCACATATACTACACTAGTACCTATTAGTTATCTTAGAACTTTATTACCTATATCACAATCATAATAAATCAAACAACAAAATAATATCACTTTATATTAGGTATTTCCCACACCTACGTAATTCATAATTGATAACATGTTATAATTTG
The DNA here is from genome assembly GCA_949699795.1 of Spicauda simplicius. Taxonomy (NCBI): domain Eukaryota; kingdom Metazoa; phylum Arthropoda; class Insecta; order Lepidoptera; family Hesperiidae; genus Spicauda; species Spicauda simplicius. The sequence goes on along the minus strand of OX453066.1, from coordinate 12,500,444 downwards.
TAATACATAAATTATCCATATAGGTAGGTATGACATACAATTAATTCAGTGAGATGTAATCAACATAAAATCTGGAAATATTCAAATATAAAATTTTGTAATTGGGTAAATCCTTAATTGCAAATGAGCATATTTTTTTATGTTAACGTATATACGTATATATTTTTATAGCTAAATATGTACAACATTAAAAAAAATAACCTGATCTCTTTTAGATAAAAAAATCTTATGTTCAGGTGGTAAGCAGCAATATTTCTATTATAACAGATGTCTTAGGATTCTAAGGTCAAATAACTTTTTAATTAAAAAATAACTTTAACTGACATTGTGATTGCGTATTATGTACACACAGAAATTATTTAATGAAATATAGCGAAGGGCTAGCAATAGAAGTTTACATGTGTGCGAAGCGAATGTTGCTGCCCTCGTTACCTATATCTAACTTAAAATATTTATCTCAAAGATCGTGCCAATGTTCTATGTAAAGTGATCTTCTGATTACTGTTCGATGCCAAAATACATAACAATTTAAATAAGCAATTTTTCTGGCTTTTCCTTTAACTCTGTATTTTCTTACCTATATCAAAGTAGTAGGTAAACAAAACTGCAATCCAGCAGATGGTAAGTGGTCAGTGCTTCCAAACCCTAGGTACATAAAATCAAAAGCCATAAGCCCTGAGCTTAAGCACAGAAACATAGCTATTCCTGAGGACTAAATCGGAAAGCCTCGATTGTACCCCTTAATTAAGTACATTAGCGTTGAAATAGGTGATGCCGTTTTATTTTCGATCATATACCTACATACCTAAAGTACATAGGTCTACGGGTGACAATAGATCTATAGACACTGAAATCCACATGGCTAAACTATTCAGTGTCATGTAGTCTCAATCGGTCCTCGTTTACTGGATCAGATGTTTAAGTCTTAATCCAGCTCGATATAGCCAGGTATGGGCTCATAAAGTGCCGGCCATATGTGAAATCTACTAGATTTTACAAACATTTTAAAAACACACAAGGAAGACCACCTATATTTTGTGATAAAGCACAAAAAGAATATATGGGTAGTATCACTGGTACCTGACGAATAGTGCTAAAATAAATAGATATAACTGAACTAAATAAGTGCTTTGTCATATGATTATTGCATTAAATGTTGAAAATCGAATGAGCATTGAACTAGCTGTGAATGTTTACTTTTGAAGTACCAGATACTAATTAAACATAAAAGGTCTCGAAATTTTTTTGTGCTACAGAACCAGCAAATGAGTAGCCAACTAAAGGGTTACTGGCGTCGATGGATGTCAAAATTATTTGTACTTCTATATATATTTTTTACATTAAAGAAGTAATGAAGAATGCAGTCTTGGTAATAACTGATACTGACACTGATACCTACTTATGTATCTTCTCTGAAAACGAAGTTTTTATTTAAGTCACTCTGTCGTACTGCCTTCAAAGCAAAACCTAGCAGCGTATAACACTACTATTATTAGGCTCCACTTGGCGGATTGTAGCTTAGTAAATCTTATTCTTAGGACCTGTGAAACCGCAATGAGCTTATAACAACAGAATAAGTAGATATATGAATTTACTTACGATATCAGCGTTTCGGGGGGCCCACAAGAGTACAATGGGAAAACGTCGCCGCCTTTTTGTACCAAGACAACTCCAATTGAAACATTACCATGCGTATCAAGGTGCTCTTATCTTTAAAGTATGTTTAAATCCCCAGGGTTTCGTCATAATGTTAGAGAATTTATAGAATTGATATCTAGGCCTTTATTATTATCCCTTGATAAATCAATAGATATTCAAATAAGAACATATTATGGTTAAGACATCAAATTCAATTATTATTCTCCAACAGAACTTATCCTTCGGGTTATTTATCATTATGATCTCGATCATAAAAAAAGAACGCCACAGAATAACTTATTTAAGGTATGCAGAGGATTGTAAGCTTTATTTAGAGGGAGGTAAATACATCCCGTGTAAAATTGAGGCATGATGCTTGGAGCGATTTCGATTTGGGATACATGAATGCGTGCAAAGGATTTGGACTGTTTACGACTTCGTGGGTGGCTGTGGGCGTGGCATCTCCTCTCCTCCTTGCACCTGAGGATCCTCTGCATCGCTCCCTCGCCCTCGGCCGCTCCCACAGGACCTTCTTGTTAAGATATTTTTTGTTGCTCACAACTCGCTTTATGAAATGGTCAGACAAGCAAATATTTACACACGATTTTGAAAATCATGTTACCACACTACCAGTATTTGGGTGGATACTTTAAGTATTATTCAGTTGCTAATTGTGTTTGTGCCGTAACTCTTACGGTGCATTATGATAATGTCATAAAGGGTGAGTAAGGTAAACGTACTGTACAATGTAACCGTACCAACTAATTTTTCAGGTGTCTGCACAATTGTGTAAATTATTTTATTAGATAAAGATTAGTTTTTGTATCAGATAAAGTAAAATAATCATGCAGTCCATATGATGGTAAGTTCCGCCCTTTGATATCTGTAATCTACTTCATACAGGATCATGGCTTTATCTGGAGTCAATTACAGATCCTTTCCTGCTTCTAAGGACTAAGATAATCGCATTATACAAAAGTGAGCCTACATCAACACCCTTCCACAGTAACGCGAGGACTGCTTCACAATAGAAATAGGTGTGGCAGTGGAGATAAAACGGTCCTTCCATATATGAAGATAGATAGAACCCATGTTCTATATGAAGTTGTTGATGTCCATGTCCATGGCCGGTTACAGTGACCACTTACCATCAGGTGGACTGCATGCTTGTTTGCTGTTACAATCGGATAAAAAAATATATACCTACTGTATTACACATAGGGCATACTAACATTACAAGCATTTATGGTACGAAGTAGGTATCGAACGCAACTGCCCTCCATCCGATGGTAAGAGTATACCTTTACTTAAGACTAAAGAGAAATTAATTCTTACCAGAATCCGGCCCAGAAGCGTAAAGCTACGAGCTACCTTTTGATTTCCTTGTAACTCCTCATTTAAGATTTACTGTTTTAATTAACTCAATAAGTATATTTTATTTATCTTCTGCAATTTTTTATATAAGTTATTCTACTATGAAAATATATTATTTAAAGAAAACACAACCTAAATTAAAGTAAAATATAAATAAAAACTATGCAAATAATAACAAATAGGTACCAATATTAAAAATGCCTATGCTATTTTATCTCACTTCTATTAAGGCAATAGATGTGGCGGTGAGACCATCGTAATATGTAGAGTTCTATCTCTTTCTCGTCAACCCATTATTGTCCCACTGCTGGGCACGGGTCTTCTCTCAGAATGGGAGAGTTAAGGCCATAGTCCACCGCGCTGGCCAAGTGCGAATTGATGGACGTCACACACCTCCGAGAACTTTTTTTTTTAAATAACTCTCAATTAGTTTTCTACACAATGCTTTTATTCGCAAGTCTTACATTAAAAATAGGTAACATAACTATTAAAAATTGTAGAATGCAAAAAAAGTACACAATAGATATCTGCATTATTTAATAACGTAGAGTGGAAGTAACTGATGTTGAGTACTAAAAAATAGTACAAGAAACATTTTTTTCCCTTAAATAACGCTGATTTACACTTATTAAAACATTTCCTGAATTTCAATCTTGGACTGTTTTCATATATTCATCAAAAAATATTATTGATCCTTTGTCCAAATAAAAATTAAAAAGCAAACATTAGGTACACTTTGCTGTCATGCTCAAATGCTCAACCATTTGAAGGGGTTAAAAAGTATGACTCACTTAAAATAAACGCATGAATCACCACCTCGTCTGCTACTTTTAACGAAAAACTGATAAATTGATAAAACTAAACTCGTCAATAATGAATGACAAAACAGTAACGCCGACAAGTTTCACAGAATGCAAGTGAAACATATCTCATCTCACGGAGATTTAAATCTCAAGTATTATATGAAATAAATAAAACAATTTACTGTCGAAACGTAAACAATAGCTAATGGTCCGTGCTTCTGCGGAGTATTCACGAGAAGCGATCTTTTCAAGCCGCTGGCGCTTGCGGGACAATGGCGATTATTTATCTAACGTGCAGACAAAACAAAAACACTGCTCCCCGACATTACACCGTAGAGAAAAAATGACAGTGACACTTAGGGAAAGTTAACAGGCGCACAAAGGCTGTGGCTGGAGATTTTAAGATAATGAAAACACGCATTTTAAAAGCATGCGATGTACGGTACCTTTTTGTGATATGCTCACATTGTGCAGTAAGCGCATTATGTACAGTTATTTTTATAAAATGACCCCGAAGCAGCTAATCTTTATCGGTGTTTCACGGAAAAAACGACTTCTTTTTTTAATAAATGTAGGTACATATTGTTTGAAAGCTACCGAGTGGTACCACCGTACCTACACAATTGTATCTCTTCTGTTCGTCTATCTTGTTATTAATCTTCAGGAGTGGTAACGCATCTGTAATCTGCTTCAAGTAAAACCCACGTTGCATATAGAGTTCTGTATGAATGTTCACGGACGCTAGGTACTTACCATTTACTTTTACGTGACCTATATGCTCGTTTGTCATTTCGATCGTATATAATATACGCAAAAGAAATACTGGTATAATATCATAGATATATTATATATCTAGAAAAAAATAAACAAAGGTAATTATTAAACAGAAAATAACATAGTTCACATTTTATAACCCGGAGACACGTGTGGCAGAGCGGTTACCATACCGATCGGACGCTCAGTGGGTCCCGGGTTCGATTCCCGGCCAGACTGTCCTGGGTCTGGGTGTTTGTCTAGCGTCTTGTGTGTATTCATGGAACCCACGACACAGAAGAAAATCCTAGTGTGGTGCTATGAGTGTAGAAAGCGTTAACCTTTAAGCTATAACCAAAACACACAAAAATTGTTTTCTATCAAAAATAAATGACCCGTTATCGCATTCATATAATAGAAAATAGGAATATGTAACTAGCAATACCCGGGACTTCGTTCGCACGAATCATATTCCATCCATTGGACTTTTAAGATCCACTACTGGATATCCCCTCTCTCTCCGTCTTATCAACCGACACCAATATATTGAACCCCAAAGCCAAATGTAGTTTAATTGAACTTGCATCAATTTGGGCAGATTTCCTAAAATACTTTCAACCCCTATTTTACCCTCTTAGATGTTAATTTTCCGAAAATGGTAACAAAGATTTTCCATTATATCAAACCCGAAAGACACGTACTAAGTTTCATTAAGTTAGTATCAAAATTAGCGATCTGTCAAACAAACCTGCCACTCAATTTCTTTCAGAGAACTATGGCCGCGCATTGGTATGTCAATCAGATTTAGTTTTCAAACATGTGTCAAAAAAAATGTAGTTTAACTCAAACGCGTTAAAGAAAATCCATGCAAAAATCTCCAAATTTATTTTGAACCCGTTAGGCGATGAGTTTCAATAAAATACAAAACACGTGTTCAACTAGATAGTTCAGTTATAGAATGTTTATTCAACATTCGGTTCCGTTTTTGAACACGAATAGGGGCGAATTACCTTTCTTAAAAATCCTTCCTTAGTTCTCACTTACGTCATGAAACGAACCCCTGTAATAAATTGTAAGTTTCTAGTTACAGTAATTTTGGCTGTGCGTTGATATTTCAGTAGTAAGTTATCCCTTTTATATATATATAGGGTACGGATATATACTTATCATACCTCATTATATAAGGTTGATGTAATAAAAGAGCTCGCAGTACACCAAATGATAGGTAAGTGGTCAGTGTTTTCCATGAAAATCTGTAAGCATCTTCATTTACACCGAAATTATATTTTAAATCAGTCACAGGGGCGTTGCCACCCGAGCCCTACAATGGTCCCGTCATATGAGGGTTAGCACTCTTACTCACCTTTCCACCCAAACCCGCTGAGTTTCTTTTAAGACAGACAAACCCGCTGAGTTTCTTGCCGGATTTTCTTAGTTAGGTCGTGTTCCGAACCAGTGGTGGTGTAAGAAAATAAAATTGTTTTTTTTTTGGTTACCGTCGCCTATGGACATTTGCAACACCAGAGGAGTCGCCAATGCATCGCCGGCTTTGAAGGAGAGCTCTTTTTGCACCTTTCTTGAAGAGCCCCATGTCATAGCGCTCCGGGAATACCTCAGGAGGAAGCTCATTCCACAACTTGCACGTGCATGGTAGGAAAGACCGTCCAAACCGTTACTGACAATTTGTAAGTGCCCCCGTAGGTAGGCCTATACAAAATAAAGACATTTCATTTCTTTTCAAACGCAACAACTACTTTGGTTGGAGATTACTATACATACGAATACGAATAAAAATGGGCAGATTTTGTTTTCAAGTATTCGTTTACGTCCTCTGCAATGTTTCCTTGTAACGTGGCATAGAATTAAAGCTTACTAATATATTCGTGTCATTTTAAAACAGAATATAAAAAAGCTTTGTTCCTAAAACTAAAACCATAGTTCCTAAAATGTTAATTAAAAAGGGCTCTACATCATTCCAAGTTGATGACGTATTGCCGGTGGGTGTCTATGCGGTTAATTTCTTTCGTTTAAATGTGCCGAGAGGGTGGTTGCGCTAACGTACTATTTTGTCTCGTATATTAAGGCTTTTGTATCCAAAGATAGCGCCACCATAAAAAAATACCGACGGAAGTAAGCTCACAAAGCGAATGCCAACGAGCAAAAACTGTACAAAAAAACTGCATAATGCGATCTAGAGGGAGTGTGGGCTTGGACCGCTCTTGTAAAATTTATAACAGCTCTATTTTGTTTACCTGCTTGACTCCGCTTTATATTGTCCTGTAATTGGAGGCATTTGACGATGAGTTATTAATTTATTGACCGTAGTTTCGCTTCAGTTTTTATGGAAGTGCTAAAACGTTCGTCATCCTTAGTCTTTGTTGACAGACGCTTGTGCAAGTCTCTTTTAGTTTTGTTTACTTCAAAACCGTTGGTATTTGCTTTTAAGTCTACACATTTATGGCCGCTACGAACTTAATTAATGTTTTTTTAAGTATTTATAGTTTATATTATGGATCAAGTCCATTAAATAACGTTACATGATGCTCAGATTATATAGCCTTTTAGATCCTATTTTAAGTGGTTTTGTACCTGAGACATGCGTTTAAAAAAATAATGGCAGATACAGATCATGCGTTGGGAGAGCCGAGAACTACGTTCAAAAGTCTGCTTCATACATTCTTCCAGTAAATTATAGTATAATAATACAAATAACTAAAGTTTCATACAGGTGTGTTGGTTATCTTTGCTCTTAATTTTGTCTCTCTTTCTATTTTAGCAAAGAAAAACAAGATAAACATCATAATAATCAAAATATGAAACCATAAAAATACTGTTACTTTTTTAAAGTTGTTACCATATTCCGATTACCTTTCTTTATTATTATAGTGGAAACCTATGGAGCTAACCAAGTAATACTAAAATTAAATTAGCATAGCCGTTACCTAATTTCAGTGTTTGCGTAATGCTCAAACAACATGTATACTCTATGTTCGGGAACCCTTTCGTGTCGAAGGTTCTTAAAGACCTACCGTGCGGGTACACGGCCGATGACTAGGCCCGAGCAAACACAGGTATCGCACTCCCGTTGCTGTCGTAGCTTTCGGTCTACGAACATTTTTAATTATAGCTGATTGAATTTTCATACAAATAATCTAATCAAATCTTGCTACGTAACGTAAAATCGTATTAATCTGCATTTTTAAATGTTTTCCCTACTAGACTGTGAATTAAGTTATAATATTATAGATTAATACTTAAAGCAAATTAGCATTATATTTCATTAAAAATGTAGAGTTATAATGCTATCTATTTAATGTGTTCGCGGTGTGTCGCGTATTTTTGTATACTTTTTTGACCGTTACAATTATTAAGACCAAGATTTTATTTTGACGTGTTAAAATTTATTTAATAGAGTCGAATACTTAGGCCTTTATAATAATATCAGTCGAGCTTCACAGCCGCCTATCACCGGTGTTTCTGTTGGAATTTGTGCCTTCACTAAATGATTATTCTCTTTGTTTTCTTTTCGTCTGGGCTTCCAATCGAAACGTTAAAACATTATTACGACTTTTGTACCTCGGATAGTTCTAACCACGGCCGCTTCATGGTCGTTTTATACGAGTGATTATTCCTTTTCCCATAGGTATTTGTGTTCTACCGTCCTATTAGCATGTAGTATAACAGATATTGATTACAATTACAATATCTTTATATCATATATTGGAATTATTTTGATATATGCTAGCCAAAATATTTTTAATTTGTGACTTTTACAACAATTTTATTATAAGTGAGTAGGTACAAGTTATGAATATTTATTATTTCTTACCCATATATTATAGTGTGTTTAAAATGCTTACAGCATTGAATAGCGAGTTCAGCTTTTTTATCATCATATGCCAATAAATGAAATTGCAACCTAAAATTTAAAACGGAACGTTTAAAATTTCAGCACTGCAGTTGTTTTTTTTAATAAGTTAATCAACAACCTTCCTTCCGGTGCCTTCCGGGTCGAACCACAATGAGTGTTACTACCGCAACAATGATACTACATATTTAATTATACTAGCAGATGAAATAACCACATCAAGCGCTGTGTTTGAGCAAACATGAACGATCTATAAATATCCAAATAGCTAAAGAAGTATAATGACAAAAAGGTGTTGCAAAAGCTATGATTAGGGTTGCCACCTTTTTTTCAACGATTAAAGTAAATAATCAAACTTTTAAATCCCAGATCATACAAAATAAAGTATTTTTGCGTACTTTACTTTCCTCATAAAGTATAAAGTACAATTACCCCGAATAAAGTACAATACTTTATAATAAAGTACGGGTGGCAACCCTAGCTATGATTCGAAAATCTCGTTTTCCCTGAAAATAGTCACTAAAATACTTTTTTTTTAATTATATAGACATCTTGAACAAAATTTTATGTGGTTAACAAATAAACAATGTGTGCATATGAATTTTGCCAGGTGGTAAAATCAATGTAGGTCGACCGAGGAGGTCCCACCGCCTCATATTTCTCTAGTGTGAAGCATTTCTTGCGTTTCGATGGAAGAGTGTGTTTGCCGGCACACTTCTATATGAGGCGACCGTCTTAATCCTCGGGAGTAGCAACGCATCTGTGATTGATTTCGGACATAATGTTTAACCTATGTGATGTCGCTTACAGATGTCCATGGGCGGCAGTGACCACTTACCATCAGGTGGAATGCATGCTCGTTTGCTACTTCAATCAGGTAAAAAAATGAATGCTGATACTATACAGCGAGTCTAAGTTCTCTATGGCTTAACACCTGTAGACGAATGTGCCATTTACATTGTAATGCTCGGACACAGCATCCAACCTGTTCGATTAGGAGGGGAATGCCGTCTGCATACTTACAGACTCGACGCACTAATAAATAATCTATTGTTAATCTATAAATATAATAAAACTTTATTTTAATGTGCTTACACTAAAATATTTGCAAGAAAATTTTAGATACAGGATAAGGTCTTAATTTTACACGCAATAAGCGAGGCAGATATAATTAAAAAAAACAACCAGGTATATGATTTACTTTGAGTAATAATTAATATATAGTTATTAACTAACTGTACCCGTGGTTTTATTTGCATTTAAAATACTACATGCCGTACATATACCCGAAATTATTATTTTAAAACAATTCTAAAGTATTTTTAAAGAAGACTATTACCAACTAGATATAGAGCAAAATTTAAATATAAATATAGAGCAAAAGATATCTTTAGTTAAAATGTAAAAGCCTTAACAGAGCTAAGCAGAACGATATTGAGGACAACTCTTTTTGCTTTAGGTGGTACAGATGAGATTGATATTCCACTCCGAAGAGGGTCAAAGGGAATTAAACGTTAGTATTTTAGACCATACAGTCGCATACGAAATCGCGGGCAACAGCCAGTACCTTTATAAATTGTACTTTGTGCATTATTCTGATATTTTTATTATGAAATGACATCCAAATCCAATTAATATCTAGTATTCGTGTCAAAAGTTAAAAAAATCCATCCTTCTATCCTCACAAACATTCACTATAGGTATAGAGTATAGGTAAACTTTAAAAGTTCGTTCCGCCTAAAAGTCAAATATCTAAAATTATCAGTGTTCATTCACTATGGCCTAAACTCTCTCATTCCGAGAGAAGACCCGTGCCCAGCAGTGGGACAGTAATGGGTTGATGACGATTCACTATATTATGCATGTATTATACATAAAAACCTTCTTCTTAAATCACTCTATCTACTGAAAAAAGTGCATTAAAATCTGTAGCATAGTTTTAAAGATCTAAGCATACATAGGGAAAGACAGCGGAAAGCTACTTTATTTTATACTCTGTAGTGATACTTGGTGTTACTATTTTCAATGTATAATATTTATGGTAGGAACATAAGTAGGTTTAAGAAGCTGTATTCTAAAAAATATTTTGTTTTATTTTTTTTCAGTAAAATAAGCTAAACTTCTATTGAAACTACTTAAACGAAACTGTTTTTAAATTCACGGTTCCTGTAGGATAAAATTGTTATTATTGTATGTCCATAAACCTTATCCTTTTACTTTGCAAAAAACCTTGTCGATCCCTTGCTCAGTGAAAAAAAAACTTACATTTCCGGATGAAAGTGTAGCTATACTATGCCTTTTTGTACCAATTTTTATCCAGATCCGTTATCTGATGTAACACACATCTATAAAATCTTTCGAGTTTGTAATATTATTAAGATGAGAGATTTTATGTACTTAGATCGGATTGCATGGTTATTTTCTGTCTACCTGTATTTTTCTTAAAAGTGCATTTTGAATGAACAAGTAATTAGGAAACGCTGATAATAAATCCGAAATTATCTTAGAAGTTTTTACATGTGATTTTTGACACAACAATTTATTACTATGTATAGACTCTCTGTTACGGCTTATGCATAACGACATATTTAACCATACGACACCAATGGTGACCTAGGTGCATAACAGTAAAATAACATCCGTACACACAAATACGTGATTGATTCCGACGCGGGCGAGCGGGGGGTGGACGCAGCGGCAGTGACCGCTGCAGCCAGGTGCGTTGCGGCCATCGACACCATAAAATTAATAACCCGTCGAGCCTCCTAACCAATGCACTCTTGAGCCTCATGCGCACTTCACACATGATGCATTCGGAAACACGCGCTTTCAACGTTTTTATTTATTTCCCACCGAAATCTTCGTTAAGTACCTAACGCCGTCTCCGCACCTGCCGCTGATTGGGACGACTTATTTGACTATATAAAATATTTTGATAATACCAAACATTGCTTACGTATCAGTTGCAATGAGGTAATGATAATACAATGAAAATATCTATTTCAGGAAAAATGTCTCAGTGTATTAAAAGGAACAAAACTGCAACACAAGTATGAAAGGTCCCTTAGCTTAAGCTTTTTAACGTTCTTACAGATAAAATGTTTTTGCCTTCATGACAATTCAATTTCATGATAAATCGAAAATGTTTAAGAATTTATATGCATACTTGCTAAGTGTATTTTACAAATACTTATTTCCATAGTATCATAAGTAAGTATCTTATATTTATTGAATTAGTTTCTTGCCCAAGATAAACATTTATTTTAGATGAATACTTCTTGTACCTTAGCGCATTTGAACAATTTATCAAATGTTAAATGACAAAGGAATAATGCCCATTTTACTTCCCACAAATTAAATTATCATTGGTCCTTTCAACGCGTTGTGGTTCATTCAGGGTTGATGTTAAATTTGTATTTAATAGCGGATCGAGCAGATGAGAAACGCGGCGGGCAGAGGGGCGGAGGGGCCGGAGGAACGGACTCCGCCGAGACGGTGAGTCTGCCTGATAAAGGAGGATTTTATCCGCTCGATTTAGCATGAAATTGGAACACAAAGTGAATAAAGCCACAAGATTGTAAACATTATGAGGTTCCTCTTTTTTATTGCGTGCATTCGGCTTATTTACGGTTTTCTTTTTATTGGTCACTAGTGTCTGCTTCGAACGCCCTATTTATTACCTTGTTAACTCTAGTTAACGAACCGAAAGCCCAGGACCAATTCGATGCTCGCGATTCGGTTAATTGGAAATTTATCGCCTTAACCCCGAATACTCGATTGATTCGCGCTATGTTCACGAACGTTGGGGATCCAAAGAGTAAATTGAAATTAAATTGGAGAAATTTCAAAACAGGTATTTAGAATGAAATATTTTAAAAGCTCGTAAAGTGGAGGCGAGTGTAAATCACGAGTGCGGTGCGTTCCCACGCGAGCGTGTAGCGTTCCATCCACCAGAATGAATGACTCACTGAACTCAAAGCTCCATTTCCACAAGTCATAGTGCAATTAATAATATACGGCATCCTGTCGAATTATCTTTCGTCGTGGCAGGGGTCCGGGCGGCTTTAATTTACCACAATGGAAGTCGGTTCTGAGAAGCGTTGGTCGGCGAGGCGGGCCGATTCTTCGACGAAAACAAACAGAAAATAATTATCATAAAGATGAAGAGCGGCCGCTCAAGCCTCGCCGCTGCTAATGGGAGCCCACCTGGCAGCCCGGCCGGCTCCCCGCGCCTCACACACGCGCATACACGCTTACACATTCCATTCGATATAACCCATCCAGCGGAGTCATCTCCTCCAGTCCGGATCCGCGCCCTACCGCCAACATTCATTTTCTAATCATTTTCTGTTTAAACAAAAAATGTACTTTATATCATATCTATCTGTAACCTATTATATGTAGGAAAATGAGTACATTTGTAGAGGAAAACAGTATTTTAATTAAAGTTTTTCCAAGTTTCTTAATCTTTTGAATTAAATAGAATAGATATAAAAATATAATAGTCTTGCACGTACACTAACATCATATTATAGTAATGTATAAATAGTAAGTCTTAAAACATGATTATATCGAAAATATCCCTCCCTAATGAACTAATAAAACCTCCCTAATGAAAATAATCCGTCAATAACAATATCAAATCCTACGTAAAATAGAGACGACCCGCTCGACACAACGATATTTGACGGAACCCTTAGCTATTGAATCTTAAAGCATGCTTTATGTTTCCTTAAACCTCAATTCATCATTTAGCTTTCTCTGGGATGAATCGAATCAGAAAACTGCAGTACCTACTCATATGTTCTAAGTTCCAAACATGAAAAGCCTCGCTTCAGGATATTCCGATATTCGTCTCCGTTTCTTTTCATAACACCCACGGATTAGGGAATCTACATGTATATCTGTGAATATTAAAAGAACTTTACATGATGTTTACGGTCGCAACTGTCGGTCTATATCATTAAATAAACTTCAAAGACTTAGGATGGACATGTGGATCTTAACTAAAAATACAACAGTGTGATTGAAGTGTGGTAACGCCTAAGCTTACCCATACTCCTCAATCAAAGAAATCCTTGGTACCACATCCTTCAAACTAAACTACAGGAACGTTAAACTGATGATATAGATAAAGTTGAATTTCGTTCGTCAATAAAACAAAGTCCGTTCGAAACAAGATGAATTTTCACTTTATCTTGTCTCCTTTTTAGTAGGGAAGCCTAAGAGTGGATATTGGGAGAAACTCGAGCGTGGCACATTAATATAATGTAAGATACTTTATATGTTGGTAACTACCCTCAGCCAGTTTGAGTCCTTAATATGGGGGTATATACTTTGTAACCCTCCCACTCCCTTCGGTTACAGTCAATGTATCTTAATAGGGTAAGGGAAAGTCAATTACAACCTAAAAGGCTTCAAATTTGCTAATCTGACAATTTAAGAGTATCCTAGAGGGTAGGACGTTAACAAACTTGCATAATAAGAATCACATCTTGAATCACCCAAGCTAAAACTAAATTGTGTCCGATTTGCTAATCTGAGTGTAACAGTGTAACCTGAGTGAGAGATTATAAAGTTCCCCTGAGCGTACCCACCTATTATGTACCCCCATATAATGAGGCCTTCCTCATACTGGCTGAAGGTAGTTACAAACATATAAAGTATCTTATTTTATATTAATCTGCCGCGCTCGAGTTACTCCTAAAATCCCTTCTTAGATTCCCCCTAATATATTATGTATTAGCTTATTAAGAATAGGATAGGTTATAAAATATATATGACGTGTAAATAAGTACCCATATCAATAATCAAATTGTTAATATAAATAGGTAAACTGAATTGCAAGTTGATTTTATTTAGCTTTCAACAACGTACATCAAAAAATATTCTAAACGCTTATAATAAACTGAAAAAATCTCTCAGATTCTTTAAAAAGCTTAAAACATTATCTCAAATATCGTTTGCTTTTACAAAGTTATAAATACTTAGCTCAAATTAAGTAACCGTTAAGATAATTTTCGAGGAAAGTTAATTTCAAGGAAAAGTATTTGTAAAAAGACGAGCAAAACATTGGTACTTGAACCTTAATTTGAAACGTATCTCAAACATTTGCAAAAACGGTTGCACCGAAATTTGCTACTAATCCCACATATGTCTATTTTATTCTATCATAACAAATGTTTAGAAAACTCTTTTATTTTTCCGTCATCACTTACGCTTTACAGTTTTAATGTTTTGCTTATGTTAACCGACTTCAAGGAAGGTCGGATTTAGTTAGTCATAGGTTGAGCTACCATAACACGGTTTTATCTATTTTTAAAGTACTGTTACGAAAACCATTACCCGTTCAAACGGTTAGATAACAGATATTATGCCATAGTAAGATATCTTTTCGAATTAAAAAAACGTTATTATCTCTTTATCGTTTTAAGTTTTATTTATCTATGGAATGTATTTAGAGGTAGGGGTGGTTACGGTACTTTTTCTTGGGAAATATTTCGACGAGGATAAGATACAGGTTATTCTCTCCAAAACTCCATCTACTGTTTATAGCACAACAAAAACAGTCAGCTCTACATTTTAGTAAAGCGCTAAATAATATACTCGAATAATTCTTTTGTCAACTACTTATATGCTTTTTTCTTTCTTATCTTAGGTTTCTTTTAATAAATTAATTATGTTATTTTGTAGACACGTTATTTTGTTTCTCTGTGTCTAGTTATTCTTTAACATCTAGTTGATGTTTCGTCATGATTCTTAATATGGTATCATGACTTAAATCTTCCCAACTATGATTTTTACGCAATTTAGCTTGCGATTTAGCATATCCCAGAACATACACGTAAAAACAAAATTCTTATGTTCTTGCTAAATAACTCATGAAAAATAAGCTCTTGTTACGTCTTACAGAGACTATTTAGGTATTTGGTTACTTCACTTATGCTCCTAATAAACAAAGCTCAAAAAACCAGTCCTCTATTTCACTTTACTTATCTTTAGTCTACTTTAATTGATATCACTGTCGAATACCTAATTGTTAAATACCTATCACTATATTAAATATTTCTATCGTTTTTTCTAACTATTAATAAAACATAAATTCTCCTGAAAAGTAACTAAAACGTAATTACGTCATTCTTCCATTGGATGAGCGATTTAATGTTAGATCGTTACATACTTATAATAACTAGTCGCCCGTCGCAACGGTCGAAATTCGACCGTAATTTAAATTAAAAAAAAAACCTAACTTCATATTGTCCAAAGTAGCACCAATATTTCTCTAATTTAAATAAATTGTAATAATTTTCAATTTATTTTGAATACACCCGTTAAAGGTAAAAAGAGGTTTATTTAACTAAGCTGCATTTGAAAACAATAGCGGGTATTTTGACAAAGACATCTGACATTTTTAACGTTATGTGTTTTGATATTAAGACATTGAATTTTCTATTTCGTTTATTATGTATGTGTTTGTGTCAAATGTAAGGTAGTGAGTGTAAGGTGTTTTTAGTTGATTTTATGTATGATTTATGCATTATTTGAAAAAAAAATAGCACTGCGCAATCTTTATCTAGGTACATCAACTATAAGGTACATGTACTTCTAGGATTTTGAAAAAATAGATAGATAGTTAATATGTTATCTAACAACTCAGAAATGTTCAATACTTCATATTCAAATTTTAAATTTAATTATACATCCAATCGCATTTTTTTATTAAGTATTCATTTTACTTTACTATTACAATTCGCTTTAAAGTATTATTTATATTCTAGAATCTAGACCTTCCTTAAATGTAGGGATGGAGCTATTGGCATTGGCAGATGGCATGCTGGTTATCATAAGGTTAAGTGTTAACCTTTGTTAACATTTTTTATTGGAATGTTAAGTATTAACATTTATTATCGGAATTACATTACATGAATACAAGACGTGAATTTTGTTCTAAGATTTATTAAAACATTTTATGATTTCCACAACATCTCAATTGAATTGAGAGTTTTCAGCACCTGGAAAATTTAGTTCAATACCTATTAGGTGTGTAGCAAATATGGTTTTATGAGTATTAAATTAGCAGGAAAAAAATGCCCACTGAAAAAAAATAGAGTTTTTTGGCATTAAGTAGGAAGATGGAGATGCCAATGGAAAGGTATAATGGTATCCAAAATACATGCATGTAGGTATATGACCCACGCAGGGGTCTCACTTTGCTGCGATAACTTTGTCTTGTCAACAATTTAACACCGTGACGCTATCGAACTGTGAATACTCAAGATAAAATGTTCTGAGGAATTTTTGGAGGGTGACTACTTTGTTTTTCTTTTTCTTTTTTTCTAAACGGATGTTTCCGAACAGTTTTTGCGAAGATTCCGAGCCGGTATCAGTCGGGTGGTCCATTAAAACTGGAACAATGGCCCACTCAGTTTCTATTGCCCACTTTATCTAACTTGACGCAGATTATGTGAATTCTGTCGGCATCTTTTCCAAACTACTTATTGAGCTGTTGTCATTAGGTTTTAACATAAACGTAGGTATATTTACGTATTTATATATGTAAGTCACTAATGCAGAACAGCTCGAAAGATTTAAACATAAAAATACAAATATATCTCTGCAGCTATTTTTGCATTTATAAACGATTCGCAGATTCTAAAGACTAAATAATAAATGTACATTGGTAAATACTCAGTACACAGGTACCTATACCAGGTGTTATGATTCAGATAGCAGTTATTAGCTAATCTAATCCAAAGTAGATTGAAGAATTGAAATATAATGTTAACTAAATATAAATTCAGTAGTTACATAAGGTAGATTTTTATATTTCTTTGAGTATTTAATTCAAAAGGCCCTACTTGCCGTATAGGTACCTACTTGTGGTAAATATCTCTACCATCTAACTTATATATATATGGGTGGTGGAACTCACAAGTTGACTGAATAGGCCCCATCCGATATATGCTTACTTTTGTTTTACACAGATACTAGTAACAGTGGTGTACGCTACTGTATAATGATTGATTAATTTCAGTTTGTTGCTGCCTGCATCTCATAAAAATGTAGATGTAAAAAATTTAATGTTTTTTATCTGTAAATGCCAATTAAGTATCTGTTTCTAAAGTATTATTTTTATAATATGAATGGTTAAAATAATTCAATTTTAATATCTTTTGTCTATTTATCAATGCAGAAGCGGCTGTCACACGAGGATATTACAGACATCCCTTAACTAAAACATGTAGAGTTCTCGAAAAAAAAAATCGTTAACATAGCACGTAAAGTGAACCTAGTTGCTATCCAAAGGCAAGAATCGTACCAAAACAACATGGTACTTGTAACGAAACTACTTTGCTACCCAATTTACAGAATTAATACAACGTGGAACATCAAAACATTACACAACAATTTGCATACATCTTATCCACCCACCAACCATAAGTACGAATAATACCGTTTATTTACTTTCATGCAGTGTGATTTAATCTTACACCGTGCAAAACGAAAAACAGTCTGGCGCTGTGTTTGTAAACGAGCCCGGAAAGACGCCCGGGAGCCTTGAGAAGTGCAGCTAACATGTTCCATCCTAACCCATTTACACAAGGTAAATTAAGCTTTCATTACCCCACCATAAACTCAAACTTCAAAAGCAATCTTGTATCGATTATTGCCGCAAGCATTTGGTTGCGTAACAAAAAATCTTACTTTATACTGCTTCTAATAAAGTTCAGTTTACATTATTAGCTATCAATTTTAGCCCCTGGAAAGTTCGGACCGAACACAAATTTGTTTACTCGTAAATCACGCTCATTGTTTGAATAAACTTCTATTTTGAAGCATTACTGTGAAGCGCTCACGGGATTTTCGCGCTAAATATTGTTTCGCCGTAAATGTGGGAAGTAGCAACTAACTGCGCGTTTTAGAAATCTTTTACATAACAATGATTCGTACTATGTTTAATTGATACTAAACGAAAATATTGTTTTACTAGCTGTACCCGCGGCTTTGCCCGCGTGCAAATCAACGCGTCACAAAGTTTTTCTCGCGCAAATCTCGACACCGTGGGAATTCTATGATAAAAAGGCCGCTCAAGGATTACCTGGTCAAACACAGAGTGAAAAAACGAATTTAAAGTGTGTATTTGTGGGTAGGGACGTATTGTTATGTATTTTTTTAAATTAGATGAATTCTAATATTGTAAATCGCTTTTTTGAAACAATTTACATTCTTAGTGGTGTAATTCACAATATCGGGATACTTTTTTCAATCAACTCCTCCACATTTGAACCAAAACGTATCGATTAAGTATAAAGATTGATTTGAACTTTTCCGAATTGGAAAATACTATTTGAAGTAATTTTGGCGGATTCAAATTTCTAAGTAAGATTATAGGTAAACCTACTTTTAATATTAATTTGTGTTCAGGAGTTCCGGAAGGCATTAAGGTATTCAAAAATTCTGTTGGATAATGTACTGCTTCCTCTATCTCAATGACTGTGTCTACCGAATAGTAGATCTGTGACGCTGCTTTAAATTTAGAAAAAAAATAAATCATTTATTTTATCGACACGTTCATTGGTGGATGGGTATATTGCCGTCTTTTGGAACCAATTTATAGTGTAATTGGTTGTATTAACAATATCGGGATATACTTTTTCAACCAACTCCTCCACATTTAA
Organism: Spicauda simplicius; assembly: GCA_949699795.1. NCBI lineage: Eukaryota > Metazoa > Arthropoda > Insecta > Lepidoptera > Hesperiidae > Spicauda > Spicauda simplicius. Next base: position 12,481,329 of record OX453066.1, on the reverse strand, counting down.
ACGAAGACGTATCGATATAAAGATTGATTTTAACTTTTCCGGATAACAAAGCACTATTATCCACTTGAAGTAAATCATTAGAAAATTGGGTTATCACGGAACAGCGACATATATTCTAAGTTCATATTTTGTTTCATGTGGCCAAATATAAGAGCTTTTAAGAGGTGCATCGGGCTATTTGTGTGCGTAAATCCCGCATTGTTCTTTGTAAAGCAGAAGACATAATCAAAACACTTTTACAATACACACGAACAGGGCGCACCCGCTCGCAGGGCGCTACCGCACCCTGCTCGCTTATTTTTTATGTTTTCTTTTATGTTCCAACCTAACCTAACCCATCCTGTTTAAAAAGCTACAGCTAAATCCAACTCTTAACAATAACATGACAATACTCCTGCATTTTCAGGATTTAGGTATTCAAAGTGACACTTTTCATCATAATGTTCTCTCTACGGATTGTAATGTATTGTAATCAATAAGTACTAAACACAACCGTAAGCATTATGTGATTACCTTTTATAATTTAGGCTTGCATTATCCCGCATCATCAGGGAGGAATTGAAGGTAAAAAAAAATATCCCATGTCTTTGCTTAGTATTCTTATTACTTATACGTAAGCACTTGTAAGCCAACTTCTATAGCTTGGGCTTGCAGTACCCTGCATCATCAGGGCTGAGGAGCTTAAGGTCGAAATTTTCATCTTGTGTCTTTGCTTAGTAATTATATTACATACCCGAAAGCACTAAATAGCTAACTTCTATGGCTTAGGCTTGAAGTACCCCTGCATCATCAGGGTTGAGGAGTTAAAGGTCAAAATTTTCATCATGTGTCGTTGCTTAGTAATTATATTACATACTTGAAAGCACTAAATAGCTAACTTCTATGGCTTAGGCTTAAAGTACCCCTGCATCATCAGGGTTGAGGAGTTAAAAGTCAAAATTTTCATCATGTGTTTTTGCTTAGTAATTATATTACATACCTGAAAGCACTAAATAGATAACTTCTACGGCTTAGGCTTGAAGTACCCATGCATCATCAGGGTTGAGGAGTTTAAAGGTCAAAATTTTTATCATGTGTCTTTGCTTAGTAATTATATTAAATACCTGAAAGCACCAAATGCTCATCTCGTATAGTTTAGGCTAGCAGTATCCTGCATCATCAGGGGTGAGGAGTTGAAGGTCGAAATTTTCATCTTGTGTCTTTGCTTAGTAATTATATTACATACCCGAAAGCACTCAATAGCTAACTTATATGGCTTAGGCTTGAAGTACCCCTGCATCATCAGGGTTGAGGAGTTAAAGGTCAAAATTTTCATCATGTGTCTTTGCTTAGTAGTTATATTACATACCTGAAAGCACTAAATAGCTAACTTCTATGGCTTAGACTTGAAGTACCCCTGCATCATCAGGGTTGAGGAGTTAAAGGTCAAAATTTTTATCATATGTCTTTGCTTGTAATTATATTAAATACCTGAAAGCACCAAATGCCCATCTCGTATAGTTTAGGCTAGCAGTATCCTGCATCATCAGGGGTGAGGAGTTGAAGGTCAATATTTTTACCGTGTATCTTTGCTTGGTATTTTTATTATATAACCGTAAGTGCCAAATAGCCAACTCTTACGGTTTAGTCTTGAAATACCCTTACATCATCAGGGTTGAGGAGTTGAAGATCAAATTTTTGTCCCATGAATTTGTTTAACAATCTTATTATATATCCATAAAAACAAATTGGCTTACTTCTACGGTTCAGGCTAGCAGTACCCCTGCATCATCAGGATTGAAGGTCAATTTTTTTAGGAAATATCTGCTTAGTAATCTCATTCTACATTCAACCCAATTGGACTCCTACAGCTTAGGTTTGGCCGAGTATCGCTAATTTCGTTAATTTGCTTCAAAGAAATGGATCCTATGATCAGAACCGTATCAAACTCATCAGAGTACCCTTGAAGTACATTCTTTCAAATAAAAGAAAAATCATCAAAATCGGTTGGCGGGAAATTGAGTTATTCATCTATTTATCGCGCACATCGTTAATGCAAATATCAGACTTATGCGCTTTTCTTATGGATGCCACTGTCAAAAGTGAACTAAAAATAAATGGGACCCGACGACACGCACTACCTTTCAAACGAAAAAAAAAATCATCCAAATCCGTTCACCCAGTGCGGAGAAATCGAGTAACAAATATAAAATAAAAAAAAAAAATTAAAAAAATACAGACGAATTGATAACCTCCTCCTTTTTGGAAGTCGGTTTAAAACGATGTTTTAACATAAAAATCAAAGCGAAATACTAAATTTTATTGAGGTGACCTCAAAATTGACTGACTTTCAAACAAACTTACATCTCCTATTTGGGTTAAATTGGGGGGGGGGGCAGAAAATTCATTCTTAACTGACGTCTACGTCACAAAAGGAACCCCTAGTAAAAATCATATTCGTATCTTTAGCAGTTTAGGCTCTACGATGTTTATTCAATCGATGAGTGAGAGAACATCCTTTCGTTTTTATATAAGTATATATAGATATAGAGATATAGATTTGTATAGTATCAAATAACATAGGTACACACATAAATAACCAATAAAAAATACATAACAAAGGAATACATTTTACAGACCATAACATGTTTAGTTTCAACCAATTCAACTATGCAGTTACATCTTATTAACACTTATCGAACACAGAATAAATACTGCGTAGTTTTAAATTGACATAACTTTTTTATTCGTTGACCGATTTACATAAAATAAACACTAAATGTTAAGTGAAGTTTCCCACAACACATCAGTGAAAATTATATTCAAATTGGATAAGCCGTTTCTGAGATTAGCGTTTTCAAACACACAGACAAACAGACAAACAGACAAACAGACAAACAGACAAACAGACAAACAGATAAACAGACAAACAGACAAACAGACAAACAGAAAAGATTTCTAAAAACCATTATTTTGGGTTCTATATCGTATTAAAGACCTCTAGAAATGGTTTTCACCTAAATTTATTCCATGTACAGACAGCGACCTCTTACAGATTTATTATAGTATAGATTGTTTTTCCTAGGAGGGATAACTAAGTGACGGCTTGCCCATGGCCTGGGCGCTATAAGGGGCGTAAGATGGATATAAGAACTAGAAGGTAGGTACTGAACAAAGAGCCTCGCTGATGCCGCTTCGCACAGTTCTACATGTATCGTAACACGAGTTCAAGTATCGCTTGTTTCGATTTCAATCATCAGATACCAACAGTGGTCGTAGATGTTTGTCACTGACGTTATAAGCGGTTTGAGAAACGTCCTGTGAGGGTTGGCTACTCCAGTGACGTAGCGTTTAGTACTACCTACTTCCCTCAGTCCCAATCGGTACGTTTTTGGGTGGCAAGATCTTTTTCACATTGCATAGCCGATATTTCTTTAGAATGAACTTTGAAACTCAACTCGCGCGACGGCCGGCGCATTCAAGGGCGGCAGTATTAGTCTCAGCGACAATTTTCTCTTGCCGTCAAATTGCAGAAATAGTTACCTTACACTTCAGTTAATAAACGGGTGCAAGATAGAAGCGACGAATTCGACTTCCACTTCGGAAAGAACTAATTCACATTACGCCACTGGGCTATTCTCACACGGCACGCTACTAATCTGCATTGAAGCAGTGGAACACAATCACAATTGAGCCCCGACCAAAACCTCACGGATAGGATATTTTAATTTCCATGGGGCGCACGCCAGCGCGTAGTCAGTGCGATCCCGCCCAGCTTCCAAGCTTGGCTGCTGAGGAAGAAACGCGTTACCTACCGGTTGACATAGGTACCTACTCACCGGACATGGCTGCTTCGGTGAGTATCTACACAGGATTGGAAGGGAGGCCTTCGCGCAGTGCCACCATTGCGGTCATGCCCAGGATTCTGCGCAGCACACGCTCGAGGACTGCCCAGCGTGGCGGCCCGAGCGGCGGGTCCTGGTGCAACTCACTTACTGGTGACTTCTCATAGTAGTAGTAGCTGTAGTAGCGGCGATGGACCATTCAGGCGAAGCGTGGGATAGCGTGGTCAGCTTTTGTGACCGCGTTATGCAAGCAAAAGAGGTCGCCGAACGGGCCAGAGAGCGCGCCGATCCGGCGTGGAGAAAGGGTCCCCGAAGGCGCAGATAGCGCAGCCGTGTCCCCGTAGTTCCGGGAGGAGGGGGTGGGGGGTAAGAGGCGACTAAAGGCTTAGGTACCCTTTAGTCGCCTATTACCCCCCAGCGACCCCGGATAGGACGACAGCATGTGTGGCCACACGCCGTCGTAAACACCAAGAGGCGCAGTGAGTACAAATGCTCATTGGGAACAGCCCGAATGGGGTATCGCGCTCGGAGGACTCCGGTTGTGTTCCACTGGAGAGCCGGGAGTCCTCTACGCAGCGCTCTGGATGGCCACCGGGAAGATCTTATTTATTTTATTTTATTTATTTATTTCAGGCTACAAAGGCCCATTTTAATGTGGTAAAAGTCCCATATAACCCGAAGTTGCTCCCACGGAGCCGGGTACCTTTTTAAGGTTTCCCCCTCGAAAACAAAAAAGGATATTTTAATTTACGTGAAATTATTATTTTGTTACATATTTTCATATAAGTAATTACGTAGAGTTTAAAATGTCTAAGATCATTATTAGAACATTTCAAAATCACGTGCAACGTTAAAAAAAAACTTGTATTTTGTTTTTTTTGTGGTCCTTTCTGGTCTGTAAAGACGGTACGTGTTAACAGATGTCCGACAGATAGCTAATTACAACTATTTTGTTGGTAGCTGGTACATACGCAGTGATGACCACTACTATGAATTTCAAGGGAACGAATCGCAGACTGCGCAGACTGCCCATCCTTATCCCAGGAATCCTATATAAAAAGAACCTTTTGTATGAAAGCTTAATGTCATTTTCCTTCCATATGGTTCTGAACGATTTTCGACGTCGACCCACTTTCGTTCGACTTTGATCAACTTGATCAACGTTGGATAACTAAAAAATATAGTTTTAAAATCACTAGAGTGTGAAAGTGTAAAGTAAAAAACAAAATACTAGACTAACAATGGATGATATGTTCAAATTTTAATAAAATACAAGACTTGTCTTATAATTTATTCGTAACCAATTGATATATTATAACTCTTATATCTATAGAAGTCATAAAGAATATGCAAGTGATTTAAGTTATTTTAAACTTTCTTTATCCCCGAAACTAATAGCAGGTTTCCGATATTGTTTGTATTAAAATGCATTAGATAAAAACTCACGAAATATAATGTATTTTCGTTAAAGTGATATTTTTTCAATGTAATCGGTACTTGGTAATTACCTACTATCTTTTCTAATGACGTTTCATGCAAGATCATACGTGCAATCCATACATTTACAATATGGCATATTTTTTGGACGCCTCACTAAACGTACTTTATGAGTATGACGTAATCCGAAATGCACCAAAAATAGGACATTCAAACGGGACATATTTTTTTTATTGTTTAACTTTTGCTACTCTATAAAGATGTTAGAAGTAAAAATATATATTTATATTTCCTATCAAAAACTTTCTTGTATTAGGAAATCTTGCACAGACTTATTATATCGCTCTGGTAGAATTTCCGTGAGTTCGTTTCTAGTAAGCCAATTAATTTTCGACTTATTTGAGGCCGTCCCGCTTTTGTAATTAGCGTAATAGAAGAATACCTGGAAAGATACATAAAATACGGTTCATAAAGCTAGGGCTGCATATTATTTTTGGAATAATTTTAATAGAGAAAGAAATGTCAAAAACCAATACCAAGACAAAGTTAATTTGAAAACGAGGAATTTACTTGAAGATACTCATTTCAATAACAATATAATTCCTGTTCTTTTTCTTTTACGTCCAAATTTTGATCTTAGTTCAGTGTTAACATTTCTACTAAAGATCAGTTCAGAAAACGAATTAACTATTTACTAATATATAAGATTACATAACTTATATTGATATGGTCCGTCGCACAAACTCAATTTCTTAGGATAATCAAAAATACAAACATCAAAAGTGGTATAGCCCAAAAACGACAATTTCCTCACACATGACTCAATTAGCTTTAGTGATAGCAACCCTATATAAAACTAAGACGGAAGAGGGTAATTAATAAGACTGACACAAAGTAATGCTAGGTATTGGTTACTCTATGGTTTTTCTAATGATAGCTTATTAGAAATGTGTGCATGTAAACTATTCTTGGTAAGAGCTTTCAATAACAGTTTTTACGTAAACAACACACTCGTATCGACTATTTGGCGAGTGTAAATTATAGGGACTGAAAGCAATGAAATTCCGTTTATAGCTAAGTTTTTCTAAGTTAATATAATATGCAAAAATAGAAAATTTATTTTGTAGTAATGAACTTCTTTCTCTATGAGAACCTTATTTTTTTTAATTATAGGATATTTCAATTGGAGTTTAGGTTCATGTGATATTAAGTCTTAACTGTCATTCATTGACATCTGGAACCTACTCCAAATAGAACAGAAGCCAACCACAAATGTCAATCAACGCCAAATATAGCAGGCATAGCAGGAGTGCTGCTATATTTGGTAATGATTATATGGACAGTATTGGCCACTTAATGTCATGTCATCATATAGCTTGTATGTCCATTTGCTACTTATAATACATAAAAAACAAGGTAAATAATCAATTAAGACATTTTCTTACATCAATACAGCTTTAGAGTCAACTGGCGCCATCTAGCGGAAACAACACAATATTATACCGTTTATCTACATGTATGTAAATATTTACCTTGGCTCCAACTTTCCCATTAATTTCAGATGGATATTTGTATTTGTAAAATCCACTTGGTGCATTTGATAGGAATTGTACTTTTAACTCAGGACCACATTGCTCCGAAACAATTCTCTCTGCACTCTGAAACAAAAGATGATACTTTCTAAAACAAGAAATATTGATAAAATATTGATGTAAGACAAAGTTGACTTTTAAAGTGTTTTAATATTATAGCACTTTGATTATTTAATTTATCAATAATATTGTAATATATAACCATTATAATTAATTGTTTTTTTTTATTATTTAATTATAATTATTTTGTCATACTTGTCAAATTTATATAAGAAAAAAAAACTTGTAAAAAGAACTAAATAATGTTTTAAATATATTTTTTTTAGTATACATACATAAAAACATAAAATAATTATTAACCTGTCTCAGAGTTTCACCTTCTTTCCAAAGTCCCTGTGGCAACAAGGTTTTAATGTCATTCCCAAGCTTCAACTCTGTTGTGAGCACCAAATGCCTCTGCATACATCTTTCATGTGATGTTTTATCACCTTTTTTGTCTGCATCTAAAAACTATGTATGTATCAAGTTGTATGTAAACACAATATTAAAACTTTTTAAGTAAAACGTTTTTTTTACACTCATAGCCTCAAATTGGGTATTTTTCTTATTGTCAATGGGATGGGACTAGGGATTGCAATCCGGCCTCATATTCAACCATTAATCGAACGGTTAAAACAGTGTAAAAAAAGGATCGATTTCTAACGGTAATTATTTTTGTAATGTGAAATTTTTGTTAAAATATACAATCACCGGATCCGGTGGTGGTTCGGATCTGGTGATGAATTGGTACCGGATCCGGTTTGTGTAAATTTGTGCCGGATCCGCCGGATTACCGGATCCGGTTTTCCGGATTGCAATCTGAAGATGGGACACACAAAAATTTGGGATGAATACACTAACACCCAAAACCAAAATCTATGTTCTTTATTTAGATAGGTACAGTAACTGACTCACATAGATAATAAGGTTTGAAAAACTTTTTTATTATATTAGGGATTTATGCATGAAGACTGTTTAATCAATGCCAAACCTGCAGCATGAATAAAAATAATATGATAAAAAAATCCATAGATTGTTTGTTAATAAAGAATTAATCACCACTTGAAGTCAATGATCTAATTAAAATTCTCTTTAATTTATTTGTAAATATAAAAGGTTATTTTAAATGTGCAACAATTATGCTATGGTGAACCATGGCTCAGGTCAGCAATATAATCAATACTTCTGGGCTGGGGTGTCAAGGACATTTTAAAATAAAGACAAGTAGTATCATACATTATAAAAAGGTTGAAACAGCTTTGTCAGCTACATGTCTTTTAAAATCTTTGAACCCAAAAGTATAATCTTTAATTTAGATATCAAATAAAAGTTATACACAAAATAATAATTACACTAAGAAAAGTTTTATAGATTAGATGTAATAGTTCCAAAATATGATACTAGTATACCATATATTTTAAAAGTTGTGAAATTTTTATATAGTTTTTTTGGCTCTAGTGTAAAATTGCATTTTTTTGAGATGCAACAAGCATGTTGTCTGGCATCGATATGATTCCTTATGCTTCAAGATTTATTTAGAGTTGTAGTACTTATACTTAAAGAGTCCTGACATATAGTTTACCCAATAGGATAAACTATGTGTCAGGACTAATAGGATATGTCTGGTCTCTTAACTATAAGTATTGATAATAATCAGGTGGAATTCCAAAATATACCAGTGATAATATCTGCAAACTTAAACTTTGCCAGTTCCTCTGTTGCAGCATCTTCAAAATCTTGAGCAGTGACTTTGCTGACAACATCTATGTCAACATCTACCATCTCCTTCTTAAGAAGTTCTGCCTGCAACCTGTAAAGAAAAATAATCCAATGTCATTATGAAGTACAAAAATCTTTACTTTTATGAATTATTACAAAGATTCAAACTCATTTAAATTTATGGATAATTTTTATTAAGTGTAACTTTAGCATGCTTGAATTTAATATTAAGATACATGATTACATGCATGTGGTGCAAATGATTTCATTTTAACTTTGATGCCGAACACTATGTTAATATATTATATTTTATGAATGTTTATTATATTGTTTTCATATATATTTTAGTGGGAAGCAATTACTCAATTACTCCACTATTTAATATGTAACCAGCATTTTTCACAGCATGGTGCTATTTAGTAATATACTTTAAATTATCCCTGTTCAAATATAAAGCAAGATCACTTGCAAGGTAAATGACAAAAAATACTCACTTGTCATTTTCCCATCTAAGCTCATGATCTGATTTTAAACTTTTCTCAATCTCTATAGTCCACAACATATCTTTATACTTCTTTTGCATTTCATTCAATGGCGGCGTGACCACTGGAAGCCTTTCCACACAAACCCCAGCTACTATATCCCATGATGCTTTAGAAGCAGCAAGTCCTAGAAGATAAATATATATTACTTTATTTTATGTAAAATACAATTCTGTGAACTTTTCAGATAAGGTTATAAAACGAACCTCTTATAATAATTCTGTGACATTGTATTTCTGACTGAAGTATTTTCCTAAGAAGCATTATTGGTTTATGAAAAATGCACAAAAATAATATTTTAATTATTAACAACAGAATTAATTGAGTACTATAAGAAAATACAACAACAAATATATCATTGACAGTCGCTGCAATTTCGACATTGACAGATAGATAAGATACACAAAGATAATACAATTTAAACATCCAAACCACCAAATGGCATTAAAAATAATATAAATATATTTGCAAAATTAGTATATTTCTATTTTATTCAAACTTTACATTATTATATTTTTAATGATTTTGTAATATTGTTGTTATTTGTTTCAGTTATTAACTGTCATTGTTATGTATTTTTTGATCAAGCAACACAAGTACGAACGTCTTTTGACGACTCGCTCTTTTCGGCTCTCTGTGTCACTGAAAGTAAGCGATGAATATGTTTTTGGAAATTTAATCTGAATTCATACTAGTGATTTGTTACTTAAATATATATTTGACCGTTTCAATACGCGCCTTCAATTTGCTCCCCTTGTTCTTAATATATATTTTGTGATTTTAAATTGTAAACCATTCAAAATAAAATGTCAAAGTGGTGATAGGTTAAGTCAGTGTATTTATTTTAATTTTAGGCCTCAACATGAAGCAGATCGTAGCGAATCAAAAAGTAAAAATCCCGGACGGGTTGACTGTCCACGTTAAGTCCCGTCTGGTTACCGTGAAAGGACCCCGTGGTGTTTTGAAGAGGAACTTCAAACATTTGGCGGTGGATATTCGCATGATGAACCCTCGCCTCTTGAAGGTGGAGAAATGGTTCGGATCAAAGAAAGAACTTGCCGCTGTCCGAACGGTTTGCTCTCATGTCGAGAACATGATCAAAGGTAATTAAACAATTTTTTTATACTAAAAATTTTATATTTATATTTTACTAATAGCCATCCAAATTAATTGTAATTTTAGACTAAAACTTTCGAATTAATATTATCCGGTACATTTGTTATTTTTTTAGTAAAGCAGTAGTAGTAGTAGTATGAAAATTAGTCACGTATCAATTTAATATCAGTAATAGCAGTCAAAAAATATTCTTATGTGATTTTAATATTAATAGTTGGTTCTTGTTATACATTTGTTCTATTAGTGCAACTTAAGTATATTTACAATACTATTTGATTTAGGTCTGGATGAAGAAGTGCTTTTACACAATAATATTGGTTCTAAAAGAAACCCTTCCTTCTTTCTTCCCTTGCAGCTTGAAAACTGTCCTGCAGAAAATAAGAAGTGGTTAAAAGCTTGCTCTTATAAACTTTTCTTATGATTGTTCAGATCTAGTTACAATATTATATGGTGTATATTTTATGTATGTTTGTGAGTTTGATTTGGAAATATTTACTGGCTACAGCTTGATTTCCAACTGGCCATTTTGACTGAATACATTGTTCTATAAATTTATGCTGTTCTTTTTTGTGTTATAAGATTGAAGTAGCAAACAAGCATTGTATGCTTGTACACACACACTTTTACATGACACAACCATCTTAGTCCCTGATGTAGCAACGCATCAGTGACTTCAGATAAAACCTCCATTCTATATAAAGTTGTTTATATATGTCCATGGTTGGCAGTGACTACTTCCATATTGTATTGTATTGTACAATATTGTATTGTATTGTGATGAACCCTTTTAAGCTATTTCACATAAAACAAAGGTTCTATCGGAAGTCAATTGCAATTCACTTCATACAAAAGTGATACAATAACCACACCTCTCATCTCTATCATAGTTATCCTCTGGTTAAATTTTAACTGTTCTAATTCCTTGCAAATAAATATAATTGATCAAAAAAATCTTATTTCAGGTGTCACTAAGGGTTTCCAATACAAGATGCGTGCAGTATATGCTCACTTCCCCATTAACTGTGTAACCACCGAAGGCAACTCAGTCATTGAAATCCGTAATTTCCTTGGTGAAAAATACATCAGAAGAGTAAAGATGGCACCAGGTGTGACTGTAGTCAACTCACCCAAACAAAAGGATGAGCTGATCATCGAAGGAAACTCTCTGGAAGATGTTTCAAGTTCAGCTGCCCTTATTCAACAGTCCACCACTGTCAAAAACAAAGATATCCGAAAATTCTTGGATGGTCTGTATGTGTCTGAAAAGACTACAGTGGTGCTGGATGAGATATAAAATAAATAAATGTAAATTTTGAATGAAATGTTTTATTTCAACATGTCATACATATGAAAAATATTGTAGCTAGGGGATAACCCAATGGGTGGATGCTATCAGGGATACATTCTGAAATTAACAAAATAGCAAATGTGTATTGAATTCCAAAATTCAGGGATACATTCGGACCTAAACAAAATAGCAAATGTGTATTGAATTCCAAAATTTTGAAGTGTTCAATGACTTACCAGGAGCACTTACGGACTATCTATGATGTTGGCTATAATAAGCTGGCTTTAAAGTAAATCAAATCCACTGTTTTAAAGCCACTTCTTTTTGTTCTTATGAAAAAATTGGAGGGATACTTGTAATAAAAACACTTATCAAATATGAATTTTCTTCTAATATCTTAGATAATGTTGCATGAACAATTTAAGTAAATAATTTGTTTGAGATAGTATATGTACACAAAAATGCATTCTATAGCATGATATTGCTACATTACATTCTATGGTAGAATATTATCATTCATTTAGAAACTATGTCATTGATATTATTGTACCGGAAGAAAAACAGCTCCACCTAATGGGTTCAATAGCATTATAATCTGTCTCATATTGTCTGCAATCTTTCCAATTTTTAATCCCCTACGCAAAAATAAGGGGTGTGCAAACGAGCATGCAATTCACCTGATGGTAAGTGGTCACTGCCGCCCGTGGACATCTGTAAGCGGTTTCCAGGCGCTGGTCCTCAAACATGTTTTATTATTGGTCCATTGTCTACATAATATATGGAGGATGAAAAACAAATATTTCCAAGTGGAGTAGTAAACAAAAAGACATGACAACAACTTACACATTAGTGATACAACGAAAATTCGTATTCGCATGTTTTTGCATATTCGCATTCGCAAGGATTGTGCGAATGTAGAACTGCAGTTTGGTCGTCAAATTTACTTTTTTACTCCCCCTACACTATTTCAAAATTTTATACTAATAGTGTGTGTAGATGAAGAATTGCAGATCCTTCTCCCTGATAATAAATATTGCGGCGCCCATATCGGCGTCAAATTAAAAAAAATTAAAGTCGAATTGCAATTTGTCGACCAAAGCAAACTAATTAACGTCGGTCTGAATTATGGCGACCAAAAATGCACCCTTTCAACATTTTATCAAGATGTAGCTCTTGCAGTACATACCATGTTTATTAAGTTCGGCTGGGCCAATCAAAAGGCCCCGGTCGGCCGCAAGTTCATATATAGGCTATAGCTGCTCATATAGAACCACTAACAAACGTAAATTAAAGGACATTTTGTCCTATATCTGCCACAAAATAGAAATGAAACAACAATAGAATTTTCAACGTAAATAATTTTATTCAAACTAGTCTAATGAACATCACTAACTGATAAACATTGTACATCTGCAAATATGGAGAATTCATAAAGTTTTAATGTTAAAGGGTGTTAAGGTAATTAATTACATAAATTTTATTATTTTATACAAGATATAACACAATTAATTCAATAAAATATCTACTTAGCACGATAAAAAATAAATAACTATTAAAACAAATCATTCTCATAATTGTTAATAATTCAGTTTTATCTTAAGGGATAAATTATAAATAGATTAAATAACATGCCGGTTATACACATAACTACATCGAGCAACTATCCGAATTGCTAATAATGTAAACAATATTAATTCATATACGAGCCACAATCTTAAAACTACACACATCTGTGTTAAAATAAATCGAAACATAAAATTTGAAACTGAATCCATATTATGTATTTACATTTTGTTATACATCGACTTCACGACAAATAACACAATATGTATAAATTAAGTACCAGGAAATCTGTATATAAAAGTCAATCATATGTTTATGTCGAACATCTTTGGTAACTTTTTATTCATTCATATAAAATTCAATTTAATTTAAACTTTCAGGCATTCCTTTCGCTAAAAAGTACGGCAAAATAACAAATACATCTGTCATGCTTAAATATAAAACTTGCATTTGCACTGGAAATTAAAAATACATTAAGTACTGATAAAAGTGTCGTATATCATCGATTGGACTAATGCACGCAATTGTCAAGTTACCAAGACATAAAATCTGAAGCTCGCTACGTGCTCGCGTCTAATGCCATATTTGCAGATGGGCATTATAATTCGTACGAAAATAAAATTTTCAATAAATAAATGTCAAACACTATCAGGTGAGACATTTCACACCGTATAACACAATTTCTTACTATAAAAATGATCAACAAACAACTTTGCACCTCGCCTAAGTGATAAGGAGGACGTCGGTGTGCAGAATGTCATGAGATTCAATGGCTACGATACGACTTGCCGCTTGAGCAAATAATTCTGATTACATACGTCTTAGCCTAGCCATGCAGGACTTGCGTGAGGTGGGTTCGACTACACAGTATTATAATAAAGTTAACAACTAGTATATTTGTCATTATAGTATTGTAACATCACCGGTGCGGCGTGATTCAACGCGTATTCTAATATCAATATCTGCTCACACGAATGTCAGTAAACTCTCAATGCTGACAAAAATTCTGTGTACTAACAAATTAACACGAATAATATCATTTAATTTTTAATATACAAGTCATTTACATAGTTCATAGAAGCATAATAATTGGATTTCGTCGACAAAAAATGTAATACGATGCAATCAATCTACATAAATCTCGCAACGTCGGGTTCGCGTGAAAATCTTTACAATAAACTTTAGCGCAATAATCTACGGTGAAAAGCTACATCGGCGACGATAGCTCAGTATACGGTCGCACGAGTGAAAGTTCATAAGTTTACAATATCAAAACGTGGTACACTAACCGATCTCGGATGGGGTTGCCTATCAAGCGATGACTCAAAAACGCGTCAATAAATAATAGTCGAGTCTACGATCACACGTTTGCGCGGCGCCTCACAGCGGGTCGCGGCGCGGCACCCACACGGTGGGCCCGCTCTCCGCGCTGATCACCGCCTTCACCTTCGCGTAGATCTCCTCCGGCGTGTCGCCCGTCACCACCGCTGCAATTACATTCGTAAAGTTGTTGATAAACAGTTTTACTGGATTTTCACACCAATTTATTAATTTAACATTTTCAATGATAGGTTACGTAAAAAAGATAGCTCTGCAAATAGATACAGATAGATCAGTATGAGTTACAGTGAGTCTTAACGAAAATTGTTAATTTCTAGATCAATTCCAATTTAAAGAATTAATCCAATCAAATTAATAAAATATGGCAGACTAAAAAAAAAAAAATCAATGCGAAAAATCTATATCTCAACTAAACCCATAACAAAAGATGACGAAAAAGAGGATCTTTTCACTGTTTGTTGGGTGCTTTCATGATTGAATTGCTATTGCAACAATGATATTGAATCTCGTTTTACGATATCTGTATCACAATATAACACTACAATTTATACAATGATATCCAAAACTGAGAAATAACACCAATATATTATCAAATCCAGTGACTAATTTATAAATACTACATACAATATAAAATATACTG
Organism: Spicauda simplicius; assembly: GCA_949699795.1. NCBI lineage: Eukaryota > Metazoa > Arthropoda > Insecta > Lepidoptera > Hesperiidae > Spicauda > Spicauda simplicius. The sequence continues at coordinate 12,466,228 of OX453066.1, read as the reverse complement.
ACCAGTAAAGTATTCAGCGAATTCTTGCTCCATCTTAAGAGCGCGTTCGTACGTTTTCTTCGCTTGTTCTTCGGTCATTCTTTTAGTCATTTCCCTGAAAATAGTTACGCAAAGATTGGTTAGGTGAATCGTTTCAACATTAACAATATCTAATGTATGAAAAAAGACGAAACATTTTTAATACTCACATTATAGATTCTACACTCTTTGGTTTGATAAATATGGCAATAGGATACAGTTGAGCCACTTGTAACCTTTTAATAGCGTTTCCGCTAACGTCCAAAATGCAATGTTTGCCCTGAAATAAACCAGAATAATTATGAGTACATTAACTTAAAAAATATGGTTTATGGGAAAACCATATTTTTTAAGATTGACATGACCATTCTGAAAGCAAATCTGAATAGTGTAGCTGCGTAAGTATGAATATGGATCTTTCAAAACTGGATCTATGGAAATGCATTACAGGCTGTAATTATATGCTTGAGACTTTTCCATAAAATTCTTTAATGTAAAGAGTAAAAGGGGTAAATAATAATAAGGGTAATCTGCACTCCGTAGGCTCGGTAGGTTAGTCATAGCCTTCAGCTTATTGCTTAAACCCAAATTTACTCCTAGAACCCGTAATAGAAACCTGTAACGAACCTAGTAATAGATAAACCATGATAAAGTTCACGATTGTGATTTTTTTTATTATCTAGGTACCCATAAAAACAACTATAACATCTCCAGACTGGATTGGAGCGCATCCTGTGATCGGCCTTCGATGCATTGCTAGGTAGTCCTGAGGTCTTGATTAGAACGCCTCCTACAAGGGAGTCTGAGTTTTCCTTGAAACATTCTTTAAACCAAAACACAGCTGCACTTAACAATGTTGTTATGAGACAGAAGTAGGTCCACTCCAGTTGGTGCTTTTTGCCTTAAAGCAGGAAAAGTAACCACTATTTTAGACAAATATTATCGCGGAATTGATACATTTTTATAATTAAAGGGTACTCACTGTCACAGTCCTGTGACAGGTACAGGTCACAATCGTGGTCGTAGTTAGTTTATGTAAATCACAAGTGCAAAATGTCGTGCGTAAAGATACAATTAGTGTTGTGTGTCGTGACATGGAACCTAAAAAAGAAAAACGAACTAGATACAAGGTAGATAGGTTAATCTACCACTAGTGCCAACGGTTTCTCCCCGCCACCGCAGTTCCGTTGTGACCACGATCCATGTAACTGGGTCGAAATATCGGTAAAAAGAATTCAAAAACCGCATATCGTGAGTACCCGTTAATTATTAAAATGTAACCACCTGTAGTTCCGATAAATGGTGAAATTAATGACTATTCAGTTTTACCTTTTCAGCGACCTCCCGCACCGACGCCACGGAGGTGCCGTACAGGTTGTCGTTGTACTGGCCCGCCTCGATGAACAGGTGGTTCTGAATGTCGCGCTCCATTTGCTCGCGGCTCGCCACGAAGTGGTAGTCCCGCCCGTCCACTTCGTAGTCGCGTCGGGGTCGGGTTGTATCTGTTGAATAAATTTATTTAATTTACTTCCGTGTTATGATGAGAACCGAAGTTCGTAGGGTTGAGCCATCCATTTGATTGGAAATGCTTATTAGAGCAAAGTTGAATATTTTGTATAGAATATAGAAGAAAACAACTTACACTCATATATGATAGGAAGTTAAGAAGTTATTGCATTTAAAGATCTATTACCAAGGAAATAAATTACAAAACCACAAAACGTTTATAACTGGCAAACGTTTTTTCTTTATAAGTAGGATCATTTGCATTTACAAGGCGCTGCAGCTTGGCCGAAATATCTGCATATGAAGCTTCTATCACAACTAAATATAGACGTCAGTAGCGACTGCTAATTTAATTATACAATAACACAGAAACTTATAAGAGTAATCATGCGTATTGTCAACTGTCGCCTATCAAGAATTATAAACTCACGAGGTACGCAGCTACCAAATTTGTCCGGGAACTCAGATATCAAATCGTCATTGATCCTGTCCTTGAGTGGCCCGAGGATGATCACAGGTCGGGTGTAAGTTATAGTCAACTGCTGTACCGTTTCATACGACAACACCGTTTCGTCTTGACCTGGAAACATAATTACAAATCAAGTATATTATATAATTTAACAGTTGGCGAGCGGTGAGAACTAAGTTAGTTATTATTAAAATAATACAATATATAAATTACGTTGTATTATTCATGTTGTCTAGTGATCAGTTCGTACTAATACTAATTTGCGATAAACACCTATTTGTATATAGCGTTACTATACATTCATTAAGCCACTACAGAGTTGATGACAGTTTATTATTAGATAACAGGTGTTTAGCTCGTATGGATATATAATGTAGAGGACAAATGGTTTTCAATACGCGGACTAATTAGCTTCTAAGACTATCGAGTATCTTTATTATACACGTAAACGATTTCCTACGTGTGATCTTTAAATTATTCCTCATTAAGAGCCGTATTATTGTGATATCATAACGTAGACTGTATAGTAAATAGTACGGTAGAATAAATATTTAAATATATATTACCTATGTAAAATTATATTTCTATAATTAAATCTACGAACGTCGAAGGTTTGAAAACTATACAAAAATATAGTATTATGCAAGCACTTTACTCTTTAATTTTATTTTTGGGATGGAGTCATTAGCCTCACATAATAAAAATCACCAGCGACTAAATATTGTCATTAGTAAAATGCTTACATTTATAAAGTGAAAGATGTGATAAAAATTACATGCTTATTTCATAAATTCAACGTAAATACATCATATTATTTACTTAGCCAGGATTAAAACATAATTTGGCAGTATAGCTTATAATAATTCTGGCTTATACTATAACATCAGATAATAAGCGGTATTTTACAATTTTCGCAAACACATAAAAATTGCGTCTGCTAGGCAGTGAAAGGCTTACAATAAATATAGCACATCTAAATTGAAGCGATAAAAATAACTCTATAAATAAACCAGCACAGCGACGTTTAAAAAACTGAAAAAAGCCGGTGAAGTGTCGTGAAGTCGAATAAAATCATTTCATGCTGGTGGCGTCGAGTACAATGCGATGTGTAATGCAACATTTAGATACTCGCGAACTGCGACGAGTAAACTCGATGAACAATGACGTATGTAAACGCAGCACAGGAATACACACGCCCACTCCTTTCATTCGTGATGAAAAAACCTTGCGGAGAACAGAAGAACAGGACGACTACCGAATACGCCCGAAGGTTATTTACATAGTCATATTCGCGCCTATTCGTCCGTGCTCGGCGAGTGTTTAAATGTTGCAAAGGCAAAGCTCGTACGTCGCGTGCGTACGCGGGCTGCGGCATGCGCCAGGCGGCGGCGAGTGCGACAGAGGCGGCTCTTGTGTCCTCGTGTGCTTCCAGTGGCCCCACTCTTCCCACTCTCTCTCCACAACGACTTAAGGCTCGAGTCTATTACGCTCATTGAATTGAGGCGGTCCCGTCCTTAACTAGAGAGCGCGATGTCTCTTTGTAATACTCAGAAATGAAACGATTGACGTGAACTCGATGGCGAACGTTTGTGTGCGGAGAGGCTATTAGAATTATCGCGTTGTATGAATTAGAAAAAAAAACAACTAAACATAAACAAATAATGACAAATAATAGAAAAAATCGAGTGTTATTGAAATGAAACTACGTCTCTAATTGATGATCATAACCAGAATGCGGGAGGTAAGGTATCGGCTACGGCACTCGCAAGCTACGCCTCACTCCCAAAACTTACTCTCGTCCTCGAGATAAATGAGCGTTATCTCCTCCATCATGGGAAGTTCCACTCGGTACAAGATTTCCCCTATACGTAGAAAAATTAACGTTATATACATTTACAGACAATCTACAACTTGAACATAGTGTCAACTTTGTGGAAGAGGGCTATTCGGGAATGCATCACTTTTAACAGTATCAGAAGTGTAAAATATTATGGAGAGGTAGCGAAATGTTTGAAAACGTTTTGTACGTATAGTATGGACCTAGTTTACTAGCAATCACCACTACGGTTTAATGAGTAGCGCTTACTAACTTAAAGAGCAAACAAAAAGGTATATATTGATACGAGTAATCGATGATTTTTGAAAGTTTATTGCTTCAGTTAGGCAACTAGAAGCACGGGACAGCGGCCAGCGTCCACTAACCAATCGAGAATCCCTCTGCGACCCAATAAACACGTATCATTAACTACACGATGGTGACGGACCAATTGAGCGATACGGTCTACTCTCCAACCACACAGCTGCGCATTATAAATTACTTGACAATAACTAATTGAACGTTTAAATCGAGCTGCGAAAACGTCGCGACGTTCAATAATCATTTATATTTAAGATTGTATGCGATTATGTTTGCTGCCTTGTCAGTAGAGTACCGGAATATTGAGATGTCATGTATGTGAATTGTTGAGCATATTATTTAATTTTGAATCAATTACCGACTAGTCCTAGGCATGACAAATCACATTAAAACAATATTCACGATTTTTCAGCATATATACGTATTACGTGACCACAACAATTAGGCGCATGAAACAAAAGCGGTTTCGAACCCCGCACCTCGATTATATCCCCGCGCATCCCTCGATTCATTGTTATGTTTTATGTTACTTTAATACGTGATTGTTGAATTTTTCAAGTTATTAATTAGTATATTGTTCGTCAATAAACCTTTAAAATGGGTAGGAAAAAGACTATTCGTGGAGGAGATAGAACTCTAATATTATAACATAGTAAAGTACTATTTACAATAGTAGGTACTATACTTTCGTGTAATTATTAAAGCACTATTGAACATACGCCACTATAGCGTATGTTCAATAACGGTATACCTACATGCTCTTGGTAATTGGTAATAGAATATATTTTGTATCGGGATGGGAAATCCCTAGTTCTAATGACGTTTCAACTGTCATGCGTCTAATTGATTTGGTCGAGTAGTATTTTTTTCCATAGTCTATTAAATAGGGAGTGTACAACAAAGATAGCGAGAACAAGCCGTAGAAACCACATATTCATATGAAAGCAACAAATAAAATAGAGTTTTATAGTTTGCATACCAACGGCATGACATTGGCACGACCGGTGTGATTAGAGAGCAGACGATGAAAACTAAGGAATTCTACACACTTGAGCACATCGATTAGATGTCGTTGGGCCGCGTACATCGTATTATAACAAGCAACAGTTATGTTACGCAGATACTCAGGAATATATTGCTATACGTCTATTATTAAAAAGCATCACCATGCTTTCCCACAGACACTACAAGCGATAACTTACACTGATCCGGCACAATCTTAACAATATTATAATAGTAGGAAAACATTTGCATAAATATAAGTAATACATAATACATATTTATGTATACATTTAGATATACCTATCCGTAAACTTATTACATATTTACGAATAATTAATATTTATTATGTTATGGTTTCTTAATTCGTAATGCCGTAATGTAATATTGTATTCTGTAAGATTATCCTAAGCGAAATATAAGAAGATATGGTCCTGTTTATAGTCATATAGAGTGAAAAATAATCTGTGTATACCTAAAGTAATAGGTCATTAACAAAGAAATATATAAATCGTCTTAATTGTTATTATAATTTAATGCCTCATTGCGTGCACGTTTAAGCACAATATCAGTGAGTAACATAAGTTTAAATCTTACCTATCCTTGCTGCAAGGCACAAAATAACCAAGAAACAATCATCTTATGACTTACAAACGTAAACTAAGAACATTTGTAAATACATGTAACATTATTTCAGATAAAGGTTGTATCAAAGGATTCTTTATAGCATATTCCAGTTGTACAAATAGACACAGAACCTGCACATTTATTCTAGATATTCTTATAAATTAGGTATTGTGTAAACCTCAATGATTATCAGTTAAGTCATTGTACGAATCGTACGGATATCTCAATATTTCAATAATATAGGATGATAATGTCCGCAAATCAAATAAACCTAAGAGATTAGTATAAATAACGATTACTCATTGTACAATATAAAAATTAAGAAAATGTACATGTAACTGGGATATTGAAACGTATTTCGCATTATTTTAGTTATGAAATATAAACACTTATCTGCCCTATGGATGACTCAATAAATATTATATTAGAGCAGACGATTTGATTTCTATAAACGTCAACTTGTTTTTTGAAAATAATAAAACTTCAGAAACAATTATTAAAAAAATAATAAAAATAAGCTAACCATCAAAATAAGTCCGACCGTAATTTCTTGTTTTAATTCAGATTAATTATTTTGAAAAATGATTAAAATAACTTCAAGTTTGATTTCCAGTGATAGGTATTTCTATTTACTGCTATTAGAATTTATTAAAAGACAATCCGGTAGAAGTAGTGTAGTAGTAGGATTCATTTTTCATTAATTTTCTATTGAATTCATATTTTATTAGCAGCCAGATCTCAGGCTAACAGTTTCATGATTTTAAAATATCAATATTGTTCTAAAAATGTTTCTCAGAAAGATCTCACTTATTCGTGTTATCAATATCTGTTCTTCATTTATCACACAAACTTATTAAAAAGTATTCGACACCCAAATATATAAACAATATTATTTTGAGAAATCTTCAATATATAAAATTAACAATATAAAAAAATATATTTTATAAACAAATTCGTAGATACCGTAGAATCATACACTGGAAGTACATTTATACCCGTACCCAATGCGAATTAAGTTAGAAAAAGCGCATAGCCCCAAATGTAATAATGACCTCAATTTATATAGTGGTTATTGGCAGCCGCATGAAATAAATGCGTATTATAGTGTCGAGACCTTATCGATCGTAGAAAACGTCGTAAAGGAACCATGCGACTACAATATACTTCATATAGTAGGTGGCATATTGTCACGCACTACCACTACAATAGGGTACTACTTTACGTCAACTTTTATTTGCTTCGACTCAAGTGCTTCAAGACTCATCAAAACTACAATAAAAATATCGATATACGAGTACATTCTGTATGCAATTCATGCCGTCAGTGGCACTCGATATGTTATCAATAAAACAATTACGAAACATACATATCTATCCAAAACTGTACCTTCGGACGCGTACCGAAAATATGTTAAGACTATTAATAATTATACAGATACACAATAATTATGCAACCGCACGATCGATAAGAAAACGTCCGATATATTATGACCTAAATACGATAACAGCGAAATAGCGGAAGTAGTAAATGTAAGGGAAACACAAATTGTGCACTCACCGTCCGCATTAGTGTCCTCCTGAGTGTAACAAAGCATGAAAGCTGTAACAAAACGTGTGTATTAAGATGGGTACTGATCAAGGGCATCCGCATGTAATGAAACAACTCGAAAACGAGTATCACATTAGCGCAAACATGTTCAGGATTCTGGTACAAATTATCGCCGATCAGTATATGTACATGCCTGGGGGCCGTTCAAGTATTATGTAAGCAGATTTATTACAATCACCCCTTCCCTCCCTGGCAGCAAAACTAAGCAAAGCTTTTAACCCCGAACCTATGCCTACGTAAAATTTTAATGTACATTACTAAACAATATGCGAGTCACACACGTGTAAAAAAGTTAATAACTATTGCTTACATATTAACCATATGTACCCCTTCCGCCGTATGTCATCAAATGTAAGGTAAGGAACCCCCGCTCCCCTATTAATTTTAGGTAATACTTGCACGGTCCCTAGACAGTAAGTAGCCAATGTTACAATGGAAATGGTTTACCAGTTAGTGCCTTGAGCTAGCATTGTTACAATGTAATGCTCATCATAGAGTTGTTAAATTACGTTTAAACATAAATACTCTTGATCAGTGTCCACTTTAAGGATTTGCCTGATTAATACACAATTTGCTTAAATACACATGTATTATATATAGGCTTATAGGTCTGCTAGATTAATATAATATAGGCATTTCAATCGAACATTTTTTTATATACAAATTTGTTTAGGAACATCCATCAATTATGTTACAACATGTTAAAAAAAATATTTTTAATATTTTGAACCTTTATTTAAAATTTTAAACCAAGCAATTCCTATATTTTAAAAACATATCTAAGAAAATGTTACATGATAAAAGTGTAAAGAATTGAATAAAAATGACACAACAATATTGACAATATGTGAAAAGAAGATATGGCTTAATTAACGGATGAACCCATATCATATGTTAACCTTGGGAGGAAAGGGTATTTATAGAAGTTAATGGTCATATGGCTTATGTCCATTAAGCTCCATTACGCAACAAATAGCAATGGTTTAGATTATATTAGTGACAACTTTGTTAACATAGATATTCTTGTGATTAAAGTTGCTATCGAGTCACCTATTACCAAGTCCAAATAAGACGAGAGTCCTGCCTGAAGTTGATCACAGATGCGATGCTAACCTTGTTACCATTTAAGCAGAGCTCAGCAAGAATAGATTGAAAGAGAGACTGCTTTAAGAGAGTAATAGGTACTTACGCTCTTGGTCCGAACCGTCTTCAGACTTGCCATCCTCCCGGCTTTTCATGAAGGGGAACTTTCTGCTGAACGATAATGTCTTCTTTTTCCTTTCAAGAGTCGACTGGCTCTGAAATGAGAATTGCACAAATATTTACGCACAACAGTTAAGAGCATTATAACAGTGCAGTTACGCGTATACCGCATATGCGTGTAAGAGAGATTTTGATGAGATTTGCAGCGATGAGCTCTGGTTACTGGCGTATGTTCTCAGATATTTGTTATTTAAAATCTAAGCTGTTAATATAAATCTGACTGTTATATATGAATTTACAACAATATTTGGAGGAAAAGTCAATTGGAAAATGGAACAACAAAACACGAATTTGTTAAGCTAGTAAAATGGCCACTACAGCCAAAAAACCTTTTCTTAATTATTACATTCCACAAATGTTTTTTTCCGAACGACTGAACCGATATTGATGGAACTTTAAGGTATTAACTTCATGATTCTGTGGTAAGCTTTAAGTCTGCATTTTACTTACAGTACTAACGGGTGTGCCTTGACCCTGGAATTTGACTTGTCGGTCTCGTGCACGTTGCTTGCGCTCCCATCGCCGCTTCGACGGTATTATTCCTATCGCGTCAGGATCTGTCGTGTCTAGCCGCCTGCTCACAAACAAGATAACAGTTACAGGTAGTAGGTTCATAAGGTGCATTCCAAAAGCATTAGTTCAACATTATTTTCAAACTCATTTTTGCAACAATCGACATTGGAACAAAATAGTAGTTTTTTTTAAGTAATTTACATCAAATGAGCCTGCAACCCACCTGGTATTAAGTGGATATTGCTGTTTACTGACATCTGAACCAACCAACCCAAATAGGATAGAAGGAACTATATGCAAACAATTGCTATGTATTACTGCTCTGGACATATGATGCTGCCTTAATAAAAGTATGTCAAACTGTCAGAATTTAGTTGTTTTCCTAGATATGCAGGCGCAAAAGAAACAGGCATGCAATCGACGCACATATACGACGATGTTTACTTTTAGATTCATCATAATTGTCTTGGGGAAAGTTTTACATTAACACAATGTAGAACTATTAAAATGTAGACAATTAGGAATAGTAAATAAGAATTACCTAGCTTGCCACCACTCATCATCCGACGCATTAGTAACATGCAATATATCTCCATATCGGAATGGTAGTCCTCTGGAAGGCAGACCGTCGTCTCTTACTGGATCGTAGTCAAAAAGTGCTCTGAAATTATAAAACAAAAAGTGTTACTAAATTTTGAATAAAATGATTAGAGATATATAAATAGAAATGACGAATGACAAAACAACAGAGTCATCAAGTTGCAAATGTTATCTCTTAAATGTAGATAAAATAGTATGACACAGGGGAAATAAACATTCTTAGACTTGCAACAGTTCCTGTGATAACAAAAGTGAGGAAGTATATTATGACTAATTCTTCAAATTGTTCAATTAAATGATTATCAATATTCCGATTATCAAAATTACTATAGTATTGCAATCAATCCATTCATAGCAACCTAAAATATATATATATATTCTGTAAGTGTGAAATTTGTTTACACACATTTTATAAGTATAATATCGGCTTTACCCCATTTGACGTTGGAACACATGCCCATCAGTGGAATTGCAAATAGTAGATAATGATTCAATATTGCAGGCTTTCTAATAATACACAAATAGAAATAAAAACAGTTGATCAACATATTTTTTAGCATATAACTTCATCAGGCGTATCAATTAGGGTAATTGGGAAGTTAATTACCAACCTTACATAAAGTGATCGCTTCTGAGATGTTCTTAATAATGTGTGATGTTGTTTCAGTTCATTTATGCGCGCTTCAAATTTGTTGTACTCTTGTGGCCTGTACACTACTGTCAGCTTTACATTTTGTCCCGTGCCCTGTCACAGAAATATACATATTATTACATACATCTACTAGAAGTTCATTAGGTTTTCGGGGGCCCTGTCTTGCAGTGGTACATGAAAATGTTTTATAGCTATCTTAAACATCATCTATATACATAAATATAAGTATTGTCTACAATGCTACAATATGTGTTATTTTGCTAAACCAAATTAGCCATGAGACATTAAGGCTTAATTTATCACACTGTGTGGATATAATTATGGTCTATATATTGTCGCTACTTCAAAACAAAAGGGCCACAACTCGAATAGACCTAATTTTACAGGAGAGCCATTTAAAGTTTTGAAAAACAGTTCTTGTATAATTGCTCTGTAATTTTAAATCAGATAAATATGTGTTATACACTGTTAGAAAGGTATTTTTATTCTTCTTTTAATGGTTATTTCGGATATGGTTATTTTTTTCTAAAAAAAAAGTTCTAAAAAATAAGTTGAATATTTTTGATTTGTGGCCCTTTTGTTTTAAAGTAGCGATATATAGTCTGCAGTAGCTATTTAACGGGACTTAATATGAGTATCAATTAAAAATTATTTCAATGATACTTAATAAGACTATTAGCGAAATAACGTGTTAAAATATTTCCCTCAATAACCCATACATCGCCCTAATTAATTACGCATCAGATGCTAATAGAGCTATAGTAGGTAACAATGTAAACATCACATTCTCAAATATGACTAGAGATCCAGTGATAAAGATGTACGATAGTGGTAGATAAGTACAAATTTAAATGGCATTGAATATGTACTAACACATCTTGGGTTTACATAACATGACTCACGTCTGTTGAATAAATCATATTATATAGTCAATCAATTAAGCAAGCCATTGGGTTGTGTAACAAGCCTCTAGAATACATAAAGAATTCTATGAATGAATATGCATAGCCTGAGGCACTAATGAAGACAAGACATTGTTAAATACAAACACAATGTATACAAACATACATTCAACTGAGACATTTGATATCTTTTCACGAAAATAACTTAAATCGCAAGATAATTTATACTGAAAACTCCATTTTATTATGTATACTCTATGTAACATTTATGTATACATATATAATCCCTTTTTAATGGGTATATTTTTTGATGTGAATGAAATTTGATAACCAAAATCACGAAAAGTTGAATCCATATGAGTTATGGATATAGTGTGATGTCATATTAGTTGAGATTTACAAAACATAGTTGAAGGTCGCGTTCGTGATGAATGAGCCTTAGGTGCACGCCTTATTAGCGTCCGTACTAATGAATTACCTTCAACGCCTTAGCTGCCTGTTCGTGCGTAGCGTGCGTGATGTCCACATCGTTGACGGCGAGCAAGCGATCCCCCCGCCGCAGCTCCCCTGACTTCTCCGCGGGCCCTCCGGCGAGCAGGAAGGACACGTAAATACCGTGCCCGTCTTCTCCACCCACAATGTTGAAGCCGAGCCCTTGGGTACCCTTCTCCAACTCCACGACACGAGGCTCCTCGTTGCTGTCCGTCACGTCTTCGCGCCGTAAAGAATTCGCTGTACTCGAAGCTGTTGAAATAATCTCGATTAAAACCTCACTCTGTTATTTAATTGTTTGTTCATGCAATTCTTTGATGATTTAGCATAGTCTAGCTTAACAAAACAGGATATAATAATTAATGCACAACTTTATTGTCTACTTATATCTACAAGGCACTTTAAATACTTACTTTAATTTTTGTAGTAATGTTGTCAATTTAATCATGAAAACAAAAAAAAACGCTTAAATGATAAAAAAACAAATAATATTCAATATAGTGGATAATAATTAGTATGTTTCAGAGCTTACGTGTGTTTGCTCGAGAAGTGCGTGGCGATGGCTGACCGTGTCGTGGCCCTGGTATAAGGACGAGCAATACCCTTTCTCCAGAGGCTTTGAGTGCACTCACTGCATCCTCATGGGTAACATTATCTAAATTTACATCACCTTTCTGTAAGAAAAATGCATTTAAATATTGGTAAATATTGGACATACTATGACAAGTATATTCATAAATCAAAATTGTAAACAATGAACGCACAGAGGTATTTTTAACCATTAGCAGTTTGTCCCCGACCCGTAGCCGGCCGTCTCGATGCGCGGCGCCGCCGGCCATTATTTTTGTGACGTAAATACCATTGTCCCCAGGTATGTGTTGGTTGCCGACTCCGCCCGCTATGCTGAATCCTAGTCCGGAGCCGCCTTTCACGAGTTCAATTTCAACTGCTTCCTCTTTTGTTGATATAGATAGGTGTGACATGTTTCGGTTATCATCGGTTATGCGACGTCTTACTTTCTGTAAACAATGTTTCAACACTTTCAACATAGTTCCTAGTACTTGTTAGTTCGACATTGAACTGTTCAGAAATAAGGCAATTTAGTACAGATTGCTACAGAATTATGTTACATAACACTCACCAGTTTCACAGTATTACCAGCCTTTTTCAAAGCATCTACTGCCTCTGCATGTGTTACATTTTCGACGGATGTGTCATTAACCTGTTAAATGAAATAGATCAATGTAAAATTGAGGTTTAATATTTTTTATATCACATTTTACGGTTTCGAAAATAAGATAGTTGAGAAAAAAAACATTTTTAAAGCACTACGAAACTGCACCAAACCAATTCGCTTTTGTTTCATTGCCACAGCAATTGTGACAATACCAATGATGACTCAATTTGGGACAGGCTAAGTAGCTTGATTTCGCTTTTATTATTTGGATATGATATTCAATTCTAAATAGGTGTAGAAAGCGAGTTCGCGCGATTGGCGTGTTACAATGAATTTGGTGAGGCAAGTTTTTACAAAGAGATTACACATTACGTTTTAATTTTATCAGTCACAACTAAATTAATTAACTTGATTTACTGAACTAAAACTGGATATTTTACAAAGTATAAACTGCGATCCAGTGAAACGCGTCTTACAATACATGTTTGTGTACAAATTATGTAAGCATACTTTTAAAGACAAATAAGGTAAAATACCTGTAATATGGCATCGTTAATTTGTAATTGGCTGGCAGCAGCCGCGCCACCTGGTATCAGTTTGGTGACGTATATGAGGGGGTCTTCGGCCACGTGAGGGTTGTCGGAGCCCCCGGCGATGCTGAAGCCCAGCCCGGCGCCCCCCGACCGCGACAACACCACCGTCATGTATAGGTGCCCGTCATCGCCGATGGTTCGTTCTGTTCCACCACCCTCAATGCCGTTTACCTGCAACTTTCATATTACCAATTATATGTTATTATACAAATATATACTATATTAATATGTGTAGTATTGTATGAGTGATAACTATATTTCCATACTTTACTGATTTTACTGCCGAAGCCTGAAGAATTCTTCGTAATAGGTTTAAAGAAAAATTTGGTCTGATTCCTCTTTTATGTTTGGGGACCAAACCAGTGTTCAGAAAAATCATTAATGGGATGATAACAATTTTATACACACTATTACATTTCTCATTAACAATTGGTTTTTTCAATATTTAGTATGATACAGTTTACCAAATAGTAAGTTGCTAACAATAGAAATAAAATCCTACCTAAAAATGGCTATGTAGCCTATGCATTCTTTCCCTGAGGACAATATATGCAACTCATTTAAGTATCTCTTAAACTTAACCAAACCCATTAAACTAAATATAGCAGCGCTGAACACTTTGTTCGAGTAGATACTATGTTGCACATTCATAAAATTAAAGTAATTCATAATTTTCCTAAATACTTTATTAAAATGTTACTCAAAGCAAAGAATTTAAATTGTATAGCCCATTTATAATGATAAATATGTGAAATAATGAACATTGAAATATGATAAAAATTTGTAAATGGATTTCTAAATTAACTTTTAATTACCTAATATTTATTTAACAATGATAAAGATTAAGTTATAAAATTACCTGCTTCATTTCAGGTGCTGCAACGTGCGCCTGGAAAGATAACATTTTCATAATGATTTACTATAGAATCATAGTTAGGGATTTTATTATTTTAGAATAGTTACCAAGAAGTTTTTCATATTAAAGCTATGATATAAAAGAGCTTGTTTCTTTTTATATATATAGGAATATATGAATTGTTACATAATCAATTCAGAGCTAAATAATAGTGGACATTTTAAATATAGTATTGAGAATGAAAATAAGGTGTCATTATTTATGGAAATACATATATACAAATAGCTTGCATAAAGTAAATTATACTCTAATAAAGAGTAAAGCAGGAAAATCGTTGGCTGTGTTAATAATACTACATGGTATATACCTATATTCCTTTAACATTTCAATATTGTCTTTAGAATATTAATGTGAGTAATATCAGTAAAGTCTAAATATTTTACATTTATGAAACAAGTATTGGTAGTATCAGGATTTGCTCAATTACATCTTGTTTTTATGTGTCTGAAACAACAAACTGCATGTTCAGCATGTGATAGGACACTATTCCTATGGTATGACAACTGACAGTCAAGTCATTTTAACCAGAATTCAACATAGCAAGAGTCCTTCGATATTCATGGATTACATACATTGCTATACTAGAACAATTTACCTAATTGATAATAAATAATAGTAAACTTCACCAATAAACACTGCTAATATTAGGTAGAAATAAATGCCATAGAATATCATAGACTTCTATCACCATTAAATGTTGTACAATCAGTTTTATAGTTTAAATACACATATTCTTCTTCGTTAAGTATGTACATATCTGTAGATACTAGCACTGAAAAAGCCAACAAACTAATACAATGTCTTTTATGACAGTAAATACTGAATATTGTAAAACAAGGGGTGAATTATAATAGGAAGTAATATTTAGAGTGAGATAGAACTTATCATACAACACTATATATTAATAACTTCACCTTTGATGTAATTGGCTGGAAATCAATGTTAATGTTGACAGACCATGACTTTAAACATACTGCCTACTCACCATGTCAAGATTAAATAATGAAGACACTTTCCGTAAAAATCCATTGTGTGTCTTTTTCTTGCGTCTTTCAGTCATTTTGATGACCAAGTGTGCATAGCCCTCTGGTACTGTACGCTTGTCCGTATTATACTATGTACACTGCATGCATTGTTAGTTACACTCTCGTGCCTTTGCTCAGCACCTTACTTGACGCAGTTCAGCATGCACCATTCTCTACCTAGAACCCACTTCTAACTTGCACCAAAACAATTTTTATGTGTAAGGCCAATTTCGGGAGGAGTCAGAGTTGCTTCACGATACATGTATCCCCACAACATAAGCCGATTATCGTGTTAGCTCGCGTTAAAATTGCACCTTATCAACAGTATTCGAGCCGAGCCCTTTTTTGATAGTGATTTTTATTAGGATGTATGATATTGTTATATGTAGTTAATTGGGTGTTACCAACTGGTATTCGATGATTGGATGGTATGAATGTCAAAGCGATGAACTTTAATTAGAATGTCCGTGTTATGTACGCTATTTATCGTGCAATCTAGGATCACTGGCCTATGTTTTATACATTAAATTCATCAGCGAGTAACACAGCGATTTGTTACAAGCAAAACTATTACAGAAGTCGCATTAGTCTCACCTAGAATTGAAAACGCTCCCAAATTATAGAGAAATTACTAAACGTTTAAAAATAGATTAGTGTATATTATATGGCCTTACTTGCGACGAATGCGAAATAACAGCAGTGTGAATGTCAAAATTTTATGTGCAATATCATTTCACTGAATATATTCATTTAGGAGCCGAGCTCTTTCAGTCGATGCAGCGTTTATACGTCATTGGCACAATTGTAAAATTTAACGGCACAAATCCACACAACGAAGTAACGTTATCGTACATATCGCTGAAAACTTGTACTATATTTTAGGTTATAAATAGTACTATGAGACGCGAAACACCAACCATCCGCCATTACCGACCACTTGTTGTACGGCGTTCTGTTTCGTTCACTACTATCTACCTTCGTTCGTAGACGTCACGTCATCAAAATGTAGAAAAAACAAAACGAAACCCTCCGTACGATCCATAAACACGACAAGCTTCGCAGTTTTTCCAAAAGGTGGCGTTGCATTACACATTTAATAATGTATCAATCGATTATGTTCCGTTATGTTGTTGATTTAGGAATTAGGAATTAGGAAGGTTGTTAACAACCGAGACATTTTATTTTGTGCTTAGTAAGAAATCATATTAATATACGTAAATAGACTTGCCGTATTAGGGAAAAAAACTTTTTAACAAAAAATATCTACCGACTTCCATGTCACAAAAAAGTAAAAAATAATTTAAATATATTTTGGTCTAGAACATACTCAGTACTTAGTACATAGTCCTGAAGTCGGTGCTCGACATATTTCGCTGGACGACGGTAACTACGTCCTATATGAGCACCGACTTCAGAACTATGTACTAAGTACTGAGTATGTTCTAGACCAAAATATATTTAAATTATTTTTTACTTTTTTGTGACATGGAAGTCGGTAGATATTTTTTGTTAAAAAGTTTTTATTTTACACTTTTTAGTGACTATATTTTTATGTTTGTATTTAAATAAAGCCTCTAAGTTTGCTTTGTGCATCTACATATTCACAAAAATTAAACATAAAACACTTTTACAATTCATACAAACAGGGCGCCCCCTCTGGAAGTACCCCTCCATCATCAGGGTTGAGGAGTTGAAGGTCAAATTTTTCATCTTATATTGTTGCTTAGTAATCTTATAACATATACGTTAGTACCAGGTGGCTAACTTCTATGGCTCAGGCTTGCAGTACCCTGCATCATCAGGGTTTAGGAGTTGAAGGTCAAAATTTTAATTTTGTGCCTCTGTTTGGTATTATTTTTACATACCCGTAAGCACCAAATTGCCAACTCCTATGGTTTAGAATTGAAGTACCCCTTCATCATCAGGGTCGAGGAGTTGAAGGTCAAAATTTTAATTTTGTGCCTCTGCTTAGTATTATTTTTACATAACCGTAAGCACCAAATTGCCAACTCCTATGGTTTAGGATTGAAGTACCCCTTCATCATCAGGGTTGAGGAGTTGAAGGTCAAATTTTTGATTTTATATTTTTGCTTAGTATTTTCTTTACATAACCGTAAGCACCAAATTGCCAACTTCTATGGTTTAGGATTGAAGTACCCCTCCATCATCAGGGTTGAGGAGTTGAAGGTCAAATTTTTCATCTTATGTTTTTGCTCAGTAATCTTATAACATATACGTAAGCACCAAATGGCTTATTCCTATGGTTTTGGCTTTAAGTACCCCTGCATCATCAGGGTTGAGGAGTTGAAGGTCAAATTTTTGTCCCATGAATTTGCTTAACAATTTCATTATATATTCGCAAACATCAAACGACCAACTTTTATAGTTCAGGCTAGCAGTACCCCTGCATCATCAGGATTGAAGAGTTGAAGGTCAAATTTTTCATAGTAAATACCTACATAGTAATTTTATTCTATATTTTACTCAATTGGACTTCTCCAGCTAAGGTTCGGCCGACTATCACTAATTTTATTATTTTGCTCCAAAAAGTTGAAGATCCTATGATTAGAACCTTATCAAACTCTTATCAGACTACCCCTGGAGTACATCCTTTCTAATAAAAAAAGAATCATCAAAATCGGTTGGCGGGATATTGAGTTATTCATACATTTATCGCGTACATTGAAAATGCAAATTTAAGACTTATGCGTTTTTCTTATGGATGCCCTAGTCAAAAAAATACTAAAAAAAAATGGGACCCTATGACACGCACTACCTTTCAAATAAAAAAAAAATCATCTAAATCGGTTCACCCAGTCCGGAGAAATGAGGTAACAAATATAAAAAAAAAAAAAAAAAAAAAAAAAAAATACAGACGAATTGATAACCTCCTCCTTTTTGGAAGTCGGTTAAAAAATAAATTAAATGATGTCATATTACGAAGGTAGCTACGAGCTATCTATAATGATTATACCTAATCTTTGTAACGGACAAAGATCATTCGAGGAAAATATATTATTTCCAATTATTTGTCAAATAACTCCTGTTATTTATAGGCCAACTGGCTAATGTTGACATTTTATCATACAACAATATGTCCGGGCGACCTTACGTACCTTTGATTTGAAGGATCGAAGAAACGGTACCAGTTGAACAGCATCTTGATTTTGGTTTAAAATAAATCTATATTTAACCTTATGACTTACCTTCCTTTCTTCACCATCTTCACTGGGCGGTAATATGGTCGGCATGGGTCCCACCTAAAATATATCAATTACTTTAGTTTATGGCTACGTAGGTATAGTTTTATTTCATGTAGGTACCTATACCTATATTTGCTGCATTAAAATAAAGTTACCAAACAATTAAAGGTACCTTATTGGAGTCCGGGGTGTCATCATTACGGTGATCAGATTTCCTGTTGTTGTCCTGTAGAAAGGCATTTGAGACTGATCTGTATTCACTTTCATCTGTTGTTATCTGGAATCATTTTACAACAATTTTATGTATAAGGTACACAAAGTGTTTCGGAACACAGCAATATCTCAATAATATTCTGATGTTTTTGGTGTTTTAAGTTTTTTATCTAGTAGTGGGTAACTATATGATATTGATTTGCGTAATTAAATCAATAATGTAAAAAGCCTCATTCACACTAAGACCTGTTTGTATCGGCACATTGTTCCAATGCTGCTATGCCTTTTGTTGCTGGTGATAAGCAATATCTCTAGAGCAGGACGGGCAATTTATATTTTTTACAGAATACTGAAATGTTTCAGTGCTCTATATATTGAGCAAGACAAAGCTACCCTTCAGGGTATATAAAATAAATACATTTGGGTAACGTTATGCATTTGGTAAAAGTTCCTTCGCAAATATGGCTAATCGACCGCAACCACACCGAAAAACAATGTTAATTTATTTCTAATACGCACATAATTTCAGAAAAATCAGTGACTCGGACCTTCCGATCGAAAGGGCAAGTTTCAACCATTAGGCTATCACTGCTCTATTTACTGCACTTTTACCGAGTAACGGCAAAAACGGTTTAAATATTTGAATACAAATTATTTGTTTACAAACAATATTAATGATTTATAGACAAAGATCGCTGAAGGCAGCTTTATTGGTTGTTTCCGTAGCGCTAATTGGTAGTTTACCATTGCCATTTGCGTCGATGAAACAAACATTTATTTGTTTATGTATATTTTTCATAAGATTGAAGTAGCAAACAAAACATACCTACAGTCTACTATAGTAAGTGGTCACTGTTGTTTAAAATCAGGACTTGCTATTCTCGAAACTAAGGATGATGGCTTTATATTAAAGTGACCTACAACCACAACCTAACACCGAAATACAAGAAAAACTTAACAAGGTGGTACAACCAGTGTAGTTCGACCGAGCACCACCGCCACATCTATTTCTAGCAATAAGCATTCCTCGCGTTTAGATAGTAGGGGGTAGTTGCCGGCACACTTTTAAATGAGGCGACCATCGTAATCCTCGGGAGCAGCAACGTTTTTGAGTTATCAAGCTGTTTTGTTAACGTTAAAAACTTACTAGTCGGATAACTAGATAGAGTCTCTATAGTTGGTATGGATTTTTCATTTTTAATCACATTCCAAAACAATATAGTTGCTGTAATGTAAATAAAAGTTGGAACGTAAGATAGTATTTACAACCGCTTCAAGTGTATTTATCTAATTAAGTACGAAACATAACTCTACAATACTATTTCATCGAATCCACTTACTTCCCGTCGTACACCATCCGCTTCCCACTTGTTAGCGATGCGAATAGTCTCGGCAGTCTTCTGTTGAATTGATTTAGTGTCATCAAGAAGTGTTAATTCGTAGAATTCTTGGATGTCTGAAACACAGAGATTATGTCGTGTAAAATCTTCGATAACTTATAGACTAATGATCGAAGTGTAAAATAGATAAGCATAACTGCTATTATTTTCAACGAAATACTTAGGTACACAATCATTTTACTACTAGCGTATACCTACTATTTTGTATTGTATATTAAATAAAGTACAACTTGATATTCATTATAACAGTTGTCTTGACTTTATACCTACTATTTAAGTATTTTATTCCTTGACTGTTTACTAAATCGACAACTTTAATAGGTAGTTACGTACTCGAAGAAATCTGGTGCCATTATTTTACAATTAGCCGTAGGACTAAAACTGCTTAGACTGTAATTTACTTAGTTTCATTTAATTTAGGACTTATTTCTTTTTAGCTTCACTATAAATCCTGTAAATGGTATCAAAACGATAAAAGTATTTTTTCTACTGGGTTAGGTATCGCGTGAGTCGCTTATGATCGATACGAAACGAAAGCCGCCCTGCGGGCAATCCGGCGACGGAATGACCACCTTACAAAATGGTATGTAAACAGGTTACAGGTAATTCGTAATTAGGAGAAGGCAAAGATAGTTATCTAAATTAACTAAAGTTTATCCTTGCTACTAAGTGCGGATACCCAAAATTACACTACTCGACGGCATATACTTTTTGGCATGTAAGTGTATTTAGATACAATTTTTTTTAATGAGATCGGTAATCTTACAGTTTCATGCCCACGTCGAAGGTCCCACGTATGATAGATATCTTAGCAATTTATATCTTTGTTCCGGATCGGATGTTCGATATAAGTGTAAGGATATGAGTCCAGAAAGTTTTATTTATTTACCTAATAATTATTTTATTGCTTTATTCCATTACCCGTCATTTAATCTAAATTGAACTATAACTCTGCCAGAACTTGATTACAGAGTGATGGAATCATTCGAAGCGATCACGAAGTTAGAAAGCGTCATGGATTTATTTGGTTTTATGATTAATTTAACTGTTAGAAAGTTAACACTATTTGATCTTCACGATGCTCTAAATTTGTTATAGAAACATGCGGGTAGAAGTGCGAATTTGTTATTAGACATGACCCATACGTTCGATGTTATTTCGATCTTATGAGTAAAATAACATGATTAAATAAATAAGTAGGATTTATAGTCTTGCGTTCGATAAGTTACCGCGTACAAATAAATTTTACTTCATTTGATATTACACAGATGAACGAAGCAGTGTAATTATGTTTATAGCATTGTAAATAGAAAACTAAAAGTATGATTATTTAATAAGTAATAAACATACGTTATGGAAGATCGTAATTTCGTCAACAGGTCCCATTACCTACTTATACTTACTTATTAACATGTAGTTTAGGTATTTTGCTTTTTGTAAGCTATAAAGAAAAAGTTTTTGTTCTACAAAGGCGAAGCAGCGGTATTTATAGTTATCGATTATTCGTGCGCCACAATACCTACCTAGCGTATTGTATTCCGTTGAACGGTTTAAACCGTCTATCGACTTCTACCAACGTTGCAGACTTGCACTGCAATAATGAATTACTGTGTCATGTCATGTCAGGTCATTCTAGGTTAAATGCAACTTTTTATAGAAATTGCCGAGTCGTACAGTGATTAGAAACTGAGTTATGTTAACGGTTCTTTCTTCACATCACCATCCTACCAACGCGTTGTTGACACAGCCAATTCGTGCTAATATTGCTCAAGCACTCTGTTTTTGTATGCATGTAGTTTGGATATTTTTCATAAATTTTATCTTAAGGACTTCATACGATTAAAGTAGCAAACGTGGATACAGTCTACCTGACGGTAAATCGTCGCTGCCGCCCTTGGGCATCTGTAAACCAATTCATATATAAACAGAGGTTCTTTCTATAGTCGATCACAGGTGCCTTACTGTTCCCGAGGATTAAACCTATCCGCCGAAATGCAAAAAATACTTCAATCTAGAAATAATTGTGGTGGTGGTACCTCCCCGGTCGACCTACACTGGATCTCCTGTCTACCTACCTATCTAATAAAAAAATCTCCAAAAACATAGTAAAAATCTCGAAAGGAAAACCCAGGGCTAGGCCAACAGGAAATTCATATTAAATGCACCGGCGGAGTAACGTGCTGAATGGGTTAGGAGTTACGACTGTTCCAGGGCAATTTCTCTGCATTTAACCGTTTTTCAGCACGCATAGTACCACATAGTAACAATAAAGAATTTCCTATAAGTATTATAAATATTTATTGTTTATTAATATAACACTTGAGTGTTATAGCTCGAGCTCTTACTATCATCAATTTCTATTCTTCTACTTCAACACGATTTAAAAACATTCAATTCTTATTAAACATATCTAACAGTAAGTAGGGTAGAAACTTGTCTTATTCAGGTACACTTATTTATACATCTTAATTTCATAGGTGCTAGTTTAAAGGAAGCTTCATGGCATTTATTTTTTTCAAATCGCTATGTCCATTTATCTTTGACGTGAGTGATTTGCAGCATTTCATTCAATTCGAAAAGATCGTTAATTATAGGCGATAGTAACTTTGCAATTCTCGAAATAATTTCTCTCGATAAAACGGCATTCTTCCAAACAGCGTTCAGTATTGATTAAAGCGCAGGTATTCGAGTGAAAATTGTTCAGTTGCAGTTATGTAAATGTCAAAACTGGTTCAACAGACGCGAATTATGTCAGCAACATCAGACCAGCGGCAGTATACCCGGTGACCCGTATCTTCACATCTGGGTCAAACGAACCATCCTACTACGAATCACAGTATTTTGTGAACGCATGCCTAATTTCACATGATCGTCTGCAATCAAAACAATCGTAATTTGAAATATACGTATCCGATAGACTCCAAAATGTAGGTTTGATGGAGTCATCGTTTGGATCAATTACAAATAACTTGTTTTCTTCTTCGACATAATGACGATCTACATTATCAAAATGGTTATCACTCAATATATATTTCCTTATGAATAAGTAAATGATCGTAATCAGAATCATTGAGTTTACGTTACGTATTTACGAATATAACACAACATTAGCAACAATTATTTTGGGTCGTGAATCATCGTATATTTTACAGATTAATAAATTATAGCTAGCATCATCGGTAATAGGAGATAGATATGCCTCAACCAACTCAAGTAATTTTAACGTGATTGCAATCGCAAGGTGCATTCAAGTGGTAGGGTATGATTTATAATAGGTTTAGTTTTGATTAATCAAATGTAAAGGAAATTCAACTAAATGCTTTTGAAAATATTTAACTCGCTTATAAAAGATACTTGCTTGCTGCAGGCCGCCTAGTATTGCTGTATAGATAACAGACAGGTCTTGAGTAAAAGTATCTATTCACTGTTTGCAAACTAATTTTGTAATTTTCTTAGATACGATGTAACACATGTTGCTTTGTATAAGATTTTTGAATAATAAACGTACATATAGAGAGAATGAGAAGTATAGATTTATCGCTCGTTCGTTGTTTTCATCGGTACATAATGTATGACATTATCGTAGGTACTATATTTGTTTTGTTCTTTCCAAAATATTGGTATATCTAGCTTTCAACTCATTAAGGCATTAACAGGGGTTTTTATAGAATGTTTGCTTCCACATTTCACTACCTGCTTGTTAATGTATTAGAAATGCTTATGCTTATTGCTTTGGACAAATTTATAGGCAAGTAAAGTAAATTGATTTTTTTTAGTTTGTTATTTTATTAATTTGATATACAAATTCTAATATTTTCTCCAATTACATTATCCTTATTATACATCTTAAGCGTTAAACTTTGGACAACTTGTTCGAATAAATTCATTAGCCAAATTAGTTACAGTCCTTGAATTATAAATGAATCCGTGCGGAACTTCCGAACGATACACAATAAAATCAAAGGTAAGTATTGTTAGTCCGCTGTTCAATGCATCTGGCTAAATATAATGCGTATCACGGTAGCAGTGTCGTGGTCAAGCAGTTTCAAGAGCGCTAGTGACGTACGGTGCGGTCACGCGCGTTTTAGTGTACGGTATTTATAGCTAGCATGATGAACTGAATCCCTTTAACCGTTTGACTATCGGAAGGCTATTGAAAATCGTCTTCACTGGATTTAGATTAGTCTTGTTATTTCAAAGAAAGGCGAGAAGAGAATAAGATATCGTTCACTTATAATTACATTTTCTTAAACTGTAATAATGAAGGAGCATTCAATGGATGGTAAGTGGACACACGGTGGACATCTGCAATTAAACCCGAATAGGATTGAGGTCTAATTCGGCAATAACTTTGTTTCTGCCTTAGAGAGTAATTTGTAACTTTCTTGGTTCAAATTACACAAATAAAAATGTAAAATATATAAATTGGAACGGTGACAGTGAGTTAGGCGAACAAAGTTCACGCAATCACTCACTCACCAACAACCACAACTCTGCCCTGCTTATAGTTTTTCAACAAACACACTTCACTGTTTTTATTTCTACATTACCTACTTTTATATGCATGTAAATGTTTTTTTTAATTACCTTCTTGGTAAGCGTTAATTCAAAACAAGGCAAAGCTTTTCATCAATAGATAAGTTCTTATACAATAGGTAATTGTTTTTTTAAATATTCGATAAATACCAACGTACCTACCTATATACCGTTTGATATAAAAAGTATACGAAGTGTTTGGTCATCATCAACCATTCACCAATCTAATTATATAGGTCTTATATAGTCTACCAATTCTACCATGGTGATAAACTGCCATTACATATTTAAAAGCATTGTAGAAAATTCTCAAAGGCGTGATTTCGTCGCGTTTTTTCAATGTTGTCTCGAAGTTACAGTTTTAGAAAACTGGTGTTTTTGCATAATTACTGAATGCGCATTACTAATATATAAATATATTGGAATTGTCTACCACTTTTTATAACTGTCTATATGTATTACCAGTCTAGTTCGACCGTGAAGGTACCACCATCACACCCATATACTTAAGCGTGACGCAGGGCGAAAGGGTGTGAGTGTCGCCTGACTTATATAATTATGAGGCTATAAGGATAAGTATAAGAGAGACAACAACAACAAAGTTTAGGCTAGCGGTAACCATGCATCATCAGGATCGAGGAGTTGAAGCTCAAATTTTTCGTCAAACTATATTGCCGTATGTATTTAATGCACATTCCAAGTTTCATAAGAATCAAATCGATATGAACCGTGTTATCTCAAATTATCTAAAAAACATCCAAGACGTCAAAACACAAACGTCCAAGAAAAAAGGTCCGTGATGAATTTTCCTATCAAATGAAAGAAAGAAAATTGAAATCGGTTCAAAATCATCCAAGTTATTCAAAATTTTAAGAAACCGACATTTTATTTATCATCCGACACTGTATTTTCGTTCCGAGATTTACATATATATGTAGGTGTAGTCCGATTTTCAAATTATCAAATATTCTAAATTCCGTGGATTCTATCATTAAAATACCCTGGAACGAGTTTTAAATTGTCACCTTTCGGAAAATTCATGGTCTCAGGCTTCTCTTCCAATAAGGTTCGGAGGTCTGGGAATTCGCAAAATTTCCAGTGTAGCTTTACCAGCTTTTTTGGCTTCTTCACATAACAACCAAGATTTGATTGATAAAATTCTTAACAGGTATCTTATCAATCATGAGGTAGCCTATGTGAATGATGCCAAATCAGCCTGGACATTGGCCTGCCCAGGCCAAATTTATCCAGAGTCAAAAATTGTTCAGAGATTGTGGGACGAGCCGATTTGCAAATTATCTTTTGATATACTTTTTCGCTCCACTCAAGATCTAAAAGATCGGGCTCGTCTTTTAGCGGTCTCTGAAAAGGAGTCAGGATTTTGGTTGCAGGCTGTACCATCATATAACTTAAGTACTTTTTATAGATGATTTAAGTTTTTCCATTTGTGTTTGCCTGCGTTTAGGTGTAAAAACAAACGAGCCACACCACTGTCTGTGTGGGGAAAACGTCACCCAGTTCGGCCATCATGGACTGTCTTACCACCGAAGTGCAGGCCGTTTGTCACGTCATGTATGCGTCAACGACATCATCCGAAAGGCCCTTGTTACCGTTAACGTGCCGGCTATCCTTGAGCCGAACGGTATAGCACGGGACGATGGCAAGAGGCCTGACGGTATGACACTCGTTCCCTGGAAACAGGGGAGGTCTCTTGTATGGGACGCAACCTGCGTTGATACGCTGGCTCCATCTCATATATCGGTGACTTTGACGCGCGCATGTGGTGCGGTAGAAACGGCCGAATCTACTAAGCGGCGAAAATATGCACCTCTTGGGGAAGGTTACATATTTGTGTAGTTTGCGGTAGAGACCTTAGGTCCATGGGGGCCAGAAGCACGACGGTTCTGTAAAGAACTATCGTCGCGACTGGTTGACGCTTCAGGAGACCCAAGGGCTGGTGCGTATTTTGGCCAAAGAATCAGTTTGGCCATACAAAGAGGTAACGCCGCCAGCATTCGTGGGACTCTCCCAAGAGGCAGTGATATGGACTCTGTGCTTTATTTCTAATTTCTTTTTATTTTCTTTTACTTTATTTATTAAAAAAAAATATATGTTATATTTATTTTTAATATTTTGTTTTGTATATAGTGCAAATAGATTTGTTTCAAAGTAGTTATGAATAATATAATATTTCATAATTGTAAAAAAAAACTGTCATTTTCCAATTTTCCGGAAAAACAGCTGAAAGGTTTTCGTATTCCTCAATATGGGTCTGTCTGTGAAACTAGCCGCATACAATGTCGTATGAATCGTGTGGATAGGTCGGCGGAAAGTGGCCAAAACGGCCGAACATACATAAAAAAAAACATGACGAATAGATAACCTCTTTCGTTTGGGAAGTCGGTTAGCAAAGGCATTTGTAACTCTATGTAAATATATATATTTAATCTCTTTGGTACTTAATGATGTACATACTTAAAATATCAAACTAACAACGTTTTTTGTATAAAGTCATTAAACTCTATCTAGTATCTACTATCCTATCCACCCCTAATATAATGTAAGGTACTTTTTATTTAAGTTTATTTTTGTAAGGAAGCAAGTACTCGGATCTTGTTACTTGTCATATAAGGAATTACAATGTAGTAGTTAGACGAACTGAAGCGGTACTTAAGGCATTACTGGGGTTTCATTTTCTCAAACGACGGCAAAGGGGTAACATAAACACGCGTTCGAGTGTGACAATAGATTTTGCAAATACGTAGTCTTGTAATTTTATCAGTTAACTCAAACTAGCTAAAATTTATAACGTAATATTGTAGAGTAAGTTCTTCCTAAATAGGTCACTTGAAACTATAAATGGTTGTAAAGATAAAAAATCGCACACAAGGGTGTAATGCTAAAATAAATTGCAGTAAACTATTTTTCCTCCATCCATCTCCATCTACTTAAGTCTAGTCTACGAAAATGTACAAAAATAAAAAAACTAGGTGTACAATATTCTCGGAATATTGATTTAAGTTTCTGAATAACTGTTCGAAATTTACTCGAACTTATTTTCATCCCGGCGATCTAATCTTTCCACAGGGGAAATGGAATCTATTTTCCTCGCCTATCAGTAACTTCCTAGGCAGTACATATTATGTAACAATAAGCGAGATAGCCAGACGTGGTTATCTACTACTGGGCGATATCTCAGTAGACACATCAATTTTTTCCTAACTTTATGCCGATTTCTATCTCTTACAGCCTTGTGTTGTTTGCAACAATCAAAACGAATCAAATATATTTATGTTTTTGATTATTAAAGTATGTACTGTTTCCATTTAACTAACATTATAGAAAGTATATATAATAATATTACAAAACATGTATATAATTTCTAGATAGAGAGATAAAACTCTACCATTAGCAATTAAGCCGTTCCGAAAACGTTGATTACATCTATGACACTGTATTCTATATTATTATATTAATACGTGAAGCAAAAATTTGTGACGGATTTTTAAGTAATATGCCGCGGACGGATTAGTATGAAATTTTGCACGGTTATAGTGGACGTAGAGAAGGAGTGCAGAATGTTAATATTTTTTTCAAATAATGCATTTTTCATACATAAAATCAACTAAAAACACATTACACACACTACCATGCATTTGTCACAAACACATATGTACTTAGTAAATGAAATAGAACATTCAATGTCTTACTATGATAAGACACAACGTCAAGAATGTCAGATGACATTTGATTTGAATTAGAGAAATATTCGTACTAATTTGGACAATATGAAGTTTAGTTTTTTAATTTAAATTACGGTCGAATTTCGGCCGATGCGACGGGCGACTAGTATTTATTAACAGTTGACTTAATAAATATCGCTTTAAACTTAGCAGTAACCTCGATTTGGGTAACATTGAACATTTTTTACAATATTTGTGATATAATAATCTGTTTTATATTTATTGCACCTTGTTTTTATTAAATGAATAGTGTCCTTTTTAGCTGGTTTATTAATCTAACACAATAAATTTACGGAGAAAACAATTAAACTATCCACAATTACCCCTAAAACTCAAATTCAAAGTTATCCTTAGTTTTGGGTAACTTTGAATATAATTTTTTGAGGATATAAAATCCGTCATTAATCGAATATTTTAAGGTCTGAGTAAAATTAATTAACATATTTTTGCAAATCTATAAAAAACACACCTATTTTGATATATAAATACAATAGACAACTTGGTCTTGCCATATGAAT
Organism: Spicauda simplicius; assembly: GCA_949699795.1. Lineage (NCBI taxonomy): Eukaryota > Metazoa > Arthropoda > Insecta > Lepidoptera > Hesperiidae > Spicauda > Spicauda simplicius. The sequence continues at coordinate 12,437,118 of OX453066.1, read as the reverse complement.
CAAGGTCGATCAATTTGGTGGTAAAATAAGATACTAGTTTTTTTTTGATTATTTATTCCATCCATCCATAGGATGGACGGAACATCGGGTACCTTTGGAAGGTTTCCCCCTCGAAAACAAAAAAAAAAAAAGGATGGACGGAACATGGACATAACATAGGCCTCCCCTAAATGGCGCCACTCCAATCGGTCCTGTGTCCTCTGAATCCAACGGTTTCCCGCTGTCTTCTTCAGGTCACCGGTCCATCTGGTAGGGGGGCGACCGGTACTCCTTTTGCCTAAACATGGTCGCCACTCGAGGACCTTTCTTCCCCATCGGTTATCGGTCCTACGAGCGATGTGGCGGCCCATTGCCACTTCAGCCTGCTAATTTTGAGAGCTATGTCGGTAAGCTTCGTTCGTCTACGGATTTCATCGTTGCGAATCATGTCTCGTAGCGAAATTCCGAGCATAACCCTCTCCATAGCACGCTGAGCGACCCTGAGCCTCCGAAAAAAATATTTTTTTATGATACAGGTAACTTTGAACCGTTCAAAGTTACCCATATAACATCCAATTTCGACGTCGTCAAAAGTTTAACAGTTTTACGCAATATTCAACATGGGATACGGATAGTACAGTTTCAAAATAATAATATACAATATACATTTTAAAGATAAACACCAAAACACACCTGTTTACGGTAAGTTTTATATTATAATTGCTATTTCAAAATGAAGCATTAAACACTTGCTACAACTTCACTACGGAAAAGGCGGTATTTTTTAAAATTATGACATTGACAGGTACCTTTTTTACTTTTATTGCTATTACAAAATTTTGGCAAACCATTTTACGCAGGTACGATATTGAAACAACAAGAAGTTTCCATGTAATAAATTAATATATTTTTTTCACAACTTTGTTCAAAGTTACACCGCTGTTCAATGTTACCCAAATTGATTGTACTTCATACCTTAAAAATCATTTTTAGGATATGTGAGGAGAAAATTAAAAACCGCCTGCGTAAACATATGCAAACTAAGCAAGTGCATAAATTAGTATAAAACATACCAAGGAGAGCCTGGAAGAGCCGTGATTTGAATATCCTGATGACTCTCTCGATAGCGAGACGAAGTTGTCGGTCCTGGGGCTTCACTAGTTTACTGTGGTAATCTTCCAGCAGTTCCAATGCTCGATGCGCTTCTGCAATAGAATACAAATGTCACATATCTACGTCATCATCATCATTAAATCAATGCTGTCTCATTCCTCTACTCAGATGTCAGAATGAAAATTGCGTAAGGTATGACTTATCCGTAACTTCTAGAGATGCGCTGAATATTCAGCGCATCTTTAGAAGTTACGGATACTTTAAGGCATTCCTACTAACTAATCATTTTTTAAAATTCTACACAGCACTGAGAGTATAAAAATAACATTGAATTAATACTTGCTTTGAAAAAAATTTGACTTCAAAATAAAAACATTGTTTTTTCAAAGCTCAAATTCGACGGTTATTTTATGTTTAGCAATAAAACCCGTTTTTTAAATTGTTCTACTATCTGTTTAATAGCGTGATACTAATTGTTAGGATGCTCGTTTTTATAAAAATGACAAGAAAGAGGCAGACAGATGAAAGTGGTTACAGCCGCCTGTGGACATTTCCTAGGAGATTTGTCAGTGCATCGCCCGCTTTGCAGAAAGCTCTTAAGCGTCTATTATGTAGACTCTTGGCCGCCTCGGGATTGCTTCAAAAGAAAGTTTATTTCACTACTTGCAATTGATAAAAGGTACTCTGTTTAAGCATTCACAGTGAAATGAGATTGTAAACAATAAAGGTTTCTTAATATCGAAGTATTCAGCATAATTTTTTGTCTCGTCTTTTCTAGAGTTTCATTGCAAAGTGGCTAAAAGGAAACCGCACCTAATTGATAACTGTTTTACACAGATACAGCCAGATTTGTTGTGGGAAGCTTTTAACTACTAATAAAATTAAAAACATGTACTTATTATGTGTTGTTGTTGTTTATGTTAATCAAATATTTTATAAATATAATTTGTGTGATAATCTATTCTGATTGTTTGCATGATAGGTATCAATAAGCGATAGGTAGGTACTATAAAATAAATATTTTTCCTCTTGATAAAATTAAATCCGATGACGGAACTAATTACCTTACTTAGCCTTTTTACATATAAGTAATAGAAATTGAATTAGCTGAAACGGTAAAATTTTTAAAACATGATCAAATAATTAAATGATTGCATTAAAATACCGAATATCCTGTAATCAGTTTCAATATTAGGGAGCGTTCAAGTATTACGTAATGCAATTTGGGGGGTGGAGGGAGACTTGTCAAACGTTACGATGCATTACAGGAGAGGAAGAAGGGGGGTTTGAACAACGGATTATGTACGTGTTTGTTTTTATTCAAGTATAAAACCTTATTTAAGTAAAATACGGCCACTTTTACCTTCCCTTCAGCGACTTCTTGCCATAGTTCAGGGAGGGAGAAAGGGATGCAGCAAACTTTACCGTGCGTTACAAAGAGGACTCCGGGATCTCCAAAGGAAAGCAACCGGAGTCCTCTGAACGCGTTGCCCCATCTCCTCTTTTCAGGTGAGAGGGGATTGCTGTAGCCTTAGTCAACATTATAAGTCTTTAGGCAAAAGGCAAGGACGTAGATAGAGTTTTTAACCCGACTGCGTCAGGACAGTAATATTTTTCGAGCGTATTGTATCGCGTGTATACGCGCTACCGCCCAAACGGCTTGATGGATTATAACAATTATGAATTTATGATATATTATTGGAATCAGCTCAGTTTGGAAAGTAACAAAGGCTATATACATTTTCAATATGGCGCCTGCGTCCAGATAAAATCTGGGAGAGAAGCATGTTTTCTGTTTTTATCATAACAATGTGGGTATTAGGTAATTGAAAGCTTGTAAAGACCATTGACACAAGTCGGAAAAATTGTTAAATGAAATTAACTATTAAAAAAAAAGGCAGACTGCAAAGTTAAGTTCTAGCAATCAGATTTTTCGCTTTCAGAATAATTGCTACTTTAAGACTAGTCTTCATATTTTTATATCACAATCCTGGTCCGACATAAATAAATTTCGTAATTTGTCAACAAACATGACGAGAAAGTCTGAAGTTTTTTCTTTCTAGACAACTTTAGAAGACAGAAACCGTTGGATTCAGAGGGCACAGGACCGGTTGGAGTGGCGCCATTTATAGGAGGCCTACATCCAACAGTGGACATTAAAGGTCTGATAGATAGATAGCTTTAAGGGAGGAGGGGAAGTAGTACATACTCGTATTTGTACAATCGGTACAAATACGAGTACTTAATTGAATTACGATGCATTGGTAATAATAGCATATTAAACTTTGCATAGTGGCTACCCATCATACACAACAAACGAAATAAACCGTAAGTCTCGTAAATAGAGTAAATCCTCCAATAAACATAGTTACTACTCAGCAAGGCCAAATAAGGTGAAAGAACGCCCCTTTTATTTCTCAAGCCTAAAGATGCAGGTCAACTACTAAGTCATAGAAGTAGGTCATTTGTTGTTCACGTAAATATTTTTTGTTATATAAAGACCGTTTCGTCAAATTTTTACCTAAAACTCATTAACTCCTAAGACAGGGGTGCTGTACAGCTTAACCACAATCGTATAAAGGCTATCATTGTTTACTTACTGTCCTGGTTTTTAGCAGATAGATAGGTAGGTACTTTTTTATAATTTTACGAAAATGCAGACAACCTGATGGAAAGTAATCACCGTCGCCTATGGACACTTGCGCCAGAGGAGTCGCCAATGCCCTCTCAAAAAAGCTCTCCTTCAAACTCTTTACTAGATAGAACTCTTTTTGCACCTTTTTTGAAGAGCCCCATGTTATAACGCTTCGTGAATACTGTTTCATAAACTATTCATTAGTGTTTATGTTCGTTTAGTAAGAAATAGTATAACTATTTATGTAGAACTTTAAGTTTCGATAACTTATGCTTATGTGTACGGGTGCGTCAAATGTAGTTTAAAGATCTATCGTTTATGTATGCCTCAAACAAAAACAGATATAAGTATTTTTCCCAAATTGAATTTTTATATTAAAATTGTTAGAAAAACGGATACACACCGATAGATCTCCGTTTTTTCCGTTCCATTTTCTCTGAGAATAAATCTGGAAAGCACAGACCTAGATCTGAATAAATCTTATCTGAATAGCCTTTTATGTGAAACTGTACAATGCAATAAATTAAGGGTTTGATTACTACAAAGTGTATTTTCAACTTTTCAGTACCTACCTTCAAATATAAGCATGTTATGAAATATTTTTGTTTTATCTTAAACGTTTTTTTCTAAAACGAGATCTATTATTAGCGTCCTCAATAAAAAAAATCTATCGATAGATATCTCTTTTGATGACAATTTTGGTAAAAATAAAATCAATGTGGCAATTATGAGACTTGTCCTCTTTTTCACTAGGGTTATTAGATACCTTTATGATATCAGATATTAGTTAAGTTTGTCATCAATGATTGTCATTGTACAAAGTAATTAACTCGTGACCATGGAACTGGTGTTAAAATACTTAATAGTTAGGTACCTATATACCTACGTTCCATTTGAATAGCTCAGTTAAATATGAAAACTAAATGTAATATTATAGGTAAGGATTTGGACTTGTTATATACTTTTTTCAGCCATTGACAGGCCATTTACCTACCTATGTATACTTATAGCGTAAGGCGGGAAATGCTATTCATGTGGTACCTATTTTATAGAGTCCCTATATTTCTTAGTCCAAAATCAGATGCATCGTAGAAATATATAAAAAGAAGTCGGTTATAAAAATAGGTGTTGCTGTGATAATTCCATGGGCGAACTATGTACGTTCGTTCGAATATGAATGTAATATTTTTATCATTTCGAGGGGGGGAGGAGGTTTACCCCTAAACCACCCCCCTGGTACTGTTACTAATACTGTAGCATCCTCTATTGTAGAATGCTTAAAATAGTAATTAATCGTTTTACGTAAAAGCATTTGTTTTTATTTTAAATCTAGGTAAAGTCTAAGCCACGCTATATTTCCTGAACAGCGTGTTACAATATTATAATTTTTGAAACCCCATTATCGCTCCTAAACTGCGGCTGAAATACGGAACATACAAGGGTTCGAAATCTATAGATTTACTATGGCGAAATAATACGTTTGAATTAGGGTCATGCTTTTAAGACACGATTTCACACCCAAGGCCCACTTGTTTGCATTTTGGTTTTAATTAGTTTCTTAAAAAATACGCGTTAAATTACCTGAAAAAGTTATCTAATTTATGAATTAAGTAAACGATGTAATTGGTACCAAAATGCATATATTTTTACAGAATTAGGGGTAGAAGATGCATACAAGGTATAGGAACATTCGTGTTTACACTTATAGTCAAGAAAGACTTAATAGTCATTAAGGTTATTTCAGTAGGTATTTACATGACATCATTTGGAGGACGAAAAAGGGTATAGGTATAAAAACATATATAAAAATCCCGTTAAATACAAAGAAAAAGTTTCATTTAGGACCCCACTGGTTTTTAAAATATAAACCATCTAGAAGATAAAATGTGTCGATCATCTAAACCTAGAAAAATAAACATAAAATTTAATCTTCAGCAAAACAGAATAAACTGCATATAAAAATGTCTTTCAATCAACACCAAACCAAAGAAACAGTTCTATTTATCAACGTGCGTGTAGAGTAAGCACTTAAGTAGTGTAACTTAGGAGCATTGCATAGAAGTTATCTAATAATTTCGCGTGCTATAGTATAATCAGGTTCATTGACCTTATATTTAGTTATATTTTCGGATTTTTGTACACAGTTAAGTATATATTTTCAACAATTGACATTCAAACATTAGCAAATGCTAATTCATTAAATGACATTAATTAATTATCAATTTAATTTGTACGTTAAATAAAGTAAACCACTTTATGTACACATCAAATAATAATGATTTTAATATTTTGGTGCTATATCGACTATGAGAATTTTCCTTGAAAATGTGATAAACATTCAACTCTATGTAAGTGTAATTTAAATTAAGGGCACGAACTTTTAGCGCCCGGCAACCAGCTAATAGGCAACAACAAAAGGGTGCGAGAGCCCTCCCCATGCACGTAGCATAGTAGTCAATACTATGAGTACAACAAACATGGCATGTCTTACTAAATTACACAATATTGGTGTCCAATATTACCTTGCTTACGAACTGGCATCACGGTACCGCCCCCTAACGTAATTTTCTAACACTAATAAAATATATATGATGGGAAACAAAATTAAAAATGTTTTACAGCGATAACAGTACAATAGTCTTCATTTCACATTTATAATCACAGTCGAGTACATTTTTGAACGGCACATATGGTCGCACAACAAAAACATTAAATTGTAACACAACGCACTACGTGATATGCGGTAGTAATACCTCTTGCGAGGGCAGTCTGTAGACTACTGTGCGCATTGGGATTGGTCGATTTTCATCGTGACGTCAGAGGGTGGAATCATAGACAATGGAGATCTGCAAGGGTAGCGCAGAGAAACATAAGGGTGGCGAGCGCTACAACAGTACAGCAGTGTTCGGTGTTTCCATTTTTCTAAAAAGTCTATCAAATTATGCTTTCAAATTATCGGACACATAATCGTTTAAATAAAGTATAGTATCCTTATCAGTCTATATTTTCATTTTCACGTTTCCTATTAATGTATTTCAATTTTATATATCTGTTACATATATATTAAATCTGCTCACATCTGTATTACTGTTACGTAATATTAACAAGAGATAATTACAGGATTTGACGGGAACCTTTGGCGACTGGAAAACTTCAGGTCTTCAGCATTTTGTTCTTAATATTATTGTATACGTTACAAACCAAAACTCTCACAAAAATATTGACTGTGTAAATTTTCCAGGTTCAAAGTACCCGCATGATGCATAACGGTTTTAATCGATAATGTTGCGACACTTTTAACTTTTAAGTACTGTCTATTCAGATTCTATCCCAGCAACCAAATTGTTAATTTAATTTAATTAACCATTTATTTCAGACAATATAAACAAAGATACATGAGTATAATTGAATACAGAGGTCTATATCAATACCTTATAGACTAACATATATATCAATACATTCTTATAATTAAATCAATTTAATCAATATATGTAAAGCTGAATTAGGAATACATTTTGGAAACGCTTTCGCTGCCTTCAAGAATTAGAGCACAATTCAAAAACCATCAGTTTTAGTTTATTACATTATTTTAGAATTGACAACTTGGTGATCTAACTCCATTGCGGTTATTAACATTTTAGTTTTTAAGTCAATTTTACTCGTTGAAAAGATAAAAACAAAAAGTTGTGTTTAGTAATATTCTGGCATCATAAATAAGCGTTTTTCTGTTGCGCTATTATTCATGTAGAGGTGACATCTGGAACTCAGAAGAGAAAGAAGAAATTTTATGATAATTACACAGTATTTTAAAATCATACAATAGCTGTTAATCAATAAACTAAGTAAAGAAAGGAATTTTACTTATTATACACGTAGACGAATAACTTAAATTGACTCCTAGTGTTTAACATACGGATAACATTTATACTTTCCATAGCATGCGGGTATTTCCTGCATGTTGATTTATTAAACGGAATATGAATTGATATTAATGCTATCTTATTCCCTGTTATGTCGTAAACGAGACTAATAAATTAATTACACACAAATTAAACACTATTTTTAAATAGTTGATAGGTTGCTACTAATAGTCAGAATGCGATTCTGATGTCTGTCTCGCAGTCCATTTAATATTAGATCGTCTCATCAACCCATTATTGTCCCACTGCTGGGCGGGGCTTCTCCCAGAATGAGAGAGTTTTAGGTCAATCGCGCTGACCAAGTGTCAATTTGTTGAACAAGTCATTTCTATTATAATAAGACGTAAAGGATTTAATATAATAATAATGATTTGTCCAACAAACGATGAGCGATGGAAGAAGGAAGGACCAAATACGCAGAAGTTCTATTAGGAGTTGATCACATTGACCCTATTATGCTATTACTTCTGAATGTTACCTAACTTTACCTAAATAGAAATGTTTACAAGCTATTTATCAAACATAGAATATTATGTTTCATAATTATTTGTTTAAGAAGCAGAAAATGAGCGTGCTGTCTAAATACCTACCTAATAATAAGTGGGAACTGCCTCCTAAGGACATCCTTAGGAGGCAGTTCTAGTCCCAACTAAAACAATGAATGCATTCCTTTTTTTGTAAACTTATTTGAGTAGGTTGGTATACTACTTTACTTTTGGTGGTATTTTTTTTTATCCTTGACTATATTATAGTACACTTAATAGAAAGCAAAAATAGTAGTAATAGCGGTGGTATCTCTTGGGTTGACACACGTTTTCACCGCGTTATGAAATTTAAAGTTTATAATTTTACTACAATGTAAAATAATGAGAGAGCCGCTTAAACGACAATTAATTTAATATTAAACTAGTTGACCCAGCGAACTTTGTTCCGCGTAAAAGTAAAAAAATTGAAATTTTGTTGTTTTGTCTACTATATAATAACTACATGTATTATACATAGAAACGTATGTATGCATAAATTCAAGAGGAATCTTGAATCTAAGACAGCGACAAGCGACTTTGTTTTATTCTATGTAGTGATGATAATCCCCGATCCACAATATTAAACCTATCATAATTACCATTATTCCTATTAATTTACTGCGAAGGGAAACTGAATGTACATAGGTACGTCTAAAGGGATTACTCCAAACATATTATTTTTTACAATAGTATCTGATTTTATTGAAAAATGTCATAAATATAATTTTTAAGGCAACACATACTATTGTATAATAATATTTGCCTTAAAAGGTCCGTTCACACCAGGTCACACTGTCAGTTTTATCGGGAGGGATTATTTTATCGAATTTATTATTAAATTAGCATTGCGATAGTTTAAGTTTGGTCGGCCTGATAGTTTTACGGGGGCGTTATTCACGTCTGATTTATCAATACGAAATTGATTAAAATATTGTTGCAAATGCGTCAGAATTACTTCAAAATCACTATTATTATTAGAACAAAGATGAAACTATGTACCTATACTACCTTTTCTAATATGAGACGTTGTAATCATTAGTTCTGCCCCTGTTAGGTCTGCAAACTGTCAGGACAACCATGTGAATGTGCCCTTATGCCCTTACTACTAAGAGCAAGTTCTCATGACAAGCGTTCAACGCGCGTACAACGCGCGCAAAATTTTTGTATAGTGTTCACATGACACACGTTTGTAAGGCGTTGAAGGCGCGTTAACGCGTTCGCTGAGGTTCAGTGCAGTTCTTACATTTGAAGATAGACATAGAAACAGTTTTAACGGTGATTTTATACCGATGGCATGAAATGAATATGAATATGAGGCCGAGTTCTTCCCAAGCCTGAATAATCGTTACTTGACATTTCCCATATCACAGGACGTTTCTCTATTTCGTTTATAAATAAATCTGTATTAAAAGCGTCGGATTCCATTTCCGACGATTTGTGGAGGAACTATTGGACCCTTAAATACGTTTATTAGCATTAAAAGCGCGCGCTCAACTGAACGGAAACATAGAAAACAAATGATCTCAAAGCGCGCGTTGACGCGCGCTAACAAGATACAAGCGCTAGCGCTGCGTTTAACGCGCGCTTTATAAAAACGCGCGTTAGTATGTGTACGGCCTGAATAAAATGTTTGTAGTTGTAAGCGCGCGTTATTAAAACGCGCGTTGAGCGCTTGTCATGAGAACTTGCTCTAATACTGTCAACTATGGTCACATTAGCGCTTAAGCGCGGCTGATCATTAAAGTAATATTACAGGTTAACATAATTTATTTAAAAATACGCCCATTAGAATTCAATAAGATTTACTATAATTATTTAAATTCACCTTATTTATTATTTTAACTACAATTTCATAGTAGACATCCCTTGTAGTAATCGCGTAATTAGTGACGTCATTGTTTAAGTAATTTATGGACCGATATTGATGGCTAACAAAGAGTAAAATAACATGAAGGATATGACCAATATGGCCGATCTCGATGCCATATTTTTTTAAATTATAAAGACAATTGAAATATTGTAACTCCACAAAAGTCTAGCCTATTAAATTATTAAATTACCTGAGAATATCGCCCTACAAAGGATCAACTTGAAAAAAATGTCGTGATCATGTCATTTTTAATAAAAAACTTAAGTCGGATTAGATAAAAAGTAATATTTGACGAGTTTTTAACTTCATTGATTTGTGGAGTTAATTTATGAATGACGGTAGATTATAGTATGTCCACACTACCCGATTTGATCGGCCGTTTATACCAGTTACACACACTTGCCGAGACATTCTAGGAAGGATCGAGAACGAGCATGTACATGGTGCTCTCGTTCTATTTCGCTGTGTACCATCTGACTTCGCTATCTGCTCGCAGAGAGTCGGTCTTTGGGCTTGGATTTTTAGATCTCATTACGCAACATATGTACCTATACATGCGTAAATGCATGTAAAAGATGGTTTAGTATGTTAGACTTTGTTATTGTGCGTGATAATAATCGTCATTTTTATCGGGTCACTTTAGTATGGTATTGCAATACATTTTTAAATACAATTACAAAAAACAAACTTAAACCCGTTTTTAGACTAGGGCACAGATTTATGATTTTTCTTTGCACGTAGGTCTAACATTTACAATTATCCATTATTTTTAACTATTTCGTCTGTTACAACAGGCAGTATTTACGTTTATTTTTTGTGTACTTTTAATTACTATATATTAATTAGCTGTCTTTTTCATAAAACATTTTTACTCTTGCCTTTATTACTTTAAAACTAGACTGTTTGATACTAGTTTTGTCAAATGTGTGCTGGCTCGTATAATTCGTTCCGTTTTGGAGAAACTTGTTTGAATTGTTGAACTTGTTTGTGTGACTGGAGTTGGAATTTGGATTGAAACTGGAACGGTGGAGCGAGACGAGACGAGACGAATTGAGCGAGCGAGGCGCCGTATGGCTGTCGATACGTTATAGCTACGTAGACGTAGATATTTTTTTTAGTGAGATAGTAGTTCAAATTAGATCTGTAATAGAAGTGTGTGCGTCGAAAATGCCTCTTTTTGGCAAAAAGGATTTCGGGAGGAAATCCAAAAAAGACAGTAGAGACACTGAGAAGCAGCCATCCATCGAAGACAAGTATGTCGTTAAAGATTTATTGGGTACAGGCGCCTTCTCGGAGGTACGTCTGATTGAAAGCAAGGAGAATGGCCAGCTGTTTGCGTGCAAGATTATCGATAAGAAAGCGCTTAAAGGCAAGGAGGATTCTTTAGAAAACGAGATTAGAGTTTTGAAAAGATTCAGCGAACAAGCGAGAGGCGAGGGCGGGGACAAGAAAATGTTTTCTCATCCTAATATCGTTCAGCTGTTGGAGACGTACGAAGACAAGAACAAGGTGTATCTCGTGATGGAACTCGTGACTGGCGGCGAATTGTTCGATAGGATTGTCGAGAAGGGGTCTTACACCGAGAAAGACGCGTCGGTACTCATCAGGCAGGTGTTGGAAGCGGTGGATTACATGCACTCGCAGGGAGTAGTTCACAGAGATTTAAAGCCAGAGAATCTTCTTTATTACAGTGCCGATGAGGACAGTAAAATTATGATTAGTGACTTTGGTCTGTCTAAGATTGAGGATTCGGGAATAATGGCCACTGCTTGCGGGACTCCAGGATACGTTGCTCCTGAAGTGCTGGCCCAGAAGCCGTACGGTAAAGCTGTTGACGTTTGGAGCATAGGTGTCATATCATATATCCTGTTATGTGGTTACCCGCCTTTTTATGATGAGAACGACGCAAACTTGTTCGCCCAGATTCTGAAAGGTGACTTTGAATTTGATTCACCATACTGGGATGATATCAGCGAATCTGCTAAGGATTTCATTCGGCATTTAATGTGTGTTGATGTGGACAAGAGATATACATGCAAGTAAGTATAAAACTTTTTTTAATCCGGTAAGTCATAGGGGCGAATTCTCACTATTCACTATAGCTTCACATTAAGATTCCATAAGTTATGAGAGGCTTTTTTACTATAAAGTTTAAGCTACAAGCATTTAGTTACCTTATGGTAGTGTACTGCTGCTCATGGAAATATTCAATCAACCCCAAATAAAATAGTACCAGACATTGGGTATAGATGACTAATTTAGAAAGTCCTTTATTTATAAATATACCTTGAAAGTCTATTCAAGGTGGTGTATACTGACATCCAGATGTAGAACAGAAATGTAAAATTATCATTAAGGGCTTGGCCATGGATAAAACCTCAACTTGTCTTCATTTACATGACAATTAGTACAATAATTATCCGCCGAATAAATGTTCTCAATTTCAATGGAACTTTACCTTAGACTATATTTAATACACATGTTTATTTATTTATTTATTGGATAAAAGGCATCCTAACGACATTTTACAAATTTTATACTATAAAATAAACTATTATTTGCAATATTCTAGAGTAAAATTGTCACTTATAAGGACACTCAGCTTACATAGAAAGCAAACATAATATCTAGATGTAACATAACAGATAGTTATAGAACATAGTATTTTTATCTTTTCAAACAGTTTAGTTTATTAGGTACAATAGTGAATAAGTTTTTCATAAAATTAGGTATATAAAATAATGTCAATTCAGTAATAAATAATTAATAAAAATAAACGAAGAATAATAAATAAAATTCAATCAAATAAATTAAAACTAATACAATTCAATACAAGTTAAATAATAAAAATGTAAAATAAACATATATCAATTCATTGTAATCGACTTTGGAATTTGTAAAATATGTTCTGGATTGATATTTGTGCTGATAGACTATTGAAGGACTGTCTTTTAAATTATTTGCTAATAATGTATTAAGGCTAATTCCGAAGCAGTTATAATCTAGTAGTTGGAAATCTGTCCATCATATTGGTTACACCTCTGTTTCATTTTTAATTTTTTTAAATATGTATGTACTTGCATCAGACATTGTTAAAAAAATATTACAATGGAACTTTGATGTCTTCGAAATCCGCAACATTCCCAAGGTGTGTAAAGTCAATTAATTTACACTTGCCTAGTATGTACACTATGTCATAAATCTCCTCATGCTGAGATGAGACCCAAGTTCAATAGTAGCATAATAATAGATTGATAATGATGATAATTACTTCTAAATATGGTAGTCTATTATCAATTTCTAGCTGTAATTGTATAGATAATATCTTAAAACGTCACTGTAATAATTGTGACGTAAATGAAACAAATACTTGTTTCTCAAATAATTCTGTTAAATAGTTTATTTTGACTTGATATAAATTGACAAATAATTACATTATCTCATACACTACATTACAAATGAAATCTCCTAATTGATTCAATTTTTGAGAAATAAGATATGAAGAGGTCAAATATACTCAACTGAGAACCCTAGCAACATACTTACATATACTTAACATTATGAAATGTTTTAATGATATCGTTTATATTCAATGTATGGTAAAATGAATTTGATTTTAATAGCATTTATGTATTTTTATCTATAATATGTGATGTATCACAAACAAGTTATTCCAGTCCAGATATTTTGTGTTAGATGAATTAATTAAACTTATGTGGTACCTATATTGAATCTCATAGTGGAGTTTTATGTATAAGCATCCAGATTGTAACAAAAAGATGAAACCCTTAAATGTGCTTGTTTGTGAATTTGCCTTATTAAAAATTGGTCAAGTGCAAGTCTGACTCGCACATGAAGAGCTCTGTATTATACTTATATGGGATCCCCGCTTTAATATTTATTTTATTTTGTTTTTAGTATTTGTTATTATGTCAGCTACAGAAATACATCATTTGTGAAAATTTAAACTGGTATTGCGGTTCATGACATACAGCATGGTGACAGATAGACTTACAGGGAAGTCTTAGTAATAGTTGTTTCCCTTTTGGCACGGAACTTTTATATTGCTGAAGAATATATAGGTCATATAACCAAATAGCAAGTTGGTAGAATGAATATCATTCTGGACTGGAGGGTACCACTGCCGCACCTATTTCTAATATGAAGCTGGTCTTGCATTTTGGTGTAATGGTGTGGATTCCAGCTCACTTTAATATGAGACAATCATCTTAGACATTGGGAGTAGCAACACATCCAGGACTGGTTTCTGATAGAATGCACTGTTCTACATGATCACCATTTATCCATAGGTGGCAGTGACCACTTACCGTGGACTGTATGCTTATACCTTACAACTACTCCAATCTTATAAAATTGTAGGATGAAGATATAAATTATTTAATTCAGCAATAAGTAAATTAAAAAGATATAAGATTCTACATACATTATAATTTAATATTTCCCAACTGCTATTGTATGATTAAAATTATGAGAAACTCATTGAAATTTATTTCGCTAATTTATTTAATTTAATAGCTTCTAATTAGTTTTTCGTTGATTGTTTGATAATGATATGTTTTCATGTTCCTTCCTTTTTATTGCTGTGAGAAAATTAAAACAATGTATCTACCGTCTTTAAATAAAATGACCAATAGTATGTGAATAATTACTGCATAACTTTAATAGAATAGTGATTTGAAACATTGTTGTTCATAATAGTGGATAATAATTTAGTGTATATAATGTAAATTGTTTATGATTTTTTTCGTTACTACTATAAGAATATATGCATGCTCTATTTTGTTAGAAAATTATTATTAAAATTCTTGATTTTTTCAGTCTGTAGCATACTTAACTATAATTAGTGTTGTACTTGTAGTGTAAGAATGATGGAAAAGTAAGGTAATGTTTGTAATTATTTTCAGGCAAGCTTTGGCTCATCCTTGGATCTCTGGTAACGCTGCTAGCAATAAGAACATTCACGGCACTGTATCTGAGCAACTCAAGAAGAACTTCGCGAAGTCTCGCTGGAAACAGGCTTACCACGCGACCACTGTCATCCGGCAAATGCAGAAAATGGCGCTGAGTAGCAGCAGCTCAAGTCGTAATGCGAACGCCCAGCCCAAACAATAGTTGGATGACACCAACTTGCCCCAACAATTCCCATTCGGTCAGCTTCATAAGGTACTTAATACAATTTCTGCATAAGTTTGTGTATGTAAGTCTCGGTTACTGATGAACGTGTTGGTGCGGCACTTACTTATTAAATTGGTAGGCATGGGCATTATAATTGAAATTGATTGCTAAAGCGTTGCTGAGTGCCTGAGATTTGTGTCATCTCTAAAATTATAACATTGTTTATGTAATAGTGCCATTTGATGAGAATAAATGGTACAGTCTTAAAGAATGATTAGACATGTTTAAGAAATTATGAATATCAACGAATTGTTTATTACATTGGGCTAGTCACAATACTTATAAAAAACTTAATGACACATTATAATCATGTTGTATTACAAGATATGTAGGATTCTATGGTTAACTGTTACTCCTAGTCTTCAAGATTTGTTTCTCCTCTATGCTTAGCTTTTCCGACTATACTTGGAATCTCATGCTTGACACTGAATATATTATTTTAAATATTTAATTATATTATTATAAATGACATTGTATGATATGTATCATAAAACAATATACCATAAACTTTTAATCCTTCATAAAATTACCATTCGGTTTTATTAAATATCCAATTAAATTGTTAGGTATATTTTCTAAAGCTCTGTATGTACCTACTTATAACTTAGGTATGGTGATAATCACTTTTAATAATATTAGGGATTGTTGCATAATTGTTAAACATAACATAATAACATGACGAATATTATAATACTTAGTGGAAAGGGCTAATTATAATATGATAATTGATTATAGTCTGTAATGACATGTGGATTATTGTTGCTGTTACACGCTGAGAGCTGTCCATGAATTTGTTAATATTTGGGATATAGATTTTTTTACAAATATTTTGCATACAGTAGTTATGTAATTGAATGTTTTAAAGAAAATTATTAAAATGGACATATGTATATTTTGTAAAACTGGAGAGTACCAGCAACTTCTTACTTATTTTTATCTGATTTATCGAGGTGGCATTGTAACTACAACTATATTTGCCTTATAGTAGCAGTGCTTTTCTAGAATGAAAAGTGCGATTGTGGAACTACTTGTAAATAATTGTTTACAAACATTTTCTCCTGTTCTTTGTCTGTAACATTCAAATTATTTATTTTTTATTACAATAATTTTTACAACGTAAATATAGTCTATTTGTGGATTTAGTACATTTCTGTAGACGTCCGACATCCTCACATAAAAGTTATTAGCACCTAAATAAATGGGACGGTGCCTCTAGCGGCAATATTGATAAATGAAATTAGTGGTATGAAATTATAATTGCAATCTGCAACATCTTACTGTACAGTGCTACAGTGTAAAAGTTAGCACTGTAAAAAGGTAAGTAGTAGGTGGTCCTGTGTGTCCAATATTTACAAAAAAAAAAATTAAGGAATTGCTGGTACTATCCAGATACGAATGTATTATGCCTATAAAAGTAACTTAATTTGATTTTTTTATTACGTCGTAACTCTCCCATTTGTAGATGATACAGCCAGCATATCTGTTAGAGCCATAGCATTGGCTAAAATAAGATTGTGTATGTGAATATGCATATTTTTTCCATGACCTATTTATTCCCTTTATATAGTGGTTTCATAAGAAATGACTCCATAATCTAGTGTAAGTTGTAGGTTTTAAAGCTTAATCCTCTATATCCTTAGCATTTATGAATAACTGTCTCGATACAGATAATATATTCAGCATTTCTGCACATTATTGACATTCAATTAAACATCAATACTCCAATAGGCTTCTCTCATAGACACTACTTATATCCTTTTAAAAGTAGAACTATATTTACGAAACATATACCTACTTTTATGTCGTTAATGTCTTGGTAAATCAAACTAAGCATTACAATATTTTATTCTACCTAACAATAAATTTAATACTAACTACTAATTGTTTTAAGTAAAATGGTTCACAAAGATTTTAACTGATCTGAATAAATTTGTAGCAAAAATGTAGTGATATATAATTATATAGTATTTTCTAAGGAAATCAAACTCTATGAAATTAATTTTATTTCCTCTTTAATGCTAGAAATGATTGTTAAAGATTATATAACTTCGTCCAAATGCATCATGATTTGGCTAGGATTTAAAGACTTACTGCTACTTAAATATTATAATACTTATTTATATATCTATATTAATGGGGTTTAATATAATGAATATGTTTTACTTACATTCATACAATAGGTACAAATACAAATTACAAACTCAAGAATTTATGTAGTGACAAAGTTTCACATAGATCTGATATCTTTGAAGAAATTATATATTGAATCCTATCTCTACTATTTTCATAATAATACATATTTATTGTACTGTACGTCTTCTCATGAATATCCATCTTGTCTTGAAATATTTTCTAAATGTTGCAAACTGTTTACAAGTAGCAAGGACATGATAGTATATTTTAATGACGATGTAGTTGTGTAGTGTTGTGTATGAATACTATTATACACATAATATATATCTTCACAGGAGATACTGAATCTCATATTCAGTTTTTAGTCTGATATAATTCGAATAAGTAAAACAATTACGTTCAACTTTAACATTTGTCATGTATTGTGAGGCATTTTTAAACTCTTAACTATGTATAATCAAATGTTTATTATAACTTATAATAAGAAATTTACATTCCTACTAGACAAAACTTATATTTGTATGTCACATATACTTAACATTCCATTGTTCAGTATTTTATTGTATCATTTTATGCAAATTTAAAAGGAAAATCACAATTAGAATATAATAAAAGGATTTGATGAAGACACGTCAATGTGTCTATAATTTAATAAAACTCATGATTAGGCTTATATTTCGGTACAAAAAAAAATGGAACAGACGTTTCTTTTTTCATTTATAGTTCCACGCTAGGATTTCCTGTGTTATAAAGACGAGTATACAAAAAATAAGGTCTTTCGTCTTGTACCCGGAACCGTCTGCCTGTTGGACTGGTTTGGTAACCGCTCCGCCTTGCAGGTTATTTCGTAACTTTGTCGAAAACCCGGAAAATAACATTTGAAATACTTCTATAGATATTGTAATTTAATCATATTACAAATGTAATAATGCAATAATCAAATAAAAAATTGGTTATTTTTATAATCATTGTTAGTTGCCATACTTCCTGGTCATAATAATAGGTGCAATAAAATTGGTTTCATGTTAAATTCTGCTATGTTAGCTACATGTTGTCCAGTGTTGATTATTTGTATCTTATTGTTGCACTTTCGTCCGCTCCTATCCATGGTAGATTGCCCCAATGTTCTTCTAAGTTTTTCGGCTCATGGTGATAATTTGTGTGTAGAAGTAATGGATTGGATATGAGGTGATATTTAATACATTATTAAATGGCTGTGAAGGGTGGACGGACTGAATATGTGCAACATGTAGATTTTAGTAGATGTGTTCTCTTAAAATAATATTATGATTCACTTTAAAATGCGTAAAATTATCAAGTATGTATTGTTATTGAAATGTTTTACCCTATTTCTTGTTCTGTTTTACGTATTTTCATTAAATTTGTGTTATGATTTAGATTATATCCAACCATAATAAATCCTCAGGTTAAAGGTTATATACGAAGCGATAATATCGTATGCCAAGACAATCCCTTATATCTTTAGTAATTTCAAATTATACTTAATTATAAAAAAAATGTATTTGCGTAAAATTTATTACGGATTATTATGGATATTTTCATATATTATTTACTATCAATAATGATTGATTTAATTAAGAATTAAAATATTATGTACAATATGTCTATACAAAACAAATATTACTCTGTTATACGAGAATATAAACTGATTGTTTTAATATTTATCAATATTATTTTATGAATTTTAATGCCCCATGACATTTTCTTTGTTTTTATTAGCATAAAAGGTAAATGCACCAATTATGGACGGTATAACCAATTATATTTGATTTTTCATGATTTTTACATTTTACAAATCACGTGCTCAGGGATTTGGAGGTAAATGAAATAGCATCTTCATAATATTTAAAAAAAAATACTGTGTCTCAGACTCCAACATGGACAAGGAAATTCCAGTTATGAGCACCCAATTATGGACAATATCCAAATAGCAGCATAATGGATGCAAACGTTTATTGGTTTTAGTTTCGTTCCCGTAATCACCAGAATCATCTTTTGTTTTTCATCTCTCTTGATTTTTTCTAGACATTTTTCCCTTTATTACGTACTATGACTCTCTCAGTTTTGGCTTCAAAGTAACACTTACTAATAATCACTTTCGTCGGCATTAGTATATTGGGATTGTTGATTACATCCCTTTTGACTTTATTTTTAAACAATAGTCACACATATTAATACCATTAAGATGTATTAATTGTTGACCATATTTGGGTTCAGTTAAAATTAATTTTATCGAGCTTAAATAAATACCCAATTATCAACACCTAAAAAAATTAAAACTAAAATTAGTTTAATGTTTTGGGTAAAATTGTATTTTTAATTTATCAATATCAATAATTAAGTGATAAATGATGATGATTATACGAATTATAACTTCAACGTTAAACCTAACAGGAAAAAAAGCAAATAAGCGTACTTATTTACATCGCGATCCTTATAAGTAATCCCAAATTTAATTCCTTGAACCACTACGTGAACGTTTAATGTTTATTTTCGAAAACTCATCGGCGTAATGCTCTCAAAAATAGTCGACATAATATCTGGAATATGGGCAGAATTGATTGATATAGGCATTCGAATGAAAAAATATACCAATTCCTTATTTTGGTTAGTAATTTAAAAAAATGACTCCATAATAGGTGCACTTACCTTATACGGTTTTATTACCGATAACACTCAGTACACACACACAATATCATTATGACAATTAATATAATGAAACAATAGAACTGTATATTAAAAATAATGTGTTATCAGAATATCTATCAATCTGCTACTATAAAATGTTACTGTAATCGGTAGTAGCTTCATGTGTGCTGAGTCTTGTATAATTTTATGGATAGTATTTTTATATCATGTAGCTCGTGTTCATGAATGGATTTAAAGCCTGTAAGCTTTTGTGAAATATGTATATTATCTTGTATCAAAAATGACTAGGTTCGATGTAAATCGTTATATTTAAAAATATTGTTGCTTTTAATAATTGTATATACTAATGTATCTGATATAAATATGTAATAAACATAATATAAATGTGTCACGTATTATGCCTTATTATATTGATACATTATATTGCTTGTATATGAATAATTTTATAAAATCTGTTAGGGTCACAAAATTTCGATGTGAAGAAGTTATTATGTTTGTTTGGTATAATTATGATATTTCCGTTAAAATGATTGACATGACAATAGTTCGGCCTCCATTTAATTGCTTATGATAATAATTATTATACATTAATACGTAGGAATGTTAATGAGTAATATTTTTCTTTACAATAGCTATTCATAATAGCGTTTTATTAAATGAGTATATTTTCCCATGAATGCCTAACTTATGAAGGACACACTATTTGCTATAATTTTTCACTGTGCCAAAATCATATCATGATAAAGTGATAAATGTTTTAACTTAAGATTTCTTATATTTGTTAAACATTATAGAGTATGGAGCTAGCATACTAAACACCGTGAATACGGTGTTTCGTTCTACATTCTTAACATTCAAGTTCCTCTATGATCTATCTTTCCATGTACTTAGAACTCTTAAATATTTTCATAATCTTAACCTTGGAAAGTTTAGTAATGATATAATTTTATATTCCTATTTAGCACAATAGTTTAAGGGCTGATTTGTGAAGTTGAATGCGAGTAATTTTCTTCTGTTTAGGTTTGGTTGTGAAAATTGTTTATTTTTTTTCAAAATCCTATCAATAGTTACAATAATGACAATGAGACACTCTATTTTATAATAATTTGTGAATTGAGATCTGATTGCTATGCAACTAGCGATCTTGTGATTTAGATTTTATACTTCTTGTTCTAAACAATCAAAAATTATAGTAGATACTAGATGTTAGCTCTATTTTCAATGTCATTGTAAATAAAAAGCTAACTTGTTGCATAAACCTCTTTTATTTAATTATGATTTTGTTCGAGGTTAACCTCTCGAGTTTTTTTCATGTTCTAAAAGTAAGAATCCTAGAATATATTTTGTTAAAATCCTTTTAACAGTTTTTCAGAATTCAGTAGTAAGTATGGGTGTGAAATACTTAGTTATTTTTGATATACATCCGTATTACATATATTCTTAATTGTAATAAGCCAAAAATGTATAACGGTAATAATAAATTAAACTCTCGGCTATCAATTCTAGATTGCTTAACATCTTGTTATCATACAGGTAACACTTATTGGCTGCACACATTTTATTATTATCAAGTTCTCTCAAACTTATTATCATTGTCATCAAAAATATTCATAGTAGTTAGTATCATATTATAATATCAGTAGTATCATCTGTATCATATGTCATTATAGCATTGTCCAAGCTTGCAAAAGCTGCAGTATTTTTAGCGTCAGTTCCTTCTGTGGTACCAATAGAAGATACTATTTCTATATGCGGGGTAAGTACTCCCCAGGGTTAATTAAAATAATTCAATACGTTTAAATACATAATATATTTATTGCCATTTTATATTACAACAATTATAATACCAATGCCATTAGGAATGTTTAATGGATATCCTCTCCTAAGAGCGAAAGTTGTTTCAAAAACTGAGAAGCGTTTGGAAGAGTTGTAGAGCCGTAGATTATCTTCCTCGATATGCCACTCGTAGCTTGTTGCTGTAAACAAAATAAAGATTCATTTATATATACAGACTACTGATGAAACTTACATAGTTGATTCATTTATATATACAGACTACTGATGAAACTTACATAGTTAATTAATAATTAATAAATTCACGAAAATTCGCATGTTTTTGGACATTCGCATTCGCAAAAATCGTTCGAATGTTTTGCGAATATGGAATTGCAGTGCTTGCAAAAAATGTTGCCAAATCAATACAAATTGAAATCGAAATTCAATTTGTTAACCAAAAAAAAGTTAAGACACTGTTATGAGTGTGTTCAGACGCTAGTCGTGGCAGACGACAAAAGATTTATAGCATGCAGTCCACCTGCTGGGAAGTGGTCACTGCCGCCCATGGACATCTCTAATCAACTACATACAGAATATGGGTTAATGAAATATTGAGTTCTTGAAATTAACCGACGAAATGTTGGTACTTAATGGAATAATTAAGTAGACAACTTAAAGTAGACTAAGATATATAGATTTAAAGATTTGGACGTATCGTATTCAAATCTACCAACGTACCCTTAAGACTATTTTAACAGAATATTTAAGCATTTCTAATTACATCATTTGTGTAATTACCGAATTACGCCATATACATACCGAGTGCGTTTTAAACAGAACTGCTGTTGAGTATTATGTAAATGGTTTAGAAAAAATGCCTCCGTGTGATGCAATATTCTCTAAATCTATTAATATGCTCATGTCACTCACATAACTTCTACGTGCTAATGTTCCGCGAGGCTTAGTGCTTTGCGCATCGATAGCGCGTAAACAAACAGATTAACTATTTTAACTTATTTGTTTAACACACTAGCGTTTTATTTACATAACCCATTCAAAGTGGCACCAATGTTTGCTCTTACTAAACGGATGCGGCTAGTTTTTTCACATCTACGCTGATAGGTGTTATACGTATCTTGATAATAAAATTTAGTACACTAATTAGCATGTTTAGCATGTTAATAAATAAATTTAATAATTAAACATACGTATATTTATATTGCTTGATCTGCTTTTAATTAATATGCAGTCGTGAAATGCAAGATTAAAAATCATTTTCTATGAAAACATTAGAAGAGAAAAGAGTTTATTTGATTGTAGGTCTACCAGTGCGCTAAACTGAATTCTAGTAAGTAGTAAATATTTTTTGTCATGATATTTACGTAGTGACATGTAAACACAAACTTTAAATGTGGTAAAATATTTTTTGTCAGGATATTTACGTAGTGACACAAACTTTAAATGTTATAGAATCCTTTATGGTTCACCTATGTGTGTCGAGTAACGTTAATATTAAGCGCTGTGCTTCGAAGGGCGTGGTAACAGAGGTACAGTAGTTCAACTTAGTCCTCAGACAGAAACGCATTTGTGGCCTACCTTAAGTAGGACTCAATGTTATTTGAGCTCGATGATAGATGTGCATCAGGAGCAATAGCCATTAACAGCAGGGGGACAGTTTGCTACCTGCTTTGCATAATATAAAGAAAGCAGTAATGATGAATGCCAACATTAAAAAAAAATACCCAAAATAAATTCTCTAACATAATTATATAGAATCAGAGATGTTGATTACGGTAAAAGTATCGTCAGTTTAATGCTTTTTCTGATCTTAAATATATCCAACGCACCTCTACAAGTTTCTACAGCAAAATACCTTAGCACACACGCACGCACGCATACACTTACACACGTACACACAAAACAAGATGGTAGAACCAGTGTAGTTCGACCGGGGAAGTACATACCACCGCCACATCTATTTCTAGCGTGAAGCATTTCTTGCGTTTCGATAGAAGGGTGTGGTTGCCGGCACACTTTTATATGAGGCGACCATCTTAGTCCTCGGGAGTAGCAACGCATCTGTGATTGACTTCAGATGGAATCCATGTTCTGTATGAAGTTGATTACAGAGACAGCAGTGGCCACTTAATATCAGGTGGACTGCACGTTCGTTTGCTACTTCAGTCATATATAAAAAAAACTAAAATACCTTAGCAAAGTCGAGAAGATTATGATACTCGATGTAGTTCCCGCCGCCGACGACGAACACGACCGCGTCGGAGGGCGGCGGCGAGCGCGCGGCGCGGCCGCGGCCGGCGGCGTCGGCGCGCGCGCCGCGCGGGTCCAGCCACGACAGCTCGCCGCCCTCGCCGCCCAGCGCGGACTCCACCGCGCGGCTCACTGGCAGCTTCTGTGAAGTTATAGTGCTGTTAGATTCCCTATTAAGTGATAATTTTTATTTCGTTTTTGAGGGCGGCAAACATTCAATATTCAACTACGTTCCACGCCAGATTATATGAATTTCTTACTGATTATATGAATTTATTATCACAAGTCACCCGTCGCATCATAAACATCATCATAATAAACTAAACTTCATATTGTCCAAAGTAGTACGAACATTTCTCATATTCAAATAAAATGTAATATTTAAAGAGGTTTAATTAACTAAGCCGTATTTAAAAACAATAGCAGGTATTTTGACAAAGACATTTCTGACGTTATGTGTTTTCATAGTAAGACATTGAATGTTCTATTTCGTTTATTATTTATGCGTTTGTGACAAATGCACGGTAGTGTGTGTAATGTGTTTTAGTTGATTTTATGCTATATGCATTATTTAAAAAAAAAATCACATTCTGCACTCATCCTCTATGTCCACTATAACCGTGCAAAATTTCATACTAATCTGTCCGTGGCACAATACTTAAAAATGCGTCACAAGTTTTTGCTTCACGTATTAACATAATTATCATAATAATTAGTGTAATTGGTTTATCCGTGCAAATTAATTAAATGTAATAAATAAATAAATTACTGGCCAATCGAGAGGTGCGACGTTAAAATCTGGGCTTAGAAGACTGAAAGGAATGGATGGCCTTGATCCCCATTTCTGGGTTCCTCGATCTTCCCTCCTTCGCTAAAGAAAAAGAATGAGTTGCGGGCCTTGCTATTCTGGCCTTTTGACTACAGCCTAAAATCCATCTAACCCTGAGAGGAAACAGGTGCCCAGCAGTGAACCAATAATCGGTTGGGGTGGACGATATATCTATTTAACCGATCCAAGCAAAAGTAATCTTTACAGATTTATAATGACACCTTATAAAACGCTACTCATTTTTGGTAACAGTGCAGCTGAAAATGAATGCTCAGAAATCAAATTTAAATTTTCTTAAATTTTCCATCACTTGCTACTTCGGAAAATTGCCCAGCAGGACCTCTGGATTGTGCCCTTATAAGTGTATTCTGTGTATCAAGGTGATGCGCTTTCCTGTCTACTTTTCAACGTTGCTCTCGATAAATGTATCCGCGATTCAAAGATCGAAACTACTGGCAACATATTCTACAAATCCATCCAAGTATTAGGTTATGCGGATGATCTCGATCTAATAGGTAGAACTTTTCATGACATGGAGAGTGCATACAGTGCTTTGGCAAATACATCTGCGGAAGCCGGATTTCAAGTCAATGTGAGCAAAACCAGATATTTAAAATCGTCAAAAGAACTGCATACACTACCGCCCAATATAACCATCAGCAATAATACCTTTGATTGGGTTAATAGATTCGTCTATCTTGGCTCCTTGGTAACGGATCACAACGATGTATCTTCGGAAATAAGCAGGAGAATTGTGGCGGCCAACAAATGCTACTTCGGTCTGCTAAGATACTTTCGTTCGAAAATACTTTCTAGAAATATTAAACTTCTCCTGTATAAAACGTTGCTAAGACCTATACTGACATACGCATCCGAATGTTGGACGCTAAATAAAAAAGACGAAGAATCCCTTTTAATATTCGAACGCAAGATTCTTAGACGAATTTTTGGTGCAGTGCTCGAATATGATGGTTGGCGAACTCGGTATAACCACGAGATTTACCAAATGTATGACGAACCCAATATTATTAAGGTCATAAAAGTTGGACGCCTACGGTGGGCTGGACATGTGGAAAGGATGGATGAAACCCGCGTACCCCAACGTCTACTACATGGTAAGCCGGACGGAGAAACCGAGGAAGGCCAAAACTCAGGTGGCTAGATGGAGTCATGCAAGATCTAAAAACTGTGGGCGTGACAAGATGGAGGGAGAAAGCCCAAAATAGACTGGACTGGAGAAATATTCTGGACCAGGCCAAGGCCCACCCGCGGCTGTAGCGCCTTAGATGATGATGAATAAGTGTATTCTAGAGTGGTTGGTTTGGAGAATATTGGAGGTAAAACTGTTACCATCAATATTGTAGGCTGTAATTGCCATAACTTTTAAGATGACATTAATCAGATTACCATTATTAAAGATATGGCGATTACTACGTAGACATACATTGTTTAGCCCCAATGTTACCCCAATATCTAAATGTATGCTAAAAAATTAAAAAGGGTAAATTAAATGCCGAAATATGTTAAATTAATGGATCAATTATAATAGACATTATAAAAAGCTATTAGATAATATCATCAAGCGTATTGTCATCATGCCATGGGTCACTGTAATGATCTTTGATTTGATATTTCATTAATAATAAAATGACATTTATATTTAGTTGAGTAATAGTTGAGCATAGGAAAATTTATAATCAGACTACCTGTGCCCGCGACTTCGTCCGCGTGGAATAGTTATTTTGGGCATAATTTATTTTTGCAAACAACCTCCTCAGCTTTATAAACCCGTTTTTTTTCACATTTTCCATTATTTCTTCGCTCCTAATAGTTACAGCGTGATGTTATATAGCCTAAAGCCTTCCTCGATAAATGGTCTATTCAATACAAAAATAATTTTTAAATTCGAACCAGTAGTTCCTGAGATTAGCGAGTTCAAACAAACAAACAAACTCTTCAGCTTTATATATTAGTATAGAGTATAGATAGATATGTCTTTCTAATGCATATTTATGAACCACAAGTTATTTGTGTAACAATATTAAATAATACTGGTTTGTAGTTATTTTAGTGTCCCAAATTTAAGTTTCATCTTTAAAATAAAATGTTTTTATTTTTTAAATGGTACCATTAAAGCTCGCATATACATGCAACAAAAAAGTTCTTAAATGTCAGCCTATTTATACTACAAAAACAATACTGGTTTGCATTATTCTAGTATTCCAAATTTAAATTTCATCATTGGAATAAAATGTTTTTCTTTTTTTTAATGATAACATTAAAGTTCGCATATACATTATACATACCAAACAAAACAGAAAAAGTTCTTAAATGTCTTTGCCCACTGGTAATACGACGGTGAAGTATTTTAAGGAAATATTGCACTTACGTGTTTCTTTACGACTAAATTCTTAACGCCTTCCATGACAAACGAAGATCCTTGGGAGACCAACTTGGAAAACATCGATACCGTTTTTGTGCCACCGCCTTCGTACTGGCTTGAAACTAATTTTGAGAAGCCTCTGTAACACGTATAATACATACATATTTTTGAGAAAGCTTTGTGAAAGTTCAGTTGTTCTTATGAATATAATAAAACAAAACTCATGAGCTGCTTGAGATAAGCCTAGAATAGCTTATCTCAAGCAGCTCATGAGTTTTGTTATGAAAGTTTTGGTTTATAGGATCATACACGCTTAGCCCCATAGCCCCACACTAGGATTTCCTCCTGTGTCGTGGGTACCATTCACACACACAAGAGGAATATACAAACACCCAGACCCAGAACATGAATCTAAACTCATCATTCAGATACCTGTCTGGCCGGGAATCGAACCCGGGACCCATTGCGCGTCAGACCGGTGCGGTAACCGCTCCGCCACGCGGATCGTCAATATATCCAACAGTCCAACTAAATCCTCATTTCTAGCTATTCATTAGTTGTTGATGTTTATAAGCAACAATAACCTCCATACACAGGGAACTGATTGTTTATTTCTATCCATCCTAACAACTTTTAGAAAAGTTATTTCCGAGTTTTAACAAGTTTCGGGCCTAACTTGCGTATGTATATGTTATTCCAACGCTTTAGAGTTAGATTATTACGATAGATGTATTTCAGGACTATAGATCTTCCCAATCTGCACCCTGTTATACCGGACTTACGCCTATTTACGCAGTTATTTACAGTCCATGTTTTATAAAGAAAATATAATATAACAACAACTACGTACTTCCATCGCTTCATATAGGCCATTGGTTGAATATCACAATTTGCAGCTAATAAAGCAGCTTCGAATTTCTTGTATTCTTCCTCAGGTAATTGTGACGTGCACAGATAGTATATAATGAACAGTCTCATCTTATCCTCTTCGGTGCCAGCACTGGAGTCCGTTATCAAGTCCAAAACAGCTTTGTTTTCCACATGACTACTCTTGCTCATTATCTTTTCTTCCAGCTCAAAAAATGAGTCCAATCTTCTAGATTTTATGGCGTTAAGAATCGCTGTAAATAAAAATAAAAGTAATTAAAGTACATTGCCGGATAAAAAAGTACAAAAAGTTATGTTAAATATCCTGAGATATTATGTGATGACATTGATTAATGTATTTGATATCATTTTATTTGATTCTAAAGGGGCATAATTAAATTAATTATAATGATAATGATAAGATTTATATCTGTGTATTTTGATTAATATACTGAAATAAATATGACAAGTAAATATCAGTGTTTACAAGCACCTATTGAGTGCGTTCCATTAGAAGTTCACAAAGTTCACGCTCACTACCGCAGTTTTTCCCGTCCCACTAGCTTGTGAGCGTTACTGACATAATCTCTAGTGGAACGATCACTTTGACCCACCTTATTTGATAGGTCTTCGTGAGTTTCGCGTGGGCGTAAGTCATGACTTCATGAGTAGCGTTGTTTTGTGGAACGGCGTTTAGGACTTTGTGAGCGTCTTCTGGAACGCGCCCAATGTGTCTGATACATATAGCCAATAGCTTAGTTATTAAATAATTTTAGTCACATTTGTGGTGTAGCTTATTTAGAATTTGGATTTATAGATGTCTATAGGCTGCATTGTCTCCTTCACTCTAGATACCCAAACCCAATTACTTCTTATTATGATAAAATTATATTAGGAGCAATCATGTCATGACTGACCACAATTTGTACTTGCCTGTAGCAATAGTTGTGTGCATATCAATGAGTCGTTTCTTCTCCATGAGTTGTGGCAGTGAGTTGACGGCACTCGTCAGTCTCTGAGTGTTGTCATTGACCATGCTCAGGGCTACATCGCTATCGGCGTCTAACCCCATAGAGCTTTTGAGTTTTTTCACCTCTGCTTCTGAGCTCCTGAAAACAGATACATGTGTTATTATTTTTATCTTTCTTGCAGCTCATCTATATACCAATAAGTTAAGCAAAAACTTGGGAACCCTTTTAATAAACTTACTGTGGATGAGAGAGTATGAAATTTGACACAAATACATCATTATATAATATAAAACAAAGTCGCTTTTCGCAGTCTCTCCCTATGTATGTTTAGATTGATGATTCAACAGGAAGGCTTGTATGTATAATACATGCATAATATAGTGGAAGAACACTGATTATTTTAATTTTTTGACTTTTAGGCGGAATGCAGTTCGCCGGGTCAACTAGCATATAATAAACAAAATAAATTATTCAATGTCTTACTATAGAAATGTATGTCAGTTTAAAATGCAGTTTAGTCAATTGAACCTCTTTTTAAAAGCTCTTTCATCTTTTGGGTTTATTTAAAATAACTTAAAAAGTAATAAAATCTGGTGGGTGACTGGTGAGTTTATGTGTTATTGCTAATGCTTTATAGTGTTTGTGCATTTCGTAGTATACATATAAAATATTAGATCGTATTTTACTAGGTTACATTCTTATTTAAAAGAAATACTCTAATTTTATAGTACTTTTTAAATAGAATTGTTTGCATAGATAAATCTTACAGAAGTGATTTTAGATTTCTTAATTAAAGTTAATTGATTTAACATATATCATCAAAATTTTACCTGTATTTATCTAAGTCCTCTTGAATAGCTTCTGCTACTGTGGGGAAAGGACTACTCTTATGCTCACTCCATAATGGGTCTTTTGAGTCAAGGTCACATATCCGGGTTTTCGCCTTTTGCCCTTGTGCTGTTGTCCCAGTGTTCTCTGGTACTAGAGCCCTAAACATAAAAGATCATGTAATTAGAGTTATTCAAACACAACATCGGTTATTGAGTCTTAATCATCACTTGAGTAGGAATTCTGTTAACACACAAATTACTAAGACCTACACTGAGATGTGTAAAGTGCGGTGTCAAAAAGTGTCATCTTTTTCTTATTTCCTCTATAGAATCGTAAACTATTCATTTGATCATGCGATGATCTTTAGCAAAGTAGTTATTCGTGAGCTCGCGAAGATTTCTAATGTATTTTTTTGTGATGGCGTAGCAACACGGGCAGGGTACAGCTAGGAAATAATAAAATCCATAACACTCAGGTAGAGTGAGGTGAAATAAAGGAATACAGGAGAATTGACCATTACCAAAACTTTTTTTTCCTTTTTTTAGTACTTGGGATGCAGTTATAAGGTACAACATGGAAAAAGTAACAGCTTGGTAAATTGTAAAATCTGTGGAAGTAATTGTTTGGATTTTATACTGGTAAATTTAGGATTACATATAGCCCAATATTACTTTTTTTATATAATAAGGAACAAATAAGGTAAGTTACATCAAACAATCGAGATCTTATTAGTTGTATCTGATATTGACCATAAATGCCTTGGGGTCTGAAATGTTGCACTTATCAGTCAGAAAGTTAGGCAGAAATATGTGAGGCTATGGTGCTTCCTGAAGCCATACTTCAATGAGGACTACTCTTAAAATTATCCAGCAAGTGAAATATTAACCTGTTCAACGATAAATCCAGTACATCATGAGCTAAGGCTTGATAAGTCCATGTATGATGTAATGGTGTTGCCATGTCCATATTTCTGTCAAGCAATATCAGCATGGGCCTCGTAAAACTGAAACTGCCACCTTGACCTGTGTTGCCATGAAAAAGATTATTCCTTGCATCCCAAAGGTTTTCCCTGAGTTTCTTATCCAATTTTATTGCCACCATCTCTGCTGCATTGCCTTTGCTACTTCTAATTATGGGAACATTACCTGTAAACACAAGTTTAAAACATAAATTTTAATAATAGACCAGCAATTTCGATTTCTGATTTATGTATACATACAGAAACTTATTGTCGAGTTTAGAGAAGAAAACTATAAAATACTCAATTATACTCAAAGTATTGGTTGTATATTGATTCTAGCGTAATGTCACACAATAGTGTTTAGGATTAGGATAAGTAAAACGCACACTGACAATATATTCCTCATAAATGATTAAAAATTAAAATATTGTTGATTTAATCAATATGTCTTGCATAAATTCCAGATTGAGATATCTAAAATTAATGCACAGAAGTTATAGACCTAAAAATTTCCATGATATATATATTTTGATATGACCTAACATACAATTTGATACTTACCAAGAGTAACAAACACAGAGAAAAGACTTTCCACAATGTCGTCCATAATTGCTTCCATTTCAGTATCCTTGGTGTCACCTTTGTTTATTGCTGTAATATACAAAAATATATCTAATTTATAAAATTCTTGTGTCAGAGTTATAGTGCTTAAATTCCTCAGAATCGGCTTGACCGATTTTGATGAAATTTTATATGTATAATCAGAAGGTATGAGAAAAGGTTAACAACTAATTTTTACACCCTTAAGTATTAAGGGTGGTTCACCCCAACTTCTTATTTTTTGGACAAATTTTTTTTGGTTATTTTTTTTCGTGGAATTATTACCAAATTCCATCCGCGCAAGTATATACTGGAGTTACTTTTCATCCCATAAACAGCATGGAGTAGGGATAGGAGTGTTCTCCTGTCTCTCTTGCAATATATTAACGGCTTATTTCATATTGTTTTCGGGAAATTTTCGGCCATTATTATTGTTTGTATATCAATCATAGTAGCGACATTACAATTATCATTTTATCGTTTTCCTGTAATTACCAATCACATATAGATTGGATAAAGGACAGTCGTATTAGTTAATCCATTTATAAATCAAGTATCAAGAATCTAGAACTCAATATCTAGGATGACATGATATTATGAAAAAATTAACCTACAACTCCTCAATGCTGATGATGCAGTTGTATTTGAAGCCTAAACCATAGTAATAGGATTAATAAGCAAATACTTGCAAGAAAATTTAACATTCAATTCTTGAACCCTGATGATGCAGGGCATTGCAAGTGTAACTCATAGGAGTTGACCTTACGGATATGTAATAAGATTACAAAGCAAACATATAGAATGTACCATCAATTGTTCACCTCTAATTAAACAGGGTACTGCAAGCCTAAGCTCCATAGTTTAGCTTAGTATGTACCCCTACTCCTATGGGTAGAGGTACATACAATGTTCAATTTGATCTTTAACTTTTCAACCCTAAGAGAATGCAAGTGTCCTGCGAGCAGGTGCACCAACTTCATATAAATTATTTATATTTATTATCCCAATAAACAGACCATAACATAATAAGATTAATAAGATAAATAATAATAAGATAGTAATAGATAATAAGATTAATGCTCTCTGTTACCAATTTAAAAATCTTAAAGCCTAATCTTTCTTTGACAATGCGAAGTTCGCCAGGTCTGTTATTTACTTAATATGAATATTTCCCTTGAATTGAAACAGTATTATTTTTGACTATATTTATACATATTACTCTAAAAATGCCTTAGCAGGGATATTTATTCCTTATTGGGTGGAGGAAGTGATTTTTTTTTTAATATACGTAAATTAATTTATCAGTACAAGATCTACATTTTATAGTTTAAACCAAATTTCAGTAGTAATAAATTTCAATTCACATGGTTGAATGAATGTGAACATGGTTGCTATAAGACAAAGTGTTTACAGTGAAGTCTTCTGTCACTATAATATGCCTTGAATAGCATTGCTGCATTAAAAGTTGTGGGGGCGCAATTATTTACACATATTGTTTAATACACCGAGTTACTAAGATTTTGCACTCACCATAATAAGATAGAGCATCTGATTGCTGATGTTTCATAATAAATAAGTCATCTTCCAAGCAAATGAAGTTTAAATACTGATCGTAGATTTTGTTTATGTGCGCCACTGAGTTAGACTGTAGGGCAGAGGCAGCCAGATCTTCCAATTTTTGCCTAGTTATTGGACTTATGAAGTTAAGGTGATATTGGTCATAGATTCCATTTTCCAGGTCCTGAGCAATACGCCCAAGATTTTCTTCAGTCGGTGCACAAAAGTAAACAGCAGGAACT
This sequence comes from Spicauda simplicius, assembly GCA_949699795.1. Taxonomy (NCBI): domain Eukaryota; kingdom Metazoa; phylum Arthropoda; class Insecta; order Lepidoptera; family Hesperiidae; genus Spicauda; species Spicauda simplicius. The sequence goes on along the minus strand of OX453066.1, from coordinate 12,403,793 downwards.
TCAGGTATTGGGTCTCTGTCTGAATGCAGTTGGCTGGAAAAGAAAGGATGAATATGAATGTGAATTTGATATCATAATTTAGACATACATCAGCTTAAATAAGTCTCTGATTTTTAATCTTGTATAAGCAAAAATATGTTAATACCTAGAGGATCTAGCAATAGAGTGTTGTAAAACCAAGAGGTGCAGGGAGCATAAATGCGCACAGGGCTTCCCCTATGAGTATCTCCTTTGGGCCCGAAAGGGAATGCTGAGGATAGCCATCATGGGTGTATACTATTGCGGAGAAAATCCTATATAGCCCGGCGTCGCTCGCCACGCGTCGGGTAACGTTTGAAGCTTAAAACAAAAAAAAAGGATAACAGACTTACATGTGTAAAGTCACGCCAAGATCTCGCAGTTCTTTTACCGATATTAAAGGCGAAATGATATCTTGACCAGCTCTGTCGTAGATCAACACTTTCCATGATGGTTCAGTAGCTAATTCCTTTGTTATCGGGTTGTTCAAATTTAACATCTGCTTAAGAGCATCTGTAATACAAAATATATGAAAACATTGCTAAGATTTGTTACTAAAGACACTTTGCAGCTAGCCTTACTCAGTTGTCGTTCCCGTAAAGTCGTCATTATGGATTGTAAAATACAATGTCATCAATAGTTTTCCGCTGATTAAGAGAGTTTAAATTACACTCATTATTTATTACAGGATTTTTTTATGAATCCATTGGTTATTTTTACAATTTGTTTGAAATTGAAACGTCAAAAACGTCATTTCATTTTCGACACGTCAGTCTGCTAATGTTACCAATAACAAAAATTATCTTTGTTACGTTGATATAGTCCATCGCGTAGCCATAGATATGAGTAATTGTTAGTTAATAATATATAAAAATAAACTATAAACAATAATAATTTTTAGTAAAGACATACCTATTTAAAAAATAAGTACTTTGAAAAAATAATAAAACACTGAAAGCTACCATTGGTTTCATGATTGTTTCTCATCCACCACCGTATAAATTTCGGTCCCTTAATGCAAGCGTTTTCGTTTCGCTTTTGTTAGAAATCTTTGATACAGGGTACCTCCAAGGCACGCTACGCCATTCTAAGTAGTCTCCTGCAAGGAGTTTTCATAATGTAGGTAGCAATACATACATGATGTTTATGGGAGGTAGGGGTATGTGAGTCCCGGCCATCGATATGATAAGTCAACTTTTAGTTGGAACGCCTCAATTATTATTTTATTCACTAAAATTTCCCACAATCTTTAAACTAGAACCAGTGTCCTAACGGAAGTGTATTTATAGTGCCTTTAAAAAAGCATGCAAAAACTAAACGTAGAGGTAGATTACGTTAACTTACTTGGCTACTTCTCAAAAGCGATAACGTAAGAAAAAAAAATTCGAATAATACTTATGAGGCAAGCCCTTTACCGGAGTGCAGGCTACCACAGGCTATCACTATTTCCAGCGCGGTGTTTGCATTCTTTCTAGTTGGTTCAATTTTGACGCTTGATAGACACCTCCGGGTTCGTACAGAACTACGGTCCATTTTGCCGAAGCGGAAGCTTTAGCTGGAGGTGGATTCCTTGGCCGAAGTCGAATCTAAACCGAAATCGTTAGTGTTCACCGAAGCTTCGGTAAACGCTAAGTAGAACCTAGTAGTGCTGCCCAAGAACAGGTAAAAGGTAAGTAGGTGTGGTGGTATTGTCTATGAAGTCTAACTACAAAGGGTTTTACCACCTTTGATATCTCATCAACCCATTACTGTCAAACTGCTGGGCACGGGCCTAGGTACTCTCAGAATGAGAGAGTTTCAGGCCATAGTCTACCGCGCTGGCCAAGTGCGAATTGGTAGATTGGCGATCATGACAGGACTAAAACCTGCAATCTTCGCACCCAATGGCCGATATATTGAGACCGATATATTTTAAATATCTTTGATAGGTATACTCAGAGATTGTTTTAGAAAAGCTTTGTATCGCTTGTTTACACGTTGGTTGTGTTAACGTACAGAGCGTGCTGAACTCGCTCGGAGAAGGAACCGCCGCGGCCGCTGGTAACGGCGCCGCGTCCCTGTAGTTCCGGGATTAGAATAGGGCTACGGTATCTCCTGCCTGTCGTAAAAGGAGCTTCCGGGGTTGCTGTTGGCTAGAGTGGGAGGTCGAACCGTTCGGTCAGGCGACACCGCGTAGGACGGCGGTATGTGTAGTCGCGTACCGTCGTAAAGACCAGACGGAGCGGTGGGCCCAGCCGCTCATCTGTGAGGAGCCCGATGGGACAACGCGCTCAGAAGACTCCGATTGCCTTCCTTTGGAGATCCTCTTTGTAGCGTCGAGGACGGCCACCGGAGGGGTTTTAGTGCGGTAAAAATTCCACATAACCTTGCGTCGGTCCCACGGCGAAGGGTACCTTCCCCCTTCCTCCTCGAAAAAAAAATAATAATTTTAATAATGAATCTTTTGAGTGACACCTAATTATATTATTCAGGATAATATTGGTTTTACGTCGAAGCTTGAAAAAAATCATGCAGAGATGACGGTAGAATATAGGTATTAGGTATTATTTTATGGGACTCTGGCAAAGATTACAATGTAATGAATTATACAAACATATATATCTCTAAATAAGAGAAAGAGAGGTTACGACCTTAGAACGTAGAGAGTATGAAATATTAAAGACTACTAGCAACGAGTACTGACTCATACATTGCCTTCAAAATGACCTTTCTATTAAATGATGAATCAGAAAGTAAGATTCTCATGTTCTACACAGATAACATTTAAAGTTATGTATTCGGCTGCGGCGTGAAGTGGTTTAGGAGAAAGCCGGGTGCAGACAGGTCGGTAGACGTGTGCTTTGGTGGTGGCATGGCCTGAGAGCTCGACACCTCGGACTTAGTGCGTGCGCGATGGTGAAAGGAGCTGTATCGCCATTTAGCAGAGTGAACGGTGCGCGGGCCACCATGACCGCATATACGCGAATAATTCTTTTTTGTGCCATATTAGTGAACGGTTAGTTGAAGTGTTTATTAATTATTATAACAGATTTTTTTCAGATTTTTTAAAAAATAATTCACGATACAATTGCAACGCACTGGTTTACGAGATCGTCATATTATGCAAGTGTTTCGATGTAGGTAACGTTTTGGTAGTGATTGTTTTCATCGCTTTGGCGGTATGCTGGTAACCACAACGTAACCGCTGAAAATTATTAGGCGAAAGTTAAAACTACATCATTTTGATTTTTTTTCAATTAATTAAAAATAGTACCCACCACGACGGTATGCGGTTTGCATAGCACCTGACGGGCAGTAACTTTATCGTGTCGTAGTGTCTGTTACTAAATTACTTTCCTGTGGTCAAATACAGATTTCTCATAACAAACATATTGTCTTAGAAAGTAGATGGTAATGCATTGTAACTGTGTATGGGCTTACTTAATTACGATTCGTCAGGCACGTCCTTTCTTTCACTTGACATTGAGACGTGACCAGCTATAGCATATTTGAGGAGGATATTGACATTAACATGAATACCTACTCAAAATCTGTACTTGCACCAATCAGTACAATCCTTAACTTACACGATGAATGTGTTTCCTCGTTGTTTTGGGTAAGAAACGTACGGCGCGCTCTGACTAGTTTAAGTTTCCGTCTAGGTAACTTTAACGAGACAGGTTTACGAAGTACTTAAGCTTGCTTGAATTCTTAACAATTTTATTTATAGACTAACTTTTGAGTTTGGCCTCGCGGTAGAATGAGTTTTTGTGACCCCCACAACGACTCGTGTTGTGAATGATCAAACGTCTACAAATACGTTAAACAATGACAAATGAAACTCGATTGTTTATTTTCCATTATTGAGAAAAACAAGGTACTGATAGTGTTTAACAATGTTGAGAAAATAGTTGCAAGAGATTTACACGGGTTTTGTAGATAAACAACTTGTGTTGATAGTTCAGTTGAGATTAAGGTAGGTACATGGGCCAAAGTAAAAAAGTACCTATTAGATAATTAAATACTTTTAAAATATATGACATACATCTATTTCAAGATATGTATAAGTCAAGATAAAGTTGTGACGTGCGTTGCCGGTCTTAAATAGTCACTCTTCATTTTTCTGTCGAAATCATAGGAGGCGACACCATTATATGCGGAGACTATTGGCAAAAAAATCTATTTAGAGGAGGCCTATGTCCAACATGAGATGGAATGTTAAACTTTTTCTTAAAGTTTTTGACAATTGTGAAACTCTAAAAAATTTTGGCAGGTCAACACCTCTACCACTATTTCTAAAATATAGTAGAGATGGATTTTACACAGTCGGTACAGCAGAAATACAGTATAAACACCTTGGTAAGATAAATATGTGATTTATTTTATCAAGGTGCTTTATTTATATTGTTTTTCAAAACTAGCAACGAAGTGATCGGCTGGTTACAGATAGGTTCCTACTTATTTTAAGTGAACACAAGCTGCATGCTCGTTTACTACGTCATCTCCGATAAAAAGAAACTACTAATTTTATTTTAATATATTTAGTAAGACACCCAGCATTTCGATTTTGGATTTTCGACTAAAGATCGGGTTTAAGTAATAAGACTACGTAATGAAACCCTTGAAATCATATAAATTATGGTAATTAATAAACTGTTCGTCTGTAATAGGTATTAACAGGGATAATAATTGCTTTAATATAAATATATAAATGCTTAGGTAATTTATGACTTAAATTATCTTCTATAAACTGTCAGAATCTTCAAAGTTCTAGAAGGTTAATAAACGCCTGCCTTTTACCACGTATCTAGGTAGTTAGTCACTTAGTCATATAACCAGTAAATAATGGTTATTATCTTCAAACCTTACATGTGTTTAATGATTGATTGCTTATGCTTGCACCTTAAATAAGTATCTGGATAGAAATACCTACCGAATAAATGTTATTACGTTTTTTCTAAGTATTTTATTCGTGGAATACCTATTTGGCAAATGCAATCTGCGGCTTAAATTGTTCGAATGTTTCTAAAAACACGAGTTTCCGATTTAAATGTGTTTTTTCTTATGAAAACCTGAATATTTTCGTTGGTATTCGAAATGTTGAACTCTCCGTCGTTAAATTTAATGTTTTAGAGGACATCGAAGTGTATTTGTGTAGGAACGTGATACGAATACTTAGCGCTTTGGAACATTTAAGTCCGTAGTGTATTTTACTTATTCACAGCTGCATTATAAAAAAAAAATCATATACACACCATAGTCTGAATAAGATCCGATTTACACATAAATTTTATGTTTAATGTGAGTACATAGAGTACATAATATATATACAGTAGCCCCACAGTAGGATTTTCTCCTGTGTCGTGGGTGCCATGAACACACAAAAAAGAATACACAAACACCTCGAGCCAGAGCAAGCATCTAAACTCATCATTCAGATACTTGTCTGGCCAGGAATCGAACCCAGGACTTTGTGGTTGCTGACTTACATTGACATGAGGCGACCAACTTAGTCCTCGGGAGTACCTGCGTACTAACGCACCTGTCATTGAGTTTAGATAGAACCTTTGTTCCCTAAGAACCTCTGTTCTTCTTCTGTTCTTTCCCTAAGAACAAAGGTTGAAGTTGCACAGATGTCCATGGGCGGCAGTTTCCACTTGACATCAAGTGGACTGCATGCTCGTTTGCTACTCTGTCTTATAAATATACTAAAAGTATTACAGAGGTTTGATTCGCATTCCGGAAAGTCGGAACTTCCGATTGATATAATACTTCCGACTCAGACTTCGACTCCGACATTATTAAATCGGAGGTCATAATCTAAGTTCGATCAAAGTGTATCAGAAACGACTGACGCAGTGACCGGGATTTTTTATTTTCTTAACAACTATGTAGCTGTAATATAATTATTAGTGCTGCTTATAAGAATCTTAGTCATAACACGAGTCTTCCCTGCATCTGAATTCTAATATTGATTCCGATTCACATTTCGATTCCGAATAACAGAATTTTAACCTCCGAATTTGGTTCCGATGAAACCACCTTCACAACAACTAATTAAAACAAAAAGTTATTTCACGTCTATAAAACTGGAAGCGGTGTGACCATTGCATTCATGCTACAAGTTCTTGCATCTTTAAATATGAATAAATTACCTTTACCCGACGCCGTGGGAGCGACGCAGGGTTATGTGGGATTTTTACTGCAGTAACCCCCCCCCCCCCGGGCGTTCTCGGCGCTACAATGAGGACTCCGGGAACTCCAAAGGAACGCAACCGGGGTCCTCTGAGTGCGTTGCCACATCGGGCTCCTCACAGATAGGCGGCTGGGCCGCCCATCACTCATACCGCCGTCCTTCACGGGGTCGCCTGAACGAACGGTTCGAGCTCCCACTCTAGCCGCTCGCAATCCTGGAAGCCCCTTTTAGTCGCCACTCACGAGGGGCGGGGGATACCGTAGCCCTATACTAATGCCTAAACTACAGGGACGCTGAATAAATTGCCTTAATGTTTTTTTTTCTTTACAGTACATTCTCAAAAAGACAAAGATGCACCAGAAGAGTTTGTGTGTCCAGAGGGTACACAAGGCAACGGAAACTTTGCAGATCCAGCCACTTGTAGGCGGTTTTATCAAGTGAGTTTTAATAACTATAATTACGTTTTTGACGCTGATGAATTAGTGCCCAATTATTGTCCGAGAATAGACACAAGGTTGTATTTTTTAATAATATAGAAAGCTAAATTCAGACACGCTACAACCAATGGTTCACTTAGTACCTAACTACTTTCTATGAACCCCTAACACTCCATGGGATTAGAATTCTATCTGATTACCAGGTGGTAGAACCAGTGTAGTTCGCCCGGGGAGAGACGTGAAACATTACTTGGGTTTCGATAGAATAGTGTGGTTGCCGGCACACTTTTTATATGAGGCGACCATTCTAGTCCTTGGGAATAGCAACGCATCTGTGATTGACTTCAGATAAAATCCTTGTTCTATATGAAGTTGGTTACAGATGTCCATGGGCGGCAGTGACCACTTACCATCAGGTGGACTGCAGGCTCGTTTGTTACTCCTATCAGCTAAAAAAAATGTGAGGTTGGCCGCAGGTGTATTGTTAGGTTAGCACTCTGGGCTAAGTTGGAATGCTTGGATAAGCATGTCTCCTTTACATCAGCATTCAATCCAGTAGGTACACATCAGAGCTTTTTTTTTTTTTTTGTTCTCGAGGGGGAAACCTTCAAAAGGTACCCGACGCCGTGGGAGCGACGCAGGGTTATGTGGGATTTTTACCGCACTAAAACCCCCCCGGTGGCCGTCTTCGGCGCTATAAAGAGGACTCCGGGAACTCGGTCCGACCGCAACCAGAATCCTCTGAGCGCGTTGCCCCATCGGGCTCCTCCCAGATGGGCGGCTGGGCCCACCTCCCCGTCTAGTCTTTACGACGGTATGTGACCACATATACCGCCGTCCTTCTCGGGATCGTCTGACCGAACGGTTCGAGCTCCCACTCTAGCCGCCTGCAACCCCGGAAGCCCCTTTTAGTCGCCTCTTACGACAGGCAGGGGATACCGTAGCCCTATTCTGATCCCGGAACTACAGGGACGAGGCGCCGTTGCCGGCGGCCGCAGCACACATCAGAGCTTAACTCGACTTTTATTAGGTAGAAATAGGTGTGATGGCAGTTTCTGGCGTCAAACCACAAATGTTTTATAACTTTCGTATTCTTTTATTAGCTGTTTAGGATATACCTATCAATTGGAAAATTAATGGCTTAGTATGTTATTTTGAATTACTTATTGTTCCATACAAATAAATGTTATTAACTCGTTGAACCCTGAGTGACTTAATCACAATCATGCTTCGGTACAAATTCGTAGCCTTAAAATGTTTTGATAGGTAAAGCGCAAAAAGTTCTGTTAAAAATATAGCCCAAACTTTATATTTACTGCTTTGTCATTTAGTGCATATAGTACAGTCTATAAGCAACTAAATAGGTATCTGACATATTACCTTGACTGCATTTCAATAACCAAGAAGTTTCTCTTTCGTATTGTGTTTTATGACGTAATTTTTTACTCACGAAAATATTTAACTCATAATTATCTATCTTGTAATTATGAGACAATAGTTATGACATAAGCCCTATTGTCGTTAATAAAGTAAATCGTCGAGAAATTAACGACACATAAAACTGACATTTTCGTAGGTATCTGGTCCAACTGGTTTTCAATAGGCCAGAGAAACTGGATTGGCGTTGTCAATACTTTTATTTCTACTGCTCGTATAACGCAATGTATAACATAATATTAAATAATACAGGTTACCTATATAATCAGTATTTGAAAGGTAACATTAATAGCTTCCTAGTAGATATAGCGCAAATTATTTATATGATAATGATTTTCATTGACCATTTAGCATTACACACGCATCTTTATATAATCGATACCAACGTCTGTTCACAATTCAATTTACGTGCTACAAAGTATGCTATTACGTTAAATTCACATTCTATTTATAGGTAGGTTGCTATATATTAAAAGCTTTCAATTGTCCCATAATAACACGAAATATTTCCGTGGTGAAAAGTTACATGAAAATATCAACCTAAATTCCATGCATTCCCATTAAAATCATTTCAGTTACTTTAAGGATTAGCTTACATAAATCGAGTTGCTTGAAGAAAAACGGGTTTCGGTTATGAACCTAGAAAAAGATAGTTATGTTGAAATTGCAGTTCGATACTATTCATTTATTTAATTTATTGCTGTTAATTTATTTACATCTGTATAATAATCAGTTCGTTGCTTAGTGCTTACAATAACTATACCTACCTGTAGTACCTATCTGTACTAAAAGCAATACATGAACGTGCAAAATACAAATTGCATTCACGTCGTCAACATTTCGAAATGGTTAACAACATATAACGTTGCAAAAGTTAATTTAATTTCAATTTTTAATGTAACATTTTTCTGCTGAATTGTGTTGTTGAAAGGATTATTTAAAAGGCATTCTTTTATAGTATGTTTTTGTAGCAATTAGCAAGAATAGTGTTATGTAATGTACGTAGTACAGCTTATGCCACATAAATTACATAAAATCAAATTATGGTTGTGCAGTACAAAATATGAAATACATACATAATAATTACCTTATTGTTATACAAATTATGTAAATATTATCACGTGTATAATTGCTACTATACAAAGTCTATTCGAGAACCGTATTACGGAAGGTTTCTCTTATTATGGCAATTCATTACTATCCTATTGTTCTCCTTCGACTTGCACTGGGCGTAAATATACGAGTAATTATGATATGAGATTCTCACGTGAGCATTTGTATGGATGTGTACGTAAATACCAGCCTTTGTTAGACCCAGAGAGGACTGAAGGTACAAATTGGTCAGAAATGCGTTGCTATCCCTTAAGAGTAAGGTTGACAGCTTTGTGTATCCTTAAATTTTACTAAACCGCATTAGTACCGCGATTACAAGGCAGAAATTGTAGCGGTAATACCTCCTTAGTCTGATAACAAAGCGTTCCACCATCTTCACGATTACCCGTCCATTGTTCTTAATTGGTGATAAAAATATTAAATAAGTTATCACTCATATATCTGTTGGTAATTTTACTACAATTTTACTCCAATGTCATTTATTTCCTTGTCACTAAAAGCGTCATCATTTGTGAAAAATTTTAAAATAATTTTACTTCATTTCATTAATCTATCAGTCATAATCATTAACATTATTAGTACTTAATGTTTTGCCATTACCCACTACGTAATTATTAATTGTTCTTTTGCAATAGTCGTATAGATTAATATCGTGACGAGCTTTGTAAAGAAAATGCTGAGCTTTAAGTGCACCTTAATTTTGTGCAACGAGCTTAGGCAAGTAATTTCGGAGTTCGTTTTGTTTAAGACTTGGGAAATTTTGAAAGTGATTGAAAATGTTTTAATGAATGAATATCTTATATATAAAATTCTCGTGTCACAATGTTAGTCTCCATACTTCTCCGAAACGGCTTGACCGATTCCTCTGAAATTTGGTAAGCATATTGGGTAGGTCTGAGAATCGGCTAACATCTTCAATTTTTTTTATTTTTTATATGGAAAAACAACGTTTGTCGGGACAGCTAGTTTTAATATAATATGATGGTATATTTTAAATCTTTCACCGATAAAAATAAAATAAGTTTGCATAGGCTTAGCTTAGTTCTGCAACTCTCCAGTCCGCTTCTCCTTATATACTACTAGATTTTTCCGGCTCTGCCCGCTTTTATCACGTTTACAATGGTTATGACTATCTCATGTGTTAATCCAGGTCATAAAATATTTGGGTGCCAAATTTCAGCGAAAAATGGTTTGTACTTTTTGCGTGAAATAGTAACAAAGACGTATATATCTTCATCTACATTGACGACCCGCGTAGCGCAGCGGTAACCATACCAATCTGACTCGCAATGGGTTCCGGGTTCGATTCACGGTTATATATATATCTGAATGATGAGTTTAGATTCATATTCTGTGCTTGGGTGTTTGTGTATTCGTCTTTTGTGTGTCCATGGTACCCACGACACGGGAGAAAATCCTAATGTGGGGCTATGAGTATATAAAGCGTGTGTATCTACACAAACTTTTAATGTAATTAATAAGATAAAATACAAACAGTATTTGCGTCACATTTAATATATTTTATTTCATTATTAAACAGATTTGATATGTATCGTTTAGAAGGCTGCTATACATAATATAGTTTGCCCTTATATTCTGCCCAACAATACTCGTATCGTAGGCCTATGTTTTGCATACAAAATGATGTAACGTAGTAATTACGTCTTGCATTTTCCACTAAGTTATTATGTAATAAGACATAAATAATTATGACGAATTTGGTAAATTACTCACAACATATTATGTAACACATTGTATACCTACCTATTAGAATACAGTTATTTTGGAGTTTCTTTCGTAGTTACCATTCTATACATATGTAAAAGTTCTTTATGTCCGTTTATTTTGCGCAAAAGTAACTTGGGGGATTGAAAATCAATAACAAGGTTTTTTTTATTTTTAATCTGTTTGGTTCTTTAAGATAGTGTCAAAACACAACTATTGATTTTAATCTGATAATAAAATATGTTTATAACCTGTACCTGTACCTCTATATTCATAAATCGTAAAAAGTAATTATTACTTAATGTTGTATTTACGTTTACGTGCGACCCGTGTGGCTGAGCGGTTACCTTATCGGTCTGACGCGCAATGAGTTCTAGGTTCGATTTCCGGCCAAAACTTAGATTCATCTTCTGGGTCTGGGTGTTCGTGATTTCGTCTTGTAGGTATGTGTCCATGGTACCCACAACACAGGAGAAAATCCTAGGGTGAGGCTATGAGTGTAGAAAGCGTGTTATTAACGTGGATGGAACCGTGGGGCAGCTAGTCTTATTTACATTGTAAGGCTGTGTCCCTAGTAGGTAAACTGTTAGCGGCGTACTTAATTTGCGACGTATCGGTGTAGTACGCCCTTCGATATATTTGAAATGGAGTGTCCAAAGTTTGCTAGTTTGCGCTTACTTTACGCAGTTTGCAGCGATGAAGAAAACAGTGACACAGCCTAAAGGCGAAAGAAATTTGGCATACGGATAGTTTAGGACCTACGTTACCTCTAAGAATCCTCATTACTGTGATAGATATAAACGAAGTGGGCGAATCCGCGGTAATAACCTAGTAAGTCATTATGTGAATTTTAATGACTCACTTGTATTTCTAAGCTATTTGAGTTTTTACAGTTAATCTACTTTATCAGTATAATTTGTCCACCAATTCGCACTTGGCCAGCGCGGTGGATTATGGCCTAAACTCTCTCATTCTGGGAGAAGACCCGTGCCCAGCTGTGGGCCAATAATGGGTTGATGTGGATGTGGATCAGTATAATTAATTCTAATCATGTTTATCTTATTTCTTTTTTTACTTATGTGCGTTTTTGAAATTCTTTTTAAGTGAAATATTTGCTTTTATTTTGTTGGTACTACATCTTAGTCAGCCTTCTTGTTTCGAACTCTAAATACAAACAAAGCCGTAGGCAAAACGCTAGTTTATCATAAATATTACAAGAAACTTAACTTTAAAAGGCAAACAACTTTCCTCACACAGTAAATTTTCCTAGCGACGGCGGCTTCATTAGAATGCTTGTCGGTGAGCATAAGTTCAATATGTATGCTAAATTAATGTATAGATTATGTATATTGAATAGGTACACGTACACGGCCTAGACTATGCCTAGCTCATGGCCAGGGCTTCTTACGACCCCTACCTTGAAAAGGCAACGATTCTGGTATTTGGAAACGATTGCGATCTGGCCTTTACGTTTCGACCTTCCATTATTGTGAGACACACGGAAATGTTCTTAATTATACGCTGATTCAAAATATTTGCTCATTGGTTTGATTATTGTAATTATGAGTCATATTTAAAATCTACACACTTTTTTTTCTTTTTTATTAGATTGAAGTAGCAAACGCGCATGCAGTCCACCTGATAGTAAGTGGTCACTGCCGCCCATGGACATCTGTAAGCAACTTCGTACAGAACATGGGGTTCTATCTGAACTCAATCACAGATGCGACCCTACTACCGAGGACTAAGATGGACGCCTCATATAGAAGTGTGCCGGCAACCATACCCTTCCATCGAAACGCAAGAACTGTTTCACCCTAGAAATAGGTATGGCGGTGGTACTTCCCCGGGCGAATTACACTGGTTCTACCTATAAATATACCCACATCTAACACATATTCAAACATCATAGCTACATGGTTTGCCATCCTCATTTCTTTTCAAAGGCTTTCTTCAACATTAAACAAATTATAATTGTGTTTTGTACCTATTGTATCAGGTTTTGGTAAATCAATGGATTTAACCTTTATTTTCGTTCTTATTTTTTTAGTGCGTTGATGGCTATCCGTACTTGAACAGATGCCCTTCTGGGTTATACTTCGATGACATCAGCAAATACTGTACCTTCAAAGCGGAGGCACGATGCGGACCTATCGCTACAAGTAAGTTTAAATGTTATTTTATGTAAGGAAGGACTACTTAGAGAATTTACAGACCAAGCTTACGTCATAATACACTTTCAATTAAATGTGAGTAATTATACGACTGAGAAGATCTGTGATCGAAAAAGAAGAACGGATTAGTTTAGATAAATATATATTCAGATAATAAATATGTTATTTAACAATGGATTCGTTTTCTGACTTGCCAGAATAGGCAACACTACTTGATATTTGTCTTCCGTCGTGAAAGTCGTATTAGGCTCTGACCTAGAGCGGCATACGTCTATTTCTAAACTTTATTGTGAGAAAATTTTGACCTTAAGATATTTTCCCGAGATACCGCAAATATCGAGATTTGAATTTCTAGGTGAAAATCGGTTGACGATGCTCTGGTATGAATTCTGTGGTAATATATCATTGGTTCTGTGAACTTAGGTATATTTAGGAAATGTAAAGTCCATATTGATATGATGAAATATTTTCCTTAATTGTGCTGTAAATTCATCTCATGATCTATCTTTTCAGCACCGGCACCAATAACCGAAGCGCCTCTGGATCTCGCGACCAAGTGCGATCCGGCAGAATGCGTATTACCTTACTGTTTCTGCTCCAAGGATGGAACTCTTATCCCTGGAGGTCTAGACCCGGAAGACGTAAGTATTTGTTATTATACATTTTGGTGGATGAAACAACCGGTTTGTTACTTACTTTTGACATATCACTGTTATCTTCAAAACCTACAAGGCTTCGAAATAGAATTAGGACGCCACAGAAGTGGTCGTAACCTACAGAACTCAAGTGGAATCCCACTGTTACTTTGGTTGACCGTTACACAAACTAGCCCTACACAGAGGTTTCTAGCTACCGTAATAAAAAATACTGATTTTGGCGCAATAAATGATGATCCCATTGTACATATATGTGAGTGTGGAATTATGTGCAGTTTAACCATTTAAAAAAGCAATTATTAATCACAAATATGCATGTAATGTCAAAAATCTGGAGGTACATTTCAACATAATAAAAGGGGCGGTAATTCTGTCTCTGATAAAGCCCAGAGACATAAATTGAAGCCTAATTTGAAGGATAATAACATTGCACTTTATTTTTCTTTTTTACCTTTGTTTTAGACGCCGCAAATGATTATGCTAACGTTTGATGGTGCTGTCAATTTAAATAACTTCGACCTTTATAAAAAGGTGTTCAATGGAAAGTTGCGTAATCCTAACAGTTGTGCGATCAGAGGAACCTTCTTTTTATCGCATGAATATAGGTAAGTCCAATGTTATCAAATATAATTGATTAACAGTAAAAACTCCTTATTTCGCCCATATGCTGCAATTATAGAAACGTAGAATGACCAGCAGTATTAAAAAAAAAATTATGCGCAAGCAGTAAGCACCCAATTCTTCCCCTTCCCCTTAGTATCCGCGATATCCGCGAAAATATATTTATTTGCCGCGATTACAAGAAAATGGTCCCAAATTTTAAACCTGCGAATACTGAAAACGCAAATGCGGAAACTGTAAATTTTCGTTGCATGAGCTTTGACTGTTTTTCAACGAAGAAGAGAGTATATATAAATAAATATTTTTAGATTTATTTATAAAACACCGAATACTAAAGTAGATATCGATACGACACATAGATATTTATACTAATATATTAAGATTAACATTCATATAGTAATATATTATCTAGGAGTCTCATTTGTTACAATATATAGAGCTAATAATACTCCATTTATAAGCAAATATATTTGACATGATGTATTTAATGATAAGAATTAATAAATATGTCAATTTGAACATTGACATTATTTGATAATTACGCTAATTTCAAATTTATTTCATCAATAATACGCCTCATTTCTTACCATCTGTTGATTTAATCATTGATGAAATACAAAAAATGTTATTTAGTTCGAATTGCAAATAGTTACATTTATAATTTTGGTAGAGAACAGCTATTTGCAATGTTGCAAAGCTAAATAGCAAACGCCATGCATGCAACGAAACAACAAAGGCATGTTGACGTAACAAAGGTACGCGTCAAATTTGAATTCCTTCAGGTATAGAATACCTAGCATTACCGGAATATTTAATAGGATTTCGCGAGCAATTTTAGCATATTTTTCCGTAGCGTACTATTTGTGGATTACAACTGAGATAACTGTAGATATGCAGCTTCTTGTCTTGTCTTTAAATTATCAGTCAGGCATTATTTTATATCGTTAAAGTAGTAAATGAGTGTGCAGTTAACCTGAAGGGGCAACTGTCGTTTATGAACATCTGTAATCACTACATAGTATAAAACAAAGTCACTTCTCGCTGTCAGTCAATATGTATGCTAAGATCTTTAAAACTACGCTAAGGACTTTAATCCAATTTAATAGATAGAGTGATTAAACAGGAAGGTTTGCATGTATAATACATCTATAATAAAATGGAGAATTTTAGATTTTTGACTATTAGGCAGAACGAAGTCCGCCGGGTCAACTAGTAAACCATAAATAAAACCTAGCGTTCTAACATCACACCAAAAGGGTTCTACCACCTTTAAGTCCTGATGGTTATGTCGTTGATAATTTAGATCTTTGTTCCGGTTTTTGGAGTGTCCTTTTAGGAAATCCTTAGTGGGATGTTGATATAAACAACATTTTTCTTTTTTCGTTGCCATGCAGATTGAACACAATTAAAAATTTAAATATGTTACTTAGTATTACTGTGCAATGAAAGTAAAATAAATGTGACATTTTTGAGTATAATAATACTTAAAATTATTTTAATCAACATATTCGAGTAGACTACTACACAATTGAATTATCCTGTTTTGATGTTAAATATAAAAATAAAACTATTTCTTTCATTAAACTAGCGTTGGAATTCCAAGGTTAACTTTATAAATTTATTTATAAACTTTTGTTTAATATACATTTAGATATCTATTTGATAGGCATTTATTATTAACGAATACAATCTGAGAACATTAAATTATACAAAACGTAGTAATAACACTTAATCGATTCGCTTTGGCATTTGCAAAGTTAATTTATTCGATCCCCAGAATTATTAAGAATTTGTAGTACCTACACCTACCTATATACTGCCACTCTAATCTTAATAAAGTAGCAGTACGATTAAATTGTCAGTCGAACATAATAACAATCAACATTTAAACATAATATAACATCATTAAATTAAATACTTTCCTTACTTATTTACTTTGCTTGTGAAGGATATTTGATGAGTTACGTGGCAAAGCACTCAAGCTTATATTTAATTTAAATATTTTGCAGCTGTGTGTTATTTTATTGTTATTTTATAAAATAAAAATGGCAAACGAGCGTGCAGTCCGCTGTACGGTAAGTGGTTAATACCATCCATGGACATCTGTAACTTAATAAAAAAGGTGCCTTTTTGAAGTCAATTGCAAATGCGGCTAATCCCGAGGAATAATTAAGTCGTCTCAAATATTCGTGTTGCATTTTACATATTTGATTACCAAATTTAAATAAACTGTAACACGTTAAAGCTACGTAAAACCCAATTTATTATACTAAATACTATTATCTCCTGTCCTGATTGCCGTAATCGGTATTTACATTTATAATTAATAATTAAACCTATATTAATTGCACTTTAGTAATTGTATCCATTATTTATTACATCCGATTAACGGTAATGCATCTGATATAACAGCGATGAAGGTAGAGCATCGTAACGTGATCCGCAAAGCTAGCTTTACGGCCAGCGTATAATTAATTGGCCGTAACGTACACTAGAATTGATTAAACTGGCTTTCATGAAAATCTATTCACTTGAAACAATTATATTTTAAACAATATCTCGCGACTATCTCCTCGCCGCCGGTTGTTTACATATTGCACAATATGTGTTTTTTTCGTGACCCCTGTAAAGTCTCTGCGTTTAAGTCTTATCAAAATCGGTTTAGCTTTTACACGTAGTCATAAATATACTAAAATTTATTTAGATTTTGTACAATTTTACGAAATACGAATTGTATGAAATTAAAATATGTTCCTTCTACATGTATAAGGATGTCTGAAAGAGGTCGCTATTTTTAGTGATAAGACCGTCTGTTGTACTTTAAATTATGCGGTTATTATTTTTGTTATCTTTTTTTGGTGTACAATGAAAATGCATTGTACTGTATTCTAATTGTCTTAAATTTCTTGCAGCAACTACGCCATGGTACAAGCGTTGGCAAGCGAAGGACATGAGGTAAGTTGCCATTTACGTAGAGCTATGAAGCTCTTTTTTCTTCCATCTATCTTTTATCTACCTTCACTGTAATATTATCATTGTCATTTTTATACGTTTATTTTTTATATCTTTTTTTTATTTCTTTCTTTGTATAAATGTTTACATAATATTCAAGACTTACCGTGACCTTTCAGATAGCAACAGGTACAGTGTCTCAGCAAATGGGCTTGCAAGACAAAGGATACGAAGAGTGGGCAGGCGAGATGATTGGCATGCGGGAAATCATCAGGCGTTTCGCGAATGTCTCTCGAACAGAGATCGTTGGCGCCCGCGCACCTTTCCTGAAGCCTGGTAGAAATACGCAGTTCAAAGTGCGTACATTTCGAAAAAGTTGTTTTAGTCGTAATATATACTTATAAGAAGATAATGTTTTTGTGTTTTCTATTTTTTTATATGATTAAAGTAGCAAACGAGTCATCAGGTGGACTACATCCACCTGATGGTAAGTGGTCACTGCCGCCCATGGATGTAAGCAACTTTATACAGAACACAGGTTCTATCTGAAATCAATCACAGATGCGTTGCTGCTTCTGAGGACTGAGATGGTCGCCTCATATAAAAGTATGCCGGCAACCAGACCCTATACAGTTATTTCGGGGCATGTACATAGTTTCACTGCGAAGTTAGCGCGTATACATCATTTTATCGGAGGGATTCGTTGAAAATGACCCTAAGCCACATTTAAAAAATGGCGTTTAAAAACAATTTGAAGGTTATTTTAGGTGCACCATTGCCTATCTTTAATGCAGGTATAAACCAGATTCTTAGTCAAAAGATGGTAAAGAAGAATGTTTGAAATATTAACAATATTAAAAAGCATTGTACGATATACTACTGAAAGAGTTCTTGTTTGTTTCGGAGTTGGTAACAGATGTTCGTGGGTGGCAGTGATCAAAAGTGACTAGAAGGACTGACAAAATGGCTGCATCCATTACGATGCCTTTTTATTCTATTAGCTTTAAACATGAAATAACTCTGTTTTTTTTGTTATTTCAAAAATTCAATGAAATTCCAAGTTAGTATCAAAATTCTAGTAAGCATATCAGTAATAGTCCCCAGACTATGGTGCTATACAAATTTCCTAAGAGGAACAGCTTAATAACAAAAACGATGTACGAAAGTCTATCATGGTGTCATGACTAATAATTGAAACATGTCTTAATCCTTGAACCAGGCAGGAACATGCTTCAAGTTATGCATTGTATGATCTCGCTTAGAACAGGGAGTTTGATTAGGAATTCCAGGAACAGACTGGCAGATAGAGGCTATGAGGTTTCCAATTCATACTGAAGCAGTGAAATGGTTTTCGTAGAATAATAACACCCAGTGAGTCGAAATCAATCCGGCTATAAATGCGTTGAATTACCAATGAAATTGTATCTGCATTGTATTCAAAGCATTGATTGACTGCGACGAATATTAGGAACATCTGTTAATAAAGTATTCATAAATATCATCGATTTCGTAAAAAAAAACATATAAAAGCCCCGTGAGCATAGTGTGAGATTCAATTCCAGCAGCACTAAAAGTAATACTATTTCTTTCTTATAATAATAGTATCTTCCGACAGACAACACGCAGATCTCCAGCTAAGTTTTTTTGGGGTAGCAACGCGACTGTGGTCAGCCTCATTTAGGATTCAATCATCGTATTCGACGATTAATGACAGATATCTCGTCTTGTGAAGGTGGTAGAACCAGTGTAGTTCGACCGGGGAAGTACCACCGCCACACCTATTTCTAGCGTGAAGCATTTCTTGCGTTTCGATGGAAGGGTGTGGTTGCCGGTACACTTTTATATGAGGCGACCATCATAGTCCTCGGGAGTAGCAACGCATCTGTGATTGACTTCGATGTGTAGTTGATAACAGATGTCCATGGGCGGCAGTGGCCACTTACCATCCGGTGGCCTGCATGCTCGTTTGCTACTTCAGTCAGATAAAGAAAAATCATCCTAATCGACGATTAATGACAGATATTTCGTAACACAGAGATCTTTCAACAACGTTGATAACTTGAATGTTATATCCATGTGCACATTTTTTCAATTCTATATTTTTACAGGTGTTGGAAGACTTTGGCTACATTTACGATAGTTCCGTCGGCGTTCCTCCACTTCCGATTCCAGTTTGGCCGTACACCCTCGATTACAAGATCGCCCACGAGTGCAAATCAGGCACTTGCCCAACTAAATCATTCCCGGGTGAGTACACAATATATCCTCATGTAGGAACGGTCAGAGACAAAGCAATCAAATAGACTTCTAATAAGATAGCAATGTCTCAGTCAATCAGGGTTCGGTTTGATAGCTGTCTTCGATTTCTACATAACACAATGTGTATTAGTGATGTAACGAATATCGATATTTGATATTGCGGATGCGAATGTGAATGTTGTTTTTTTCAGTTCTTGGTGTAGGATGCAGGAGGATATAAATTTTTCGACCCTTTTTTGGTAGGCCAAACTGCAGTTCGATTTAAATTTGTACCTATAGATTTGGCGACCTTTTCTGGTCGCACAAAGCACTGCACACAATTCAATATTTGCAAGACATTCGCACATTTTTTGCGAATGCGAATATTCGTTACATCACTAGTGTGTATCCATCTTGTAAAAAATGCTTATTAAGAGTACGTTCCATTACTTCGCCTACGGCTACGGTAACTTTCAATAATAACAATCTACGATAATAATTTAGGTATTCGTATTATTTATGCCTAGTTTTTTTAGATCTTTTCTCTTTTATTATCTGATTGAAGTAGCAAACAAGCGGGCAGTTCGCCTGATGATAAGTGATCACTGCCGCCCATGGACATCTGTAAGAAATTTCAAACCGGACATGGTTTGTATCTGAAGTCAATCACAGATGCGTTGCTACTCCCGGGGACTATGGTGATGGCCTCATATAAAAGTGTGCCGGCAATCACATCCTTCCATTTAAATCCAAGAAATGCTTCACGCTAGAAATAGGCGTAGAGGTAGGTAAATTATCAGACATTAGATAAATCTGATTGTTATAGTTAACATGTCCCTTAACAACGATTTTTCGAATATTTTACGTGCAATCCATGAATCTTTGCATGCATATTGAATAACCTTATGAAGAAATATAATGAACCTTATGATGATGGCCATTTTGATACAGACAGGAACTTAAATTTTATTAATGTTCAGATGTTCAGAAACAGGTCCTTTTAGTCGAAGCGTGGTATTCCTCTTAGTTCAGTTATGTGGAAGGATATTCAGGGATTCGAAATGCTTGGTCCCAAAGTTAACCCTTATTGCCTTAGGATATTTGGCCGTATCACAGTTGTGGTTTAATACCGTGTGGGTATATAACACCACATGTATAGAGAGGGAGCATTTATATAGGACACTTATAAGAGAAAACATCGCGATATAATGTTCATAATTTGAAAATTATCTTGTTCAAAGATGTTTGAGGTCCGTTCCTCGCTGGTTTAGTGAGCTTTGAGGTACATATTCCTGATTCTAAAACAAGAATTAGACATTCCCGTCTATGGAGTAGTCTTGTTAAATTTGCACCAGCCTTATGATCATAAAACATAACAAATAACGAGTTACACCAATCAAATGAGTTTCTTCAAGTACTTAATACACGATTTCACACGGTACCGTGAACCAATTATTTTACTTCATCTTTTCTGTATTTAGGATAGTTTGTATAGATATCTAGTTGTTCTCCGAATTACGATAGCGGTGAAATATAGACTTATTGAGATACGAAACATATAAAATAGAACTGTTTGTCATACATATTCTACGTTAGGTTGTGGTTGCCGGCACACTTTTATATGAGGCGACCATCATAGTCCTCATCAGGCATCAGATGGAACCCATGTTCTGTATGAAGTTGATTACAGATGTCCATGAGCGGCTCGTTTGCTACTTCAGTCAGATAAAAAAAAAACGTTATACGTAACGTACGTACGTTCTTGTTTTATATATCGTGTGTATTTTTAAATTATATTAAAATGTTTGCTGTTATTTTTATATACCCACTTAACTCTGTAATTGAATATTCATTAATTTAAAAAATATCCAAATATCTTAAATATTTGTTGATGTTGATATTTATAAGATGTTGTATTTCGGAAAATTGTAAGTTATATAATTCTTAATTTTAATGAATTATATAGTTTACGTTTATTATTATTACTAGGCGTTAAAGTCAATTTAGTCGGTATATCTAATTAATTGCCTCATAATTATATTAGTCTCGTACGCGGACCATTACTGTTTATTGAACGTCTAAAGTTATTACTTTCATGACATTTATTGATACAATTTCTAAGGAAAATTGTAATTAATATAAATTATTGTAATTGTAATTTATACAAGTATAAAATGTAACTATGGGTATATTATTATTTATTTTTCTAAAGAATAGGGATAACGGTAGTGACCCTACCAAGTTAAGCAAATACTGTCAAAGGTTTTTATACAAAACCTTATTAGCTTGATGGTTTTTAAATATATGTAATAAACATAATTTCTGACTGTAAATTTACTACGATTATATTGAGGTAGAAATAAAGTAAATTAAAAAGCGGAACTAAGAAAGATTGAAGATTTACGTTTCTGGTGTTCTACTTGCTGTGGCGTTGTCCGTGCCGTAGTTCAATAAAAATACCTACATACATATATGTGGTAAGAATTAAAATTCGAACTAAAACTATACCTAAACACAAACAGAAGGAATGCACACGTGAGTGGAGTCGCAGGCAGGAGTCTAGTTTAGAATATTTAATAATCAGTTTGAGTATGCAATTTACCTTTTCGGGCAAAGGCATATTAATTGCAAATTCCATCCATAAGGCGTCGTCATATAACACGTGAAACTTAATTGCGCAATGTTGCGAATATACGCGATACGATAATTGAAATTTAATACTATGATACCGCTAATAAAGCCACAAAATAGTACGCTTGACATCAGTTTTTGATGAACAAAGAATATTTAAGGAAAGTGAAAGAAGTGTGCACACACGTCATTGTAGATAGAATGACTTACTTACCATAGGATACCATAATCACAATGTCTGTGGTATTAAACATTGATAATTCTGCTTTTGACTGACTTAAGATTATGACTTGTAAATTGAATTGGTATTGGATATTAAATTAATTGGTCACGATTTTCATAATTTCTGTATAAATATCGGCACTATTTTTAAAATAAATCATTATTATCTGAGACCTCGACTTTGCAGCAAGTAACCTCTCTACAGTATAAAATGATCTATGAATTAATTAAATATTACAAAAATGATTGAGAAAAGTCATAATTAATATGCATAAGACATATTACGTAGAATGCTCGTAAACGCTCCTTCCAAAGCGTTGCTGGTCGCCAAATCGCTTTCTGTTAGAACAACACCTTACGTTTAAACAAGAAAGGGTGACGCGTCACTTTCTCTGAGCCAGTTGCTTTACTAAGCTCAACAATAATGGTAATTTACTACCTAATGTTGGCGTGTTATATCCAGACAGCTTAGAATGCTCATCTGCCAAAAGCGGTTTTGTTGAATTTCCTCACTGTTTTGGCAACATTATGCCCTAGAATGCAAATGTGTCGACCGATTTGGACAAATGTAGATCCACTAAATTCCCTTTGTGGTAACAGTTTGCACTGAATATGCAGGTATCACAATACTGATGGCGATCATTTAACAACAATAAGATAATGTGTGATATCTACGTACAGATGCACAAATACTATTTTAATTTTATTAGGGGTTGTCTTTCCGTTTTGTTTTTGGACATGTTTAAAATATTTATTTCAAACACAACAACAGTGTTATTCACTTGGAGAAAACGAATTTTATTTTGGAAAATATGGAATAAATTAGAAAATACTTTAACATTTTTTTTTGCATTTAGTGAAGTAATAACGAAATTTTATTGTTTTCATAATTTCAGGAATGTCAAGCATATAGGTTTAATTTATTTGTTTAATGTTATTGATGATTTTATTCAATTTCAGGTCTATGGGAAGTGCCATTCAACGCTCACTATGTAGCATCATTTGAAGGTGGCCATTGCCCTTACTTGGATCAGTGCGTTCTTCACAATCATGATTCCGATGATGTAAGTATTCTAAATCAAGGGCATACAAGTTTATGCAGCAAAATATATGTAGATCTCTTGATAATACAGATATTTGACATGTCTCTGTATAAGTAGGTATAAGTATTTTGGACCTTCTTAAGTTATGACAAGATTCGAATCCATACAACTAAGCTAAGAAACCGTATGGCGCTTCAATTATATCTCAGGAGTTGTATTGTGTTTGACGTTGGGTAAGATTTATACGATTTATTTAAGTGTAAAATATATTCAAATGATTAATAAAAAAATATGTAATAAGATTATAATATACGTACAGAACAGAATCGCCTATAGTGACCACTTAACTTCAGGTGAGCTGAATGCCCGTTCGCAACTTCTGTCGTAAAATAAAAAAAGATGTACATTTCCATACAGAA
This sequence comes from Spicauda simplicius, assembly GCA_949699795.1. Taxonomy (NCBI): domain Eukaryota; kingdom Metazoa; phylum Arthropoda; class Insecta; order Lepidoptera; family Hesperiidae; genus Spicauda; species Spicauda simplicius. The sequence continues at coordinate 12,379,932 of OX453066.1, read as the reverse complement.
AATTTAAATATGAGAAAATTGGGACGGTGAACGCTGAAAAGCCTTTTGACCTACTTAAATATTGGGTAATCTGTTTATCGTTATGATCGCCACAAGTGTCGTATTACAACAACGTAATTATGAAATTAATGTTCATTATGTATTTGTCTAATCGATTCCTATAAGTCTGGAATAAACATTTAATAAAAAGGGGACTTATGTTAAATATTGTATCTTAGGGCGCAAATGAGTTAGCATTGGTGATTGAACTCTACATCAATTTACATTTTTAATAATTATCATAACGAATGTTTGATAAACATTAAAGTATTCAATTAAAATAGCAAATACCATGAAAATCATCTCTATAGCCTCTATAGCTCACGCACATGTGAGCTGCAATGGCTCTACACTTGCTTACAGTAGGTACTTCGCATAAATTCTGGGATAAATTCATGCACTTACATGAAATCATAATTTTGTCGAATTTGATAAATAAACAATCTTTTTACGCAGGTAAATATCTTTTAACGCTCTACGCTTTTGGTTAGTTATTACAAGTTTACATCTGGACCTCGGGCGATGTTTTATTATTTTTAGACCTTTCAAATTATTATTTAAAAAAAAATATCTTTATAAATGATTATTATTTTAATTTATGTTACAAATTGCACAAGCCATTTTAAATAATTTCTGCAAAAAAATAACAGTTATGTAGAAATGTTATTGTTATTGTTCCTGTTTTTGAGATTAATAAATTATTAAATGAATGTTTTTATGAAATAAATTAAAACATATTTTATTTTAAATGTTTCCATTGGATTTATTTTAACATTTCAGTCACAAAGTCCACGATTACAAAATCTGTAGAGTTCTAAAGACAGTCTAGTTGTAATTAATATATCATGAAATTTATATGTATTATAGTCATAATTTAGGGTGTAATTTATTGTATTTCACTAATATTGACAGGTATTGGAGTGGCTACAGGAAGACTTCAGCCGCTACTACGACCAAAACCGAGCTCCCTACATGATGCCGTTCCACACAAACTGGTTCCAGATAAAGGAGCTGGAGCGTGGCCTTCACAAGTTCCTGCAGTGGGCTTCAAACTTGTATGTATTGGTGTATTCTTTAGTTGATTTATCACAGATTTTATAGATTGCTTAGTACCATCAATCTTATTAAAATGTATACACAGAGTCCTCCTAGAGAATACCTTATAACAGCGGTGCTAAGCGTGGCGTTGGTATGAAGGGTGTAGGGTAAGGGAGACATCTATATCCGAGCCTGTGGCAACGTCTGTGGCTAAAAACCCAAGAGATCTTATTTGATGTTAATTACTGATGTACAAGGGTAGCAGTGGCCACTTACCATCTCTTGGACTGCAGATCGGTTCATAATTCAATATTATAAAAAAGAGACACGTTGACGTGTAGCGCAAGATATATTTTGCAGAACATAAAATTGAGATCTGCTAATACTATATCATTATTTTTATTATATTCTATTATTGGTCAATCAATTAATCAATGAGTAAATACTCGGAGTTAGTAAGCGAACAAGATTCGGTAAACCATGCGTAGGCCATTGTTAATGAATACAGTGGCAAGTTGACAATCTTATCCGCATTAGGATTGTTTTATTGTTAGGAGTCTATTAAGTTAAATGTCTGCAAAAATATAAAAGTAAAAAAAAGCAACTGAAAATGTTTGTTTCACGATCAGAAATATTGGATAATAATAATAATTGTTATGGATTCATCAGATTATTATAATGTATAGCTGCTATAAAAGTATACAAATACTCCCTTAAAGCTGTATCTATAAAATGCCATTTCTACTACTTTGTTAAAGTCAATAAACATAAAGTTTTCCGTACTTTTCATACAAATGTAAGTGTGTCAAATCATATAGATATGTAACACCCTTATCAAACAACAATAAATTAAAAGTTAATTCGGTAGGTATTTCAATTTCACCAAATCGATCTCTGAAACACAAGGGTGGTTAGCGGCACTAATTTATTAGTCTTTTGACTGTGTACATTCACATTCCGTATCATTGCACGCGCAAATTTGTTTGATAATAGCCTTATGAGAGCCTCGCCCAAATTCGGTTTAACAGGCCAGTTGCTGGGGCAATCTAAAATGATTTATTACATTCAGCTTTAATACAAAGTGCAGCGATGTCTGACTTTATTCATAGGTTCCGCTCGGCACCGCCTGCATTCCCTATGCATGGCTTTTCTATGTTGTCGCGGGTACCCTCAATATTTTGGTTGTTGAAAAGTTTTAAGAAATTGGACCATTATGATTTAATAGAGAAGGTTTCACTACTACGACTATTTCTTACGTGAAGTCGTAGTAGTAGATTCCCTATCCAACATAAAGTTGTTTAAAAATGTCCAAGGGTGGCAGTGACCACATCACAACGTGCTCGTTTTCTATTTCTATATTATAAACAAGTAACATATGCTGCTTTGGATAAAGTTCTATATATTAGTTAGAGCTGCCCCTGTAAATCGTTTTAGTCGATTACGATTAGTCCATACCAACAAACCGACAAAGAAGCAAAAAAAAGTGTCTTTTCAAGACACGTTTATCTATCGTATATCTATCGTCTATAAATAGAGTAAATGAATGTTATTTTTATATATGAGTATAAAATTTATTATTTTATTCCCGCTACCTTTAACCCGAGATAATAATGTAAACAAGAAAAAACCGCACGAGGAGGAAAACACCAAATATTTTATGAGGTTATTTTTTTTTCTGACTGAAGTAGCAAGCGAGCATGCAGTCCACCTGAAGGTAAGTGGCCACTACTGCGCATAGACATCTGTAATCAACTACATACAGAAAATGGATTCTATCTGAAGTCAATCAGTTGACGGTGCGTTGCTACTCCCGAGGACTATGATGGTCGCCTCATGTGAAAGTGTGCCGGCAACACAGCCTTCTATCGAAACGCAAGAAATGTTTCACGCTAGAAATAGGTGTGGCGGTGATACTTCCCCGGTTGAACTACACTGGTTCTACCACCTTGAAAAAGGTGTTACATTTTCGGTACTTCACGATTCTATATATCGCTTTTATCGAACGAAAGGATGTTGTAATATTCGTTAAACATATTACGATCACGGAGAATGGATTTTTCACGTGAAGTTAACTGAATTATTTTACATGCGAAAAATTAAATTGCTCTACATTATCGGAAGTATGCCGTAATACGGTTTTCATCACATAACACCATTTTAAATACAGATCAGTGAAATGGACATTGATCTTAAATAATCGCTATTTATACGTGTTTATTTTTGGTTTTATATCAGGTTTGTAATGAAAATCTGTATGCATTATGTATTTATTGTATGATAATCATTAGGCGCGATATGTTTGTGAATCGGTGAGTGTTATATTTTAAAGTTTATTATTGCATATATTATATTATCATATTCGGGCGAGGGCCTATTTTCAAAATTAAAGTGTTTCGGCATTGTCCATGGTACTGGCTTGGCTAATGTTAATTCACACAATATGTTATCATCATATTGGAATCGTATTCTTTAATGTTTTTACTAATTTTACTTACATTTTTTTACGCCTTTCTTCTCCTTCCAAAGATTTTTTTTTATAATTTAGACATATAATCTCAAAATAAATATAAATCGATTTAACTTATACTTCTAATACAAGAACTATTTCCCAGGGAAACACATGGTTTTGACATATTTAAGCTCAATCGCAGTTTCGTGTTCCAAAAAATATATGTATTTATTATTTGTCGTTCAATAAAATATGAAGGGGCATTTCAAAGTTTAGACTTTCTCGGAGCTTTATTACCAGGTCGATTGTTAATTTAATAGTGACAAAGACAGCAAAGTCCTTCAAGTTTCAGAGGACTTCAGATAGGTTAGGCATTTCATTAAAAGTTTTGAACTGGCAATCTTAATGTATTCAAATTAGACTCTGCAGAATGTACGAGTAGCTCGCCCTTTATGGCTGCCTAATTTAACTATTTATTTTCTTTAAGTTACGATACAAATTATGTACTACGGGTCTAGCAAATTGTTTTATTTGTCTTTCGGTCTTTAATTCCCTTACTTAGTCGTAAGTAGCAAATAGAAAGTGAAAATCCTTCTTTATTTGACCCAAAATATACATAAAGATTATAATATATATTTTGGTGTAGTTGCGTAAAAAAATAATAGCAATCGTTTTATCTCTTTATATCACAATTATGTGGTCATAAATATTACATTTCAATAGGAAAACACCTACAAATTTTTCAAGGTTAATGCATAATATATGGTTGATACTTTGCATTACAATACAAGGAAATTAAATACTTTTAGATATGAAACTAGTACAACTTTCGTGGTTTCACCTCGGAGGCTAAAAAAGCAGTGTGTTCTGACTTAAAGGATTCGGTAAAGATTTCCCGTTCCACACTTACAAAATGGCTGCCCATGAACCGATGGGCAGCCATTTACTTTTCTAGGTGGACTGCTCGCTCGTTTGCTACTAATAAAAATCACAAGAATATTTGAGGCAACTCGGGCCATTGCAAAATTCACGATTCTACGGTGCACAGAAAAATATTTATACTCCAGTGTACGCCTTTGTATGTCATACGTGTCTTACGTCTCTCGTTTCAATTTCAGGCCGGACGTGTGGTTCGTCACAGTGACGCAGGCACTCACCTGGATGACGGACCCTCGCGCGGCTAAAGCCCTGAACAATTACGAGGCGTGGCGTTGCGACAAGAAGGATTTGCCGGCTAAGCCGTGCAACCTGCCCAACAAGTGCGCACTGTCCTTCAAACAACCGGACAACAACTTCACCGACACACGCTATATGGAGACCTGTTACGAATGTCCTAACCAGTAAGTTAATAGTATTCAATATATTAGATTTATTTCTAACGAATCTTCAAATATTAAGGTACGAAATTTAACGGCAATCAGAAGGTATAGAGACCTTTAGGTTACAGATTAAAGGCGGATCCTTTAATCTGTAATCTTACACGATCTAAATAGAAAACTTAAATTGTAAACTATAAATTAGTCAGCAATGTAGGTTTTCATAACGATGATATCTCAATTATTTTTTTTATGAAAATACAAAACTTCAAACTTCGAACCAGTTAATAATTCATCGACAGTCGCTATACAGAAACATGTAGCATCCAAAGTAACTAAATTTTGAATAAATTACGAATAGGTACGTATTCTTTTTCTAGTTTTAGTTACAAAAGTCCAAACTTCAAATCAGTAAATTTACTGACACCAGATATACAGGAACCTGTGACTAATAACTTAAAATTATAGATACAAAATTACAGCAAATAAACTAGACTAATTAAACAATAAACGCAAAATTTCATGAATTGTTAAGTTAAATAAATAAATATCTTTCAGTAACAAACTATAAACGGGTTAGATGTTAGTGAACTCCTACTGTGAGGAAGAAATATTAATGTTTTATTCAGAAATAAAGATTTACATATTTATCACCTAGTTTGTATAGAGGTCAGAATGTGTTATAGGTAACCGCTCTTCCACTAAAGAATACATTATTTATGTGTTTATATCTCTATACAAATGATCAAATATTTCCTTGCCGGAGGTCCGGCCAAGTCGAATAGTAGCTTAGCAATATATTTTTTCGCATTAAAGCATGAATAAAAATAGGGTTTGTTTGTCTACAGTATCTACTTAGACACAAACTAAGTTAGTCTCTAAGTATTGCAGCCTATGAACATAGGTATATTTAAAGGCAAGGATTTATGGATAATTATGGATAGAATAATATATTGATTTACCTTTAAAATTTTCAATAAATTTACTTGATTCGGGAACTCACAAAATATTTATAAAAAGCATTATTGTCTATGTGGAAATTATATTATTGTCTTATGTTTCTTAAATGTTTTAAGCAACATATTTTTTTACTCGTCTCTAAAGGATTTTATGTAATGATTCCAGGTACCCATGGCTAGGAGATTCCGGCGGCACAGGAATACCCGGCAAGGACAACTACATTCCTGATAACCTGAAAAAGTAGTAGCTTAGGTATATTGTTCTTAATAAATATATCTTACTCTATAATTTATTCAGGATATTTCTTACATTTTTGATCTACATACTTTTCTTTTCATAAACTTCTATTATTACTACTTTAAAAAGATTCGGCAAGTACAACATTTAAGGTGAAATGGTCCATGTAATGCAACATTGAAACATCTTCAAGGATTAGATTATTCTGAATAAATTATACATTTGTATATATGTAATTTTACAACACTTTGTGTAGCAGTGACTAGTCATTGCGTTTAAATGGTGTCATTCTTTCGACTAAGATTTAGCAATGAAGACTTAAGATAATGGTTATGGCAAATTACATATAAGACGAAACTAACTTGTAGATTCTATTTTCTAAAGATTTTATAGGTATTTTGATACCATTGATGTTGAATATCCTTTATATGCTCAAGTAATATATTAGAATCAAGTAATATATTAGAATTTCATTTATATAATATAATGATGTTTATTTAAATGAGAGTTTTAAAAAGTAGAGGTCTAGTTAGTGTTTATTTAAATTTTGTACAGACTGTATGACTTTATGAAGCCTGCCAAGAACAAACGTAAAAACTTGCAAAAATTAGGAGGTAAGTTGTATATCCAAAATACTCATTTTTTCAAATTGTAGTAGGATAATAGTTCACCTCGACTCATAGATAAATTTAATGTAAAATATAACAAATTTTAAATGTTGGTGCTTTTTGTTAACCAATAAATAATAAACAGTACATTTTGTGTTTTAATACCTACTTATATTTTAATCGTATAGAGTCTCATAAATGTGTGTTAAAGTATCGTTCTACATCAAAATTTTCCAAATATTTTAAATAATACATCTTTCTTTAAGTACACATTAATACGGCGTACTTTATACTTACATACCCACCAGAGTAGTGGGGACGTTAGTTACCATAGAAATAAAGAAATACCTCTACAGATTGCCCATTAGAACAGCGCTAGCCGTGACATCTGTATTTAACACTTTGTAATTGTATCCGACCTTTCAAAGGGAGGTTACCTATTTGTCTCGCATATTTTTTTACTTTTGAATATTAATTCATATACATATACGTGGACATATACGAACACGAAGCGGGTTCCGGGTGAGATCCATAGTCAGACAGATATTTGAATGTATTCGTGTTTGTGGTTGTGTTTTTTGCTTTGCTAAGGCAACTACGTCACAGAAAAAAATCGAGTGAGAGGCTATGAGTGTAAAAAACATCATTTGTTATTTGACAAAGCGAAATTATTTTAAATTTTACGCTGAATTATTTTTATTAGTCACTCGTAGCAAATTCGACCGTAATTTAAATTAAAAAACTAAACCAATATTGTCCAACAACCTATATTGTCCAAAGTAGCACCAATATTTCTCTAATTTAAATAAATTGTAATAATTTTTAAGTTATTTTGAACATTAAAGTTAGGGAAAAAGGAATAAGAGGTTTATTAACTAAGCTGCATTTAAAAGCAATAGGGGGTATTTTGACAAAGACATCTGAAATTTAAAATGTTATGTATTTTCACAGTAAGACATTGAATGTTCTATTTCGTGTAGTGTAATGTTTTTAGTTGATTCTATGTATATATTATGCATTATTTGAAAAAAATATTAGCATTGCGCAATCCTTCTCTACATCATCTATAGCCGTGCGTAATTCCATACTCCTCCGCCTGCGGCAAGTAACTTACAAACGAATCACAAGTTTTTGCTTCGCGTATTAATATATAGATGAGTCACGTAAGCAAACTGAAACACTAAAATTATACCTAATAAAGAAATTTCATTATAATGTTAGGGCAAAGTCCATTCTTCATAATTAAAATACCTATTAAAGTTTTTCGAACAGTCTAAATTTAGCTTTTTAGGTTTGGTCTCAAATCCCATGTTGGTTTAATTTAACTTATTCACGATTTACATCTAGTAACTGGTTTCTCCTGATATATCTACGAGACTTTTGGCCATAACTGGCCATGGTGCTCCAACATTGATTTTTAGGTATTAATGGCCAAATCCTTCAATATGTCTCTGACATATTGATTGATGAGTTTTAACGACCGCAAACATATAATAACGGTATTTCAAAGGACAGAGCAAAGAAGCGTGCATAAGATTTTAGATAGTAGTGGTTGGCGAACATTAGTGGTCAGTACCGAAAACGCACGTGTGATCGGATTAAATAGAGCCCTTTTTCTACATGGAGGGTCTACAGAAGGGCTACTACGGCTAGTGGCAAACACTACCACTTAAATAAAAAAAAAGTTTAAATTGTGAAATAATTACGAAGTGGTTAGACTATAATAGATATGTTTTGTATATTCATCAAATGTATCAGACATTTAAACTATTAATAATAATACAGCCGTGTATCGAAGTCATACAACATATTAAAATTGAAATTACAATAAATATTGTGTGTTCTGGTTCCTTATATTATACTTCTTTAATGTAAGATTTAAGATGAATAAATAAAACATTTTTCCATTTCATATTTTATGCACTGTTATCTGTGTTCATTGTACGTAAAACTTGTCGTTTCCATATAATCTTCTTTAGAGATAAAGTCGTCCTTTGTACCTCCTTTCCCTTGTATTTTCATATTCGCTGTTGAACATTGTCAAAGAGATAATAGTAAGTAGAAAATAATGGATCATAATTCAACAAGCTAGTTAAAATAAACTTTTAACAGACTGTAAAATCCCGTCCTATTTATAATTCTCATGTTCAAACCTTTCATGTTAAGGTCGTCGTAAAAGTTATAATTTAAGAATACTTTTGTATTCACAAAAAAATAAAAGGTTGAACGACGAGCAGGGTTCAAATGTGAAAGTACGACTTTTACACCCACATCTGCTTTACAGCAATAGTGTTTGTGTTTCTCTATTTTGGTTTGGAGAGTGGTTGAATATAACAAGTATTCATAATGGGTTTCCAAATTACACTAAGTGTATTGTAATGATATAGGCGGGTCTACATTTTTCAATGTCGAGCTCTTCCGTTGTATTCTTCATTGTCATTAATAAGTCAAGGCATTTCATTAATCACGCAGGTGTCAGTGACAATTTAAGCCTGAGTACAGCATGCTCATATGACACTTCCATAACACGTAAAACATGGCAATCTCAAATATGATATGGAATATTGTGCACAATTGTTTTATATAACCGAGCGGCAGTTTGCGTCTCAGATCCGACGGCGGAGATTTAATTTGAGATTGCGTCGGAATGGCTGCTCGGAACTTTCTCCATATTCGCGTGCATTAGCTGTTGTTACTGGCAGTTTTTGTTATGTACTAGTGATGTTACGAATATTCGCTTGACATTCGCGAGTATTTGCATGTTTTTACACATTCGCATTCGCATCCGTATTTGCAACAATTGTGCAAATGTTTTGCGAATGTAGATCTGCAGTTTGCAAATTCTATACAAATTTGGGCGTACTGCAGGTTGACAATCAAAAAAAATGTCGCCAAATTTTAATTTTTCCGCCTCCTACACTACTCGTATAGCCGCGCCTATGTTGACGTCAAATTAAAAATAAAACTGAATGTTCGCAAATTCGCATTCGATTCGAATTCGCAAATGTTGGTAGGGGCTTTCAAGGTGGTAGAACCAGTGTAGTTCGACCGGGGAGTATCACCGCCACACTTATTTCTAGCGTGAAGCATTTCTTGCGTTTCGATAGAAGGGTGTGGTTGCCGGCATACTTTCACATGAGGCGACCATCATAGTCCTCATGTGACTCATAGGACCTCATAGGAGTAGCAACGCATCTGTGATTGACTTCAGATGGAACCCATGTTCTGTATGAAGTTGATTACAGATGTCCATGGGCGGCAGTGACCACTTACCATCAGGTGGACTGCATGCTCGTTTGCTACTTCAGTCAAATAAAAAAAGGGGATATTCGCATTCGCATTTGCGAAAGTTAAAATTAACATTCGTTACATCACTATTATGTACCGAATTCGGATTGTACCACCTCGTTCCGCGAAGCTTTAATCCAATATCCTTGGCAAACCGTCAGGTGGGGCAATTTTTGTTTTATTTCGACTGTTTTGGCACCTACGAGTTTATTTATTTATTTATTTAAACTTTTGAAACACCTTATACTAAGGGTTACAAGGGTGAACTTAATGCCTAATGGCATTCTCTGCCAGTCAACCCTGGGCGATGGCGATAATTTGTGGTAGGCATATAAATGTTATAAAAGGAAATTTTGCTAAAGTAATCATTATTTTAAAAATATAAAACAAATATATATATATATAAATAAATGTTAAGGTCTTTGTTAGATGTCTCCAATTTTTACACCTCAAATTTGTCTCTCAGCTGGATACTGCGAATATAACCGTGAGTTGTGAACCGTTGCGTTTACGATGTTTGTTTGAATATAGCTGTGAGTAAATAAATGTTGTCGGAGGTGTATGAAGGCCACCAATTTGCACTTGGCCAGCGCGGTGGACTATGGCCTAAACTCTCTCCTTCCGAGAGAAGACTTGTGCAGTGAGACAATAATGGGTTGACGATATAAGTATATGTATCCTGGTAGTTTAGGGAGCAGAATAGGACCACGGTACTCTCTGCCTGTCGTAAGAGGCGATTAAAAGGGGCTTCAGGAGTTGCGGGCGGCTAGAGTGGGAGCTCGAACCGTCCGGCCAAGCGACCCCAGGAAGGACGGTGGCATGTGTGGTCGCATGCCGGTGTAAAGACCAGAAGGTGCGGTGAACGTTTACGCCCATCAGGGAAGAGCCCGATAGCCTCGGAGATCCAGGAGTCCTCCACGCAGCGCTGAGGACGGCCACCTTAATTAGTGCGCAAAGAATCACACATAACCCACATAGTTTTGAAAGTTTCTCCCTCGTAAAACAAGGTAAGTATATGTATTAGGCAGAGGTTTTGAGATTATATTTACTAATACATGTTATAAAGGCGTAATTTAATAGGCGTAATTAATTTGTAAGGATGTATATATGTTGGCTACTCTTTCATGTATAATCTATTAATCCGATTTGGCTGAAATTTCACAGACACGTATAAATAAATAATCCCTAATCATAGTAAATGATTGAAGCGGGCAGAGCTGCGGGCAAGAGCTAGTATTTCTACAAAAGGCAGTAAAATTGTGTCACATAAAGTATTATTCATACTTATGTTTAATTTTGTCTAATACCGGCTTATTTCATATTCTGGAGTATAATGACCACTTTCATAAATCATACGAGCAAACACGAACCCAAATGTACAATTGAATTTAAGACCACAAAGTTATTTACGTTACGTTACGGTCAAAGAAAAGATTATTACATTTTGGACGAAACACAATAAACACGTACCTAAGTAAATATCAACACAGGTACGTGGGAAGGTCGTGGTATACCTAATAAGGTCCAGCCTCGAGAGGCGAGAGTGGCGCACATAACAGTGTCCCTAAAGAACACAAGGGGGCTCCATAAAATATAATAAGACTATTACTCTCATGATGAAAACGGGTCAACACTGTAATCGTTATGGACAAGCCACTTGTGCCGTTACGGTTGTAAACGCGTTTATGTTCTCTATTTTATGTTTTCGTAATTTCACATTTGCGAACAGTAAGACTTATTTAGGGTATCTGGGTAAATGTAATGCTTCTTAAGCAAGCGAAGATTTTGTTTTTAATACTTTGTTTTCTTTACCGTATTTCATGTCCGAGATTTTGTGGCCAATACGTACAGTTACTCCATTTTACGATCAAATGAATACCAGTATGGAGCAATCGAGGAAAATAAGTGATGTAATCCAGCTTACGTAACAAACCTCCGTATATGAGGTCAGTATCACAAACGTGGAGAAGATACGTAAATATCTTATCGCATTGACTACACTAACTGGCTGCAATAACAAGTTAATCAGAATTGATCCGAGCAAGTCCGCTCATTATTTTCTCTTATCAACGAACGTACAAAGATAAAAGCTCCGACTTATTCTTGCAGATGACATTTTTATGTCGCCAGAATAGGGAAATAACGAAGTCATAAATGGGAGTCGGACGATAAACAAACTGTAGCCTCCGAGATAAGAGTCTGTTCTCTTTGCGAAGTAATAGGACGAGACGTGGATAACAGCTTTGTGAAGCTAGAACATATTAACATTTTAGGAAATTGTTGCTGGACGCTTATTTTGGCAGAAATCTGATTATTGCGGAGAACGCATTACGTATTAGAGAATGTCAGAGTCGTCTAGCGAATTATCTTTTTGTTCTATTTCGAGATGGTAATAAATGTTTACAAGCGGACATGCCTTCTTCACTTGAAAACATTACGACAATAACCTTTGTTTCAGAGAAAAAAGATATATAGAAAAAATATGATAGCATGGTAACATATGATAGAAGGGTGTGGTTGCCATAGTCCTTCGGAGTAGCAGCGCATCTGTGAATGACTTCCAATGGAACCCATGTTCTGTATGAGGTTGATTACAGATGTCCATGGGCGGCAGCGACCACTTACCATCAGGTGGATTACATGCTCGTTTGCTACTTCAGTCAGATAAAAAATATAAATAAATAAATAAAAAAACAAGGAGGGCAATAAAAAAACAAATAAATATATATTGTTACTGTTTATATGTTTTTGCGCATCACTGATATTTACAACGCAATATTATTCATATTGTAATGTACTTGAATTTATGTACATACTAATTGAACCGGCGAACTTCGTTCCGCCTAAAAGTCAAAAATCTAAAATTATCAGTGTATCTCGACTATTTTATACATATTTTATATTATACATAAAAACCTTCATCTTGAATCGCTCTATCTATTCAAATACTGCAATAAAATCCTTAGCGTAGTTTTAAAAATCTAAGCAAACATAGGGACAGACAGCGGGAAGCGACTTTGTTTTATACTATGTAGTGATCCATGATTTCATTCTATGAGGATTCCTAAAGTAATTCATTAAAAATAAATGCAACGAATTCTATTTCAAGAAATTCTTTTTTAAAAAGAACTGTAGGTGCCCGCCAACGATCTATGTATGTTGGCTGCTGGATAGGGATTTTAAAGAAAGGTTCATTGTAATGTACTTTGCAATAATGGGCGAAAACTTAAACAATTATTGTTTTGAGGAGAAGTTATAAACCTTCTAACAGATCTGATCTCCACTACTTTGCCATTGGAAAACGAAGAAAGGGTTGCGATTGCTTGACCGGTTAGTTTCTGCGATGGAATTTAAGTGATGTAATGGGTGGCTACATTGGTCTTCCACAATTTGATGTTTCCAGAGTGGCGGTTACGTACACCTTCCCGTTCTATGGGAGAGGTATGCGGGTATAATAAACGTTAAAATAAAAAAAAGTAATTTAGTATCATCCAGTATTTCGCGTTTTATTTGATTTCGTTTAAGAATTCTTTCCGTTTACTTTAATTACGTCGGAAGAATATTTATTGCGCGTATAAAATTCAAACGTAAAGAATTATGCCTTAGTTAACATCATCTCATTAATTGTGCCTCGCAACGGACTATACCTTTGTCAGGAGCAGATCCCTTGTTTCCGAGTTAATTGTTCGCTTTTCCCGTTTTGTTCAAAACTATACCTACTCCTAATTGACCTCATTCAGTTTCAAATAGATCTAACCCAAGTGCTTGATTAAAATTTTACGTGTGCTTAGGCAACACAAGCTTAGGACGTTTCTAGGTTACCTAGGTCATGTTTGGTTAGAGTTCTGTTAATTAAGAAGAATTGTTGTATTGTTTTTGTTACATAATGTACCGGACGCACATTTAGCAGAAGTGAAAAGATTGAAGGCAAAGTAGCATATATGTATATTTTTACCTGCTCTAGAAGCTAATATTCCTAACATGGTTCTCGTGGGTGATCGCAATGGAAAAATAATAAATGAAATAATAAAATATTGTCCATACTCCCTGTATGTCAGTTTGAATTAATCGTACAATGTCGTATCGACAACTTGAAAACAGTCTGTAAAATAACTTGTATTTAATAATATATCAAAAAAAAATTCAGTCACAACTATGATGTTGATATGATGTTTTTTTTATAAGATTGGAGCAGCCAAGGAGCATGTAACCTAAGCAACTTCAGATCAACAGAACAAATTTTCTATAGTAAATCACAGAAGCGTTGCTACTCTCGAAGACTAAGATGGTCGATTCATATTAAAGTAAATTGGCAACAACACCCTTCCACCGAAACGCAAAAACGCTAGAAATAAGTGTGGCAGAGGTAGGTACCGTCCCGGTCGAACTACAGTGGTTCTACCAAAACTTTGTTTCTATAATACTATGTGTCGTATACTCATTACTGACCCATTGCTGGGCATAGGTCTTATTTCAAAGTGAGGGTGCTTAAGTAATAATCATAGGAATTCGAACCCCGGAACCTTCGACTTTCAAGTTACTTAGCTATCACTATTATTTTAATACGAATACTATAACGATAGGAATATATTGCTGAGAAATACATACCTCATTCCTAAGTACTTGTTAAGCATTGAACATCTCGGAAATAGGAAATTCGCTGAGTTTCGCATTTTTGTAGACAAATAACATGTACCATCGATAAGAGCTTGTCGTCAGCTCCTCTGTTTACGTAAACGAATCGTTTTCGTGGACAATCTTTATATTCTATTTTGTTTTTATTGGACAGAGAAAAGTCGCCATTTCTCAAAGCATTCTACCATTTTCCTTGTATTAATATCGTCCAATTAATTTAGCCCAATAAGTTATTTTTATCTTGTTTTTATAATCTTGAGAAAGTAATTAGGCGCTTTTTGGGGCTTAAGTACGACGAGAAAAGCCTTTGAAACAAAAACAATCTCATAAGTTACGTCGATCTACTCTAAGCTTTAATTGCTTCAAGATTAAGATTTAAACGTATGTCGAGTATTTATGAGTCGTTAAATTCAGAGAAAGTTTTTATGTTATACAGAAGCATAAGCAGTTATAATCAGCAGTGTGTAATTCGGTGTTTTTAACTGGAAATACGAGGTTCTAATTTAGGTACCTTTATGGTTCTTATGTGTTTATTAAATAATAATAATAGCGTTCTTTAACAGCTAAGGAAGACATTGTGAGGAAACCTACGCTACTACATTGAGAATTAAATATAAAAGGTCCTTTAAAAGTCTTCCAATCCGCACTTAGGTATTACTTATTGGTCGAGTAAGTAGCAGATATGATTTTAGGCAGCTGCTGAAACATTTACCAAAAAATGTAAATTAATACATTTAGGTACCTACATGTAAAATACTTATACAAAAAATTTGGTAAGCAAGCTTTAATATAAACCTTTTTAATAGGCGTGATGACATATTTTGAAATCCCTTTTGCCAATGTTTACTTATAGGTACACTTATTCAGATAAAAATAACATTGTTTTAGCAGCAATGTTTCAATGTAATTATGATGAAGAAAGAAAGAAAGAAAAACCATTTATTTCGGTCCATCGGCACGAAAACAGAATAGCCGCATACATCTAAATTAAAAATAAGGTATCAATTTTAAAAATCACAATACTCGAAAATTTAAAAACTTAAAAATCCGTTAAACATAAAACAATAAATAAGAAATAAAACCGAGAAATAGGACCGAAAATTAATAAGTAGTATCAGTCATAACTAAGTGCGTAAAAGCCGGAAAGTTATGACGTCACGCCTTAACATTGCATACAGAAACTCAGGTGATACAATAATAAGGTTCTTTCTAATTATTTTTTGAACTCATTGCTGATTGTAGAATTTTGTATTTTTTTCAGTATATCCCTACTAATATTATAAATGTGAATGTACGTTTGTTTGTTACGCACGCAAAAATTACTAAACGGATTTCGCTGAAATTTGCCATACACATAGTTTATAGCTTAGATTTTTTTATAAGATAGAAGTAGCAAACGAGCATGCAGTCCATCTGATGGTAAGTGTTCATTGCCGCCCATGGACTCCTGTAAGCAACTTCATATAGAACATGAAGTTCTATCTAAAGTCAAGTACAGATGCGTTGCTACTCCCGAGGACTAAGATGGTCGCCTCATATAAAAGTGTGCCAGCAACCACACCCTTCCATCGAAACGCAAGAACTGCTTTGAAAGAAATAGGTGTGGCGGTGGTACTTCCCCGGTTGAACTACACTGGTTCTACCACCTATAAAATCATTAGATTAAAACATAGGATTCTCAATACCGTGGAAGATATGACCGAAGCGGGTGATGCTGCGGGAATAAGCTAGTAAGTAGTAATCTCGTTAACAATAATAAGGATCATTTTTGAATTCGTTTAAACAATTTTCTCTAAAATCATTAATTTACCGATGTTTCTATAGGCATTGATTTACCGATTTTTCAATAAGCATTGAAGAATCCGTAAATTAATGATTATTCCATTCCACGAGGTCGACCAACGACCTAAAGAAGACAGCGAGAAACCGTTGGATTCAAAGGGCACGGGACCGGTTAGAGTGGCGGCATATAGGGGAGGCCTATGTCAAGCAGTAGACCTGAAAAAGCTGGTGGATGAATGAATACGTATTCCATGCTTAGCTGCAACCAATTTTTTTGTTAATCGAACTACGGGTATAGTGAATGCATTTTCAGGCACTACTACGTCGATTCTAATGTGAGTCACGTAAAATTACAGTAAAAGCCACTTTATTCAGGTGGTAATGATAGGTATTGTGTTATGTTGGAGAATAAAACGGCCCTGTTGTGTTTTATTCCACGTAGGCATCGTGACTGCGGCGTAATCGTCGCGGGTTCACTGTGTGCCGCAATATGAATTTGTACTCTTTTGTTCGCAGTTTTTAATTCCACCGGTAAAATGTATTGTTCGTGGAACAAAAGTCTGTGGTGTCATTGTTGTTGGCCAAAGTTCATTTAAATTCCGTGCCCGTGAGAGGGAACAGTAGCAAATATGAATTCCTTTAGTCCTATTGTCAAACTGGTCTTGCTATGGAATAAAGCTTTTCAAAGCCACATTGTATTATACTCTTGCGACGGTTCCGTTTAAATTCAGAACTATATTATAATGGTTAATGTTAAAAGTATCTTAAACAAAGGCACATAGGGGCGTTCGTAAACATTTCATTTTGGACGCCGGTGGCTGGTTATATTGTTTGGTGCGAACAATAAGCAGCAACGTATCAGTGGAACAGCCTTTTGACTCCTGCCTGAATAAAATGTGGAACCATTAAAATCTTCGTTTAGGTATAAAAAAATACACATGGTTTTGACACTATGTTTTAGCTAGTATTAGAATGGGATTCATTTAAATTCTAGAATAGTAGAAAAGTAGACCAGTAAATTGCTCATTGAATTCAGGGTAAAAAATCTTTAAAATTTTTCACATTTCATTTTAATTTCTTATGTTAGGTTTCGTATACTTTTATTTAATATATAAAATTCTTGGAATAGGTACACCACCCAAACACTGTACGAATATCATGAATATGTTAGCTAAATTTATCATTTAAACTTCTGTTTTGGCTGGTACTGAACTAAGGAACGTTTGCAGGCAAACTTCGCGTGTTTACTATTACATCACGCGGATTATAAATTAAAAAGTGTATATATTTGATAAAAGTAATTACAGTTACATAAAAAGCCTACGTGCATTAATATTCTTGAATTTGAAACTGTCTCCATAATTTTCCGGAAGCCCCATTAACATAATTAACGTGACTTGTAGTCAGGAAGATGCTACTGAAAGTAGGTAACGAATCGTTAAATCTTGCAAGTTATGTAGTTGACTGAGAGAATATAGTAGGCGCTTGGCAATGGCGCGCAGCCAGCGACGTCGCCTTACATCGCTTGGGCAAGGCGTCGCAACAAGTTATGGGATGCTTTCGAAAGGATTTTAGTGAATTGAAGGTTTTTAATGGAAACGAAAAGGTAAATGGGTTACATCGTACGAATTTACAGCTCCCATCTGTGATAAATCGTCGACGCTTAATGTGGTGAAATTAGGATTGATGTTATTTCTAAAACTGTGAAATTTAATTAATATACGATTATGGATACAGCATTGATAATGATGATGATAATGCTTGTCACTGATTATACAAGATGATCTCATTTAGTTTTCAAAAATTAGGCCTTTTAAAATTCGTACTCTAACACTCTAACACTTGTAAAATACACAAATATAGAAAAGCATGCGGCGTTACAGCAAAATATAAAAAAATATTAAGAATGTACTGTTCGTTCAGCTTTAAATATTCTAGATTTATGGTATGTCGTAAAACAAATAGAATTGAAATACAGTTCCACCAAATTTAATGGAAGACGGTAATCACTTAACATGAAGCAGTATGCATTATCGTTTGTTACTGTTATCAGGTAAGCGTAGATGAATAATACGTAAAAGTTAGGAGTAGTAAAGTATTCGAAATTATATCTTAATAGAAAACTCTATATTATATCATAGGCACGTATTTCATTTTTCAAAGCCAAGTGCGTATTAGAAATTATCATTAGCAGTAACGGCGATGGAAAAATACGAACATTAGCAGTAAACATATTTTCGTTTTCTTCTCTTAAGCGAACTTACATCTATTTAGTTGAAGGTATAAATCTGCCATCTTATATAAGACGTGTAAGATTTGGAAGAACCTATTGAACGGAGCCTTAATCTGTTTTATGTTAGAGGATATCCACATAAGTCCTCACAGGATTATTTCTATACAATATTCTCGTGTACATTTCGTACTGCCGTTAATAATAATCAAAAGCGCTTTAGCAGATGCCGTGATATTCTATTACTCGTATATGATCAAATTCATGTCATGCAATGTTTTTAAGGAAAATGTTAAGTAGTTTTTTATAACTTCAAAGAAAACAAGCATGCAGTCAACCTGATGGTTACTGCCGCCCACGAACATCTGTATGAAATCCCACACAGAACAGAGGTTACATCCGGAGTCTATTACAGAAGCGTTGTTACACCTAAGGACTGAGATAGGCGCTTCTAATAAAAGTGAGCCAGCAACCACACCCTTTCACGAGAACGCAAGAACTGCTGCACGCTGGAAATAGGAGTGGCGGTGATACCTACTTGATCAATCCATACTTGTTCTTCCACCTTGTGGTGCCAACGCAATGTTGTCCCACTGCTGGGCACGGGTCTTCTCTCAGAATAAGAGAGTTTTAGGCCATATTCCACCGCGCTGGCCAAGTGCGAATTGGTGGACTTCACACACCTTCTCGAACTTTTTTTTAAAGAACTCTCGGGTGTCTAAATTTCCTCACAATGTTTTCCTTAAACGAAAAGCAGTAATAATAAATTTCTAATACGCACATAATTTAGAAAAACCAGTGGTGCGTGCCTGGGATTGAACCTCATACCTCCGGATCGAGAGGGAAAGTTCCAACCATTAGGCTACCACCATGTAATTAGCTTCAACCTCGTTAAAATGATAAACGGTCTTTATTATGTTAATTATAGATTGTATAGGAGCAAAGGTAATATGACCTGGCCTAAATAGCACAGCCCCTACGGCCATGAGTACGACCACAGATGTGTTACTAATCCTAGGCACTAATCTGGATTATCTCGTAATGTTACTACACAGTTAATAGGCGATGATATTAATCAGAAATAGGTGGTATCGAGTTCCCTATCAAACCAAAGATTAATATAAAATCCTATATAGGAAGATGTTTATTTTTGACAATTTCGACGCTTTAAAGGTCTATGTAGTAAAATAAAGACGCTTCCGAGCATTTTACAGAGAAGGAAATAAAACATATGGACTGAAAGTGTAACGAAACAGACTAAGTTGAGGGAAAAGGAAAAAATGAGATAGCTTAAGCAAATGTTTCTTAAAGCGATCGGAGCACCACTCACCATAAGTAATTCAAACTATATATGTATAATGCTTACTCTGATGAGACGATTGAACGTAGTTATGGTTTTTAAATATGTGGATTAAATGAAGTAAAATTATAAAAGAAAAGACAAAGATATACATTTGACTAATTATACATGTTCTAATAGTTAGTAAAGTATATAATCGTCAATTGTTTAATAATTTAGTCATCAATTTTAGTGAATTTTAACAATACAATGTTAGTCTTGTTTAGAGTTTATATCTATTGCGATATTCAGAAAACTAATAGCGCGGTTCATAACATGTTGTCCCAACTGTAATTGCATAATAAGAGTTTGTCATCCAGACATCAACGATATTTCAAGCGCTGCTTGCTTGTACGATTTTTATTTTGCTTCCATGATTAGACAAATGCCGCTTAAATGTTCAAATATAAGAGTGAAGTAGGGCTTTATTTATCACCAACTGTAACAATAACGCATCCTTAAATCGACTGTAATAGTAATTCGTAAGTATTTTAGTATCTATACAGGTGTATACATTATAACAAAGCGAATAACTTGATTCACGTAATTATTATTGTGGCCAATTTTCATCATTTCTTCCATTAAATGCCGGGTTGCGAGGGCGAAGCAATTTTGTCAGAGGCCTACAAAAATTTGAAAAAGGAAAATTACACAATTTGCTAATGGGCACGCCGCGGATAATCATTCGTGGGGCTGTTTTTCAGTACCTACAAATTGAGGTTATTAACGAGAATTGAAATTAATATCTGCTCTTCGACAAAAATTTTGTCGATTGTGAAAGCCATCGAAGCGTCCATCATATCGGATTTTCTATTGTAACAGGATATTGATTTTTTAATATGATGTATATATTTGTAACAAAATAGCGTCTTTTTTGAACAAAAAAAAAACAAAATAATCCATTTTTTCTCTAATTACTAAATATTTTTGTCTATTATATGTACAATGACAAAAATCAAGACTTAAAGCTAGTGTTAGATAAGTATGAAAACATATTTTCAAGCTATCTCATGTTAGTAATGTGGATGCGAGTTAGATGTTAGAAAGTAATTTAATAATAGAATTGCAGGAAAAAGGGATCAACTTTGTTAATACAAAGCCTGCGTCCAGGTGAGCCCAATCTCCACCGAGATCAGATTACCGGTTGCGGTTAGGGAGGTCAGTTGAACTCGTATAAATGCGCGATTTGGCGAAAATTTACAACTTTTTCTCGGCTCCCGGTCTTGGATGGAGGCAGTAAACTCGGAAGCAATCTCGCCACACCAGCTACCGAGTTATTTCGCAGAATATTGCGGAGCGCGTGACTAATAAAATGACAAATAGAGGGCCCGGAACCTTTGGGGACGCGCTGAAATGAGCGCTCCGTGTTTTGCCCCCACTAGTTGTTTACCTGTATTTGTACCGAAAATGTGTCGCGTGCGGTACAAATGTCTACTTCTTCGCAGATATTAGACCAGACAAGATTTATGGATGTCACGTGATAATTAAATTTATTTTAGTACTTATTGAAATTTTCTTTATTTGTCTAGGCCTTTATGAACATTATTCACTTTATAAAATATAGAGGCAGACTTATTAATTTATTTTATTTTTATGTTTGGTAAACTTATAACTATTTTATTGATTTTTATTTAAATAATATTGAGAATAAGTCGTTCGGTGCAAGAATTTTAAACATGAGCCAAATATATAATTAAGATAGATAGCATCTCCATTGATCGATATTCGGGAAAAAGCGCTCGTTCCACGCTTCATTTATTTAAACTTGAAAACTACGTGAAAACCTTTATATACAAAAAATGTGCAACAACTGGAAATTTTCGCTGGCTCAGCAAAAAAAGACGGAACAAACTGGCGAGACAAAACGTGAGGGCAAATTACACCGACCGAATTGGTCTGCCTTGCATACATACTGCACAGAGTATGTAGTTCTAAGGATAGGTCGCTCGAGCTACTAAAAAGTGAACAAAATTTGAATACCGTCTCTTCTTTTGTTGTATAATCCGTAAGTATTTATTTATTTATTTAAAAAGGGCTGCCAACAAGACAATACATAACACTTACCTACAACTCAAAACTAGATTAGGCTTAAATTAAATGCTGTCTTAATTACAGGCCACCACGGCATGCATCGTGGTTGAGTTTAAATACTTAGGATTATAGGTATTATAACACTAAACTGTACGTAGAAGTAATAATAATTAAGTATATTATATATGTAAATCTGGTATATATGTATAGTAAAAAAATGGTATGTATGTATTTAAATGATAGCATCAATTTCTCTTTTATTTACGTGTTTTATCTATGAATATCTTCCCAGAATTTGATCCGTGTTAACGATACTACCTAATCACAAAATAATACAGGTCCAATGCTTTTTAGATGAATTTGTTCGTTTCCCAACTTAAGATACATTTTTTGGTAATGTAACTATGCAGTTTTAGTTTTTATCAAATTCATTTTTCGCAATTTTTTCTGAGTCCGTATGGTTTCAAAGTGGCTATCTACACTCATTTGACAAGTTAATAGTACTTGTATACAACATAGAAATATCTCACTTCATTTGTTTACAAAATAAATGTATGGTTTTTGTTTAAAAGTTATTAAAATTGAAAACAAGCCAAAAGACAAAACGACATATTATTATTACGCTATAAATTATGTGTAAAAAAATATTAAACAGTTTTAGAACGGAAGTACCTAAACGAATACTTGATCTGAAAGTGATATCACTTTCAAATCCATATCTCACAAGTGCTGCATGTTCCTTAAAATTCTTTTTCAAAGTACACGATGTGATGCACACGTGACGTCGGCGCGTATATCAAAGCCGTCGCGATGATGACATCTTGCGGAATATTTCTGAATCTCATATTGCCTTGTACGAAGTAATAAGATTGGGGAAGATGTACGCTCGCATATTAGTTTTATCGAAGTTGTGTGTTTTAATATAACTTAAATAATATAGCCTTTTTATTTTTTTTTTGTTCTCGAGGGGGTAACCGGAATTCTCTGAGCGGTTTCCACCCAGATGGGCGGTTGGGCCCACCGCTCCGTCTAGTCTTTACGACTCTGTTTAGTACGCGACCACACATACCACCGTCTTTCCCGGAACGCCTGACCGAAGGGTTCGAGCTGTCACTCTAGCCGCCTGCTATACTATTGACAAATAATATTGCCCACTAACCAAATATGGCTGTGAAGCTTTGGCCATCTATATCACCACTCTCTTTCTACCTGAAGATGTCTTAGGAGGCAACTAAGTGGCAAAATCCGATAAGCAGCAGCGTCTTCCTGGAAATCTAAAATCACTGTGCTCATCAATACACATCCAGGGGCGGCTACCATTTTCAAAAACATCCAATAGGGGTGTCTTAATTCAATACCCGATACCCGACGCCGTGGGAGCGACGCAGTGTTATGTGGGATTTTTACCGCACTAAAACCCCCCCCCGGTGACTGTCCTCGGCGCTACAAAAGAGGACTCCGGATTCTCCAAAGGAACGCAACCGGAGTCGTCTGAGCGCGTGGCCCCATCGGGCTTCTCACAGAAGGGCAGCTGGGCCTACCACTCCATCTGATCTTTACGACGGTATGCGACCACACATACCGCCGTCCTACGTGGGATCGCCTGGCCGAAAGGTTCGTGCTCTCACTCTAGCCGTTCGCAACCCCGGAAGCCCCTTTTAGTCGCATCTTATGACAGGCAGGAGATACCGTAGCTCTATCTAATCCCGGAACTACAGTGATAATTTATTTCCTTAGTGAAATTCCTGAAATACCAGGTGAAAAGTTTATTTTGCAGTTCGAAAATTTATAACCAATGCCTAACTTCGCATAATTAAAAAAAAGTTTAATTTGTTTTTTATTTATATACCTACCTATTTTAATTCTACTTTCAAAGCAAAAGATAAATGTATCATATAAGAAATTACTGAATACCACAAATTACGTTAATAAGAGTATCTCCTTCAAAAACCAGTATTGTTACTAAAGTAAAGATGTGGATATATGAAATTGTAATACAGAACGCAATTTGGCTCAGAGAAAATTGTATTAGAGCTTGTACTACTAAATGACATAATTCTCTATACAAATGGCCTTCATCAAATCAGTCACAACAATACGTTACCAATAAAACGAAACAACCAGCTATCAGAAACAGACGCAAGCGTCACTGCCCTGACATTGACAAATAAGCCATTCTGAAAAAGATCCCATTTTCTCTTCAAGCCCCTACTACGACTGCTCATATAATTAAAGTATTATTCACTGTACGTTACGCGGGTCTTACTTCAAATTTAAATTTTACATTTCATGTACTAAGATGTAATGTTTGCTTTTAATTTTAAGACAATGATACAATGTCTAATAGAAGTTGTAAAACACGTTACGTGAGTTATGTAAGTTAAATAACGATTACATACCATTTGAGTGGATTTCATTTTATTTAAGAAATTTGTTTTTAAACAGTATAGATTTGCAAAGTCTATACATTGCTAATGTTAATGCTAATGTTAAAATAATATGAGACGTCTCATGTGAAAATGTATCGTAACGATCAGAGAGAACTAAAAATCATAAATATTTTATTAACTGTTTCACTACAAAGAGGAGTGGATGCTTCAGTTATTTTCTTCAAAATCGATTCCGATCTAACAAATATTTGGTGAAATTTCTATAGTAAGCGCAGTGAATACGGAGCAGAGCCAACGGAACCGGCATTACGAATTTAATCTCGCAGAAATGTGGTATCGTAGAAATTGCTGCAACAAAGCTTCTGTTTACGATCGTCTAGAGCCATGTAGGAAAAAAATTCAAAGCAATTGACAGTAATACATGTGTTTTACATTCAGCCGGGATAAATACAAGCGCTTGTACTGTCTTTCAGTGATATATTACGCCCCAAGTACGAGAAGACGACACAAAGTTTCCGATTCTATATTCTAAATGTGTTTTCTTGTATCCGCTGAGAACGTCTCAGTGATTAATTTGTTTAATACGAATAACGAATATCGCGGCCAATTACTGTTCCAGGATTTGTGATCAACGTTGTCACAGTCAACTTATTACCATGTCACTGCAGAGCAGAGTTCTTTTTGCTGAGTTTTAGTTCCAGCTAAGAATCGATTGTCTACATCTTCAAATGATTGTGATTATTTGTAAAGAATATAGTTTTTTAACTATGTTATACTCATCATTTAAATAAGTTGGAGATTTAACATTTTGGGGTAAATTTCTGGGTTCCAGAGGAGTCACCAATAGTAATGTTAATTTCCGTAGTAGCCATAAAAGTCTTTTAATTCAATCCTGTGATAATGTTTAACATCTTTACCTAAGTATATTAAGAAATAAATTTCTGTTCAAGACTGTTTATATGTATCTTGTTATTATCGTTTGTTATTTAAATTCAGTTTTCTTAAAAAATATATATATTTTCTTTTCAAAACACAACAACTCCGAGAATGCGTGAATTCATTACGCCTGACATATTAAACTATTCCTAAAGAAGACAAGTAATGAGAACTCGTAGCTAGAATAATAAAAAATGCTTTTTATAACAGTTATTTGTTAGACGATTCAAGAAAAAATGAAAACCCTTATATAAATGTAGAAGTAATTATCTTATGAAATATTTGGTAGCACATATTGCGATTTGTGTATTTTCGGTGTAATAAATCCGTAATGTATTATATATTATACGGGCGTAAGAAGTTATCGTTCTTTGGATGTAATTAATAAAAAAGTAGTTGCTAGTAGGTATAGCCTATTCAAAAAGTGCTTTTTTTAAACTTTATAAATTATTTTCAAATTTATTATTATTTCATAATTACTTTTTGAGATCTTTTAAAAAATTACAATTACTTTTTTTATTTTAGCTAAAATGTATTACATAACTTTTGAAATTTTCTTTTAGGAAAATGGTCCATTTTCAAACACTTTCTGGTCTTTATTCCGATTTGTTCCGCAACCATACTTTTCCGTTACTGCTGAAAAAACAAAAAAAAAACCCTTCTTGGCTAGACTAGTAAAAATGTCATCTATATTATTAAACCGCTCAGTTTATGTGATACTTATATCTAACTTGCTTTCTGAAGTGCATTAACTTAAAGCTGCAATAATAGATGGGGTTGAGCACAAAATTATGATGTCGATTTTAAATGTCGGTGAGCAAAAACTCACTGGTAACTTGACGCATATCTATACGCTAAAATAAGTATAACTTTTAATATATGTAGCAAATTAATCTCTTTAAATAACCACAATTTAAATTAAAGAGCTTAGGGCTTAATTCGAAAAGTTTTCAGCAAACATTGTTTTCCCGGGAATCAAAGTATAAACATTAACTTTATAATTTTTTATCATATGAGTACTCGGAAAGCTAAATAGATGGACGTATATGTGGGTTTGTGGCTTTAATATAAATGAACGCAGAAAGTTTCGGCATTTCCAGATGGTTATTAAATTTCAGTAGGTATCGGGCGGATTACGAGAGTTCACAAATTGCATGAGCTCTGACATGAGAAGTTACAGAGCACGTACAGAGTTCCGCGGAATATGTATTTTGTTTAATATAGACATATTGCGGATATTACAGTTGCGGATATTGTTTGTTGAGTGTGTTACGATTTGATTATTTGATCGTATTATGTACGATTCGATAGTGTATTACGCTTTCAGCTATCCTTTATTGGAGTTTACGCTTGATCGGAAAACTATAAACAGCATTTTTTTCAAAGCATTGTTTATTTTACTTGTAATTGGAAATGGCATGATTGAGTTTCCATGAAATAAAGTATTTAACGATACAGATGGTTTACTTACAAATGGTTACTTTAATTGTCTAATATATTGTCTATTTCAGATAGTACCTAATTGTAAATTGGACGGATATGACGGATATGACAACTCAAACTGGAATAAAACTCGAAAGTAAATGAAAACAACATCGATAAAGCAAAAATTTGGAAGTCATCTAAACATTTACAGCACCCATATAAGACGCGCAATTAAAGCAAGCTACGCAGCCGGAATGCACCTCATGTTTCGCAGCTGCCGAAAACGAAGCCCATTGGCTGGTCTCGTGAGCGCTTCAGTAGTGCTCAATATGGAATGGTTGCTTTGTGTCTAGCATTGCACACAGTTTAGATTCGGTGTCCCTGAAGCGTGTACAGTCGACTAGCGCTGAAAGACCGAGTTGCTAATTACGCCAGCCAGCGGTCGGACGCTGACAATGGCTTTATGACAAGGAGAATAAATTTCACCAATTCATTTTATTTTGCTGTGAGTTTTTGGTGTAGCCATGCTCCCATTGTATCCAAAATTGGACTCTGTTTAGATTCATTCGCGTCCTGTTCAAATTGCTTTCGAAACTATTCCAATCATTCAGCGTATTTTAATTATTATCAGTCGCTCAAATGCGCATGGCAAAAGGGTCATATATTTGTCTCTACCAGCACAACTATATTTAGTTTTCGTTTTGTTTTACTTCTTTTTCGTAATGTTTTTCCATTTACATTTATTTCACCTCACAGTCTATGTTAATTATGTCAGAAGTTGGACTTCACGAGAAGATCGATGAATGCCACTAACCATGTCTTAATTTTTTCTCTAGTTGTATTCACCAGCATGTACAGAGTGCTGACAGAGAGGTGCTATCGTAAGCAATCGAATATTATTTTAAAATCCTCTTACTAATAGATAGTATAGGTACACCCTTTCAAGAATATTCCAGCATATGTAGTAATGAAATATTATTTTGAAACCCTCTTACTAATAGATAGCATACACACTTTCAAGAATATTCCAGCATATGTAGTAATGGAATATTATTTTAAAACCCTCTTACTAATAGATAGCATACACACTTTCAAGAAAACTCCAGCATAGATTCAATCACGTAGCGTAGGTATATATGTGCTCTGATACACCGAGTGTCACTAATTACGAAGCGCGGATGCTACAATGGCGTGATGACAAAAAGAATAAATTGTACCATTTCATTTTGTATTGCGGACGTGTGTCCCCTTTCTGTTGAGTCTGTCTGCTCGGCAAAACGCGGATGTGCAGTTGACAGACTAAATAAGGATTTAAATCAAGAGAATGTTTGGTATTGTGAATGGTACCTATTCAGATGAAATAAAATCGCATGACTTACGAAAATTTCATATGAAATGATATTTCTTCATGTATCCTTTCAGGTTTTTTTTATCTAACTGAAGTAGCACACGAGCATGCAGTCCACCTGATGGTAAGTGGTCACTGCCGCCCATGGACATCTGTAATCAACTACATACAGAACGTGGGTTCCATCTGAAATCAATCACAGATGCGTTGCTACTCTCGAGGACTATGATGGTCGCCTCATGTTAAAACTCAAAATATCCAAATCAATTATCAAGAATTGAGTTCCTCGACCTCTTTTACCTCGTTAAAAACAAAAGGAACATGCAGAGATTACCAAATTCCATGAAGGAGAGAAGAAAATTATGCCTAAATACGCAAAATATATTTTTTAGACTACTTATTTGGTTAGTGCCTTATCCTCTGTTTACAGACGGGAATATACTGAAACATAGACTCGAGTAATTGCTTTTTAGTATAGTATGAATCTATTTATGATTTTATATTGCATATTTTTGCTTTAGTGGTTTGTCTCCACTTTGGTAAAGGTTGAGCATAATTTATACCATGGTTAAGCAAGATATTTATGCATTCTTTACATTATTCATGCGGTTTTGAAAATTATTTAAAGTATCATCAGAGGTCTGTTTTTTATTTTACTAACAAAGCCTACGGTTCTTTTCAAGAGGTTTTGTCGTCAGGCTTTATTTATAATGCATGAAGGATGGTAGTACGCGTATTATAGCAGGTATTTTGGTAGTATTAAGAACCAGAGTAATGAATATGCAATTAATTTGATAAAAGAGTCGTCTAATACTTCCTTTAATTATAATGTCAATAGCACATAGTTTGTTTTTTATTCAATGATGTCTACCTTATCGATTCGTTAAGAATATTAACGCAGAAGTTGTGCTTCTCTGCATTATTACTAAATCAAAAATAGGTCGACGTAATCAAGGCAGGTTATATCATTAGGTCTTATTGTTGCAATATGTTTTAAACGTGTTCTTATCTTTTACATTTGCATTCCATTTTCGATATAGACATAGTGTATTAGTACACTAATTTCTCTCTTAGGCTCCATAAGCAATAGTAGGAATTACTATATCGTCAAACTATTATTGTCCCACAGCTGGGCACGGGTCTTCTCTCGGAATGAGAGAGTTTTACGCTATAGCCCACCGCGCTGGCCAAGTGTGAATTGGTGGACTGGATGGATTGGTGGCAAGTAAAAATTATTAAAATAATCAAAATTAAAACGTCACAAATGTTATTTTACATAGACAATTGAAAGCATTCGTATGATTGTTTCAACAAACACCAAACAAACACACTCAATGCAGCATGTAGTTAGATTAATTAACAATTTGTGATACTCATGGAACAGTCGGCACTAATGTGTTGCGGACGGAGCGAGAGCAACATTGCACTGAGAAGTTTTCCAATCTAACTTCACTACATGAAGAATGGGATAGCTACATCGCATGCACACGATATTTATCTTATAGTTGCGGTAAATAATAGCAACTAAAAACATATCCCGAACTACACTTCAGTGAGGTAATATACTTCGGTGCTGACTAGTTTTGGAAAAGAGAAACATACTAAATAACATTAGAAGAATGAGTAAGGTCGGTGAGAAGTTTTGTGATATAGTTCTTTAATACTCATCATATTCATACTAATATTATAAAGGCGAAAGTTTGTGAGTGTGTATGTTTGTTACTTCTTCACGTCTAAACGGCTGGAGCGATTTTCATAAATTTTAATAGGGAGTTAGCTGACACTCTTGATTAACATATAGGCTACTTTTTACTGAGGGAGAATATCCTGTTACCCCGGGACAAACGATACATCGTTTTTTTAACGCGGGCTAAGCTGCGGGCTGCAGCTAGTATGATTATAAACCCTACTACTCTAACATATATAATTATGTATACATGTATAATCAATAAGTACGAAATATTTGATAGTTGATAGTTGACGGAAAGTTTATTTCACAATAAAAAAAAAAATATATATGCAATTTAGTCGATGAATCGCTGTAACCGTTTAATTTGAT
Organism: Spicauda simplicius; assembly: GCA_949699795.1. Lineage (NCBI taxonomy): Eukaryota > Metazoa > Arthropoda > Insecta > Lepidoptera > Hesperiidae > Spicauda > Spicauda simplicius. Next base: position 12,349,822 of record OX453066.1, on the reverse strand, counting down.
AAAGTAATTTGAAACATAATCCAAAACATTGGCAGTACGATTAAGTTGCAAGTGAGCTGTTAACTGTACAATTGAATGAAGTCGATGCAGCTTTTTGAAAAATATTCATCCTTTATATTTCCTAACTAGTTAATACGTAACTTGTGAGTTTGCATTAGGGTGGTCAAATCGTGCTGCGACGGTATCGTCATGTTTATTTCTTTTTTATATTATACTAGCTGAACCCCGCAGTTTCGCCCGCGTAAAAAAAACCGATGTGTCCATTGTCTCGTAGGATTAAGATATTTTCCTACACTAAAAAGTAGCCTATATATTAATCCAGTGTGTCCGTTAACTCCTTACCAAATTTTATGAAAATCACTCCAGCCATTGCGACGTGAAGAAGTAATAAAACATACACACTCACAAACTATCGCCGTTATAATATTAGTTAATAAAAATAATTAAATGCAATTTAGTCAATGATTCGCTGTAACCGTTTAATATAAAGTAATTTGAAACATAATCCAAAACATTGGCGGTACGATTAAGTTGCAAGTGTAAACTGTGCAATTGAATAAATTCAATTTAGCTTATTGAAAAATATTCATCCTTTATTTTTCCTAACTAGTTATTATGTGAGTAGTGAGTGATAAGTTTAGTCAAATCGTACTGCTACGGTATCTTCATGTTCTTTTTTATATTATAGGCGCAGCAAACGTGCGGTGCTGTCCATATTAGGTAAGTGGCCACTTTTTTCATAAATTTTACTTTCATAAAGTAATAATATATTTCTTATTTCATAAAGTATTATTTTCTACCAGGTGGTGGAACCAGTGTAGTTCGACCGGGGAATTACCACCGCCACGCCTATTTCAAGCGTGAAGCATCTCTTTCGTTTCGGTAGAAGGGTGTGGTTGCCGGTACAGTTTTATATGAGGCGACCATCTCAGTCCAAGGAAGCAACGCATCTGTGATTAACTTCAGATAGAACCTGTGTTCCGTACGAAGTTGCTCACAAGTGTCCATGGGCGGGAGTAACCACTTACCATCAGGTGGACTGCATGCTCGTTTGCTACTTTAATCATTTAAAAAAATCTTAACATATCTTCAGTATAGTAGAGTTGTATTTTGACCTCTCACGGATGACCGTAGTCCAGTTCTCTTTTACACTTCGTTACTTTTAAGTTATGGGTATAAACAATATTTTCTAACTGATGAATGAATGAATCTGTGCTTAAAAATAATTTACATATTTGAGTAATAATTGATTTCTACAAGATGTGTTTAGCCGTGTGTGGACAATTACTAAATGTTTTAAGTACAGCAGGACCCAAAACATGTTTCGTTTTGATAGGGAACTTGAGAGAAGCAGCCGGATAGTAATGGGTTCCTGTGAAACCACCTGTGCTGATCCACAGAGCAAAACAACAAGCAAGTTTTCCAATCTAACTTACAGCCGCGTTAAGATATTGCATTCTATGTGACGGTTGCACTTGTTCGCATATTTTTTTACTTTAAATATTAAATGTGTAATCATTTACCAAAGCTATGAGTGCCTCATGTGTTCATCCAGGTTATAAATAAAATCTGTGTGTCAAATTTTCAAAAAATCCGGTCAGTAAATTTAACGTGAAAAAAAAATAACGAACACATATATATATATTTACAAAGTTTCACGTTAATAATCCCTACTAATATTATAAATGCGAAAGTAACTCTGTCTGTCTGTCTGTTACTCTTTCACGGCAAAACTACTGAACCGATTTTTATAAAATTGTGTACACAGATAGTGATGACCTTGGGATCCATTATAGGCTACTTTTTATTTCAAAAAATGGGTTGAAAATGTTAAAATCGAGCATAAATGTTTGTATGGTAGTTCGTTTTTGACTAAGAGCTGTACTATTATTTACGTCAAGGGGTATCATATATTTGATTAAAAACTTATGTGAATAATAAAACATTAAAAAATATTGATTTTGAGTCGACGACATATATCCGTAAAACTCGGTATGTCGTGAATTTTGTTAAATTCCAATGCAAATGACAATCTCCATATTGGCTTTGACATAGAGGTGTACTAATAATTCCGTCAAGGGGTATGATAGATTTGATTAAAAACTTATGTGAAGAATTAAACATTAAAAAATATTGATTTTGAGTCGACAACATATATCCGTAAAACTCGGTATGTCGCGAATTTTGTTAAATTCCAATGCAAATAACAATCGCCATATTGGCCATTTCGCCTGGACGTCATCGTGAGTTCGTTCAGAAATAATACATATAAATTGGTAACAATTAATTATCATTCAAATAGATGTGATATAAATTTGATTTAATTTACCCATAAATATGGGTTTATAACATGAAAATGTATTTATAATGCGAAAGATACGATTATAATTACGAGGAATTCCCGATGAGTTAAATATTAGGTATACTTGCGCTATCTATCACTGTTCTGTTGAATTACGTTGAATGAACATTTGATAGATGGCGTTATCTACAATACAACTTCGAAGTAATATCGATAAATTAAATGTTGATGTTGAATTACTAATAATTCCGTCAAGGGCTAAGAAACACTGGTTTGCACACTTAAATATAAAATAAATCCACGATAGCATATTTATATCTCCTAAGGTTAATTCACAATAATTATTTTTATGTTCCATATTTTAACTAAAACTAATACGTTATTTTCGAGTCTGTTGTCTTTTGTTCAGTATTAATCCTTATGTCGTCGTCAACCCATTATTGTCCCACTGCTGGGCACGGATCTTCTCTCAGAATGAGAGAGTTTTAGGTCATAGTCCACCACGCTGGCTAAGTGCGAATTGGTGGACTTCTTGTGGAATCCTTAGGTAAATAAATGTATTCGTTAGTTTCGTAATTTTAATAAAGATCAAAATTGTCTTTTACACTGTATGCATCAAATAAATACGTTTAAAGTTATTAGAGATATCAAATTATTTAACTTCCTTCAAAGGGTACGATAATAAAATTCCGTCAAGGGGCAAGATAGACTTGATTGAAAACTTATCTCAATAATAAAACATTAAAAAATATTGATTTTGAGTCGACAACATATATCTGTAAAACTCGGTATATCGCGACTTTTGTTTATCGCCATATTAGCCATTTTGCCCTGATGTCATCCTGATCCTTAGTTCATTATGAAATAATAGATACCTATAGATCGATAACAATTAATTATCATACAAATAAATGTGATATAAATTTGATTTAATTTACCCACAATATAAAATTACGAGGAATTACCGATGAGTTATATATTAGGTATACTTGCGCCATCTATCCACTACTATGTTGAATTACATTGAATGCGATAGGTAGCATTATTTACAAAACAACTACGAAGTCTATCGATAAATTAAATATTGATGTTGAATACTAATAATTGCGTCAAGGGCTACGAAACACTGGATTGCAACCTTAAATATAAAATCAATCCGCGATAGTATATCTCTATAACTTATGGTTAAGTCACAATATTTTTTTTATGTTCCATATTTCAACTAAAAATATTACGTTAATTTCGAGTGTGTTTTCTTCTGTTCGGTATTAATCCTTATATAAATAAATGCATTCGTTAGCTTTTACACTATATGCATCAAATAAATACTTTTAAAGATATTAGAGATTTAAAATAATAAAGATCTCGGCAGGGGTAGGTAACCGTCTCGCTCGCGCATGCTAATACATGCCGGCCGCCGATGCGTGTGCATTATTAGAGTAATCTGACCACTTGATAGTGTCCAGTGTTGAGTAGGACACGAATGTTAAATAAGTTTGTAAGAGTAGCGTCTTTTTGTACTAGACCAATACAAACATTGCACTTCACCCTGCAGCATCACCCTGAAAACTTTTAAACATACTGCGGAAAAGTTAAAATCAATCTTTGTAATCGATGCGTTTTGGTTTAAATGTGGAGCAGGATTTGGTTTACAAGGTGCTTCTTGGTATTGTGTGACCACTAAGATTGTTAATTAATTCAAAGAAAGGCGGTTCACAATCGTCTAATTTTAAAATTCTAATTTGTCTAATTTTTAAAATATTTTTACATAACAATTATGATCCTAACCACAAATACATACTTTAAATTCGTTTCTTCACTCTTTGTATGTCCGGGTAATCGCCTGAGCGGCTAAACTCATTTGGATAGGACTTGCACTATAGAAAAGGTTGTGGAATAACATAATTATATACTACTTTTTATCATATAATTTCAACGGGGTCGAGATTCGTGCGGGAAAAACTTTGCGATACACTCATTTTTACGCGGGCGAAGCCGCGGGTACAGCTAGTATTAAACTATATATTCATAAGATATAGGTACTAGCTGACCCGGCGAACTTCATTCTGCCTAAAAGTACGACATCACGTTTGAAAAATCTAAAATTATCATTGTTTTTCCACAATATTATGCATACATTATACATAAAAACCTTCCTCGTGAATCACTCTTTCTATTAAAAAAAAATTAAGTCCGTTGCGTGTTTTTGGATCTAAGCATACATAGGGACAGACAGCGGGAGGTGACTTTGTTTTATACTATGTAGTGATGATAAGATACACATACATAGATTGCGTAAATATTCTTTAAAATATATAAAATGATTTGTAACTAGATAGATCTTAATATGTATCTACGGTTACAATATATTCAACATAGTAAAAATGAGCCTATTTTGAGATACGCGCGAAAATAAAAACCTTATGCAATAGGTACTAAGCGTTATTAATAGCGACCATAGAATTTAATACAGTAGGAAGGTTTTCCCTTCAGTGTTTTATTTTCCCGTACATTTATATTTCATGCTAAAAGAAACTAGTCACCCTCTAGGGAAGGTGTCTACCAACTATTCCAACGTAACGTAAGAGATTAAAGGACGTTATTCAGCATGTCAAGCCAGCGAGCGAAATGTTCTGTATAAATAATCCCGAATAAAGCCTTCACACAAAATGGGCGACACAAGTGGGGGGAAGGAGATTTATCCCCTTGAATCTAATCTTGCGGATGGCGAAAAGAGCAGTTTCTACAAAAATTTTGTCTCAATTCTCGCGTCTCGTCCGCGACTGTATACACCGAGACAATTTTCTTTGTCTATGGCATTCATTCGCGGATGAATTATAGTGCCAGCCGCAGGTATCCGACGTTTTCAGCCTTGTACATCTTATCCTACGCTAAGATTAGTATTTGGTTTACAGACAACCGTTTATGAAATCCTATTCGTTTATAAGCATGTACGCAACAATATAATGGACTGATAAAGGAATTGCGTACCGCTGTACCCTCCATCTTCTTGCTAGAGATTATGTCGAAATTGAGATAGCTTAGAATATCTATCAGTGGTCTAATACTATATTTATTCTATTTCTTGTTACAATATTCTGTTTTATTAAAGAAGAAAGGGTCTTATAGTAATTGCACATAATAAAAGTGCTGTTTTTGGTATACGCACAAAACAGGCTTGTTTCAATAGATCACTAATATTATATTAGAGGGTTTATATTAAAAGCATATAATAAATTCACACACGTACAACTACGAAACCAAATCAAACTAAACGCGACGTTTTTACTTAAAAGCTAAGTAAAGAATACTCAAAATAAGCCATTACAAAGTAAACCGAAACGAGTCAAAAAGTTTGAGTTGAAAACTTGGTTATTCAACAAAAGCCGACGAAATTTCCTGAAACTTAATATGAATGATATAATTACAGAAGCTTTCTCGGGTAACATGCACTGTGCGCTGCACGATTTCGTTTCAACTAACGACTCACTTGTTTTAATTATTTCTTTTTAAACGGTAATGTAAGGTTACTTTTGTGTGAAATCTACGTTTAGTAAAAAAACTTCTAATCAAAGCTTATACCGCTAATCTTAAATACAGATTTACGTATTTATTTGTAACATTTCTCTTTATTTAAGAGTTTTTAATAATATTCGGTTGTTAATAATGATGACAATAGCATTAAATTTGGATAATATCCTGATTTATTTTCCAACTCAGTTACGCTAAGATTCTATAAACACTACGATTTTGTTATTAACATGTGCCCGCAAACTATAAAAAATAAGTACGCCTGAAATTCGTTTATGCATAAATTAAAAAAAGTTTTCCAAACTCTACAGCTGTAGCTTAAAAACATTTTCCACGAAATATCAGCTGGGTTTTTAAGGAAATAAAAAATGCAGTTACGAAATCAGGTGTACCTAGCCCGAATTTTACTGAACAAAAAGCTTGAATATTTGGTCCCCAAACAAATCCCATAGATTAAGGTGTTACTACGCCTTATGGGTTACACTGTGTAAAGATTTAGTAGCCTTTCGGGTTTTCGAACGTACTTTTTCCGTACAGATTTGCTGTTTTACCATTACTGTTAAAAGAAGAAAACGGTTGTTATCCTCTTTATTCGCAATGCATTAAAAGTCGTTTATCATAATCTTGGGAGATTTGGAGAATATTTGAACATCACCACAAAATTGTAGTACGTGGTGTTTAAAGGTAGTACGCTTTATGGTTGATGTCTGAAAGGTGTGGTTAGGGAGCCATCTAAGATGATCCAACTAGTTGTTAGCTACTTTCACATTATTAAAAATACGGATTTTTGTACATCTGTCGCGAGCTTATATAAATTAGGCTTTGGAAGAAAACGTTTCTGGTCTTCACTGCTTTTCTCCAGGGTCGGCGCACGGTGCCAGTTATGACACTAATAACACGAGAATAATTAAGCCATGTCGAGTGTTTTAAACCATAAGGCCTTTCACAAGATTCAACACCATTTTGCCAATTCCTGGAAGCCATCTGTTTTTGTCGCATAACAGCAGTGTTGCAGCTGTATTTTGGTTTGAAGGATGTGGTAAAGATGACATAGACAGTCTGAGTCAGTCGTTAGGGCAGCAACGCAAATGTGGCAGACTTCAGGTCAAGCTCTAATCTTATTTGGGGTTGGTTATAAAAGTGGTTGGTTGGTCATTGGCGGCATAAAACTTAGACAATTTACGAGTATACCACAATTATATTATCTTTAAGTATTTTTAACCGACTTCCAAAAAGGAGGAGGTTATCAATTCGTCTGTATTTTTATTTTATTTTTTTTTTTTTTTTTATATTTGTTACCTCATTTCTCCGGACTGGGTGAACCGATTTAGATGATTTTTTTTTTATTTGAAAGGTAGTGCGTGTCATAGGGTCCCATTTTTTTTAGTATTTTTTTGACTAGGGCATCCATAAGAAAAACGCATAAGTCTTAAATTTGCATTTTCAATGTACGCGATAAATGTATGAATAACTCAATATCCCGCCAACCGATTTTGATGATTCTTTTTTTATTAGAAAGGATGTACTCCAGGGGTAGTCTGATAAGAGTTTGATAAGGTTCTAATCATAGGATCTTCAACTTTTTGGAGCAAAATAATAAAATTAGTGATAGTTGGCCGAACCTTAGCTGGAGAAGTCCAATTGAGTAAAATATAGAATAAAATTACTATGTAGGTATTTACTATGAAAAATTTGACCTTCAACTCTTCAATCCTGATGATGCAGGGGTACTGCTAGCCTGAACTATAAAAGTTGGTCGTTTGATGTTTGCGAATATATAATGAAATTGTTAAGCAAATTCATGGGACAAAAATTTGACCTTCAACTCCTCAACCCTGATGATGCAGGGGTACTTAAAGCCAAAACCATAGGAATAAGCCATTTGGTGCTTACGTATATGTTATAAGATTACTGAGCAAAAACATAAGATGAAAAATTTGACCTTCAACTCCTCAACCCTGATGATGGAGGGGTACATCAATCCTAAACCATAGAAGTTGGCAATTTGGTGCTTACGGTTATGTAAAGAAAATACTAAGCAAAAATATAAAATCAAAAATTTGACCTTCAACTCCTCAACCCTGATGATGAAGGGGTACTTCAATCCTAAACCATAGGAGTTGGCAATTTGGTGCTTACGGTTATGTAAAAATAATACTAAGCAGAGGCACAAAATTAAAATTTTGACCTTCAACTCCTCGACCCTGATGATGAAGGGGTACTTCAATTCTAAACCATAGGAGTTGGCAATTTGGTGCTTACGGGTATGTAAAAATAATACCAAACAGAGGCACAAAATTAAAATTTTGACCTTCAACTCCTAAACCCTGATGATGCAGGGTACTGCAAGCCTGAGCCATAGAAGTTAGCCACCTGGTACTAACGTATATGTTATAAGATTACTAAGCAACAATATAAGATGAAAAATTTGACCTTCAACTCCTCAACCCTGATGATGGAGGGGTACTTCCAGAGGGGGCGCCCTGTTTGTATGAATTGTAAAAGTGTTTTATGTTTAATTTTTGTGAATATGTAGATGCACAAAGCAAACTTAGAGGCTTTATTTAAATACAAACATAAAAATATAGTCACTAAAAAGTGTAAAATAAAAACTTTTTAACAAAAAATATCTACCGACTTCCATGTCACAAAAAAGTAAAAAATAATTTAAATATATTTTGGTCTAGAACATACTCAGTACTTAGTACATAGTTCTGAAGTCGGTGCTCATATAGGACGTAGTTACCGTCGTCCAGCGAAATATGTCGAGCACCGAATTCAGGACTATGTACTAAGTACTGAGTATGTTCTAGACCAAAATATATTTAAATTATTTTTTACTTTTTTGTGACATGGAAGTCGGTAGATATTTTTTGTTAAAAAGTTTTTTGTACTTTAGTATATAGATGTATAAACAATAAATAAAAGATAACAGTTCCCTAATAGATTCTTAATACAATTTGCTTTGGATTCTAGTCGGTTTCTCCTTAATGGGCGACACTTCACCATATGTAATTTAAATATAACTAGTCCAAATTTGCGCGGCGCAGTGTATTATGTTCGTATGTACTCGTACAAGTACAGCCACAATAGTGACTAATTGCTTGCATAACAACGTATGCGTAGTAAGCTTGGGTCAGCTATTCCCAATCTTGAACATTTATCACATGTGAATCTTTTAATTTATACGAAATTTATTTCATCTAAAACTTATTGCTATTTTTTGAATATACTTTTGTCTTATGACCTAAAAAGTAAGCAATGGACCTTACCAACGTGACGTGATAACCAACGTGAGTTAACACACCAATCCCATTTGATGCATTTTCTAGATTCATGGGTTGTTGGTTAATCAAACTGCATGAAAAATTAATAAGACCATTTTCCTGTATCCCTTTTGGGATTCTGTTAATTACCTTTTCTTTGAAATATTAGTAGCAAACAAGCATACAGTTTACCACAATTGCTGCTAACCTTAGCCATGGTAACTCCAGAACAGTGATTCTACCTAAAGCTGATCACGGATCCATTGACATTCTTGGAGACTAAGCATCTACATGCTTCTCTATCGCAAGAATTTTTTCACAGTAGAAAGTCAGTGTGGCACTGATACATCTAAGAAGCACCTTACCGCTTCTATCAAGTTTCAAATACGATGTATTTAATACTTATATTAGGGTCAAGGGAATAAGATTGATATGTTGTAAATACATATATTTAATTTAATTTTAGATGAATTTAAGCAATAAATATTGGATTTTAAAGGTTGAGAACCTACGGAAACACTACGAGATGCTATCGTTAAGTGGTCAACAGTATAAATACACTCCGAAGTCACATTATTACAGAAATTTCAATGAATATACTAGCATTCGTTATGCATTTGCTATATGAATGTTTTAAAATATGTTTCGAGCTAGCCTCTTTTTGTTGCATTGCTATAGAAATGCTAAGAGTAATATAGACAATATTGCTCCGTTTGTCTCTAAGGAAGAAACTATTATAACGGAAAAGTGAACAGTTTGGTTCACTTTACAGTGAAATAAAACAGAAGTCGCAAAGAAGCACTCACACTTAGATATTTTAACAACCAATTCTGTATTCACATCTATAACAGGGGAATGACTGCTAAGATCACAAAGTTTGAAATAGTGTATGTAAGTCAGATATAGTTTTAAAGAGTCGATCCAAATTTAATTGAAATTTATAATGCTGACCATCATAGTCCTCGGAAGTAGCAACGCACCCGTGATTGACTTCAGATGGATCCCATGGTCTGAAGGTCACGGTATGAAGTTGATTACGGATGTCCATGGGCGGCAGTGACCAATTACCATCAGGTCCACATGCTCGTTTGCTACTTCAATCAGATAAAAAAAAGTAAACTAAGATATAAGATATATATAGTGGGTATAAATGAAATTATCGTATTATTTAATAGCAAACCGTAGTTATACGTTATTTTGCATTTTAATTAGTATATAAATATGGTTGGACTCATTAGCGAAAGTACTAAAATAGTGCTGAAATAGCTATAATTAAAGATATCAAAATAAAGTCCTATATATACTTTAACAAAGAATTTTAATAATATTTTGGCTTTAAAATCCTTTGGTTTGGTTGGTTTCGGTTTGGTTTGGTTTCGGTTTGGGGACTAAAAGTAACAATGAACCATTATACTATAGATGGATGTACCTTCGTTGTGATAGATTAGAAGTAGTACAGAATATTTCAATATTGTTTAATTTCTGCATTAACATAAAAATATAACCATAGTTCCTGATAAAATTTAATAGGAAAAAGCTTATAGTTCTTTTTGTTAAGTATAATAGTTATGAAAAAAAAAAAACAATAATAGACGCGGACCAACACAACCTTGGTTGCGCCACTGCGTTGTGTTAGAAGTATCATATATGAAAATATTGTTCCACTTATTCCTAAGAAATTGTTATCGCAGAAACGTGAACAGTGTATTATAAAGTAAAGCTGCGGGCACAAATCAACCATATAGTTATTGCGCTGCCATAGAAGTAGCCTAGGATATTAACATATTTTTGTACTTATTTTTAAAGAAAGTGTTATTGTAGGAACGTGTTCTGTGTTTTATAGCTCCTGGGTAATGCGTTACGTTGAAATAAAAATTACAGTGTTAGATATTATTTAAAATTATAATTAAAAAAAAAGATAAAACTCAAACGTAATTACGTTTGAGTTACTGTTAAAAATAACAATTATTAATGCACAAAAAAAAAAGATCGGAGGTTTATCGAGCAGAGCTTCGCCTTAGACGGTCGGTAATGAAGTGTCCCTAGACAGCCTTATATGGTTCCGGTCTGTCATATTTTTCAAGATGGCTACTCATTCCTAACAGTGTAATCTAGAAACAATAATTTCTATTAAAGCTTATTATTTAAGAATGTATGTTACAAGCTACTATTCATCCATCCAGCAACCTTTAGTTTCGCTGTTGTAGATAGGCCTCCCCTAATTTAGGCTTTGTCAATAGTCCCCGCTCGTGGCATACGTGCTTATGACCGCAAAGAGGTTTAATGTTTGACAAGAGGACGCTGCTACTTATATCCTTACTGTTTCTCCTACGACATCCACACGAAGAGATCCACGGCTCTCTCACAAGCTGTTGTTTCACGATGTTCAAATTAAATGCCCAACGGTAAGAGTTACGCATCAACATAAATAACCCTGATACAATATAATACTGTTTATTTATAAGTAAAAAATTATGTCAATAAATAAAAACATATTAAAAAGTTTAAGCTTATGTTACAATGACGTTGTTGTAAAATCACAGAAAGGTTTTTATATTTGTTCTGTTATTTTCCAAACCTTTTATGAATTGCAAAAGACGAATCTGAGGTTCTAAAAACATTGTCCTATTTATTTATAAATATTAAAGTATTCCATGGAAACGTGTATTAAAAAGCATAACATCGGTCACAAAGCAGCTATCTTATATTCACGATGTTTTAGAGACAAAGCGTTCCTGCCCTGCAATGGAAGCAGCGTAGGAAAATCGTGTTCCGTTTATTTCTAACTCTGGAAGTATTATTCAAAAACAAGAAAGGACGAACGTATTATAAAATATAAAGCAGAAGCTAAAACATTTCGAACAAAACATGTTCGTTACAGCTACGATAGAAAATAAGAATCCAATAAATTACATTAAGCCTTAAAGGTATTATAGCTGTTATTATTTTTGTTTATTTGTTACGTAATTTTTGTTAATTGTTGAAATACACAAAATATTCTGTTAATAGTTCATATTGTAATTTTTTAACTATAGATTACTTAAAACAAATCATATTCAAATAACTTTTTATTTAACTAAGTTTTTTAACGTATTTTAACGTATGCGGTATTTTATTTAATTCAAACCGGCATTTTGTTGCTTAACCTGAACATTTGAGAAACAATGTTCTTTTTAAGGAAAGTGCTAATTATGGAAACAATGACAATCCACCAAAACCCGAGAAAACGACTGTAACATACACATCTAAAACACAAACATAATTTCTAGATTTAAAACGATAAAATGGTATCTAGAGAGCAATTAATCAACTTTATCACTGTCATGTTTCTACAGTAGCAATAAACATTGATTTATTTTCCTCCACGCACGTATTCATAGTTATTGTGGAACAATGATTGCTAAAATTGATAAACAAAATATTAAATTGACATTTTATAAATTTATGGACGGTTTCGGGCTTAATAAATGTTTATCTTTGATTTTTTGTACGCCTGAATACAGATGGATAAAATGAAGTTTATTTTTGATGCTTTACATCGTTGTTATGATTTTCATACAGTTTGTTTTTTTTGACGCCTACTTAAAGTGTGAAACAGACGTTTGCTTCCCCTGAAAAATCATACTCTATAGCAGAACAAGCAAAAACAAAACAGCAAAACTTGTTCTGCTATAGAGTACGATTATAGTATGATGTTAAGTAAGAACACAAAATCCTTAAAACAAATTTTCAGGGGAAGCAAACGTCTGTTTCACACTTTAAGTAGGCGTTAAAATAAAAAAAAAAATGATTTGATTCTACAATATTGATTGAATACTTTAAGTTTTGAGTTTTATTTTATAGTATTATGTATAAAAACATATCACAACTGACGATCTAGTTGATTATAAATGAAAACAATGAACTCGAATGAAAACCAAGTTAAAAACATCTGGTCTTTGTTCCTAATATAAATTAAGGCACAAGGTCAGACCGAAGAAAAGTTCACATACACAATAGGCGAGTATTTGTTCCGTCGGCAAATTAACCACATTATGTGTGTGTTTAGTAGTACGTGTAGCCAACCTTTCCTGGTGATAGAGACGATTAATTCGTTGAGCCGAGTGTGCTTCAGCACAGACGGTCTCGGAGTTATTTGGTCACGTTCACAACCACCCGAACTCGCTCCTTTCTCGTAGTTTCTAATCTGCTATCAAACTTACTTTTTTATTACTCGGTAACTAGCAAACAAAGCCAGGGGAAAATTGGTTTATTGTACACGGTTGGAATTCTGAAACAAGATTGTGTAGTTTCGTAAGTACTACGCGTAGTCTTAGTAAGTATTTTTAGAAGTATTGCGTAGCATAGTGGTGACTGGGTGTCAGTTAAAAAGGAAAGTTTTAACGTGCTTAAAAGCAGGATTATTTAACTGTCATGGTACCAATTCCGCAATTCCTGATTCTGATTTCTGATTTTACATCAATATCTTTTCGGTTTAGTAGTGGAGATTCGTATATCGACATTTTAATTTGAAGAAATCTATATAAGAAAATATATTACTATACGTTTCAATTTGAATTCTTGATGGACCTGAGGTACTCCTCTATACTGTAGGAAGTGTATAGCGAACAGGGTATACAGTTCCTACCCCTGCTGCTTTGGCTGCTGCTGCGGATGAAAGAATTTTTTATTCATCATCATCCTCAACCCAATATTTTCCCACTGCTGGTGGTCTTCTCTCGGAATGAGAGAGTTTTAGGCTATAGTCCACCGAACTAGCCAAGTGCGAATTGGTAGACTTCACAAACCTCCGAGAACTTTTTTTTAAAGAACTCTCTGGTGTGAAGGTTTCACGATGTTTTCCTTCACCGAAAAGCAGTGATAATTAATTTCTAATACGCACATTAATCAGTAGTGCGTGCCTGGGTTTGAACGATTGAGAGGGCAATTTTCAACCATTAGCCTATCACTGATCTCATCATTGTTTTATTGATTACCTTTAAAAAGATACACATAGTCTATAATGATGAGTTATTTTTTACCCGTATCGGTAGCTGTAGCGGTAGCGGTCGGTCCTTTATGCCTAGCACCTTCACCTTACAGGGTCAGACAGAGCTTAACAAATACCGAGAGGATTTGTGTTCATTAGACAGCTGGTAGAGTGTCTATTAGATTTAGGTGGCTGATATGTATTAATGGGTTTCTTTTTTAACGTTCATATTTTTAATTAGGATTACCCACTTATAACATACAGAAATATTTTAATCATTCTAACTTTATATTACGTCGCATTATCGGTTTCAATTATTAGATTCGAGTCATGTTCAGTCGATACAATTCATCATTTCATCAACCTTTAGAGTTCCTTTGCTGGACGTATGCCTAAATCGTGCCACAACAACCAGTCCTGTGCCTTCTGCTTCTAGATATTAGTTTTCTGCGGGAGACCTGTGCTTCAATAATCTCCGATCATCAAGTGGAATACTACGGTTAGGTTAGGTTAGATTTCTCCTTATCTCGTTTTCTAATAAATGATAGATGTCAAATTACAACTTTAGAAAAGGCGATTTAGATAAGAACTTACTTTATAAGCGTCTGACAGAATGTCTGACAACAGTTTTTTTCCATAACGAAAAGTAGTAAGAAGCTAACATCTGTTAAATTGAAGATCAAACGGATTAAATAGGAGATGCAAGTCTGTAAATAAATCTAAATAGCTCTCACAGAGGTTAAAGAGAAGTAGTAAACAATAGGAATAGGGTCTTCCAAAATTTTGTGAAAGTCTAGTCAAAATTGTTTTACTTAACACTAGCGTTATTATTAAGTTATAATTATGACATTTTAAAATCACCCTGAAATTTATACATTAATATGTAAAGCAAAAAATTATGATTTGTTTTTAAGATACTTGCCGCAGGTGGAGGGGGGTGAAATTACGCACGGTTATATTTGATATAGAGAAGGATTGCGCAATGCTAATATTTTTTTTTCTAATAATGCATAAAACATAAAATTAACTCAAACACATTATACTTACTGCCTTGCATTTGACACAAACACATACATAATTCAACATTCAACTTCTTACTATAAAAACACTTAACATCAAAAATGTCAGATGTCATTGTCAAAATACCCACTATTGCTTTTAAATGCAGCTTAGTTAATAAACCTCTTTTTACCTTTAATGGGTGCGTTCAAAATAACTTCAAAATTATTACAATTTATTTAAATTGGAGAGATATTGGTGCTACTTTGGACACTATGAAGTTTAGTTTTTTAATTTAAATTACGGTGGAATTTCGACCGTTGCGACGGGTGACTAGTATATAGGATTCGTCCTTCTCTTCGAACTTCTATATAGGTATGTACATAAAATGCAATATTATCTCTCTTATTTAAATTATTAAATTTTTCCATTTCAACTTCTACGACGTATCCACCATATTAGCAAATTTTAAAGTTATTACCTCAATAAACCTACGACGCTCTCTTTCAATGTTTGTGTTACTTGCGGTGTATTTCCTGATCTTATGAAACAAAGAAAAGTAACCCCTATTTTTAAATGTTGTACTTCTTGTCCAAGCAATTTACGACCAATATCTATACGATCATAGTTAAGTTTTTGAAAAAGTCGTCTTAAACGATTTCTTGAACTATTTTAATGACAACACGATACCTCATTACATACAATTGGGTTTCAAAAGGATTCGCTCTACTATAGATGCCGGAATTAACTTATTAAAACATGTGTTCGAGGCCTGGAACGAACCGCGTGAAGCCTTTGGCGTGTGTTGTGATTTATCTTAGGCTTTTGATTGTGTCTATCATGATACACTGGTCAGGAAGTTACATCACTACGTGATCAGGAACCAGGCTCTTAACCTTTTGACTTCTTGTCTAAACTATAGAACTCAAAGGGTTGTTATTAATGGCACCAAATCGCCCGGCGCATTTGTTTTTAATATATATCAATAACATACCCTTCAAATAAACTCCATAAACGTTGTAACACACATAACATAAATACAAGGAACAAGCACAATCACTCTGCATATGGTACTCGTCTTCATAGAATTAATGATTCTTTTATGGGTCAATGTATACGCTTTTATTATAAACTTCCCGTTGAAATCAGAAATGTCTATGAATAAGTTCAAAGCATTGATAAAGATTAAACTCTGCCGTAAAGCATATTAAAAACATTTCTGATTACATAGAAAACAAAAACAAGATTGTAATTGTATTAAAAAAAGATGTAAAATACCAAAAAAGACAAATCCGCTGAATTTCTTGCCGAATATTCGCAGTTGAGGTCGTATTCCGATCCGGTAGTAGTGTAGTGGTAGGTGGTAGTGTAAGAAAAACAATGTAACTGAAAATTTGTAAGTGCTCCTATAGACCATTTCATTTTAAATATATAATAAATTTCATTTCATTTTATTCCTAAGCGTTAAAAATCTATAATGGTTATTTGAAAACTTTCTTATACATTTTAAGAAACTGAGGAAACCAGATTTGTTAACTGAAATTAAATTGGTTGAATAATCAGAAAAAATTGAACGCTGGAAAGGACGGTATTTTAAACATGATCAGAATCTAAATAAGTACTTGTTGTAAGAATTATTATTGGTAAAGGTCTAATTCGGTTTATTTTTAAGATTCTCCAGTTATACGTACTCATGTGAAAGTATTATATACGAGTAGATAATATTGCATGTAATATACACGTATGAACCTATTTAATGAAAAGTTTCAAGATTTTATGTATCTTATAATGTTTTTTGTATTTTGTTTCTATCTAAATAACTTATTGGAATGGTTCATAAACAAAGATATCCCATTATACTCACAAGGATAAAACATATTTAAAATAACAAATACCTCATCTAAAAATACTGCTACTTACCATTTATGAAGGCATTCATTTAAGCAAATCCATAAAAATAAATTCAAATAGGGAATTAGAACAAAATTTTCCATTTTAATCATGATTTTAGCAAGGGAAGCTGTGAAAAATTGCGGAATCGAATCACGATTGCGAACGTGAGAAAGTAATCAAAATTTATTATTCTTTTCTTCAATTCCAGCGACACGAGAAGTTATTTTAATAAAAATTCGTTTTCAAATTGAACTCGCTTCATTTATACCTTTAGTTATTTATGTATGTATTAAACCGATCTACGTAAGCGGCTTTTCATAGATTAAGGGAAACCAAAAGTGGTTTTGATTTTCACGCCGCCCATATGGGGCGGAGGTTGGAGGGTGGGCAAAGAGATAACGCTACTTACCGAATTGATGTACATGCGTAAACGGTTATTTGTATATTTTATTTTTATCACATTGAAATAGCAAACGAACATGCAGTCCACCTCATGGTAATTAGTCACTACCGCCCATGGACTTCTATAAGCAACTTCACATAAAACAGAGGATCTATGTGAGGTCTGTCACAGATGCGTTGCTACTGCCAAGGACTAAGATGGTCGTCTCATATAAAAGTGAACCGGCATACATACCCTTCCATCGAAACGCAATAACTACTTCTCGCTAAACACACAATAGGTACGGCGGTGGTGCTTCCCCGGGCGAGCAACATTGGTTTGACCACCTGGAAAGATATAGGTATAGATTACAGATATTATTTTTTTATGTAAGTTGTCTTGTTAGTCATATGAAAGTGAGGGTCAAATCTTGCAACAGATATTTAACTGGTAATCTCTTCTAAACCTTGCAACTGATATTTTATCTAGTTAGTTGAAATTTTGCAATAATATTTAGTAGAATTTCTGATGAGTTTGAGAACGAGCGCCACAGCGGATGAATACTACCAGGTGGGTTTTCTGAAAAGAGTACAAAAACATAATGACGTTACCAAAACTTTTAGATAATCATTTATGGTAGAACACTTTTAATTGGAGCGTTGTGAAAACAGGGTGCATTGGTTTTTACGCCACAAAGAGTGTACATCTACTATCTACGTACACAGGTCCGATCGGCGTCCGTGAGGAATACGTCAATAAAAAAATAAACATACATGTTTCGTGTCCGTCTCGTGTAGAATCCCTGTTCCCCGATGTAGCATTAACGCGTAGGTATAACTAGGCCGTCCCTGTAGTTCCGGGACCAGAATAGGACTACGGTACCCTCTGCCTGTCGTAAAAGGCGACTAAAAGAGGCTTCCGGGGTTGCGGGCGGGAAGAGTGGGAGCTCGAACCGTCCGGTCAAGCGACCCCGGGAAGGACGGCGGCATGTGTGGTTGCATGTTGCCGTAAAAACCAGAAGGTACGGTGAGCAGTTCACGCCCACCAGAGAAGAGCCCGATGGGGCACACGCTGAGGACACCGGCGGCGGTCAAGTGGAGTTCCCGGAGTCCTCTTCGCAGTGTCGACGTCGGCCACCGGGGGGGTTTTAGTGCGGTAAGAATCCCACATAACCCGCGTCGCTCCCACGACGTCGGGTACTTTTTGAAAGTTTCCCCCTCGAAAACAAAAAAAAAAGGTATAACTAGGCCGTTCTGTTATATCATATACTCGCAATTTTAATAGTATAACATAACAGATAAGTCCTTGGTTAGTCCTAGAAGTTATGTCTTAGGTATTATGTGATTTGTCCGTGTAGTTCTGTTCAAGGTCAAGTTTTCAGTAAAGTAGTGTTAAATCCCAAGTACCACCGATTTTTACTGCTATTAGAAATACAATTTTATTTAACTTGCTAATTAATTATTTCTCACCTGTTCAAACGCCTAAGCTTAAGCACGGTAATACGATAATAGTATACTACTATTGTGGCCTAAGTATTGTTAGGCGCCGTGTGGGTGTCCTGATGTATATTCCCCCGCTATGAAAGTTTAAAAAAAGTAGTTCTCAAGAATGTGTGAAATCTACGAATCCACACATAATCAACTCGATAGACTATGGCCAAATTATTCTCACTCTCAGAGAAAACCGGTGCATAACAGGCGGAATGCAACGAGCTGAAGATATTATCAAACCTAATTTTGACGATGTCGACATAATTTGCAAGCTAATATTTAATTTTTTGTTATTTTTCATTTGTACCGTTTCATATTGTTACCGTACTTTTGTAGTAAAATACAATAGTTAGCAAGTAAACATAATAAATAGCTGATTTCACATGCCTACATATAAATGTAAATACAGTTACTCTGATGTTTAAATACGTAGTTACATATTGTGTGGGCGCTTATTCTCAACCCATCTCAGTACCGCTACCTACGTATACGTATACTTTTAATTGCCATTAATTTCACACGAAGGTATTAATTCTCGAGTACGTTCACGCTGACGTGACCATTGTTTTGTACAGTCAGTCGGGAGATTTAATTTCGCGGGAATGTTGATTGTGTCTCCGACTATACTAATTACATTTCGCAACTCCGAAACTTGGCGTTTCTCGTTTCTTGCGAATACTGTTATGGAAACGTTTGATATGCAATCGAGCGTGTCGGGCTCATGAATAAAATTATGTAACTCGTCGAAATATTCCGTATTATCCGTCGTCAGTGTACGGGTCTGGTATTGCTCTACGGGGTGTAGTTACTTTCATTTTAACTTCCACAACGATGTGAAAATATTTCCCGGCGAGTTTATTGCTAGCGGGAGAGCTGTGCGGTCGAAACGGAGCCTGAATATAGTATTCAGTGGTATTAACAGTATCTACCGACTGCCCTTCCCCGCTTCACTGATTGAATGTATCGCTGCGCTGAAAGTTGTATTTTATAGTTTCGCCTTTTCAATGCGGGAGAGATGAAAATATATTGAAAAAAAAAATGTTTAAGTACCTATTTCCTTTCATTTTCGAATAAAAGTTGGATCCTCTTATAACCTAATAATATAATGCTTAGAAGTTACGTACCTATTATTTAAACACAAGCTTAGTATCTTAGGTTACGAAAGATTTGCTTGAAGTACAAAATAACAAAGTAATTAAAATTGCTGCATTATGCGTTACTATTTTAGGTGAATAATCACATTATCGAGTACCTACATATACCTATAAAATTCTACTTTCCTTGTCTTAGTAACGAAACTTTGCGGTGATAAACTGTGCTGATTCTCTTTAAAATAGGATTCTATAATAGTCTGGGGTTTCTAATACACGTATTATTTAAGAAAAATCTTTGGTCGAGGAATCACCTTTTCATTTCATTTCACGAGGATTCACACCTCGGACAGTCAATTAAAAAGCCAAGTTTTAACTATTATTCTATCACTGCTCACTGATGTTCTATTTGAACTGATAATACCAGAAAAATGTTCTTTAAGTATCGCAAAATTACTTAGTAGCAATGATAAAGTTATTTGTATTGATTAAATCCAGGTACGTTTGAAAGCTTGATAAAGGAGAATTTGCGATATAACTTGGAGATTGCAATAACTTTGAGTCGGATCGATTGCACTTAGTTTAGCATCCTGAATTTATGGGAGAACATTATTGTTTTGACGGACATAAGTTTCGACTAAATGAAATAAATATAAATTGTATAGGCCAAATAACATTTTTCAAACGCAGGTATGCGCTAGTGAGTTCCGAGTGAGGTTCCGGTATGTGGGACGTTCCGAGGTTAAATTACTTAGTTATTCTTTTTTAATTGATGGCTATTAGGCATATTATGTAGTATTTAGGTAAAAAAAAGACGACTACTCTTACAAAGCGTCACTAAATTATCACTAAAGATGCATATTTAATTTAATTTTAATTATTTTATTTTTGCCTATAAGTATTCGTACATTTTTTTGTGTACTATATATAAGAATACTATGTATAAGAACTTTTAAATTTACTGTCGATGTATTAAAAAGGTAACAACCGTATGTTAACTTTATGAAATAAATAACTAAAATAAATTAAAATATCTTTTTAAATCAGTTGAACTCCATGCTCGTTGCTCTGCTTTTATTAAAAAACACAATACATTTACGTTTTATGATTTAGATATATTGTATAAAAAGATAATAGAGAATGAAGCCTGACATTTTCAAGAAATATAATATAGATAAATAGGATTATGGTCCCGTAAAGTGTGAAACCTCTCGCGGTCGCCATTACAAGATATTGCTCTATCGCTGTAAAACTGTAAGGGTAAGTTAAGTGATCGGGACAAAAGTGATATATAGAGCCTTACATGTCTTAAGTTTGGTGCAAAATATATCGAAGCCATTAGAAATATGTATTGTATTTTCTATTCTACCGGTTGTAGACCTTTTAGTTAATTTTAGCATAATAAAATGCAAAAATATGCATAAATACTTTTACTGGTAGATTCACCCAGCAGAAAAAAATAATAGGTAAGTTTTTTCAAATATGGTCACTTTAGGATACAATGCTTTAAGTTCTTACCATCCTTAAATGATTGAAGTATAAGCTCCTTACTAAAAATACCATTGAATTATGCACTGAAGATCCTACATCATAAATATAATACATATATTATTATAATTAAAACAAATTTGTACTTTTTTAATATAAAGAGCGCTTCGTTTAAATTAAATGAAGTTTAGATACTAAAAGTAACTACTTTTATAACTTTGATACAATGGTGTATAAGGTATTCAGGGTATGGTGAGAAAAACATACGAATCCGAGGAATCCTAACATAGTCTACATATTTGTGGTCGATCTCAACAGGGATTCTAATCTTATCTGCTTAGCTACTTAGCATTATGTGAATTATATACTACTTCGTTACTTCTTTAATATAAAATAAGCATAGAGCATTAAAGTATACCCATAGCCAAATCGTCAGAACATTCGATATCGTTTTACAACAAACATGCACTCGTTCCTTAAACACATTTAAAGATAGACTTCATACCTACAAATAATCTTCAAACGTCGCCATAACATCAAAATTAATAATCATAAGTCACGTTAAACTTCAATTGCACAAAGGTACATTACTTTGCCAAAATTTACTTAAACGTCAAAATAGTCTCTGAAACTCTCAAATCAAATGGCTCCTTTACCGAGATTTGCAGCAAGTTTGTAATAATTTACTTAGCGCACGGGATCTCTAATTTATTGGAACAGTGGAACAGGGAAGAGTTCGATTGGTACAATAAATTTCAAATTTCATTATTTGAAGAGGAAGTCGCGAGTTGCCAATCGCAATTGGGTTTTCCGATCACGTCTCCATACTATTGGCGAGGATATTCGAGCCACCTGTGCCCGTACTCTATGAGGCTTTAAACACGCCTCTGCTCTCTCGATAAACCGACTGTGAAATATTCGCGGTGTACGCCTGAAGCCACATTTCCTTATGAATGATACATGCCATGCCGCTCGCTCCGTTTTCTAGCACGACGCGATCAAACTACCTACTTACTTGTAGTTATTGCATAATTCGTAAATTCACTGGCAGAATCTGACTCGGTCCCAGCTCGGTAGACTATATTTATATACAGTGCGGTTACCTATTCAAAGCTTACCTGCACTGTATTTAGAGCTGTAGAATGCGAGGTAACTTAAGTGCAAGTGTGCGCTTTGTAAGGTTAAGCAGTTTGCGGGCGGTAGGTGCAAAGTGCTGAGTTTCCGATTGGTGAGCTATAAATAAACATTGCAACATTGTAATGGAAGTGTTTCAACAAGCAACAGAGTATTTATGTGCCGTTCAGGCGAGCATTGAACTTCGAATGGCTATTTTGAAGATATAGACACAGTGAACAATATAAGTAAAACAAGTTGAAGGATAAGTCGTTAACACAAAAAGTTCCAGAACAAATTGCATATTCGCAAGCCAAAGTAAATTACAACCAAACAATGCTGCCGTTTATGATAGCTATAAATTTTATACGTATATAGATGAACATTGACCTATGAGGGGATGCCTAGACCGTAAAAAGTTGGCGATGGCGGAGTGTGGTCCTGACCGTATCTCAAATTAAATCTCACCAACAAATCTTCGCGGGATGAGCCGCGTTACCCACTACCATTGTCGCGGGCGAAATGTTCTATTTTACACTCTATTCACTCGTTTCACATCTTGCTTTATAGTCCTTTTAGTAACACTTTCTTTCAGGCAGGATTTCATTCTGTTTTATAGGTTTATCATTTAGGTGATCAGTCGACATTTCACTGTATTAAATATTTATTTATATATAATATTAAGGGCTTAAATTATTACGAAGACTTAAGAATAATAGCAAACTTATATAGACTAGTCGCCCGTCGCATCGGCCGAAATTCGACCGTAATTTAAATTAAAAATCAAATGTCATCTGACATTCTTGACGTTGTGTCTTTTCATAGTAAGACATTGAATGTTCTATTTCATTTACTAAGTACATATGTGTTTGTGACAAATGCAAGGCAGTGTGTGTAATGTGTTTTTAGTTGATTTTATGTATGAAAAATGCATTATTTGAAAAAAATATTAACATTCAGCACTCCTTCTCTACGTCCACTATAACCGTGCAAAATTTCATACTAATCCGTCCGCGGCATATTACTTAAAAATCCGTCACAAATTTTTGCTTCACGTATTAATATAATAATAATAACATAGCTGCTTAGGTATTTCATTAGTATTTATTATAATTTATAGTATTTAGAAATATCCTATCAAGAACGAAAAAGACATTGTACTCGTAATAACTCTTCTACAGAAGAATACATTGCTCAAAATGTACTTTTGTAAGTACACATCTTTTTTTTTATCTGTTGGCTACAAATCTATGTGATGTTAAAAATAATGTAGTTTTACTTCTTTGTTTCGTTTGTGTTTACTAGACAACATCAGCAGTTTCTTTAAAAACAAATTGGACTTTCGAGAAAAGAGTGATCGTATACGTATTTAAAGAGCGGGGATATTTGTACTAGTCCTTTAGTTAAACGAGCATGCCAACTTGAACAAAGCTTAAACATAATGTAGCCGCGTGAAAAATCGCGTCTCGTGGTACGGGCGAGAGCTCATCTCTTGGCGGAGTCGCGGACGTAGCGACTCGCAATTTGTTACCGTACAGCCTTAAAAATCCGCATTTTATTGTTCCGCCTCTCATTTTTACTCAAACGGTGCCCCTTCAGGGGTCGCATTCAGCTCCGGGCTAAAGTATTGTGGAAAAAACCGCGCTGTCATTTCATTTCCAGTACGACATATTGTTTGCCCGCTTGTGTGTGTACTTATTTTTATTGGACGGATTTCACAATTCATGAAAGGGATTATAACTTCCATTAGCATAATAGCTAATGAAAATACATTTACGTGTAAAAGGAGCTTTTGTTATCTTGTGAAAATTTTAAATATAGCTCGCTTTCAACACAATAAGTAAGGTTCACGTGTGGGCGAGGATTAAATCGTTTGAAAGGGTGGGAGTAAATTCTTGTGAATCGCACCTCGCTGACACATAAAGTGAAATAAATAGTGGGTACCGGCGTTGCGTGCGGCGCCATCGACTGAAAGAAGGTAGGGTAACTGTCACTGCCGATTCCAGACTCGATTTTATTTAATACAAGCATAGTGAAGTAAATGACTCAGCCGCGACCTCGAATCCGTTATAAATGATCCCTTTCGATTCTTACAAAGCCGTGAATTGTGGAAGGCGCTTCGTTGCTTATTAAGGGTGGAATAAACGTGGTGCTGTATACAAATTATGGGTATGTCTTTATAAATGACACTTTCTAATGGTTTGTGACTTTGTGTAGCATTTTAAGATTAGTTAGAGTTTACTTCTGAATTTAAGGGCGTAGTAAATGAGACATACATATTCGAGTCGTTCCTTATAACTTATTTCTTTGGGCTGCCAACGTATTTGTGGTCGTACAGATACTACTGTAACCTTATTTTGGCTTGCTTACAGATGTCTATATGCGGCAGTAGCCACTGCCATTAGGGATGCACACTTGTTTGCTACTTCTATAATAAAAATAGATTTATTTCGAAAATTGTTCTTTACCGTTTGTACCAAACGTCATAGCCAGTTTACGGAGTGAGTAAGAAAATCCGATCCGATTGATTTACAAACACCGCACCGTGTTCCAAAACATAAATCGCAGACGCAGTTCCACTCGACAAAGTGAAATAGAACACGACTAGTAAATTTGTAACCTGCCAAACGAGCAATAGAAAAAACCCACGATAGACCCTACTGGCCGTAAATACAAGTGGAACCAGCAAAGAGACTGTTTGACGATCTCGAGTGTAGATTTACGGTTCGAAATGGTTATACTTGCCTACATGTGTTTGATGCGCAATCACATTTTGTTAAGTACAAGCAGCAAAGCATGCACGCAAATGTTGAATTTCTCCTAACCTTTGGATTTCAGCCCTACCTGAATTCTTCCGTAGGTGCCTTTGAGTAATAATTGGGAACGCCATGAATAAATATCTCTTTCTAACTTTAAATAAGAACACGAGTTAAAATAAAAACTTTTTAACAAAAAATATCTACCGACTTCCATGTCACAAAAAAGTAAAAAATAATTTAAATATATTTTGGTCTAGAACATACTCAGTACTTAGTACATAGTCCTGAAGTCGGTGCTCGACATATTTCGCTGGACGACGGTAACTACGTCCTATATGAGCACCGACTTCAGAACTATGTACTAAGTACTGAGTATGTTCTAGACCAAAATATATTTAAATTATTTTTTACTTTTTTGTGACATGGAAGTCGGTAGATATTTTTTGTTAAAAAGTTTTTATTTTACACTTTTTAGTGACTATATTTTTATGTTTGTATTTAAATAAAGCCTCTAAGTTTGCTTTGTGCATCTACATATTCACAAAAATTAAACATAAAACACTTTTACAATTCATACAAACAGGGCGCCCCCTCTGGAAGTACCCCTCCATCATCAGGGTTGAGGAGTTGAAGGTCAAATTTTTCATCTTATATTGTTGCTTAGTAATCTTATAACATATACGTTAGTACCAGGTGGCTAACTTCTATGGCTCAGGCTTGCAGTACCCTGCATCATCAGGGTTTAGGAGTTGAAGGTCAAAATTTTAATTTTGTGCCTCTGTTTGGTATTATTTTTACATACCCGTAAGCACCAAATTGCCAACTCCTATGGTTTAGAATTGAAGTACCCCTTCATCATCAGGGTCGAGGAGTTGAAGGTCAAAATTTTAATTTTGTGCCTCTGCTTAGTATTATTTTTACATAACCGTAAGCACCAAATTGCCAACTCCTATGGTTTAGGATTGAAGTACCCCTTCATCATCAGGGTTGAGGAGTTGAAGGTCAAATTTTTGATTTTATATTTTTGCTTAGTATTTTCTTTACATAACCGTAAGCACCAAATTGCCAACTTCTATGGTTTAGGATTGAAGTACCCCTCCATCATCAGGGTTGAGGAGTTGAAGGTCAAATTTTTCATCTTATGTTTTTGCTCAGTAATCTTATAACATATACGTAAGCACCAAATGGCTTATTCCTATGGTTTTGGCTTTAAGTACCCCTGCATCATCAGGGTTGAGGAGTTGAAGGTCAAATTTTTGTCCCATGAATTTGCTTAACAATTTCATTATATATTCGCAAACATCAAACGACCAACTTTTATAGTTCAGGCTAGCAGTACCCCTGCATCATCAGGATTGAAGAGTTGAAGGTCAAATTTTTCATAGTAAATACCTACATAGTAATTTTATTCTATATTTTACTCAATTGGACTTCTCCAGCTAAGGTTCGGCCGACTATCACTAATTTTATTATTTTGCTCCAAAAAGTTGAAGATCCTATGATTAGAACCTTATCAAACTCTTATCAGACTACCCCTGGAGTACATCCTTTCTAATAAAAAAAGAATCATCAAAATCGGTTGGCGGGATATTGAGTTATTCATACATTTATCGCGTACATTGAAAATGCAAATTTAAGACTTATGCGTTTTTCTTATGGATGCCCTAGTCAAAAAAATACTAAAAAAAAATGGGACCCTATGACACGCACTACCTTTCAAATAAAAAAAAAATCATCTAAATCGGTTCACCCAGTCCGGAGAAATGAGGTAACAAATATAAAAAAAAAAAAAAAAAAAAAAAATACAGACGAATTGATAACCTCCTCCTTTTTGGAAGTAGGTTAAATAGTGGTTACGTGTGTGGACATAGCATAATCTTCTTTAGGAAGATTTGCGAGTATTTCACTGTTTAAACAGTTAAAGAGCATTGAGCAGAGCAGAGCAGTGAGCAGAGCATAAAATAACCTTAAGACGATAAGCATAATTAGGGTAGGCAATAAAAAAAATCGTAAATCGGGGTCAGACATTTTGCTTCTAGGAGAACACCGATTTTTACAACAGTGTGACAGATTTATTAGTATTAGATCTTTAAGTATTATTCCGCGCTACTACACGGAAGTCATATGTTATGTAACCTGCTTGTTGTTTTTCATTTACATTAATTTATGCACGTAATATTTGAGAGAAAACAACAACATTTTTGTCGGAAATTTATATTATGCCTGCGCCCCAGAGATTGACAACAACGTGCAAAAAATGTTCAGGTAAAATCCGTGCATATCTCGTGAAGAGCAGCTGCACTGAAATATTTCTACTTAAAATAATTAAAAATAATTATGGCGTGGAGAGGAAATTTCAAATAAATGAAATAACGCAACAAACATGAAATGATACTATGAAAATGTTACTCAGTAGTTGATTAAAAAGAACGCTGGCTGTTTATAAGGCGGGCATTGGCCGGATCCCATTCAATTCGGTCTTGTCGACTACATTAAACTGATTGCTGCAATTAGCGAATGGTGTAATTCTCGTTTTTCAACCGCCTCCCTTGCCCCCTTCCATCGCCGGAGCTCCTCCAGGAAATTACTTGAGCCCCGCAGGTCGCGGCGACTTTCCTGGGATTAAATAAAATTGAAGAACTCGAATGGAATTGTTTTGGATTTCTTGCTTTGATCACTTTAGCTGTCAGTATTAACATCGATTGTGGCCTTCATTATAGTAAGTGGATTCCTAATCGTATTTATTTTCGAATTGGCAGGATTTCGGTCAACGACGGTGACGTTTCATCCATTATAATGTAATTACTTTACTTTGATCGTATACTTGGCACGTCTAGCGTGTACATGTCGCGGGATTTGTACAATCAATTTAGGAAACAAAGCCTGCGTGAATTTGACACACGAAATTATGTCTTCAAGCAAAAAAGTCTGCTCAAAGAGTTCAGACGAGACATAGTTTTTTCCGCAAAATTTGTTGTCTCGTCATATAAATATCCGTCAAAAGATACGAGTATCTCATATTTTATGAACATTTACATGTCTCTTATGAGAAATTGGAACAGACGTTAGAACACCATGACTTGAAAAATATCGCAATTTAATCTACATTTTTTATTACACGAACAAAATACGGAATTTACAGTAAGTATCAGAATGTTTTGTAAGAAAAGAAATTGTTTTTTTTTATCTGACTGAAGGATGCTCCATCTTATGGTAAGTGGTCACTGCCGCCCATGGACATCTGTCATCAACTACATACAGAACATGGGTTCCGTCTGATCACAGTCAATCACAGATGCGCTGCTACTCCCGCGGACTATAATTATGGTCGTCTCATGTGAAAGTCTGCCACACACCCTTCCATCGAAACGCAAGAAATGCTTCACGCTAGAAATAGGTGTGGCGGTGGTTGGTAATTCCCCGGTCGAACTACAATGGTTCTACCACGTTGAAAGTATAATACACAAAAAGTTGTACCGTTTCTCCATACATAATATGATTACTTATAGTGTATAATTAGCATAAATATTATATCAATATGTATTTATTAATTTTTTTTAATAAACAGTTTCTTATACTGCTTTACTAAATAACTGAACTGCACCTTTCGCATATGTTTAAATTACTCTTATGGTGCAAACATTTCGCACATACTTCATATACACATAAAGATGCATAATGGTCAACCAAGAACCGGATGAACATAAAGTGATTCATTAGCAACAATTTCTGCACGAGTACTATAATATAAATCCAAAGGCGTAACGTGGTAAAGTGATATATATTTGGACAGTGTCTCTGGAACAATGGAGGTTGTGTCGTAGTTTTGTGGGGGTTCATAAATGTAGCAATAAACGGCGCGATAGTGACCGCTCTTGTGGTCTTGCATAATCGTGTAACGTGTAGAGCATAATGGTAGGCGACGATGTGCGATAAAGTATTGATATTGTGTGCTAAATGTTTCTGTGTAGAGGATATAGGGGATTTACTGTTATCCAGAAATCCTCTATAGTTGGTTCAAATAGATTCAAAGGTTTTAGTTTGACTCGTTTTTTAATGTTTGTTATGACTTTAAAACCTGCTCAAATAGATAATGGAGCTTTACTTTATTATTTATATGATACATTTTGAGTATTACAATTACTTACTTTCAAATGTTTACGATCGATGTAACATAAGTAATGCTGTTTTAGTTCGTTCGTTTAAATTGCTCTGTATATCCGTTTGTAGTAGTAAATACTACTACATACACATACAAAGCAATTTAAATAAAATCGTTATTAATACCGTAGTGGTTGCCCGCTTACTTTTATATGGGGCGACTATCCTCGGGAGTACGAGTAGCAACGCATCTGTGATTTCTTTTTGTAAGAAGTCGCTTATAGATGATCATGAGCGGCAGTAACTTTGCTATTCCAATGTTATAAAAAAAATAGACATCTGTTTTTAAAATTGGAAAGAACAACTCCATGCCATTTAGGTTGATCTGATTTTAAATAGCTCTTGTATAGTTGTAATGAATATGTGTCTATGATAGAAGACAAGCTTATGTAAATTTATTAATGGCACTTATATGCCATCAATTGCAGAATGACCATCTTTGAGCTGTAAATTAAATTTATTAGTAGACCTGTACAAGTCTTTGCCAGCCTAAGATCGGCTAAAGTACTTAACAAAGGTTCGAGGAATTAATATACCCATGTTTCTCTCTATTAAGGTGCTCTAAGAGCATTTCTCAGGTAGGCGACACCAGGATTATAAACAAGTAACTGGGCACCGCCAAACATGAAACCAATGTTATTTAATCTCTATAATAAATTTAGGCAGGCGTTGGGGTAAATTATGCGCATTCTTGTTTAGAAATGCTAACTTCATTTATATTAGGTACTTACAAAAGTGTGCTGTCAAGCCGTGTTCTTGAGAATTTGACTTTGTACATTAGTGTATGTCAAAAGTCCGTTACTACTAACTGGCCATAGTAATCAATGATAATCAATTTCATGATAAAATTATAATGGAAATTATACGGAATATTTCTCATAACAAACTAAGCTCTTTGCCAGATTCTTGTAACAATACGAACACTTTTACATGAGGCGACCATCATAGTCCTCGGAAGTAGCAACGCATTTGTATTTGACTTCAGATAGCATGGGTTCTATCTGTATGAAGTTGATTACAGATGTCTATGAGCGGCAGTGACCACTTACCATCAGGTGGGCTGCATGCCAGTTCGCTACTTCAGTCAAATAAAAAAAAACTTTATGACAGAAGTACTGGCATTGATGAAGTTGAAAGTAATAATTTTTCTTTGGTAGTAGGTACAACGTCATAAGGCTATGTGCGGCATTAAAATTAAAATTTAATGTTATTTATATCTATAGTGCAGATATTCATAGATAAGGGTAGTTTAATTAAAGTCCCATTGACTGCGTCATTAAAAAAGTGGTAAGTGAAAAATAACGATATCATTTCAACCGCTTCTATCTAAGGGAGCTTTTCCCAGTATCTCCGTAGTTTCATGAATATTTATTAATATCTACTATTGCGACCTCTTTCATTAACAACGAGAGGAATCGTGAGGAGGAAAATTTCCATGAAAATTCAAAGCTACTTTTAAACCTTTAACAATATAAGTAGGTCGCACCGCGTTCAATAAAGTAGGGAGATAGCGAACACTGTTGTGTATTGGTGGCAATATGTGGGAATAAAACGCCTGCATGCAACGAGATCATTGACATTCTACGAGCTCGTACGTTGTCGGAAATGTCGGCCACGCATGTTCACTTGTCTTTCAATATAGGAATGCCGCGAATGCTCCGTTCCGATGCATCTTGTATTCGCGATGACTTTGATCTAAGTGATATTCAATATTTATTGTTTTATTAACTTGAAAAGTGCGTCTTTCCCGAGTTTCAAGAGGTAACCTTTTTGATTTCAAGGATTTCCGATGGCGACGGGTACCTTTTGAACGTTTCCTACGTTCAAAAGGTACCCGTCGCCATCGGAGCAACTCTAATAATATTCTTATAACTTATATCTATATAAATAAGATTCTTACTCAGCAATCCCCCACCTCGACTTTTCTCAGTGCTGCGATGAGAGTCTCCTGAGTACGATGCTGCTTTGAGTTCCGTTTAGGTGGATGTAAAGATTTACCACACAATCTGATGTTTATAGCGGTATGCAACCATAAATCCAGCCGTTCTTCTAGGGGTTACTGGAACCGCAGTTCAGGCATCCACTCACTCTTAGTCTTATAAAACGTGGGAAGTACCGCAGCCTATTCTGTACCCATCAATAGTGAACCGGGTTCACGAACATCTGAGTATTCCCAAGCGTATAGAGGATTTAAAAGTTGTATTTAGCTCCATAACTACTTTATTTAATGCAATCCCAGCCATTCGGTTTACTTTATTACCCCACTCCATTTTATTATCACAAAAAATATTTTACAATATATTGGCGGGAAAATAAGAAAACACAATGAGCAATCGTATAAAAATAACAGATTCCAAATTTAAAAGTAATATTTTGTTTATTCTTAAATGAATCAGAATTCAAAGCCAGACTAAGTAAAAGATGCATTTTTTTTAAAGGATACAAGGAATTAATAGAATTTTTTTTTAAAGGAAATTATATAGGAATTTTATTACATAGGATTTTTTTTAAAGGAAGAAAAACAATACAACAATACAAATACAAGAGAGAGGATACAAGAATTGACAACCGTGACCACGATCCATGTATCTGGGATGATATATCGAAAAAATATTTCAAAAATATTAAAATGTTTCCGTGGTTTTCAACCGAGCACATAAAAAACACCTGTTTGCCGCTTTCTTCATGTGCTTTGTGTCTTTTCATGAATAGAAACCAATATTTAGGATTATTCTATGTTCTATCCGTCAGAAATGTAATTCGCCAATATTACAAAGATACATAGTATTAGGGTTATGAAAATAGGGTTTCTACCGCTATCAAAGGATTTAGTGGTTTAGAAATGTAATAAAAGGAAACTCGAAACGCTTTCATACAGCGGCCAGCAAAGGGGAACTTTAACTGGCTGTTACTTTACGTTATAACCTGGCTACCAACTTTACTTCATCACTTCAAATGTTGACTGTGCAATGTGGCGTAGAAAGTTTTGTATGCGGGCATTTTGTAGCGACGTGTTTATTTGTTTCTATCTACTTTCGCTCGATAACGGTAGCGTTAATTGTTGGTATGTTCTGGTCTGAAGAGTGTGAAAGACTTACAATATGAGGTGTTCAATCATCAATCGCCTCGTAGGAATCTAATTCCTATCCAGGGTTGATTACACTTTCTACACTCAAAGCAGTGGCGGATTTACCAGCAGGCTGAGTAGGCTGGAGCCTAGGGCGGCAAATTTTAAGAGGCGGCAAATTTAGTTCATAAATTTTTTATTTCGGTTTACAAATTTAAAAAAAAAATATTATACACACATAATACGAATTTCGAAAATTGGAGAGAAATTAAAATATTTAACAAAAATCTTAATATTCTCATATCCAGTGCTAATTAATAAATATTTCAACATCTCTGCATGAACAATTCCTAAACGCTTTACTAATTATACATTACTGATTATGAACTTTTAGAATATCGCAATAGCGATTCGATATTATAATCGAAATTTAGTAATTTTTACATATATTCACTGATAACTGCTATAATTTTTTCTCCGTGTACCTAATAATTATGAGATCTGCTTACCCAATTCAATCTTGATATAATATCGATGGTCTAACCATGATTGCTGCAGCAAGTTTGCAACTTGTCAAATTCAATTTCAGAAAGTAATTTCTTTATGCGTAAAAAATACTGACTAAAATTGACTAATTTTTATTAAATAAAAAACTAGTTCAATATCTTATAGAGATCATATTAATCGAATAACTGATAGTTGAACGACTGTGACTTGACAATAAAAAAATTCCTTCCACAAAATATGAAGTGAGACAATTTGCTCATTAGAAAGTTGATACATATTATCAGTTAATTATTTTATTTGTAGTAAGAAAAAGTTTTGAAAATCCAAATGAGCAGGCCTTAAGCGCTCATGTCGTACACGAATTATCTAAATTAAATGTTTACATCAGTAGATTTGATAACTTTTTTGCAAAGCCAACTTTTTCAGAAAATGTCAATGGGAATGAATTAATTATAATAAGATAAAACAATACTCAGCTGCAATTTTTTATTCAACGGCTTCTCTCCAATTAAATAAGTATATTAAAAAAAAAATTAAGGGAAAAAATGATTTTTTCGAAAGTTATCGTGTTTACTGTGAACACGATCATCCAAAATCCATACGATATGGCATTAAAATTACTTCCTTTTAAATAAAAAATAATTAATCATAACCGAAAAAATATTTTTTATAAGCTCAGCGATTATTTTTCTTTCTGATAAGTTGCTTTTTAAATAATATTCATGTACATCATATTTGTTAGGTACGGTTCAATGTGAGAAAATATCGGATTTAGATTTTTAGGCAAGAATAGAGCATACCTACTACGCGCTTCGCACTTAAGGCATGCAATTGCGTAGTCGTATTTGTATTGTAACGCCAGAACAAACGACATGACGATTCGGTAATTTCGATATTTTTTCCTTAAAGTAATGTTTTTTAATGATTCTTTGCTATAAAAATAACCAAGGATCTAACACGGTACCATAGTTCTCAATAATAATAACTATATGGGAAAAGTTGATGTAACGAGGATGATGGAGCACAAATTATAAAGTTGAAATTTCATTGATAGAAAATTGATATGATTGTGGACTAAGATATCAAAATTTAGAGGCGGCAAAAATTGAATAGCCTATGGGCGGCAAATCTATAAATGCGCCACTGACTCAAAGCCCCACAGTAGGATTTTCTCCTGTATCGTGGGTACCATGGACACTAGACGAGACGAATACACAAACAGCCAGACCCAGAAAACGAATCTAAACTCAACATTCAGATACCTGTCTAGCCGTGAATAGAACCTGGGGCCCAGTGCGCGTCACACCGGTATGGTAACTGCCCCGCCACGCGGGTCGTTAAACATTACATATATATATAGGGCTTACTTTTATTTGACACAACCTCCTTGTTCATTAGGAGTAGCAACGCATAGAACACCTGTTCTATACAAAATTACATGTGCAGCAGAGGTTACATCTATGTATACATAATCAAAATAATGCATAAAATAAACAATGTTACACAATTTATCACCTGCAATTTTTCTACTGAAAAGTTCAAAAATATTAATGGGATAAAAAAGATTAATAAACTTTCTCTGCAGGAATAAATTGAACGGAATGAAAAAGAAAATTGTGTGTATTAAGCTCGTTGAAACATCAATTTGTCTGTTTGTTGTGTAAACACGTAAACTGTAAAGTTTGGTGTAGTTTGCAGAATTTATTTATTTTTGCAGTATGTTAAAAGATCTGAATTTAGAATTGAAAAAACATTTTATTGCATTTTATTATGTAAATTTAGTGTTAGGTTACTAGTGCACTTGCGGTCATAGTGGCGTCAAATGAGATATTAAAAAATAATGGAATGTGGAATTGGATTTCATACAACGCAGCAAGGTTGAAATAATTGAATTGAATTAAAATCTGAAGGTGGTAGAACCAGTGTAGTTCGACCGGAGAAGTACCACCGCCACACCTATTTCTAGCGTGAAGCATTTCTTGCGTTTTGATGGATGGGTGTGGTTGTCGGCACACTTTCACATGAGGCGACCATCATAGTGCTCGGGAATAGCAACGCATCTGTGATTGACTTCAGATAGAACCCATGTTCTGTATGAAGTTGCTTACAGATGTCCATGGGTGGCAGTGACCACTTACCAGCAGGTGGCATGCTGGTTTGCTTCTTCAGTGAGATAAAAAAAAATAATATATTGAGTAATTTAGTTCACGGCAGTTTTCAATTGATCACAGTGTAGTTTCTCACACTGGACCTCCGGAGGTGTTAGATTTTAAACAGTGGAACATGAATATTATTTTACATATTATAGAAGTACGCTAACAACTAAGTGTTCAGGTGTCCACTGCAGTTCTTGGACATCCCGAATCAATATCAGATGCGTTGCTACCAGATGTCTAAGTTGCAGCGGCGAGTATAAGTAGGTATGTCTCTCGCTTACTAAACTTTTTATGCATAACACTGATTTTGTAAAACAGAGCTAGGGGTGACGTAGGTATCTCCGAAGTTAAGTCATATTTAGGGGGTTATAGCGTCTGTTTAGTTGCTATGTTAATAAAATTACAAACGCTTAGAACACAAATAGTTATAACCTGGTGTTAAATATTATTTTTATTAAAAGAGGTGGATAAGCGCAGGAATAAAACATAACAAAAATATTTTTGTTACCTATAAAAGCATTAACCAATACACAAAACAGAAACAGAATATCCTTTTAAGATATCATATGAAACACTAGTATATTATGGTAACATATTTGTGTAATTCAATAAGTTAAACAGGCTTTATCTTACGCCTATTCACGCGCGTATATTTTGACGACAAATACGTACGTAGCAAATCTAAACATTCATGTTTATACTCAAAATAAAACCCCTGTAAAAGAAATGAAAATACTCGGGCATTTATCCAGGTATCTAGTCTGACATCCGGTTTATTCCAGGGATGAAGTTACGAAGAAATAGACGTAATAAAATATACATTTTACGACATCGCAGGGAAAATTGCTACATAAACCGCAATTATTTTGGCGTAAGGGCATCACAACAATATTGTAGGCTAACGTGTTATGTTACGTTGCATGATACTTGGGTTTTAGCAAAGAATTATGTTATTCCGTATTTCAGGGGTTGTGTACATTGTAACATTTACCTGTATAGTAAAGAAGTAGCAAACGAGCTTGCACTTCATTCGATGGCATATAGTCATGGCCGCGCATGGACATGCAATCAATGCCATCAATATGATGAGTCTTAACTTTTTGATTAAAGATGTTGCTGACCCTAAGGTCTAAGCTAAAATGCCTTGCTAAGTATGTCACCTCTATCACGCCCTTCAAATCTCTCTAAAACACTTTCTGCATTCAAAGCCACACACTAGGATTTTCTGCTGTGTCGTGGGTAACATGGACCCAGACCCAGAACATGAATCTAAACTCATCATTCAGATACCTGTCTGGCCGGGAATCAAAATCGGGACCCATTGCGCGTCAGACCGGTAAGGTCTCCGTCACGCGGGTCATCACACAAAAAAGCACAAAAAAAAAGTTTTATCACATTTCAATAAAGCTATTATTTTTTCCCCATTGGATTTTACGTATGCTTTTTTTATTAGTTTTTAAGTCCGGTTAAGTGACGAATTTCTGGATACCCTTTTTTATTTCCTATATGCATATGAAAAATAGTGTAGTAGTAGTAGTGTAAAACTTAATAGCCCATTGGCTTAAGTGGTGCTTTGTCTAACAGTTAGTCAGAATACAATTTTCATTAGGTAAAAGTTTATACAATATACTTATACCAATAAATAGGTGAGTAAAAACCTACATTTATGACTTTTTAACACCACTATTTAAAAGTTTGTAGAAAAAATCGTAGTTAGATTTCCGCATTTATTGCTGTATTTTGAAGAATGGTCACGGAGATATATTTGTACGAGCGGTTTTTACTTCATCTTCAGGGGTAGCAACGTATCTGTGTGCCGATTTAAAGTAGGAAAATAATCCTATCTAGTCTGGACCATTCATAGATCAGTAATCAGTCAAATACCATCAGTAATAACTCCATATAAACATTACAATATTTTAATACTTTTGTTTGGAATTAAGTGCCTAGTCTATACCAGTATTGCAATTTTGATATTTCCGCGTAGTATACAGCGTCTATATAGATACTTATTACCGCTTACCTATGTAAGCGGTAATATACAGACGCTTCCAACCGACCACGAAGGAGGTCGCAGGTGCTTACTCTGCTTGAATGAAAAGCCTCTCATTATTTGTCTATAACGCAAATAAATCTGCTCCCATTTGCTGAAAAAGTCTGAAATGTTCCATAAAAGACATTGTTCTATCTATTCGAAATGAATTTCATAATGGAAGCTTTGTTTGTGCTGTTTTTCAGGTAGTAGCAAGTATAGTGAAATAATCCTGTTGTACTTAAAAATCGCATCTCAGGCTATTGTTCGTCTCAACAATGGGTAACTGAACCGGTAGCTGGTGAAAGAAACAATGGGATACAAATTTATAATGCAGTCTGGAAATGAATCACGTCACGCTCCTTCGGGGCTGCTCTGAATGGAA
The DNA here is from genome assembly GCA_949699795.1 of Spicauda simplicius. Classification (NCBI taxonomy): domain Eukaryota; kingdom Metazoa; phylum Arthropoda; class Insecta; order Lepidoptera; family Hesperiidae; genus Spicauda; species Spicauda simplicius. Next base: position 12,312,231 of record OX453066.1, on the reverse strand, counting down.
ATGAACAAATGCTGGCTCGCCGTGGACAAGAATATAAATATGTTCGGATAATTAATCCATTCTTCAATCGTGCATTTTAATTTTCTTAATTTTATGTTACGGAAGCTTTTCTGTTAAGCAGCTACTTTGGTGTCTTTCATCACACATGTTTCCAGGTTCTTTCACTGTTACAAAGATGGTTTGTTCGAGTTTTAAACGTTTGATAAAGTAGATTACATATAAAATAAGACATAGAAAATAAAGCAACGAATGGAATTACCGGAACTGAAACATCATCTTTACTCTGTTTTTAAAGAATTTTCAGGAAGTTGGCTTTTCTGGCACCGTTTCCCTACAGCGTTATGAAAAGTAATAACTAATTTATAATACGAATATAACTCCGAAAAATTTCATGTCTAACAATAACGTTCGAACTTCGAAACCAAATTAAGTAAACGTTTCAACAACTATGCTTCCTGGGTAAATTAATGTGTAGTTTATTAAAAAAGCAAAGTGTCAAATTTATTAAGACAAATGTGTGTGCAAATTTTATGCAGGTTTGTCTACACCTATTAGTGTCTACTAATACCAAGAGACGAGCTATAGACGAGACTAGTCAACGGATCATTTTATAACGAAACAAAACTGTATATCGGATTACAATTGAACAATTCCCTATAGCGTTGGTTTAATTTATAACACTGTTATATAAATGCATTAATTTGGCTACAATTGCACTTTGGGGCGATATTAGCACGGCGCCATGAATAACGCCGTCGCGATCCGTCGCAAATGGCCCATACATCTGGCTTAGCGGCGCGAACGCCCAATAATATGACGATTGCTCTCTGCGCCCAAATTGTATTATGGTTAATGGATATTTTCAAATATGTTGTAATGACTGTAATGTTTAGGCTGTTATTTTGGTTGTGCATGAACTTGAAATTTTCTGTTCAATATTTGTAACAATGAAATCAAAAATCCTTATCACTGTTGAGTTCTTTAAAGTTATTTCCGCATAAACTACTAAATGAATCATACAAAAAAAAAACGCGAGAATAATTCTGAGATTCCTCTAAAAGAAATCTTAAGGTAGCGCAGCATAGTGGTGTAAGTACCTACTGGTACTGAAAGGAGATTTGTGCCTAGCCGTGGGAAAATTATGTCTTGTTCGTGTGTTATAAAATCAATCATAGATTATTAAGCAGATAATTCTACTCTCTCATGAACCCATTATTGGCCCACTGCTGGGCACGGGTCTTCTCTCAGGCTGAGAGAGTTTAGGCCATAGTCCACCGCGCTAGCCAGGTGTGAATTGGTGGACTTCACACACCTCCGAGAACCTAATTTTACTAGTTATGTAATAATATATCATCGACGCAGTATAGTATATTAAGCCACGTAATATATGGAAACATTATATCTATCGCGAGATATTCGACTCAAATTTACATAATATTACCTACATCAAAGCTACGTGAATTTTCTTCGACATATGAAAACAAGCAGATCTTCTGAATTGCAAATAAGCGTTATAAGCGATAATTATAACATGCAATGGCAAACATTTCGTTCTGTTTAACGTGTATATCCGGATATTGGCAATGTAAATACAATTTGTGAGTAGCCGTTGCATTAAAGCGATTAACGCATGAGTTATGTAATTAATCAGGCCGGTATTAATTGTATAATCAATACGTGACCGCGTAATATTGGATGGCTATTTGAAAAATAAAGTGCCTACGCATTTATTAACATCACTACATCATAAAATCTTTTTTAAGTCACGATAGGACATGACTGTTTTCTTGGTTCATGCGTTTAGGTATCTTTTTGTAATTTGGTTTCAGTTTTTTTATTAACAGTTTCACACATAGTGTTTAGTTAGAAGTTTAAAATTATGTGTTTCGATAGTTTATTTTTTAAAGTATAATTTGATAGGTAAAGGTCATTGTTATTAAACTTAGATAAGATTAGATTCATACCAGTGATTACTAGCAAATACGTTGCCAAGTTGCCACCCATGACGACTAAGCTGGAACGCTCCGGATAAGTCTCCCTTATCACACCCTAAAACAGTACACAGCAGCGCTTAACGCTACTGTTATAAGAAAGAAGGTTGAAAGAGTCACACTATAATGAGTTGTACTCTCTTGTCGCCCTTGAAAGTATTGTATATATAATACATAAAAGTTGTATGCTAAATAAAATACATAAAGAGTTTTCCTTACTACCTTCACATTTGTAGTTGGCAACGTAAATATTTTACGGAGGGCCATAGATGCTGCAAACCACTAAAGATAGGTACATAATATATATACAAACATGAAGTGTCTCGTTATTCGGCGTCGAGCGCGATGCCGACGTCCGGAACTAACAGCCTTCGAGGCTGTAAACGTCTCCAACGCCTGACTTTTGGTGATTTACTTCAATTTTATGTGTCGTCTCTACTGGGATTTATATTAAATTTATTTTATGGACATTTTACAACCCTAAAACATGTCACGGACCCCATTCGTCTTATCTCGCAACACAAATATACGCTAAAGCGTTTATTATTTTCAGTATATAAAGATAACTTTTAACATTTATGACTTACAACGTTTGATGTTTGATTTCCAAAAATATCTTGTCATTTGTATATGTATTTAGGTTAAGTTATATATCTTACGAATATAACTACCTAAATAATCTATTTCCATAATGTAGCTATACTATGTATTTCCATAATGTTTTAAGCTTAGTATTAAACGTTTGAGAGTATTTAATGTTGTTATGAAATGTCTTCCCTATTGGAAATATTACTTGGAAATAAAAAGGAAATACAATAACTGATATATCATTCCGCGAATAATGTCAACTAATTTCAGGCCCAAGATTTTAAACAATTTGTAATAATAACTCCATTTTCAAAATAAGATAAATAATAATAATAATATTTATTGTAGTAACCAGATTGATATCGATAAATATATTTAGCTCGCGTACAATGTTTAATTTTTTTTTGTTTCTTTTAATGCTTGTCTTTGTATTATATAAAACGATATCTATTAGTTTCCTTAAAAGTCAAAAGAATAATTACGTTTTCTTTTCCAGCCATATCTTGCAATGATGGTGCAAATGTTGTTTTAGGTAACGTAATAAGTTCCTACTGTTTCTGCATGCTTAATATAATTGGTTCACGATGATGCCTCCGGTATACCTTAAAATGTTTCTAAGCTGAAATTCCATGAAATATGAACAATATGGACCATTAAAGATAAATAGTTAGGCGTTAGTAATTGTCTGTGGTAAAATATATATTTAAGTGACGAATACATATATGATTTCGCAAAGAAACCATAACTAACGGAAACCATAACTTGAAAAATAAAAGTATTTTCTAACCGACACCGATACAAATGAAATGAGCTTTGTTATATTTTTATGCAGTAAAGCTTTTACAAATGTTGTGTAGCTTGTCTTGTTGATTTGTATCAACAAAATTTAACTATATGTAAGTAGTTATAGACTATGCATGGGAAAGAAGTTTCATTGATGATTTATTATCCATTGGTAATAAATCCTGTGGTTCGCGTCATGGTTGAGAGTGACAGGTCGTGTTGACGGAAATACCAGCGGAGGCCAGGGCGGATGTTGCATGTTCCCAGCCATTCCGTTTAAGGCGCAAATGCCTAAAAATCTCCTACACTTATCTCATGGAGGACACCACAGAATTTGGGTTGTGAAAGAAATATAACTTTCTTGTGACCCGGTTCCAAGCGTATAGAGGAACGCCGCAGAGTCTTAGTAGGTATGAGTTCTTCATACCATTTTGGCTTCCCCGGGCAGAAGAGGCTTCAAGAGGATTTCTTCGTATAAAATAAATCAAAAATCAATAATATCAGTATTAAAGAAGTAGATATTAATGAAACATTTACCTCATCTAACGTTTAAAATATAGCTTGTTTGGTGAATATGTATTGCCAGGTAATAAACTTGTTCAAGTATGAAATTAATTACAATTACAGTAAATTTACGTTGGAAGGCCGTTATACTGGAATATATTCAGCTACCTAAACACGTGTAAATTTTACCTAAATATCGTGATGTAATATTTCTGATAGAAGATTTATTGAAAATTTAAATGTAAAGCAATTTCTTTTTTTCTTTTTAATGGTCTGATAAATAATTGTCCTGGATATTACTATTTGCTATTTATTGATTTTTCCATCCATGTTACCTAAATTACGTACCTAAACAGATACGTCAGGTTACGTGAACTACACTTCCTATTTTAGGTATATGTAACTAACTACACCTTAAAATTGTTTTAGTGATCGATTTTCTATTTGACCAAACATTTAAAAAAGGCAAGAAATTATCCCTAAGCCACAGATTGGCAAAGTTATCAGTGTAACAGTGCTTGTTTGTCTAGATTCCGATTACTCTTGAGTTTTAATTGTATGGCTATTCCTAAATTATATAATCGGCCCAAAATGATTATAAATCGTTACATTCTTTTGTTCTCTAAATGGGTTGTCATACCGTGCATTAAATTGAACATTACTTAAACTATATTTTCAATTCATTAAACTGGAATGTAAATAAAGTGCATTGAACGCTGTATTTAGCATAATGCCAAGGCTACAGTTTAGCTCGAATTGGGTAAAGCAGGCGTAATTTACCTCCCAACAATGGCGACCTCGCGTTTCATTATTGTTTCTTTGGTCTATTATGTGGGAGTAGTGAAGTGGAAACAAGGACTCATAATACTGTCCGTGACGGTTGGAATACTAGACCGTTGGATTTTAATCCCGGTGCCCATTCTCTACGAACAAAGTATGTTTTAAATGGAGCAAGTTCTCTTGTATTTCTTCAATCACTTTTATGTCGTATCCACTATTATAATCGAAACCTACTTTTTATACAACTGAAATAACAAACGAGATTGGAGTCCGCCTGATGGTAAATTGTCATTGCCGCCCATTGGCATCTGTAACCAAATCTACATAGTATAGAGGTTATACCTGAAATCAGTCATAGTTGCATTGTTCGTCCTGAGAATTAAGTTGATTACCTTGACATTAATAAGCTGGCCTTTTTTTATCCAGGGGGGAACTTTCAAAAGGCACCGGACTCCGTAGGAGCAACGCCAGGTTTGTGAGACTTTTAACTCACTAAAAGATGGCCGTCTTCTGCGCTGCGTGGAGGACTCTGGGATCTCCCTTGGAACACAACCGGAGTTTTCCGAGCGCGATGCTCCATTTGGGCTACTCCCAGTGAGCGCAAATCTCACCGTGCCTCCTGGTGTTTACGACGGTATGCAGCCACATATGCCATCGTCCAACTCAGGGTCGCTTAGCTGGGCTTTCCGAGTTTTCACTCTTACTGCCCACAATCTCGGAACCCCTTTTAGTCGCGTCTTACGACAGACATGGGATACCGTAACCACAGTAAGGTGGCCTTTCTTTCCCTAGAGGGAAACGGTCAAAAAGTACCCGACTCCGTGGGAGCGACGCAGGGTTATGTGAGATGTTTACCGCACTAAAACCCTCCCCGGTGGCCGTCCTCGGCGCTACAAAGAGGACTCCGGGATCTCCAAAGAAACGCAACCGGAGTACTCTAAGCGCGTTGCCCCAGTAAGCTGGCCTAGTGTTGCTTTAATATACATGTATACTTTATAGATTATTGTTTCTCATGTTTTAATCTTATGAAACAAGTAAATGAATAATAATGTTTATTTTTTCATCACGTTAATCCTAATTTGATTTTTTGAAATTGAAAGATATATCGTAATCTTGAAAGATAGTGAACGTATATGTTTCGACCACTTACCATTAGGTGCTTAGTAAAAATTAGGTTTTACGGAAGTACCGCAGTTGAATTCGAAGGGATTCTACGATTCTGTTACCAGACAAATTATTTAATGACTTTTACTACTATTGATCACAAGAAGTATGGAATATACTTATGTATTTGACATGAAATCGTTACTAATTATATAGTTTCACACGTCTACAGTCTCGATCACCTCTTTAATCATTGATTCAGTAATGTTTAATGTTCGCATATCTAATTAGATTCATGTGGTTTATTGGGTCTTTAATTGGGAATAGAAGTCGCAGCGGTGTGATATCGGTCTCAAATAGCACCACGAGAAGGAACAGTCTTTGCGTGAATGTTACAAGAGACAAGTAAAGGACAAAAATAGAGGAGCTGGGTAGCAACAACTTCCCGTATAACATCATCATCTACTTTAGTGACCAATACGCATACTTGGTATGACCTATGTCCGGCAGTTGGCTTCAAAAGGTTGATGGTTAAATAGATGAATTTCAGCAGTTTTGTTATTCTATGGATGTAGCAAATAAGGGTTCTTTATATTTTCTAAAACTATACATTATATAATGAACAATCATCTTCTTACTCTAACGCCTCTCATCTGAGTTTCACAGCATGTATAACAATGAATCATACAATCGACATATCTGTATTGTACCTACTACGTTAACAACGATCTATATATTATCACGATATTGGTCCCTACACCATTTAAAAATGCGAAGAGACCCACTGCGTTTTAACATATAGATTATCATACTCTTTACTAATATTATAAAGGCAAAAGCTTGTGAATGTGTATGTTTGTTACTTTTTCACGTCTAAACGGCTGGAGCGATTTTCATAAAATTTGGTGGGAAATTAGCTGACACTATGGATTAACATATAGGCTACTTTTTATTGTGAGAAAATATCTTATTCAAACGGGACAATCGATACATCGATTTTTTTAACGCGGGCGAAGCAGCGGGGTCAGCCTGTACTATAAAAAAATTGAATAAACAACAAGATATCCAGCCTGCTGTAATAATTTCGTAAAAAAATGTATTTTGGCACCACTTAGTTTTTCGAAGCCCACACAAATTAAAGGCTGAGCACCTAAATCCAAGTGTAGGTGTTTAACGAGGCGGTCGATGATAGATTTGATTGGAGTGATGCCAAACGCTATCCTTTAATGACCACCTCAATTGACCTAACTGCCTCTGGCATAACGGTTAGCGTAATTCATGTCGGGGAAAAACACGGCTACCGGTTAACGAGCCAACTTGGAGCTAATTGTGTACACATGCTACGAATACACATGCTACGTGCATCGTAAGGGCAGAGACATACGGTGAAGATTCTGTAATATTTTATTACATATTTATAACAGAAAAAATTTTTCTAACGAGTCAACTTGGAGCTAATTGTTTATACATGCTACGAATACACGTGCTACGTGCATCCTAAGGGCCGTGACATACGGTGAAGATCCTGTAATACTTTATTACATTTTTTAACAGAAAATAAATATTTTTATGCATAAAATCTAACGAGCCAACTTGGGGCTGATTTTTTACACATGCTACGAATACACGTGCTACGTGCATCCTAAGGGCTGTGACATACGGTGAAGATCCTGTAATATTTTATTCTTTCTATATTTATACGATACCAAACGAGCATGTAGGTTAACTGATAGTAAGTGGTCATTGCTGCCAAAGATTATCTGTAAGCAATTTCATGTAGAACAACGGTACAATCTGAACCTTAATCAAAAGGTATTGCTACTCTCGAAGATGAGGATCAACTGCTCTTTACCACCGAAACCCAAGAACTGCTTTACGGTAGAAATAGGCGTGAAAGTGGTAAGCCTCGTTTGAATCATAGGTACTTGTTCTAGCGTCATTAGAATTATTTATATTATATTCAATGTGTACGCGGTGTTACATTGAACTATATGGTCAGCAATATTGTGTAATACGGTGCAAGATATTTTTGATTGTGCTTTAAAAATGCAATGTATCTTAATTTTATCAGTACATTTTAGACGTCGTTTCGCGGATCTAAGTCAATAGAGCAACTACTAATGTATTTAAAGAAGATAATTGGTAGACAGTACTAGACTATGAGCAGACATAGACACTAATTTAATAATATGCAAGGAACGATTGGGAAAGAAGCAAATCTGTTTATAATTTTTAATTACTTTATAATTTTATTTTTAAAGAAAAATGTATGGTAGGATGAATAACCGAATAATCATAGTGGTTATTGATCTTTCTGTGGTTTACGTTTGAAATTACATGTTGCACCTTTTAACCCAACTGCTATTCGAGCGTATGTTTTACGAATATGTTTGAGTATTCGAATATTTTTGAGTTTGACACTCGTGCCCTGGAAATTGGAAGTCCTTGATATGGTACATGTGTTGATACATTGGCGCCATCTCATATTCGGGCAACTTCGATGCGCGCTGGTGCGGCAGCCGAATCTGCATAAACTGTGAAGCGGCGCAAGTATGCAGCCATTTATCAGGACTACATATTTGTGCCGTTTGCAGTAGAGATGATGTAACCGTGGGGGCCGGAAGCGAAACATTTTTACAAAGAATTGTCTTCGCGCTTGATTGACACATCCGGTGATCCGAGAGCTGGAGCTTACCTCGGCCAACAGATAAGTTTAGCAAAACAGAGAGGTAATGCTGCTAGTGTCTTGGGTACATTTCCACGGAGCAGCGATTTGGCTCATTTATTCTATTTATTATAGTAAATAAATTGTAAATTTGGGTTATTATAATGTTAACTAAATAAATAAATTTTCCACATGTTTGAGTCCTTTTTTTGCCGTTTGATGGATTGCAACATAACAATCGTATCGCCTCAATTGTCAGAATGACGTAGGCTACATAAGTATGGCATCTGTGCTCAGTGAATAAGCGGGAAAATCATTTTTTTAATAACCATAACAATATGTACCTACCTACATTAGGACTACCTAAAAAAAACTATTTTGACGCAAAATCCAAAAAGTGTTGATATTTTTAAATTATTATAGAGAAATAAAAACTCGAATGCTTAAAATAATTTACTGAAACTGAAGGTAATCATTTATTTTTAACCATTCGGGTAAGTTACAATTTATCAAAGTTACTTGTTTCTGTTAGAACTAAAGTGTTAAGCGGTACCTACTGTCTTTTAGTTTTGAAATTGTTGTAACAGTGAGACATTTATACAAGTTCTTTCAACTTAGTTAACTACTTGTAGTCGACTACAGAAAGAATAAATCGTACTTTTCTATACAGAGTAATGTTCATGGGAGGTAGTGAGGAAGCATCCTTAAAAAGGTGGATTCAGAAGGTACCAGGACCATTTGAAGTACAGTCAATTCGGCTAGGCCGTGTGCCGCTGTGAACTTCAAAAAGATGATGGTGAAGGAGAAATGAAGAGATGGACGGTGGGTGAGTAGCAGTGACATACAATTACCTACAGGTAAGCGTATTTCTAAAAAAACATAATAAGACGTACATCTTATTAGCCGGTAGAATTAAATACGACTGGGGATAACAAAATCACTATGTGAAAACGTGAGCAATATGCCTCTGGGTGGGTTAGCGGATAGTGTATGTACCACACTAGCACGTGGTTGATTTAGTCGATATTTAAGCCTATCGGTGATGTACTTTTTGATCAATAAACTTTTTATGTGAACTGATTTTCTTCTTTTTATGAAAAGGAACCCACGGAACACCATCCTAACATTGTACGTATCGTAAAAGGAATGGAAGAGGATGGACGTTGGGTGAGTAGCAGTGACTTACATGTACCTACAAGTAAGTGAATTTCGTAAAAACATATTAAGACGGCGTATATATTAGCTGGCAGAATTAAATACGACTGGGGATAACAAAATCAGTATGTGAAAACGTGAGCAATATGTCCCTGGGTGGGTTAGAGGATAGTGTATGTACCTCACTTGCACGTGGTTGATTTAGGCGATATTTGTAAGTCGATATTTTTATGTTCTTCTTTTTATTTAAAGGAACTAACGGAGCACCATCCTAAGATTGTACGTAATGTAGAGAGGAAGAGGATGGACGGTGGGTGAGTAGCAGTGACTTACATGTACCTACAAGTAAGTAAATTTCGTAAAAACATATTAAGACGGCGTATATATTAGCTGGCAGAATTAAATACGACTGGGGATAACAAAATCAGTATGTGAAAACGTGAGCAATATGTCCCAGGGTGGGTTAGAGGATAGTGTATGTACCTCACGTCGCGCGAGTTTGCTTTGGCAACGTGCGATGGCTACCTCACTGCTCGCTCGGATATCGAATCAAACTTCGATCGCAAAGTATATTTACAGTCTCCGATGTCGACAACAAGGCCGCACGTGTGGAAGCGTAATACGATTATATAAGAATTTAACTTTGGGGTTCTATTGACATCTGTGGGTATTTTCAGGCAGGTAATAGGCCTCTTCTTGTAACAATTGTAAATAGAATTTATGTTGTAAGATAAATAGTCAAATTAGTGGTAAGATGGCAGAAAAGTTTAGCCTGATCGGGGAGGTACCATCATAAATAATTTTAGCGTGAAGCAGTTGCGTTTCTGAGGTTTGCATTTTGGGTTTGCGTTGGTTTCTGTATTTGTCAGCTTACTTTTATATGAGGGGTCCATGTTAGTCCCGTAAGTAGCAACTCATCTGGCTACGGTATCCCCTGCCTGTTGTAAGAGGCGACTAAAAGGGGATTCCGGGGTTGCAGACGGCTAGAGTGGGAGCTCGAGCCGTTCGGTCAGGCAATCCCGGGAAGGACGGCGGTATGTGTGGTCGCATATCGTCGTAAAGACTAGACGGAGCGGTGGGCCCAGCGGCCTATCTGGGAGGAGCCCTATGGGGCAGCGCGCTCGGAGGATTCCGGTTGAAGTCGTTTCGAGATCTCGGAGTCCTCCTTTTCAGCGCCGAGGACTGCCACCGGGGGGGTTTTAGTGCGGTAAAAATCCCACATAACCCTGCGTCGCTCCCACGGCATCGGGTACCTTTTGAAGGTTTCCCCCTCGAAAACAGAAAAAAAAGTAGCAACTTATCTATAATTAAATCTAGATTGAACCCTTATTTTGTATGAATTTGTATTTATATGGTTTACCTTATAATTAAGGTGATCCCATGTAATCATGGGCGGCAGTGTGACCATTTTCCATCAGGTGGACTGCAAACCTACTTGTATTCATACTTAAGCCCTTTAAAAAGTCTTCTATCTATTTTCCGTTGTTAGCAATAATTTCTAGTTGTTTATTATGTATGCTGTCATAATTTCTAGAGCATAGGGATAGATTTATGACTGAATGAAAGACGGGTTGATTGATTAGTCCGTTCGCTGTACCCATCTGCATCTCGTTTACGTTAACACTATATTGTATGCTTAGGTATCCTATGTGTATATCTATCTACTGACATCGACAAACCTACGTAGGTTTTATGAGTTTTTTAAAAATGAAGAAAATGTAACCTAAATGTAATAAATAAATAAAAAACAAAAAAAGACGTAAACAGTATGCTGTACAGTTTGACTGGGGAAGTACCACCGCCACAACTATTTCTAGGGTGAAGCACCTCTTGCGTTTCGGTGGAAGGGTGTGGTTGTTGGCACACTTTTATATGAGGTGACTATCGTAGTCCTCGGGAGTAGCAACGCATCTGAGCTTGACTTCAGATAGTACTCATGTTCTGTATAAATTGTGTACGGATGTCCATGGGCGGCAGAGACCACTCACCATGCATGCTCGTTTGCTACTTCAATTAGATAAAAAAAACGTACGCCACTCGGGGACTCACTCAAAGCTCGCGATAAAAGTTATGGAATAACTTAAAAATGCTTAGATGGATAGGTCGTTTTTAAGAGATAGAGTAAGAAACATACCTGCAGATATCACAAACTTTCGCCTTTATAACATTGGTATAAAGTATGACAACCATGTTCTTGTACCAATTTACACTATTTTATGACGATTTATTTTACTACATTATATATGATGTAGTAAAATAAATAGCCATGTATCAGTATACCTATATGATTACGTTTATAGATGTGAGTGTGTCTATATTTAATAACAATGGCGAAAAAGAAACTACGACAGTTGAATAATGTCTATATTATCGATTCAGTTAGAGTATTTCAAATTCGGCTCAAATACGAGTTATGTCAAATATGAACAAAGTATTATTATATCCTATTTACCAAAAACCCTATTTTGGCAAAAGCTAATCAAGCAAATGGGGTACGGAATAGCAAAATTCAACTATATACATTCGTCATTCAGTCAACAGTTGTATAAAGTTTTAATTAAGTCCCTTTTATCAAATGCCCAACAGGGTAGGACAGGGTAAATGAATGTGTGGCCCGGGGGTCAATTCCCAAACGACGCGATAACTATCTTGGGGAAGTTTTAATCATGTCAAAACTTAGCGCACTACGTCGCACGAGTCTTGAACATGTCGCTCTTGGACGAGAGCGTCGTTTAAAATTTAATAAATACCAATAAGCTAAGATGCTATACGGAAATTCGTTTTTAACAGAAAAATTGCGGGAAAATCGGTTTTTTAAACAGTAAAAGTAACCAAGAATACCCAAAAAATCATTCATGTCACACTAACATAGGCTAACAGTAAAAAACACAACAGTTTTTTAGACTCGCGTTAAAATTAATGTGTCTAGCGTTAGTGAAATATATGAGAGTGAAATTTAGAAATACTAAAAACAACAGGTTTAACGACCTTTGAAATTTCAACGTTTATTCATTATTACAAAGCCAAATGTGTATTGATAAGTTTTTTTTTACATACAATAGGCACGCCGAGAAATAATCAGTTTTGGCATACAAAATGATACGTACCTACTCATACGCAGAGACTTTAGTTTATGGTCTTTAATTAAAACCTTTTCTGATCGACTCATTTGACTTCAATCAGTGCCCTAAATAATATTGGAGTAAAAGTAGCATGCTATTTCCTTACCTATTTTTCCGTGATAAGTTCTACCCAAATTGCTTGAGACAAAAAGTATTCAGATTATGTAACTATTTTATATGATTTAAATAGAAAAATAACGCTTGCAGTTTTGCTGATGGCAATTGGTTACTTCTGCCCCTGGACATCAGTAAGTAAGGTGATATAGAACATACAGAACTATCTAAAATCTATCATGTTGCTACTCCCAAAGATGGTCGATGATTCAAATTATTCGTTAAATAAAACTTAAATATCCAATTTTTTTTATAATACTACTAGTTGTACCGCGCAGCTTCGCCCGCGTTAATAGAATCGATGTTTCGATTGTCCCGTGGGAATAAGATATTTTCCCACAATAATAAGTAGCCTATACATTGATAAAGATTGTCAGCTAACTCCATACCAAATTTTATGAAAATCGCTCCAGCCGTTTAGACGTGAAGAAGTAACAAACATACACACTCACAAACTTTTGCCTTTATAATATTAGTATGAAGTACGAAAATATGGAAAATATCTATTCCAGTATGTACGTACAATATTATTAAAATATGTATAAGATATTACGTAGCTGTGATTTCGTTCAGAAACAGTAATTCAGAAAGCTTCATAACATATTTCGTTAGTCGTAGATTACTATTTGATAATAACTTACTGAAACAGTTGCCCCTTTCCCCTATGGAATATATATTGCCCAGAAACTCTAATGAGTATTGCGGTATCTTTCTACACTAAGCTCTTGGGTTATTAGATAACCACCTCTCTTTTATATTTTATACAACCTTGTAACGTGTTGTTACCCGCGTGTTTTTCCAATTCTTATACACGGTGTTTTTATTTTTATTTTCATTATATTTTATTTAACTGAAGTAGCAAACGAGCATGCAGTCCACCCTATGGTAAGTGGTCGCCCATGTAATCGACTTCATACAGAACATGGGTTCCATCTGAAGTCTATCGCAGATGCGTTGCTGACAGTTGCTGTCGATGACGGCAACCACACCCTTCCATTGAATCGTAAGAAATGCTTCACGCTAGAAATAGGTATGGCGGTGGTACTTCCCCGGTCGCACTACAATGGTTCTACCACCTTCAAAAATATCGCTAAATTCTTCAGAATGTAGAATGTCACAATAACGGTTTATTACACACACTTCTATCCTTACGTACAAATTACTGCCTATTATATAAAAATAGGATATTAATCCTCAACTTAAGTTTCTATTCATTTAAATACACAAACAAGATAAAACGTTTCAGAATTTTGTAATGTTTTATTGAGTAACGTATGTATAAAACGGGTACCATTTTGGATATTAATGTTTAACACAGACAGATCTCAATTTTATTTCAATATATATATAAAGATAAGTATATCTAACTGCCGGAAAAGTCTGCCAACTCGATGACAATTTGCGCTACACTTATGAGGAAAGCGTAATTATCCGGATTAAAAGAAAATGTTGCTACGAAAACGTGTATTACCTTTGATGGCTGTGCAAAGTTTCATTCTATTTGCAGTTTCATTTTATTTTCATGGTTCAAAGCTTTTATGAGGTCTGTTTGGCTTTGACCTCTTACGCTGACTAAATGCACAGATGAAAATAAATGAATGCACTAATTAAAAAAACTTAAATGTTTATAATTCTTTGGATGTAATCACGTAAAATAATTATTAATATCTCCATAGAAGAATATTGAATACATTTTCATTCAATTTATAAAAAGTCGAGTGAAAAGAAAAACTTGAAAGCTTTCACAGATAGGTTTGATAAAAAAGTTATGTTTTTATAATCCTATCGTTTCAGCGCGCGCCATTTGAATAAATCATGCAGTGGAAAAACGAATTCGTTTTTCAATGAAAGCGATTTAATAGCGATATTTAATGTTGGCCTCTTGATCCGCTTATAAAACGAATTGGTTGGGAAATTGCTTTCGAAATTGGACTACTTCGATGGAAGACAATTTGGCAAGACATTTGTATTCTTGCGGAGAAAAATAGCATGTACCGCGAACATCTGATAGCGTCGTCGGAGGACTGTCGGCGGCCTCCCCGGTTGGGCCCGAGCCAATCATTCTGTCCAAATTAAACGATTCTGAACGATTCAAACACGCGCACAACCTATTCCTTACTGAAATTCGACGACGGATGTCTTTTTATTACAAGATTTTATTTTCGTTAGCGTCTTCTCCTATTATTACATGTTGTTGATTAACAGTAATGGAATTGCAGGAATCCCTCTGATGAAAGATAATGAATGGAGACAATGCCACACGCCTCATTCCCAATTGTATTGACAGAGACAAAAGGCTACCAACTATATTGAAGCACACCGATTGTAATCATAATTATCATTTTAAAATTCAATAGAAGACCGTCAACCTCATAAATATTATTTCAAAATGGAGTATAAACTTAATTAAAATTGACTTTTGTTTCAGTTAAAATAAAACAGCACACCGGTTTTCCAATAATTAGACGTTCGCTTACATGCAACACCAGAGGAGACTTTAAAGGAAAATACAGTGTTTGTTTTGAAGAAATCCGTGTCATTTATAGTGGTTCGTTGTTTTTACGCAAGGACTAGTTACTACGAGTATTAAAATATACGCGTATTTAAGTAAAATTTGCATTGTAAATAATTTCTATCATAAGTTTAGTAAATAAAGTAGGTACTAAGACTCGGTTAGCAACTTGCCGAATTTGTTCGTTATCTTAGAAAAAGGTCAGTTATTTAAACAAGTTCTCATAAAAACGTTGATTATAATCGTATCCTCGATTAATAGTAAGGTTAAGAATTTAGCTTTTGTAATTTAAGAGTAAGCAATTAACTAGCTTAGATTGTGTTTAAAAAGTAAACACTTTTTATACTTGAAGATGTCTGTTCTTCTAGACGTCTAGTGACTAATTGTCAGTCACAGAGTCTGAAAATTAATTGCTGTCAGGTCTAGAAAGAGGCGTTTCGTTTGAAGGGCTCGCGGTTGACCCAGCTGCTCCTCTGAGGGCTTTTATAGAGATAAGAGGATTCTATTTTTATTAAAATAAACTCGACCATATATTATTTGTTAAAAGTAAAGGTAAAATTGAGTTTTCATACAATGGAAAATTAAAAAAAAAACACGCTTTCTACACTCATAGCCCCACAGTAGGATTTTCTCTTGTGTCGTGGGTACCATGGACACACACAAGACGAATACACAAACACCCAGACCCAGAACAGTAATCTAAACTCATCATTCAGATACCTGTCTGGCCGGGAACCGAACCCGGGACCCATTGCGCGTCATTCTTGTATGGTAACCGCTCCGCCACGCGAATTGGAAAGGAATACACGGGGAATACGAAGTGTCGACGATGTGAACTGGTCACTGTTGTCCTTTAAATCCTTGCTTTTTAGAAGCGCTGTGCGGAGTAATCAAATAATACAACGAATATAACATATTTTTTTCGAAAGATACTTTAAAAGAATAGTTATTAATATCTTATATACGATTAGTCTTTAGTCCTTTTATTCGGTATTTATTGGATGTGTTGCTATCCCGAAGGACAAAGTTGGGACGTTTAGGATAAACATGACTCCCTTACTAGTTACGTTTGACCGAACACAGCAGCACTTAACACCTGTTTTTTGGCACAAATCTATTTCTGCCAAAAAGTATACATGTGGTGGTGCTTAGGGATTCTGAATTTGAAAGTCATATCGCTCGCAGTATCATCGTAACTAAATCAATGTTTAAAATTATGATAAATTGTAGTTCGAAGAGATATTACCGAAAATGGCTCAAACTCGATATCCCGAATGGTTATGGATAGTCCGCAGGATACCTTTTTGGAAGCAAAGTTGCTAAAAAAGCTGTCAGTAATGTGAACCTTTTACAGCTGTTATTACAGCGGGAAGCGACTTTGTTTTATACTATGTAGTGATACGAAAAGTTTGATACAATATCCAATAGATATTCTTTATATTTTTATATCAAATTAAAATTCGTTTCTTATTATAATTTTATGTATTACTTTCATTATTTAAACCATTACGAACCATAATTATATCCACGCTAAGGTTATTAAACATACTCATTTTTTTGAGATGTTACTCTCCTCTCTCAAGAAAAAATAATATAAACATGTTATTAATTATAATATAATGTATTAAATATTCTATCTTACTTAAAAGGACTGTATCAAACGAATAACGAGTTTTATAAGTTATGAACCTGTATTATTAAAAGCTTTTAATTAACTTGCTAGTAATTATGTTTGGGTCAAATCTTGCTTCAACAAACTTTTCAGAGTCTAATTGAACTGAAATTGAAAATACAACTTCAATTTTGACAGCAATGCATTTTTTAAAAAATCAATAATGTCGATATATATTATAAAATATCTGCCGAAACAAAATGACGGGTAACATATTTTTGTACAATCTAACTAAATGAAATAAATGGATATTAAAGGATAGGCCGCATTTTGTAAAATACAATCCAGGAAGAAATCTAATCCAAGGTTGCAGCCACCAAACAATTTTTTTTCAACTCTTCCAATATGCTATATCAAATTAAAGTGTAGTATGTCCAGTACAGGTACTGTTAAAAATAAGAATGCTTTTACATTATAAACAAAACTACAACAAATCTAAATTATGGGTTTGAATACTTCAAAAAATATCTTACTCTTTTCGACCCATTGAAAAAAAACATGTGATTAAAGATATATTAATATAATTTAGTTTCAAACAATAACAAAAGCGGTCAAGTGTAAGCCAGGGTTACGTTATGGATCCCAAATGAAGCGAAAGAAATCACAATTGTTTGGAAACATGTTTAAGAAATAATTTATTATAATGTTTGATAGTACGAAACCATGCGGTGGACCTATCTGTAATCTAATTTGCAAGAGAAAGACGATATATTAATATTATTAGTCTTTAGAAGAATCAAGGCCTTTGCGGCATTAGTATTGATTGACGTGACGTCATTAGTTTTTGTTTTTTCGGAGCTAATAGTAGTAATAGTAAAGATTCCAACAAGTCGTCTCACATAAAATACACCTATTTCTAGCCTGAAGCAGTTCTTGACTTTCGGTTGGGTGCGGTTGCTGGCCCACCTTAGAGGTGACCATCTTAGTACTCACGAGTAGCAATACGAATATTATTGTCACTAAATAGAATCCCCGTTTTACATGAAGTTGCTTATCAGTGTCCATAGGCGGTTGTGACCACTCATTATCATCGTTTGCTTCTTCGATTTAATATGTATAAAAAAGAAGTTTCGATAAAATTAATTCATCAATTTACAGAAAGGAAATATAAAGTTTTGTTGAAAGTTGAGGTTGATAGTTGAAAGGAAATATTAAGTTATCGGACAAAATTTCATATTCCGATATCTACCAAATATGTGATAACATAGCGGTACTTAGTTATTTTGAAATAACAGAGACCAGGAGAATGTTATTTATTTGTATAGATTTATACGAGTCGCTTGAATTAGATATTGAGAAAGATCGGCTTAACGGCCATTTGGAATTACCAAATAAACATTTCGCTATTGCCTTATTGCCATAACGGGAATAGCAATGTCAACAATTTTCCTCATTGTCTAAAAATTGGACTGTGGCAGTTTGCAATGCAGTGTTTTATAGTAGATATATCAAACGGGAAGAAGTGCAACTGATTGTAAGTGGCCACTGCCACCCATCGACATTTGGAGTCAATACTAGATAGTATTGGAGTCTAATGCGTTGTCGGCCGTAAAGGCCTTGATTCATCTGAAGACTAATTATATTAATACCTCGTCTTTCTCTTGCAGATTAGATTCCAGATGTGCTGGTGGGTCTAGAGTTTAATAACAAAAAATCATACCTATCCTTACAAATATCTTAAAGATTACCATAATATATTTGACTTTTTACATGATATGAATACCAGCTTGAAGTATAGCGAATGGTAAGCGACAAAGATGCTCAGGTATCTGTAACAAATATAGAACAGGGCTGTTTTCTGAATTTAAATGCCACAGATATGCCTAAATTGATGCCACTTTCGAGGGCTAAGACCATTTCATTTGTTAAGAAGCCGTCAATAACTTCAAGGCAATTTATTATTGAACTCCATTTGCACTCCTTTTAAAATTTACAATAAATTGTATTTTTCTTATTGAAACGGTTATAACACCTCGTTCATTAGGGAGTGAGGGCGGAACAATTTGCCACGTTTTAATTTTTCATTGTTGATTTTCGAAATTAAGTCCCACCAAAAATTGTTTCGTTGATGAAAGGCGACCGCTCAATTTATATTTATTTTTTCATCGTACAAATTCATTAATTAATATTATTACACATTATTTCCAGTATTCGATGTTCATGAGTGGAAAGTAAATTTTGATTATACCCTGACAACTGCATACTTAAACTCGTGACACTTCAGTATTATTTTTAGTTCAAGTAGTTCATTTTGATTTTAAGTTTTAAATTATTTTATTCCACGTAAATTTAGAAACAGCACTGAAGCATCATTGACGTACGAAGCGATACAAATGAAAAATTGATTTTGTAATTCATATTTGAAATATTTTTCAACACTACAAATTAAAAATATTTTTTTCGTTCGTATCGGTTTATTACATAACAACAAAGTTCACAATAGTAGCAATTAACTCGCTTCGTACCTCAATGATGCTTCAGTGCTGTTCCTATATATATGTATGTGAAATAAAATAATTTAACAAAGTTTAAAAAAAATCAATAGACAGAAAAAAGAGTAAAGTAGGTATGCGATCATACACATATAACCTAAAAGTTTCGGGGCCTAAATATGTCTATCTATGGAAGGTAGTTTGGCAAGATTCTGAGCTCAATTCACTGGAATAGGTCGACAGGGGCATCGCGTTCAGAGAACTCTGGTTGTGTTTCGTTGCAGATCTCAGAGTCGTTGACGTAGTAGTAACTACTACGATTTGCTACTAGTATTAGACGGATACTGAGATAATATTATAGGTATCAGTAACAACCCTACATAACTCGTGGACGTTACCACTGTACCGGTTACTTTTGGAAGGTTTTACAATAATAAAAAAAAAAAAAATTTTAATGCACACAAGGCGAACTTAATGTTCAATAGTATTATCTGCCAATTAACTTTGATGAAGTCGATAAGAATTAAAGGCAGTGCAAAAAATAGAAGATATAAGAAACAACTATAATTGTGGTAGATTTTCAACGACCTACTTACAACGTACTCTACTTTTTCATAATACTAAAATAACAACTCCAAATGACAACAGCACTACAAATGCAATCAGAGCCAACAATTAGCGAACATTTCATCGCAGCGCCACAACGTTTTTAATTTCAGGTTATTCCCTCTTTACGGACAGAAATGCGGTAATTTGTTAGAGGATTACTGTTTGAGCCCGTTTATGAGAGCGTGATGCTGCCATATTTGTTTGTTGCTCTGTAGCAACAAAACGATGTTGTCATCTGTCAAGCTCAACTGGCGACAAAACAAGCGGAGGACGAATAAATTACCCGCCATCTATATTCATGAGTGACGCTGTCACGCCTTAATACATATCATGTTTAATGTTGTCGCTTATTACAAAGAAATAAATTATATTGTCTAATTAATGAAAGCGTAGTTACCGGTTATAATCTCTTAGATACGCGTTGGGAAAGATATAAAAGGACTGGCTAATCATGTCTTTCCTTCAGCTTTTATACTGCTCTTGAATTAAAGGAAAAAGTCTTTATTGGGTGTAGGCATTTTAACTATAATTCGTTCTGCAAAGTTTCAAGCGTTAGAGTACCATACTTGAAATGTAATCAAAAGTTTCTTTAAAGGGAGACAAAATTTTCAAAATGGTGATTGCTAATAGGTACACCTCAATTACAGCTGCGTTTTTATTTTGTTTATTTATCTTATTTTGATACTATTTAGCTCTTAGATTTTAGTTGTTATCAATAATAGTTATTATTGGTAGATTTTAGTTGTTATCAATGACAGATATTTAAAAAAAAAAACTAGTTAACAGCTAAATTCTATCACGCACGGGAGTATTGTGGTGATCCATGCCTTTCCAGTTGGGGAAAAGTATTCTGCAGAGTATGTAGATTTGTTCTACTTAATCCGGTATTTTTTTAATTGATAGAAAATAAAGTGCTTTTTAATAGTTTTTAATAATCTCAAAGTAGGTAATGGCTTAATGTACAACTTCTACTAATTTTATAAAAGTTCAGGTGCATTTTATATGAGTTGTGGACTAGTGCTCTAAAACGGGAGGTCTGCGAGTCAAAGTTTTGTAATAATAAAACTCGGCAACAGTTACGAGGATTTAATAACCTATTGCTTTGAAATTTATCCAATAATAACTTTCACAATATCACCTCAAACTTAGCCCTTTGTCTAGATACAAGCTCTACAAGTTTCTTTTACTACAGACTCATGTTTTTCTTTGGCTACCAGCTTTTTTACTTTATATCATAAATAGTGCTTAGCAACTTCTTAGAATAATAGAATTGTAATGTAATTGTTTGTTGCCATATTTATACAGAGTGGTAAGTGAACTGAGGGATTTATTGCAGGTGGAGAGTGTTCATATTTTAATTCATACCTTAAATACCTATTTTTTAATATTTATACATATTGTGTCCATGCGTGTAGGTTTTAGGTTATTTTCATGAGTTTTTTCTATAATATTCTTTCGGTTAATTTGCCACAAACTCCAATTAGTAGAAACATATGTCTTGCTGTGAATTTCAACACAGTAAAAGAAGTATGGATATACGATCGACATTGCGCTGCCACACCCATATCTAGTGTGAAACCGTTTTTGTGCTTCGGTCGACATGTGTGGATATAATTCAAGTTATATATATTTAAGATGATAATCATCTTAATCGGTCTATCATAGATCCGTTGGTTCTCCTGAGAATTATCTCAGGAGGGCCAACGGATCTATGATAGACTTCCTGATCTATATGGAGTTAGTTACAGATGTCTATGAGCGCTAGTGACCTTTTATCATCAGCCGTTCTGTATGCCCGCTTACTACTTTTTTTGGCCGTCCTCGGCGCTACAAAGGGGACTCCGGGATCTCCAAAGGAACGCAACCGGAGCCTCTGAACGCGTTGCCCCATCGGGCTCCTACCAGGTGAGTGGTTGGGCCCACCGCTCCGTCTGGTCTTTGCGTCGGTATGCGACTACACATACCGCCGTCCTTTCGGGCATCAACTGACTGAGCGGTTCGAGCTCCCACTCTACCCGCACACGGCGCCGGAATCCCCTTTTAGTCGCCTCTTACGACAGACTGGACGTACCCTACTCTAATCCCTATGAAAATATGCCTACCTACAATAATAAATAATTAGTTACCCGTCGCAACGGTCGAAATTCAACAGTAATCCAACTCAAAAACTAAACTTGATATTGTCCTAAGTAGTACGAATATTTCTCAAGTTCAATTAAATTGTATTAATATTCAAGTACCTAATTTCAAATACTTGATTGATTAAAGGTAAAAAGAGGTTTAATTAACTAAGCTGCATTTAAAAGAAATATCGGGTATTACTATATCTGGTAAAAGAGGTTTAATTAACTAAGCTGCATTTAAAAGATATATCGGGTATTCGACAAAGACATCTGACATTTTTGATATTATATGTTTCCTTATTGACAATGAAAGATTTCTTTCGTTTATTATAATGTGTTGTGTCAAATGTATGGTAGCCTGCGTAATATGTTTTTAGTTGGTTTATGTATATTTTATGAATTATTTGAAAAAAATATTCGAATTCCGTACTCCTTCTCTAAATCAATTATAACTACGCGTAATTTCATACTCCTCCGCCTGCGGCAAGTATTTTAAAAACTAATCACAAATTTTTGCTTCATGTATTAATATATAGAATTTTAGTTTAAGGAATAAAATAGAATAAAGTTTAATACTTATAATGTGATTTATTCTTATGTGATTTATACTTATAGTGTGATTTGTTCTTATAGTTAAGAATAACTAGTCATAATAAGTATTAAAAATAAAGATTAAGGATTACTACACAGATTAATTTTATATTGTGCAAAAATACGTGCAATATTAAGATAATACCTATATGTAAATACTGACTGACTTAATTGAGTTAAGGAGTTAAGTTAAGTTTTTTTTTAATAGTAGTTAATAATAATCAAATTATGAATAACGATAAACTGTTCTTTGTTTTATGAACAGTTTGTGTTTAAACCTAAACATAAATAAATATGCTATAGTTACTATGCAGATTTTAAAAACGTTGTATGTTAGGTCACAATATCCAGGCCATTATTGGTAGGCGCTACACAAATCCTTCGTTCGACGGCAAGTCGAGTATCACTTAGCGCAGACTTGGAGTGACCGCTTTGTGGCATAACATCTTGAATTCCTTCAGCTCTGAGTGCACTCTGCCTGCCGTCCACACTCGCGTTCAACGCAACGAGATACCATCACAATATATTTTTCGAAATTGTTATGTTACACAATATCTGTAGCACACAATTTCTATTTCAATTTTTATCAACTGTATGGGTTTACTAAAATGCACTAAGTATTTAATTGTTTTTGACGATACGGTGTTTCATTACGTCAGGTAAATAACAAATAGATTAATTTAGATATTCATTGTAAAGCTAAGTTTTTGTGTATTTTACTGTTAGTGACATCCAAAACGTAGGAACTCAGAGTTAGATCGTGACTCCTTACATAGTTCTATCTTCAATTCGATATTTGATATAGGGTAATGAACATTAATACAAATATTTCGTACTAACTGAACCCGGCAGATTCGCCGGCATTAAAAAAATCAATGTATCGATAGATATTTTCCCACAGTAAAAAGTAGCCTATATGATAATCCAGAGTGTCAGCTAACTCCGTGCTAAATTTTATGAAAATCGCTCCAGCCGTTTAGGCGTGAAAAAGTAACAAACATACACACTCACAAACTTTCGCCTTTATAATATTAGTATGAAGTATGATAGTAAGTATGATATTACTTCTCAGCATGTATTGTATTTTATGTAATGTTGTTGAATAGAATAGTTAAGTATGTATAGATGATTATAACCGCTGTAATAACATTGTGTTAGGCTGTGGTTTGAAGGAAATAGTAATATAGATATGTAACCACCGGGGAAGTACCACCGCCACACCTATTTCTAGCGTGAAGCAGTTCTTGCGTTTCGATAGAAGGGTGTGGTTGCCGGCACACTTTCACGTGAGGCGACCATCATAGTCCTCGGGAGTAGCAACGCATCTGTGATTGACTTCAGATGGAACCCATGTTCTGTATGAATTTGATGACAGATGTCCATGGGCGGCAGCGACCACTTACCATCAGGTGGACTGCATGCTCGTTTGCTACTTCAGTTAAATAATAATAATAATAATAATAGATATATGTAGCTATCCAAGGCATTCTAGTTTGATCTTCAGTGCAATTCCCAGGTAAGACTTCTGCCTTGTCTACGAATAACAGATGTTCATGGGTGGCACTGGCCACGTACAGTCAGATCAGTCAGGATTGGATGCTCACTTCCTACTTCATATTGACAAAAATAAATTTGAAAATACATTTCGGAAAAAGTCTATGAATAATCTATTGTACAAGATTAATTTTGACTTTCACCTTATTTTTGGGATCTTCAAAATATCTTTTATAGATACACGAAAAATGTCGAATGGAATTCGCTTTTCATTTCGAGGGTCGCCTAAAAATAAGATTCCATGTCATATAGCTTAACGAGTTGAATTTCTCACAATCAGAGGGTGCTATTTTTGGCTGTCAGCACTAGATAAAATGAATGAGGCGCTCAGATGCCTTGGGATATTCGCGGGGATGTTCAAATAGAAACAATTCTAGCGATATATCGGATTCAGTATATGTTGGATTCCTGTTCGAGAACCAATCAGCCTCAGTTGCTGAAACTAATCACGTTTCACGCAAAGGAATTTCGGAATACCTAATATTTCAAAAGATTTGCTGGATTAAATAAAATATTATAAAACAACAGATTAAATTTGCGAATTGGGGATTTTTTTTATGAAACATTTACACATATAAAAAAATCAATTATGTAAGATTTTGAAGCGGTGAATAACATAGTTTCGTTTATTTTCTTGTCCTCTTCTGACAAGCGCATACAAATATTAACTTTTTAGAAGAAAGAATATATATAAACGTACATTACCTACATATGAGCACACTATTGAATATTTTTTATTGTGAAATGAATTTTACTGAGGTTGTAGTCTATTATTATTGTATAGGTAGGTAGGTATAATTGTATATATACAAAATATGTATACAAAATATATATCAGATTTTTTTTTCTTTTCAAGTCTGTTAGTTGCATCAATTTGACTTTTGTTATTTGTTTACTTAGAATACGATTATGAGTAGGTACGAAGTACATTAAGTAGGTAACATCGTCTTCATTCGAAGTTGTCTTATTTAATATCGTTACCTATAAGCCCAGAAAATTGAAGAAGGAATCGAGTTGAAAATAGTAAAACACCTTTGTATTTAAGACTACTAGTTGACCCGGCGAACTTCGTTTCGCCTAAAAGGCAAAAATTTAAAATTATCAGTTATCCTCCACTATATTATGCAAGTATTATACATAAAAACCTTCCTTTTGAATCACTCTATCTATTAAAAAACTGCATTAAAGTCCGCAGCGTAATTTTAGAGATCTAAGCATACATAGGGAAAGACAGCGGGAAGCGACGTTGTTTTATACTATGTAGTGATATGCCACTTAATCACATATTTAAGACATATTATTTTGTAAACGACACTGTATAAGAATGGTGCATCAATCAGCTACAAATTGACGCACATTTAATCTCAAAATACATTTGAGCCTGAAAAAACGTAGTTCAAGTTCGTGTCTTAATATATACTTATTAATATAAGTACTATTTATGTGACTGACGTCGTAAACGAGTATTAAGATAAGATATTCTCTTAAGTACTAGAGCTCATAAAATATTATTACCTACATTTTGAATAATATAATTATATCAATTTAAGTACAAGACTGTAGTAGAGGTCACTTGGTTATTACCGTAGTGACTTTCAGTCGACCCGAAAACCCTATAATAAATCTAATTACTTTAATATAGAAGCCACGGAATGTTGATATAAGATCATGTTTTAGATAAGTTTAATGATTTTAACACAAGAGATAGATCCATGACAGGCATATATCAAATGGTAAGGTATGGTCGTGTTCATCACATTTCTATGTAAATTAAATCAATGTCTATATAAAGGGCGATGGTGAACTCCTGATTGCATGGTCTACACGCAATTCGGCAATAAACTTGCAACTACGGAACTAAAATTTCAACGCAACTTTATTTTTATCGAAGGAAGTCGTTAGACGCTATCTGAACCACCTCGCACGTATTAACATACATAATTATAGGTAGTTTAACAATTGGAGCCTTGCCAACTCGATCCAACTTGTACCTATTACAGTTTTTAGGTTTCAGCGGTTCGGAAAACAATTTCACAGCATTTTGTTGTCACTAACTCTATCTTTGCGTTATAAATGATAGGGATCGTTTTGACCTGTCGGCCTATAAAATAGAATAACTGATGTCGTGCTTATCGTGCCCTATTTGTTTCATTTTTTGCCCCGCTTTTTGCGTTTTGATACTGTTTTTGCTGCGGTAAATTATTTGATATCTATTTAATGTCTGGGCGAGGCAACTGATTAAGTGATGAATGGTATTTTTAAAATACGCAAGGTAAATTAAGCGCAAACAACATTATTTCTACCTTAATATTTTTTGTATAATATAGAAGCAATTATCAGTTAGTAGAACCAGTGTAGTTCAACCGGTGAGGCACCACTGCCTCATTTATTTATAGCGTGAAGCAATTTTTACGTTTTACTTTCCTTACCACGCCCTTCAAACTAGAACACAACAGCATGAAATAGAAACAAGTTTATAAACGGTGGCCTATAAATTAAACAAATACACAAATATTTATCTCAATATTTTAGCACACTAATGTGTTAATGTTGTATAACATATAACATTTGTGACATATAGGGCTCTACCGAATAAAACAAAGAGACTGTATATTTCCCTTTATTGTCAAGTACAAGGGCAGTGTAGCTGACACTTCGATTTAGTACCGACCCTTGGTTTGATAAAAGTCTTTTCACGGGTCCACCAATATTTAAGTACAAGCACCTAGGGTTAGAGACCTTGATTTATTTGAAGTTAGTTTAATAACATTCCTGTATTTTATTTGAAATACAACTTTTATAAAGAATTGCTTAGTTGTTTAAAGCATTTAACCGGAAATTTTTTAGGTCCTAAATCTAATGAGGCCTTAATTTATATTTTTCAAATTTTTTATTATATCTTTAAATTCAAAACTGCATTATTTTTCGTCAAAACAGATTATAACAAACATGTCCATTTTTTTGTTTACTAATAATCCAGGAATACAAAATCGTTACCATTCTGGGATATATAAATGAGAACAAAAATCCATTAAACGATTAATAAAATCAAGAAAGAACTCCACTCGGCCTCAGGAATTCGACTTAATAAGAATTATTCGGGACCGAGGTGATTCCATGAAGAGAAAATAGCCTCCTAACGTTTCTTTTTGTAACGTAACAAAGACTGAAAAATAGTGGGTCTGAGAAGAAAGTGGGAAGTAAATTCAGCTATTTATGGGTGAAGCCAGGCCCTATATTTGTGGCAAATGAAGACGGCACCGAGGTGACAATTTTCGGGTGTTGAAACAAAATGACCGTTTGGGGACAGCTACGATGCTATGGTATTGCGGATCTGAAGTTTTATGTCTATGGGCTGTATATTAGGATTTTTACTGCGACCTTTCGTTTGGGTAGCATTTGTTCCGGATAACATATTTACGTTTTTTAAACTAATTGCTGTGTTAAAGGTTTCTCGCTTTCCTTTGATAATCTTGTTTACTGAAAAAAGTAAACACTTGGCATAGTACGAGATTTGTCAAATAAGTTGCAAAGATCGGGACGTGACACAACACTTTTAATAATAAGTAGGTTATTATTATGAATATTATATAATAATAAAGTAAATGACGATAGTAGATGTTGTGATTAAATATGTGTGAATTGCTAGTACTTTCATCATTATAAATATCATTTACATCATTTTCAGTTATAAGTAGTATGGTTATTGCTACGGTGACTACTATCGGGGTCTCTAATACAAAAAAAAATAGAGACGTGGGATTCTTTCCAAACTTTTCATTTAGTTTTTAGCGACTGAATCATATCTTTGCCTACGATCCAATCTGCAAAACTAAAGATTTCAAACTGACTGGACAAAATAATTTTAACAAAGAATGTAGGTAACACACACCGATTATTTT
This sequence comes from Spicauda simplicius, assembly GCA_949699795.1. Lineage (NCBI taxonomy): Eukaryota > Metazoa > Arthropoda > Insecta > Lepidoptera > Hesperiidae > Spicauda > Spicauda simplicius. The sequence continues at coordinate 12,284,030 of OX453066.1, read as the reverse complement.
ATTATTTTTCGACTTATTTTGGTAAATACGAACAATGACATCCTGGAGCAATTCGAATTTGTTTTCCCTTTATGCCACCGTTACAGAGATGGTGATGGCACTAACGAATCTTTTGTAGCCGACATCCTGTGTTCGCGGAACGACAGTAAAATTCATTATACGGTAAATGCTTCCGTTCTTACTACTTCATATAAATATACACATTGTTGTTGACATAAGGTGACAGTACTAAGAATAAGGAAAGAATGTTATGTATTGTAACTCATAGTGTAAAATAAGGATAGCTCCGTATATATGGGTAAATATGTAACAAGAGATAAAGTCTAAATTAAGTCTCGCCGTACAGCAAGGTAATGCCGCCAGTGTTTTGGGAAACATGCCTCACACGGCAATTTTAGCTGGCTTGTTTTATTTGTAATAATAAGTTCATTACTGTTATTTATTTATAATTTTAGTTTTAATTTAGTCTAGTTTATGTAATTTACATTGTCTGTTACATCTAAATTCGCGTTGGGACACTGTGCAAGGCAGACGTGTCGCAAAAATAAATTCGAAATTTAAAAGTAATTGTAATAAATACTACACCCTAACTATTGAAAACAAGATACAAAGTTAATTGAACCGCATCAAGTTATTACGACGTTAGTCTTCTAATTAACATCGCTAGTGCATCGCCAGCTAGCGGCTCTTCGCCCCCGGAAAAAAGAGACGGGCTCTTCATTTTTTATCCTACTCGAGTGACGTATCCACAAGCCGACGCCGTGTGCGCATACTGGGTGAGTAATAACAACAAAGATCATATCCACTATGAGTGTACTACGCTCACCGACTAGAAGTGGCTTCGTAGGACGAAGTGACTCGCAACCAAACTTATCAACAGATGACCGTAAATCTGAATATGATGATGCTTTAAAAGTCACTTTCCGTAATAAACGGAAACAGCCGGATGACAATGACCATATTCGAACTGAATTAACTGAGATACGAAAACAAATGTCTCAAATGATGGAGATGTTAACATTGCTTACCGCTTCGCAAAATGAATTCACCCAAAAAATAACACAAGATATAAGTTCTATAAAAGACCAAATAACTAGTATAAAATCTACAACAGAAAATCTTGCTGTGGAACAAAATAACATTAAATCAGATTTAATAACTATACGAAATGAGAATACTGCTACTGAAAAAAAAAAGTTGAAGGTCTCCAACAAACCGTGGAATTATTAAAACAAGAGCGCGTGTATCCATCAACATTCTCCACAAATGAGGCCCAGGAAAATATAATAGCTGAAATTAACGAACGCAAGCTTAGAAGCAAAAACATTATAATTAGTGGCATTCCTGAGGCCAAATCTTCGAATAAATTGGAGCGTATAAAAACTGATAAAAATGAGGTTACGAATGTTATTATGCAAATTGATAATAACTTACCTGAGCCTGAAAGAATATTGCGATTGGGTAAATACGACGTTAAAAAGACCCGGCCTATAAAATTATGCTTCAAGACACAAGAAATTGCAAAATCCATATTGCGCAACCGAAACAACATAAAAACAGAAAATATAAAAATATATTCTGACCAGACACCTAAACAGCAGAAGTATCTAAAAAACCTTAAAGATGAACTCAATCGGCGGTTGGATAATGAAGAAAAAAATTTAATCATAAAATACGTCAATGGTGTGCCTCAAATAGTAGAAAAAACATCAAAAAACGGCAATCCAGCGAAATAACTTCAAATAAAGCTAAAGATAACGAAAACGAGCATATTACTTATCAAGTGGTGGATAACTACAGTCATATTACAAGCACAAATACATCACTAAAGTTCCTTTATGCAAACATGCGAAGTATTGTAAAACCAGGTAAATTTGACGAATTAAAATGTATTGTAAATGCTTTTGATCCACCTATACATGTAGTAGTCTTAACAGAAACGTGGATAAAATCTGATGAAGAAGGCAAACGATTCCAGATCTCAGGATACACACATTATTTCAACTTTAGAAATGATATGAGAGGTGGCGGAGTATCAATCTTTGTAAATAACAGGTTAAAACACAGCCAAATTGAAGGAAAATGTGAAAATAATAACCATTATCTTTGGGTTCACATAGAAAGCTATACGTTAGACATTTGTGCTGTATACAGAAAACCAGAATCGTCAAACATTACCACTTTTTTAGAATCGTACTCTAAACAGTTACTTCAACATGAACGGGCCGTGATCTTCGGCGATTTTAACTTTAATCTATTAGCCCCAGACCGTGGAACTAACATTTATAAAGAATTGATTCAAGAGAGCGGCTATGACATTTTAAACAAAATAGACGAAGAGCATTGTACTCGACACTCAACCACAACTAAAAGTATCTTAGATCATATATGTTCAAACCTAAAACAGGACGAATTTCATATTGCTTTTGTAGATACACCAATGTCAGACCACAAACAAATTTATTTCGAAGTGAAACGTTACAAGCCAAAATATATTACAAAAGTTAACTACCAGGCAGTCGACTACAAGAAACTATATAAGTCTATCTCAGAATCACAAAATGATAATGAAGAATGCTCCTACAATAACCTAGAAGCAAAACTGATAAATTGTATAAAAAATAGCACAATTACCAAATATAAAATTCAGAACCCACCAAGACAAAACTGGATAAATAAATCAATTATTAATGAAATAAATAACAGAAACATACTTTGGAATCAACACAAGAAAAACCCAAATGATAAGCATAAGCAAGAAGACTTTATAAAAAAGAGAAATGAAGTTTCCGCGTGTATACAACGAACAAAATCAAAATACTATTTGAAAGCTTTCGCTGAATGTAAAACCCACCCTAAGAAAATGTGGCAACTACTAAACAGCCTCTCCTGCAATAAAATAGCAGAAAAAAATACCCCTAAGAAACTCCAAACAGAGACGGGTATCACCACTGATGTAAAAGAGATTTGTGAATGCTTCAATGATTATTTTGCAAATATTGGCTCGATACTCGCAAACAAAATTCCAAAAAAACATCATCCATCCATTAAATCTGTAAAATCTGCATCTAGGCCTAGTTCTCATACTCTTAGTTCATTAAAGTTAACTACTACAGACGAAGTTCTAAAGATCATTAAAAATTTAAACTCTAATACTAGCTCGGGTTTAGATGGTATTAATACTAAATCAATAAAATGCGTCGCAAACCATATTATTTATGAGCTTACAAATTGTTTAAACAAATGCATTGAAACAGGTACATTTCCAGACAGTCTTAAAATAGCTAAAGTAACACCGATTTATAAATCTGGAGAAAAATTCGTCCCAGGTAACTATCGCCCAATCTCAGTTCTTCCTGTCTTATCAAAAATATTTGAGCGAGTATTATATAATCGTCTTGAGCAACACTTAAACAATATTAACTTCATATATGCTAAACAATACGGCTTTAGGCCTAGATCTAACACGCTTTCGGCTACCATAGACCTCGTAACAAATATCAGACTCAGAATTGATAAAAAACAAATTGCATTAGGTATTTTTATTGACCTTAAAAAGGCTTTTGACTCGGTCAGTCATGAACTACTATTATATAAACTTAAAGAAATTGGTCTGGAGGGAACCGCCTACAAAATATTTAGTTCTTATCTTTCTAACAGGTATCAAGTAGTAAAGATTGGTAATACAGAAAGTAATCCTAAATTAATCACCTACGGTGTACCACAAGGCTCAATTCTGGGCCCTCTTCTCTTTTTACTATATATAAATAGTATAAGCCATATTGGGCTAAAAGGAGACCTCTCATTATATGCGGACGATACATGTCTATTTTACTTTGGCAATTCCATACACAATATTATAAATGAGGCTCAAGATGATTTAGACTTAATGCATGTATGGTTCCAAAAAAATCTCCTTACCATAAATACAACCAAAACTAACTACATGATTTTCGCGCCAAAAAATAAAAATATAGAAAATTATTCTCCTTTGAAAATAAACAATCAATTAATCAATAAAGTAGACCATGAAAAGTATTTGGGACTAATGTTAGACAGCAAAATGACATGGAATCCACACATACAAAAAGTCAAAACGAAATTAACATCTCTCACGGGGGTTATACGTAATATAGTACGCTGTTTGCCTCTTCACGTTCGCTATACAATATATAATTCTTTAGTTAAACCGCACATTGACTACCTGATAGAGGTATGGGGCACAGCTGCAAACACAAACATAAGCGGGTTACAAATTGCACAAAATAAATTACTTAAAGTTTTATTTAATTATGACTACCGAATGCCAACAAAATTACTTTATAAAGACACAAAATTAATGAATATCACACAAACTTACATTTATTACAATTGTATTCTTGTTCATAAAATATTAAACAAAAATATAAATACTAATATAGTCTTACCAAAACCTGATAAAACACATAAAATGAAATTAAGGAAGGAATAAGATATAAAATTATATGCTCCTAGAACAAAATATGGCAAAAGAAGTCTGCTGTACGAAGGATCCAATCTATATAACAAATTACCTAATGATCTAAAGCAATCAAAATCAATATTTACATTTAAAAAACTTCTTAAATCATTCATCATAAATACACCTCAGTACGCTCAAAGTATAAGATAAGACACTTCTAGACACTCTTAATCCACATAAACGCGTAACGTATTCTATAAGTCCGAGTATCGAGTCAATGATAATTTTTAAATCTTACCCTCAACATATTAGAGTAGAAATGTTTCTGTACTTTTTGTCTTGTGTAGTGTACCTAACCAATATTGTAATAATTTATGTAATTTGTAAAATTCTCGTGTAAGTGAATATTGTATATTCTTATGAGAATAAAGATATCTCAAACCTCAAATAAATCAAAACTTTGGCAACATTAGAGATAATATATATAAATACCAAGTTTTTCGATGACATTTATCAATGAAAATGTTCAATAGTTTACACCTCTATATATTGATCGTCCATAAGAAATAATACCGCTTATAATATATTTATGGTGGTAACGGGACCTTTGAATTTGGTGAAGTGTGAAGTGCTTTGGGTTGACCGATCGCCAAGTAATCTTACACTTAAGACGTAGTCTTTATATATTTTCGACGCCCTCTTGCAACTAAATTCCTGCAACTATATATACTGATACTCTGCCATATATTCCTGCAAGTTACCTATTTTTTTTTATCTGATTGAAGTGAAAAACGAGCATGCAGTCCACCTGATGGTAAGTAGTCACTGCCGCCCATGGACATCTGTAAGCAACTTAAAATAGAACATGAGTTCTATCTGAAGTCAATCACAGATGCGTTGCCACTCCCGAGGACTATGACGGTCGCCTCATATAAAAGTGTGCCGGCAACCACACCCATCGAAACGCAAAAAAATGCTTCACGCTAGAAATAGGTGTGGCGGTGGTACTTCCCCGGTTGAACTACACTGGTTCTACCACCTGCAAATTTAAACTATTCTATCTTAGATTAAACCAGCGTGTACAACCATAGTGTGTTACGTCGAAATACCGTAAAGGTAATACAACGCAATCAATCGTACGTATCATTTGCACGTGATAAATGTTATTTCACTTATTCGTACTGGTGCGGTTTGGTTTGCAGTACACGTTCTATTTGCTTCTCGTCCTGTTAGCTTTCCAATACATTTGGCGGGTAGCGGATCGGCGACTATCTACGTGTACGCTTTAGCAATGCACACCGCTATATTATATGTACAACGTATTATGTGATGACTGTGTTGGTTTTTTACGAGATTGAAGTAGCAAACGAGTAGGAAATTCAACTAGAATAAATGGTCTCTGCTGGTAATCAAGTGGTAGAGCGTGTCTGGAGCGTATCTGCACTGGGAAGCTAGCACCACCACACATATTGCGTGGTGCAGTTTTTGCAGTGGAAGTATGTGGTTACTAGCTCACTTTTTTTTGGTCACTACCGCTCATGGACCTTTGTAATCAACTTCATACAGAACATGGGTTCTACCTGAAGTCAATCACAGATGTGTTGCTGCTCCCGAGGACTATGATGGTCGCCTCATATAAAAGTGTGCCGGCAACCACACCCATCCATCGAAACGCAAGAAATGCTTCACGCTAGAAATAGATGTGGCGGTGGTACTTCCCCGGTTGAACTACACTCGTTCTACCACCTTCAACAACTTTCATATGAGGCGCTCATTTAAATCTTCGGGAGTAGCAACGCATCTCTGTTTGACTTAAGATAGAATCCTTGTTGTATGAAATTGGTTACAGATGTCTATGGGCGGCAGATACCACATACCATTAGGGGGACAGCATGCAATCCTCAACATGGTGTACGTTTGTTACTTCAAACTTATAAAAAATGTAGATAATAAGCAACTACTATATATATAGAATTAGAAACCTTAAACAGGTTAAAATGCATATTCTTAAATATTTATTTTTTAAATAACTTATATCACTTACATTAGCTGTGACGCAATAATAATTATGTAAGATAGCTAATAGCTAATTGTGTGTGTTGAGTGCGTTTTAGTGTAGTATTTGTGTACTCTCCTGTGTGTTTGCGGGCGTAAACTTTGTTATATGCGGCGCCGAATATTTTCCGATTATATTTTTTGACGTTTTATAGGCTCTAAAACTGAATACATGTAGAAGAAAAATCTATGTTTGTGCTATATATCGAACCATATGTAACTTGATGTATTGATGTCCTAACGAGTAAAACAGAAATTTTGAAATGAATCGTAAGTGATTTATATGCGGATGCCTTATAATCAAAATTTCTTTTGTTAGACATTTTTTTCATGAAACTTAAATGAAATCGGTTACGAATAAAGATTGCATAATGTCTGCAATCACATCATCTTGAGTTGCAATCAAATCAGATATACTAGTATTTTTGAAAAATACACTGTTCTGCACTAGTTAGTCTAATACAAACTTAAATAAAAGTACGATTCACAAAACTGCGTCTAGATATCTTTGAAAATAATTCAAAATCCACTTATCTTGAGCGTTTCGTTTTAGAATCAGACTTTTAAGATTTTATAAATGCGAAAGTTTGTGAGTGTGTATGTTTGTTACTTCTTCACGTGTAAATGGCTAGAGCGATTTTCACAAAATTTGGTAGGGAGTTAGCTGGCACTCTGGATTAACATATAGGTTACTTTTTACTGTGGGAAAATATCCTATTCATGCGGCACAATCGATTTTTGTAAACGCGGGCGAAGCTGCGGGATTCAACTAGTAAGTTCAGAAATCTTGCAATAATTTTGGTCTTGAATCATGTATAGCATAGGTAAACCATGGTAACTGGACTAAACATTCCGCATAATTCCTGTCATTCGCATGTGTTTCACGTGAACTTGGTATGCAAGACGTGTTCTGTTTGTTCCCGGTCTTCTAATGCATTTGATTCGGTACGTTTAGTAGTGTATACCACACATGCAAATGTTTGTATAATGTGGGGTACATTAGTGTATTAAATACCTAGGTAAAAATGTTATCTAAATCTTGTGAGAGAGCTCGAAGAGAAAATAAATTAAACATAGTAGCTTGCAAAAGTCACCTCTGTAGACAAAGTGTAGCTAGTAAGGCACCCATAATTTTTAATAAGTATCCTAAATTGGTGCCTGCCACTAATGATGTAGGATTATTTTTAAAAAATCCTAATTGACAAACGTTATTATTATATAAATTATTATTTGATTGATAAATTTGACTGAATAGATAAGGTACACAAACATAATTCTATTTTGTTATTAATATTAATTAAAGATTTATTTTAATTTTGTCAGCATTATTTCGTATCATTATTATTATTAAATGCATCTGAATCAGAAGGAGGGTAATGTTTTTCGAGCGTATGCATGTTTGTATGTTATACCTATGTTCATTATTTGACACGCGCTATGACCAAATGGCTTGACGACTCAATAGGCTATTTGACAATGCGAAAAATTAAGTGTCAATTACTGTTATCAGTATATATTATGAGTTTAAGAATGGATATTTATTAACATAAGTTGAAAATAATAATTAAATTTATTTAAAAATCCTTAAATAAAAATGCATTTTTTTAAACGTTTGTCACGTGACACAAAATGCTCCTGATTTGGCGGGTTTATGATGACGTCTCTTGCTTGTAAACTTTCGTTTTTTGTTTACAACAAATGTATGTGGATGACATGAGCCACAGATGACAATACAGGCAAGTGACGTCATCAACCCGCCATATGTCAAAGTAGCGTTTTTGCGCGCTATTTAAATATTGAATTTTTAATTTGATATTTTTCAGCAAATATGTACCAAAATTAAAAAAAAAACAACTTTTACTGGGTTCCTTAACCTCTGCTAGATAATATAAAATGGATTTTAAAAACCTGTCAAATAGCCCACTGTCACAGTGATAAAGACTATATACGTTACGTTCAGAGAAATTAGGTAGGTAAGTGCGACATATACATTTTTTTTTATTTGACTGAGGTAGCAAACGAGCATGCAGTCCATCTGATGGTAAGTGGTCACTGCCGCTCATGGACACCTGTAATCAACTTCATACAGAACATGGGTTCTATCTAAGGTAAAACACAGATGCGTTGCTACTCCCGAGAACTATGATGGTCGCCTCATGTAAAAGTGTGCCGGAAACCACACCCTATCGAAACGCAAGAAATGCTTCACGCTAGAAATAGGTGTAGCGATGGTACTTCCCTGGTCGAACTACACTGGTTCTACCACCTTCAAAATACATACGAGGATGTAGTTCATGAACAACTGTAGAAATAGAATTAGTTTTTAATCCGTCGGGTTTTTTGTTTTAAAACTTAACAATGTTATATACTGATACTTTGACGTAATTAGAAGTTACGGGATATCATTTATGAAATACAAAAAAATGCTATAGCATATGAATAGCTTATATTATGAGATATTTTCCTCTATGTATATAATGACGAAGATCTTAACTTTATCGTATAAACTTTATCGTCTTTAGTGGGAAATTATATGTAGGTATTTCTTTAACTACCCTTGTTGCAAAAACAGCCTGGCCTAGAAATAATGATGGTATAAAATGAAATATGCAAAAATGTAATAAAATATTATAAAGAATATATTTAAGGTTCCTTAAAGTTAACAGGGAAAATGATTTGGCTCGTCGCAAGCCCGACATTACAGAGATTTATTTGCCTATTTGAGGTTCGGATGTCTCATCTCGGCCTCGTACTGTACGCTCCATACAAATTGAAAATCAATGAACCTTGGAATTCAATTTAATATGAAAAGCTATTCTTTATGTTCTTATATAACAACCGCCATAGGCAAATAAGTCGCCTTTCAAAAACGATGCTGCTATGAAATTTCTTTGTAGTTCCTTACCGACTATTTTCCTTCGGGTTAATATTGTGGATATTGAAACAATTTCCAATGTTTTGATCGTCAGCTTATTACAATTCTTAAGAAGTTTTCTTTTGAATACGCCTTTTTGTATTAACTGGGTCATGCCTACTTTTTTCGTTCACTTATTAAATGTTTGATATAAAATGCACATGTGCATTTTTAATAAATATATTGGATAGAATTAGAATTGAAACTTGGAATGTGTTCGGTGTTTGTGCTGATGCTGGTTAGTTAGTTGGTCAGTTTTTGCTGGTAGATTGGTAAAATAAGGTAGATGTTACTGATTTTCTGCAGTTGCTTAATACAGGTAATGACATAATGCAGCGATGTAACACAACACAGGTCATAATCTCACGTAGCCTTACTTGAGATGGTGACCTACTGTCTCTACTATTTAAATATATTTATTATTTAGATTTTTTTTTTTTTTTTCGAGGGGGAAACCTTCCAAAGGTACCCGACGCCGTGGGAGCGACGCAGGGTTATGTGGGATTTTTACCGCACTAAAACCCCCCCGGTGGCCGTCCTCGGCGCTGAAAAGGAGGACTCCAGGATCTCGAAACGACTTCAACCGGAACCCTCGAGCGCGCTGCCCCATCGGGCTCCTCCCAGATGGGCGGCTGGGCCCACCGCTCCGTCTAATCTTTACAACGGTATGCGACCACACATACCGCCGTCCTTCCCGGGATTTCCTGACCGAACGGTTCGAGCTCCCACTCTAGCCGTCTGCAACCCCGGAAGCCCCTTTTAGTCGCCTCTTACGACAGGCAGGGGATACCGTAGCCCTATTCTGACCCCGAGGCTACAGGGACTTATTATTTAGAACTATGTGAGGATAATTTGTACTATGCATATCTTCTGGTTTAATGGCGGAAAAGAGTAATATAAGGTTAATATTATTACTAAACGTAAAATTACTAAGCAATGACAAAAGATCAAAATTTCGACCTTCAACTCCTCAAGCCTGACGATGCAAGGTACTGCAAGCCCAAATCATAGAAGTTTTCTATCTGGTGCTTACGTATATGTAATAAGAATACTAAGCTAAAACACGATATGATTTTTTTTACCTTCTACTCTTCCCTGATGATGCGAGATAGTGCAAGCCTATATTATAGAAAAAAACACGCTTTCTGCACTCGTGTGGACACTCATAGAAACACACAAAGACGAGTACACAAACACCCAGACCCAGAACTAAATTCATCATTCAGATACCTGTCTGGCCGGGATTCGAACCGAACCCATTGCGTGTCAGACTGGTATGGTAACTGCTCGGCCACGCGGGTCGTCAAAGGTAGAAGTAGAAGGTAGTCACTTAGTACTTACGGATGTTATTTGGCACTGATGATATTACAAGTTTAACAACAGCTCATTAAACTGATATGTGATTCATAATTAAAACTTCAAGTCTTCAACCCTGATAATCTAGATATGCAACCTGCTTAAGCCGTAGGGATTGGTGCTTATTGATTACAATACTTTACAACCTGTTCCTGATAGGACATATTATGAAAAATTTCACTTTGAATACCTAAATTCTGTTTTGAAGTCGGCGGTCATATGGGACATAGTTTCGTCACCGTCATCCAGCGAAATATGTTGAACGCCGACTTCGGGACTAAGTAGCTACTGAGTATGTTCTAAAATATATTTAAATTATATTTTACTTTTTTGTTATATGGAAGTCGGTAGATCTTTTTTTTTATTAAAAAGTCTTTAACATAAGATTATTATTCATGGTATGTATTAAACTAGGTTCGTTATTAGTATAAGTACATTTTTGTATATTCTAACATCAAGATTGCCTAATAGCAAATCCTTAGCGATTCGCGGCATTACTTATCTTTTTAGTTCAGTGCACAGAACCGTAGTGACGAAATTACAAGACTCTTATACTAATCACGGCTTATTTATCTACGACTTAACGGTTAAATATTTATCATCGACGAGTTGACTGACGTCCTGCGCAGCAGAGCGGTTACCATACTGGTCTGAAGTGCAGTGGATCTCGGGTTCGATTCCGGGCCAGACAGGTATCTGAATGATGAGTTTAGATTCCTGTTCTGGGTCTGGGTGTTTGTGTATTTGTCTTATGTGTGTCCATGGTACCCACGAAACAGGTGAAAATCGTATTGTGGGGCTATGAGTGTAGAAAGTGTATGTGCTTCAATCTCTATCAACGTGTTTATAAATTCTGCCCTAATTGAGTATATATTTCTCCCTTGAGGGCTTACCCAGTATCATAATAGAATGTTTTCCAAGAACAAGTTGTTATAAACTTCCAAAATGTGTATAAAGTTTCAAAGCACACATTCTTGCGCTCATAACTTCTAGCGTACTTGGTCAATCTTAGCATATTCGCGCAAGCCTTCACAATTTCCGGTACACAAACTGTTAGAGGAATTGAAAAGTTTTGCATTGGAAACTTTTCCCATATAACACATACTAGTTATTATATCGAGGCTGCGCTTCAGTCGGGTGTTGAACTTGTGTTGGCGATCAACCGTGATTAGACGGGAACTTGCTTTACTTGATAATATAGGCGCTATTGCTTCTAACTGCTGTAAATTCGGCTCTTCGAAGTTTGCTTCGAGTGAAGTTTGACACATATTTCCGTTCGAGTTTCGAAGTGTGCATTGGTTTCTTACTTACTTCAATTAATTATAAGAAAACGATACTGATTATTGTAATACTTGCTAAATTTAGGATAGGTACAATAGCTAGGGTTATAAAATTACTTTAAAAATATGTTTACTTTCTTGTAGTGAATTGTTATTTATTAATAAGTATTTAATTTACGTTGAGTAGAAGTTTTTAGACCTGTAGAAGCGTTTTCCTAGCTTCTTATATGCAATATAAGAATTAAGTAGTAGTAGTTATCTTAATATTACACTGCATTTTGTAAATATTTTAAATAGTTACATTAAACATTTAAACAAGGTCTTTTAAGTTATTAAAACTGTTACATATGGATTTAATGTTGAAGAGCTGTGCATTCTGTAGTTCAATTGTGACGCCACCAATTTGTGGCTTATAGCGGTAAAGTGGTGTAACTGTGTTCTGTTTTAAAGGGTGAGGGTGAATCAGGCTTGATGGCGGGTAATCATAATTATAGTTTCAACATCATGGTTTTAACCAAGTTATAACAAAGTAACACTAATGATCTTTTACGACTTTGATTGCTTGCTACATAACTAAAACAATGGGAAATCCAGAAGTGCACGACTCATATTTGTGAAATTTAGTTTTTCGTTAATAACTATTAAACAACACTAAATAAGAAAACCATTTTCGATACCAATTACAGCATATTAGATCTCATGTTGATAAGAAAACTGATTGATTTAATTATTTTTTACGCAAGCTATCGTGTTTCAAAGAAAAAAATAATGATAAATAAATAATAATAGGTACTTTTTAAGAAAATGTTGGTTGACTGGATTTTTTATTTTTCTATTTCAATGGTTTATTCATATTATTATTATGGTATTAATATCTTAAATATTTTTTATGAGTGACAGAATTAATCTCCATTAAATTATCTATAAAATGGTGCGCATATAAAGGAGATTGTGTGGATTACAAATCGTATAAATAATTAAATAGTTGCAGAATCGAAGTTAAACGGATTTTTCGGAAATAAATTACTCTCTAATGATTCGCATTATGAGTCGTGTAATACATTCATTTGAAAATGACACAAGAACTTTTGACTCCAGTAGTAAAAGTGTTAAGGGAGAATTAGTGGTTCTTATTTACCTCCATGTCTGTCAAGTGCTATCAAAAAGTGTTGATAATTCTTTTACTAAATGAAGTAAGTCTTGTTAAGAGACAGGGTACTGAGGAACACGAAAGCGTAATTTGCTTGGCGCTCTAGCATCAAAGATAAGCGTTAAAACTAAACCAAATAAATTGCATAAAAACCTAGATCTTCCTAAAATTCGGTTTCTATTTTAATTTTAATTTTTTGACTATATTACGCGAATCCTTTATCCTTTATAATTATTTCTTTGTTGTGAGGTTTCTTACGCGGACTGTGCTAATATTATAGGCAAAATGGATACGTTAATATTATGTTTAATTACGAATATAGTGATATACATATAGCTCCGATACCGTGTCATATTAAGGTTATAGTCACTATAAATTCTCTATCTATTAATTTGATCGTGTATGAGGTTCAACATTAATCCGACTAATTATTATCATCAAACGTAGCTTTGACATAATATTCCGTGTAATACATACTACGTAGATGCTACACTGTGTAGTGCTGATGTAGCTGTCATCAAATGATTAGTGGAGTGGTGGAATATAGTATTGCATTAATTAGACGTCATAATTATCGTTCTGTCAGAGGTGTGGTGTGGAGTCGACGTTCTCTTGAGTCTTGTCACGCTTTGATACTCAAGGCATGAACTGTAAGGCAATTAGGCGCCTATAATTACCATGTTAATTACAGACAGTGTTCTTGTTTCTCATCTCGCTATTACGGCCGTTTCGTACATAAACATGAATTCATCCGCTCTAAAGTAAACTCTAATTAAGGAGCACGGGAAAGATTACAGGGTTACGGCTCGCTCGCAAATAGTTTCAGAAACGCCTATCGAAATACGAAGTGAACGTAGGGTTGAACACACAAAAATAATAGATGGTACCTACTCTATTTTAATGCAAAATATTTAGTTGTTTATTACGTGTTATGTCACTTTTCGTTAGCGAAATACACGGTCCAGCCGATATATTTTACTAAATTAAAGTTATTCACTCAAGCCAGGCATCCCTAAACGGAACGGAAATGGAACGAAATTAAAGAAAAACATTCGCGTACACGTCAGTACGTGTTTTTTTCACAAATTGATTTCGGAATGCAACAATCAGTGTAGCGTCAATAAACCAAAACGTTATATTTTTCAAATCCCATCACTTGCGAAATTTACAACAATGAAACATGCATTTCGGAGTGATAATAAAAAAAATACACAGAATTTCCGTATTTCGTACGTTTAATTTAAAGTTATATTGACCGATCACAATGGTAGTAACAATTTATAGTGGGTTGACGGATGACGTATTTTTTAAGTGAAATAGATGAACATGCAATTTGCTTTATGATGATCACCCGTTAGAAGTGCCAGCCTAATAGTTTGCGACTCGGTTTCTCAAACGTGGGTCTGAGGTCCAAAGCCAGATTCGCATTTCTAATGTTCAAAAATGTAAATTTGTGTATTGGAAGGTGGTAGAACAATGTAGTTCGACCGGGGAAGTACTACCGCCACACTTATTTCTAGCGTGAAGCATTTCTTGCGTTTCGATAGAAGGGTATGATTGCCGGCACACTTTCACATGAGGCGATAATCATAGTCCTCAGAAGTAGCAACGCATCTGTGATTGACTTCAGGTGGAACCCATGTTCTGTATGTAGTTGATTACAAATGTCCATGGGCGGCAGTGACCGCTTAGCATCAGGTGGACTGCATGCTCGTTTGCTACTTCAGTCAGATAAAAAAAAAAGTTTCAAATTTGCAAGCGGCATGTGGAGTTTATCAATTCCTAGCAAACCAGTGTGGTAGAAAATACCATAATACTTCATCTTCGAGAGGAGATTCGTACCACACATTGGGCCTATAATGGATTGAAGTTAACGAGCAGTAGTCGCTGAAACATGTCCATTTGAAACGAACTCCAAGTGGTATAAAGGTACCTGCAGTCGATTACAGATGTCCTCGAGCAGTAGGATATTAAAGGGCTGCTTGCCCCTTTGCCACTTCGATCACAAAAAAACTAATAAACTGCTAATGAAATTAAATTAATTTCGACAGATCCAGCACTTCAATAAATATGGGATACTGTAGCAAGCACATAAGACATGTATTGCTATGAACCTTGTTCATTATACCGCTTCACTAACCTTATTTTCTGCCATTCAGGAGCAATATTACCAATTAAGTTTCCTTTTGCTACTATTAAAACATTTTCTAAAGTCTACGCTGTCATAAAGTTATCGTATAGTAAAGGCTAAGTATGTAGTAAATTAATAGATCGTGATAAATCATATTGTAAATAAATATAGGTAAATATTTGGAATTAAGCATATTTAAATCTATTATTACTAGTCACCCGGCGCAACGGTCGAATTTCGACCGTAATTTAAATTAAAAAACTGAACGTCATATTGTCCAAAGTAGTAGGAATATTTTTCAAAATTTTTAGGTAATTTTTAACGCACCCGTTAAATATAAAAAGAAGCTAAGCCGCATTTAAAGGCAATAGCGGGTATTTTGACAAAGACACTGACATTTCTGACGTTATGTGTTTATTATTTATGTGTTTGTGACAAAGTTTGTTTTAGTTGATTTTATGTATGTTATATGCACTATTTGAAAAAAATATTAACATTGTGCACTCCTTCTCTACGTCCACTATAACAGTGCAAAATTTGATACTAATCCGTCCGCGCCATACTACCTAAAAATGCTTTACAAGTTTTTACTTCACGTAATAATCCCTACTAATATTATAAATGCGAAAGTAACTCTATCTGTCTGTTACTCTTTCACGCCTAAACTATTGCACCGATTTTTATGAAATTGTGTACACAGATAGTGGTGACCTTGGGATCCAGTATTGGCTACTTTTTATTTCAAAAAATGGGAAGAAAAGAAAGATTCTTAATTTAAGTGGTTTTGTTACTTAAACCTTAACTTAAACCTATTTATCTTAAAATCAAATATTTACAACTAATATCGTTAATCTACGTTTTCCTTACAAAAAACATGTTGAATATATTGTTATTGTTATATTTCAACAAAATTCGCGCAAGTTAATATTACCTGAACCACATAAGATAAGCTCAACGGGAACGGTATTGTATATCATGATTCATACTCGTAGCAACGTAGCCCCAGTACGCAATATAAATCAAGACGCGAGATTGCACATTCTCTCAACTTAATTTCACCTGCAGCTATATTGTAACCAAATACCGTCTATTAATAACCGGTGTATACTATAGTGTAATGTTATAGATATATTAGTGGGAGGTTTTCTCTTAGATTGATAAGGCTTTAGACTTAAGACAAGTACGGTTTCGTAAACTTAACAAAACTTTTTTATAAATTTCCTCAGCTTGACTCCTGATGATTTGTTCATCAGTAAAGTAAGAAACGTAAGTAATCAATTTATAGTAGCTAGGCGAATTGCGAATTGGTGAAATGAAGGAACGGCATAGTCTACAAAGTGCTTTGTCACCTCGGTAAACTATGCCGTACCCTCCCTGTAGTTTCGGGAACGGAATAAGGCTACGATATTCTCCTGCCTGTCGTAAGAGGCGACTAAAAGGTGCTTCCGCGGTTGCTGGCAGCTAGAGCGGAGCTCGAACCGTTTCGTCTGATGACCGGGAAGGACGGCGGTATGCCTGGTCGCATACCGTCGTAAAGATCAGACAGAGCGGTAGGCCAAGCCGCTCACATGGGAGGAGCCTGGTGGGGCAACGCGTTCAGAGGACTCCGGTTGCGTTTGGAGATCCCGGACACACGCCCAGCAGTGGGACGGTAATGTATTAACAACATATAATTATGAAAATCAAAGATGTGCGTCTGAAATTTTTGTGCTAGACCTGCAGTTTGAGAGACTTTTTAAAAAACGAGCGTAACCCATAATCTTAATAAAATTGCTCGTATATTTGTTATGAATTGTTGCACGGTTTTTAAAGCGTAGTATTCGAATCTCTATCTTTATACATCAATCTTTATACAGATTTACAGGAAAACGGGCCACCAGATGTTTGCGATACTAGATATATCATGAAAGCAACAACTTTAAAAGAGTTTTTGTAAGTTACTATATTCACTATTCCTGCGTTCATTGCCACGTAAAGTATAAAGAGAGAAAAATGAATAAAACGCTTTGTTTCCTCAATCTTAACTTATATCAGACGAGAGAACATAAAATATAACAATATAAAAATATAACACATTATTATAATAATATAACATATTATTATAATATAACATATTGTTCATTTACACATAAAGATTACTTGTGCCCATAAATCGCGGTAGTTTCAAGAACACCAAACGAATATTTTATTACAACCTGAGTAAAGGTTTCGAAACGCAAAGAGGACAAACATACAAACATAGATTTTTATTTATATACATTGCGTTTAAAGTAGTTCATCTTGATATTTAATATATTTTATGCGGATTTGAACGACAAAGCTTACGATCTATGGTATGTTCTAAATCAAGATACACAACGTTCCCAGAATTCTAGTACGCATAGCAATAAAGCAAGCCGCAGGTCGTTAATATATTCTCCTAGTAATATATTCCCACGGGCAATATTGTATTGTCGTATTATTACATCATATCGGACCTTCGAACAGTAGAACATAGCTGTTGTTACGTTAGTACAAATATCTATTTCATTGCTAGAATTACCTTAAATTATCATTACATAGTATAAAACAAAGTCCTTTCTCGCTGTCTGTCCCAATGAATGCTTAGATCTTTAAAACTACGCTACGGATTTTAATGCTTTTTAACGGAGTTTTGTGAATAGATAGTGTGATTTAAGAACAAGGTTTTTATTTATAATACATGTATAATATCGTGAGAAACACTGATAATTTTAGATTTTTGATTTTTAGGCGGAACAAAGTTTGCCGGGTCAACTAGTAAGTAGATAAAATGAATAAAGTATTAGATGAACTTTATTGTTTGTACTTTGTTGTCTATTTTTTTAATATAATCTGCGTTGGTTTTATTTGGTGGTAGCCAGTGGTTATTGTACTTAACATGGCTACTGCTGCTTACGGACATCTGTGATAAGCCCCACATAAGATTATCCACATGAATAAATGTCTTCACCAGAACAAAGTAGCACTTAACCTTGCTAGTATTGGTTGGAAATTGGTACGGCGGTGGTACAGACGTAGCCAAATTACGAAAAGTTCTACAAAAGTTTGTTACAAAGAGGCAGACTGTTATCGGCGTACGTAGGCTCGTATATGTTTACCCTTCATCCTATTCAGTTTATTTATTTCTATCCGCAAGATTTACTCAGTGACGGAGGGGGTGGTTCTTTTTCGCTCATCGTATCAGGATAACCTACTGTGGGCTTTGATAGGGAATGTTAGCACGAGAATAAATTGCAGACTTGATTTTAACACACAGTATATTGCCGAATTAAACTTTTTACAATCAATCAAACTAAATT
This sequence comes from Spicauda simplicius, assembly GCA_949699795.1. NCBI lineage: Eukaryota > Metazoa > Arthropoda > Insecta > Lepidoptera > Hesperiidae > Spicauda > Spicauda simplicius. Next base: position 12,265,383 of record OX453066.1, on the reverse strand, counting down.
AAGTAGGCAAGTAATCGTAGCACTAAGAACGCGGGATGATTTTAGAGTCGTCTGCTTAGGCCGACCGTCAACGATAGACTGAGGTGTCGGCCATTAAACTGGTACAACCCTAACTTCATCGAACGCCACTAGATGGCGCTGGCATTCCGGTGTTGCCACAATACCGCCATTTCCGACACTCAGTATTAACGGAAAAACGCTTGAGCAGTCAGTGTTTCATCTCTTTTGCGTGTGCGTTGATATAACAGTGTTATTATGATATACTAAAATACATGTCTGATAAAACTGTAAAGTTAAGTAAAGTTTTTTTAATAAGTATGAAACATGTGATAGGAGGATCGCGAATCATAGTTTTTTTTTTAAACTGACTGGAGTAGCAAACGAGCATGCAGTCCACCTGATGGTAAGTGGTCACTTCCGCCCATGGACATCTGTAATCAACTTCATACAGAACATGAGTTCCATCTGAAGTCAATCACATACCTATGCGTTGCTCCGCCCGATGACTATGATGGTCGCCTCATGTGAAAGTGTGCCGGAAACCACCTTCTATCGAAACGCAAGAAATTCTTCACGCTAGAAATAAGTGTGGCGGTGATACTTCCCCGGGCGAACTACACTAGTTCTACCACCTTGAGATTAGTGCCACCAGATGCACTGCATATTTGAAGTTATCCTCAATGGTCACCTATGCTGATACATATCAACTTGAACATTCACCCTACATTTTGTCCTGCGTACGCGTGAAAGGTAAATGCACGTCCAATTAACACAAATATTAGAATTTCTATACAAATCATATAAAAACGCTTCTTGTAAGAGGAATTTTAATATCCGGTATTTCTGTTTTGTCGTTTAATTGACCATCGTCATATATAATAACTGTATGAATTATTAATATAATAATGCCTGTATTTTTATAAAGAGTTTCTCAATGTTTCCGAATAAAATATTACCTATTGATGCTATAAGGTTTCAATTAGGGTACAATGATTATTGTTGATGATCATATCATGATTGTCAAATGCGTAAAAGTGAGATTCAATTAAAACTGCATCTAGCTGATTACATTGTTAATTATCAAAAGCGTTAAAGTGAGATTGAATTAAAACTGCGTTTGACTCATTCGTATCTCATAATCTTACCTGCAGTGCTGTATCTGGTTACGTCACGATAACACTGTATAGAGACGTAAAGCAATTTGCAGCTCCTATATAGGGTCTACCATGTAACATAACACAATTATGTGCACTTTACAGCATTATTCTATACAATAATATAATAAAAATATACATGTAGCTTGTCATATTAAATATTAAATCATATGCAATTCGCGTAAAGTACCAATTTGCTGTTCACCAATTCGCATTTGGCCAATACGGTGAACTATGGCCTAAACTCTCTCATTCCGAGAGAAGACCCGTGCCCAGCAGTGGGACAGTAATGGGTTGACTACGAACAATTTGCGTAAAATACAAAAAATAGTCTGTACGTGTGTTAAATATAATATCGATTAGGGTAACCGAAATTAAGCGCGGTAAAATAAGTAACTAGGCCCTGTGGGTGGATGTCCACACAAACAATAAAGTTTAAATTTAAAAAAAGATACTTAAGTATAGCTTGTATTTTAATGTAATGTTGCTTGTGGCTTATCATCTATTTTTGGTCCAAGTTATTATGATTAATTTTATCACAGCACACAGAGATTGCGAGTACCACCCAATATAAATCAAGACGCGGGATTGCACATCCTCGCAACATAATCTCACCTGCAGTGTAGTATGGCTGGCTTAATACACCATGATATATTAATGCAATTTACTGGAGCCCAAATGAAGCCATTTTAAAATGTGTAAGGTTTTATTATGATATTGTTTTGCTGTTTATTACAGCATTTTTAAATAATATGAATAGTCCTTAAAAGTAATTTACGCAACTCCATACTATTGTACATACGCCTGATCCTTCCGAAAATATTATTAAAAATACGGAATACGTTCATAAGATAATGTAGGGGCGTAATATAATATTACCAAATATATATAGTTTTTGTGTGGACTGTGCTAATATTGTAGGCAAAATAGATACGTTAATATTATGTTTAATTATGAATATATTGATATTCATGTAGCTCCGATACTGTGTCATATTAAAGTTATAGCCACTATGAATTCTCTATCTATTAATTTGATCGTGTATGAGGTTCAACATTAATCCGACTAATTATTATCATCAAACGTAGCTTTGACATAATATCCCGTGTAATACATACTACGTAGATGCTACACTGTGTAGTGCTGATGTAGCTGTCATCAAATGATTAGTGGAGTGGTGGAATATAGTATTGCATTAATTAGACGTCATAATTATCGTTCTGTCAGAGGTGTGGTGTGGAGTCGACGTTCTCTTGAGTCTTGTCACGCTTTGATACTCAAGGCATGAACTGTAAGGCAATTAGGCGCCTATAATTACCATGTTAATTACAGACAGTGTTCTTGTTTCATCTCGCTATTACGGCCGTTTCGTACATAAACATGAATTCATCCGCTCTAAAGTAAACTCTAATTAAGGAGCACGGGAAAGATTACAGGGTTACGGCTCGCTCGCAAATAGTTTCAGAAACGCCTATCGAAATACGAAGTGAACGTAGGGTTGTACACACGAAAATGATAGAGGATACCTACTCTATTTTAATGCAAAATATTTAGTCGTTTATTAACTATTATGCCACTTTTCGTTAGCGAAATACGTCGGCTGGAATATTTTACTAAATCAAAGTTATTCACTCAAGCCAGGCATCCCTAAACGGAACGGAAATGGGATTCATGGAACTATTGAAACGGAACGAAATTAAAGAAAAACATTCGCGTACACGTCAGTACGTGTTTATTCACAAATTGATTTCGGAATGCAACAATCAGTGTAGCGTCAATAAACCAAAACGTTATATTTTGTAGTTCGTTAGTCGCTTTCCCATGTTTTTCGAAGTCCATCACCCGCGTAATTTGCAACAATCAAACATGCATTTCGGAGTGATAATAAAAATATTTCACAGAATTTCAATATTTCGTACGTTTATTGGAACGTTATATTGACCGATCACAATGGTAGTACCAATTTATAGTGGTTCGACGGTTTGTTCGCTGGAGGGTAATTAACGACAGCAATCAAATACTATTTCATAAGTGAAGTAGATGAACATGCAATTTCCTTCATGGTGAATAATCACACCGTGAGGAGTGGCCTAATGGTTTGTGAGTCGGTTTCTCAAACATGGGTCTAAGGTTCGAAGCCAGATACGCTTTTCTACCGTTTTTCTTCGTACTTTACTAGACTTGTAGAGCGTTTCTTAAACCCTTCATCGTCTGAGAGAAAATACGTGGCCATTTATTGGGGCTGTAATGGATTGACGACAACGATCAGTAGTCTTTGGAGCTCATGTATATCTGGAACGAACTACAAGTTGTATAAAAGTATATGGAGTTGGTTACAAATGTCATTGAGACGTAAGGTATTAAAGGGCTGCTTGCTCCTTTGCCACTTCAATCACAAAAAAGGTAATAAACTGCTAATGAAATAAAATTAATTGAAATAAAATTAATTTCAAGATATACCCAGCGTCTAGCGTCTCAACGAAGATGTGATACTGTAGCAAACACGTAAGGCATATATTGCTTTGAATCTTGTTAAACATACCGTCTCAGTAACCTTATTTTCTGCCATTCAGGAGCAATATTACCAATTAAGTTAGTAGCAAAAGGAAGCTACTATTAAGACACTTTGTAAAGTCGATGATATTATAAAATTACAGCACAGTAATAGCTCAATAGATTAATAGAACGCGATAAATTACATTATAAATAAGTATAAATATTTGGTATAAGTATTATTGAAATGATATAAAACCAAAAAATCCCGACTGTTGAAAAGAGAAAAATAATTTTGTGGCATAGAAATCGGTTGCATTTTTTGTTATTTATTTAATGGACTTCAATCAGAAAAGAAGTTTCTTAATTCAAGTATTTTTTTGTTATTCTATTTATTACATCATCACTTGAGAATTTGAAGATATAATATTCAGAACTAATTACATAAAACTAGTTTTTCTTACATAAATACATGTGAAATATATTGTTATTGTTATATTTCAGCTAAATTCGCGCAAGTTAATATTACCTGAACCACACAAGATAAGCTCAACGGGAACGGTATTGTATGTCATGATTCATACTCGTAGCAACGTAGCCCCAGTACGCAATATAAATCAAGACGCGAGATTGCACATTCTCTCAACTTCATTTCACCTGCAGCTATATTGTAACCAAATACCGTCTATTAATAACCGGTGTGTACCATAGTGTAATCTTATATTTTAGATCTATCAGGAGGTCTTCGTATATTGAAAAAGGTTAATAAGACTTAAGACAAGTGTGGTTTCATATACTTAACAAAACTTTAAAATAAATTTTCTCAGGTTGACTCCTGACGATTTGGTTTATCGGTAAAGCAAGAAAAATAAGTAAGGGCGTGGGAAAGCCGACACCCGCAAAGCCTTCTACACCTTACAGGCACCGACCTCCCACACCCAGGGGCAAATCTGCTCCTTGGTTCCGCCGCAAACCACCAAACGGCAAGAGGACAGGGAGGGCGGCAACGACACACCGAGATACCTCTCCTCCCACCTCCTGGCTGCAGAGGCCAGAAAACATTGTTACCCGCAGTCCCCACGGATTCATCCAGAGCTGACCCATGGCTAAGCCCACTCGGAGCGTCCCCTCCCTTGGATCCCTCTTGGCTTCACCGTGGTGCTCCAAGCCACAGTTACTAAGCCCCCTCACCACAACAAAGTGGAGATCCCTTCGAGGGTGCAATTACGAGTAGGTACCTAGTCAAATTTTAAATGATCGTAGGTATAATATTTCAGGTTAGTTTTTGTTAAAAACGAGCGTATCTCACAACGTAAATAAAATTCCTCGTATATCTGTTATAAATTTGCACGGTTTTTAAGAGCGTAGTGTTCAAGTCTCTTTTTTATCTTTATACAGATTTACAGAAGGTAAACGGGCCACCAGATGTTTGCGATACTAGATATATCATCAAAGCATCTACTTTAAAACAGTTTTTATATCATATCATAAAGTAAATCTAGTACTTGCCTGGTATAACACAGCAAGGTTTTCGAAACAACAAGGTTTTATGCAGACTTAAAGTGGTAGAACCAGTGTAGTTCGACCGGGGAAGTACCACCGCCACACCTATTTCCAGCGTGAAGTATTTCTTGCGTTTCTTTCGATGGAAGGGTGTGGCTGCCGGCTCATTTTCACATGAGGTGACCATCATAGTCCTCTGGAGTAGGAAAGTATCTGTGATATACTTCAGATGGAACCCATGTTATGTATGAAGTTGATTACAGAGGTCCATGGGCGGCAGTGACCACTTACCATCTGGTGGACTGCATGCTCGCTTGCTACTTCAGTTAGATAAAAAAACTTGAACGACAAAACTTACTATATATGGTATGTTCTAAATCAAGATAAACAACGTTCCTAGAATTGTAGTACGCATAGCAATAAAGCAAGCCGCAGGTCGTTAATATATTCTCCTAGTAATATATTCCCACTGGCAATATTGTATTGTCGTATTATTACATCATATCGGACCTTGGAACTGTAGAAGATAGCTGTTGTTACGTTAGTACAAATATCTATTTGATTGCAAGAATTACCTTCAATTCTACAAGATTAAATGATGTTAATATATTACACATAATAGATGAATTTTAATGCTCGTATTTGTTGTCTATTTTTATTGAAATCTGGGTTGGTTTTATTTGGTGTTAGCCAGTGGTTTTTGTACGTAATACATTGCTGCTTACATACATCTGTGATAAACCCCACATAAGATTATCCACATGAATAAATGTCTTCACCAGAACAAAGCAGCACTTAACCTTGCTAGTATTGGGTGGAAATTGGTACGGCGGTGGTACGAACGACGCCAAATTACGAAAAGTTCTACAAAAGTTACAAAGAGGCAGACTGTTATCGCCGTACAATTAGGCTCGTATATGTTTACCCTTCATCCTATTCATTTTATGTATTCCTACCCGCAAGATTTATCACTTCAGTATTAACGGATTGGGCTAAGGAAAAACATTTGAGCAGTCAGTGTTTCATCTCTACTGTGTGTGCGTTGATCATAGTGTTATTTAGATTTACTAAAATACGTATCTGGTAAGAATTATATTATTGTATTATGTAAGCTTTTTTGATATAAGTGTGAAACCTGTACTTACGATGTATTACAGTGCAATCTGGTGAGATGACCTTCGGAGTTCTCCTCAGTGGTTGCCTATGATGGTACATATCAACTGGGAAATCGCCCTGCTCATTGTCTTGCGCAAGCGAGAAAGGTAAGTGCACCTCCATTTACCACAAATATGAGATTGCTACAAAAATCAAAAACGTTTCTACAAATAGGAATTTTGATATGTTGTTAAGGTGGCATTTTTGATATCCGTTTATAAAGATTCCATCCTTTAATTGAATTATTAGTAGAAAAATGCCTATGTAAGTAGTTTCTCAATATATACACGGAAATATTACAGATGGTATATGATGTCAGATAAGGCAATATAATTTGGTAGATCATGTTGTAGTTACGAAATGTATTAAAGTGAGATTGAATTAAAACTACATTTAAGTGATACTCATAATCTTACCTGCAGTGCTGTAACAGGTTATGTCACGATAACACTGTGTATAGAGGCGTAAAGCAATTTGCAGCTCCTAGATAGGTTTTACCATGTAATACAACACAATTGTCGGCACTTTACAGCATTATTCTCGGAACAAAATCTAAACACGTAGCTTGTTAAATAAAATACTAAATCATACAAAATTCTACCAATTTGCGTAACGCACGAAAAATAGTCTGTACGTGTATTAAATATAATATCGATTACGGTAAAAATGTCGAGGAAACGTACTATTTTTCGAGATAAAACGCTTTAAAGTAAGTAAGATGGTCTAGTGGGTTGATTGATGTCTACAGAAACAATAAAATTTGAGTTTAAAATATAGACTAAGATGCAACTTGCGTTTTAATGTAATGTTCCATGGGGCATTATCTTCTATTTTTGGTCCAAGTTATTATGATTAATTTTATCACAGCACACAGAGATTGCGAGTACCAGCCAATATAAATCAAGACGCGGCATTGCACATCCTCGCAACATAATCTCACCTGCACTGTTGTACGGCTGGCTTAATACACCATGATATATTAATGCAATTTACTGAAGCCCAAATGAAGCCATTTTAAAATGTGTAAGGTTTTATTTTGGTATTGTCTGTTGTTTACTACAGCATTTGTAAATACGACTATTTCTTTAACATAGCTGAGTTTGATTTCAAACCTGTGAGTAGGCATTTATGAGAACTCAACTTTACTTTGAGATCATATGGGGTTAAGAAGTGATATGAATATTTAAAGTACTTATGTTATAAAATAGTAAAGGAATATGAAGTTAATATGTATATGTAATTTATATAAGTATAACAATGACATCAGCCCTGTTTGATAACAATAGCCGATAATAATTCAAGCGACCCCTGAGGACTATGATGGAATGCCTCATTCCTTCCTCCAAAATTAGTATTTCTCTTTAAAATCCAGCAGCTTGTACCACTATTTTCGGTCAGAGATAAAATTGACTTTTCGTATAGAGATGTTAGTCGAACTATAAAACATTTACCTTCAAACAAAACACTGTACAGATTGAGCAATACAAAGTCATATAACAACATATACCAGTAAATAAAGGGACGACGTTATATTAATGTTAAAAGGGTAGATAAAGAACAAACAAGCTTAATATTTCCCGGAAAAAGTCGCTGGATCATGAAGATTCGCATCATTGACCTTCAGCCAAAGTTTTCCGTTGTTGTCTACTTAGAGGGATTTGTTCCTAACTTGACAATCAGTGATGATAAATAACAAAAACAACATTATTGATATAATTAGGACAACAAAAGGATAATATTTGAAAAACAGTCAGAGGTTGATTAAAGCATATATTTTAAAAGATGTGATGGTACGCAGAAGAACTAGGCTTAGAATAATTATGATCCTTTATTTAATTAGTGTATAACAAAACCATGTTATATACTTATTACTGTGTTACTTATTACTTTCAATACAATCTCAAATCAGAAATCATAAATAACCTAAATGCGGTATTACCTACTTGGGGTACAACCCATTATTGTCCCACTGCTGGGCACGGGTCTTCTCTCAGAATGAGAAAGTTTTAGGCCACAGTCCAACGCGCTGGCCAAGTGCGAATTGGTGGACGACCTCCTTAGCATATTTTATTCGAATAAAATGATAAAATGGAACAATCATTTTATTCTACTTAAAAATCTAATTACAAGCACCCTTACTTCTCTTTAAAGCAACATCTTAAATGATGGTGTATGTTGTTATTTAAAGCGTTCTAAAATAGTTTTGAAATAAATGACATTTTAATTTGATATTAATTGTAAGTAATTGTAAGTTTTCATCTTAGGCTTTCATATTTTAATCTCGTTAAATTTTGAAAGGCTAGGTATCGCTTCTAATAATATAAAGGCTCAAAGTTAAGGAGGGGTAGAGAATAGCTGATCTGTAATATTGCTTAATTACGCTCTCGAACTTAGCGCCGAATTTTGAAATAAAGGGCCTATTGTTAAGAGAATAATAAATATTACTTGCCTCTTTTATATAATATTTCATCTTGAATGAAACAAAGATTCTATCTAAGTTTTTGGGAGTCTAGCAAAGCATTTGTTCCAAATAAGCGGTACTTGTAAATTAGAATTGAAATATAAAGGATTTAGGATCTTATTGGGAATATGTGGGCAGCAGAAGCTACAAACATAAATCGTCTGCTTTAGAAATTATTTATCGTATTCTTCAATAATTAATATGACTAATATTAGGAATTGGAGTCACTTAAAAATACTTTGTAATATTTTCAAAATTGCGTAAACATTACAACCGTTCCTTGGACAACATTTTCACCTATTTCTATCGTGAAGCATTTCTTGCGTTTCGATAGAAGGGTGTAGTCGCCGGCACACTTTCACATGAGGCGACCATCATAGTCCTCGGGAGTAGCAACGCATCAGTGATTGACTTCAGATGGCCCCCTTGTTCTGTATGTAGTTGATTACAGATGTCCATGGGCGGCAGCGACCACTTACCATCAGGTGGACTGCATGATCGTTTGCTACTTCAGTCAGATAAAAAAAAAATGGTATAAGAAATTTTCATCATGAGGCGAAATACTCGTTAAATAGTAATCTTGATATAACCAATCGCTTTAATACATTTGAATCTAAAATAACTAGTAACTAATATGTCTGAAAGAATAAATGATCTTTGATTTAGTCAATATGTATTCCAATTAATTTTAAAGAATAGTAATTTTAAATAGCAATAATTCATCATTGTGTTGTTTTGTAAATTAAGACCCTACCCAATTTGTTATTTATCAACTTGTGCTCTTAAATAAGCACAAAACAAAACGCCGTTAATTTGTGTCCATTAATTAATTTATAAATTACTTTAATAATTCACGTTTCGTTCTATCCTTTATTTATAAGGTTACGGGCGTTCATTTATTAAAACGCACAGTTAGCAGTGCATACATTAAGATAAAGATAATTACGGCAAATTTATGTCCGAACCGGATCCATTAGAAAGTACCACTTCTTTTGCGAGCTTTTAGTGAAAATTAACAGAATGATTCGAAACAGAGTGATGTATGTGCTGCAAATTGCTTTCTTATGTTTTTTACCTTAATCACGTAATTAAATGTATATTTTGAATAAAGGTTGTGAACAATTTATGTAGATTTATGAATATGTGTTTATACGCGGTCGATAACTCGTTACCGCGGGCCCCATGAAGCCCTCTTTGTGGCCCACGGGTCTTCTTAGGTCTTCTTGCGGCCCGTGGACGCTTGGCTAAAGGTTGCCGACCGCTAATGTCTGCATCACTATTATGTTTACTATGCAAGTAATATTTACACACGTGTTTTTTCAAGGGAATATTTAAATAACATGTAAGCTGTAAGGCATTATGTTGCAGTTACTTGATGCAGAGATTATTAGGTCATGTAATTTTATATTTAGGTGATTGATGTGATTTTTACGCAATAATGTAATGAAAACTATTAGAGTCATTACAAAAAACTAAAAACACTTTCAACAAGCACTTTATGTTTAAAAAGTAGTATGTAACTGCATTTCGATAAATGGGATATTTTCAAACTAATTTTATATAGTGAAACTTATTTATATTGTTACTAAGTAAGGTGAATGTGTCAACCTGAGTACAGAACCTTACAGTATCCGCAGTCCGACACGCACTTGGCCGCTTTTTACTATTCGTTTATAATCCGCGCACTTCATAACAATATACGTTGCGGAGATGGCTTTGCTTAAAAGCTTTTTAAAAGCTTTGGTTTCATAGGGACCCAAAGCTTAGTTGAACATAGATGTAGTAATATTTAAAGGGAATTTAATTTTCTCGTCTGAGAAGAAGCAAAATTCTGTCTGAAAATACAAAGCAAAAATCTTGTTTATTGTTTATTTTTAATTCTAAAAGCTTTTGGGGACACCGAGAGACCGGGATAAGGTTAATTAGGCATCGTTTGTGCTTATTTCGCAATATAAAAATGTTAGGAGCGTTGACTTGAAAGAATGTTATGACTAGAGAAAGAAAGTCATTTACTGTATACTTGGAACCTTTTTGCGTTTTTCATTTACAACTTAATCTAGTTACCCATTCAATTTTATAAAACATTTTATATTTCATATTCAAAGGAAATTATTTTGTCCTACTTTTGTCGCAGATGAAGATAAATGCTGTATCCTTAATTTGTAAGATCTTACAACATTTATGTTTTTAAAATAAACACGTCAACTACAATCTTTTTCTGATACTCATTATTTCCTTTCGAACAGATGTATCTAAAACAGTAACACCAATTTCACGTGATCATACCATAGAGATAACACAAATATTTTCTACTATACATTTGGAAGGTCATTGTAAAACAGACTTTATCATATAAACTACAAAACCCTGAAGGGCACTAAGGTATATTTACCGCGAGAACTTTCATTTATGAACCCTTCATTTGTTCCAGTATTTACCTCAGTATGTAAATATAAAGTTTCAAATTTCCGCGCTTGTTTATGAAAGCTCACCAATTCGTTACTTTATTTGTGTAATAAAGCTCGAACAGGCACCGCCTGTGTACATTGGGATATAAATTACCTTTAATTTAGGTGAACGATCCAGAAAATATGATGTAAAGTTTTCATCAAGCCTTAATAAAACAGGGGGGAGTAACGCTGTCAGTCAACGTGTGCGCCTGCTTGTTGCGAATTTGATCTCTTAGTATTTTTGTACTTCTGCCTTATTCTTTATTTCTTTATAACCTTTTTGAAGTGAAACTTCTTTATCGGGGTGGTTGAAGTGAAAGTGAAACTTTTTTATCGGGGTTGGAAAAAAATTTAGTGTAACATTTTTTCGTTACGCGCCATCTTTTTCTGTTACGCGCCATCTTTTTCTGATACGCGCCATCTTTTTCTGTTACGCGCTATCTTTTTCTGTTACGCGCCATCTTTTTTTTCCGTTACGCGCCATCTTTTTCTTATCCCTACCACGCGTGATATTAGATAGATTATTATAGATTAGATTATTAGATAAAGTTTAATAAAAGCCTTTTATTAAACTTTATATAATTTAACTTTATTTAACCAATTTCTGTAAAGTTGCGTAAAGTAAATTATTATTTTTTTAGTCCTCCGAGCGCCATGTCTATTTCAGGCTCTTTCCTGGTGAGCGAATACTCTCACAGCACCTTCTGTTCTTTACGGCGGCATGCGATCATACTCGCACATGCCACCGTCCATCCCGGGATCGCTTGGCTGGACGGTTCGAGCTCCCCCTTTTAGTCGCCTCGTACGACAGGCAGGGGATACCGTGGTCATATCCTGGTTCCGGGACTACAGGGACTATTATTTATAATCTAGTTAGAGAGCTTAGTCTTATCTATTTTTTAGCTTAATATGCTTGATTCGTCTATATGATTAAATCGTGATATATTTTAATAGTTGATTGTAGATGAACTAATACTGATGCGAATTTGATTCGATGAATTTGAATGTGGTAGAACAATTGTTCAACATAGGAGGTACTACTGCTACACTTATTCCTAGCATGAACCAGTTCTTGTGTTTCGGTGGAAGGGCGTGGTTGCCAGCACCATTTTATACGAGGTGACCATCTTAGTCCTTGTGAGTAGCTAAGCTTCTGTGATTTACTCCAGAATGAACCCTTGGTCTATATGAAGTTGCTTACAAATTTCCATGGGCGGCAGTGACTTCACGTGTATTTATGCACACTCACACACACACAAAATGTATTTGTGTAACTATGTACGTCGGCACGACTAAAAACATTTAAATATTTACGGTTACTTATTTACAACATTAATTTATCGCAAAACAATACAAAATTTTTATAGTTATTCCAAAGAAAAACTGTAGACAACGTCTTTGAGGTAGGTCAAGGCTCGCTGCAGGTCATTGAGCAGTAAGTCAGTTGTAATAATCCTTTGCGCGTTCATAGCTTTGATGTAGTGCCTTATCTTAAATAAGTATAAGCAATCACGAAACCGGTTTTTCGGTCCGTTAGAGAAAAAACATTATTGTATGCTTTCAAGTGTACACTTAGTATCAATTAGTTTTAAAGTCCACCTCTATAGGCTACAAGGAAAGTTACCAACTATGAGAGATATATGGGTTCCAGCAATTTAACCATACAAGAGGCAAACGAAGTTTGTTATAAACGTAAGTCATTCTTACATATGGCACGTAATATTTAAGCCGTGCTCTGAAATAACGCAATCGCAACAAAACATAATGATCCTTATGTATCTCTGTCGCGAAACTGTACCTGTGGGAATCGCGAGTAATAAAAATTCCGGCACGCGTTACCAGTGCGCTTTCGAGAAAGTAATCCGCGAAGAAATACGGATGCTACCTACTGGTTCCACATTTGTAACTGGGAAATCTCCATTTTTCTTTGACTAGCAGTCGTTTCAAAAGCCACTGACTCCCTTGCGAGTCGTCTGGAGGCGACACTCATAAAAATTCGCCGCGCGGAAGTTTCGTTCTAACGTGTCACGGGCGAAGGCGGATTCGTTATAATATTATTTAAAAGACAGGTTTAAGGCAATCCGAGAGCTTCGGAATTGTAACATATTTCAAAGATCACGAGTTAGTGTGATTTATAAAAATGGAATAGGCACATTGCGACTATTGGCATTTTTATGGCCTTATTATTTTACTACTTGAACGGTTATGGCGGAATAATTCATAAAACTTGAGTGGAAATGATTCGGTCTAGATACTTACTTTTAAGATATGATCTATTTGAAAGATTATAGTAATGCTATTTATTTGCGTTATCGTATTTGGAAGACTGACCGGGTATAGTCTTACTCTAATAAAATATTATTACTATCAAATAATTACGTTAGTAAAAACAGGAATAAACTTTACTAACCCAAAGAATGGCTATAAATTAATATAAAATGAAAAACCAAAACTTAAAACCGGTTTTAAACTACCAATTAACCTTATACAAAGGCAGACCGCATAGTTTTCACTTGAAATAATCATCACTGGATTTTTCTCAAAGCCTGCAAAAGTGTTAAAGTTTGCCTTCGCTCCTTAATTTATTTCAGTACTTTCTGGTACTTTTTCCAATTCCATTTTCCGGCTAAAATAAAGACAACTTGACTAGTGTCTTGGAAATTTCCTCACTCACTCGCCAAATTTTAATGAGGCGATGTCGTCTCGATATTTCCTTAAATTCGGGCTAAAGCAGTAAGTTACGACGAATTTATTACTCGATTTTGTAGCAAATCTTCAACAGCAAAGATTTATTATCGGAAAATTAATTATGTACCTACAGAAACGTTATAAATCTTATTATTTACTATATTGTTATTTAGGATCAAAGTGAACATTATTTATGGCTACGTTTGTGTGATAAATAAGCAATAAGTTTATAATAATTGTAAGATGTTGGAATTTTGACTTTGCCTTTTATAAATGACTTGCTTGTGTTCTAAATTTGCATATAAGAAGTATATAACCATTTTCACGAGTTCGAATTAGACGTGGTTTGAGTGTCGTGGCACAACTCATACACTTATTTTTTTTATTTTTTTTTCTCTATGGCTCTATGGGTCCATAGTTCGTCTCTTAGGGTTCTCTGAGTGACTAAACCTCTAGCTTGATTACTGTAAGGCAGGACCAAATCACCAAAGTTCCAGTACCTATATTATTTTGTACAAAAGTACTAAAATACCTAGTAGCATACTGATAATTATCAAGTCATTTGGAAGTATTCGCGTATGATATGGATATTATACATACGTAGTTTATTTCTAGTATTAGCTTTCGTTAATCCTTTGCTCTATAATATGCAAGCAAAAAATATTTCTACAATTAATTTACATACACGCTTTTCCTCACAATTCATAATTACCCATGTCAACGCTTAATAATCTATGCACATGAAATCAAACCTCTGTTTTTCATTTCGACAGACTAATTAGAATGTCGACATGGGTTGTATAGAGTGTCTACCGCCGTGCAAAATAAGCGGTCAATATGTGGTTACATGAAACAGTAATGTTATACGGGAAAAAAATATTGATTTAGTCTCTAGTTTCAGTTAGTATCATTTTACCCCCATGGTAGGTCATGCTATTGTGATGTATAAAGGTTAAATAATCATGATTTACCTTTTTATTTTAATAGACGAGTTTTTACTGTGATAAAAATACTTTAACGTATATAAATAATTTTGATAGGTGATAAAACTGTGACTTAACGCAGCGAGTAAACTCTTTGTTTTTTTTTTGTTTTCGAGGGGGAAACCTTCCAAAGGTACCCGAGGCCGTGGGAGCGACGCAGGGTTATGTGGGATTTTTACCGCACTAAAAACCCCCGGTGGCCGTCCTCGGCGCTGAAAAGGAGGACTCCGGGATCTCGAAACGACTTCAACCGGAATCCTCCGAGCGCGCTGCCCCATCGGGCTCCTCCCAGATGGGCGGCTGGGCCCACCGCTCCGTCTAGTCTTTACGACGGTATGCGACCACACATACCGCCGTCCTTCCCGGGATTGCCTGACCGAACGGTTCGAGCTCCCACTCTAGCCGTCTGCAACCCCGGAAGCCCGTTTTAGTCGCCTCTTACGACAGGCAGGGGATACCGTAGCCCTATTCTGACCCCCAGGCTATAGGGACGAAACTCTTTGTTTTAGATAGTAAATTTCCTTCAGAAGTAATAAAATCTTTATTCAACAGTTCTAAATAGAAAAAAAATATTCGTTTAAAATGGCATATAAAATTTGTAGTGTTTTACATATTAAAATAAACAGACACAAGCATCGACAAAATATTTGCGTTCACGAGCTGGCTCTTATCTTTCGCGCCTATTATTCTCGTCTTCTTAGGCGGCGGGACAAGTACCGTCTTCGTGGAAGATAGCCTTCGTTCACCCGATCCTAAAAACGGTGACCGTAATGACCCGGCCAACTACAAGCCTATCGCAATAGCTTTCCTGCTCTCAAAGGTGATGGAGCGAGTTATTAACTTACAGCTTCTCACCAGAAGATCACCAGCTGATTGGCCCTGGCGAAATCCACATTGGTGATAGGTGATTAGCTGGTGCTCTTCGAGGTACCTTCATTCACCGATGGGCGTAAGCCATTGAGAGCAATTTCCTGTCTGCGCGGCATATTAAGGTCGTGGTTGATGGTTTCTGCTCAGAAACGCACGATCCGAATCGTCAACGATCAAAGGATCACCGAACGGTTAGAACCCTTAAGCCTACTGAGGGACATAAGCTCCCTCTGCGCGTTCTGCCGGCTTTACAATGGGGAGTGTTCCGAGGATCTTTTTGACCTGGTGCCCACGTCACCTTTACTCCATCTCACTCATACTCACCGAAGGATGAAGTTCCATCCACATCAAATGGACCCATGGCGCGTTCGTTTTGCCAAAGACGTGCAAGATGTGGAACGAGCTTCCTCCTGAGTTATTCCCAGGTCGTTTTGACATGGGGCTCTTCAAGGAAGGTGCAAAAAGAGCCCCCTTTAAAGCCTGTGATTTATTGGCGACTCCTTTGATGTTGTAAATGCCCATAGACGACGGTGACTACTTACCATCAGGTAGCCCGTCTGTCTTTTCGTTAGGTTTAAGTATAAAAAAAATAATGAACTGTCGACCCAATTTTTAGTAGAAACACATACCTACATGAATATTATTCGTGAAATGCTTATAAGTATTAGAATGATATAATTAGTAAATAAAAACACAATATAACATTTAAGTAAACCTTAACGCCGGTTTCATAAATCATAATAAATAATAATAAAATCGCGCTATAGGATTATTTAGTTTGCATGTTTGCATTAATCTATAACATACCAGTAGTGTAGGTACTAAATAATATTGCCACTTAAATTCCAATTCAGTCTATCTGATGGTAGGGGGCCAGTACGATCCATGGACATCCTACATATATAACCAACTACATATAGAACAGGGGTTCTACTCCCGAGGATTAAGATGGTTCCCGTATTTAAAAGTAAACTGCCAACCATATCCTTCCATCGAAACTCAAGAACTGCTTGACGCTAGAATTAAGTGTGGCAACAGTGCCTTCTTAGTTAAATAATAAAGTGTTCTTATACATACCCATACGCGTATACACTTAAATTTAGTATATTATTACAGATTATTGGTACTTGTCAGTATGGATTACTGACACAATACCATTCTGACACCTCACCTAGTCCTGTATACACAATTGCGTCAAACCAAGTGGAGTGGAGTGTAGCTAGTATTATTGCATCACATAGCAACTACACGTAAGTACTTTGAATGTACGATAAGCAAGTTAGCACACGGAACTAGGGTGGTTAGCCAAGACCACAAGGCTACAGAACATAGGTCTTCCGAAGCATAGTTTAGTGCTTTCAGTGCGCAACTTGTTAAGTGACATTAACCTAGCAAGGAGATTGTTTAATGGAGGTATGTATTCAGATCTAAGAGCCGTAGTAGGCGTAATAGGTTACCAGGCTCCGAGATCCACCTACGATTATGTCACATGATTTATTATAGCTAAATATAGACTGGTATCGTTAGCGATGTAATTAATTGCTGCAAGGTGATAAAATGTCAAGTGGTACAACAGTATTTGAACATTGTGTGGGTGGTTCATTGTAATTATATTATAATTATGAATATTACCCGCTCTTCTATTGAAAATTTAGTGAAGATTAAGGCTATCTATACGTGCATAAAAATGAATAGTCCATTAAAAGCTACCTATGGGGATGCAAAAGTCAGAGAGTAATGTTTTTTTATGTCAAGGGCGATTAATCAAATTGGAGGTTAATAAATTTGATTAAATTACTGTGTTTACAGAAAATGTAAAACATATTGACAGAGAGGCTTTGAAGGCCTATCCTATACGTTAAAAAAAATCCGGGTCGATTTTAAAATATCCTGTCATTAAATGTGTTCATTGCATTATGCAAACGAGAAAATTATAGAAACTATAATTATAGAAACTATAATTGTAGAAACTATTAGTACTTAGACATTTTTTTTAAATATCGTCACAATTTTTATTTATAAAAGCAGAAGAGGAAGCGAATTTTAATAGGCATACATTTTTTGAAATTCGTCCAGCACAGTTTTTACCGTGAATGTTCCTACAGTGTGAAAATGAACCGCTTTTGAGCAACCCATTATAAATTGCCAGTTGCGGTCGCGCGACAATGGACGTGGCGAGCCGTGTCATAGGGCAACAAATGGAACTTACATGATAAAAGGCTCACCAATCACCTTATTTATTGCAAATCGTGTGCTGTCAATACCGGACTAACGAGAGAGAAACGATGCAAAAGTTGTATTAATTACTGGTTATAGAGTAACATGACTGAACTAAAAATATTGGTAAAATGTATGAAAATTTGCAAATAAAATAACTCGCTTAACTGGCTTTCTACACTCATAGTCTCACGGATTATCTGCAACGTCGTGGGTGCCATGGACACACACAAAGCTGAATACACACACACCCAGATTCAGAATAAAAATCTAAACTCATCATTCAGATACCTGTCTGGCTGGGAATCGAACCCGGAACCCACTGCGTGTCAGACCGGTTAACCGCACCGCCACGCGCGTCTGAGACTGTTTTTCGTTAAAAAACTACGTCAACTC
This sequence comes from Spicauda simplicius, assembly GCA_949699795.1. Taxonomy (NCBI): domain Eukaryota; kingdom Metazoa; phylum Arthropoda; class Insecta; order Lepidoptera; family Hesperiidae; genus Spicauda; species Spicauda simplicius. Next base: position 12,247,013 of record OX453066.1, on the reverse strand, counting down.
GTTCTTCTCCCACTGCACGGGTTGACTCTCAGAGTGTGGGAGTTCCAAGCCATAGCCAGCTGATCAATTGGGAGTCTGATGACTTTACGTACTTATGAACTTAAATATTTTTTTCAAAAGAATTGAGGGAGGCAGGTCACTAATCCCTAATGTTTGCCAATAAATTATTTAATAATTATTTTCTAGTATAACTTTGACAAATCGGAGGTGAGGATGATTTGTAACCCTTTAGGTTGTTGACGAACCTCCGTAAAACAGAGATGTCGTGTCCTGGTCTTGACATGGGCATGAAATCGATGGGTCTGTACGGGGCTCCTGTATGGTCCAATGATGCGAGAATCTATTGATGCGAGTTCAGCGTGTGACGTCTATCAGGTTTATACGGAGCTATCGTACGAGCTACTGACTTTCGGTGACTAAGGTATCCGATATTTAATCTTTTGATACCTTCAGACCGATGCATTAGTTAGAGCAACATTTCTAATGGAACCTAGCTACAGTGTTGTTTAATATTTTTTATTTACACGTGATCTTCTATTTTTATTTTTGAAGGTGTTAAAACCCGTGTAGTTGAATCGGGGAAGTACCACCGCCACACCTATTTCTAGCGTGAAGTATTCCTTGCGTTTCGATGGAAGGGCGTGGTTGCCGGCACACTTTTATATGAGGAGACCACCATAGTCCTCGGGAGTAGCAACGCATCTGTGATTGACTTCAGATGGAACCCATGTTCTGTATGAAGTTGCTTACAGACGTCCATGGGCGGCAGTGACCACTTACCATCAGGTGGAATGCATGCTCGTTTGCTAGATCAGTTAGATTAAAAATATATATGTAGGTATTACATAATACTCAATGTGGCATTGTGGAAGCTATATTAAACTATTTGTATTTTATTTCTTTATACATGTTCTTAAATACCCACTAGACATCCATAACAGAAGTGCGCTAGTCGTTTTGAGGAAAATACTTTGAAATGTGGCATTTTTACGCACAAAAAGAAAGCGATCCATAACATAAAAATGATGGCTCGCGAATATCTATAAACGCGGGCAGCAAGCGTATTGATACTTAACCGCGCGTTATATTTGGCATTTTCACCAAATTTGCATCATCATTTTGTGCCAAATGTCGAATCCGATTCCCCTTGTAGGCATGAAGGTCTATTTCCATTTTGAAATGTCGGCCAGAAGCTGGCTTCAAGTGTGCTCCCGGAATATTTGAATATTTTAACATTGAACAACTGTCATCTAAAATTGATTACAAATTCAATCTTTACAAGAAAAATTGTATCTTATGTTAAACTGTATAGTTGTTTAGGTAATGGTAGGAAAATAGCGCGGTGGGAAAAGAATTTAAGAAAACGTACAAATAATTACAAAATAAAATGTGTACATTTTATGAAGCCCGAAGAAGGGACAGATCTTTAAAACAATAATGATATATAAAATAAGGTAATTATAATTCATGAGAAGGGTTTACTATTTTTGAAACTTATAAATATTACGTGGATGTTTGAGGTAAAATATCTCTTCTACAATTTAAACGTTAGTTAGTTCTTCTACGTGTGCTAGATGCAAGCTTTATCGAGTATCTGGACGATTTGATACTAAGGTAATATGATCATTAAGCAATTTGACTATCCCAAAGAAACGCGATTAGATTACAAGTCGCTATTCTTTATTTGACTCTGACTCTGTTTTACTTATTTTCTCGTATCAGCATATCGTACGCGATTTCTATAATTTGAGAATTTCGTAGCTTTTGATCCTCGGAAGTAGATGTGTATAAAGTATGTAGGCAATTTGAGAAAAGACCGAAGTTTTCAATCAGAACCCTTGTTTTACATTAAGTTTCTTACAGATATCCATGTGCGGCAGTCACCACTTTTTATAAGGTGACCTGCAGCTTCGTTAGCCGCCTTAGTTTAATTAAAAATACATAAATTATATCAAAGTACATAAAAGAAGGTATAAACAGGCGAATACATTTTAATTTTCCATTCGCAATAAGACAGTAGTGTGGCGGCTGGCGCAGTGGTTGTATTGCAGCTTTAATGCGCTGCGGTTTGGATTCGGTCCACATGGGGAGGTCACCATAAAAGTGGTTGAGACGGGTCGGTGTTTCTCTGCAAATTGTTTTCAGCTAACAAACGTACTCGCAATGTTGAATAAAAAGGAAATTCTAAATAGAAACTAATTCTTGCTTGCATTCTGTGTAGAGTGAATGGGGTAGTTTAATCCTAACTTATTACAGGATGCGATTCGTTTGTTTGCGCTTTTGTTTAGTGTCGAACTATGTTCGTAACTGCTCTTTTTTCTTAGACTTTTTATAAAAAGTATTTGTAATTGAACGTTAGAAGATAATCTTCGTTAGCGTTTTGGTTAGAGCTTTCAATTACAATTACAAAACAAATGGGAAATCTTATATTGATATAAAATTAAATTCGTATTTCATCATTCATATTATATACAGATTCCTTGAACAAAGTTCATAGTATTCGTATATATTTCGATGTATTTATGATTTTGGTATAAAATTGAACCTGCAAGTTCTTCTGTCTATACCTGATCTAATCGTAAAGCGAAATCTAAACTTTTTTTTTTCGACAAATATCAATCAACAAACTAATGCCGAAACATACAAACATACAATTGTACAAACCAACATTATGCCATCGTAACTTATTTTATACAATTGACTTCGATGTGCATTGTCAATTTAGTAGTTACGTAGTTACTAGTTATAACACAATGAAGATCAAAATTAATTAGGATTTCGAAATGCGGCGTTAATTTTAGCGCACTTATTATACATCCGTTAATAAATATAAACTCAAAGTTATAATTAACTAACTACTAATTGTTTTTAGTGACCTGATACATATGGTTGCAAACTTTTATTTAACTTGCCTTGTTAATTCCCACATATACTCGTACGAAGGTTGAATCTTGCAACTTAATTTTAAACCAGTTGCTAAACCTTATATAACGATTGCTTGAAATTTCGTATACATACGTGTTTGATTTAAATAAAAGTGAATTTAGTGACGCAAAAAAATCTAAATGAAGGACGACCTAATTTAAAAGACGTACATTTTAAGGTAAAAAATATGTATATTATCTCTGATTTTTGGTGAAGAAAAATATCGTGAGAAAACCTACACACCCGAGAGTTCTTTAAAAAAAAGTTCTTGGAGGTGTGTGAAATCCACCAATTCGCACTTGGCCAGCGCAATGGACTATGGCCTAAAACTCACACATTCTGAGAAAATACCCGCAGCCCAGCCCAGCAGTGGGACAATAATGGGTTGACGACGGTGACTATTTTTAACCGACTTCCCAAAGGAAAGAGGTTATCTATTCGTCACGTATATATTTTTTTTTTTTTTTTTTTTTTTTTTTATGTATGTTCGGGCGAAATCGCTAGAAATCGTCGACCTACCGACACGATTCATACGACATTGTATGCGACTAGTTTCACAGGCAGTCCCATATTGAGAAAAATGAAAACCTTCCAGCGGTTTTCCCGGAAAATTGGAAAATGTCGGTTTCTTAAAATCTTGAATAACTTGGGTGTTTATAAACCGATTTCCATTTTCTTTCTTTCATTTGATAGGAAATTTCGTCACGCAACTTTTTCTCTTGGACATGGGTATGCTGTGATGCTTAACTCTTTGAGTTATGGGGTGGAAACCACCACCACTCCTCAAGTTTTTTAGATAATTTGAGATAACTCGGCTTCTGCCGAATCGATTCTTATGAAACTTGGAATATGTATTATATATCTATGCTTATATAGGTTGCCGAACAATTTGACCTTCAACTCTTCGATCCTGATGATGCAGGGTTACAGCTATCCTAAACTATAACATTAGCTATTTGGTGCTTACATATATGTAACAAGACTACTAAGCAGAGACATGTGATGAAAAATTTGACCTTCAACTCCTCAATCCTGATGATGCAGGGGTGCCTCAAGCCTAAACCATTGGGGTTGACCATTTGGTGCTTATGGGTATGTTATAACAATACTAAGCAAAGACATATTATAAAAAAAATGACCTTCAACTCCTCAACCCTGATGATGCAGGGTGCTGTAAGCCCAAGCCGTAGGTGATGGCCATTTAGCGCTTACGGATATATAATAAGATAGCAAGGCAAAGATGTACGATGACAAATTTGACCTTCAACTCCTCAACCCTGATGATGCAGGGGTACTGCAGGCTTAAACCATAAACGTTAGACATTTGTTGCTCACGGATTTGTAATAACATTGATAAGCAAAGGTATACGACGAAAAATTGGACCTTCAACTCCTCAATCCTGATGATGCAGGGGTATTGAATGCCTAAGCCATAAAACTTAGCTATTTCAATCTTACGCATTCAAAATGATATTTAAAAAAATGTAAGGTAACACATTAGAAAAATGGTTGTATACGGTGGAAAATTGGACCTTCAACTCCTCAATCCTGATGATGCTGGGGTGCTTCAAGCTTAAACCATAGGCGTTAGCTACATGATCGCTACGTATATCTGATAAGATTACTAAGCAAAGATATAAGATGAAAAATTTGACCTTCAACTCCTCAACTCTGATGATGCAGGGGTACTTCAGGCTTAAACTATAGGCGTTGGCCATTTGATACTTATGGGTATGTAATATATTTACAAAGCGAAGACGTATGATAAAAAAGTTGACCTTCAACTCCTCAACCCTGATGATGCAGGGTACTGTAAGCCCAAGCCATAGAAGTTGGGGATCTGTTGCTTACGTGCATGCGATGAGATTACATAGAAAAGATATGACATGATAATTTTGACCTTCAACTCTTCGGCCCTGATGATGCAGGGGTACTTCAGGCTTAAACCATAGGCGTTGGCCATTTGATACTTATGGATATGTAATATATTTACAAAGCAAAGACGTATGATAAGAAAATTGACCTTCAACTCCTCAACCCTGATGATGCAGGGTACTGCAAGTTTAAACCATAAGCATCGGCCATATGGTGCTTACGTACATGTAATGAGATTACTAAGCAAAGATATGACATGATAATTTTGACCTTCAACTCCTCAACCCGGATAATGCTGGGGTCCTTCAAGTTTAAACCGTAGGCATCGGCCATATTGTGCATACGTATACATAATGTTGTTGTTCACAATACCAACAATGAGTTTCGGAGAGGATATAATTATGATCAAAAATTCCACTTAGAATACAATTACCTGAAAGATGCAAGAGTACCACCAACCTTTTTAAATTGGATGGGTTATTTTTATCAGTATCAGTTGAATTATACTCTTAGTTATAAGGTTTATATTACTTTTTCTACTTTAAATATTGATAATTATAGGTCTATTCTTTAAATAAATGTTTACTCAGAAAAAGTTGTTTTATTCGGTTAGGTTAGGTTCGAACAGATTTTTCCAATTCAGAATCTAAGGGAGGGGGCGCGGTAGCGCCCCCGACCGGTTGTGTCAAAGAAGTCTATTTTTATATGATGACGTCAGCACATAATTTTATTCATCCGAAAATCGGACGAATAATTAATTTTATTCATCCGGTTAGCGGACGACTAGCAACAGCCATAACTGATTTTATCGTGACTGAAAAGCGTGAAAAAAAAAATTTTAAACAAAAAATACAACCGACTTCCATGCCACATAAAAGTAAAAAATAATTTAAATACATGTTGGTTTAGAGCAAACACAGTTCTTAGTACATAGTCCCGAAGTCGGCGCTCATATAAGATACGTGTAGTTTCGTCATGATCCAGCAAAATATGGTGAGCGCCGACTTCGGGACTACGTACTAAGAACTGTGTTTGCTCTAAACCAACATGTATTTAAATTATTTTTTACTTTTATGTGGCATGGAAGTCGGTTGTATTTTTTGTTTAAAATTTTTTTTAAGGTACCCGATGATACTGATGATAAAACAAAAACAAAATGTTAGTACGACATCATTTTGTAAAAGTTTTTTTTAAGTCCAAATTTATTAATGTGTAATTTTATATGAAAATATGCCAAGACGTTATCCATCCATACATCAACCTTTTGAAGTCCACAGCTGAACATATGCCTCCCTTTATAAGAGTTTCTGGCATGCATATCGGTACCTGCAGTATGTGTTTTTTTATCCACCTATAGATACATACATTACTTGCTACATGTTAAAATGATGTCGCATAACTAATTACCTCCTTAAATTGTAATTTCAAATAACGGTAAACTTTAAGCGTAGTTTAAAGAGCATCATAGGAAATATTGTGTCCTATACATAACATTATAACTCGCTATACCATGTTCATTACAACGGTTTTACGAGTATGCGAGGCACACAAGAGCATATTGCACTCTTCTTCTATATTACGGCATGTTGCGGCAAATCGCCCCTTGTACCAGTTGTTTGATGACAACGTAGAATGAATTTTCAGCGACGGTTATCAACGGCACGAATATATTTTCGAGTCGGTTTTATTAAAAACGTAAATTTGTTTAAAATGAAAAGTTGTATAACGTAGACGTATAACTTATTAGTTAGAGTTTGTCGTTATCTCCCTCACACCTTTTTTTGTTCTCGAGCGAGGCTGGGTTGTGTAGGATATTTACTTGTCCTTCAACACTGACAGTGGCCATTCTCAACGTTGTGAAATAGGACTCCGGAATCATCAATGGAGTCCTTCGAGCGCGATGCCCGTTTCAAGTTCTCATCTTCTGGTCTTTCCATCCATGTATCCATCAGACTTTTGAGGTCCACTGCTGGACATAGTTCATCTTAAGGTGGTAGAACCAGTGTAGTTTGACCGGGGAAGTACCACCGACACACCTATTTCTAGCGTGTAGCATTTCTTGCGTTTCGATAGAAGGGTGTGGTTGCCGGCACACTTTCATATGAAGCGACCATCACAGTCCTCTGGAGTAGCAACGCATCTGTGATTGACTTCAGATAGATCCCATGTTCAGTATGAACATTCATTACAGATGTCCATGGGCGGACTTACTACTTACCATCAGGTGGACTGCGTGCTCGTTTGCTACTTCAGTCAGATAAAAAAATCTCTACTTGGCGCCACTCCAATCGGTCCTGTGGCTTCTAAACCCAACGGTTTTTCGCTGTCTTCTTTAGGTCATCAGCCCACCTGGTGAGTGTGACTTGTGCATTTACCTCTCGAGGACCGTAGGTTATTGGCAATTAAAGCAATGTGACACGACCATAGCCCTCTTCATAGCCGCTGTAAGACTCTGAGCTCTATAATGAAGCCTCCAGTGAAAGACTACGTTTCGGCGGCATAAGTCACCTGGCAACACACATTGATCAAACTATTTTGATTTCTATATCCACATAATTTAGACTTACTTGGGACCGAACCTCGGACAACCGACCAAGAAACTACGTTTCAAACGCTCGTTACATACCTAAAAATTATATATGTACTATCTCCATACTACAGACATGTTGTTATGCGGTACGATGGTATTTTGCGTTTATGCTCTTTATTGCCCCTTGCTAAAATTTGTTTTATGCACCAGGTAATATGAAATTTTCAAGTACCATAATACCCGTATGACGCGACATGAAACTGTTTTAATAAAAATTGCAAAACATCGTTATATGGGTCTTTTTGAGTTCACTTTTTTAAATTATAATTTAGTCGAACAAATATGGTATGACACTCAAATTAGATTTGGGCGCGTTTCCTTTGTGTGAGGCAAAAATATTTTTTATAAAATAACGAACAAAGGCAAAGTGGGTATTTATAAAAGACTATTTAAGAAAACTCTACTATAAAATTACACAAACATGAATTCATTTGCTGTTAGGGGTCCAATGTGTTTTAAAAAGCTTTGCTTTGTTGTATGTAAACATACATTTGTACCTTGTACAATAAATCCCTTGTAAATTAATGTAAAAAACATAGTTGTTATTGGATTGTGTAGGGTATTACATATAATATTCGTTCTTGCTGGATCTTCTCAGTTGAGGTCGTAACTGACAATTTGCAAGTGCCTCCATAGGCCTATACAAAATAAAGACATTTCATTTCATTTCAAAATACTGCATCACATAGATTTGACTTAAAAAACAAGCTTTCTACAATCATAGCCCCCACACTAAGATTTTCTCCTGTGTCGTGGGTACCATGTATACACACAAGACGAATACACAAACCCAGACCTAGAACATGAATCTAAACTCATCATTCAGATACCTGTCTGACCGAGAATCGAACCCGGGGCCTTCGCGCGTCAAACCGGTATGGTAACGGCTCCGCCACGCGGATCGTCAACTAAATAACTAATGTTATTTTTAAAGTATTAAAATATAAACATAACAAATACACCGGATAGTAATTCAGATTAAAATAATTATTGCTTCATTGATACGCTTCTTTTAGGACTAGGAACAAATAATATACTAGTACATTGGATATGTAATTTAATACGAGTAGCATAAAGCATGAAATTGTTGGCAATCAGAGGATTCCGTACGTTGCACTGGTATCCATGATATTTTATAATACTATTTCTTGGATTTGAAGAATGTCTCAGATACGTCACGTGAATACTCGAGTTTAACGATATACTCGATGGGGAAAAATGATTATTATGGTGGAAATAGATATGGTTTGTCGAGGAGGTACCAATGTCACACTTATTTATAGACTAAACAGTTATTTCGATTTGTGTGAACGACTCACTTTTATATACCTAAGGCGACCATTCTACTCCTCGGGCTAGGCATCGCATCGATGATTGACGCTAAATAGAAATCAAGTTCTACTCGTATATGAGGATGATTACATATGCTCAATGCCGAGCTCTTATCATCAGGTGAACCGCATGCTCATTTGCTATTTCAATCGGATAAAAAAAGATGCAGGCTAACATACACAAGACGACTTTCTCAGTCCTCAAGAGTAGCAAGCAGCTGTGATAGATTTTTTGTGAATCTAAATGGAACCCTGTTCCCTGTTTTTTTTTATAATAAAAAAGTAGCAAACAAGTATGCTGTCCACCTAAGTAGCCGCAGATAGGTAATAGACATCTGTAAGCAACTTCACAAGTCAATCACAGATGTGTTGCAACTCCCGAGGACTAAGATGGTCGCCTCATATAAATGTCTATCGGAATTGGTAACTGATATGACCTCTGTTATATTAACAGTTACATATTTTAATTGGTTAAAACAAATCTGTTCCAATTAAAGTTTCCAGGTACTAGTTTACGGTACCTTTGTCAAAATATCTAAGTTCTCGCAGCGCAACTATTAATTCAAGTTTGAGAGTATTACAATTAAACGAAATGAACCCCTCGGCAACAATGAAATTCACTTTGCGGTGTAATAATACTGTGCTTCTGGATAAATGGAGATGATAAATATTATAAACTTGTCAGGTACATTTTGTAAATTTGACTTTACATAGGTAGGTAAACGCTTTCGCTTTTTACACTCATAGCCCCACAGTAGGATTTTCTCCTGTGTCGTGGGTGCTAAGGACATACACAAATACGAATACACAAACACCCAGACCCAGAACATGAATCTAAACTTATCATTCAGGTACCTGTCTGGCCGGGAATCGAACCCGGGACCCACTGCGTGTTAGACCGGTATGGTAATCGCTGCGCCACGCGGGTCCTCGGAAGGTTTATAAAAGCTTGTATTTTTGTGAAATAAACGTAAAAATACTATATCATAAATAAATAGTAAATCTTATTAAAATGTTGGTTTAGTACGTAGTTTAGAAGTTGACGCTTACATACTTACATAATCATAAAACAATAGCTATCAGAATTTATAATTCCTTGGAAGCTATCATACATGATCTAATGATTGTGTAGTTCTAATATAGCATATACATATAATTTCCTCCATTACTCTATATACATGTAATCTTCTTTTTATGTCGGTTAAAATATACTATCCATCTGCCTTTTGAAGTCTACTGCTGGATATAGGCCTCCCCTTTGGCTAAGTTTCATCGCCACTCGACGAATTTCTTTCCTATTAGTTGCTTAAACGTTTCTATGTGTACTAATAATAAGATTTTATTTACCTTGCCATGTAAGTTTAGGTCATATATTACGACTAAATATTAAACACGTGTCCTCATCCGATTGTACTGAATCTTCATTTATTTCTTATATTCCTAGTTAGATATTAATAGCTGATTGATAAAATTGTCATTTTTTTCATTTTTAATATATACTAATGTTAACGGATCTCCCTTAGATTACCAATAATACACGTTCTCACATCACAATTATTTATTTAACATATACTTAGTTACAATTATTTATATTATTTATTTATTATTCTCACATCACAATTACTTATATATTAAACTCTTAGTTTACAACTATCTATATTATTTATATATTAGAATCTTAGTTTTTAACTATCTTTATTATTTTTCGCATGCCCGACCATTGACAACCCATGACAACTTATATCTTCTTCTTTGTAATGTTTATAATATTGTAATACTTTAAATAAGTTTTCATATAAAAATATAGTAAATGTATATAATAATAATATCGGTATTTTGAGAACGCTAACAGTCGGCCGTCCTGTTACAGAAATGTCCCTATTTCTGAAGCCTCGGCCTTCCTAATAAGGGTAATGACCTCATACCCTACACTCATTCTGTGAAGTACAAAATATAAATATCATAAAAAAAAAACAAACAAACAAACAATAAATATAAAAAAAAAACATCACTAACATTACACACTTAAAAAAATACAAGATACTAGATAACGTTTAAAAAAACAATTTACAAAATTTAAAGTTATATAAATTGAATATTATTTCCCAATTAAATAAATCAACCATTTTTAAATTGTAATTACAATTAGTAATCATAGCCCTATTCAATTATATATATTGATAATGCCCGTTAATAGTGTCACAAACGAACTAAGATCATGTAAGGTATATATGTTCCCCCTTTGTTAGGAATGCGAAAATTGTTAATAAAAAAAAAAACATAGATAAGAATGCTTGCACGATTATAACAAAAATAAGTTTGATTGTAACGAAGTAGAATTGCTTGATAATCTTTATATTTGGGATAATAAATTAGATACTAAATTTAGCTGGAAAGTACATATTAATGATGTATGTAACAATCTTAGAAGTATATAGTGTTAATTTTACTATTTAAATGGTTAATTGTGCAAATATTCAATGTATACAGTGTTTTATGTTCTTGCTGATTCACTAATTAACTATGGATAGATTTTTCTATTATAATTAGCTAACAGCCACTCGCCATCTTCGGGACGCAGCCTGTTGTTGGTCCAGTATAAAATTGCCAACTGCCTTTTGTCACCTTCGGAACACGACCTGTTGCAAAGTAAGCGAACTACCGTTTGCCACCATCGGGACACGGCCTGTTGCTTGATATTCACGAACTACCGTTTGCCACCTTCGGGACACGGCCTGTTACGTGATTCACGAACTACCGTTTGCCACCTTCGGGACACGGCCTGTTACGTGATTAGCGAACTACCGTTTGCCACCTTCGGGACACGGCCTGTTGCTTTATTTTTAACTACCGTTTGCCACCTTCGGGACACGGCCTGTTACTTCATTTTGAACTACCGTTTGCCACCTTCGGGACACGGCCTGTTCTTCCAATACATTTTTTTTATTTTGAACTACCGTTTGCCACCTTCGGGACACGGCCTGTTGCTTTATTTTTAACTACCGTTTGCCACCTTCTGGACACGGCCTGTTACTTCAATTTGAACTACCGTTTGCCACCTTCGGGACACGGCCTGTTCCTCCAATACATTTTTTTATTTATTTTTTTTTATTTTGAACTACCGTTTGCCACCTTCGGGACACGGCCTGTTCTCCAATACATATATAATCTGTAATCAGAATTGGTAATATTAGGATTTAAAAATATTTTTTTTTATAATAACATTTCATGTGATCATCTGAATATTTTTAAGCCTCATTTTAATCTTCTATGGCATATACTTTGTACTTGCCTAGTACTATCAAGATTGCAGTATCAATAAATAGTTTTAAGCAAAAATTGAAGAAAATTGTCAGGAGCACCACACTGGCTTAACATATATAATAATGTAAAATAATATTGTAAATTCTCATATAAGTGAATTATATGTTAATTCCTGTGAGAAATAAAGAAATTTTATCCCTTCAATTATGACTTTATACTATAACTAAGCCACATTTCTTTTAAAAAATAACTTATTTTTAGGGTCTATTATCAATAACGGATTGAGACGTATCGTAACTATATGTTGCATATAACGACTGAACACAGTTCTATAATCAATTTAAATTATTATAATATCAAATATAATATAACTTTTTTAGCAATAATATAAGTCTGCTAATAAAACCTGCTCGTAAATGGCCACTTAACAGTTCGTAAACCTCTAAATTCTATCTATTAAACACGAAATTTCTTAGACTGTAAGACAGCCCTTTACTCAAATTAATATTAGCGCAAGAACACTTCTTCCCGTGATGTTTTTTATTTAGAGTAAATTGCTGGACGTATCTGGTCATAAACGACATCTTTTCAAAACAAATCTAACCAATTCATTTATAAATAAGGTATGTAGCCACAGTTCGTTGTCAAATACATATTTAGTATAGTCCAAGCGCTTATTCTGCCACTGAGCGACTTACAAATATTCATAAGGACAGAAGTGAGGATCTTTTTTTAATTGATTATAAAAATATATAATTATTGTCACCAGGAATTATATCGTATGTCAAATTATTTAACATTCAGTTGAAATTCAGTGCATAACAACACAACTTCAAAGTCGGTAGAATCACATCAAAACCTCATCTTAAATAGTAGTTAAATCTTCATCTTATTTCGTAGTTAATTTTTCGGTAGGTATTTTGTGTAACTCATCGTCAATGCTGAATTGAATAAATTTGTATCATTTTTAATCACATCTTGTAATGATTTCTACAGCAGATGTTAAGTCTTAAGTCTTTGCTATTTATGCGTACCATAAATGTTTTACCATTCGAACAACCATAAGTAGGTACAGTGCAGCGAAGCCGCCATGGTTGTTATATAGATCACCTAGAATTTTATTAGTAAGGTAGATGTAGTAATAGTAAATTCTGCAACGTTTGTTATATTTGGATTACTTGCTTATTAAAAGCAAAACAATCTTAGTAAAGCATTAAGTAATCGTTTTAATTCACTGGAAACATTACGCCCAACATTTTACATGTTCATTGTAATCGGCAGCTGTCTTAGTGTTGATTAGATCGGTTCATTCGTTTTCTTATATCGGGTTTATATGAACATAAACAAACATGTCCTTAAAACTTTCCGAGTCGGACAACATTGTCTTCGCAAGCTCTTGTTTACTCTTTAAAATGGCCTCCTATTCGTCAACGAAGAAAATAAGGACACTCTGTACTCTTTATTCTATCTGGGGGCACGGTAGTGCCCCCGCCAAGACGAGCCAAGCGAAGCGCAAGCGCAAGGGCACTACCTACCTTTTCTCGAAGCGCTTCGTCGTATTTTTGAACCTTCATAACTTGAGTTTGGTTGGGTTATACCAGACAAAATTTTCAGGATATAATGTCAGTGGTAGACTTAATAAACCTCTAAAGTTTCAATTGCATAGCTCTTATACTTTAGATTTTATTGATATCTAAAATACCCCGATTTCGTCACTCACTCACTGATGATCAACAAAATTCTTAAGGTACTTCCTGAAGTCCTAGAAAACTGAAATTTGGTATGTAAGCTAGTATTAGTACCCAAACAACAAAAAAATCCTAAAACTTCGAACTTTTACCCCCCAACCCCTTAAACTAGGGGGTGAAAGTTTGTTCGAGACTTCCGCAACTTTTGACGCTAGAGGTCTGAATGCGGCCGCGGAGGGGTAAAAATCTGAAATAGGGAAACTTAATTCCCTATTTCCTGCTTGAGATCTGAAAATTATACACAAGTACATAGAACACAAACTTTTCATCAAATCAAAACATTATCCTACCCATAAGTACTTAGATATGAATAATATTACTACACTTCACTTCGGTAAGTGTTTATTAATCAACCTATACTTTTGAACATAAGCATCGTAAGTATAGTATGCGCCAACGCCCGCCGCCTGCCCCCTCGTCCCCGCGCAGTAGCTAAAAATAATCGGGTCATCCACATTCTCTTGTGGGCAGGCTTATGTAGCTCTCTCTAGAGTTCTAGAGTGACTAGTTTACAAGGTGTTCACCTTATAAATATAGACTTCAGTAGTATTAAGGCACAACAGACTGCGATAGTCGAATATAATCGTCTAAGATCCAAGTATCACCCTGAACTATCGCATATTGTAAATAGTAAGCCAACGAAAAATAAAGGCAAAGATAGAGAATGGGCTATAAAAAAAGGCATCTCAGATGCACAAGAAATATACCCCAAAAAAAGAAAGAAAAAATGAGCGACAAAAAAATACTTGTATTTGTCGCTCATTTTATCTTTCTATCATAAGCAACCTACAAAAAGAAATGAAATCCCACAAAAACATTTCATGTTAAATGTTGCCAAGACGAGACCATATAGCTCGCACTGTCAAAAAGTAAACAGATCCCGTGTAGAGCCAAGTTTCTAACCCTACATGCCCAGACCTAAATCGATAAGCCCTAATTTCACACTCAAGTTACGGGGAAATTCTACAGCCATAGCTCGTACTGCGTTGTTCGTAGCGCGTAGCAGAGTTTTTACGCTATAATCTCGTAGGCGTGCAAACCTTGGACGTAACTGGCGAGTCGGCCGCACGGACTTTTTGCTATTCGTCATATGGGCTTGAGCTTAAAAATCTATTCAATCTTCTAAACTCTTTCCGTGCGGCCATCTCGCCAGTTACGTCCAAGGTTTGCACGCCTACGAGATTATAGCGTAAAAACTCTGCTACGCGCTACGAACAACGCAGTACGAGCTATGGCTGTAGAATTTCCCCGTAACTTGAGTGTGAAATTAGGGCTTATCGATTTAGGTCTGGGCATGTAGGGTTAGAAACTTGGCTCTACACGGGATCTGATTACTTTTTGACAGTGCGAGCTATATGGTCTCGTCTTGGCAACATTTAACATGAAATGTTTTTGTGGGATCTCTTTATTCTCGCCACTCTGATTATCTGATTATATCTTTATTCTCACCACTCTGTGTTATTCTATTTTGTTATATCACCTTCTTCAAGTTTTTAGCAGTCGCAACAAAGGATTAATTGCGTACTTGTTTCGTACACTGTTATATTCTTGTATTCTTGTATGGATTACCCTGTTACTATATTTGTTCCCATTAAATTATTAACGACTATACAATATAAGTCGGCGGGACACCGTGTATTTACTAAAAACACGTTGCCGAAAATAATTATTTCAGTTAGTTTAATGATTGAGAATTGTTTTATTATTAAATTAGCAATATTTAGTGATTCGTAGAGATGTTAAATTAGTCTGAAATATTTTACACTCCATAAATGAGGGTTACGTTACCTCACCCAACTTTGTTACAAAAGGGCGAGCGCCCAACGGTATCGAAAATTCTTGTTCGAGCCATCGAACCTCCACCAATTCGCACTTAGCCAACGCGGTGGACTATGGACTAAACTCTCTCATTCTGAATAAGAAACGTGTCCAGCAGTGGGACAACAATGGGTTGACGAGAGAAGAATTCATATCAAATTAGTTAAAGATGAACAATTAGAAATATTTTTAATAACCCTTTCTATTTTAAAGGCATATCATCCTTCAGCAACAATAAATTTAAATAATGTGAAATAATGAAGTAACTTAACCATGATATGGCGATAACAAATAATTATTAAAATATTTACCTTTTTATTGACCCGTTCTTACCCATTAACACGCATTTTTTAAATACAGTTATTACTGCCATCAGATTCTTATTGGAGCTGCTTCGTGATGTTGGATTGCCAACAGTAACGAGCTTCATGAACTATACATGGGCAACATGAACGAATTCTAACCCGTTAAAGCTACGAATGTATCTGAAATATTATAATACAACAGTTAGATTTTAGTACAAAATTTACACAATTAATTTTGTTACCGCTACCGCCTTTGTTTTTTAATTTATATGCATTGCGTAGTTTCTCGACTGCGGTTCAATTTCTTAGACATACGACGAAAGTATGTAAGTAATTGAGATGGCCACTTTACATGACCCTCGAGTTTTCGATCAAATGTTGTTGTCACAAATTCATAACGCAACTGACAGCGTCTTAAATAGTGTTTTTTATACATTTTGAAAATATCATTTCTTATCGTATCGTATCCTTTTCTGTTGATCATACAATTAGTCATCATAATTTCGAGCTTCTGGAAAAGTTTCAGTAATGTCAATTAAAATTTATAGAACTTGATCTTAGTATTATTTCACGGGCATTATGAAATGACTTATTAAATGGTTAGCCGCTTAGTCCATCCATAAACTTCAACACCATCATTGACTTTACGTATTCAGTTATTGGCTGCCAGACAATTTCGATCATGATCTGGAGATAACATTATGTGCTCATTCAAGCGTATTGTTGTCTTTCCTTTTTAGCAATTTCAACAATTTTATTAAAAATAGTCCATCAAATACGTTAAACAATTTTATATTATCCGAAGTTGCTTATCATATAGCATAAAAGAGACATTTTAAATATCTTCTTCATAGTCGGCTTTTGTGCAGTCTATCATCCAAGACTTAATGTCAATTTCGGATTTGCTGTCTGCATACAAATTACCAAAAGTCCATGACCATGTAAAGGCGAGCATTTTCCATGAGGCCAATATTTTTGGTTAACAGTCTTATAACGTCGCTCTTGAGTACTACAACTCTCCGCGAACGATATTAATAAGTATCTAATTTTTCCTTTTGTGTTCTTCTTTAGCGTCTGTATTCATGTTGAAGTTCTAGAAGTTAGTGCTCCTGCCATGACTAACTTATATCTTCTTCTTTGTAATGTTTATAATATTGTAATACTTTAAATAAGTTTTCATATAAAAATATAGTAAATGTATATAATAATAATATCGGTATTTTGAGAACGCTAACACTAATAAATAATCGTTTGATAGGTAATTAAAGTTTTACATGCTTTAACTCAGCTTGATTTGTATGTATGTATGTATTTATAAAAGTAACGCAATCTTAGAACGATTTTGAATTTATTTAAATCATCCTAGATCACTCCAAAGTTTAGTTTGATTTTTTTATTTGTCATCATGGTCAATAAAGGGAGACGACGTTTATCTAGAGATGACTTCTTAAAGTAAGTTTTTAAATAGAATAGGTTTTTTTAATTGGTAAAATTCACGCTCTAAAACTGTTTGACATACAAATAGTATATTACATAAACTGGACGGGTTTAATACTATTAAAAGTATGATTTACTTTTAGAGAATTTGAATAACATTATATTGTAATGACAAATAAACACCATCATTTTATTTGTACTGAAAAAGCATAAAAATAATAGTACTGTTAACAATGCTCGGTGCTCATTGTTCGCAGAGTCGGATCCTTTTGTTTGTTCCTTGTTTACTTTTAGTTACGCGGCGTAATACAATCTGGGATCCAGATTATAAACTTACCTATAAATTGTAGAACAAATATTTAACATTTTGTTTATTATTTCTTTATATTTCGCTAAAGTACGGAATAATAGCGTTATGTACCGCTGTATTAATTCTTTGAACTGCTTACGTTTTATTGTTGAATAAACACGCAGATATCGCTATTGTTACTAGGCATCAATATATTAATGTATACAAAGCAATATTTGAGTATATTATTATATGATTTATGTACGAAATGACTTAATGTTTTCGCAGGAATACTTGCATTCTCTGCCTTCTTTTCAATATCCTCAAAAATCCGTCCTCTCCTTCGTACCTGCAGAATCGTTTTTAATATGCAAGACCTTCGTTGGCACCCTGCAGTTCTAATCTTAAATACCTTTTAAATATCGCTTCCCACAAAACCTCTCTCTATTCCCACTCCTTCTCTGTTCACCCGGTTAGAATGTGGAATGTTCTTCCGCCTAACATTTGTCTCTCTAAGACAATTTCTGTGTTTAAAAGATGAGTCAAAGAGCACTATTTATCACTTTGCTAATATAATATTGTAATATATTTATTCGATGTATGTTTAATTATCTCTATGTTTATATCCTTAAATTTCTATAAATATTTATTTATATTAGTTAATTTGTGCACACTCGTTTTGCCTAATAAATGTATACTCCGATCCCAGGGCTGCTGGAAGAAATTTCAGTTTGAAATAAGCAGTCCTTTGTACTGTATTTCTAATATATCTGTTTTAATGTATTTTCTGTGAACAAACATTTATAAAATAAATAATAATACGAAACTGCCTTAAAATAGTGAATAGATAGCCGTCCAATTTAAAAGTACTTGTATAAAGGGCAAGTTAAAAATCAATGTGTATATGAAATTAAGATGATATATTAAACAGTGCTAATACATAACTTCATTTAAGTTATGTTAGTCACTAAAATGTAACAATGTATTAACCTTTCAAAGAGTATTTTGATGAATAAGAACTACAGAAGAAAGATAAAATGTTATTTCAAGAGTAAGGCGATGAATATATTTTCAACATTTTAATTAAGTTCTATAGTTGTAAATTGGTGAGGTTTCAATTTCATAAAAACAAGGCAAACAAAACATTCGAAAATGATAGAAATTTATATCAATTCTATTATTTTTTCTTAGATTTCATACTCCTTTTTTGCAAACATTTTTATTAAATGTATGCATTGAATCTAACGAAGTAGCGAGTCATAGGCTTATGTATGAATCTTTGCGTACAAATTTAATCTTAAATAAATCTCAGACGAGTACCGTAAATAAACTATTTCCTACACCCAGCGTCATTGTAGATTCACGTTCTATTATTCAAAGTTATAGTTTCTACGTCTCTAGTTGGAACTTTGTGTGAATTGTTAAATTCCATTCCTGTAAAGCTATTCTGTTCCTCGGGCGTCCCTACTTCGTAACTAGAAATTAATAATGTATGTCTGGAGACTTTGTGTATATAGTCAGCTTATTAGTACCAAGGGTAGACAGGGTAAGCATGTAGGCTTTGTTATGATTTATATTACTGATTAAAGACCCGTCCTTTCTAAACGGTAAACCATAATATTGTTTCGGTCTTATATTCTCAAATGAACTTTGCCTTTACTAATTTAATATTTTACAGGTAAATATTTCGTAAGAGTTACATGCCATGTTGCATTCATGTCGTTATGTTCACAAAAGATAGTTATTCTTTTAAAATCTGTATTCTAACTAGAACATCAATTAAATACCTATTAAGCGGTAAATTAAAGAGTTGCAAATGAAAAAGGATAAAGATGTGAAAGACGAGACCCGCGTATGGTGAATTATGTAGACTTTATTAAGACAAAGTGACTCTGCAACTGAGCCACGAAGCAGCAGGAGATCATAGGCATGAGATGCACATTCTACTACAACACTTAGCCAACCATGAGATTTAGTAAGGATTTACTAGTTTGGCCGTGACCATTTAATCCATTTAATCGGATCGATATAAGGGCGAAAAGAGGCTCAAAAACCGCATATCATGAGAACTCGTTACATATTTAAAATATTTACTACATGGAATATATGAAGATTTAGTAAATATTTACTAAATCTTTATTGTAATCTTGTGAAACATCTGTAGAATGTAGAAATATATGCATATACATATGTTTACAGATTACATGAAAACTAAGATTTACCGCCTGAAAAATATTTCTATTTAACCACGAAAATGCCTAATTAACTGCGTTTTGATAGTGTTTCTTTGCTAATTGCCAAATATTTTTTTATTTGCTGTTCTTTAGACCTATGAATGTATTAGTACCAGGAATGTCACTAATTATTTAGGAACGGTAGCTTGACATTTAATTCAGTTAAGAAACAATTAAGAACAGCTTAAACTCTGAGTGGACAACGGTGAACTCGTAAATATTAAAATTTTTAATTACTTTAACCGCACTATACTCATGTTTATTTATGTACCAAATTAGTAACATTAATTAGTTATTATTATTTGTTATATACTTTTATAATTAAAGTAAATACGATTGTTTTTAAGCTAAGATGTTTTATGAAACCGTAGTCAACTTTTTAGATACGTCAGTAGCAATCGCCTTAGCTTAGCAGTATAAGTTTTAATTTCTTTAAATGTGGTAAGAATGAAATGGAGTTTATAAAATAATATTTTTTTCTTGCAAATAAATAAAGTTCTTCTAAAATTTAAACAAAATGGATAAAATGTGTAATTGTTATATACGTGTGGATTATAAATTTTCTGTATTAATCAATGTTAGAATTACTCAATATTACGTAAATTTGTTTTTATAAGTTTTTATATATGTACTAAGAAAAATCTTCAGCAAACCAAATTACATATGTATGTATATATCTTACAATTGGCGCAAATTACACGAAATTTGCTACTGTTTACGTAGAGTACCCTTAAAATACCTCGTCGATACTAACCATACATATGCGCAGTCCCTAAGTAACCATGCTTTGAATTATTCAGGTTCGTGCTAGGTGTTCGCGGTCAGCTATAGCTCTGTGGGGAGCTTTTCATAAAAACTGTCTTTATAACGACCTAACCCAAAATTTTGTATTGGAACAACTTACGTCATTTTGTTCAAGATACTTTTCTAAAATAATATAGTAACTTAATTAATACTTAATAGACAATTTGGAGAAGTTTGTAGATTCTTATTTTTTTCTTAAAATTAGAACAATTTTCATAAATGTCAGGTAATATCCGCTGAGGGTAAATGTTTTTACTGTTTAAAGTGAGAAAGTCAATAGAAGCAATAGAGATGAAAAACATCCTAGTAACTTCAGTAGAGAACATGGTATTAAGTTACGGAAAAGGTTGGATCTAATGATTACTTTACTTCTTCTTCTTCTTAGAGTGCCTCTCCAACTAGTGAAGGTTGGCAATCAGCTTGTTAAAGTCGTCCTTATTGTTTGCTCGGCGGAAAAGCTCAGCTGCACCAGCTATTCCGGTCCACTCCCTGATGTTACGCAACCACGACTTCTTTCTCCTTCCGACTTTCCTTTTTCCAGGAACTTTGCCCATCATAATAAGTTGGAGCAGGTCGTATCGCTCATGTCGTATCACATGGCCTAGGTAGGAGACCTTCCGCCTTTTCACCGTGAGCATGAGTGTGCGCTGGTGACTTTCTGGGTCCAACTAATTGAAAGCATACGTCTATACGCCCACATTTCAAAAACCTCTATTCGCTTCCTAAGGTCTTCCTTTAAGGTCCAGGCCTCACATCCATATAACATAATGGGCCAGATGTAGCAATGGAGTAAACGAGTGCGTAATTTGATGTTAATATTACGATTACAGAGTATTTTTTACTACTTTACGTAAATTACAAATAATGCAAAGTTTGGTCCGTAAGGATATAGCAAGTGTTGTGTGTCGCAATATGGAACTAAAGAAAAAAAAGCAAACTAAACGTAGGATAGATTAATTTATAATGCTTGTCTAAGGGTAATTCTGACCCCGCAGTTTCGCTACTACTGGATCGAAATAGCAGCAGTAAAGTGATTAGAACCGCATATCGTAAGTTTCCGTTAAGTAATAAAATCTATCCATTTCGTTATAATATTAGTCTAAAATTATAATTCTCATAATTTTTTTATCCGATTGAAGTAGCAAACGAATATGCAATACACCTGATGGTAAATGGTCACTGCTGCCCATGGACATCTCCAAGCAACTTCATATAGAACTATCTGAAGTCAATCACAAATTATATTTCAAACAGACTTATTATTTAGAAGGTGGAAGAACCAGTGTAGTTCGACCGGGGAAGTACCACCGCCACACCTATTTCTAGCGTGAAGCATTTCTTGCGATTCGATGGAAGGGTTTAGTTGCGGCACACTTTTACATGAGGCGACCATCATAGTCCTCGGGAGTAGCAACGAATCTGTGATTGATTTCAGATAGAACCTATGTTCTGTATGAAGTTGATTACAGAGGATCATGAGCAGTGACCACTTACCATCAGGTGGACTGCATGCTCGTTTGCTACTTCAGTCAGATAAAAAAGACTTAATTTCTGTGTTCTGATTTGACGAATGTCATGAGATAAGAAAACTCGTACGAGACGTAGCCTAATTTGGAATAGCCTTCAGGGACAGAAACGTATTTGTGGCTGAGCTCAGGTAGAACTTTAGGTCTATCTAGGAGTGATAATAATAATGAGGATTAGCTAGTTACCATTAAATAGATAGCGTCACATCGGTTGTTTGTTTTTCTGTAATATAAAAAACTGGTAAAGTGTGAGTCGGACTCGCGCAGGAATAGTTCCGTACATTATCTATTAAATACGGCAACAAAATTACCTTTGTCGTATGAATATAAATTATATTACATTATACTGCCCCCTTTAAATATTCATTTTATTATATTTTTAGTATTTATTATTATAGCGGTAATAGAAATACATAAACTATGAAAATTCAACTGTCTTGCTACCACGATGCATGAGATACAGCCTGGGGACAGACAGAGAACCAGACGGACAGTAAAGTCGTATTATGTTTTATGTGCATATTTGTGTTCGTTGTAAAGATATTGAGAGTTTAATACGAATATTAAGTACAGAACCGTGTTAGCTGAAATAGAATCGCCATGATATTCGAACTGCAATATTACTTTAATACTGTTCCTATATATTTAGTTTCTGCTCTAATTCTCAAACGACTTCCATCCGAGTTGTCCATTTATTTCATATATGTTCTAACTAGCTGTACCCGCGGCTTCGCCCGCGTAAAAATGAGTGTATCGCAAAGTTTTTCCCGCACAAATGTCGACCCCGTTGAAATTATATGATAAAAAGTAGTCTATAATTATGTTATTCCACAACCTTTTCTATAGTGCAAGTCCTATCCAAATGAGTTTAGCCGCTCATGCGATTACCCGGACATACAAAGAGTGAAGAAACGAATTTAAAGTATGTATTTGTGGTTAGGATCATAATTTTTATGTAAAAATATTTTAAAAATTAGACAAATTAGAATTAGAATTTTAAAATTAGACGATTGTAAACCGCCTTTCTTTGAATTAATTAACAATCTTAGTGGTCACACAATACCAAGAAGCACCTTGTAAACCAAATCCTCCTCCACATTTAAACCAAAACGCATCGATTACAAAGATTGATTTTAA
Organism: Spicauda simplicius; assembly: GCA_949699795.1. Classification (NCBI taxonomy): domain Eukaryota; kingdom Metazoa; phylum Arthropoda; class Insecta; order Lepidoptera; family Hesperiidae; genus Spicauda; species Spicauda simplicius. The sequence goes on along the minus strand of OX453066.1, from coordinate 12,223,730 downwards.
CTTTTCCGCAGTATGTTTAAAAGTTCTCAGGGTGATGCTGCAGGGTGAAGTGCAATGTTTGTACTGGTCTAGTACAAAAAGACGCTACACTTACAAACTCATTTATCATTCGTGTCCTACTCAACACTGGACACTATCAAGTGATAAGATTATTCTAATAATGCACACGCATCGGCGGCCGGCATGTATTAGTATGCGCGAGCGGGACGGTTACCTACCCCTGCCGAGAGACACATCGCGATCTTTATTATAAAAGTATTTATTTGATGTATATAGTGTAAAAGCTAACGAATTCATTTATTTATATAAGGACTAGCACACCCGGCGAACTCCGTTTCGCCACCAGATGGCTTCGTTTTATGTAACATTTCGTTTGGTGATTAAAAGATGAACGAAAAAAATTTTTTTGTTTTATATTTGAAAAGGAAAAATTTTATTTCATTTCACAATAGTAATGAATTCATTTAGATTAAAATAAATTAAGTGTTATTTAGTTGAACTTCTCTAAGTGAATGAAAGTGAATACAAAGTAAATACTGAATCGAATCGTTATACGTGTCCGCAAATCATTCGTTTCATTGAAGTGCTCTTTGGTAAACCACATTTTTTGTTTTTTGGTCTGACGTTAACACAAACAAAGCGGATGGTTTTCCAACTCGTGAAAACGCAACGTATAACTGCCCATGTGAAAAACAATGATTTTCTAAATTTATCCCGCAAACACTAAGCGATTGTCATTGCGAACGCAAGGCGAACTGGAAATAAATAAATAAATAAAATAAATCGCTTAGATTTTTATTCGTTGATATGCCTGAAAATGCAAAATTAAATGAATTGTTAATGGAAACCAATAATAGCAATAATTAGTGTGTGAATATTGTACTTGTAATTGGATCGACCATCTTACTTGTAATTGGATCGACCATCTTCAACGTGATATCGTATCCGTCTTGCCCTTGCCAATAAATGATTGGATATTGTAATGCATCGTACAAACGATGTGTCTCGTTTACACGATGCATGATATTGCTTCTTCGCTGAACGACAATGTCTCGCGATTTAGTTGGATCGCCAATAATAATTGCAGCAACATCATTAACGGTGGGTGCATTGAATCTTCGCACATGTTCACCTGTTGGGTACAATCCGCTCTTATGACAAATTTGTGCGTATCCGATGGCATTCTTTCCAATGCTGTTTTGAACATATTAACCACAGCGTTATTAGCGTGAAAAAATGCTTGCAACTGTTCAATAATTCGTCTCTTTAACTGTTCTGTTCCCTGTATATTGCACCGCACATTCAGCTGATCCACCATCGACGAAATGAAATATATTTGCAGAAATTGATGCGGTTCATCTGGTGTTGGCACCATTGAACCATGCAAATGATATATTTGTCCTTGTATCTGTAATTGCAAACAATTGTCAAACATTTGTTAAAGAATATGGTGTAACTTTTGATCGTGTGTGTTGTATCTTTTACCTTGCAAGTCGGCATGAAGCCGCCTTCTCGAATGATATTAGCTCCAAAGGAAGTCATGCGAAAGCAGTTATTGTATTCAAGGATGTGTTGAAGAAAATGGCTGGAATCGGGATCATTTCCATCGAACAATGCTTTCAGTGGCTGTGGTGGTGTAAGTAATGGATCCAGTTTGACTTTTCCACTTGCGCAGCACAATCCAGCCGTTTCTCTTTTGAACTTTAACGCATTGCAATATCGGCATACAGTCGTCATTGGTCCAATATCTAAATTTTCATCATCACTGTAGTTCGCAGTGGGGTCATATTGGAATGCCAAGCGATTGTATGATGCCAATGATCTTCGTGTGCTCACGCGTTGTCTCAATCGTGCATTTTCTCTTATTATATTTTGTCTTTCTTCGCTTAAGTTCTGTGAATACACTTGTTGCTGACTTGCATGTCTTGTGCGGCGGCCGATGTTCGCACGTCGTCCTCTAGGCATTTTGGGCTATGGACAGAGTGGTGAATTTAACCTCAAATGCACGATCCACATAATTTACACAGTTCAACTTACCACCTTAAAGACAAATACCTGCTGTTGAAATTGAATAAAAATGTACACAATACACTTGATTGATTTGATGGTTTCCAATTAAAATGTTAAGAAACGAATAACTATTTTTTTTTACTTTTTTTTCATTATTTCACAGTGTACACAATACCGGTTTGTCACATGAAATTAACTGATAAGAAAACAATAAGTAGCTGTCAAGCAATGTGTCACGCACCGACGCCATCTACTTAAAATATTAGTTTGTAGTACATGCTATGTAACAGAGATGGCGCTGTATTTAAAAAATGAATTTCCCTATTTTCCCGCTTTTCTATTGAAATTTTTCCTAGATTTTCGTTGCTATAAACCTTACGGAGCCCGAGACCTTTCCAACGAATGCAAAACCGTGGAAATCGGTTCGTGCTTTCTGGAGTTATAGCGTCAGGAAGGAAAACCCGACTTATTTTTATATTATAGATTAATACCGAACAGAAGAAAACACACTCGAAATTAACGTAATATTTTTAGTTGAAATATGGAACATAAAAAAAATATTGTTACTTAAACATAAGATAAAGAGATATACTATCGTGAATTGATTTTATATTTAAGGTTGCAATCCCGTGTTTCGTAGCCCTTGACGGAATTATTAGTATCCAACATCAACATTTAATTTATCGATAGACTTCGTAGTTGCTTTGTGAATAACGCCACTTATCGCATTCAATGTAATTCAACATAGTTGTGGATAGATGGCGCAAGTATACCTATTATATAACTCATCGGTAATTCCTCGTAATTTTATATTGTGGGTAAATTAAATCAAATTTATATCATTAATTGTTATCGATTTATAGGTATGTATTATTTCTTAATGAACTAAGGATCAGGATGACATCAGCGCCAAATGGCTAATATGGCAATAGTTGGAATTTGGAATTAAACAAAAGTCGCGATATACCGAGTTTTACAGATATACCTATGTATGTTGTCGACTCAAAATCAATATTTTATAATGTTTTATTATTGAGTTAAGTTTTCAATCAAGTCTATCTTGCCCCTTGACGGAATTTTATTATCGTACTCTTTGAAAGAAATTATATAATTTGATATCTCTAATAACTTTAAACGTATTTAATTGATGCATACAGTGTAAAAGACAATTTTGATCTTTATTAAAATTACGAAGCTAACGAATGCATTTATTTACATAAGGATTAATACTGAACAAAAGACAACAGACAGACTCGAAAATAACGTATTATTTTTAGTTAAAATATGGTACAAAAAAATAATTATTGTGAGTTAACCTTATGAGATATAGATATCCTATCGTGGATTTATTTTATATTTAAGTTTGCAAACCAGTGTTTCGTAGCCCTTGACGGAATTATTAGTCAACATCAACTTTTAATTTACCGATATTACTTCGATTACTTCGAAGTTGTATTGTAGATAACGCCATCTATCAAATGTTCATTCAACGTAATTCAACAGAACAGTGATAGATAGCGCAAGTATACCTAATATTTAACTCATCGGGAATTCCTCGTAATTATAATCGTATCTTTCGCATTATAAATACATTTTCATATTATAAACCCATATTATGGGTAAATTAAATCAAATTTTAATGTTTTATTATTTACATAAGTTTTTAATCAAATCTATCATACCCCTTGACGGAATTATTAGTACACCTCTTTGTCAAAAGCCAATATGGAGATTGTCATTTGCATTGGAATTTAATAAAATTCACAACATACCGAGATTTACGGATATATGTTGTCGACTCAAAATAAATATTTTTTAATGTTTTATTATTCACATAAGTTTTTAATCAAATCTATGATACCCCTTGACGGAATTATTAGTACACCTCTTTGTCAAAAACGAACTACCATACAAACATTTATGCTCGATTTTAACATTTTCAACCCATTTTTTGAAATAAAAAGTAGCCTATAATGGATCCCAAGGTCACCACTATCTGTGTACACAATTTCATAAAAATCGGTTCAGTAGTTTTGGCGTGAAAGAGTAACAGACAGACAGACAGACAGACAGAGTTACTTTCGCATTTATAATATTAGTAGGGATGTTAGATTCGGTTTGAAATGTAAAATAAAGGGAAACTTCGGCTTTTTACTAATCTTACTTTTAATAACTTGTAAAGCAATAAAAACATTCAGATTTTTTAAATAACTAATATCCTCTAGCTTCATATGAAGTGTAATCTTAGCTCGTATTTGATATATGAGCTAAGTAATCATTTTTATAGACAATTAAGACTTTTTTGTCGACAGCGTAGTAATGAAGAACAAAGGTATAAAAATAGGGTCGGTTTACTTAATGTATATAGTCCAATCGTGAAAATGAACTTATTAAAGGGAAGCGCAAAAATATTTATGGGCAGATTCTTAATTACGTCTTCCTCATTAGCTATGAGTCCCGGTAGCTGACCGCATTGTTAAAACATTACCAGAACCCGAATGCTACTCAGTCTCCAAAAATTTATGAGCAGTTACAAAATATTAAAAAATCGTTATTGACAATGATTGATTGCGTTGCGTCTTAGCCGTTATTCTTATAAGTTTGTAATACCTTAACAATATTCAAAAAAGTTTTGATCCGCTCGAAACATCATCAGCCTAGAAAGACGGGATTTACCTACGTAACAGAGAGCCTTAATACAAAATTGGATTTCGTGGTCCATTAATTTTCAATTTGCGTGATTGCAATTTTCGAGGTTTGCTCCTTCCAAGTCGTCTGGAACTACCGTCCCCGGGAAAATAAGAACAAGGCACAGAGATGAGATTGAAATGAATGTTAAATCCCTTCTCCCCTTATAAAAATATATCCAGACGCCACTTCGTTCCTGGGGATTACTTGGGAGACACAAGCGCAGTATTAACTATAAATTACTTTAAAAATACGTAGTGAATATAAAAAGCTTGGATTTGAAACAATAAAATGTTATTTCAATTATACTCTGCTCTACTCTTGGATTTATTGTGGTGTCAGCATACACAAAGACAAGAACAAAGACGCCTAGAACGAGCATTTTTTTATTTACATTGAAGTATTTGCTGTAGTATTTGAAGTGTCCACCAATTCGCACTTGGCCAGCGCGTTAGACTTTGGCCTAAAACTCTCTCATTCGAGAGAAGACCCGTGTCCAGCAAGGGGCCAATAATGGGTTGATGACAGAGATTTGCTACATCCACTGCATACATTACACCTGATGGTAAATGGCCTCTGCCCCTCATGGACAACTTCATATAGAACATGAGTTCTATCTGAAGTCACAAATGGGTTGCTACTCCCGAGGACCAATATGGTCGCCTGAAAAAACGAAATGCTTCCCAGCTGAACTACACTGGTATTACTACCGGCCATATAAATTCCTCAGAGCAGTGATAGCCTAATGGTTGAAACTTGCCCACTCGATCGGGAGGTCCGAGGTTCAAACCCAGGCACGCACCACTGATTTATGTGCGTATTAGAAATTAATTATCACTGCTTTTCGGTGAAGGAAAACATCGTGAGGAAACCTACACACCCGAGAGTTCTTTAAAAAAAAAAAGTTTTCGGAGGCGTGTGAAGTCCACCAATTCGCACTTGGCCAGCGCGTAGGACTATGGTCTAAACTCTCTCATTCTGAGAGAAGACCCGTGTCCAGCAGTGGGCCGATAATGGGTTGATGAGAGATATAGATTCCTCATTTGGATATTTGATGTCTAAGTGGACCCGGAACCTTTTGCGTATCAGATTGCCGTGGTAACCATTATACTATACGAATGTGCAACACATGAAACCAGAAATTATTTACGTACATAATCGTACACATTTGTTTCGATAAAGAGAGAATCCATATTTGTTTAAAGATAAAAGTCAATATCATACTGTTTACTCGTTTAATTAATTAAAGTATTAATTTATTACACGAAATTATTTAACTTCTGCTTCACGATATTTTGTAAATATGAACAAAGGTAACGGTTTCAGCGTATTGAACAATATCCAGTTCGAATTTATCGTAAATTGTTGCTTTTTGATGTTTATAAATGCATAATTTACAAAGGTAAAATTTTACAATGCATTTTATTGATACTTAGCGGGATTATACTTAAATTAATGGAAACGTTTACGAGATAACGCCATCTTTTGTGGTTGCCGGCACACTTTCACATGAGGCGACCATCATAGTCCTCGGGAGTAGCAACGCATCTGTAATTGACTTCAGATGAAACCCATGTTCTGTATGTAGTTGATTACAAATGTCCATGGGAGGCAGTGACCACTTACCATCAGGTGGACTGCATGCTCGTTTGCTACTCCAGTCAGTTTAAGAAGCTCGGTAAGAGTGCTATCTAATTCTTGAACGACAGTTCATGACGTCCGTCGACGTTGATCGCTGGTTGTCGCCGTGTGGTGTGAAAAACCACCTCTTATTATAATAAATTATCTCTGTCAGTCGTCGGCGATCATGATCAGTTGCCGGTTGCTGACAATAGACAACAAAAGTTGACATAAGGTCATCACTGGCAACGTATATACGGGGAAGAGAAGTCCTCGAATGTGATTACATATAGACAAAAGCACTGGTCGCCGAACCAAACCAATATGGGCCGTCGTTGGTGTATTAACTCCCTGCCGCTTGTGTGTTACCTCCACTAATATTTTAGTCTATTTATATAGTGCAGGACCCACATTTAAATCTTTAAACGTGGTTATAATTAATTTGGATGTTTTTAGTGTCCCCGCTGAAAGGTTTGCAATAATGCATTTAAAACTAAACACTTTGTTAAACTATGCCTTTTTGTATTAAAATCAACCGCGTTTAAAGATCTTTCTTTGATTTCAATAGTTAGGACAAACGAAATAGTAACGGATTGCAGTTACTTTAACACATTTCACGCTAAATTAATCAAGTTTAATTTGTCCGCCAGAGAATTTATTAGTTTTGTTTTATTTCGTATTATTGCAGCGTCAATGTACTTATGTTCCAAGCCATTTGTTGGAAGGACGTTTAAATGGCGAAAAAACGTGACAAGAAAACAGAAACGTCACATTAAGCTTGCTTTATGCCCGCCAATGTTCCGGTTTGTACTGTGCGCAGATTAAAAGATAATATTTATGACTTATATAAAAATTACGCAACTTGCTCTCGTTAGCAACTTTTTAATGTGGAGCTGGAGTTTTTGGGATTCAGTTAAAGTTGCCCGGGACCGTTATGGTTGCGTTTTAAGCAGAATATTTTTACGAGTGTTTATTAATGAATGTTTGTGGAGAGCTCGTGAGTTCTGTGGCGCTCGACTATCGCAAATCATAGGCATTTTTGGTTAAATAATATTTTTAGTGAAGGATATGAGTATAATAGTCATCCAGGCATTTTGAAAAATTGCGGATTTACTTTTGTATATAGATATAAAATTAATTATCTCTTCTTACAACGGTATAGGATAATTTTATATGGAAAAGGGTATCCTTGACCGTCCTTCCAAAGTCTTAGTAACCGCTCAGCCACGGCAGCCCGCGACAGCTAAGAGAAGCTAAGAGGTGGGTGACAAATTAAGAAAAAAACTAATGCTTTAGAATGTATCTACAGTATTAAGAATGGCATGGATTTGCCATTCTTGTCATGGATTGCCAATGAGGGCCAATGGGATTGCAACAAAATATATACGGACTTGGCGGCATTCGGTGGACTATGGCCTAAATTCTCTCATTCTGAGAGAAGACCCGTGCCCAGAAGTGGGACAATAATGGGTTGACGAGATATACGGACTGACTAGAAATTCGTAAAACAAAAATCGTAAGACGATTTTGAAGCGAAAATCGCATAGAATATTTTATTCACGAAATGTCCCTTTCTACTATATTACGTTTAATATTACTTAAAATAAATTATTGGTTATAAATTAAAACAGAATTATTTATGAGGAGAGACTTTTTTAACCAAAATTAAAATCAATTATGGAATGAAATGTCAAATATTCCCACAAAAAACGTTTTAAAATGATTTTATGAAGAAAATTATGTTTGATGTTGATTTTTTTTATCTGACTGAAGTAGCAGACGAGCATGCAGTCCACCTGATGCACATGGACATCTGTAATCAACTTCATACAGAACATGGGTTCTATCTGAAGTCAATCACAGATGCGTTGCTACTCCCGAGGACTATGATGGTCGCTTCATATAAAAGTGTGCCGGCAACCACACCCTTCTATCGAAAGACAAGAAATGCTTCACGCTAGAAATAAGTGTGGCGGTGGCACTTCCCCGGTCGAACTACACTGGTTCTACCACCTTCAAACCTTCACCTTTAAATATAACCACTTCATACATATACACACAAATACTCGCACACTTTCATACAAACTGGTATCGGTCGCATCGGTCGAAATTCGACCGTAAATCAAATTAAAAAACTAAACTTCATGATGTCCAAAGTAGTCCGAATATTTATCAAATTCAAATAAAATGTAATATTTTTTAAGTAGTTTTGAACGCGCACGTTAAATATAAAAAGAGGTTTAATTATCTAAGCCGCATTAAAAAATAATAGCGGTATTTTGAGAAAGACATCTGACATTTTTGACGTTATGTGTTTTCATAGTAAGACATTGAATGTTCTATTTCGTTTACTATGTACCTATGTGTTTGTGACAAATGGACAGTAGTGTGTGTAATATGTTTTTAGTTTAGTTTATGTGCATGATGCATTATTTTAAAAAATATTAACATTCTGCACTTCTTCTCTACGTTCACTATAACCGTGCAAAATTTCATACTAATCCGTCCGCGGCATATTACTTAAAAATCCGTCAAAAATATTTGCTGCACGTATTATTATATAGATAAACTTATGTCTACACGTCACATATGTACATATACGTGACGTGTCTACCTGTGATTTATAATTTTCAGCTCGCTGTTTCCATGTCCATATTCCTTTGTTACTGGCAAAAATAGAGACCAAAGCCCGTCAGTATCGTTTTCCCAGATTAGTGTCCATAAAAATCTCACACAGATACAAATTACAGTGTACGCACACAGAAGCGCGCCTGTCATGCCTACATCAATTATAAATCAAGCAATTTTTCGCATGTCATGTGTGCTACCATGTGGAATGTAGATATACAGTATAATGTGGGTGTGTACGTTTAAGTAGCATTACTTATTTTACCGTAACATAAAAATGATGGATCACATAAATAGAGGAAAAATAAGGAAAATGTGTGTTGATGTCAAATTATGAAAATGTCAGTGAGGTGTAAAACTGCGCGACTTTCGAGGTGATTACTTATACATGACACGATATATTGACAACAGCTCTACATTTTAGATACATTGAACAAGCGAGCACATAACCAATTTATAAACGTATCGCTCAATTGCGTTTGATACGATTTCTTAATAGAGGCAGAAAACGAGCTGTTGGTTATACAAATAGACTGATTAGTTTTGACTAATATTCGTGAACCAGTTTGACTTCAATTACAAAACAGTCTTACTAGAACTACAAGTATAGTGGGGTTGACCAGTCTTTAAACAAAAACTATGCATCTTTACATGGTCATTACGTATACAACTAATTCTAGCGTAAAGCAGTTCTTGGGATTTGGTGAGAAAGAGTTACCGACTCATTTTATATGCAGCGACCATCTTAATCATTGGGAGTAGCAACGCATCGTTGATTGATCTCAGATAGGAACCTTGTTCAGCATGAAGTTGCTTACATATAGTTCAAGGGTGGGACTGACTACTCACCATCAGGTGTAATGCACGCCCGATTGCTATGGCAATCCCTACTTCCCTACTAATATTATAAATGTGAAAGTAACTCTGTCTGTCTGTCTGTCTGTCTGTCTGTCTGTCTGCTACTTATTCACGCCTAAACAACTGAACCGATCTTTATGAAATTGGGCACACAGATAGTGTTGACCTCGAGAAAGGACATGGACTGCTTTTTATCGAAAAAAAATGGGTTGAAAGCGTTAAAATCGGGCATAAATGTTTGTATGGAAGTTCATTTTTGACAAAGTCCCATATTGACAAGTCCGTCAAGGGGTACTATAGACTTACTTAAAACCTTATCTAAATAATAAAACATAAAAAAACATTGAGTTCGAGTCGACAACATATATCCGTAAAATTCGGATTGTCGCGTATTTTGTTAAATTCTAACGTAAATATGTGTGACATGACAGTAATGTGACATGACAGTAGCCATAATGGCCGCCCGGATGCCATTCTAAATTCATTCAAAAATAATACGTATAAATTTGTAACTATCAATTATCATAAAAATAGATGTGATTTAAATTGATTTTAATTTAAGTTATGAATTTATGAAATATTTCAATTATAAAAAAGCATCCGTTGACGCGCTGCGGCCGCGCAGCTTGCGACCTAATGTAAAATCGGTCTTAGAGTACAGGGATTCCCAATTGATAACAGATGGCGCGTCATACTAATATAGTAAAATAGTTATTCGAATCCAATAATTCAAAGGCGATAAAATGTTCTAACATTATTTCAAAATAAAATTTTCGACTCCATTTGTCACTCCATGTTCATGTTACATAAATAGTTTCTTAACTATTATTGCATAAATAAAGTTATGTTATTGACCACATACATTTACACATATATTGACACGTACATTTTTAGCGAAAATAAATATTAGGGACAAAATACAATTGATAGTCTTTTGAGCAAAATACTAACATTAATAAGTCGATCAGTATTTAAATAAGATATAACAATTATATCATGAATTATTATTATAAAGAAGCTTTTGCAACTTTTGTGATAAATAATTGCATTTATGAATATTGAAGCATGGTTGATGAACACTTAGCTCTAATAACAAACGAGAAAGGTCAACATTATTGTTCTTTTTATATTTATGATATGTTCATTATAAACAATGTTATAGAAAACATGCAATTTAAAATATGTTGTTATTTAATAACAACATATTTTAAATTAATTTTAGAATAACAAAGTGTGTCAAAATAAGCCAATATAGATGATGTTCTTAACTCATAAGTATGTGAATTTCGCATCTGTTATTAAAATCGTGATAGCCGTATGGTGCCAAGTCGGGCGGATTAGAAACGCGAGGTCTGGGGTTCGAATCCAGTTGTCCTATGTACATTATTATTATTATAATCTGTAGTTTTCATAAATACTAATTTTAGTATTATTTTTTACCAGCTCATTTTAAACCAGCTCATTTTTAAATATTATTTAGTATCGGAAATGCAATGCTTTCGCCCGCCTGGGAATCAATGTGTCACAAAGTTTATATGAAATTAATAGAGGTTTAACCTCTGTCAGGTAAAAGTACAAAATAATTTGGATTTACCTTGCCGACAAATTCAAATTTTAATGTAATGAACCACAAACAAGGCTTAAAAAAGATAAACTATAAACATACCTGAGCGTCGCTTAAATGTTAGTAGAACCAAAGTTAGTTTACGTATTATTGATACTGTCATTAGATTTTTAGTTTTAGTTAGATGCACTAAGAGACCCGTAAAACGTTTTTAATAAATTTACTATTAGCGAAAAATTTAAGAGAAAAATAGCTATTGTCGTGGCGTCGTCCAGCGTTGCGCCCACACTTTTAAAAAGCGGTCATAATCCACTCAAGTCCACTCAAGATTTGTAGCAACGATTTCTCTAACATATTTAATATTTCAAATCAAAGGAATACTGGAAATTCAATGCGGGATTGTTATTTGACTATTTGGGATGGAGATTCTGTAGATACAACCATCGAGATCGAAGACATTATCAATAAAATTTTTGGATTCCTTCAACCCGCCTCCCGGTACTCCTCCACACAAACTTTTTTTTTTAATAAAAATACGCTTTCTACACTCAATAAAATAGAAAATTTCTACAATTTCAATTTCTACAATAGCCCCACACTAGGATTTTTTTCCTGTGTCGTGGGTACCATGGACACACAAGACGTATATAGAAACACCCAGACCCAGAACATGAATCTATTCAGATTCCTGTCTGGCCGGGAATCGAACCGGGTGTGGTAGCTGCTCCGCAACGCGGGTCGTCAAGGTTGTGAAATTAATGTTAAAAGTAGGTTCACCTATATGTAATCTTACTCAGAAATTTAAAAGGACCAAAATTACTTAAAATAGTATTTTTCAATTCATAAAAGTTAAAATCCATCTTATAATCGATGTGCTTTGGTTTAAATGTGGAGGCGTTGTTTGAAAAGATGTATTCCGATATTGTTAATGTGACCACTAAGACTGTAAATTGGTTCAAAAAGCGGTTTACGATATTCTGATTCGTCTTATTTTCATAACATTTTACATAACAATATGCACCTACCCACAAAGACACACTTAAAATTCGTTTTTTCACTCTGTGTTTGTCCGGGTAATCCTTGACCGGCTAAACCGATTTTTACGGGTTTTTCACTATAGAAAATGTTATGGAACAACACGTAGACTACTTTTAACGTAGAATTCCCACTGAGTGGAGATTTGCGCGGGAAAAACTTTGCGATACATTGATTTGCACACGGGCTTGGCCGCGGGTACAGCTAGTCATATATAAAAAAAGAAATACTATAAATATGAAAATGCTATTTATTAATTACTTGAGCTTAATTTTGATGAGACTTTAGATGTTCACAACAACTTTAGATGTTCTCCACACAAATGAAGAGGGTTAAAATTAATCTCTTTTTGTTTATTTATTATAATTCACAAAATCAAGTTTTTATTTTGAGTAGATAAATTCATTTCGCTTGTTTATTGCAAAGGTCGTTTATAATCATAAACAACTATTAAAATTCTCAGTGACGTCCCAAAGACGTGCTTAGGTTTAATTCTGTCTTTTCCCAATTTGATTGAAACGAGTAATCGCGGTTAGAATAGGGGAGAGGATTTTGGTAATTTTATTTCATTTAGCTTTGTGCAAATACTAAATCTGCTGGTCAAAATTGAACTTTGAATTATATTATTATTAAACATTTTTGGTTCGACAATGACTATAATATTATTAATATTATAATGAAATGATGACCCGCGTGGCGAAGCGTTTACTATACCGGTCTGATGCGCAATTGTTCCCGGGTTCGATTCCCGGCCAGACAGGTATCTGAATGATGAGTTTAGATTCCTATTCTGGGTCTGGGTGTTTGTGTATTCGTATTGTGTGTGTCCATAGTACCCACGATAGATTTGCTTCGGACCCCACTGTGAAAAAAAATACTCTACCGAAAAGTGACCCTGTATTACAAGTTTTGGCGCATTTAATAGGGATTATGAAAAGGTATTGCACATGGCTATGCGCGGCTTTTAGATATCAAATCCATGCATCAAATCGCAGTCATCGAAAGATATTTTGAGGACGATCATACGTAGCAAGGCCAAAGTTAACCCAACCATAATACTCGGTTACGTCTATTTAAAATTTTAGAATCCTTATTAAATGCGCCAAAACTTGTAATACAGGGTCACTTTTCGGCAGAGTATTTTTTTTTCACAGTGGGGTCCGAAACAAATAGAAAGTTATCATTTGAGAAAATAATTTGTCTTAAAACTTAATATTGTCTTCAATTCAAACCAATCTAGTGAAAATTATGAAAATGATACAGGATGTTGAATTTTTCGAATTTTAATAAGAATTAGTTAAAAAAGTCAATTTTCTTACTAAAACACAAAATAAATTATAACTCTGCAAGGGTTGAACATAAAGACCTCCCGTAGAACAATGTTTTGCTGCTGATGGTCCCATCAAACCACTAGTTTTGTTTGATCCACGACTTTTTGGCCACCTGTATAATATTACTCCTTTTGCTTACTTTTACCAGTATTTCACAAATTAGAAAGAATGGTCTCTTTCTAATTTGGTGATATTCTGGTGAAAGCATCGAAATAGCATAATACTCCTTGACCAACACAATCAAAATAAAATAACATTAAGATTGAATTAAAAACGTACTCAAATTTAAATGCGATTTGTCATACAGCTTTCGAACATAAAAATCATCAATATTGGTACATTCAGCAAAAAAGGTATGTGGTAATATGGTATTCCCTTTCTAATTTCGTGATATTCTGGTGAAAGTATCGAAATACCGTAATACTCCTTGATCAACACAATATCAAATAACATTAAGATTGACTTAAAAACGTACTCAAATTTAAATGCGATTTGTCTTACAAGGACCAGCTTTCAAACATAAAAAACATCAATATTGGTACATACATTCAGCAAAAATGTTACCTATGTGGTAACACACTCAAAAAGTACATTAAGTACCTCCACTTTTTTTGATGTCGGTTAATAAAACAACATATAGCTGTGTAAATTCCAAGAAATATCCAATAAACCTTTTTCTTATGAAGCTGTTTTAGCTTATTCCTATCCTATTCCAGCTTGATCGAAAGACTGGTAATCCGGCTCCGATACTGAATCTTGTTGGGAGTAGATTCCAGCAATAGTCACTTTGTAAATTATTTAACATTAAACCAAAGATGTTTTAAATTTACATAGATTTTTTATTTTATACTTTTTGTTTTCTTTTATTTAGTAGTGATACACATTTCTCACATTAGTATTTTTCTTTCATTCAAAGTTTTTTGAAAATGCCTCCTTTAAGTGTTTTAAAAAACTTAAGAACTTACTATGCTGAAGTATCTACAACCGACTTACCTGAAAAATTTAAAAACATCTGTATTATCATAACATATTTAAAATGTATATTGCTTTTATTATTACACTTATAAGGCCAAAAATAAAGTTGATAATGCAAAGCAAAAAGGGTTTTTCGATAATCACAAAAATAAGGTTTCTGAGTGATTTATAAAATTTTAAATATAATATTATAAAATTTTAATCCTTCTGTTGTTGAAAACTACTTTCGACTATCCATTATCTGTAAAACTGAAAATGTCTGGGGACGTTGTCAATTTTGCGTAATTTAATGTAAATGTACGTCAGTTTCATAAAAAATTATTGAAGACTTTCTAGAAAAATTGTATCTCACAAATATATTTTATTTACCACTAGATTTTATCCGCGGCTTCGGTCGTGTTGAAGTCTAGATTGTAAAATTTTTTGACAAACAATAATGTCTGCCATTTTTTTTTTAAAACCTATCCTATGTTTTTTCTAACACGTCTAAGAAAATGTGTACAAAGTTTCATGATAATCGGATGAGTAGTTTTGGCGTGAAAACGTAACAAACAAACTTCCTTTTATTTATAATATCAGTAGGGATTTCACGGTCTGGCTGTGTGCGTGCGGATATGAAAACGTTCATACGGCAATTACAATAGCGATTACTTTGTTTTCGTATTGTCACTTTGTATTTGTGTTGTAATAGGGAAGGCGCGTGACTGGCATAGGTACGGACACATTTGTGAAAACGTAGGCAACGACCCATTCTCCGAAGGTCCCGGTTTGTTATCTTATATCAAACAACAAATTAGTTCCCGGACAAACAAAATGTTAGCAAATATAAATGTTTATCAACCGGATTTGCGTGAAAGCAAAGGTTATCGAGTTTAAACATTGTTTGGGGAATAATACTATGTTATGTACAAATACTTTTAAGGGTTCTTAATTTTTGTACATAGTGTGAATACATTGGGATACAAAATTCTGTAAAATACCCTAATTATTATTAAAATAGAGAAAGAATGGTTTCATGAAGTTTGAAGACATCAAACTTCATCAAACCAGCCTTTCTCTATTTATACTCTTAGGAAACCCAAAGTATGTTAAGGTATATTGGATTTAAATGTAGGTTTATAAAATTTATACGCCTACCAAATGTTAAAAAAATAACCGTTGCATTCAATTATTCTGTAATGAGATTCGACTTAGTACGTTCAATTTGTGATCATTTAATAATTAGTTCTATTTGGAACTCTTAAAAATATTGGGACAATTGTTTGACATTTTGTCCTTGGGGGAAAGCTTAAAAAGGTACCCGTTACCGTTGAAACGACTCCGGGCTATGTATATTTATGCCGGCAATTCTTTATAGCACTCAAACTCTCTTGGTGGCCGTTCTAGGCGCTGCAACGAGGATTCCGGAATTTCCAAAGAAATGCAATCGGAGTCTTTAAAGCGCATCGTCCCATCGGGCTCCACCCAGGTTGCTGAGCCAATCGTGCCGTCGGCTCTTTATAAGGATATAAGACCGCATACCATCATCTTCTCCAAGGTCGCTTAACTGGACAGTTCGAGCTCTCAGTTGCCACCCGTAACCCCGGAAGCTCCCTTTTAATCGTCTTTTAAGACAGGCAGGGTATACCTATAGCCCTAAATTAATATCAAAACTACAGGGAAACTTTATTCAGAAATTAAATAAAATGTGAAAAGAATATTTTTTTCTATATTGTGTGAAAATTGTATAGAAATTGTAGGTACCTACTAAAATGGTCCAGGCAAGCATTAGTATGGTAAGTATTTAAAATTCGAATAAACTTTATGAAATGTGAATATAAACAGTAAAATTATTATTTTTAACATTCACTACTGTGAGTTCCGTTCAGTAGGCTTCTAAAAATAATACCTAATTAAAATACCTTTTTAAAAGGTATTCAGCCAAATGAAAACGTCCAATAAGCGATAACAGTTCGTCTCTTCATCTAAAATGATTTCCGTTTGTTTTTACTGTTCAAATGTTTTTCCATCTACTCTCTGAGGAAATAACTGGAACTTTCTGAAAGGTTTTCATTTGGCTCTGATATACCAATGAAGCAGAATGACTTAGAAAAAAATGTTTCAACAACTATCACAGTATCAAAAATAATAATTTTATATCGATTTATATTGCACAATAATCACTGTCTTTCGTGGTTCGATTTCCAGCGGAGCAAACAAAGAAAAATATTAATTCACAAGAATCATTGTTGTGGCTTTTTATTTGCATTCATAAAACTATAATTATAGCAGCTATATAGGCTAGTATATTGGCTCCATTGACCAAGTGCGTTTTGATTTTTGTTTAAAAAGATGCTTCATCACATAAATACAAAATATATAAAAAGTATTTCGCTCTACTTGTCTTTTTCGTGCAAAAAAGACTACTAATTTTCATTATGAAATTCGCGACTAGCCAATAGCTGTCATTACAATTTAGTTCTGTTCTATGTTAATAACACCAATTTCTCTCATTGCTATTAAGGTACATTTACATCAGAACAATGTCTAATATATACTGACTTTGATCAACAAATTACAACTAAGACTTTGAAAACCCTATTCCATTTACTTTGGCTGAATTCAAATTTTGATAAGCGAATTAAGGCGAAGCGGGGCAGCAATTGAAAACTTTAATATAATTTGAAACTTTAGCAATAACTGCGTTGTAAGTGGCAATATCTTGTGGTTACAATTTGTTACAGCTAACGAGTAAGAGCATAAGACAAGTTTCGCTTCTAATTACAATCCAAAAAATAATGGTTTCCAGGAAATTGTCTACATTGTCTGTCCCTGTCATAAGATTATTTGGGTGAAGGTCGTGAATTTCGTAATTTATTTTTCTTAAATATTTCTTTGTAAATCCTTGAGCTCCACTTTTATAGGTTCAATTGAAACTTTTTAAAAATATCTTTATTTTTATTCTGTCAATGTAATATTCATATAATTGAGATAATTTGATAGATTTGATAAGAGTATGTTCGGGGAAGTACTGCTACCACACCTATTTCTAGCTTCAACCAAATAAAGAAATACCTAGAGATATTTATTAAAACAGTATGGTCTGTTTAACAGTATAGTGCCAAAAATATAAAATTTATTTATTTTTGCTCTTACGTATTTGCTTACCCCGAATAATTTTCATCATACAGTAAAAATATTTAAATATTTTATTTGAATAATAAACACAAAAACAAAGTACTGCTACACGCATATGTAGAAATATGTAGGTGTGACCTACATATTTCTAGCGTGTAGAGTTCTAGCGTTTTACGTGAAGTTGACTACCAACTGTCCATGGGCGCCAGTGACCACTAATCGTCAAGTGGATGTAGCTCATTGCCTACCTCAATCGTATAAAAATATCTAAACGTATTTAATAAAACACCACTATTTAAACACATAACCTACTTTATTTTTGCGGTAGCGTATTTATTTAGCCCGTATATTATCAGTAAAAATATTTAAATATTTTATTCGAATAATATACACAAAAACTGTACAATAAAAGTTCAATACGCTATAAATTTGATGTAAAATAAAACTAAAATGTGATTTGCCAGAACACGGCAGTACATGTGCCGGACGCCCGAGGATTTGGCAACCGATACACGGTTGTGCACTTAGCGCTGTGGCCACCGGCCCTGTGGGCTTCTTTGTTCATTATACTTATGGAAAGTATAAGCCGTATTGGCACAGTACAAATATATTCGAACAGTATGTAAACTAAGTCTTGTTTATAAAATAATTACCTACACTCTATTGAAGCAATAGGGTTGTGTTTATATATTTTTTTCGTAATAGTGTAGTTAATAGGAACTTATTTGGCATTTATTGTCATGTAGTCATCAATCGATCGAATTGTAATATCTACGCAGTTTACAAATAATATAGATGATCTCACAGATTCGTATTTTAATACCAGCGTGAAGATAATTATTATGATAAGTACTTAGTTTGAAATACGGAAAAGAGTATCGGAAAAGATCAATACTATGTAAAAGTATCAATACTTGCAGATCTTTAGAAATGCGTGTGATATCTAGTAATTAAAAAACATTATATAAAAATGCTTTATTCTTCATAAATTACAAATTATTTACGTAAAAATACAATATTCTGCGACGACACGTAGGAGTTCTTTATTATTAAATTTTATAGCGTTTAAAATTCAAACCACCATATACCACGCGATACACTAATGGCGTTTTTAAAAAGATCGCGGAAACAAATAGCAACGCGACCACTCGTCTTGACGCGACACTCGCTGCAGGCTTCTGTAATTTCGCGGTGCTTACCGCGAAAACCCCTTAGCGGCTTCATCAATGCGTATGTGTGCGTGAGTGTGCCGTTTTCGAACGTTTGTAGGCAGTTTTCATACTGTTCTCATATTTCTACTGTGGTATTGGGTTGTTTTGAAAACTCGAGTACATTACTGCCTGGTAACGTGAGGATGTTAGTTTATGTTTTGATCTGAGTGAAAAGCTTAAGGGTTTTAAACAAAGTCTTTAGAGCTAGATTTTATATTTATGTCGATAAAAGATATGTAAAGCATTAAGTATCTGCCTTGTGGATGCACGGATTTTCATTATTTATAAATCAATCGTAATATATTTTACAAAATAAAAAGATATAGGAATTTTATACACTTTTTAAAAAAAACAGCAATTTTTGTAGAAATCTTAAGTTCAGACAAACATTTAAACTACGTAGTAATTATTTGGGTCAGTGCAGAAACGATAGTTTTTTTAATAATTATGAAGTAACAAACGAGCATGCAGTCCACCTGATGGTAAGTGGTCACGCCGCCCATGGACATCTGTAAGAAACTTCATACAGAACATAGGTTCGATCTGAAATCAATAACAGATGCTTTGCCACTCCCGAGGACTAAGATGGTCGCTTCATATAAAAGTGTGCAAGCAACCACACCCTTCCATCGAAACGCAATTAATGCTTCACGTTGGAAATAAGTGTGGCGGTGGTAGTTCCCCGGTCGAACTACACTGGCTCTACCACCTTCAATTGTTATGAACATAGCACATAAATACTTAACTTTAGAGTAGCAATCTATTTCTTCTTTAGTGTCAAGTTTTCTCATGATTACTTATTTATTTTGACGACATGATCCAGTAAGCATTCTATTGGATCGAATTATTTGACTAATTACATAAGAATTCCATTGAAAAGTGCCTGGCTAGTCTGTTAAATTTTCAAAGATTTCGATCTTAATGGTTGGAAGTTTGATTCCATAAAATAAAATAGTAGAGGCAATGATCCTATTAATATTGAAAGTGGTTCATTAGCGCGCCCTTTTAATACTTCGTCGATAATTAATTAAGCAACAGATTCCATCAAGGGACCTGTTCTGCCTATTCAGAGTTTAAAAAAATTGGCAATTTTACTGTTACTGCACCAAAATACTTGGATATATTATTATACTTGGATGCGTACTAATCTTTGAATAATATTTCTATTAAAAAATAATAATGTCAAAATGAAGAAAGCACTGTGTTATTTTATTTAGTGGTTTTGAAGCAATAGAGGTCATGTTGAATTATACTACTTATATTTAAGTTGTAGAGTGAAAATTCAACACATTGGCTACAGTTTTGTAAAAGAACAATGTTCACGTGATGGTAATTTAATTGTGCGTACGTGATGAGTACGGACAAGGAACGTATATGAACGTGCTCGCATAAAATATAGATTTTTGAGTGAAACGGCAACAAAATTTCAAACAGCCGTTCAAAGTTGAGAACCGGAGGCGACCATTAAATGTTCCGAAAATTGCTATAGACTTTTATGATGCTCTCAGAACGTCACTGTCGAAAGCTGAAAACCGCATATTTAGCAACTTTGTAAAGTTATATTTCAATAGGATGCTCAAACCGGAATTTCGCGCAAATTTTTGCGTATGAATATATGCGTGGAACTTTTGCGGTTTATCATTTTACGTTTTACTCGGATTGTCTGTTTGTAACTTTAAACGGTAAGCAATTTTATCTCACTGTTACGTACTTATGTAAAATTTTAATATGATATGACATTTAGCTTTTTAAATTTTATAAATCATTTTTTTCTTTTTGTGTTTTTTAATGAATTGAAAGTTTTAGTATTAATATTTTTACTGATAATATGCATAGATTTTGTAGCTTAAAAGAGATATTTCTCATTGATTTGAATTATATAGGCAAAGACATGATACAACGAAAAGGATTTACGTCGCCGTGTCATAAATATTTCGGCTTGTCGGCTCGAGCGGCGATATGTATCAGATGTTTATCAGTTTCTATATTCCTATGCTTTTTGTAATTCCAACACGTCGGGACGCACCGTGTTTCTGCTTTGTACCTACGGCCCGTTATTTGAATATGTATGAGGCACGACCGCGCAGAGTTCGTGCCACTCCCCTGTATGAAAATGTGATGTTCCGATAAATTGTCAAAAGGGTTGATCGAAATTGGAAAATGGACGTCGGTGAGGGTGTGAAATATAATGAAATGCTTAAGTAGTGTTTAGCGGTTTTCTTATCGCTCAATAGTTTAGGGCGACTTTGTTTCCGCAGCATGTCATGAGTGCACTGTAAACTTATGTTTAGGAGAAGTTATTAATATTGTTATTTCTTGTATATCTAATTATTATAATTCAAATAGAGATAATCAATATATCTAAATAATAGTATTCAGATAGAGCGCGGAAACGATTTGCACCTCTTTTTGAAGATGGCGCTACGGGACACAGGCTGAGTCCCTTACAAATTGTATAGCCCGTTCACCTTTGACATCCAAAAAGCAAAATCGCTTTCTCGGACTTTTGCAGCCCTTATTCTTACTTTCATTTACAATGGAATAAAATATTAACGAAACTGGCATAAATACTGCATGTCACTTGATGGGTAGTATCGCTAGCGAATTTCGATTGAATTTATGTCACCTAATAGCACGTATCATTAATATCTGAAGAAATTTTTTACGTCATGTGGCTTTGCAAATTTACTTAATTTTTTTTTCGTTTATTTTTATGTTTTTTGGTCATTTTTTTGTAATTCTGTTCTTTGTTTCTTTTTTTTGGGTAATCTGGTTTGTTGGTATTTTGGTTCATTTTACTTTTTATTTTATATAGACCTTTATTTTTTTCTTTCAAAATATAATATGCTGTTAACAAAAACACTTTATGCTACCAAATCCGCTGAGATTTATTCCAGATCTTGTGAAATTGTAATGTAAGAAAATATATTATAACTGTTAATTTTTAAGTACCCCGTAAGCCTACACAAACAAATAAGACATTTCATTTCGTTGCATTGCTTTTTAACATTCATATATGATTGTTTTTCAAAATGTCTTTTTGATATAAGTTTTATTTAATCTACATACAAAATAACTGAAGATGCAGAGAAAATGCGGAGAAAATAGTGTTTTTCGATCACATCATGCCCGGTTTTCGCGTCCGAGATGTGGAATATACAAGAGCTAGTTCTTAATTATAAATAGAGTTATTTTAAAACTAAAAATACATTCATACATTTAAATAAAATACGTTCGTCATTCTAGACAAAAAAATCATTTCAATTTAAAGTCAATTTTAATTAACAATCTTTCTTAAGAAACGCAGCAGTCGGCTGCTGCAAACAAAAGAGAATGAATAACTGGCAAAGCAAGCAATTTGTTGGATACCTCAATTGCAAAAGTTTATGCTAATATGCTTGCACAATTTACGCTGAAACTCTTTGCTGCATCTAATTGGATGCAAAACGTAACAGTTGCCAATAAATGCAATTTATATTGCAATTTCGGGAGCGCTTTAATATGTACAGCGTACACAAACTACATGTATTGGAAAATAAACAGAGTTTTTTTATGATATTGTCGTGTTCTTTGTGAGAGTAGTTTTATTTTAATGATGTAGAAAACTCACACTCAGCGGATCAGTGTTCGAATCCCCAGGTCATCTGGTTTTTTTAAGTTAGGTTTACTTTTTATCATATAGAAGTTGCAAACGAACATAAAATCCACTTGATGGTAAGTGGTCATTGCCTCAACCCCAGATAAGTTTAGTGTCTCACCTTACCTACCTACCTAGTTGTCCTACCATACCCTTATACCAAAATACAGTAGCGCCGTTATAATGAGTAGGCATAACTAGTTATCGCGAAGAAAAGCATAATGGTTGAAACTTGCCCTCGTGATCGGGTGGTCCAAGGTTCAAACCCAGGCACTACAGATTTTTTTAATTTTGTGCGTATTAGTAATTAATTATCACTGCTTATCGGTGTAGGGAAACATTGTAAGGAAACCTAAACATTCGACAGTTCTTTAAAAAGTTCTCGGAGGTGTGTGAAGTCCACCAATTCGCACTTGGCCAGCGCGGTGGGCTATGGCCTAAACTCTCTCATTCGAGAGAAGACCCGTGCCCAGCAGTGGGACAATAATGGGTTTACGAGAGTAATCGCGATGGTGCCTTCAGCTTTTGTACCACAAAAGGTGCTAGCTAAAAGTGCTAGCCAACACATATTACATTTCACGTAGTAACGTGAAATGTAATATGTGTTCTTTCTTCCCATTATTTCTTTATCATTCTTTAAAATATATAAGCTATATATTGCATAAAAAGAATAAGCTTAATGCCTATTATTCCCTTAATTTTTACAAAGTTGCAAAATTTTTTCTTACATTAATATTTCCTAAGTTCCATAAGAAAACATTCAGTAGATATATACGGAGGATTCTATAGCATACTTAAAACAAAGTGGGTAAGTATGTACGGAGGACAGGTGTGCGGAGTCAATCCTCTTTCGCTCTACGTGAAGCTTTTCGACCTCACTAAACCCCTTTTAAGTAACATGACTTTTAACTTTGTGACCCATCTTTGCTTTAAAAAGCCAAAGGTTATCAGATTTAGGTCCCCCGTTGAGGTTGATCTCAAGTTACTTCAAATTTGTTGTTAGATACATGAAAATATGAATTAGATGACAAAATCATTACCTATGTGAACAGATAGCGATAGAGGTGAAGTAATTGTGTGATTTTTATCTCATATAATCTCCGACATATTTTTTTTAAAGATTGAAATAGCAAACAAGCATGCAATCCACCTGATGGCAAGTGGTCACTGCTGACCATTGACATCTGAACCAACTTTATACAGTACATGGGGTTCTATCTGAAGACAATCATAGATGCGTTGCTACTCCCAAAGACTAAGATGGTCGCCCATATAAAAGTGTTTAAATACGCTTTCTACACTCATAGCCCCACATTATGATTTTCTCTTGTGTTCTGGGTGCCATGGACACACATATGACGAATACGCAAACACCCAGACCCAGAACATGAATCTAAACTCATAATTCAGATACGTGTCTGGCCGGGAATCGAACCCGGAACCCATTGCGCCCAAATAGCAAAGTAAAAAGAAAAATATATTATTTAGTGCCTATTAAATGCTAGTAGATATTGCCCCAATTTCGTATGCGCAGGCTATTATAGAAACACTTATCCTCTATTGAATCCAACAAGGGCGTGGAATATCAAAACATCCTTTCTTAGGGGTTGTCAACATTTCAAATGAACTTAATGTCAATATTTTATGGTTTGGGTCTTTCCCAGTTAAGAGACTAACTAGGCTGGTATCGAGCCGTGGGATACAAAAAATGTTGCAGCTATTTTTCAGTACGTATGGTATAATAATGCATATAGCTATGTTTGGTTTATTCGAGTTGAGAGTCGAAATGAATATTTAATAATATTACAATATTAATTGAGATTTCTTTTAAATAAAAATACCGGGACATATTTTGTAATAATAATAGTTTAACATAAACCTTTAAACACATTATTTTCTGTATAATCATAATGGAAACCAATGGAAAGTTGCCAATGGAAACGGGTAAATACCTTTTTTCTAGATTTAATTTTCTTTTTTTTACATATTTGTACCTAGCGATGAGGCAGACGGGCCATCTGATGGAAAATGGTTGCCGTATGGACATTTGTAACACCAGAGGAGTCGCCAATGTATCGCTGGCTTTGAAGGAGAGCTCTTTTTGAAGAATTTGTATTTGTGCAAAGTATTTAAAGATGCGAAACAATGTGCTGTAGACTAGATTATCACGACACTGAGTGAATATTGTGAGTGGTGTCCATTATACCATAAATCAATTAAAAACTAATATTATTTAAATATACTTATAAAGAATTATTATTGAGGCTTCAAACTAGATTGCTTTGCCATTGTACTATTAAGAGCAATCTTCTGTATTGAGAGATAATAAGATTTCTTGCGGAGTGTATTTTGAGGGAGGGTCAAACAAACTCCTGTAAAGATGTCCCAGGTTTAATGTCATTATGAGGAACAAAGGATCCTTCGAGTGGCGGAAATTTAATTCAGCGTCACGCCCACACTAATTACGTTTCATTTTGTTCGCCTCAATTTATTGTTTAGTGAATAACTAATGT
This sequence comes from Spicauda simplicius, assembly GCA_949699795.1. Taxonomy (NCBI): domain Eukaryota; kingdom Metazoa; phylum Arthropoda; class Insecta; order Lepidoptera; family Hesperiidae; genus Spicauda; species Spicauda simplicius. Next base: position 12,198,543 of record OX453066.1, on the reverse strand, counting down.
TTTCGTCAAGGTTCCTTTTACTTTTCATAATTACACTTCTGATGGATCCCGTTTTAATTAGTGCAATCGACTTACAAGATAGTATACTGTTTGAATCTTTATGCAGGAATTGTAATAAGTTTAAAGTCAAAACTTAATCTATGACGAAGAAAATAACTAAAATAGGTACCTATATATGCATAAGAGTATCTATTTATGAAAAAAAATTTACCCGAAACATGTGTTTAATCTGTTTAGTAACTTCTAAGACTAGTGAGTGAAGAAATATTCACAAAAATAAACCATTAAGGTTGTCCACTTGTTGTTAAATAAATAAGAAGGCACATAATTTCGAAAAAAGAGTTATTCTAAAATCATAATCCCATTTAATTTGATATAACTCCATTAATACATCTGTTGAAAAGTCAAACATTACAAAACCTTCGGAAGTAACAAATAAGCCAGCTTTTGTACCAAATAAGGCTTCTACTAAAATTCTGCCAATATCCCGGCGGGGTGAGAATATAAGCAATAAGAGACAGCCGCGCAAGTCCTCTTTAAGCCCTTTGGTCGGCGCACGCATCCACCCGCATTACTTCTAATTGTGATTTAATGGCGCCCCCTAGATCCGTTTAACCTTAAAAATAGGACGTTATTTTATGGAAATACATGTTTCATTTTGTTTGCTTTTAACCAGCTCCAATTTTAACGTTTATAAATTGTGTCGTAAATTGACATTAATAGGAGTGCTTAACATTCTTTCTAATTGTAATTTATGCTGCCTTCTAGACTCGTTTAACTTTGAAAATGGAACGTTTTTACGGATTATATGAACGGAAGTAAACTTATATTGAGTATGTTTTTCTATTTTTAATCGGGCTTAATCTATTTATTAATATCTCTAAACCTGTTTTATAAACTAAATTTTGTCACACAAGCCTTACATCGCGCTCTTCATTTCAGTTTTAGATTAAAATATTACTTAATTTTACGAATATAAATATTAAATTTGGTCTTAAGTGTGATTTTCATAAATCAAGCTCAAACAAAATACATACATAATAATTATTAACTACTGGTTATTCATTGGTTCTTGTTATTGTCGTTTAGTATTTATTACCTGTTGCCGTGTTCTTTTGTTTGTATATAATTGATTTTCTTCAATGTGTTGTTTTTCAAATTATTCTTTATTCACTTGATAAGAATTTGTTACTTAACTATTTGTTGCTTCATAAATAATTGTGACTCTTATAAAATAAATTAAAATGGAAAAGGGGATGGGGATTAAAACAGTTGGTTGAGTGTATGAGCGAATCGCTTTTCATAATATACTTTAATTTTAATATGAGTTTATTATTACAGAGGCAAATGATATCGCAGTTAATTGCAGTGTGTTATTGGAATTAATATAGTATAAGAATATTAACGCAATCAATTCGTTCATTACGTGTAATAAAATAACCGGTTTAAAATAATTTGTTTTATTATATGAAATTATTGTTTCGCGATTATTCGAATTGAAAATGTTGAAGGTAGCTGTCATAGGTTGAACATTAAACTGTTTTTTTTCTTACCTAAAACATATTGGATTTTTTAAATAAAATATTATTTCTAACAAGGATAGTACAAACATTAATAATAATATATTTAAACATTAATCTAATCTATTTCAGTATGTCGATCAAAAACAGATTTAAGCTGAATTTCAATGTAAAATAATCTAAGCGAGAAGGGAGAAGGAAACACAAAAGATTATTAAAATGTAAGCTCTAGAAAACATCACGAAAGATAATGACGAACCGAGTACAAAAGGGGGAGGGGATGACAGTAAAAACACAGGGTGGAATAATTATGACGACTGCTGTATTTGGGTGGAAGGTAAATGCGCGTATGTGCCCGATCTTACTAATTATTCCAGTATTATTACACAAGGAGGGGAAATTTGAATGTAGAATTGTAGATATTATGACGAAATTGTGTAATCATCTTTTTGTGTCATGTTCACTCACAATTTTAGACATTTAATGTTTATTATATTACCAAGAATATTCTATCTGTCCGTCTCTCTTTCTGTTAACCTATCAATAATCCTTAAAGTTGGCTCAAAATATGTTCTTGAATTTACATACCCATATTGTATTTATATTTAAATAGGCCAAGAGCATGTGTTCCGCAGCTGCAATGGTCTCTAAAAACATACATGAAAAAAATAAGACTTATTCACTTAAGTAATTTTATTACATATTAATAAACACTTACTTTTTTCATTTATTATATCATACGTAAACTATATATTTATTTGTATTGTACGTGAAAATGGTTTTTGCGTGTTAATTATAAAAGCAGCAGTAAAATGAAATGTCTTTCTGGCTTTTGCAATACTGTCAGTGCCTCCTATTGATTTTCCTTATCTGCGTTCTTTTGATATAAGAGGGTGTATCTGAACAGTACGCGTAATAAATAATGGAGCAGTTTACACTACTGTGCTCATATATTATGTACGTGGTAGAGATGTTCTTAGTAATAAATAGAGACTGAAAATGAACTATGTACTATACTACGACGGGAGGTTTTCGTATTTATGAAAAATGAAATTATACATAATTTCAAAATAGTTACTTCGGTTTGTAACTTTGGTAGACATTTATATTTATTAAGTGTGATATTAGTAGATATTAGTAGATAGTATTTTTCTATATTTAACGTATATAAATCTAATGTCTTTAAAAAAAAACTATGTATTAAACTTTAAAAAAAACTGATATTTTCATATCAGTTTTTTTACGGAATAAGTTCAATAACAGACCACGTTAATAATTTAATTAAATCCAATCATAACTGTATCCATGTACATATATCGAGCAGCATCGCATCAATGATCGATCGAATGATCGATCGTTGATGCAATGCTGCTCTAGTTGTAAAACTCCATCATATTTTTGTCTTGTGAAATCATTAAGAATAAAATACAAATCCGAAAGTACTATTATACATTAGACATTAGTGGTATCGCTATAGTAAAATTACAAAGCGGTCATTTTTAAACAGTCGATGCAAATATTTGAACACGGCACATCCTTAAACATTAGGTATGGCTACCTACACGTACATACATTAGCTACTGCTTGTTCAAGGTATGCGCACTTTACCGGTCTTGCCTTCCGAATGCCATAATATCAGAATATCTGTGAAGTTACACAAAGGAATGTATTCTTGGTGCTTTGAGAGCACCTCGACCCACGAAAATTCGATTCTGGCTCCAAATATAAGCCCTCCTTATGATATTGACGTCTGTCAAAAAATGATAAAAGAAAATGATAGGAAGATACTTATTGTTACGTATTAAATTATTTTGTACAAAACATACGGAAGCGTAATAAATTATTTTGTACGCATGATAAAAAGAAAATTTTGTGCTTACTGCCATTGGGAGCGTATACATTCATTTACATTAAAGTAGGTGAACACTTTAATCATTTAATGGATTGCAATCATCTATCCACCAGCCATAGGCATAGGGCCGCCATGCTTGCGTGCTGGTGACAACAGTGAGTGTAGATGTAATGCAGAAGACGTTGCTCCCTATCTTCTGGATTTCGTCACCTAGCACCTTTATTTTTGATGATGGAGGGGGGGGGGGTGTAGTTATTCAAAAAGTACACTGAACCCTCAGAGGCCATCTTCAGCGCTTGCAGGAGAGTGTGACTGTCCTCTTGAACCTTCCGGTATCTATGCTATCCCAGAAGCCCCCTTTTAGCCCCTTACGACAGGCAGAGGATACCGTTGCGTATTCTACTCTCCGGTTACAGGGGAATAGTTCACCTACCACTCTGTATAATTATGACAATAATCACTTGATTTCGTCCCTTAGTACCTATGATATCCACGACAACAGTTGGAGTAATTCCACCAATACCATATTCTATAGATTATTGCATTATAGGTATTCTATAGATATTATTGCATTGTTGAAGCATATGAAATATTAACGTCATCTAACGTCGTCGTCACGTTAATCCACTTCTATTTAAACAAAAGTAAAACAATAGTAGAAATGCATATTTATTTTAGAGTTATTAATGTACGCAACTTCTTGCACGGCTTTAATTCTTTATTGCTTTTACCTATCGTACTAGCTTTTATAGTTATTAGGAAGTGGAGCAATACTCAATACTGACATTGTATTCTGGTGAAAAATTGTGAAAGAAAGGACTCGCGAGTTGCACGCTCCATCAAGGAGATTGATTCTTGAAGTACCATTATCCTATAGCAAATATTTTGATTGACTTATATTTTTTAAAGATTGAAGAATCAAACGGGCATGTAGTTCACCTGATAGCAAGTGCTCTAAGCCGCTCATGGACATGTGTGAACAGCTTCACGTAGAATACCGCTTCTATCCGAAGTTAATCACAGATGCGTTCCTACTCCCGAGGACTAAGGTAGTCGCCTCATATTAAAGTGTGTCGGCAACTACACCCTAGCATCGAAACGTAATAACCGCTTCACGCTAGTAATAAGTGTGGCGGTGGTACCTCCCCAATCGAATTACACTGGTTTTACCACCTAGTAAATACGGAAAACTTCTTTCCATCTTAATGGAATTCCATAATATTTTGCGACTTACAGTTGTAGATTATCTAGTTAAATAAAGTAAGGTACTACGCAGGGTGGCACTTATTAAGGTAGAAACTTGTGGTTCAACTTGCGAGTGAGCATGGTCCCACCTACTTCTGCCTTACTATATAATTTTAAGTTATGATATATTCTAGTTGGAAACATTTCAACTTACTCTCTTAGCAACCCATTATTGTCCCACTGCTGGGCACGGGTCTTCTCTCAGAATGAGAGAGCTTAGGCCATAGTCCACCGCGCTGGCCAAGTGCGAATTGGTGGACCCATAGTCCACCGCGCTGGCCAAGTGCGAATTGGTGGACAACTTCAACTTACTATTCAGTAGTAACAATGAAAATTCACTATTAATCCAGAGGCATCTACACGTGAAGTAGTATAGTTCCTATTTTAGGTTTTCACAGACGACAAATGCTACTTACCATCACTTGGACTGCATGCTAGATTGCTACTCTTCTATAATCCATACATCAGCCCTTTGAGGTCCACTGCTGGACATAGGCCTCCCCTAAATGACGCCATTCCAACCGGTCCTGTGCCTTCTGAACCCAACGGTTTCCCGCTGTCCTCTTCAGGTCATCGGTGCACCTGGTGGGGGGGGGGGGGGCACCTGTGCTCCTTTTGCCTAAACGTGGTCGCCACTCGAGGACCTTCCTTCCCCATCGGTTATCGATCCTACGAGCGATGTAGCCGGCTCATTGCCACTTCAGCATGCTAATTTTGAGAGCTATGTCGGTAAGATTTGTTCGTCTAAGGATTTCCTCGTTACTCTTCTATAATAGAACTCGTGATTATCTAAAAAAAATATATGCAAGCGTGACTAAAAGTTTCTGTCAGTTTCAGTAACACAAGGCTACATAATTTTATTCAAACGAAGCCTTCCACTGTAATAACAATAACGTATACTAATTTAAAAATGCCGTTCTCACTGTATATTATCCTTCAAAACATAATTATACACGCGTTGTGTTTATCGGTACATGTACAACCTGTAATAATAAATTTACTTTTCCATGTACGCGTGTTTCGTTTCAGGGAAGAATCCAATTACGATAACGTTATGTCCCGCATGAAAGTGTCGCATTTATGGTAAAATATTAATGTATTTCAATTTGGGAAGGCTGCTACAGACCTCCATAAATATCAGTAGCGCTGGGACCTAGTGGGGACGTAAATACTTCGACTAAAATTGAATGTTATTATCTGAGAACATGTACAATTTCTTTGATGTCGAGTCGAAACGCCGAAACGGTTCACCGGTAATGTTATTTTAACGTCTTCGAGGTTAGTACTTTTCAAGATCGTCGCTTTAATTTGATTGGAGTTAGAAACGTTTACGTCGTATTACTTAGTTATACTCGTACATGTAATAAATTACTTTTTTCTTCTTCAACCTTTGTTTACCTTTTGCTAGGTACGGATCAGTGTAATAGCCATTAACAAGATTTGATCAGTATGAAAATAGTAAAAACCTTTTTTTATGTGAGTTATTCAAAGATTACAATTAACACTTGGTACGATGTACGTCCTTATAGGACGACCTAGGCATATTTCAGCGACAATTCTTTGTAACGCCACTGATTGGCTAAATGTGTCCCCGGAACCTCACGCTCCTGGCAGGCACACATCCAGCCTGCCTCATGACGACTGCACTAGGATAGATCTCATCATGATACTTCCAATAAAGTTAGACATTTGCCAACCTCATACGGTAGGCTTCTTACATATCTTGACCTGGTCAAGATGTTATATCGTGACTATTTCCTTTCAAAGTCTCACCTCACTATGAGGACTTTACATCTCCATGTGCAACATTTTATCGTCGAGTATATCCGACTATTTCTATTTGCCACGTCCATTACATTATGGAATTATTAATGCTAGTATTTAATTAAATATGAATATATGATTAGTATGGTGTTTGGTATAATAATTATTTTTAATTGGCGGTCTAAAGGGTAATTATTTCCTCGATTTTATTACTATTACAAGCGTTGGTTTATAACCAAAAAAGTCCCAGAACTATTAATACATAATATAATTCCTGGAAATAATACATACGGATTTAACATTATTTTAACGCTTCGTATGCCATGCACATACAAGTAAATTAAAATTGGATACAGAATTAATTAACATACAAAATAAAATAAGTAAGTAAAATATTAATTTTTACTTTACATTTTCATGTGAATACATGAAAGCGAAGCGTATATCTGCGATTGACCGAAATATCATTTATCACTGTATTTATGTTAATGCATTTGTTCTCAGTATTTTTATATAAATTAAGTGGAAAGTGCTTATTTGATGGTAAGTGCTTATTTGATGGTAAGGACGCTAATATTGTATTGTACAATCAGTACTGATTAGGATTGAGTTCTAGATTGGTCACAAATGCTTTCATTTCGGATCTTTCTCTCGCCAGCGAATTTACCAAAACTTAGAATAATCATCATACTAATATTATAAAAGCGAAAGTTTGTGAGTGTGTATGTTTGTTATTTCTTCACGTCTAAACGGCTGGAGCGATTGTCATAAAATTTGGTAGGCTACTTTTTACTGTGGGAAAATGTCTTATTCCCACGGGAAAATTAAAATACATCGATTTATTTAACGCGGGCGAAGCTGCGGGCTTCAGCTAGTTTAATATAAAAAAGACATAACAGAAATAGGCATGAAGGGGATACTACAGTGAAATACAGAGTGCTTCTACGACTTAAAATAGGGTTTCGGCTGTAGATTGCCTCAGGAAATAAATGTTGTTTCAATCTACCTTTCAAATACTACGGGTACGTATATACCTTTATGATATTTTCTTTAGCGATAATCAAACAATAATTAATGTTGTACATTTGTTTCATCGTATCTATATATTAATACGTGAAGCAAAAACTTGTGAAGTATTTTTAAGTAATGAGCCGCGGACGGATTAGTATGGAATTTGCACGGTTATAGTGGACGTAGAGAAAGAGTGCAGAATGTTAGTATTTTTTTCAAATAATGCTTAAAACATACATAAAATCACCTAAAAACACATTACACACACTACCATGCCTTTGTCACAAACACATAAATAATAAACGAAATAGAACATTCAATGTCTTACTATGAAAACACATTACATCAGAAATGTTAGTTTCTTTGTCAAAAACCTCTTTTTAAATTTAACGGGTTTGTTCAAAATTACTTATATATGAAGTTTAGTTTTTTAATTTAAAGTACGGTCGAATTTCGACCGATGTGACTGATGACTAGTACCTATATTTATTCACTACTTGTTACTTTACGTACGTAAATTACAATTTGTATTAATACTTTATTTCAATCACTTTTCATTTAAGATGACTTATTATATAGTTACCTATGTCGTTTAGTTTATCATACTTTTCATTTTAGCATATAGTAAACGATTAATACATTTTTTATCTGATTGAAGTAGCAAAGAAGCATGCGGTCCACCTGATGATAAGCGGTCACTGTTCCCCATGGACATCTGAAAGCAACTTCATATAGAACATGGTTTCTATCTGAAGTCAATCACACTGTCAATTACAAACAACCGCCACACCTATGTGAAACACATAAAATAGGTGTGGCGTTAGTAGTGTCACGCTTTCTACACTCATAGCCCCACAGTAGGATTTTCTTCTGTATCGTAGGTACCATGGACACACACAAGACGAATACACAAAAACCCAGACCCAGAACAGAATTAAACTCATCGATCAGATGCCTGGTCTCATCATTCAGGATCCGTTGTGCGTCAGACCGGTGTGGTAACCGCTCCGCCACGCGGGTCGTCAGAGTGTGGTACTTCCCCGGTCGAACTACACTAGTTCAACCACCTGTAAGACCTGTATTGTTATTTGAGCAGAAATTCATAGCCTTACAAGGGTTTTGCCACCTTCAGACTTTAATTAAGAACATGGTTTTTCACTGCACGAACACAATAATTATATTAAAATTAAAATTTTAGCAAAATACAACAAATTGATACAGACTTACATGAACAAATCAGACGTAACTTGTGGTTGCATTGTAATTACAGTGTGGAGAAGCCTGAGTTTAAATAATTTCAATCTAGAAACAAGAGAATGGTTATGGTATGGCGCAAACAGCATTTGGCAACAACTACATATTAAGATTGCTTTTCCAAGGCGTCTAGGGAGCAGGGTAACACTAGAAACGCTTTAAGAAGAACTTAAAGACAGATTTATAGGTCCCACATTCTAAACAAACGCAATGCTGGCGACTCGACGCTTTCCTATCAACAAAACAAGTTTGTAGCCGACTTTGGTCATTTAAATGGATTTGATAAAGTGCAGCCTGAAATTCTTCTTGTGACGTTGGATTCCTATGGACATACTAGTAGATTTTATTTGTGTATTAGATGTTGAATATTTTAGTTTATTTTGGACATGTTACTTGTGGCATAAGTAGGTTTAAAGAAATTTTAATTCTCATAAAACATACGTAAACACTTCTATGGTATACCTTTTTTTGTGCTCGAGAGGCAAACCTTTAAAAGGTACCCGACGCCGTGGGAGCGATGCAGGGTTATGTGGGATCCTTACCGCACTAAAACCATTGGTGGCCATTTTCAGCGCTACAAAGAGGACTCCGAGATCTCCAAAGGAACTAAGGAACGCAACCGGAGTTCTCTAAACGCGTTGCCCCGTCGGCCTCCTCCCAGGCGAGCAGCTGGGACCACCGCTCCGTCTGGTCTTTACGACAGTACGCGACCACGCATACCGCCGTCTTGCCGCCTCTTGCGACAGCCAGGATGCCGTAGCTCTATTCTGATCCCGGAACTATAGGGACTCTATAGTATACCTACTTACCTTTTAATTTCGTATTTTTACCGTTTGATAAAAACTATCTAAACATTTAACAATATAATTGACTTTTCGATTTATGTTAACAAATAATAGAAATTATATATACCAATGCTATTTTCATCATTCAAGAGTTGTAGTATTGGGTAGAAAATATTAGGATTACATGAATATTTTCGTAGTTTAGTCACAATTTTCCGGATCCAGGATTTTCGTTTGAGGACGTGACGCTTGTCTTCATAGAGTATATCACAGGGAAAAATAAATCCATATAGATAAATAACTATGCAATTATCGCTATGGTGTTATTCTATTACAAGCAAAAAGCCAAAAACAAAAGAGCTTACTAATTTTTAAGTTTAGGATAAGATTCAGTAAGTTGTCTTTAGTTTAGTCGAATTTAGTCGAATAGAGTTTAGAAACCTTAGCCTAATGCTAAGGTTTTTAAACTCTATTCGATCCAAATAAGTCACGGATGGACTCTGATGATTAATACCTTAATTTGATGGGAGGTTAGGCAACGTTGAACTATCGGATTCACACACCCTTGCATCTGCCACGCTATAGTTTTATACCTAACATGAAGATATTAATTATCTTTATCCAGCTTAACAAAGTATACCGGGAACATAATTTATAAGTGTGAACCGGTTTATAACAACTTCCTAACTAGCAACGAGCGACGGAATAGAAATAATTCTTTTTCATTCACAATTCTCGCTTAGTTCAGTTATATAGAAAACTGAACTTTATTCAACGCTTGTAAACTACTTCATATAATAACTAGTTGAACCCCGTGGTTTCACTTGCGTTTCAAAAAATGGATATAATACTATAATGTAATAAAAGTTACCAAATTGCATAGACACAAAATATATTTTTATACTCATGATATGCGGTTTGTGAATTCTTTTAAAATTCTTTCGACCCAGTTGCATGGATCGTGGTCAATTTCTCAAGCTTTATTTATCTTAAATGTCACGTTTTTCTGTAAAACAAATCGTATATTGATTGATTTGAAATGTTCTGTGCCATTTTATCAATTATAAAGGAGTTATAGAACAATTAAAAAAGATACATATGTCAAAGAAACCTAAGTAATTAATCATTTTAATAATAATGTAGTTTGATACTCCAAAATATGAACAAAATGTAACGTTTATCTATACTCAACATACCACATAAACCTTTTGAGCTACAACTAAATCCGGCTCGCGTTATAAACAACATACGTGTATATATTCATATTTCAGAAGTAAGGCGCTTACGATTATTACATACACACGAAAGCTGTTTTAAAAACAAACAAGGTTCAATAGAAGGGAGAATTAAAGCTGCGTATCCACCCCGAAGCGGTACGAACCATATCGGTACAACAACGTCGTTTAAATTGAATTGAAAAATGATTTATGCCAACAATCTCTGGCGATACTCTCGTTTCTTTACACACTCGAACGTTCCGAACGAAAATAATAAATAAATTGTTCGTGAGAAAATTGATCGAGGTTTTTATTTACGAGGGAGTGTAGCCAGGAAGTTCCGCCGTTTCGTATTTCACCGTATGTTAGACTTTTATTCATTGTTCTCCTGCTTATTTAATGCTGCACTTGCATATTGATGGTTTAACTCTTTATAAGATCGATTGGGAAAGTATTGCTGCTGGCTTTTAACCGGACCAATATATTTGAGTTCAATTAATGTAGATGTACTTTCCATAAGTGTGGATTACGGACGTCTGTCAGGTGAACTATAAGCGGTTTCTAATCTGTGTTATCAACCCATTATTATAGTCGCACTATTGAGGACGGGTCTCCTTTTAGAAATGAGAGTGTTTAGACCATAGTCTACCGCACTGGCCAAGTACGAATTAGTAGAATACATACACTTTTTAAAGTACCCTCAGGTATTTTGTACCCTGAATCGAAGAGCAGTGTAATCTTCTGTTCTTTTTTTATAAAAATGAATGTTTGTCTGTATGTCCTCTAAATAATTGTAAACTATTCATTTGATCATGCGATGATCTTTAGCAAAGTTGTTATTCATGAACTCGCGAAGGTTTCTGTTGTTGTTTTTTTTCGTGATGGTGTACCAACGCGCGCAGTGTACAACTAGTTATTTTACAATAATTTTAGAAAATTATCAGTGATGCATGCTTGGGATTCAAATCTTAGACCTTCGTTTAAGTAGTTAAATTTGAACCATTAAACTATCCCTACTTCTTAGTTGTGACATAAATAAAATAATGTGGCATTTAGTCCAACCAGATAAAATTTTGTTGATCGACTCCAGAAGCATTATCGCCACAACAAATTCTGCCTAATAATTATAGTAACAAGTGCTGCTGTATTCCGATTGATGGTATTAAGGAAGAGCCCTTAAAGAGGTGTTCAAACTTGGTCTAGGTAACACCACAAATGTAGATAACCTTCAGTAGTACTTCTGTCCTTTCTGGAGTTGATTATATCTTTGGTCGTTAGTTGCTGCTTACCATCAACGTCTTCAACAGGCTGCATTCTCTTGTATACTACAAATACTTAACATTTAGAATTGTGGGGTTCATCCTTGCTTGTTCTATATTATTAATAGACTTTAGAATATTTCAATCATTAAAATACCGCATTCCAAAGACTGATTGCGACGTGGCTCTCGTTTCATTTCGTAACTTGTAAATACTTTCGATACAAAACTCATTAACGGTCGGAAATCAAAGACGAGAAAGAATCAAAGGGATGATAAAAAATATTTTCTTTTGCGTGGCTGAAATCATTTCAAGCGTTGATTCTATCGCAATTAAATTTTCAAAACTTGCAATTTTTTATAGAATTATAAAACATTTTTAATACTTAATTTTGTACTATGAATTCCGGCTCGTGCTATATTTCACATTTGTAATATAATTTATAATAAGAAATAATATGTATTATGATAAAAAATCCTACATAGCTCTTTTTAAATAGTGGTTTTTGTTAGATTCCAGGTAATATATATTTGTGTACTTAGCTTGAATATCTATGTATTAAAGGTAAAGGGGTATCCTAGTGTGTGAAAATATGTGTAATATATATTTTTTGAAACTGTTATATTTAAAATGATATTTAATGTGAAATTACATTTTCTAAGAAACTACAGCCTTTTCGAATATCAATTAGGCGTGTAGTAAATAAGTTTAATGTTCTGTTTACTACACAAGTCTTAAAAAGTACTCGTCAAAGAAAGATATACGTAAAGTTTTACATTACACAAATGTATCAGTAAGTAGTGTACCATCAAACTTTCAACCTTTACGGGGAAAAGTCATAAAATGTTGCTTACATTAATACACTCGCCCGCATTTCGTACGTCCAACATCTTACTGTCGGGGAATGTGTACTTTACCTCGGAATTTTATTTCATCCCTTAAGGTGGAATTTCACAAAAGAAAGGAAAAGTCGGTTCGGCCCTTTCTCTTTCATCTTTAATAGATATTGTAATGAGAGGACTTCACAAATATTCGTTTACGCTGGACAGTCGACACTGATGAATAAAGACCGATCACTTTACTTTTGTATAAAATTTCAAGGCAACGTAAACGACGAGATATATTTTTTCAATATTGTTTGATGTTACTGCGTTGTAATGGATATCTTGATCTTGAGAGGCATTGCTTTTTTTAAAATTATACAAAATTTGAAGAATAATAATTTATTATCGTTTCATGATACGTTACATTACATTCAGTAGACGAACTAGGCTTACCGAAATAGCTCAAAGTTGAACCTGTAGTGCCTCTGGGTCGGCCATATTGTTCGAAAGTCCGATGACGGGTTGTCGGGCGGTGATCACTTTGAGGCAGTGATTCCTTGATAACAATGAATCAGGTCGTTTCTCGACCAGGTAGACCGCTGGAATTAGAAGGCACGGTACAAGTTTGATTAGTGCCAAATAGGGTACGCCTATATCAAATAGTGTACCTATAAAAGCTATTGTATAGATGGATGGAATGCAGATTTCTGTTTAAAAACTACCTCGTTTGGAATAGGAGATTTTTGCAGATGCTCTCAACGGTGATGCAGATATTTCAGGTTCTAATCAGCCAATTTACTTAAATGTGGCATGAATATTCTTCAATTATCTCTCTTTCGCACTAACCAACCAAAAATAAAAATAAAAAATTTTGTAATATTAAAAAAATTAGGATAAGTTGAAAAATTTGTTAGAAAATTGACTTCTATTTTTAAACATCCGCCTTTTTGTCACATTTTTTTTAAGTTTTGTTGGTTTGCGCGATGATGACATTTATACTGATCAGTAATTTGATATTGTTTTATTTTTAAAATTGATACAAGGGTAGAAATCCTTCCCACGAGGACGCGGCTTTTTTTGGTTTTCCTGCACTACAAGAACTTTTTAAATGTATTTTTTGTATTCTTAAAATATCAATAAACAAATGATAAAAAATGGATGGTAAAAATATTAACTGCTTCTTTTATATTAACTACCAAAAAACGCTCGAAATTCGGACCTCTAGACTAGAATACCCCCTTAAACGATAAAGGGAAACGTAAAGAAACCTATTCGGGAGGTCTTTGCAAACTTTCAAAAGGTTCTTTGCCCCAGCACGAGCTTAAAGGGCGGAGCGTAAGGAATGCTTTGTTCCTTGTTTTGTTCCTTTAGTGCTACCGGATCTTTCTTACCTGCATCGTGCGTTACCCTATCACACAAATTTGGATATATTCCATAGACATCTCATTATCGAGAAAAGTATGGAACACCTTATAGGTTTTCAAGATATTTTTTCCGGGTAGTGCGAGCATCCGACACGGTTTGGCCACTAATCCATACCCTTTTCCACCAACAGGGGATTAAAGTCATCATCAAAATGTGTGTCGTAGCAGAATCAAATTGGTACTTATTGTTCAAGCTTATTCACTGTCGCATATTGTTCTTGGAATTCCCTAAAGACGTATCATAGCAACATTCCTCAAGAGAAATTCACTTAAGGATGGAATGCAATCTTCTGCGTGTAATCCATTTGTGCTATCAATCTTCCCGCAATAATATTTGTTTGTAAGCTGTCAGAACATTTTGACGGTTTTGCTTAATTGTCGTAGTAGGTATTAATATTTTTATTTTATTACTAGGGAATCACGTTTTCCCTAGTGATGTGAAGCAGCATGAAGACTACAAAATTAAAGATTAGCATGAAATGTTAGACAAGGGTTATAATATCAGGCAGAATATATTTTGAGATGGTATAGTATATAGTATACTTGGGCATTTACAAATTTTCAGTTACATTTTTTTCTTTAACTACTGATTTTAAACCGCACCTGAAAAGATCGTCTCTCGTCGCCATATCTAATTACTTGTTACATAATAACAAGTTCTACGGTATTTTAGGTTCGAGGGTGTGGTAAGGCCTTATACGAGGTATTTTTTTATCTGACTGAAGTAGCAAACGAGCATGCAGTCCACTTGATGGTAAGTGGTCACTGCCGCCCATAGACATCTGTAATCAACTACATACAGAACATGAGTTTTATCTGAAGTCAATCACAGATGCGTTGCTACACCCGAGGACTATGATGGTCGCCTCATGTGAAAGTGTGCGGGCAATCCCACCCTTCTATCGAAACGCAAGAAATGATTTACGCTAGAAATAGGTATGGCAGTGGTTTTACCACCTTGAAAATATTTCTAGTAATGTATACGTATGACTATGACTATGACGTATGACTATGACTAAAAATAAGACCTAAGAAATAATCTTTGACAATTAAAACTCAAAGAGTCCTGAATAGTGCACTGAAATTTTATACATAGAGAAAAAAATGTTTTCGTTTAAAACGACGTTAATTCTTTAAGATGTTCACGGAAAAATGATACCAAAAGTTTAAAAAAGATTTCTTGTTTTGTAGTTTAATGTTAAAGTTGATAAATAATATTTTCTTCTCAGTGGCGTTGGTTTAATTCTAAAGTGAGTACTTAATTTTTAAGCAGCTACCAAATTATTCAAAGTAAATTACACGTTATAAAATGAAAGAGAAACAACGCATAGTGATGACGTAGTCGGTTTTTTGCTGCTGACCTGAGTGTCGTTAACCGGTCACTATTACAGTTTGACACACAGGAGGTTTTGGATTCGATGTCCGGCCAGGCGGGCAATTTCTGCACAGCTGGTTTGGGTGTTTCCATTTATTTTTGTGTGGGTCTAGGACGCGTGATATATGCTGTATGCTACTGTGTCTTGTTTTAGGTTTTTATTATTATTATTAGCTGTTGTCTACGACTTTCCATGCAATGATTACTATAAAGGATTTTAAAACATTAT
Source organism: Spicauda simplicius (assembly GCA_949699795.1). Taxonomy (NCBI): domain Eukaryota; kingdom Metazoa; phylum Arthropoda; class Insecta; order Lepidoptera; family Hesperiidae; genus Spicauda; species Spicauda simplicius. Next base: position 12,182,784 of record OX453066.1, on the reverse strand, counting down.
TTCATATTTTATTTAATCCACTGACTTTTGTTTATTTAATTACTTCTAACCAAAAAGGTAAATAAAAAAATCTTTGTGGCTGTTTAAAATCGATGGATTTTTAAACGTATTCTCCATACCTATTTAACCCCTAATTATTATTCAAATGTCCTATTTTGGAAAGTATACAATTTATATCATTTAATCACTTTATTGACCAATTTTAATGCTTTTAGCTTCTGTCCCTTTACTGTTATACATATATACACGTTCTTTCAACGTTTAATATATATAAATGATATATATGCACGTCTTCTGTAAATATTATTACAAAACATATTTTAATATACTAATAAGCAGTATAACGAGAGGTTGCTCGTCTTTATTAAACCTCCTCTAAATATAATACGGTACATGGTAGTCTATTTATTTCACACGCTTTACACGTTTAACACAGGCTTTGATGATAGTGTCCTAATTAGGCAGCCTACTGATCTTCCATTTCAGTGATTACCTAATTTACTGGCTACGATATTACTAATTATGTGGATAATCAACCTTTGTACGAAAAACGTTTTATTGCAATACTAACAGAGTAAACATTGAAGATTGGAATTTATATTATTCGTTTAAAGGATTGGTTTGAAGATCCCTTATTGATTTTTATCGTAGCAATTTTGATCGAGCTCAGGTAGAATTACTGTCCTTCTCGATGTCAGTTGTACATGCCCGTGAGCTAAAGAGATAAGGTAAAGTCAATTGGTAGGTCGTTAGCTCTTCCTATCGAAAAGTTATTATGAAATGTAAACAATGACGTTCACATAGATACTCACTTTTGTAATTTATCTAAAAATATAATGTGTTTAAATATGCAAACGATACCGCGTTAGTATTTCATTTTTGAGTTCAGTTTTGAGACCAGGTAAATTGATAAAACTTACGACCCATTACCTGTTGCCAAATAAATATAATTACACAACATACATATATTCAATAGAAGTATATTTTTTTGTTTTCGAGGGGAAAACCTTCTAAAGGTACCCGACGCCGTGGGAGCGACTCAGGGTTATGTGGGATTTTTACCGCACTAACCCCCCCCCCCCTGGTGGCCGTCCTCGGCGCTATAAAGAGGATTCCGGGACCTCGAAACAACCTCAACCGGAATCCTCTGAGCGCGTTGCCCCATCGGGCTCCTCCCAGATGGGCGGCTAGACCCACCTCTCCATCTAGTCTTTACGACGGTATGCAAGAGTAGACGGAGCGGTGGGCCCAGCTGCCCATCTAGGTGGAGCCCGATGGGGCAACGCGCTCAGAGGATTCCGGTTGCGGTCGGACGGAGTTCCCGGAGTCCTCTTTTTAGTGCCGAGGACGGCCACCGGGGGGGTTTTAGTGCGGTAAAAATCCCACATAACCCTGCGTCGCTCCCACGGCGTCGGGTACCTTTTGAAGGTTTCCCCCTCGAAAACAAAAAAAAAGCCCTATTCTGATCCCGGAACTACAGGGACGATTCAATAGATATTAGTCGACTGTTGGAGTTATTCACCTGAATAACCATATTTGTATTTTTATTTGGTGTTACTATATTGTCATACAAAAATTTGGCAGTTTTTTAATTTTTTACTATAAACTAGGTTCAACCTTGTCATATAATGCCAACCTCTAAGGTAGCGTTATTAAACGCTTTTACCAAAGCTTACTCTTAAATTATTAGCGCAATACACTACAAATTGCTGCTTATGAAACTTTCCCCACGATGCTTTCCGACTATAATATGAAATTTGTATGTAAATATATTTGAAAAGTTCTACCTTATTCTATAAATTTTTCAACATTCTATACACTTAGCCTGGTTATGACAGCGACGTAACATTTTCGGTCCGCATGCATAATTAAATAAAGCCGGTCAAAATAAGCAATTTGGGCGGCGAAGGCACTGCTTTCTGGGATCGTTAACTTTTAATGCAGTAAATTTACTGTTTTATTGTGAGGTCGACTTCGTAGCTTAACGGTATATTACGTCATAAGCGGAGCTACTGATTTTTATTAAACTTCGGCTCTTAATATTAAGTGTTCTTTACTTGATTAAGTCTTTTAATTTTTTGTGTTAAATTTTTTCAAAGAATATTCCTAACTCCTGAATGTACAAATACTTTATTCAATCTCATTATAACTTTATACTTGTATAGTAAAGTGATGATATTGGGTAGCTGAAACTTTTTGACACATTTTAAATGATAATGGTTTGCTTCTATTAATTTGCACAAAACGAATGCTGTCAAGATTGTTCAGTTTCGAGTTAGAGAGAAAGTCATGGATTAAGCAGAGAGTGACAGTACATAATAGTTGCAGAGTTCTTTACTTCAATAATTTGAGAAGAGGATAAACCTTGTTTATTGTTAAGAAGGAAGTAACCTTCACAAAGCGGACGTGTATTTGCTGGTTAAGCGGACTCCAAATAAGGCGAATAAAAAAAAGGTTCGAATCAAATGACACTTACCGAGACGTGATAGAAAAGTTCGACGACCGTCGTTCCGCTGCCTCTACGTCATCGTTACGGACGATGAATCTTGCCTTTATCTCTTCACGAACCCAAAACTAAACGTCTATCTTCTATTTGATTATGCCGAGGTAAGCTCCTTACGCCCAGATATGAATATCAAATAGAGTCAGAAAGTCAAAGCGATATCATCGCTAAATCTTAAATGAAAATCTGTTAACGAGGGAACCGGTCATGCTGTCATTTACGCTACAAAGCTGACAAAGCTCCTATCTTGAATAATTAACGCAACAAAGTGACTGAGGCTTGTCCTTCGGTACGGCCAATAGAATTCCGTGAACCTGTCTTGGATATAGGCAACGATCAAAACAGATTAGGGGAGATTTGATGGCTGCGGCCAGTAAATCGCTATCAAATTTAAAACGTAATTAATCAAAAATATTTTTGCCCTGGCAATTCCCTAGTGAAATTTAGAAGAAATAAAAGCTCTCTAGTACGAGTAGTTTAATTAATAACTCATGATTATACCAAGTTCATATAATTATGTATTCATATCTAGTAATATTAAATATGACAATAATTATTAATATTCTGAAAAAAATATGTCAAAATGTTACACTGTTTCTTGTCTCTTGTATTCACAGAGGAAACGGCGTGTTCTTACTAAAATTATGTTATTTCTATTATTCTAATTAATATAACCACCAGATTTCTCACTAAATTTCACTACTTTATACATAGTTGTATATAACTATGTGAATATTTATTGTATAATTTAGATTGATTGAAAAAAGTGATAAATGACATACGCCCAAATTTTCACTTTAAGTATATAGGTTCGGACGCCCGCCCACAATACTATGAATAATTAATAGTAAAATATAATGGATATTGATAGGCTGGAAACCGAGCTAAAATGTGTTGACTTAATGCGTTGTTGTATATCACGTTTTCCCCTACATTTACTTGATTCGCGACAGTTCAGGCTCGCGATAATTATTCAATAAAAGCTATCATTTGTCAACGCTGTCCAAATGTCACCAAGTAGACATTGTGATGACTAATGCCACAATGCTCTACCCATTTGCGTCGAATTCCCTTATTGCCCACTTTTTACCTGGTGTCGACCGACCATTATTCACTTTATTGTGTTATCGTTCCTGCGTTCGTGACTTTTGTCCGAGCAACACTTGTTATTAGGTCGAGTTTAGATTTGTTTTGGTTGTGGATTCGTTTGAAAGTTGGTTTAACGGTAGTGGAACACTTAAGGTTTGAAAGTTTAGTGTCGCTGCTCCCTATGTGCCTTACACAGCATTCTACTTTATTTTTAGTATCTCGACAACCTATTATTGTCCCATAATAGTCACCATACCACATCAAAAATAAATGAAAGTAGCTATATTCTTTACACCAAATAAGAATGAACTTTCACAAAAAAGCTAAATTTCCAGCTAAATTTATAAACGTACTAATTTGTAGTAAGTTAGTTTCAGAACTTATACGCGTGATCGTGTAAAGTTTCGTATGTTCCACACCCTCTCTCATTATTGGTTCGACTTTGCTAACTTATAATTGAGTATTTGGCTGTACGCTGTATTATAGCTTATTAGATCTCGTTATTATAATAATAGGGTATGTACAGGCTGCCATATGGCGTTAATTTAACGAGGATTTTTCATTAAGGAGGTATTATGCTAGTGGTGGTGCTATTATGTTTTTAAATAACAATAAGACAGTGCACTGTCTTATTGTTATTTAAAATTATTTATTTAAAAACATTAAAGTACATTTTACTGTTAAAATATACAAAAGTTAAAAAAAAAAAAAATCTTTTTTTTGAAAATTATTTAAATAATTAAATCGTGGCGTATCTTGATTGCTGCTTTGGCAAAGGGAGATATCCCGCCAGGTGATCATGCCTGGGGAGCGGTCGTGCTCCGATAGCCGTTGTACGGTACTTGTATATATATGCAGGGTATTGAGAATACTTCGATAGCATGTTTCAGAATACTAGTAGCGCCATCTCTTGATGAGTTGCAGGAGCACACCTCCCGACACTGCGTTAATAATAAAATAGTAAAAAGTAAACATTTTTTTCTTTTAACTTTTTAATGTATTAAGTTGAATTAATTTGAATTAATGGCGATTAAGTTAGAGTGCCAAATTTTTAATTCTAAAACAATATACTGAGAAAAAACCACGTAACAAATATGAATGTTGAATTGTATGGATATTCATGCAAAGCAGCGAAATGTATGTCCGTATTATTGTTAATGTGAATATCCCTGTACGAGATGTTGACAGTAACATGATCTGTTTGTGCAGTCGAGACCGCCTGAAGTACCTATTGCACCTGCAATAGTATCCAGCTCACTAGGCACCTGCAACGCTAAATAAATACCGGGTATTAGTAAAGGAGAATTAGTGAGCGATTGCTTCACACACTACACATGTATGTATTGGTACGTTTATGCTGATATAGTCACAGATCGTTCGCTAAGCATCTGCAGTGATCACGTACTGCTAAATAAACGCCTGGATTCAGTGAACTATAAGCTTTACACGTTTATAGGAACATGGAGTATGAGTTTGGGTTTCCTCCTGATTTTGTAGGGTGATCTGTGCTCAGTTACAATTGGACATAATAATATTATAATGTTATACTTTTATATATGATAGGGTGACCATCTTAACCCTATGCTAGTAGCAACGTACCTGTGATTGACCTTAGATAGAATTCTTGTTCTATATGAATCATTTACCATCTGATCAGATTGAATGCCAGTTTGTAGCATGTTGTTTCTTTCATTTTTACAGAGAAACGCAATTTAACTGTAGTCTTTATTTTTAACCTGGATCTAAAGACTTTATTATAAAACAACATTTAAATACCTTATTTCATGGAGTAATAAATTTAAAAGCAAAAATTTAGTTTAACAAAATAATTATTTCTCTTAATATTTCTAATAAGGCATAAAATCTAGGTGGCCTGATATCTACAATTTACATTTTTAACCTCTAAGGATAATACGAATTACAAATTTAGAAAACCACAAAACTAGTGCATCAGTGGAGTATTTTTCTTTATAAATTTAAACGGATTTTGCAATAATATTATCTTTCAGCACTCCTCCTCTACATTAACTTTAACATGCCCAATTTCACACTCTTTCGTGCGCGCAGTATTCGAAAAAAGGGTTCGGAAGTTCTCGCTTCACGTATTAATATATAGATTCAGACAGGTAACAATTGTAATACATATTATGAGAATCAATAATATTTGTGGTGGTTTTCGATTAAGTCATTAAATATTACACTTACTTTTGTATTAAAAAAATGATAGAATTTTACGCTTACATGTGTTATTGACATCAATGTCTACTATATCCCTCTGTCTAATAAATATATTGAATAAGGTGTATTTTATTAAGCTCTTTATATCATATAATCTCACTGGCAATCAAAGCTTAGTACCTATCTGCAAAATAAACATTCTTAGTTAGAATTAATGCGAAAGTAAGCACTGAATGTTAGTAAGCATCGCAGGTATATGTCTTTGGGATTATTTGAGCTAATATTAATAGATGAATGATGCTCATATTAATATTTACAAATGAGATATTTACATAAGTAATACTTCAAGTCTTACACTTATGCCTTTTAATATCTACGTTGAGTGAAAGAACAACGTGACGCGTAAAAGAAATACAATAGTTTTAAAACATAGAATTTGACTGCGAATCATAATAATGCATAGAATCTGAAAAATAATGTTCTCGAAATATGAAATGTAGGTAGTAATAATATCGCGTGTCATTATTAACTACAAAAAGTCAATATATATTATCTAATAATTTGAAACATGTTTTTTAATCATTTTTTTTTTAATATCTCGATATACAACAGGAGCCTGAACCCGACTGCAGATATGTAGCACCTTTTGGAAACTAATTTGTAAGCTTCATGTGTTAGTCAACTTACAACCATTACGTTAGAAATAGGAACGGTTTCGAACCAATCCTTTCGATACCTTTCGAAGAACAATCCAAAATATAGTGAATCCTATTGCTTTCATATGATAAGTGAAAATATAGATGAATTTGTAAAATATTCAATTCCATGATTACTTCCATTGCTTTTCTTAACACAGTTATAACCTTTCGCAACATTTTATAATCTTAATGCACTCCTTTGTCGACTATTTTAATTAAACAGCATGCAAGCTTGAGTAAACACTCTACACTAATATTTATTAAGAAGCAACGGGGTGCTTATTAATAAAGCGCCATGACTACATGGGGCGCAGAATGACCTCTGAAAGGAAACTGAACGCCGTAAGTGTACACACAAAGGCTTAAGGGTATAACGTCTAACGTTTCCTCCTATTATGAGTCGAGACCACCATTCACGGGCTCAAATGAGTCTTAATGAAAGGTACGATACCATTATGAAGGCAATTGCGAGCTCATAAAGGAAATTAAAAAGACACAAAAAGAGAACGTTAATAGCAAAAAGGTCGTACGCTTAAGATCGTTCGTGTGTATGGCGAGTGTATATAGACAGTTATAATCAACTTAGTCCTACTGATCTACATATTAATACGAAGTAGGTCACCATGTACAACGTTTTAGGATTTCGAACTCAAAGGCTAAAAACGGAACTCTATTACTAAGATTACACGTATTTGTCTATGGTCAATATCCTTATCATTGTGACTTGCGCAAACTTAAAGGGTGAAAGTGTGATCGATTCCCCGTGAGAGTATAATCATACTAATATTATAAAGGTGAAAGTTTGTGAGTGTGCATGTTTGTTGCTTCTTCACTTCACTGTCGTAAATTTTGGTTGTGAGTTAGCTGACACTCTGGATATAGGCTACTTTTTATTGGGGCAATACATTTTATTCCCACGGGATAATCGGTTCATCGGGTTATTTACCGCAGGCGAAGTTGCGGAATTTAGCTAGTGTATAATATATATAATAATGAATTAATACTTGTGTTCTGAAGTTAGTGCACTCGTTTCTGTCTGTATTTTATTTCATGTCTCAGGAACACTTGGGCGCAGTGACAAGTAAACATTAGTCTACAAAATGAGTTTTAGTTCTAAAAGAGAATCAGCTAAAGAATAGTTATATCTCTACAATAAGTAGGACCTATACTTAAGTATTATAATTAAAAGACTTTAATTATAATACTTAAGTATATTTTGGATAGGTCTACGGAGACACAATTTTCAGTTACAATATTTTTCTTGCACCACTACCGGATCGTAGGTAATTGACCTCAATTGAGATACATATCATAGTATGAAGTACGTAGGCAATAGTACACTTATCTTGTAAATCAATATTACATGAAGAGACTCGAAGACACTAAGGAAGTCTTAATCGATAGTGGTCTTAATCTGTCTAAACCGTCCCTCACTGTCTACGTCTGTCACTAACAGCTGTTGTGTTTATTTAGCAGGCTCTAGGAACGCTTTGAGTGCACTGAGAGAACCAGCAGTAATTTCCAATACGTACCTATAATTAAGCTATGTCTTGAGGACAATTCTAAGTAACTATTAAGATTAAGATATATCGTAATTCTCAAAGGTAGTGGGTTTCAAAGCACTGATCTATGTGATTGTACTTGTTGAAGTATCGATATCTACTTACAGACTAACTCGTGGTTCATGTAAGTCGAAACATCATAATGGAAATCAGTTTGGGAAATAATAAGCTTAAATTCAAATCGCTTTCATTATTTCTATTCTGTTCATATAATTTGTCTGTTTTTATTAGCGACATATGTTTTAAAAATGCTTATTTCCAAAGTTCAGCCCGCCTTAATCATTTTACCATGGTAGTTAGTATCTTATTTATTAACCTAGATTATGAACTACCTTTGTGCCAAATTTTAGCAAAATATGATCTGAAGTATTTGCGTGAAAGAGTAACAAACACACATACAAACTTTACATACATACACATCATTACATACATACACATCATCACATACATCACAGACTACTATTAATAAGATCTTATAAACTTATTTTCTCGTATCTTACACCCCATCTGTAGTTTGTTCAAAAGATAAAAAAAGATTTTATTCGTTACTTAAACTAATGTTTATCTCTATGGCTAAATGAACTAGACTTCAAATTCTTTAAATTAATTTTCACGTGAATATGACTGAAAAATTAAGAATACAAAAATAAATAATAAAAATAAAACAGACCACTGAAGCTGCTTTATTCAATTAATTTTGTTTTTATTGTGAATAGTATACAGCCTATCACGGGCTCTCGATAAGACAACTTCAGATCTTGTTCAAGTATCAGTAGAATTTAAAAAATAAACTTATTTTTATAGACCCGCAGTGCTGTGCAATACTTCCGTTAACGATTTATTACTTCAATTATTATTCCATTAATTGTCGTCAACCCATTATTGTCCCACTGCTGGGCACGGGTCTTCTCTCAGTATGAGAGAGTTTAGGCCATAGTCCACCGCGCTGGCCAAGTGCGAATTGGTGGATTCCATTAATTACTACGACATAATTAGAGAATTGGAAGACATAATAGTTTGTTATCCAATTGATTGGAAAAATAATATAAATTTACTATAGCTATTTTAATATATACCTAATCTTATTAACGTTACCGTGCACAATATTTATAAGTAGCTACATACTACCTAGTAAATGTACGTAACATAAATGAAATACATAAATAAAGTACTCGTAAAAAATAAAATTAATTAAATATTAACACTTTCATTGTCCTTCATGTGAGTACAACCACATTATCTCCCATCATGCATTCCCAGCAGCAAAAACGCATATTGCCTATCTGATAGTAAGTAAGCCGGCAACTACACCCTTCCACCAAAACGCATGAACTGCTTCACCCTAGAAATAAGTGTGGTGGTGGTACCTTCCCGGTCAAAATACATTGATTCTACCACCTGGCCAACACGAGACGATATTTCACGTTCCACGCTGATAGCCAATTTATTTTATTTTGTACTTCGGTGATATAAATAACTCAGAAAATATTTCTGAAAACAAGTTATATAAACAGTAAGTGACCCTGTTATAACCTATTTTCCTCGGTATTTTGAAAACATGAAGGAAAATAGAGACATTTTTCTCTGCTTCAAGTTTGGAACTAACCGAAACTCTCGAACTAAATTTCTTCTTCAACGCGACAAACAGAACACCCAGCAATAAACTCGGTACAATAAAACGCTTCTACGATACTTTTTGTTCCTATTATGCGGGTGTGGGTAATGGTAGTGTACAGAATATTTCTTTTAAAAACGATTATAACTTCACAATACATAAAGAAGTTTTGCGTGTAGAAACCTCGAAGAAATTTAAAAAGCCTGTAGTTTTAGTGTTTATTGCAGTGTTAGGATGTAGCTTATGCTATTACTATAAAAACAGATAGCATTGACCTTAGTATATTATTAAAGGCGTAAAATATCGTTTTTTAAGTAATATAATATAATAACTATCCCATGCAACAGTTTTAGCTGTATGAGTATGATGAGTCTATAGACACGCTATAGGCCTATTGTAGCCATAAATACATATTATTAAGATGGCTTATTACCCTATAAGGAAATAATTAAATTAGCGTTACAAAATTAAGGACATTTTCTTTTGTCTTTTAAATACTTTGCTCATCTCATCGAAGATGAATTTCCAATAACTTTGACCACTGATTAAAAATCTAATTGGCTGAATTCAATCAACATCAAAAAGTTCCTCTTGACAAGTGCGACAGAGAAGTCACCCAAAACGTAGAGATTTGTATCGGCGTCGAGTTATTATGACATTTCGTCGCAAATGATAAATATTCCTGAACATTTTCTCATTTAAAACTTTTTCAATTCTTCACCTAAGTTGTGGGTACCTTGAGGTGAACTTTTTTAAAGGATGAAGTAGAGTGGCAAAGTCGAGATGTAACGCTTTCAGACGGTCTCGAAGAAGCGGCAAAGATGAATGGCTTTCAATATGAAATTGAATTCCGCGGTTCATTGCTTTTCAATTTGTTGGAGGGAACCTTGCTCGGCGTTTACCCCCGATACCTCTGGTGCTAGTGTATGTTTTATACAACACTATATCCTCTTGCGGTAGTAATATTCAATCATTCCTGCGAAAGTATACTTAAGTCAATAAAGCGTCTTCATCGTTGTTGAGTATTTAACTTAAATAGGTCTCAATTTACAAATAACTCGTTACAATGCGTTATGATCAATTAATGTTTAATCAAATTAATGTATACATTTTCATTACGATATCCAGGTAGCGCCGCAAATTTACCTCTAAATTAAGAATCAGAAATATTACAGTAAATCCTCTAAAGGTTTTCATAACCAATTTCAGGATTCCAATTAGGGTTGGGATCCTTTCTGGCGTATATAATAGATGCATAGCCGAGAACTGAGTTGAAATGCCTTTTCGCAGTATTTCAGCTTACTATCCAGTTAACCTAGAAAAAAGTGCCTTTTTTTCTAAATCTGTATTTTTTTTGCCTTTAGCTACCTTAACTTCCCCGAAATAATGCAGCAAGCCTGGATCGGAGACTACGTTTTTTCTTTTTTTTTTTTTATCTGACTGAAGTAGCAAACGAGCATGCAGTCCACCTGATGGTAAGTGGCCACTGCCGCCCATGGACATCTGTAATAAACTTCATACAGAACATGGGTTCCATCTGAAGTAAATCACAGATGCGTTGCTACTCCCGAGCACTATGGTGATCGCCTCATGTGAACGTTTGCCGGCAACCACACCCTTCTATCGAAACGCAAGAACTGCTTCAGGCTAGAAATAGGTGTGGCGGTGGTACTTCCCCGGTCGAACTACACTGGTTCTACCACCTTCAATATACCTATGTATTATTTTTGTAAGTCAGAAAAAACGCCGATCTTCGTTGCGGATGATCATCGTAACGGTCTGACATGGAGTAGGTCTCGGGTTTGATCCCTGGCCATACAGATATTTGAATGATAAATTTAGATTTCATTTCTATATTGGAGTGTTTGTGTATTACTTTTTGTGTATGTTCATATATCCCTAGTGTTAGTCTATGAGTGTGGAAAGTATTTTTAGGCCTTATCTGGGTGGTGTCAGAGCCGCAGTCGAATAACAAAGGTGCCACCTTTAATCTTTTATGATACTTTAAAGCCCCGTCCCAACAAATAACAAGGGGGATTTTTAGCGCAATCCTATTAGCATCGTTAGTACCTCCGTTTAATTCCTCCACCTGCGTTTCGTATCACACGCGTATAGGACTAATTCCGGGCGCGGAATCGCTAAGCGTTTCATTATTGCGAACATTCTCCACGGAGCTCGACGCCATAACCGTTGAATCGCATTACCATTACAACTGTCCGCAGGACGACAGCTGTTCCAAACAACTTTATATCCCGATCCTTCTGAGTTTTATTCGATACTTGCCAGTGTAATTGTTTTTTAACTTGCCAAGTGTTATTTATATACGAATGTTTGGAGTTTAGAGTTTTATTCACTGAAACTTAGCACATTGGGATAATAGAATGAGTCTTGATAAAATTCTGATATTTCATGATTATCGGTACATCATTAATTAGCTACAATTTTCACAGACTTAAAAAAGCTGGAGGTTGTTTTTAATGTTAATTTACAAAAGTAATACTAAACTTCATTTATCTTAATCAACTTAATTACATAAATAGTCACGTTGGTTGTGCAATAGCACCGTTGCAAGTATTTAAATACCCACTTCTTACTTACAAACTAGTTTTTTTTTATTTTTTGCTTTTAAAGTACGTCCTGTCTTACTGAGAATTTGTATGCGAACAAACGAAATTATTCAATTGCGTTCTCCATTTCATATTAAACCTACAGATGATAGCTGGAAAATATAACTGTTGAATCGCATTACCATTATATCTGTCCTCTGAACGCCAGCTGTAGCAAATAACTTTATACCTCCGTGATTTCTACTTTCATATTTTCTCGAATAGTGGTATAAAAGACATGACCAGTTTCTGTAGCTTTTATTCTGCATAGTTTTAATTATTTTTATATCCGTGGAAGAAAGATTTTTTGAAGTGAAACTTCTTTAGGCGCATGAGGGTAAAATTTTTACAGATGAAACGTCACGCCGGTATGCAACGGAAGTATCGGAAAAGAGAGAGAGAGTGATCGAGACCTATTGAGAGAGAGTAAGACAGGGCGAACGTAGCATGAGCAACTAGCCGTGGAGTGAGAGTAGGGAGCAAGCGAGTGAGAAAGATTGAGAGAAAAAGTGAGACAGAGCGAACGTCGTATCACGCCTTTTTCCCTTCCTCTTAATCTTGGAAATTTAAAGTTTTAGATTTGTATAAATATAAACAAGATTTATAAATTAGTTCGCCAAAGAAGTTTCACTTCTGACATGTGTACTTTGTACGCACGCATGTTTTTTATTATGATTTTTGATATAATTGAAGTAGCAAACAATCATGCAGTTCATCTGATGGTAAGTGGTCCCTGCCACTCATGGACATCCGTAAACAACTTTATGTAGTATATGGATTCTATGCGGAGTCATACACAGATGAGTTGCTACTCGCGAGGACTAAGATTGTCGCCTCATATAACATTGTGCCAGCATCCACACCCTTACAACGAAACGCAAGAATGCTTCACGCTAGAAATAGGTGTGGCGGTGGTACTTCTACGGTCGAACTACACTGGGCCTACCACTTTAAAAAATAAAGTAAAAGTAATTTATAGTTGTGTTTTATTGTAAGTATCGACTTCTCGACATATTACATAAATTTAGAACCTATGTATTTTAATAACGGACTCTGTTGTGAAAAACTTGTTAGCCTATTATGGATTACAAAGATATATCCTAATAAATTATAAATTACGAGTACGTACAGTTGCAATCAATTGTTGGCGAGTAGTGGTCAACATCGGTTTTAAAGATCGATCCTATGAGTATAGCCACGCAGAAATTTAAGTACACATCAGTGTTTATCAAATAATAAATAACTTATCTTCATCTGTACCATTGTAGTATTATGAAAGCCTTAGATCTACGATCTACCTACTACCAAGGATATATAACAAACTAGCTGTAACCTGCGCGCGTTGCTACGCCATAAAAAAAAGGTACACTAGAAACCTTCGCGAGCTAATGAATTACAACTTTGCTGAAGATCATCACATGATTAAATTAATAGTTTAGGATTATATAGAGAACATACAGACAAACATTCATTTTTATATATAACTAGCTGTACCCTACGCGCCATCACAAAAAAAAGACACCAGAAACATTTGCGAGCTCATGAATAACAACTTTGCTAAAGATTATGACATGATCAAATGAAAAGTTTACGATTCTATAGAGTACAAATATACAAACATTAATTTATATATATGAGAAAATTAATTTTATCATTTAATTCAACATTAAAATAATCGTTTTTAATGCAATCTTATATACTTTAAACTTAGAACTTAACTTCTTCTGGAAAATCTTTTATGATGGTTAAAAGTAATTGTTTTTTAAAAAGAAGATAAAAGCTGAAGAATAAAGTATCTAAGTAGTATTAAAATGTAAAATGAATGTGGCAAAGTTGGAGCGAAGATTAGAAATAATTCCGCAAAGGGAAATGACGACGTCTTAAATATTTGAAAATTTAAAAACTTTGACAGTTGCGGACGCGACCGTTACTTTGCCACATTATTTTGAAATTATTATATTATTTTCATTCCAAAGCAATGACATTAAACTATTTTTTAGTATTGTTGATAGCTTTAAGTTACCGTTTTGCTCTCTAGCCTTTAAAGTGAGTTAGGAAAAGTAAGGAGTGTATTAATTACTTTTACGTCGAATATTTTAAATATATAAATATTACATATCATCGTTATAGTTTCGGTACAGTCATATTATGTTTATATCATCCTTTATGGTATGTCGTATGTATAGTACATAGTTATGTTGTAATCTAATATATAGTTTGGCAAAAGGGAGATCTCCCGGCAGGCTAGGTGATCATGCCTGGCTAGCGGCCGTGCTCCTACAGTCTTTGTTCGGATCTTAAGCGGGGTATTGAGAATTCTTCCATAGCATGTTTCAGAATACTAGTAGCGCCATCTCTTGACGTGCTGTGGAAGATCGCCACAATAGAAATAATATTGCAAGGCAGCATTTAATAATAATTTATTAACTACCAATATTATGAATACTCACTCTATTCATTATGTGTAATATTATTACTTGTTAAATGTACAGCATCATTAGCATTTCCTTAAAAAAATCTAATCGAGTTAAGTAAGCTTATCAAAACACCATATTTTATTAGTTAAGCTTTTAGTGTAATTGCGCTAAAATTATATTTTATGTTCACTTACTCTTGCCGCGTTTCTAAATTAGCGCGACGGCTGACATCTAGGTGATATATTCCCTCCAAGGTGTTGAAACGCCCGGAGTACTCCTTAAAGCTAAGACGGGAGAAACAAAATTGCACTTGGGAATAATATACTTAGAGTAAATGTGAAGGTAGAATTATTAAAGGAGAAACTAGGCGTAGGTATAAGTCGTTAATTTCGTCCTGACAGAACAGTTAGTACCATTTTGTACTTAAATACGTGTATTGTCTCTAAATTTTGTCTCTATTTTTTATCTTTTGGCCATGTTACATGACACATTAGTTTCAAGCGTTGTGGAGCTGCAAATATCTGAGTTAAGCGTTTTGAGTGAAAAACAAATATATGTGACTGATCTTATAAGAACATGATATTTGTCAAAATATGCTCCACGTAATATTCGAAACGACAAGTAAACCTCGTTTAGAGTTAGTAAAGACGACAAAAGTTGTGCGCTTCAGCGCGTTTACTGCATAAATGTTCATAATGTACATATAATATCCTGGATATTTTACGTTACTTGTAATACGACTTACAATTGTATGTACGAGTAATTGTCAGGACGTGCCTGACGACTAGGTGATATATCCACTCCGAGGTAATAGCGAGCGCGGCATTAGAAAAATGGAAAACAAAATTGCATCGTTGGAAATATCGTGCCATTGTTTTTAATGCTGGGTGTAATTTCGAAACAAAATATTTGCCTTACCTGGTTTAGCGCCCATTCCTGTTTCACTAAAACGGAATTTACATTTGTGTTTTTGTTGTAAAATTAATTAAGGGCATTGTAATTATGATGTAATTTGAATCTATTTTTGTTAACACGTGAAATGTGAACCTGTTGTTTTAATTTTAATTAACTGCTGGGCTTTATTTATTCATTAAAGGTAATTGCTGTAGTGCTTGACTGACTCACATAAGACAACCATCGTATGTATGGGTTATATACTTCTTTATGGTTAGATTTTGCTTTTCTGAATATGTGGTTAATTATAGTTGATAGGTTATTAGTTTATAGGCCTTATAATTTTTTACAGTATCAACGGGTTTTGGCAAATAGCCTGTTGTTCAGACAGGATAAGAAGACTATAGACTGAAAAGAAGAATCTTTAAACGTTTCGTGTTCGCTAGAGGATGTTGCGGACCCAACTATTGCCGACTATCTAAATATTTGTTCATGTAGTTTTGATATCAGAATAGGACTACGGTATCCCCAGCCTGTCGTAAGAGGTGACTAAAAGAGGCTTCCGGCGTTGCGGGCGACTAGAGTGGGAGCTCGAACCGTTCGGTCAGGCGATCCCGAGAAGGATGGTGGTATCTGTGGTCGCTTACCGTCGTAAAAACCAGACGGAGCGGTGGGCCCAGCCGCCCATCTGGGAGGAGCCCGATGGGGCAACGCGCTCGGAGAATTCCGGTTGAAGTCGTTTCGAGATCCCGGAGTCCTCCTTTTCAGCGCCGAGGACGGCCACCGGGGGGGTTTTAGTGCGGTAAAAATCCCACATAACCCTGCGTCGCTCCCACGGCGTCGGGTACCTTTTGAAGGTTTCCCCCTCGAAAACAAAAAAAAAAGGTCATTTACGTTAAATAGTTGTGATTCAGTTGCGACGACACTACTGCTGCAACTATTTCTACCTTAAAAGCGCTGTAGTTAAACTGTGTTTTGGTTTGAAGGGTGTAGAATATAGAAAAGACAAACAAACAAGTGGAAGCTATTTACTTGAGTTCCATTTGAGACCGAATTTTTATTATTTTAGGTTTAGAACCTAATTATGTAATTATTTACTTAAATAAATATGCTAAACATAAACTTGTATTATGTGATCAACTATACAAAATTTCAATATACGACTTACTATTCTAACGGATCGTACAATTTATTATAAGTATGTATTTATAATGATGTTAAAGAATAACATAATTCCAATTTATAACTCTCTTTTTTTCCAAACATTACTTTGTAACATATGTCATCGCGATGTTTATGTTAGAAGGAAATGTAAATATCATTTTCATTAGTCACAAAGCACATGACATGTTTTTATTATACAATTCTATTACATTACTTCACTATTTTCCTGCGTTGTTTACGAGCTGTTTCCTGTTATTCTATAATATATAAGTTTTAAGGTGGTTGAACGTATGTGTATGATTTGAACAGGGAGGTACCACCGCTACACCTATTTCTAGCATGAAGCACTTCTTGCGTTTCGGTGAAAGGGTGTGCTTGCCGGCTCACTTTCGTATGAGACGACTATCTTAACCCTTGGTAGGTTGCTTACCTATAGATGTCAATGGAGGGCAGTTGAAACTTACAATCAGGTGGACTGCATACTTGTTTGCTACTTCAAATTTATAAAAAAGTAGCAAACTAGCCGGCATGTTTCTACCAACTCACTAACCATCACGTGGAGTGATAAGTGACGTGAAAGAAATATACGAAGGTACTTGTCATTCTATTTCCGACTAATACCGGTTGCGTTCTGGGCGGAAGGGTCTGGCAAGGGAGATACTTATTTCGTTTGTTCGATTATAGTTAGCAACTCAAGGTTAGCAACGCATACATGGTCCATCTTAGGTAACATTCTGATGTTATCTGGGATTTTAATGATGCCAATGGGCGACAGTGGCTGTTTACAATCTGAGTACGGCACATCCTTTTTTATCTGACTGAAGTAGCAAACGAGCATGCAGTCCACCTGATGGTAAGTGGCCACTGCCGCCCATGGACATCTGTAACCAACTTCATACAGAACATGGGTTCTATCTGAAGTCAATCACAGATGCGTTGCTACTCCCGAGGACTATGATGGTCGCCTCATGAGAAAATGTACCGGCAACCACACCCTTCTATCGAAACGCAAGAAATACTTCACGCTAGAAATACGTGTGGCGGTGGTACTTCGGTTCTACCACCTGCAATATACTACATTACATTACACTTATATTGTATATTATTATTTCCGTATTATATAAAACAGTGACTACGATTAGCCATGTCTACGTCTAATATTCTTTTTTACATCCTTCTAATCACAAAGCTGCTGCTTGACACTGCTTTTATCGGACGAAAATTGGTAGCGATGTCGATTTCGAAGGCGATGTCTATAAAATAGGTTTATAGCACCTTAAAATTTGTTTGGGTCAAAACGATACGCCAAACGGAACATTATTACTCCGTTACCTAGAAATCTGTAGTGTGAAATTACATGGGATGAAATCCAGTGCGGATACACGCAGTGAGATAGGCTTTCTCTGAAAGTTTAATGTAACGGCCCGTAGCGTTTCCTAGGAAAATCCTCGCTCGGGCCTTGATTTCGGTTTTATGCGGCTTCTAAGCTAGGGGTGTTCATTTAGCTGAATTAGTAAATATGTTTATACAATTAAGCGCTCGTGTATCGCACGGGAAGCTACTTAATTTTTGAGAGGATCTTTAAAGCATAGAACTCATTATTATTAATACACTGTACTTTTTATATTATTACAACTAGGTTTGACCTACGGATTCGTCGCGTTAAAGCCTACATTTTTAAAATTTTTGACATAAATAATGTCTGCACAAAATATTTTTAATATATTTTTGATAGAATTTGTTACTGATACTGTTTGTTCTAATACCTTTAAGAATATATGTCATGATAATCGGTTGAGTGGTTTGGCGTGAAAGCGTAAAAATAAAGTTAAATTCTCATTTATAATAGCAAGCTGGGATTAAAACTCTATTTTCATTTAGGTACATCGTAACATTACACTCCATCTGATGGTGAAGTTTAGTCTTATTTGAGGATGCCATAAAAGCGTTTGCTGACACTAAGGAATAAGTTTAACATCTCGGATATACTTGTGTGTCTCTTTACTACCTCTTTGTCCTTATTAAACCCTTAAACCAAGTAAATAGAATCGATTTCCACTGCTGTTATTAAAATAGGCATGGAAATGGTGCCTCTGGAATCAAACTACAGTAAATTTAACTACCTCTACACATTAAAGTGTTTATATTACCTAATTTATTTTAAACAAATACTATCAAAGCTATTTGTATCTCAAGTTTAATTAACAAAGTTACCTTCAAACCTGTTTCTATTACTGAAATCAAAAATATATCCAGTGAATTCGCAAACTAGTTCACATAGTAAAAGGTAAGAGAATAGACTTTGGGATACGGATAAAGTTCGTGAGCATTCGTCTGAAACTTTAGCAGCATGTGAAGTCGACTTGAGAGAAGACATCTCCGCCTACGTGCAAATTTAGATGCCAGTGTTTCTATATGATGTATACAGAGCATTTTAGAAGCTCTTTTAGAAGGAAAACCAATTTAAGCACGTCTTTGACTTTATATACATAGTAGTAGGTAGTACTGATCTATGAAATGATGAAATAATCTGTAAATTGAAATTATTTTTACCGAAATTAAAAATGAGCATATTTTCGATAGCGAAATATAGTAGGTAGGTACATCTCATATATTACTATTGTTAATGTAAAATAAATGGATGGTGTTCGTTACTCAATCATGCCGTGATGTGTGATAAAATCCGAATCGACTTTTGCACAGACATAAATTATACTCGTAAAGTGTAATAACATTTAGCTTACTTTTTATTCCTCAAAAATACAGTATCTATCGGATAGCGTACTTACAGCATAATTATGTATATCATGTTTGATTTAAAAAAGCGGTCAATACCGCGGGTGTACTACAGTAAAATGCTTATAACTTTTTGTAAATCGAAACCAATGGGTCATTAAATTGTCAGTTCAATTGTGATGAGCTCGAAATAGGAACCACAAATAAATAGACAGTTGTTGACAGACATCTATGTTGCAATCATTATTTTAAATCTGAATATAGAATACATTCTGAATTTACGTATGCAAGGTTTCCTTTTTCCATTACATAAAAATGCAAGTAGTTTGCAAAATGCAGCCATTAGGTGGCCTAGCTGACAGTCAAGTGTGGGAAAACTTCGTGTGTTCGTCGCAAACTTTGATACAACTAACGTCATTTTGAGTCAACACGTATATCTAATTTTACTGTTGGAAGTTTCAAAGTATTTTTTATGTAATTAAAGTAGCTAACTAAAACAAGTCCATCTTATGACAATAGGCTTTAATAGTGGTTGAACAAATACGGTAAATCCTGAAGAGTGCTAAGTTGGTTAACTTTGAGGTACACGAAGTTCAAACTAGTCTTACCAGCTCGGTTTGCTCTGTAGTAGGAAATATGAATAAACTTTTTTTTTATTTTACGAGGGGGAAACCTTCAAAAGATACCCGACGCCATGGGAGCGACGCATGTTACTAAGGATTACCGCACTAAAGGTGGCCGTCTTCAACGCTGCGTTGGGGACTCCGGGATCGGAACACGGAGCACAACCGGAGTCCTCCGAGCGAGATGTCTATTTCAGGCTCTTCTCTGATGAGCGAATACGCTTAACGCACCTTCTGTTATTTACGGTGGTACGCAACATGAAGAAACCTAACATAGGTAGGATATATATTATTTTGTTTAATGATTTATAATCAAGGCTTTGTGAGCAATTTCTATTGAGAACCATAATGTTTTGCGACTTCATGAGATCAGCTGGGATACCCTAATGTTCAGAATCAAGACGTGCAACGTTACAAGCATTTGTTGATTGAGTTAGGTAGAACTAGCTAGTAATTCCCTTTGTTGTAGTTCTGCAATCACAGTTGAAGTTACCGAGTTAACTACAGTTGCTTGACACAATAAAGGTGTGGGATGGGACAAAATGGCGACTGCCAACTGTGGACAAACTTCGCGCATTCGTCTCAAACTTTGCGACACCTGAACGTCAGTTTGGGACAACACAATGTATAATATGCCTACGTGCATTCAGCTCGCAAATGTTACGTCTAGTGATATTTACTGTCAACTTATGATAATATGATAAAGTTTTAGAATAACTTCTGCTTTTATTCATACAAAATCGCACTATTTTGTGTGGAAATATACCTAACAGCACTATTCAAGAGTTATTTGAATTGCTTAAGTTGGATAAAATACAAAACTAGTGGTAGTATTAGACTATCGTTATTACACGTTTTTGTATATTTAGTTATTATATTTACTATTAATACAAAATAGGAATACTACGGGTAAAATCTTTGTTAACTAAAGCGGAATAGCTTGTGAAATTCTCTTAAATTTTAAAAGGTATAAGACTTTTTAAGAAATGTAACTATATTAAATCACTACATAGTATAAAACAAAGTCTCTTTCCGCTGTTTGTCCCTATGTATGGTTAGATCTTTAAAACTATGCTACGTATTTAAATGCAGTTTTTAATAGATATAGTGTTTCAACAAGAAGGTTTTTATGTATATTTCATGTATAATATAGTGGAGAAACACTGATAATTTTAGATTTTTTACTTTTAGGCGAAACGAAGTTCGCCGGGTCAGCTAGTATTAAATAAGGTAAAAAATATATTTCATCCTTTACATAACTATTTTAAGTAACATTGAAGTAATCTATAGTAACTACTTCCATAACCATCAACACATCTTTATCAGTACTGAGTTATAGCACCATATCATTTCATATTTCAAAGTGTAAACAGTAACCGAATTTCAATTAACCAATTAATTTGTATCAACGTGACTGCGACGTTAATAATGTTGACGTTGATAGGCGAAATATTACAGAAAGCTAACGTCAAAACAGAATGATTTCATGACGTAGATTTTGTAGGTAATTTCAAGATTCTGCTCACCTGTAATTTATACTTAATTATTTGCTACTTGGCTTTAGATGTTACGAAGATGAAGGAAAGAAAAAAAAGTTACCAGAAGTTACCATTCCGAGCGTGTGTAGTAGGTATGTCTCATTATTTACCCCCCGGAAAAACATATAATAAATACAGTTAGTTAAGTATTATTCCAATATTTTAATTTTTTTCTCGTTGTAAGTAATTTATGCATGCATCTGGTTTGAATCGATTTTAACTCATTTTGGGGTAAAAATTAAAAATGATTGGTGCTAAAAAGGACACGGGCCTCTGCTGCCAATTCTTTTTTGGAACACTTGGGTGCACGTTGCTGAATGTCTAGAATTTTACGTAGTTTGTTCTTGTGTTGAAACTTATAATTTAACTAGCAGAATCGACGTTCGCGCAGACTATAATGTACCTAATCTATCCAACCACTATACATTTGAGCACCATTCCTGGACATGTCCCTTCCCCCATCAGTAATGGGGATTTGGTCAATAGTCATAGTCAGCATCAGGGTATTGATGGTATTCCGATTCCAAGTCTTTCTTAGATATTGATATGTTCTCTTATTTTGTAGAACATTTTTTTGTTGTATTATCAATAGATATCGCAGTGTATGCAATGAAAAAAAAAATTGAGCAAAATTTTTGGCACTTTGTATCACATTACTCCGTTTTAGCAAGAACGCCTTATGTATTCTAGTAATAAAAATTGCTTATGTTGCTTAGGGATAATGTACCATTCTAATGGTGAAATAATTTTTAAGATCGGTGCAGTAGTTTTTAAGTTAATTCATGACAAACTTACAAAAATACAAAGTTTCCTCTTTCTAATATTAGTATAGATATGCAATATTTTTAAACGACTAGACTTAAAAGAAATAGATTATACTACCCTAAGAGTTCCGTGAAATTGCAATGCCAGCTTACATCTCTTTGTGAAAGATCATTGCGATCATTTGCAAAATGTAACGCTATGTCCAACGAGATCTGTGCCCACTTTGTAAGCAGTAATCAGTCATAGCAGTGAGACCGAGCTAACATGGCTAGGAAGGTCTAATTTATCACTCTTGTTACTATAAGAGTACTTAGCAGTCAATCTCCAGCTTAACCTACACTGAGCAATTATTTAAAAACCTTCCTCTTGAATCACTCTATCTATTAAAAAAAAATTCAATAAAATCCGTAGCGTAGTTTTAAAGACCTAAGCATACATAGGGACAGACAGCGCGAAGCGATTTTATTTTGTTTTGTGCTAAAGAGCAAACATATATTGCACTAAAATATATGAATATATAAAAAAAATTATACAATCATTATTATTATATTAATACGTGAAGCAAAAATTTGTGACGGATTTTTAAGTAATATGCCGCGGACGGATTAGTATGAAATTTTGCACGGTTATAGTGGACGTAGAGAAGGAGTGCAGAATGTTAATATATTTTTCAAATAATGCATTTTTCATACATAAAATCAACTAAAAATACATTACACACACTACCATGCATTTGTCACAAACACATTTCAATGTCTTACTATGAAAAGACACAACGTCAAGAATGTCAGATGACATTTGATTTGAATTAGAGAAATATTCGTAGTAATTTGGACAATATGAAGTTTAGTTTTTTAATTTAAATTACGGTCGAATTTCGGCCGATGCTACGGGTGACTAGTTTGTATTAACATAAGAACCAAATAAAACAATAAAAACAGTGGGAAAATTTGCAGTCGGGTGTTTTGTTTTTAAATATAAAAAATATTTAACAACTTATTTAACATTTTTAGGAGATTATGTCAAAACACTCACTAAAAATGTAGAATATATATGTTTTCGCAATGGTCTAATTATTACTAGCTTTCATTTAATATTTGAAAAAAATGCCCCCTATAAACTGAAAAAATTCCAATGACAAATGTTACAATTCGTTAAGCAGTTTGTACTATAGCCACACACACCACACACCCACACAGGCCATAGAATTGGACAAAAATACCCACAATCATACAAATGCTCAAAAAAATATCACCCTCCACAGTTGGGTAAAAAATATATCGGAATTATTCTTGTTTTGGTCATGATGCGAACGTAATATCGGTATGAAATCGAATGAGTCAATCGGACTCCCGAAGGTATCGTATTTATTACCGTAGCAATGACCCAAGGGTGCGAGTAAATTAATGTGGAAAAGTGAACGCTCGGCGTCGCGACGCAATTAGTGTCGCAATTCGCAATCAAGATCGCCGCGATAATCCTGTAAGCGTATTCCCAAGGCACCGACGCTGTGTCAAACTCTACAAAAGCAAGCCTTTTCGATCAATATCGGATATAATCTGATGTTTTGTTTTGATTATTACAATCGAGTTAATGTAACAAATGTTATCACGGTTAGATTTTCAAGAACAAGAGATGCAAATAAGTAAGATTAAGTTGCTTACGTATGACTTTTTAATATCAATAATTTTCTGCACTCAATTTCGTTACATTGAATCATGAGCATTTTTTTTTGTAATTTTTAAATTTTTTGTGAGTCTAATTTTTTTCGGACGGTTTTCACACAATGATAGAAACCAGTAAGAGCCTTTTCATATAACAAGCGCTTCACGCGCTTTTTCTTAACGCATGTTTACAGGTACATAAATTTTATTTAGGCAGAAATAACAGAATTAACGCGCGTTTAATTACAGTGCGCGTTGAACGCTGCGGAAACGCTCGACCGTAATCAGTGCGCGTCAACGCGCGCTTTAAGGGCATTGGTTTTCTATATTACAGTTCCGATTAGCGCGCGCTTTTGAAGCGCATAAACGTAATTTTAGGGTTCGCTCGCTTCACTATGTGAACATTATACTGAAGTTTTGCGCGTGTTCAACGCGCTTGTCATGTTAACCTGCCTATATTGTATAGTCTGATAATAGTAGTACTTTGGTAAGTATTTTCATATCACGAGATAATAACGGCCTGGTCACGACCTCGGTCTAGGCGACGCGCGTCGCAGCGAGCGGGGTTTGGAAGCGTTGTGCACGCCACGTACCCGAGTAGCGATTAGCGACAGTGGCTAATGTGGACGTATTCAAACATGCCCAATAATATGGTGTTATCTAAAATATCCCTTGTTTGATTTGAAAGTAAACACATTTATTAAAGAAATTGAATTATGATGGAAGGAGTGCACGAACTGAATAAGAAACGATATTCAAATAGTGAGTCCCGATAGTACCTAATTAATACGAAGGTTACGTACTGAAAATATCTAAACAAGTTTTAAGGATACACAAGAAAAAATATTTTATTCTCTACTTCGCTACTACTTGCGCTTATACGTTTGTTCCCGCCGCTCCTGACACCTCCTGCCGCTGTAGCGATACGCTCGATAAAAACCGCTCGCGATTTCGCTATGAGCGGCTTCACGTGGCGTTCTTCAAACATTCTGTATGATTTTAATTATACCGCCCGCCGCTCTCTAACTCTCTCAATCTGGATGTCTGAGGTTCAAATCCCAGGTACAAACACTGATTTTTCTAAAATAATGTGCGCATTTTAACTTAATTATATCTGCTTTTCGGTGAGGGAAGGAACCTGAAAGTCCTTAAAAAAATATGTGTGCGTGTACTAGCGTACACTCGTAAGAAGTGAAACTTCTTTATGACGTTATTTTTCAAAAAATAATTTACTATATGCAACTTTACAGAAATTGGTTAGATAAAGTTAAATTAGATAAAGTTTAATAAAAGGCTTTTATTAAACTTTATGTAATAATCTAATCTATGATAATCTATCTAATATCTATAATATAGATGGCGCGTAACGAAAAAATGTTACACTAAATTTTTTTCCAACCCCGATAAAGAAGTTTCACTTCAACAAAAGTGCTCAAAGGTATGTGAAGTCTACAAATTCGCACTTGGTCAGCGCCTAAAATATCTCCTTTTGGCCAACAGTGGGACAATATTGATAGGAAAATGATAGCAAATGAACGGTTAACAGAATTAAAGATTGAAGTTTTTTTTATACTGTAATTTATGCAGACTGATATTAAAAACCACATTTTCTCGAGATAGTGCTCCAATGCTAATCGGAAGAGACGATAATGCACTTATGTGCTCTTAGGAATCTTTTCAACTAACTTTTTGTGATATTTTTAAAGGAATACTTTGAAGCAGATTTCAATCTGAATTTCCATTTTTGTAGAAGAAAATACCTTTAATGTAGATTTTTTGATATAATCAGTTGTTAAGTACAATACTTATAATTATTACACAAGTTACTTCTTACACTCTCTGGGCCGTAATTGTAAAAGTAGCAAAATTTCATTTCATATTGACTTTTATCCCGAAAATTACAACAAAAAGGTAAAATGTCTATCAAAATGTCCATTACATGACAGAAACGTAGGTAGCCGTCCCGATGTCATTTTGTAAATATTACAACAGGGAATTTTCGTTTTATTTACGTTTTATATATAAAACAGGAGACGGGTATCTAGTCCATCTGGACGGTAAGTGGCTACTGCAGCCCATGGATATAAATCCATAGGTACTATCCATACTAATATTATAAAGTGAAAGTGTGTTTGTTTGTTCCTCTTTCACGTTGCCACATACCTATTATATAATATGGTTTAGGTATATGCTGGGAGAAAGTTATGAAGAGGTTAGTTAGGAAGGCGGAGAATGACGTAGGCTATTTTTACTGCGCTCTCTCACTCCCATGAGATTATCGATGGATTGTTAGTTGATACACATAGCATGATAGTAGTTCCAGACGTTGTTAATAGATGGCGTTAAAATTCACTTGCAAGTTCTGAATCACGCTAACAAATGCTAATGTTAATTTCCTATGACCGTGCAGGCGAAGACGCGGGTAAGGGCTAGTCTTGAATAAAATTAGAGTGCTAAGTGATTATGTTGACAGATGCCTGTTTATCTCTAAGAATTAAGTCACTCATCCTTCAAAAATATCATAGGAGTCCTTAATACTGTTAAAAGGCAGAAATAGATGTGACCTAAGTGCCTACTAGAGGATCCTATAAGAGTTCTGTCAACTTCCAAATGTAAACTAGCTCCAAAGTATATTTATACTTATCAATTTAATACAACGACAAAGTCCTTTCATTGTTTTGATAACAATTGATACTATTGCTGGAAACAAAAATATACAAAAACAAATACATAAAAACGATAATAAAAATACTGATATTACACACTTAGGGCAACTGAAGAGTCTCAAGCATTCAGTAAGCAATATCTGAGTATTGAGTAGAAAATAAACAGAATTATTTTTGGCGTCATTAAGATCCTCATGAAATGTTTTGTTTATGGAAAGGAAATCTGGCAATGTTTATTAACATTTTTTTTCATTTCTATAACATTACTTGTGTCGTGAAAATCTACAAAACATAACATGAATACAAAACACTTAATAATTTCGTTTTTCACAACGAATATCAAACCCAGTGTAAAAAAATGGACTTTTTTATTGAAAGTTGATAATAAGGTGGTAGAACCAGTGTAGTTCAACCGGGGAAGTACCACCGCCACATCTATTTCTAGCGTGAAGCATTTCCTGCGTTTCGATAGAAGGGTGTGGTTGCCGGCACACTTTCACATGAGGCGACCATCATAGTCCTCGGGAGAAGCAACGCATCTGTGATTGACTTCAGATGGAACCTATGTTCTGTATGAAGTTAATTACAGATATCCACGGGCGGCAGTGACCACTTACCATCAGGTGGACTGCATGCTCGTTTGCTACTTCAGTCAAATAAAAAAAAAAAAAACTTCGTTACCAATTATTTATTGATTAATTTATTGTATTACATTTATTAATTGTACTCGTATTCATGACAA
Organism: Spicauda simplicius; assembly: GCA_949699795.1. Classification (NCBI taxonomy): domain Eukaryota; kingdom Metazoa; phylum Arthropoda; class Insecta; order Lepidoptera; family Hesperiidae; genus Spicauda; species Spicauda simplicius. The sequence continues at coordinate 12,155,324 of OX453066.1, read as the reverse complement.
ATTCCGTCGTAAGTACATAAAAGTTGAAAATTTATAACGTAATAAAACTTTAATAAAATAAACCCAAATATGTAACAGCCTTCGTCTATTTTTAGCAAACACAAATCCCGTTATTATTGGCACATACTTCTCGGACTAGTGCTCTTAGTAGCCTTGTGATATTATGCATGCAGATGGTCAAACCAAGAACATACGTAAGGCAACACGTACAGCGAATAAGATTTCATCTTAGACGAAATCCCGAAACTAGAGTGGAGATCTTTGCCAATTTTCGACTTATGTTACTGACGTTCTTTCACCATGACTGGAATTTATTTAGTGTCAGAAAATGCGCCAAAATTGCAGGATCACTTTATTTGAAATTTTAAATCAAGTCAGAGGTTTTTGCACTAAGTTTTTATTTGTTTTCATAAAGGTAGTTAAATTCCGAGATCACTTTGTCATGCAGCTTAAATAAGTTGGCGTATATTCAAATTACCCTTCATTATCTCACATTATAAGTATTAAAAACATTAAAAAGAGGGTTGAAACTAATATACCGAGCTTTTATCCGACAGCTTCAGAGGGAATGTTGTGTTTTCCGAGCGTATATAAGTATGTTTGTATTTATGTGTGTCTATTTCTTTAGCAAGTACTGCAGCTTAAACGGCGTGACAGATATCACATCAGTGGAACCATTTCAGTTTTCAGAGTGACATATGTAATTTTAAATATACCAGCTGCTCGGAGAAAAAGGGAGGAAGAGATGAATTTTTCTCCATCATACCACTAAAAAGTATGCATACGATTATTATAACATTTTTAAGTAATTATTTTGACATAAACTCCTATCATGTTTTAAAGTTTATAGTCTTCTACAATGATCGTGTGATTCGTGTGATGTGCAGTTTCGGAGTCATTTGGACGTTAAAGCCAAGTTGGCATCCAAAAAGTTGGGCGTTCTGAGTAGGGCCGAGCGGTACTTCACTGCGGGGCAACTCCTTCTGCTTTATAAGGCTCAAGTGAGACCCCACATGGAGTACTGCTCGCATCTATGGGCAGGGGCGCCCAAATACCAACTTAACCCACTTGACTCCGTGCAGAAACGTGCGATCCGAATCGTCAACGACCCACGGATCACCGATCGGTTAGAACCCTTAAGCCTGCGGAGGGACATAGGCTCCCTCTGCGTGTTCTACCGGCTTTACAATGGCGAGTGTTCCGAGGAACTTTTTGACCTGGTGCCTTCGTCACCTTTTCTTCACCGCACCACTCGCCGAAGGATGAAGTTCCATCCACACCAACTGGACTCGTGGCGGTCCTCCACGGTTCGGTTTGCACGCTCGTTTTTGCCACGGACGTGCAAGTTGTGGAATGAGCTTCCTTCTGAGGTATTCCCGGAGCGCTATGACATGGGGTTCTTCAAGAAAGGTGCGAAAAGAGCTCTCCTGCAAAGCCGGCGATGCATTGGCGACTCCTCTGGTGTTGCGAATGTCCACAGGCGACGGTGACTACTTTCCATCAGGTAGCCTGTCTGCCTTATCGTTAGGTTAAAGTATAAAAAAAAAAAAAAAAAAAAAAAAAAAAAAAAAAAAAAAAAAAAAAAAAAAAAAAAAAAAAAAAAAAAAAAAAAAAAAATGATCCTTCCAGTATTAGAGCGAGCTGGTGTAATAAACTTTAAGACCATATATTATAATTGATTCATCGTGTACTCTAAATTGATTGTTTGTATTTGATTACTAATAATAAGACAGTTGTATATACTAGTGAGGTAAAAATAAATAATAACTACAACAACAATTTACATCATTTACTTGAAATCTAGAAACAGTCGTAACTATTTAATGGTTATTAACTCTTCGTTCTAACGACTCAGTGCTCACTTCGTTTCTTGTAAGCCCACTTCATCAATGGCATTTAATTACAATCCTCTTTCGGTTTATTGAGCTGGCCTTTATAGGCAGTTAAACCAATATTTTCGTGTCCATAAAACGCGACCTGTATTACGTAGAGGTTATGGTATAATCAATGTTATTCCAGCGGCCCGAGATTATTGGCAGAATATAAGTTGGGAGGGCAGTTTGTTTATTTTCTTTCTTAGTGGATATAGGAAGGCTTCGGCTTATCGCCAGCGGCCAGCCGGGTTCATAGCCGGCCACCTCGCGCTCCTATTTGGGATATAAATCATGGGAAACACACATTTCCTTTCCGCAAAATGCTTGAGGCAAAATATATTTTCTTCCATCCGAATGGTATTGATAAGTGAAAGACGTTTGAGTAATACGATAGATGTCATATGAACGATTAGTTTTCTAATTTGGTACTGGGCTACTGTGCAACAGAATGGAGCGAGCTAATACGTTTGTAAACGAGATTAACTGGATCAGATTGGATTTAATTTCATACTAACTTTTATTACCAATGCCCCGCGGGTACACCCGTATTCAAAAAATATAAAAACGATATAGTTTGTATGAACTTTTAGTAGATCATTATAATACTTAACGGGTACTCACGATATGCGGTTTATGAATTCTTATAGAATTCTTTTTGCCGATATTTCGACCCAGTTGCATGGATCGTGGTCACGGCCAAACTGCGGTAGCGGGGAGAAACCGTTGACAAGCACTAGTGGTAAATTAACCTATCTACCCTACGTCTAGTTCGTTTTTCTTTTTTAGGTTCCATATCACGACACACAACACTAACTGTATCCTTACGCACCACACTTTGCACTATTTGCGATTTACATAAAGTAAAGCAGATAGATATTAAAAAAATGAAGAATAAATGATACCTGCAATGTGAATTATTTAATGCAACAAAAGTATTTAATACTCTTAAATTAAATAAATACCTTTAGCTTCTTGAAATTTTAAACACACAGACAAAAAAATATTAAAAATTTTATCACTTATTCTCGGTAAGGTGTATTATCATAGTTGGTCTGGTCAAATCATGGACATAACAATGGTTCAATATTTGAATGATTAATTCATTTTGATATTTTAAGTACTTTTAAGAGCAGTGATAGCCTAATGGTTGAAACTTGCTCTCTCAATCGGGAGATCCGAAGTTCATACCCTGGCGCGCACCACTGATTTAGGTGCATATTAGAAATTAATTATCACTGCTTTTCGAGAAAGGAAAGCATCGTGAGGAAACCTACACACCCGAGAGTCTTTAAGTTTTCGGAGATTTGTGAAGTCCACAATTTTGCACTTGGCCAGCACGTTGGGCTATGGCCTAAACCTCTCTCATTCTGAGAGATGACCCATGCCCAGTAGGACAATAATGGCTTGTACACACAAGTACTTTTAACTTTAGACAAACTCTATTACCTTCTTAATAAATGTTCGTAATAACTTGTAATTACTAAAACTATGATAAAATGTATTAATTTTTAGAACAGAGAAATCGTACGTTTAATTATTTGGTTTAATATTGGGTGTAACATAATAAGATAAAACTTTACCAAAAATGCCAAAGTTTTTTCTGTGTCTTTAATACATTTTCATTATTTGTTCATTTCAACATATTTTTTTTGGAACAAATTCGACTTTACGGCTATTACGCGCCCATTTAAGTTCCATTTTGAGTTCCGCTTTTATTTTACGGAGCGTAAAATTTTGATGTGGAAAATTTATAGATGTACTAAAACTTAGGGAAGTTGAATGAAGTATAGAAAGGAGATTCGCCATATCTATCCATTCATATTATAATTATGTCTGGGTGTCTAGTATTTTGTTACCATAAAGAAGTATTAAGCGAGCAAACTGCATAATCAACATGAGCAGTGATAGATATCCTAGTAATTGAAACTTACCCTCTCGATCGGGAGGTCTGCGGTTCAAATTATGTGTTTATTAGAAATTAATTATCACTGATTAAAGGTGAAGGAAAAAATCGTGAGGAAACCTACACACCTGAGACGTACCAGTTGCACTTTGAAAACGTTCTCAAAGGTGTGTAAAGTCTACCGATTCACACTTGGCCAGCGCGGTAAACGATGGTAAAAATGATACCTTTCTCATTCAGATAGAAGACACGTACCCAGCAGTGGGACAGTAATGGGTTAATGACGATCTTCATGACGTAGGCTTTAAGTCATATTAGAGACAGACATGAGTAATAAATTGAAATCTGTCCTATAAATGTTTTTTTCATTATAAAACCATTTAAAACAAGCAATAATTTAAACTAATAAGTGTAAATTAATAAATTTAAACAACGATTAAAATTTTTGTTATGCAGAAGCGCGGTAGAAGTGGTGGTCGGACCACACTCATTTAATTACAACTACAACCACATGAATTTGATACGTCCTTATTATTCCATGAGGAAATCATATATGTACATAGATATATCATGCGACTAAATGAACTCTATCGTTAAATATTGACATTACTTCGCACAAGCTTTACTTTGTACACGTGTATTACGTTGAAGTGAGATGAAAATGTTGTATTTGTACTATAAAATATTTAAATTTTACTTGCTCCAGTATGAAAGTAAACCTTAATCATCTCATATGTCAAATATTTAATACACGTTCTTTGCGCAATACTTGTTATTAAAGATAAAAGGAATGTGTGCGGGAACGCCACAGTTCTACCGGAATTAAGTCGACTTACGGAATTCTGAGTCATTTCGTAACGTAATTTTGGTAATTCATAGAACGCTAAGTTGTCTAAATGGCTTACACAATTATTTCGAAGACTCTTTATATTATTTGTTATGAATTAATATCAAATGAAAGCATTGTAATGGATAAGTAACGTTTTTTTACAAGATTCAAATAGCAAACGAGCAAGCGGTCATCTGATGATAAGTGGACTGTAATCACATATAGAAGCAGAGTTCGATTTGAAGTCATTTTCAGGTGCATTGCTATTCCCGAGGAATACGAAGTTGGCTGCCTCATATGTATTATGAAAGTTAGCCGGCAACCATAGCTTACAACCGTAACGCAAAAACTGCTTTACTTTAAAATTACCTATTTGTAAAGGTGGTAATACTTTCGCGGTCAACACACATTCATTATACCACCTTAGGAATTTAATTAATATATCTTTATATTTTAATCGTAGTCATTAAAAGATCACAAAAGTGTATGTTTTAGATAGTATGTGAGACAGACTGACAAGTGTGAGATATTACTCGTGGAAAGTGTGTATTAAAATAATCGTAATAACATACAAATCATGTAAAAATACTAATAAAGGAGACCGACAAAATTGGGCCCGGTTGGTATTGTCCATTACAGAGAGTAGGTATATGTTTATAGCAAAAACATATTTTTTCTCACTGTTTTTTTAATAAACAAGGCACAGCAATCAAACTCATTAATATTTTTTGCTTAGTCGCTTAAGCAGGGTATAATCAAAATGGCCCATGGCGCATTGTTATAATTATCCGCGAAAAGTTTTCTTCCAAATGAAACTTGACCAGTTTACTTGGAAGCTGTATTTTTGCGAAACATTTACTGCACTTTGAGCAGACTTTACTATCGTAGTTTTTCTCGTTTTCAACTACGATAAGGACCAGCTCCCAATCCGACTGTTGAAATTTAGTTTAAAATCACACAGTTTTCGAAAACACAGCTTTAAAGTATGTTGTTCGTAGTTGACGATGGTTTTGGTCGCGTATTTGTAGTCTTTTTGATATTTCTGTGGAATAAAATACTGAATTGCATGACTTGGTGAGGGAGACAATATGACAACTGTAAATATTTTAATTTGCTTCTTATGTTAAAAGGGCATCGATTTCTCGAAGCTATTGTTACGATAAGTATGTTATGTTATGGATAAGGAGCAGGACGATGTAAGTTACGATCAATATAGGAGGTTTAAGTATTTTAGTCTTGGAAACGCTTTTTTTTGTTTAACTGAAATAGCAAACGAGCATGCAGCCCAGCTGATGGTAAGTGGTCACTGCTGCCCATGGACGTCTGTAATCAACTTCATACAGAACATGGGTTCCATCTGAAGTCAATCACAGATGCGTTGCTACTCCGGAGGACTATGATGGTCGCCTCAAGTGAAAGTGTGCCGGCAACCACACCCTTCTATCGAAAGGCAAGAAATGCTTCACGGTAGAAATAGGTGCGGCGGTGGTACTTCCCCGGTACTACACTGGTTCTACCAGCACATGGCTAATGTTAAGGCTAATAATGTCTGTTTTACCGCTGATCATGACGATGACGTGTTATTAAACTATTATACCTTTTTCCATATTAGCAGAGAAAAAATAAAAACAAATTCCAATTGCGCTGAGTATATATTGAATAGTTTTAAAAATACGAATAGAAGTGGAGTTGAACAAATAGTGCTTGGTTTGTTTTCCTACGCGTTGACTAATAGAACGAAAAATACATTTGTTTTTCCGTAGGTATTTACTCACTTAATTTAGAATTGGTACACGTTCACGATAGTAAAATTTAAAAGCTGTATCAAGCTGATGATTGTATAATTTATGATTTAATCATACAGTTTTCAAGGTGGTCGAACAAAGGTTTGTATTTTTAACCGACTTCCCAAAGGAAAGAGGTTATCTATTCGTCACGTATATTTTTTTTTTTTTTTTTTTTTTTTTTTTTTTTTTTTTTTTTTTATGTATGTTCGGGCGAAATGGCTAGAAATCGTCGACCTACCGACACGATTCATACGACATTGTATGCGACTAGTTTCACAGGCAGTCCCATATTGAGGAAAATGAAAACCTTCCGGCGGTTTTCCCGGAAAATTGGAAAATGTCGGTTTCTTAAAATCTTGAATAACTTGGGTGTTTCTGAACCGATTTCCATTTTCTTTCTTTCATTTGATAGGAAATTTCGTCACGCAACTTTTTCTCTTGGACATGGGTATGCTGTGATGCTTAACTCTTTGAGTTATGGGGTGGAAACCACCACCACTCCTCAAGTTTTTTAGATAATTTGAGATAACTCGGCTTCTGCCGAATCGATTCTTATGAAACTTGGAATATGTATTATATATCTATGCTTATATAGGTTGACGAAAAATTTGACCTTCAACTCTTCGATCCTGATGATGCAGGGTTACAGCTATCCTAAACTATAACATTAGCTATTTGGTGCTTACATATATGTAACAAGACTACTAAGCAGAGACATGTGATGAAAATTTGACCTTCAACTCCTCAATCCTGATGATGCAGGGGTGCCTTAAACCTAAACCATTGGGGTTGACCATTCGGTGCTTATGGGTATGTTATAACAATACTAAGCAAAGACATACTATAAAAAAAATGACCTTCAACTCCTCAACCCTGATGATGCAGGGTGCTGTCAGCCCAAGCCGTAGGTGATGGCCATTTAGTGCTTACGGATGTATAATAAGATAGCAAGGCAAAGATGTACGATGACAAATTTGACCTTCAACTCCTCAACCCTGATGATGCAGGGGTACTGCAGGCTTAAACCATAAACGTTAGACATTTGTTGCTCACGGATTTGTAATAACATTGCTAAGCAAAGGTATACGACGAAAAATTGGACCTTCAACTCCTCAATCCTGATGATGCAGGGGTATTGAATGCCTAAGCCATAAAACTTAGCTATTTCAATCTTACGCATTCAAAATGATATTTAAAAAAATGTAAGGTAAAACATTAGAAAAATGGTTGTATACGGTGGAAAATTGGACCTTCAACTCCTCAATCCTGATGATGCTGGGGTGCTTCAAGCTTAAACTATAGGCGTTAGCTACATGATCGCTACGTATATCTGATAAGATTACTAAGCAAAGATATAAGATGAAAAATTTGACCTTCAACTCCTCAACTCTGATGATGCAGGGGTACTTCAGGCTTAAACTATAGGCGTTGGCCATTTGATGCTTATGGGTATGTAATATATTTACAAAGCGAAGACGTATGATAAAAAAGTTGACCTTCAACTCCTCAACCCTGATGATGCAGGGTACTGTAAGCCCAAGCCATAGAAGTTGGGGATCTGTTGCTTACGTGCATGCGATGAGATTACATAGAAAAGATATGACATGATAATTTTGACCTTCAACTCTTCGGCCCTGATGATGCAGGGGTACTTCAGGCTTAAACCATAGGCGTTGGCCATTTGATACTTATGGATATGTAATATATTTACAAAGCAAAGACGTATGATAAGAAAATTGACCTTCAACTTCTCAACCCTGATGATGCAGGGTACTGCAAGTTTAAACCATAAGCATCGGCCATATGGTGCTTACGTATATGTAATGAGATTACTAAGCAAAGATATAACATGATAAATTTGACCTTCAACTCCTCAACCCTGATAATGCTGGGGTCCTTCAAGTTTAAACCGTAGGCATCGGCCATATTGTGCTTACGTATACATAATGTTGTTGTTCACAATACCAACAATGAGTTTCGGAGAGGATATAATTATGATCAAAAATTCCACTTTGAATACAATTACCTGAAAGATGCAAGAGTACTACCAACCTTTTTAAATTGGATGGGTTATTTTTATCAGTATCAGTTGAATTATACTCTTAGTTATAAGGTTTATATTACTTTTTCTACTTTAAATATTGATAATTATAGGTCTATTCTTTAAATAAATGTTTACTCAGAAAAAGTTGTTTTATTCGGTTAGGTTAGGTTCGAACAGATTTTTTTAATTCAGAATCTAAGGGAGGGGGCGCGGTAGCGCCCCCGACCGGTTGTGTCAAAGAAGTCTATTTTTAGATGATGACGTCAGCACATAATTTTATTCATCCGAAAATCGGACGAATAATTAATTTTATTCATCCGGTTAGCGGACGACTAGCAACATCCATAACTGATTTTATCGTGACTGAAAAGCGTGAAAAAAAATTTTTAAACAAAAAATACAACCGACTTCCATGCCACATAAAAGTAAAAAATAATTTAAATACATGTTGGTTTAGAGCAAACACAGTACTTAGTATATAGTTCCGAAGTCGGCGCTCACCATATTTTGCTGGATCATGAGGAAACTACATGTATCTTATATGAGCGCCGACTTCGGGACTATGTACTAAGTACTGTGTTTGCTCTAAACCAACATGTATTTAAATTATTTTTTACTTTTATGTGGCATGGAAGTCGGTTGTATTTTTTGTTTAAAAATTTTTTTTCTATCCCTCAACTTCTAACTTAAAAGTAAAAAATAAAATCTACTAGCAATACCAATCCGATACCAACATGTACGATTAAGATGATATACATTTGAACCGTGCAGATTAAAAAAATAAATTTTTTACAGATTAAATTCAAAATAATAATAGATGTCATGGTACATTTTTGTTCAGAATTTACAAATCTTGACACATGATAGGCGAACACGAATTTAATCGGGTGTCTATTTAGTATTTTTGAGCTTACGAAGGTAAGGTTTTATTGGATGTCCCTGTAGTTCCGGGATTAGAACAGGGCTACGGTATCTCCTGCCTGTCGCAAGAGGCGAATAACAGGGGCTTCTGGGGTTGCGTGCGGCTACAGGGCGACCCCGTGAAGGACGGCGGTATGTGTGGTCGCATACCGTCGTAAAGACCAGACGGAGCGGTGGGCCCAGCCGCCTATCTGTGAGGAGCCCGATGAGGCAACGGACTTTGATTACGTTCCTTTGGAGTTCCCGGAGTCCTCTTTATAGCGCCAAGGGCGGCCACCGGCACCCAGGCGATTTTATAACCCTGCGTCGCTCCCACGGCGTCGCCGTCGGGTATTTTTAAGGTTTCTCTCTCGCCAATCAATTTCTTTGGATGGGTGTGGTTGCTGGGTAAGTTAAAATTGTCAGTGGGCTAAGGCCTAATAGAAGACCATCTTAGTCCCCAAAAATAGCAACGCTTTTGAGATTTACTTCAGATAAGACCATTGTTTTATATAAAGATTGTTACAGATTTACATGACCGACATGCAGACATAATTGGTATTGCAATATGTATTTTAGGTGAATATTCTTATCCGTATGTTAAAAAATATATGACCTTCAATTATCGCTAAACATACCTACATGAAATAAGTATATATGGCTAATAGATAAAATCTTTCTTTGGGAAGTCACTTGAAATAAGTTTATCGTCAAATCAATACAATAATCCACATCAAACAATTCTGTTCAGTATTATGCATGATTCTGCTATTTCCTTTCCTCATTTCATTACGGTAGTTCATAACATTAGTTTCTTTACTTGGCATATGTCGCAATTTCTAAATTGCTACTTTAGAATGATGAACTTCAAAGGACTACTTTTAAGGAAATTGCTTTAATCTTCCTAAAACTCTTATCGTACGCGTTCTAAAAATATAATCCCTACCTAACCTTTTGGCTCGAAGTCGCAGCAGTACGCTAAAGTGTTTAAAGTGATGAAATTTTAGAATTTGCGGAGCTATTTCAATGTTAAAGTTTATTGTGGTTTTTCAAATGCTTTACTTGGAATTTCTTCAATGAAAAGCCTAGTTGAATAGTGTTTACGTCAAACAGTTCATATTAAGCGAAATTCTTTAACGGGTTTATAATTCGCTATCGAAACCATTTACTCATACCGAAAATTCTGTAAGAAGCAAATATTCATACGACAGAATTTTTAACGTGGAAATATAAATGTGAAGGTACAAAAGAGCTGTACGAATTTTCTGCGAAATATCAGAGAAATCTCGGCGAAAATTCACGAAGAATTTCAAAAGATTTATAATGGCCAACGGATCCTCAGTGTGTCTATGGTAAATGGCGAGACTACTCCCTAACAAATTGAAAATCAATGAACCGCGGAATTCAATTTGATATTGAAAGCCATCTCTCACGTTGCTTCGTAAGGCGCGGCGTCAGAGAGCACTTGTCGATATCTCTCTCTTTGACTCCGTTTCACACATAAAGCCCAATATTCGCACGTTGAAAAGGCATTTACGTTAATGTGCTATATGAACTCCGCAAAATTGGAAAGGTTTTTCGAGAAGCGGGGGAATTAATAGATTTGGGGAAGACATGTGCTCCTATATACAGGATGTAACGCGATCTGTGGATAATCCATGGCAGGAATGTAGAGGACCTCAATACCTATTGATCTAACTCATGTATGTTTGCTGAAGATTGTCTTTTATGTTTTTAATAAGTTCCCTTAAAGGGAGTAAAGTGTTATGAATATACTTGACTTTGAAATAAAAAAATCTTGATGGTCGCATTAAAAGGCCAGCGTAATTTCCGCGTTCAGAGAGAAATTAACATCTTAAATCTATAAAAAAAAACACAAAGACCAAATTAAAGTGAGAACTAGAGAATTGACAAATATGTGAAAGTAGTAGTTCGAGTAATTTAGGTCGTACCTTCCTGCTACTATGCACTGATAGTTCATTCTGCACAAGTCAGCTTATTTCTACCAGTCGTTGGGGATTCTCAGTTCTCTAGAAACTTGAGTTTGCTCAAGGCTCGTTGCTGCTCCTTCAATGTGATATTGCGCGCGCTTTTTAGCTCACGGTACCTCGCTTACTATGCACTCGGATTAATTTGGTTCTATCTAAGATCCGGCTCACATGCAGCTATAACTTGTCGTATTATGGAGAAGTAGAGAGCACGGTATATAATAGAGCGCTCTAATGTTCGAGATAATTCGTCGTCAACCCATTATTGTCCCCTTGCTGAGCACGGGTCTTCTTTCAGAATGAGAGAGTTTTAGGCCATAGTCTAGCGCGCTGGCCAAGTGTGAAATAGGGACAAAATAGGGACTTATCCACTATACCGAGAAAAGGTGCGTTTTCTCGCTATGTTCTTCTAAATTTAGGGCGAAAATTAAATATTGTATGAAAAATTCAATTAAAAGATGGAAAAATAGCAAAGAAGTGAAGTTTTTACTAAAATAAACTTAATCCCATGTGGTATGGCCCAATATATTTTCTAAATTGCTGAATTGAAATAGGTATATACACGAGAGAATACGCACGTTTTTCAATTATTATACAAAACCTTTATTTTTGTTTTTGATGTTATTGGCAAATGAAAATATAGTCCAAATTGATATAGGGATTTTTAAAGTAAACTCATATACTAAGACTAACAAATATTTTAAAAGTAGTAAACAAATTAAAAAAACAACAGGTACGTATATATAATTTGTATAGATTATATCGTGTGTGCATTCCGCATAATATTATACGCCTTTGCACATACAGAAACTTATTAAAAGCTTGACGAATTCTCTAAAGTCTGAATTCTCAACTAAAACTTTTCTTGAGATCTGAAGCTTTTTAAAATGTCGTCAACAGCTTTTTCTAACGGAAGAAAAGTCATTATGTTGTTTAACTAGTTTTATGTTTTAATGAATTTTTTAAAGTGTTTTTTCGTTTCTTATTAGTTGAAATTCTTATTTCCGTTTAGCATACATAGTATAGTATCGTTTATATTCTACGAATTTTAAATAAGTACAAATTTAGCACGAAAAGTTTAAAATTTTATCTTATCCTGTTTAATATGGATAATTCATTAAATACTTAAAGTCGCGTATTGTTAGACCGAGATTAACATTTATTATAATTTACAAGGTCAAATTATAGTAATTTATTAAAACAAGAGTCATTTTTTGCGTCGAAAAAAGGAAATGTTGAGTTTTCAAATTTTTATGTATGTGTCTTTTAAGCCGTTTGGGTAGTGTCTCAATAAATTGACATACATACGCCCCAAAACACAAGTCCCTCTGGCGCAGTCAGGTGAAAATACTATTACTACATCAAAGTCTACCTTACCCATTATTCTTCGAAATTGTTGAGTTCATACTGTTGGCGATAAGACTTATAACAGAGTTGGTTGTTGTATAATTAAATGTAATTCTTCGTCTGTTCCCTATGTTTACAGCAACTTATCACGCGAGGAATTGAAGAAATAAAACCTCATTATTTGTTGATGATGTTGATTTAGAGCCGTTTTTTTGTAACTGCTAATTAGTTATAAATTATTAACAGCGAATAGAATGGATCAATGTATATAACCTTCATATACTGTAGCCTACTGACCCCTATTCACAAAGTCCCAAGAAATTGATTTAACGAATATAACGAATAAATCTTGTTCACGTACATTTTATGCACGTAGATATTGTCTCTATATCTCGAATTTGCATAGCTCCATTCTAAAAAACCTATAATATTCTGAGTTACGCATGATAAAATATATACAAAACTGATACTTTCGGTTTGTTTAAAGCATTGGCAGAGTTTCGGTTCTGAAAAGTTCTATCAGTAACTTTCATTTAATTTCACCAACTCGTCCATGTCATTAATTTAAATCCCTAATTTGGAGCTGGGTGTTTTTATAATCATTCGTGTGTGTGCCTGGCATTACCGGTAATAACTTTCATTACATGCAGCAATCAACGTTAACCCTAATGTTGGCTAATTCATCATTATTGAATAACATGAAGCCTAATAAAAATGTTCATAAGCTAGACGAAATAAGTAATGTCCATCTTATGGGCAAAAATCCTAAATGAATACAGAGCGTAGCAGCAACAGTGATTACTTACATTCACAAATCATACTGACATCAACGTTATTGCAACAAGTTCGTTGAGTAATGCCAGCATTAGTAGGTACGGTACCTATTTTGCAGGAATGTCTCAGTGATATATGTATCCATTCTTCACTGTGGTTTCGGCAACTATGGCTGATTCGCTCCCGACTCCTTTTTAGGTGACAATAATTTATACGTCGCCTTGAATAACCTACTGAAAGTAAAGCCTTTTGTCGACCGTGAAAATCGACTTCCAATTTATAACGGAATAAGTAATTTGTTGAATAGCCCTCACATTACTAGGAGTGGTCACCCAATCGAAAAAATTAAACCATGTAATTTTCTTTCTTGTAATGGGATCAGTTAATGTATGTGTGTTCAATTTTAAAGAGAACCCCTATCCATAATATCTTTTATATGATTTTGTTTAAAGATGCTCACAGGCGGGAACTATACCATAAGTTGGACTGTATGATCTTTTCTACTTCAACCTTTAAAAAAAGCTACAAATTTAATAAAATTTCACATTATATTAACACCTGCCGTTAATTTGCCGGTCCTTCAGGTTTGACATAAACTAATTACAAAATAAGTTAACTAAGTAGATACAAAATATTCTTTAACTTTTAAGATGAAGTTCATTCTAAATTCCAACCGAGTCAAATCATTTGCTTCAATTTTCATATATACCTACTGAACATAATTCTATAAATGATTCTTATTTTGTTAACCGACTTTCCAAAGGAAAGAGGTTATCTATTCGTCACGTATATATATATATATAGATATATATATTCTATCAACTAGTTGTACACTGCGCTCATTACTACGCCACGACGACAAAAAACAGAAACCTTCGTGGGCTCATGCACAACAACGTTGTTAAAGTTCAGCACATTATCAAATGCATATTTTACGATTCCGTAAAGGACATACAGACAAACAGTCATTTTTATGTACCTATATAGACTGGTTGAATATCGATCTTTTGATATAAGGTCCCTGATTAATATAAGTACATGGATTTAATACTCTTCCAATAACACAAGTCGTGTGGTACATACGAAATGGTAAGCTGATCTGCCCGAGATTAGTTTGGAAGCTGCGCCGTATAACTTGATCATGGGTCCACACTTAATTTAGAAGTACGATCTTTGAGTATTAGTGGGTACACATCTCATCACTCATGGGTACTCGTGCAAACTTAGAGACGAATTTAGTTTAACGTTTCTGATAGAAAGGATCTTATATTGCACGACTCATAATGCAAAGCATTAGAGAGTGCTTAACTACCAAAAATTCTTTTAGTCTCTGCCCCGCAACTATATAATAAATACACGATTGGTAATCAAAATAATATCCTCAATCTGCGCACCATTTTACATATAATTATAATGTAGATTAATTCAGTCACTTGTATAAACGATTTAAGATAATAAAACCGAAAAAAACTATAGAAATGAAAAAAAAAACCGTCAATCAACACTTTTTTTGTTAAAAGCACGAAAGCTTACGTAAAAAAATAATTTATTAACCGACTTCCAAAAAGGAGGAGGTTATCAATTCGTCTGTATTTTTTTTTTTTTTTTTTTTTTTATATTTGTTACCTCATTTCTCCGGACTGGGTGAACCGATTTAGATGATTTTTTTTTTATTTGAAAGGTAGTGCGTGTCATAGGGTCCCATTTTTTTTTAGTATTTTTTTGACTAGGGCATATAGGACGTAGTTACCGTCGTCCAGCGAAATATGTCGAGCACCGACTTCAGGACTATGTACTAAGTACTGAGTATGTTCTAGACCAAAATATATTTAAATTATTTTTTACTTTTTTGTGACATGGAAGTCGGTAGATATTTTTTGTTAAAAAGTTTTTTTTAAACTGTTTTTTTTTGTAGCTTTCAACCAGTTATGCGGTGAATGGTATTGAAAATGATTATCTTATTTAGCGTCATTTAATAGTTATTAACGAAAAACCATAATTCACAAATGTGAGTCGTGCACTTTTGGATTTTTCAAATATATTTTACAGCTTTATCCATACATGTGTATAAGGCAGGTTGTCACGGATTATCTATCGATGTGGATAAGTAGTAACCAAATATAACAACAATATAATTGTAATACCTGTTACATTTTCTGCTAAATGTGACAACTGCTAAAACGTGCAAGGCTAGGATTAAACCCATTATTATTATAATTTATAGAATTAAATATTATACGTTCATTAGGATACCTGCTTGATCCGAGATCGAACCCGCATCATGTTGTTAGGGGGGTTGTCAAATGCTGTTTGATTCTTCAGCCCAAACAGCTTCACGGATTGTAACCTAAACATATCATTTGAAACGACTTAGTTGTTAAAGTGACAGTAATCATCAATATTATCATAACAATATGGTTATTGATATGAAAGCTAACTAATTAAATGAAAGTAACTAGACCTTTACAAATATATATGTATTTATGCATTATAATCATAAAATCCATTAAATAAAATAATGTTTTACAAAACCAGAAAAAAAACGATTGATTTGTTGCTGAACAGTATTTTTCTAATAATTTAACGATGTTACTGATTCAACAGATACATCGTACATACTTGTACTATATATTCCCTTCTACATTTTGGACTATGGTTTTCAAAATTTGTATTTATTTCGGCCTATTTAATCGAAAGAAACCGAAACATGCGATAATTTGTTGCTTTGGTAAAAATGTTTGTAAAAGCTATTGTCTTAAAATTTCAAATGTTTCTATACAACAATAGAACGCTACATTGTTGAGAGGGTTAATTATCCAAAATATTCCAAACAAGGGTTTGTTGAGCTGCTTAACAAAAGGTTTATAAATTCAAATTAAAACAATATGAAACTGGATGGACAGGGTAACTAAAAATTATAGGTGTTTACCAACGGAAAAAGTTGCCTATTATAGATTTCTTGGGATCAAATTTGCCAATGTAAATATTTATAGAGGACTAGGCAGACTTTCACGTCAAGAATAATGTGTGTTTAGGGTAACTTAACGAAAAATAAATAGATGTGAAATATTTGCAATATTATATAACATGCACCAATTAATGTATAAAATACGATAATCGGTGTATTATGAAGATGTCAATCTGCAAAGAAAGAAATAATTTGTTATTTTTTACATAAACACTGCGGATGTCAGTAAAATAATTTCTATATTTTTAAAACTAGATGAATAAATCACTTCATTCATTTACTGTCCCTTAAGGGATTTCTAGGTCCAGAACAAAATTTGATACGTAATGTTCAATTATTGGACGTAAGCCTTTCCTAGAAAACCGTTTTGGCCTAGTCGCCGCGCTTGGTTGTATTTTGATGATTGTTTTATAGTCGACTAATAACAAACGTGATAGAATATATTGTAATTTTATACCAGTGAAACCATTTTTTGGCTCCCAATACGATGAGATGAATGTCATGAAAGTTGGCTTCTTCTAGTACAAAAAACCCCATAAGATGAAACTGCCATTCACTTAAAAGTTCCTACGTCCTAGAAAAGAAAAATAGTGCTGTTCAAATTCGATAACACACACAGTGATTAACACTGTTTTAAGTAATGGTAACCTTTTGTACAATTGATCAAAGCGTGTTTTAATTTTCTTTTATTTTTTTTATAATGTTGAAAAAACTAACGAGTACCTATACAGAACATTGCAGACGCGTGGGTACTATCGAAGTCAAAGATAATCGGTTCATATGTTATTATATTGTATATGTATGTTAGTATCGGATCTTATAAAAAATTTAAAATTGGAGTTTATAGAATATAATAATAAAAAAAAAAGAATACGATTATTCTAATTTCACTTTGCTAAGTGACACCTACGGGTATTTACATATTTTGGTTGATGTATAGTCAGCAACCACACCCCTTTTCATCGAAACAAGGATTGTCTTATACTTGAAATAGATGTGGCGGTAGAACCTTGCCGGTCGCTCAATACTCGTTTATCACTAAGGCGAAATTACATCTCCATATTATAACAAAGTTAGTTATCTCGCAAAGGTAGCCACTAAAGCGGATGAAGATTGAATCTTGTCAAAATAATGGCGTCATCTGAAATTATTAATTTAGTTATCGACGAGGATACACCGCCATTTTCTCGGAAAGGGATATAGCAAATTGAATTACATGGTCGGAGATTGCTGCCTATCAACCGAAAGCTATATATTTGTATTATAATACCGATAGACCAGAAATATCTATACAGGCCTTTAAATCAGCTACAAAGGGAAGTTTCTGAATGTGTTGAAATTAGATACATAATATTAATTGAAACTTTTGCACCTTTATCATGTAATTTTTATTTTTATATGATAAGCTAAATGGAGAAAATATAAGACCTTATAGATTTTTCTTTTAGTCGCTACTTGTCAAAACACTTATTATTACACTAGTAGTGAAAAAAATAAAAATTATGAAGAAATTTAATACCAAAATGTTTACCTTATAGAATAATATCGTTGTTTTGTATATAGGTACAGATATACGCAATATATTTTTGAAAATTATACAAATACAACGCAATTCAATTTTATACGATTGTTTTTTAATGAAAGTTTTGATAACTAATTACCAATTTATTATTTACAGTGCCTTAGGTTTTATGGTTGTCAAACTTTACAAATATATCAATTAACTTTAGCCTTTTAAAAACCATTACAAAGGCAACAATGTAATTAATTACAAGCTCTTTAACTGCAAACTTTGGAACACGAGGGACACAAACCAGGAACTGTAAAGTACTTTCAATTTATTTCCTGTTCCAAAACACTCGTCGCAGTCATAAATCATCGTAGCATACGCAAACTGGAGTAAAATAAACATCGTACGAACTAATTAGTGTGCAAAATTCATGTGGGACCAAACAGGGTAGAGTAATATGGCGAAGTACAGTTTGATGTTGTGCGCACAAAATTAGGCAAGTTTAGGGCCAAAGTCGACCTCGGCCGTAACAAGTTAATTTAAACTGCCCGAGTAATTTGCACTGAACCGTGACACTAATTCAATTACTTTCAAGGTATGCAAACAACGTGTTAAAACGAACTCGTTCAAAAACTTGTCACTTCTGTTCTCTTCGTTTCATTAGGACACTAATCTATATAGGTATATATTTAGCTTATACGAGCTAAATATTTACCGTCTCCTAAATATCACATAGTTTTATATAATATTTTCTATCGTTTTGATTATTTATTTAATCATAATAACCAATAATTAATAATATTCACGGCTACTGAAGCAGGAACTTGTTCAATATCAATATAACTAAATATAATATACTTAATTATATCCGTAGATGTAACTGCTTTATTTAAATCTGAATAATAGTACTTTTTATCCTATTCTTACTTTTACTATATCGTGGTAAAACTAAAGACAACAAAAAAGCGGACCCTATAAAAAATGTTAAATTGGAGTTTATAGAATAGGAGAAACTACGATTATTTTAATTTCACTTTGCTACCGCAAGTGACACCTACGGGTGTTTACATATTAGGTATAATATTATGTATAGTTGTATAGTTATTGGGTATAATATACAGAAGGGTAATACTGACGCTTGTATCTAATATATAAAATTCTCGTGTCACAGTTTTTGTTGCCAAACTCCTCCGAAACAGCTTGACCGATTTGTACCAAATTTTATATGCTTATTCAGTAGGTCTGAGAATCGGCCAACATCTATTTTTCATACCCCTTAAGGGTCCACCCTTAACATTTTTTATTTTATTTTAACAACGTTTGTCGGGACAGCTAGTCATTATATATAATGCCACACTTTTCAATATTTAAATTTGAATATTTCAATATTTATTAGCATTTAGGTAGGTAGAACTAAAATCTTCACGAATATTGCTTTATTTGTCTCGCTTGTGGTCAGTTGGTCGTCGCCTTGCGGTGAGCGTGCGGACGTACTGTATGCCATTGTTCCGCTAATATGCTCTTCGTGGAGTAACCGTGCTTCCGCGTGTGTCTTGTATACTGTAGTGATTCTTTCTCTGGAACCTGGCCTAATTCTGCGAGCTCCGCGACAACACCGCGCGTGATAGCCGCACTTCGAGTACGGCGACTTTATAAACAAATTATTGTATTGTTATATAGATCGTAGCTATGTGGCTAGATATGGATCAATGTTTGAGTAGTAAGATTTGTAAAATAAAGGAGTCCTGTACTGACAGCCCCTGGGCTAAGACGTAGTTTTATTCACCGAATCTCCCATACTTCTAACATCAGAAGTGGGATTGATTCGATTAATTCGATAGTTAACTCACGCCGCAAAAGGTTAATTTTCAATATGTGAAAATTGTGAATTAAGACAATTAAAAAATAAAGTTAACTTGAACAAACAGTTACGAAGATTACTAATAGACAATGGTGAAAAACTTTAAAAGTTGTAATATGTATATTAAACAAGTTAAAATGAAAATTACTAAAAGACAATAGTGAAAAACCATTAAACTAAAGTTAATGTGAACAAACTGTTACAAAAATTACTAATAGACAATGGTGAAAAACTTTAAAAGTTGTGATATGTATATTAAACAAGTTAAAATGAAAATTACTAAAAGACTATAGTGAAAAACCTGAAAACCTGTGACCGAAAGTCATAAATATTAAAAATATTGTGAATAACTAGAAAAGCTGTGACCAATAGATGTATGAAAAACTTGAATAGTTGTGACCAAAGTTGTTACGAAAATTATAAAACGAAATTGTGAAAAACTGAAAACCTAAAAGCCAGAGTTATTATATACCTAATATACAGAATAATCATATCGTGGAAATTAAAAGAGAATTAAGTATTATAAGGAAACTGGACCAGTACAAGAGGACTGATAGATAAAGAAAATTAAAATAAGAAGAAAATTAAAGAAACGATAATTATAAACCTCAACAATTAATTAATCTGTGAGCTACGTTTTGATACTTTTACTGCAATGACCTGCGAGCTACATCCTGATAACTTTACTGTGATATATCAGTAATGAAACGATAGTAATAGATGAATTCGTTTTTAAAGTATAAAAATCAAGAATAGAGTGCTGAAGTGTATATTACAACAGCTAAATAGAATACAATAAATACATCTTCATTTTGTGAAAATTCGTCAACAACAAACCAATAACAAGAAAAGCCTGAAAACGTATTTAATGAAGATTTAATAATGTGATTGTTTGATGCAAGTATTTTGTATGTATATACTACAATTAAAAACGACATCGTGTTTATCAATAAAAAATACATTTAGATTTAATCTCAAAAAAAAAAAAACTCAAGAATTTTATATGAAAATATAACCATAAAATCACTATGTTTAGATTTCGGGTAAACCGAAAGAAACTATTGAGATTACTATGAGATTACTATTGAGAAACTATGAAGATTTATTTATCTCAGTGATTAACTCAAGATTTTGAAATGGAAAATACTTGTATTACTATTGAAAGCTATTTGAAGATTTATAGATATGTACCAGTGAATAACCCGAATAATTGAGGTAAAAATATTACCACTGAAACAGTTCCTGTCTACTTTATGTGCAAATTTCGTGTAGACCGATGAAAACTAATGGAAGAATTAATAATCCTAATGATAATTTTGCGACATTTATATGAAAGTTAAGCACCTGTCTAAAAACCGTGAAGATTTCATAATAACGTTATATATGGAAGTGTATGAGAAGTTGAAAATTGGAACCAACTTGACCTGTGGCAAATAAAGATGTGTCTCCATATATAAAATAAATACATCAAAGATAAACAGGATTTACAACAAGTGAGACTGCAATAGAAAAAATGGCATATTGATTGATATGAACAATTATGTTAATCTATATTGGTTGACTTATTACCAGTAAAACCAATGAAAACTACGAACAAAAGCACCGAATTAATATCTATATTATGCGAATAGTAAAGAGACATCAGATAATAAGTAGATATAATTAATTATGTACAGCAAATATCTACCTTTGAAGATTGACAAAACCAAACATTTTTGAGTTATTGCGTTTAACTTATACAAGAAAATTTGAATACGACATATTTTGGTGTAAAGCAATAGATATGGCTACAGTGCAAGCTATATAGAAAAAAGACTACAATTGGAGTGAATATACTGCAAATTTTACAAAAGTAGAGGCCATAATGAAATATCATAACAAAAAAAATTATGCAAAATAATTATGTTGAATATATATTTGAATATATATTGAAAAAAAAGTATGGCATAAAGAAAATTCATTACAGCAATATATAATGTTGTACAATATAATTGAATATAATAAAGTACACAAATTCGGCGAAGGAAATAATTGAAATGAAATAAACGATTGAAAGGAAATATGAGAATTCTCTAGAAGTCTAGAGTGACTTCAAAAGTATAAAAGTGTGTGAAATGTATAAACATACACTTGGCCAGCGTGGTGCAGTATGGCCTGTTTCTTTGTTTCAGAGGGGAAATCCATACCTTGACAATGACAGACAGACAATGTTAGATAAAAGTGATCGATGGTAATATGGTAAAGTTGCAATAATAATTGATCACAATGCAATAAAAAGTTATTGGATGATCATATCATTTTACACTTTTGTAGTACACAAAATGTTATTAATATTGTGGATAAAAAGTCTTTGGCATTACCTAAAGTTTACAAATTATTAACAGAAAGAATGATTACGCAAAATGTTTAAAAATAATATAAAAAAATGTATTCGCAAGTGAAATAATTTAACGGCTGCATTGTGTTTAATCTATGCTGTAGTCTAAAGTTATAAAATGGATAATACTTAGTAATCTTATTCAAATGAGTTAAATATAATTGCCATATTACTAATATAAAGTTACAAATATTTAAAAATAAGTTAAGAATAGGGCAAAAATAATTACGTCATTGTTAATACCGTAATCATAGCTTGGACTGTACAGCGGTAGACTCAAACAAAATATTGTTTATAACATATCAGGAACGGGATTCGATAACAAACGAAATCTGTCCCTGAAATATGAATTCGTTTATACTATTGGCTATATAATGACTGGGTCTGTTTAATAGAAGAACAAAGACCAGGACTTAATACGATATTTGTTAAACAATGTTTAAGGTCTAATTGTTACGATTGAAAAATAAGAGATGTTAAAAAGGCCGACAAACAATGAATTAATTTTATTGATAGTAACTGAAACTTAACTAATACGAGTTTTTATTTAAAGACAACACAAAAGTTTCATCAAAATGTATACAAATTCTAGATGTTGAAAAAATAAATTTATTCTTATATTGATGACATAGAGCAATGTAATATTCGGAAAGTAAACGGAATAATTTCTGCAAATGAATAATTGTGTGATAACGTTAGAGCCTAATTATCACTCACAGAATATCAAAAATAAAAAAATACCTGATAATTTTATGAATAAAACTAATTTATTTCAAAGTTCGATTCGTATAATTAGCAAATTACAGCCAGGTAATATAGTGAATAGACATAGTGCTATAACAAACAAATTTATTTCAAAGTTCGATTCTTATAATTAGCAAATTACAGCCAGTTAATATAATAAATAGACACAATGCTATATCAAGTAGTAGTGTTTATGAAATATTCTGAATGGAAAATCCGAGCATATTTGTAAAGCACTCAGAAAAGAATTTTAATAACCAAAAATAAATCAATAAATGAGACTACGTAAACAAAATAATACGATGATGAGTTAATATGTATTAATGTGTACTTTAACATAAATTGAATTCATAATTTACGTATAAAAAACCGAATAACAGGATTTAAAAGTGGTTATTGAATAGAAAATTATTAAAATGGCAATAAAACAAAACCGCACAAATTGACATTTGAAGTGACAAAGCTGTGTAATAAAATAACAACCGTTTTACTAACATATGTTTGAAATGTTGAATTTAGCTGAGAATGACAATTTAATAGTGTATTTATTGTGATATAATTATTATAATACAAAAATAACTGTGTTAAACTATATCATTTGAAAATTTACATTACCTTTAAAAGTTACGTAAGTTCCAAAAAAAATGTATACATGACAATTTATAATGCAGCTCTTAATTGGTTATTCAAAATTAAGGCAATAGTGAATATTATATTGATCGTATAATTAAATAAAGAGTGCTAAGGTAAATAAAAGCTTTTGCTCTAAATTGTCTAAATATGATTTAATAATATATTGAGCAGAACATCAATTAGTGACTCATCATTGACTAATAGATTGCTTACAATAATAAATTATAAAAATACCATTTGAAATGAAAATAGCTATTAATAACTAATTAATGAAATGAAATATTGTTAAATGATATTATTTGCTGTTATCATAAAACAGAAAGCTTGTAGAAAATAAAATGTATCAGTACATATAAATGGAGAAAATTGTAAAATTATGTTGTGTATTGGTTAAACATTATATAAAAAAATGAGTGTTATGTCAGAATGGACAAGCGGAATAAAAGTTATTCATGAAATACTATGATAAAATTGCAGCTATATATTTGTTAAAAATACAATCCTTTCTATGTAGTGTCAAAGACTATTTATTTATTGTAATGCTGGAACACAATAATTTAGTAATCATATTTTTAAAGAATTCTTAAGGTTGTGTACATAAAACTAACCGTGATAGCCGAAAATATTACTAAAGATAGAAATACTGTCAAATACTGTCATGGAGCAAATAGTATAAGTATGAAATTAGAAATACTGTCATGAAGGAAAAGTGTAAGTATGAAATAATAAGTTTTGGCGCGAGCAGCTTACTAAAAGTAAGTGTGCTAAGACCGCCAGGAAAATAAATCAAGTTTTGGTGCGAGCAGCTTACTAAAAGTAAGTGTGCTAAGACCGCCAGGAAAATAAATCAAGTTTTGGTGCGAGCAGCTTACTAAAAGTAAGTGTGCTAGGACCACCAGGTAAATAAATAAGTTTTGGTGCGAGCAGCTTACTAAAAGTAAGTGTGCTAGGACCACCAGGTAAATAAATAAGTTTTGGTGCGAGCAGCTTACTAAAAGTAAGTGTGCTAGGACCACCAGGTAATTAAATATGTTTTGGTGCGAGCAGCTTACTAAAAGTAAGTGTGCTAGGACCACCAGGGAAATAAGTTTTGGCGCGAGCGGCTTGCTAAAAGTAAGTGTGCTAAGACCGCCAGGAAAATAAATAATAATAAGTTTTGGAGAGAGCCATTTGCTAAAAAGCGAGTGTGCTAGGACCGCTGAAAAAAAAAAACAGTTTTGGCGCGAGCTTTTTATGAAAGTAAATGAGCAAGGACCGCCCATGTCATGATGATGACAACAATAATTGCCGAATATCTACTTTTATTCAATTTCAGGTAAACTGCAAGTAACTAATAATAAACTACAAATAAACATTGCTTCGAGAGCGAAGCAAGGGCAGGAAGGCCGTGATAGCCGCACTTCGAGTACGGCGACTTTATAAACAAATTATTGTATTGTTATATAGATCGTAGCTATGTGGCTAGATATGGATCAATGTTTGAGTAGTAAGATTTGTAAAATAAAGGAGTCCTGTACTGACAGCCCCTGGGCTAAGACGTAGTTTTATTCACCGAATCTCCCATACTTCTAACACGCGCATCACACCTCATACGATTATGGTGCGCGGACTGCGAAGAAAGGTTAGTAATTTTATTTACATATATTCATATCTTCTACATACAGAGAACACAGAAGTTTATAGAATAGAGTTTTAGAATATTTCCTTATAAGGACCGAAAAACCTCTATGACGAAATTTGTGAAATGTTGAAATTAAACAAAGAAAAAAATGGTATTTTTTACTCTACCTATAATGAGCTCATGTTTGTTGTTATATGTAAAGAATATGCGTTAAAATTCTTGAAGGTGTAATATTGTGGTTATGTTTATGTACCGTTATTCCTCATTATCGTATTTGTAATTAATAATGTGAATAATTATTGTATTTGTAATCCTGGTATTACAATATGTAACTATAATAAATCAAAGGTTAACTGAATTATAATTCCTTCTTAGAAACCGCATCTCTGTTAATTTAACATAATGTTTCTGAATTTTCAATGAGCAGTCGCCGGCTTCCTTCAGTTATTTCTCTAATTACCATGCAATCTGTTTAATCCACTAGATTTCCGCTCCGAGGATTCATATGCGTCTTTATTATATTAAGGCTTTATTCAAATGGACGGTTAAACCTAATAGAATTGTTATTTTGTTTTGTCTGACTGAAGTAGCAAGCGAGCGATCAACTTCATACGGACATCTGTAATCAACTTCATACAAAAAAATGGGTTCCATCTGAAGTCAATCATAGATGCGTTGCTACTTCCGAGGACTATGATGGTCGCCTCATGAGAAAGTGAGCCGGCAACCACACCCTTCCATCGAAACGCAAGAAATGCTTCACGCTAGAAATAGGTGTGGCGGAAATTCTACATAAGTGTTATATGATGGCATCGGCTGTTGGGTGTCAGCTTATACAAGGTCGAAGGAGCACAGTTCAACCGAGGAGGTACACCTTCCATATCTATTTCTTGCTTGAAGTTGTGCTTGAGTTTCACTGAAAGACTGTGGTTGTCATTTTTATAATGTAAAGCGACCATATTAGTCCTAATCCATAGTAAAGCAGCTATGATGGAATTTAGATAAAACTCCTGCTCTATATAAAATTGCTCAAAGATGTTCGTGGGCGGTAGCAACCATACCATAGTAGTATGCTCGTTTGTTACTTATATATGTTCAAAATGTTAAAATAGGTACTTTCGTCGTGACAAAACGATATATTCCTATTAAATTTGGAATTTCATTTAATACAATGTTTTCACATGCGGTTGAACATAATTTGTGTTTCAGGTAAAGGGTCATTGATTGTAATTGATACGTAAGCAATATTCTTAGTTATCCAACAATAAAAAAAAGATTTTCTATTTATGTAGATAATGTTCAATAAAATAAACTGGTAAATTGTACCTAAAACAGAAGGCACAACCATTCCTAAGGCCTTGTTAAATTTAATATAAATTACAGCAACTGAAAATAAGCTAAACCTATGATTAGCTTCATGATTATTTAGGGATGGTCAAAATATTTATGATCGTTTGTATGTTATGAGCCTAAACCTTCGCTTGCTACTAAAATATTACATCCTGTCTCTTCAGAATTAAATTAAAAAACGATTTATCTTCTCGTAATTATATCTCATGACTAAGTTGCGGGTTTTTTGTTCTTGAGTGAAGAGTACCTTGCCGTACTGTAAAAAGAATATAGTGAATTTACTTAATAAAACTCTAATACTGATTGACAAATAGGTAACGCATAGTTGAAAGTGAATAATGAAGAAATGCTCAAGTTTAACAAATACCGTATAAAGGACTAGCTCTTACCCGCGGCTTCGCCCGCATGGTCAGCACAAGTTAAAAATTGCGGTGAATTTATTAGTTGCCTTTGACTTAAGTAGATTACATGTAGCATTTGATAGCGTGTTTTATTTAGAACTGCAAATGAATTTTACTAACGCCATCTATTAACAAAGTCCGGAACTACTACTAGATATTTATCTAGCAACTAACAAGACATCGATATTCTCACGGGAATGAGGGAGCGCGGTAAAAAGTACCCTACGTCACTGTCCATCCTCCTATCACCCAACATATAAACCATATCATACAACAGCCATGTGGCGCCGTGAAAGAGGAACAAACAAACACACTTTCACATTCATAATAGGTATTAGTATGGATTTTGAACAAATATTTCTAAAGAGATATTTATACGATATAGAAATTTGCACCATTATTAATGATATTATTAGGTGTAATTTTTTAAATGTAATAAAAATATAATGAATTATTTTTGCATACATTTTTCAGTTCTAGGTATATTTAGATATGGAAAATTGCGAGAGCAATAATTATTAATACATTTCTTTCTAAAAATCCAAAGACTAAAATTAAAATATATGTCTTTATTATTTTTATATTTTTTAAATTCTGTTACACATTTAACTAGGAATCCTCATGGACAATAGCCAGTTAATTTTCGACACACAAAATACGGACTCGCACGTGGCACGCTGAGTATTTTAAAAACAAAACGAAATACGTCAGACGAAACGGTGTACAATTGTACACGAACACGCACCTGCAACATATTCCAAATCGGTTAATATTTACATCGAAAAAAGAATTTGGTTGTACGAAATGTACTGTATGTACATGTATTGTATGTAGTACACCTATTGTATTTAAGATTTCAAAGATTTATTGATCAAATATACATTATACACAGATTAAATTATCGTGAACAACTACCATAGTTACAAAAAAACTGTGTTGCAGTATTTACATCAGTATTCAATATCAGTTGCAGTATTTTAATGTGGGCACATTCAGACACAGAATAAAGTATACTTAATCTTAGGTCTAATTTATTAAAGAGTATTTATTACTAACAATATCAGAAGACAATGCTTAGTTGATACTTTGTAATTTTATGCATGGTTTTATGTCTAAGTAGCTATATTAACTAAAGTTAATTGTAATTTTTCAGTCTAAGTATGCATAAGTGTGTGTGTGTGTGTGGTTTAGGAGTGTGGTAAGTGTGATGAGTGAATATATGCAAGTGTGTGTGAGAGTGAATGTGTTTTAGTATAATGTCACATATGACTGCATTTATAATAAATTACTGTGATCCAGTAATATTTTTTGTTTCATCGCAAGTAAGCTTTTGTAGGTATTTGTATGTAAATACCGTGGTTCGAATCCCACGCACGCAGTACTATTTTTTTCAAAATGACGTGCGTAGTGAAAATTATAATGCATCATGAATCATAATGCAACAAATAGTTTATTGCAGAGTTTTCAAAGTAAGTTCATTTAAAATACAATTGTCACAAATAATATATAAAAATGCGGAGTTAATAAGAATAACATTTTTGTCGTAGTTTTTTAGTACCTAATAATATCGTCTTCTTTGTGTTTATTTATAGAGTTGACCCTTCAATGACTTATAAGTTTCGACGGAGTATTTGCTAACCTTAAGTATTAACAGAAAGTTTTTGGTAAATTAACCGAGTTTTTCCTCTTGACCATCACAGACCGTATCAACTAAGTTTATTTGCTTTGAAGGTACGAACCGCAAATTTGATCTTATTGTTTAGTATAAAATTGAATGTTTTATACCAAAAAGATATTTATTATCATCACGTAACTATTTCAATTTTTTAAAAAGCGTTTTCATCGTAGTAAACAATATTACTGTTATTATAACTCAATGAATGATATGAAAATAAGTATCTTAAATGACTAAGATCTCTCACTGTATCTCATCATTTCCCTCATTATAATCTTAATACCTCAAATGTTATTCCATTTTTGGGTTTTTTAAGATGAAATGATATTAAATCTGATACTTTATTTATCGCAATGAGATCTGAAAATGATTTTCTTGCCTTCAGAAAGTATCATGGTTCATTCCCAGAAATCAGAAACGTGCGGCCTATAGAATTATTTAATCTTTTCATTCCATTTCTTTGATTTTTAATTTAGTCCGATTTCAAGAGTATTTGTAAATCACGCAATTTGGGGATCTTTTCTAATTTGGAAGTGAGTACGGTCCCATTGTACTTTTAATCGATGCCTGAATGAATTTCTTTACAAGAATACCTATTGAAGGTGAACAAAAAATCGCTTCTCACAATTTTCAATTTTCACGCCTTCCGTTTATCCACTGAAAGTATTTCCGAGTCCTTTTTAATTGAATTTTTTTCGCTTTGACAGGTATTGATCGTCCTAGCTTTCAATAGGTAGGTCTTGTTTTATTTCACAAATAGGCGGATAATAAATTACTATGAAAGTAAAAGCTTTAAAAGCCTTTCGGAGTCTATAAATCATGGTCTAAACGAGGTGTCAAAATGGAGAAAACATTTTTTCAAAACCGCTTTAACACTAAGTTGTATGGATCTAATGGATATTTTAAGCTACCTTAATAGGAACACATTTTATTAATACATTACTGGCCCATTACATTTTTATTTTTACCAGATCCGATTGATGCAGAGAGAGTATTTTTAACCGGAGTAAAAAAGGAGGTTTTCAATTCGACTATTATGTTTGTTCCTCGATTACTTCGTCCGTTGAAGACTATACTACTCGTGTGGATTTAAAGAAAAAATACTACCTTAAAATGTTGGAAAATGGGGAATAAAATTTTGCAGGTAAATCATAAATTTTAATCACTTAGATTTTTTTTGATAAAGATTTATTCTTGCGTATAATATAGAACATACAAATGACCATGCAGTGTATGGAAAATGGCAACTTGTCGCCCACAGACATGCTTAATCAACCACGGGTAGAATTAGAGTCTCACCTGAGGTTGTATAATTATTACGTGGTACCCTGAAGGCATTGGACGTTGGCATATTTTTATTAATAAAGCTCATCTGTAGATACGTATATATTTGCAACAGAGTTCGAAAGAATTCAATTCAAAAAGTCAATGGCGTAAACATAAAATTTTAAAGAAAGTAGGGCAAATGTAGCAATGGAGTAAAGTAAGACAAAGAAGTTGACGTTTTTGTACTTATTATATTTAGTACAAACACTATGCATAATATTTGTGTTCCATGACATCGGGCATCGCCTGATGTGTTATATTCATTGTTTTATTCTTGGACTGTTTTTATCTAACAACAAAACACGATGTTTATGTAAACATTCATGTTATTTAAGTTTTTTTATGTAATATAGGACTAGCAAATAAATATTCAGTCACTTTAATGGTAAGTGGTCGTTGCTGCCTATCGACAACTGTAAGCAAATTCATATAGAACACGGGCTCATTTCAGAAATCAATGGGAGATGTGTTGCACCTCCACGGGACTAAGATAGTCGCCTTATATTAAAGTAAATCGACAGTCACATCCGTTTACCGAAACGCGAGAACTGCTTTACGCTTACAAGGTGGTAGAACCAGTGTAGTCCGACCGGGGAAGTACCACCGCCACACATATTTCTAGCGTGAATTTCTTGCTTTTCGATAGAAGAATGTGGTTGCCGGCACACTTTCACATAAGGCGACCATCATAGTCCTCGGGAGTAGCAACGCATCTGTGATTGATCTGTGAAACCCGTGTTCTGTATGTAGTTAATTACAGATGTCCATGGGCGGCAGTAACCACTTACCATCAGGTGGACTGCATGCTCGTTTGCTACTTCAGTCACATAAAAAAAAATTAAAATACATCATTGTCTTTTTAAAGTGCACTATCTGACAATCATAATAACTTTGGTAAACAGTTTTTATAAGATATTTTTTTTTAGGGTGTAAATATCTGCGTCCAAGAATTTATATTTTCTACTCTAAGATTGTATAAGAGAGAGAGAGAGTTTAAAGTGTTGTGGTGCAATACAAGGAAGGTATTATAAATCGCTGTAGAAAAGGAGCTATTGATAGAGTGGGAAATCAGTTACTGAAACATTAAAAGCAGATGTACAGTGACGGCATTAAAATAGCTATTCATGGTGCAATTTAGTTGAACTTGCTCAAAATTATAAACGCCTATTCAAAGTACTAAATATTAGACCTTTTTATTATTAAAGGGCGCCCTTATTTTTTAAGGGCGTATGACATACTTATCAGATGCTTTAACCTTATTTGGAGCTTTCTATGGGCAGCTGTGGCCACAATTCATCAGATGGACTTCATGCTCGTTTGTATTATAAAAAATAGTAGGTATTATTAAGGTCCAGAGTCTAATAATATTTCTATTAGTTGTAATTTCACTT
The DNA here is from genome assembly GCA_949699795.1 of Spicauda simplicius. Taxonomy (NCBI): domain Eukaryota; kingdom Metazoa; phylum Arthropoda; class Insecta; order Lepidoptera; family Hesperiidae; genus Spicauda; species Spicauda simplicius. The sequence goes on along the minus strand of OX453066.1, from coordinate 12,124,021 downwards.
ACACACATAAATTGTTTCTACACTTACAGTATCAAGAACTGATACCAAAATTAATCATTCACATGCCTGTCTGGTCGAAAATCGAACCCAGAACCCACTGCGTGTCAGACCGGTATGGTAACCGTTCCGTCACGCGGGTCGTCACTTACTGACTTATTTCATTAACAAGCATTTATTTTTATATTAACTGTAGTATCAGGTATCGTGATTATGTGACCAACTTCAAATATTTTGGAACAAAAATATCTTAAACCTTTAAAAGCAATGATATTTTACGTCCAGTTACCTAAGTCGTCTGAGCAGAGTATTGTTAGAGACAGCAACAAATAACTTCAACCGATTGACGTGAAGTCGCATCGTGAGTGGGCGCTTTAGCTCAGTATGCATACGCAGGATTACCACCGTGGTGATTGATTGCTATATTGTGCCGCGCTTTTGCAGATTTATCCGTCACCGCAACAGCCACAGGTATTTTATTTGATTTTAATTTTGGTCCAACAAATCTACGGATGCGTGGGTAGATTTATGTAGGTATGTTGATAATATTCCTCGTGGTCACTCGTCTGTTATTATGTTTGTTTTTTAGCGTTCCGTACCAAAACGGTAACAACGGAACCACATTACTAAAACTCCGTTGTTTGTCTGTCCGTGTGTCCAACTGTCCGTCTGTACGTCTGTCCTTCTATCTGTCATCAGGCTGTATGTTCTGAACCGCAATAGCTAAACAGTTGAAATTTTCACAGATGATATATTTTTATTGCCGCTGTTACAAAACATACTAAAATCAATATAAAATAAATATTTAAGGATGTTCTCATACCATAAACGTGTTTTTAGGCGTTTAATACAAAATAGTACGGTTTTTTATACATTGCGCGAGTCCGACTTGCACTTAGTCGGCTTTTTCCCAAAGACAAATAACAAACGAGTATATTTACCTGATAATAAGTGGCCATAGTGCTGATATAGTAATAAAATATATAGTATTGATATTTTCCTCATTATTACTCACCCGTTATTATATTTTTAATAGACAAAAATCAAATGTGTTTATTATGTAACTGACCGGATGTTGCCACTGCAGTTAATAGACATCTGTTATAAACTTCAGATAGGTTTGAAATCCTACAGGAGGTGGGCCACAGGTGCATCGCTACTCCTGAGGATTAAGTTGAAATTTCTCGTGTAAGTCTTAGTATGTTAGTTCTACTAAGTGTCTAACATAGTAGAGTTAAACATTGTCGTTATAAGGTAAATCCTACCAAAGCTATGGCTCTCCATCATTGTTTTTTCTATAAGCACTGATTTTGTACTAAATTGAATAACTTTTAGGTCAACTGACAATATATATTTGAAAAATAATATAGTTTAATAATTTTCTCTAAGGGATGGAAAGAAAGTCCTCTCGAAGTTATGGAAGAACCTCACGGAGGAGCGGTTACCTCGGTGACCTCGGTCTTATGTTCCGGGTTCCATCCCCGGCTAGACTGATTCAATGATAAATTTAGATTTTTGTTTTGGTATTTTTAAACAAATCCAGAAAGGACATTAACCAATGACACGAAAGAAATCGAAGAGTGGGGCTATACCTATTATATGTCGAGAAAACGTTAAAACGTAAAAAGTGTCTGTTTTTATTTCAAAATGTGCATAGATGCAATAACTCTAGCATATGGCGGCATGTTTATTGACTTTATTTGTAGCAAAATATTGCTTTGGCATTTGATAACTGTGAACAGTTTGCAGTCAAAACCACAACACAAATAATATAAAAGGGTGTAGTTAAATTACTAGCTCAAAGGCGGCACGTAGGTACGAGTACAATAAGTTTTCAAGGCGCACAGTTTCGAAGGCTTTGACTAAGTTTTCTTCAAAGATAATAGAACATTTATACATAACGTTATTTAGGATGCTAATTCGGCGCGCTTCTTTGACTTATGGCTATATTGGTGCTAGTGAACAATTAGAACAAGGAGCTTTATGTTTTTTTAAAGATTCTTTCCTAAACGGTTAAAACAGAACCCTGTTAGGTACTGAAATCGATGTCTTTCCGTCTATCACGGAACCCTATTTCATAAATGGCTTTAACAGAGGTTATATCTATGTTCGCTATAACACCAAATATTAAGTTTAAGAAAAACATTCAAAATAAAGGATCATTTTATGGCGTTTTTCGGTTTGTCTGTCAATCAAGGTCTGTATATCTATAGTTGCTAATAAGATAGACACATCTTAGCAATGCCCACTGCATGCTAAGATGCACTTCCCACTCATGTCAGGTAGACGGACTTTTACTACATCGAAAATGGAATACACTTAATTAATCCATAAAGTTGTAGACGCTATCTATCCAATAAATTATTGTATTATCTAAGTTTTCCAAGGTTTCCTTCAAGTATGTATGAGCTGCAGTGATCATAAGTTAGATAAGTTAGAAAGGAAAGGTTCCGATTGCCGTTAGCAGTTGCAAAGTATGAGTATAATAAAATGAAGTCAGTCTATAATAATAATATATTCCTAATGCATATCAGTTACTTGTTTTATATTAATATTATGAATAGCTCTCAAACGGTATATTCATAAATGTAAAACAATATTACAGTTTAAAGATTTGAGAAAAGTTGTTTTTGATAATTGCAATTTATTGTCATCGTTTAATCTTTTCTATTACAGAATCATATGGCAATTTAATAACAGAAATTAATTAATCGTAAGCGTACAAAATAAACCATTTTTATTATATTTTTATTTTGGTAGTATTTTAGTCTACTTAAATAAAATTCAGGACGAAGTTTATATATACCAACCATACCAACCGAATTTTGATCACTGGACAATTTCTCTTGTTTTTGTATATTCTTTAAAGAAACAAATTATGTACAGTCACGAGCAATAAGATGTGACTACGAACTGATTAGCAAAAGTATCTGACCCAAGAAGGAGTTCAATAATATCTGACTACACGAATGCAGCAAAAATATCTGACATTGAAAGGCAGCATAATGCAGTAGCGTCAAAATTATGTAGATGAATGTCAAATCACATAATTTTGACGCTACAGCTAGTTGTTATTGTTTAAAGAATCCTTTAACCTTTGAACGTTATATTGAACCAAATTAGTTCGTCGCATTGGCCTATAAAAAGAATAACGTTTTAATTACATACATATTTTATATAAACACTATTTTGGATTTGATTATTTAAAGTCTTTAAATAATAGTGTTCAATTTGTAAAAACATTTCATTTTTTCTAAATTTTATATACAAATGCATTAGAACTTATCAAATATGAACAAACAAGTGCGGCTGCTCGCTCAAAGACAAAGCGAATGTGAGTACCAACAATAAGTTTTCAACACAACGCGCTTCTGTAACTGTAAAGTTATACTATAAAATACAAGTTTCTATGCGTTGCAGTAATCTTAAGAAAAACTTTTAGACAACACAAAACAGACACATCATCGATAATTTAACTAAGGAAAAAAGAAAAATATAACTAATAAAATTCGGAGAATTCAATGTGTTAACAGTATTCATAAATACAATATATACGATTATTATTGTTAATAATATATAATATGAATTATTCTTATTTATGTATGATAAGAAACAATATAGGTATTATATTGTTTCTTGGCGTATATAAATAAAATTTAAATTTGTTATTTTTTAATGGAAAACTCCTTGAGGCGGGTTGAGCACTTTTTGGGTTACCAAAAATCATAGAACGGTTGTCATCGTTACCAAACGCTTTCCTTAAGCTATATGTATTCTGTGTATTTATATATGTACACAGATATACCCCGTACCTTTTTAAGTTTTTACCTCTACGAGCAGTTGTTACTTCATAACTGCATTTTTAATAAGCAATGACAAGCTACAAAATTTTTCTTCAACTATATTATCTTTTTTTATTTGACTGAAGTAGCAAACGAGCATGCAGCCCACCTGATGGTAAGTGGTCACTGCCGCTCATGGACATCTGTAATCAACTTCATACAGAACATGGGTTCTATCTGAAGTCAAACACAGATGCGTTGCTACTCCCGAGGACTATGATGGTCGCTTCATGTAAAAGTGTGCCGGCAACCCACACCCTTCTATCGAAACGCAAGAAATGCTTCACGCTAGAAATAGGTGTGGCGGTGGTTCTTCCCCGGTTGAACTACACTGGTTCTACCACCTTCAGTTGCATAGTTCATATTGCGGTTAATAACACTTTAGAAGATACACTTTGCTATCGAAGGCCGCATATGAGACGTATTCTTGCTTTAAAGATCTAATTTCTCAAACCCCGGAAACTATAGCACAAAGTTGCTCCATACGCTGCATAAATGCAAGAAATAATTGGTGTGTAGTGGCCGTATTTTCTCGGAATGCGCAGACGAGACTCGACCATCTATAAAATAGCTGCAATCAAAATTTAATGGGGAAAAGTTGTAATAGCCTGAATAGTAAAGGGTAGGTAAAAGTAGTTACTAGTTACAACTGGGGAACAGCTCAAAGACAGCACGAGTTGCAGTGATAATAACTTACAAAAGTTAGTTTCAAAGCTTACGTTTGCTACCCTACATTATATATAGGTAGATATGATGCTAGTTATTTGCATAGAATAAGTTTGTGATGCTGTGAAGAGCTGACCGCAAAGGGAATTATTGATTATTCTATTTTTGAATGTCTTTTGGTATTGCATGATTATGTTTTTTAATATTACTGTTAATTTATATTTTATAGTTTAAAAACCTGATACCGATGTGTAAATATTAATTTGCTTTCTAGCTCGGAGTCTGTCACAGACTCTAAGCTGGAGGAAAGTATGTACGGATACATTTGATCTAGAGAAGGATTACCGAATGTAATATTTTTTTCAACTAATGCATAAAACTACCTAAAATCAAATAAAAACGCATCACACACTACTTTGCATTTGTCTTATGCACATAAATATCAAACGAAATAAAACATTCAATGGTAAGACATTGACATATGAAAACACATAACTTCATAAATGTCAGATGTCTTTGTCAAAATAGGTACTCGCTATTGCTTCTTAATGCTTAGTTGATTAAAACCTCCTTTTACCTTTAACAGATAATTTTAAAGAATAAAATCAATACAATTTATTAATTGAGAAATATTCGTGCTACTTTGGACAATATAAAGTTTAGTTTTTTAAGTTAAATTACGGTCGAATTTCGACCGTTGCGACGGGTGACTAGTATGAAATTAATACATTATAATTAGTTCAACCTAAAATTAATTTAAGTGTGTCATGAGTATGACTTGTAAGGCTAGAAATATTGATCCGTGACTAATAAATGTATGGTAGCAGACATAAATTATTTATTTAATTTTACCTTATTACATACCCAAAAGCTTAATAAATTTAATAAAACACGATAATAACGATGTATGCTCGTTTTTAATATGTTCCATAATTGTACATTATTAATATTCATGAGAATGTGATCAGTATCATTAAATAAATCGCTGTTCGAATTATAAATTAAAACGGTTTTTCGAAAATCTATTTTAATTCTTTGTGGCTTTTCAGTAGTAATTTGACATGGACATTTTATTACATAAAACCGTTAAATTGCAAACCATTTATTGTTTATGACATAAATAACTATCAAAATTGCATTCTTTAAACAACAATAATTATATTCACTATTGTACTAAGTTATGTGAAAAGTGTAGGTACCTACTGATCCGGTTGAAGTCGTTTCGAGATCCCGGAGTCCTCCTTTTCAACGCCGAGGACGGCCACCGGGGGGTTTTAGTGCGGTAAAAATCCCACATAACCCTGCGTTGCTCCCACGGCGTCGGGTACCTTTTGAAGGCTTCCCCCTCGAAAACAAAAAAAAAGGTACCTACTGAATTTTGGTAACTGTTACACATGTACATGCTGTTTATGCTCGTAGTTATTACTTACTAGCTCTTACCCGCGGCTTCGCCCGCAAGGTCAAAGGGATTTAACATTAGCATTTGATAGTGTGATTCAGAACTTGCAAAATTTTATTAATACCATCTATTAACAATGTGTGGAACTACTAAATATGTATCAACTAACAAAACATCGATATTCTCATGGGAATTAGAGAGCGCGGTAAAAAATAGCCTACGTCACTCTCCGCCCTCCTAACTATCTCCCAGCATATAAACCATTTCATATAATAGCTACGTGGCGACGTGAAAGAGGAACAAACAAATACACTTTCACATTTATAATATTAGTATGGATAGTATGGATTTAGTTACTCGGTGACACCTTGGGATATACTGGATCTAGCTGCTCTTATAGGAATTTGTAGATAAAAGTAAGAAAGATGTAGGAATGTGGTTCGATTCGGGAAGCACCAACGCCACACCTTTATCTGACTAATAACGTTCGTGTCAAACGCTACTGTATTCTGATCGGCAGGGTAAACTTATTCAAGGAATTCTAGCTTAGTCGTGATCAACGCATGGGCGGAAGTGGCTTCCTCCAATCAGGTGGTCTGCACGCTCTTTTGTTTGTTCATTAGTCAGCCATATTATAATGGTCTTATATTGAATTGTCACTATAATACAAGGTGGTAGAACCAGTGTAGTTCGACCGGGGAAGTACCACCGCTACACCTATTTCTAGTGTGAAGCATTTCTTGCGTTTCGATTGATGGGTGTGGTTGCCGGCACAGTTTCACATGAGGCGACCATCGTAGCCGAGAGTAGCAACGCATCTGTGATTGACTTCAGATGGAACCCATGTTCTGTATGAAGTTGATTACAGATGTCCATGAGCGGCAGTGACCACTTACCATCAGGTGGACTGCACGCTCGTCAGTCGTTCGTTCAGTCGGATAAAAAAACGTAATCTGCTCTATAAGGAGGTCCTAATATCAGACAGGTAGGTATCTCGGACCTGTTTTTAGCAGTTAAGTTTGTATTGTAAAGATTTTAAAACTTGCTTCAACGGTGAACAAAAATTGAGACGATTATTACACAGAATATAATTACAGAAGATTATTACATAGAAATATTACATAGAAGATAAGAAAAATATATTGCAGATAGCACGTAGCATTTTAAAATCAGTGTGAATGTGATTGCAACAAACTTAATAAAATCCCATCGGCGGTTAAACGCACATGCAGGATCATCCATAAGGATTTCATTAACAGACCTCTCATGCTTTTTATTCCTTTTTATCTTTATGAAGAATAAAGGCTTGTCATTGTTATTTGATATTTAAAGAACATATTTATCTAATTAATGATGTTACTTTTAGATAACACAATTACCAAAAATATAACATTGATCACGAAACACGATATTAAATTAAGTGACATTTAAAATATCTATCTCTTTAATAGCTATAAATAAAATATGAATACAAATCTTTAACAATAAGGAGATTAATTAAAATTGTTTATAACTCTAATAAATTTGTATTTTTGATGTGACATATTTTTTAAAAGATGTGAAGTAATAAACAGTTTGCGGGTTTTCAGTCCTATGATTCTGTGTTAGCACTGAATCGAAAAAAGATTCGATGAGAAGATTCAATAGTAGTAAAAGATATATATTCTATTTCGATCTTAGGCTATATATTACAATATAATTCCAGAACGCATTCTTATTTCATATATGTACTTCATTTTTTACACATTCTGATTACTACAGCGAATCCTTAACTTTGTACTATAAAATCCAACTGCAAACAAACTCTTTAAAGTACTCTATAATTCACGAACGTCTGTATTTGCGGTGTTAACCTCTTAAATATAGAGTGTGTTTGTTGTAGACGTGATTCAAGCGATACATATTTAGTAGATGTTCGACCGGCATTCGAACCGCGTTCGGATTTGGCAAATGACAGACAAATTGGCGGCCTGCGAACGTGACGTATGGCGGCTACACCCACTGGACGCTTATGCCACAGTCGAGTAACATTCAGTAGTTTAACTTGGTTTATATAGTACAAGAATATACTGAGTGTAATAGAAAAAACAGATTTTGAAGTGAAACTTCTTTATCGGGGTTGGAAAAAATTTTAGTGTAACATTTTTTCGTTACGCGCCATCTTTTTCCGTTGCGCGTCATCTTTTTCCGTTACGCGCCATCTTTTTCTTATCCCTACCACGCGTGATTCGAAGTATACTTTCTCCAGCGGAGTAGGGCATATCGTTTTAACGAACTTACTCCTACCACTATACTTAACCGTTTTTCTATTGCACGCTTATTTATTCCCAACGCTCTAAAGTGACGTGACAAATATATATATATTATATTGAAGTGATCAGCAAAATTAAAGGGTTTATTATTAAACTTAATCTAATTTAACTTTATTTAACCAATTTCTGTAAAGTTGCATATAGTAAATTATTTTTTGAAAAATAACGTCACAAAGAAGTTTCACTTCTTACGAGTGTACGCTAGTACACGCACACATTTTTTTACACTATTGGTTCGAGACGTATACAGCGTGCATATTAGAAATAACAGTGTAAAAATGTAATAAAAAATCAAGTGTGAACAATTATATGACAACAACTATACAAGACACATATACCTGACAATTATACAAGAGACCAATTAACCCAACCCAATGATTTTGACTTCAAATGCAAATGTGTTCGTTTTTATAGATGGTCATCTTGTAGTTTCTCTCTGATCGTTTCTAATAACTTTATTCCACAACAAAATAAACCTATTTATTTCATACGACTATTATAATTATAGAGCGATAACTAAACCTCAAATTTAATTAATTTTAGCTGGCATCAATACGCCTTCATAATTTATTGAAAGAGAGGGTCCCATTTCAGGCTAGTTACGATATTAAGTTTAATAATGTTGAGAAAAAAATGTTTGCGTCATTGTAAACGAACAAAATAAGTGCGAAATTTTAATATGCTATTCGAAATGTTAATAACCGCAGGGAATGTTGATAGTACATACGTCCTGAAGTCGTCTTTTACGACATCCGTGGGTAGAAAGAATTGGGGCTATTCTAGAACAAGACTTACGTAGCAAGAACAATTAAATCCTGCATGTGTTTATGATTTCAAACTACTGCATGTTAGTGCATTGTAGTTACACTGTGCGACTAGATCGTGCAATGCGTTTGATCGCTAACATCGGTTAAATCATCGCACTGTTGCAGAATTTCACATTTTATTTTTAGTTTTACTCTACTATAGTTTTAATAACTTTAAAAACAGTTTGCGCCTAATGTTACGGCAATATGACTACAAAAAAACTGCGTAAGGGTTACTTTTTGGAAAAATTGAATAACATGCTTCATGTTTACACCTAAACATGTTTACGAAAAGTTTCAAATTATGCTAAGACAAGATACCCGGGGATGCTGTAAAAATCCCCTTTGCCGGCTTTCTGAAGTACTTATTATACCAAATAGGTAACAAATTTATAAACTTAGCTAATTAGGCGGGCGCTTGGCCAGAGTTTCACGTTTACCTCGAAATATTACAAAGTTCCATGCTCCCGATTTGAAAGCACCGTAATCACTACCTGCTTTTAATAACACTTGTGCAAAAATTATCATTTTCCATCATAACTTTTGATTAATTCTAACCTGAACCTTTTCTAAGAATTACGAAAACAGGGACGTTGTTTGTCGAGATTATTATTAACTTGTCGGCGCGTCGATTACAATTTGAATTAATGTACAACTACCCTACATTATAGAGTTTTTACTCTGACGTAACACCGAGCACTGGAGGGGCGGCCATCTGGCACATTGGTCATTCGATCGAAGACGGTCGTGTAGAGCGCACGCATCCACGTGCTCGGTGGACGTCGAAGTCTGATTTAAGATTATTTAAATTAATCGATTGCTATTTTCTTAATCGTGATAGTGTTAAATTCAGTTACAATAGAGTCTTATTTGTGAGTGCCGGCGTTTCCTTGAAACATTACCTCCTCGCCCGATAACCCACGCCAACTTGCGCAACCTATAAGCCACCAACGATATGGAGAATATTGATAGAGGGGTTGAAGTCCCTTTATCAGAAGTGGGATCCGAAGGGCCAAGACGTTCTGAGGAGATAAGCAGTGAGGATGTGCAAAAACCAAGAGAAAATGTGCCAGAGACGATTAATCTACTTACCGGGATGGAATCGATTCTTACACGCCTATTAGCAGCTACTCAAACTACCCCGGCGCAACATACCTCTACGCAGCTAATAACATTCGACCCGGACGAACCAGAAGCAGATATTGAAGGTTGGTGCAAAATCACCGAGTTAATTGTGGCTAGCAGAAAATTAACCGGTTCTGACTTGCTATTAGCATTGATTCACTCGCTTAAGGGTCGCGCCGCAACGTGTCTAACTAAATTACAAGCACCGGAAGTGGAATGGCCACAGGTCAAACAACTTCTACTTGCTAAGTTTGCGAGGCCTATGCTCATTCAAGATTATTTCGATAGTATAATGAGATTCCAAATTGGTCCCCAAGAAACAGCATCGGAAGCTGCCCTACGCCTATGGGACCTGGTAGAGCGTATTCCTAAAGTCGACATGCCCGAAGAGGTGATTGCTGGATTCGTCATATCCGTTCTCTGTCAACGAGATGCGGCGATCAGGAGAGAACTAAACGCATACACGATAGCAACACGGGCCCAGTTATGTCGTATCCTGAGAGGAACTTCTATTAAGAGGCGCCATGAGGATAGTGATAGGTGCGAGGCTCCAGCAAAGAAAACCCGCTTTATTGCTGATACCAGAGTCGGCTGGTCTTGTCATTACTGTGGTAACCGAGGCCATAAAATAGAAGAGTGTCGCAAGCGCCGTGAGAACCTGGTCAAGTCCACACCGGTGGAGCGAGAGAAAACCATAACGTGTTTTGCCTGCGGGAAAGTGGGTCACCTCAGTTCTAACTGCCCCGAAAGGAAGATTGGAAACGAGAATCCATCGAAGAAGGAGGTTCACGTGTGCGAGCGCAGGCTGACTAGAGGTACATTGTCGACTGTAACCGGTAAGACAATTTTATTTTTATTTGACAGCGGTTCGGCATGTTCGCTTATTATAAAAGCTACTTGGGTAATCAAGTTCCCGGTACTGTGCGCAATGAATTAGTATACCTAACGGGCATCGGTGGGGAAAATATCGAATGCACAACTCAAATTCTTAGCCCAGTTCAAATACAGGGCATATGTATGCCAGTACTATTCCATCTGGTTCCAGACGACGCCATAACCGAATCTGTTATTATAGGCAGAGAAATATTAGATCAGGGTATTCACATCGAAATTAATAGTGATATGATTAAGTTCTCGGTTCGGAAAGCTATTAACAAATGTGAAGCTAATACTATTTTTGATTTTAGCCTAATTGACACCGATTTAACGGGTACAGAGAAAGAGATGTTATTAGCGGTGCTACGTAAGTACACCAACTATTTCATTAACGGAATCCCTACGCGACGAGTGAGCACAGGTGAGTTAAGAATTGACCTTATCGATAAGTATAAAACTGTGCAACGACGCCCATATAGACTCTCACCTGCGGAAAAAAATATTGTCCGAGAAAGGGTTCAAGCACTGTTAGATGCTAGAGTTATACGTGAGAGCTCTTCTCCATTCGCGAGTCCTATCCTTCTTGTAAAGAAGAAGGACGGCACGGACAGGATGTGCGTAGATTATAGAGAGTTGAACTCGAATACTAGGCCTGAACACTACCCTCTACGTCATCAGATCGGGTGAAGTAAGACCTAATCCTGGGAAGATTCAAGCTTTAGTCAAAGCTCCAGTCCCGACGACCGCCACTCAAGTGAGACAGTTTTTAGGACTGGCCTCGTATTTCCGTCGCTTTATTCCAAACTTTTCTAGTCTCGCAGGACCCCTATACCCGCTAACTAAGCTAAAAGGACCCATTACATGGTCAGCGAAACATGCAGAGGCTCACAAAAAAATCATAACCATCCTTACCTCAAAACCCGTGTTGACGATTTTTAATCCAGATATTCCTATTGAATTACACACGGATGCCAGCTCTGAGGGGTATGGTGCTATCTTGATTCAGAAATTAAACAATTTGCCTCATGTTATTGCTTATTTTAGCCGCCGTACTACAGACGCTGAATCGAGGTACCACTCATATGAGTTGGAAACTCTGGCTGTGGTCCGGGCTGTTGAAAACTTTCGCCATTATCTCTATGGGCAACGTTTCACCGTATTTACTGATTGCAACTCCTTAAAAGCCTCGAAGGCCAAAACAGATCTGACACCACGTGTCCATCGATGGTGGGCTTTCTTACAGGCTTACGATTTTGACATAGTTTACAAGGAGGGCCGCAGCATGGGACATGCCGATTTTCTCTCGAGGAATCCGTCTAACACCGTAACCTCTACTGCCAATGTCGAGGACCCAACTTCACCTGTAAATTTTCGTAAACAAGCAAATTTTGTAGAACTCCACGACAGCTGGCTGCAGGTCGAACAACTCAGAGATCCCGAAATACAAAACCTGGTAAGACAGCTTAAGAATAATGAAGTGCCAGAATCAATTGCGCACACTTACGACATTCGAGAGGGCGTGCTTTACCGTAAAGTGGAAAGAAACAAATCAAGTTGTTGGCTACCTATAGTACCGCGGTCTCTAATGTGGACTCTTATTAGTCATGTACATGGCGAAATAAAGCATCTCGGTCCTGAGAAAACCCTTGACAAGATTTATGAAAAATATTGGTTCCCTGAAATGGCGAAAAATGTGCGCAAATACATTGATTCATGTATTGTCTGTAAAGCTTCCAAGGGTATATCGGGGGCCCAGCAAGTTAGATTGCATTCGATCCCCAAGGTAAGTCTGCCATGGCACACCATTCATATCGACATCACGGGCAAATTAAGTGGCAAAAGTGCTATAAAAGAATACGTCTCCGTCATTATAGACGCTTTTACAAAATACTGCCTTCTAGAGTACACTCAATCCTTAGATGCAGCTTGTGCCGTGAAAGCTTTGAAAAGAGCAGTGTCCTTATTTGGTGCACCAAAGAGGATAATAGCAGATCAAGGTAGGTGCTATATAAGCTCGGAGTTTAAACATTTTTGTGACCAACATAACATCGAACTACATCTAATCGCAACTGGCTCCTCCAGGGCGAATGGCCAAGTGGAGAGGGTTATGCGCACACTTAAAGGACTTTTAACGATTATTGAGAATGATTCGAGTAAGATCTGGCGGGACGAGTTGGATGAGGTTCAACTAGCCTTAAATAGTACTAAATCTAGAATCACGGGGTTCACGCCTACCGAACTAATGTTCGGTATACGTGCACAATCTTTGGGGCTTTCTCAAATCTCTTCCGATACAGATATACCGCCGAGGGCTGATCTAGAAACTATAAGAAAAAGTGCGTCCGACAATATCGCAAAGGCGGCAGAAGCACAAACAAAGGCATTTAATCAAGGCAAAGCTACAGTGCGACCATTTTCGCAGGGCGATTACGTTTTTATTAAGAACAGTGAGCGGAACCAAACGAAACTTGCTAGAAAATTTAAGGGCCCTTTTGTAATAGTTAAAGTACTGGACAATGACCGGTATGAACTAAGAAGCATTCCCAGATCCAACCGTACCTATAAGTACTCGCATGAAAATTTGCGCGCAGTTCCGAGGGGCTTCCAGGGTTTAGTAGACATAGCCTCGTCTTTATTAAATGAAGACGAGCATAACGAGGCCGAGTCGGCGTCTAGTGAGAATGAGATTGGTCAAGCAGATTCATCCGATAGTGAAACAGTATCCGTTTCTAGTGAACTCACGTTAACCGCCTCCTCTGACACACTCTCTGTAGCCTCCAGTAATGAGTTCCAGGTGAGCACGTGCCAAGCTGAGGTGCACACGAGTAAGTAAAATCATCTCGGTATCGTCCTAATAACTTTAGGTCTATAGTTTAGTAGCTGGACAGGTGGGCCAAGTACGCCCCATCTATGTTCTGTTTTATTATGCGGGTGTGAAGGGGCCTAGTATGCCCGCGCCATACGTTAGTTGCTAGACGAAGGGGCCTCGTATGCCCGGTCTACGTGACACATGCATCTCGATGGGTAGAAGGGGCCTAGTATGCCCGTCCCATACGTTGGTTGCTAGATGAAGGGGCCTCGTACGCCCGGTCTATGCGACAGATGCATCTTGATGGGTAGAAGGGGCCCAGTATGCCCGTCCCATACGTTAGTTGCTAGATGAAGGGGCCTCGTACGCCCGGTCTACGCGACGGATGCATCTCGATGGGAAGAAAGGGCCTAGTATGCCCGTCCCACAGAGCGAGCTATTGGCGATATGGGAACGAAGGGGCCTTGTATGCCCGGTCCACTTTGCACATATCTTCTAGAAGGATGAAGGAGCCTCGAATGCCCAGTCCTTTTATAACATTATTAATTTGTCAGGTATACTGCCCGAGCGGTAACTAATTAAGGACATACCTATCTTACAAGTCCGGATGAGTGAATAACGAAGTCACCAATAACGCGCGAGGACGCGCGACTGTCAGGGGTGGCCGTGTCGGCGCGTCGATTACAATTTGAATTAATGTACAACTACCCTACATTATAGAGTTTTTACTCTGACGTAACACCGAGCACTGGAGGGGCGGCCATCTGGCACATTGGTCATTCGATCGAAGACGGTCGTGTAGAGCGCACGCATCCACGTGCTCGGTGGACGTCGAAGTCTGATTTAAGATTATTTAAATTAATCGATTGCTATTTTCTTAATCGTGATAGTGTTAAATTCAGTTACAATAGAGTCTTATTTGTGAGTGCCGGCGTTTCCTTGAAACATTACCTCCTCGCCCGATAACCCACGCCAACTTGCGCAACCTATAAGCCACCAACGATATGGAGAATATTGATAGAGGGGTTGAAGTCCCTTTAAACTAATCTTTCTGTTGTTTTATATTGTTCGTTCTTTGTTTATACTCGTATATACTTAACATCACAACTGGCGTATTGTAACTCCTTTCTATAGGAATTCAATGGTTTACAAAAACAGAAGCAATAAATAATTAAACAAATTGCGAAGCTGTCGCGGTGACCATTGTATGACAGAATCCTTTTGATCTGGTATTAAATTTGAAACGGCGTTTTTTTCCACGCAAAGTCGTTGATTCTTTTGTATCTTTAACTTTGACCGTGTTAAAAATAAATGAGTAAAAATTCTTCGGGCATTGAAACAAAGAGGAAATGCGATGGCCTTGGATTTGACCAGTGAATAAATAATAAGCTCCGATGTTTTGCCACTTTTTTGCCACAACACGCCAATCATGATTTAAGCAGTTCAGAGTTTATTCATGGATGTTTTTGCATGGAACATGTACAAAGTACCTAATGGACATCTGACACGTGAGAGAATTGATAAGGGTCACATTTGAAATGTTACTCAACGGTATACGAAATTCCGTTTTTCTTTTAGCCTCGTGTCAAAGTTTCTTGCTGAGATTACTTTCGAGTATTGAACAAGGAATTTCTCTCAAGTACTGCGTCTTGGGGCTGATTATATCTGATCTACTGAGTAATGAAGGTCGAGGGAAGATGAAAGTTTTATCAATACTTTTGGGATATTGGTTAATGCACGATTTTTGATTTTCGCCTGCAAGGAGTTTGGAATAAAAGTCATTGTTAATACGGTCAAATGTGTAAGATTTATCTTAGGAGCGGGCATAAAGGTGATTCATTAGAAATAGAGAATTTGCATTCTTAAATAATTAAATGGTAATCCAATAAGTTATTATTGTCTTACACACACTGTTACCATCAATGATTTGATTAGAACGACGTAAACTTAATTAACCATTTTGCACTCATACCAGTATTATAAATTTGAAACTGTATTACCTAGTAAAATGTAGACTGAATCTCAAAAGCTTATGGTCTTAAATATCAGGAATTGATAGGAAAAGGTTTGTTACTTCATCTTATAAATTAAGTATTAACTAAAAGTAAAACCAATCTAAGTATTATAATCGTAGAATATTACACGAAAAAAATATCTTTTTTATATAATTGATTATGTGTTTTTATATTACTTATATTGTTTATTTCTTACTTTGCTTATTTTAACCTATATGAGCCTTAGTTATTTTTTTAAAGCTAAATGTATTCTTTGTTTAGTTTCGTTTACAAGCACACCAAATTATATATATGCAGGATGGCCTATCTTATATCAGTCATGGTAGCGTTCACTAGTGGGCGTAAGAATTACGGGTTAGGAGATAATATTTTTTTTGCTCTCGAGGGGGAAATCTTCAAAAGGTACCCAAGGCCGTGGGAGCGACGCACGGTAATGTGGGACTTTTATCGCACTAAAACCCTCCGGTGGCCGTCCTCGGCGCTACAAAGAGGACTCCGGGTTCTCTAAAGGAACGCAACCGGAGTCCTCTGAGCGCGTTGCCCCATTGGGCTCCTCACAAATGGGCAGCTGGGCCCACCGCTCCTTGTGGTCTTTACGACGGTATGCGACTACACCGCCGTCATAATCAACGATCGAACGACATAATCAACGTCTAACCGCTGCGTGTTGCGTAAAGAGGAGGCAGGAGCTACCCTCATTTGTTTATGTTAATACATTACGAACTGTAAAACTAAACGGCGCTACCATGAAATGTACTTAGATTTCCCGTCATCCACCGACATCCACACTTTAGATAAATCAAACAATGGTAAACTGTATGAAAATATTGTACAACTACAAAAATGCACACATTTTGTAGTAATACGTTCCGACAGAAATAAATTTCGGTAAGCCAAAGATATAAAACGCCAAATCCTTGCAAACGACCGGTCAGCGTAATGTGGAGCACTAAATATGCAGTAATATGGAGTTATTGCTCAATTAACCGCTGCATCTCTTTGTTTGCTTATCAGCAAAACACAGCAAACTGTAATAACAAACATGTTTGAACAATGTATTCACGCAATTTCAACATCCCTAAATAATAACGCGGATTTTAGTTGGTGACTACTAAAATTACTTTTGTGGCAACATCATACATAACGAAGTGAGGGTGATGTCAGGAAGGTCAGGGTCTTCATTACTGTCCATTCTTGAAGATTTCAAGTAAAACACAGGAGTTATTCTTCTTCGAGTTATACGCAATTGAGGAGGTCCGATCGCTTTGACAAAAATCAAAATCAAAATCAAAATCAAAAACCGGAGCTCGCTCGCCTTTTATAACAAAAATGCGTGAAGTGACAATAACACATTTATGTAGGGTAGACTAAATTAATATCTCTAAAAACACTAAATATTGCTAATTTAATAAATAAACAATTTTCAATCTATAAACTAACTAAAATGATTATTTTTGGCAACGTGTTTTTCGTAAATATGCGTTATCCCGCCGACATATACAATTTAATCAAACAAAAAATCTACGTTTGCATTTAAATCAGATATTTGTAAAGTATAAATAATACATTGAAAACAACACTAAGTCGTTATTATATTTTCGGTTTCAGCAGATATATTTTCAATAGTATCCCTGTGGTTATTATTGTAAGCTTTCGGAACACAATCTGAATAATTATTACTATTTTAATGGTCTGTACGTGAAAAACAATGAAGCTTCACAAAAAAAGTTAAGATAATAGTACAATATATACAATTGCGTTATTATGCACTGATAACAATAAATGTTGTTGCAAAATTGTTTTGATTGTATCAAAAAATTGTTAAAAAAACATCGTTTCATATTACGTGCTACGTAGTGAATGACACTACTTTATATTGTATTAGTAGAAGAATACATGTTCTATTGTTCTTAAATGTCCAAGTATTGTGAAGATACATTGCTACTGATAGGTACGTAGATAGTTTTTAATTTATAACTAGGTAACGATTTATTTACTTGATAAACAAACAAGTTGGGAAACATTATCAACCTGATGCTCGAGTCCAAATCCGCCGTCGTCACGGATTGTAGAAATCAATACATAAAAATCGAGTTATCAAAGTCAAACACTCTGCAGTCCTGGTACTAGTCATACTATTTGTCCATCATATAATTTAAAGGAAACTCATATTTTTTTTTAATATTAGGTATTCGTACTTATTAGCTGGTCATTCTGTTCTTTAAAACTTGAAAACTGATAACATTTTTCTCTTGCGAAAATTTTTAAAAATATCGAAATCGAATCAAATATATAAAATCCCGTTCTTTTTCCTAAAATACTATGTTTTCAATTTTATTATTAAATATCAATGGCAAGGCAAGGAGTAGAAAAAAAAATACTTACAATTTTCGAAAATAAGCATGACCTCAAAAAGAGTATCAAAACCGCCTTGCGTATAAGTATTGAAAAACACACCGTTATGATACCTTGACGCTATCAGCCTCGCGGCCAGCATATGCTGAGTCAGCGTGACGAGGCCTCCGGGACGTGTCACGTACACGGTGCGTCAATTTATCAGCTATCAGCCGATACAGGCCCATGTATCAACGCAGGGACATCGGGATTTTCACATCGTCATCGGGAAGCTGTTACGAAACATTTCTGACCTTTTTTTATTCGGATAAAATTTGGAACCTTTTAATACGTGTTAAAGCTTAAAAATAGACATTAATACTTATGATTTAATTACAACAGGCATGTGTAATACATGTATATAAAAAAAAACAATGAAAAATTTTCAAGGCGATAGAACGTACATACATGGTTTCATTGTAAAGGTAGGTACTAATGCTACATCAATTTAAAGAGTTAAGCAGTTATTTTGTTTTTGGGGAAGGATGTATTTGCCGGTTCACTTTTACATCAGGTTACCATCTAAGTTCTCGGGAGTAGCAACGCACCTGTGATTGACGACAAACTGAACATCTATCCTGTATGTATGCTTACGCTTGTTCATGGACGACGGTGACAGCTTGCCATCAGGTAGTGACCACTTACCATTTAGGTGGTAGAACCCAATGGTTCTACCGGCCAAGTACTACCGCCACACCTATTTCTAGCGTGAAGCATTTCTTGCGTTTCGATGCAAGGGTGTGGTTTTCGACACAATTTTGTATGAGGCGACCATCATCAACGCATCTGTGATTGATCCATGGGTGGTAGTGACCACTTACCATCAGGTAGACTGCATGCTCGTTTGCTACTTCAGTCAGATAAAATTAAACCATCAGGTGGATTGCTTGCCCGTTTGCTACTCCGATTGTATATAGAAGAAAAATCGTAGTCGATACAAATATGACATTCCAATGCTGTATAACTCCGTCTCTCTATATAAGTTCATAATATAGGTACTCGTTATATACATAGTGATCTATAAACATTTGTTACAAAAAATCGGCGACAAAAATACAGTGTATCGTTCGGTAATAAATATTGTAGATAAATAAGAAGAAACAATAACGTTAAATGAGGCTATATCAACTATCAAATTATTGTCCAACCTATTGGCGTGTACCTGACTCAGCATGAGTCGTGAGAGCGGCCGCGTCACGTACAAGCCTCGTCAATTTATCAACTACCTATCTATCAGTTGTTACTGCCTCAATGTTGCCAATTTAATAAACACATGAAGAGGGTTGACCTATATAATATCGCTTTTATTTCATGTCAATGTTCAATAAAGTTACTTTACCAATTTGGCGATTACTATTTATTTACTTTTTCCTTCTCCTCTCAGAATGAAAAAGTAGAAGCCAAAGTCCACTATGCCGAACAGTTAATAGGTAATTAATTGTAATATTCTGAAGTTTTTTCAGGCATAACCATATCAGTTATCACAGCGTTTTTTTCAGCGTTAAAACTTTGGATAATTAATTTTCAATACGTAGATAGCTTCAAAAGGTCAGTTGTGCTCACCTTAGATTAAATCCTGTACCTCACGCTAAAGAAGTCGAAGTTCTCACCACTAAGCTCACCATTATACGATAAAAAATGTCTACTTTTTAAGTACTGTTATACTCGAACGGACAAATATTTCAGAGGACGGTATTACTATTATAATGCCATCGTCTACCAAGTAACTCTTTATTTAGTTGTTTTCTACCAGTAAATGTTTTCATCACGTCGATCCGCTTTCTGTCAAGGGGATGTTACGTGCAAGAGCCGTCAATTTATCAGCTACGAGCCAATACTCTGCGTATGCAAAACGCGGAATTTCAGCAGTCATTCGTCACGCATTCAATATTCCTAGACACCTATAATACTGAATGTTTTGTGAAGTCAGGATAAAAATTCTTTGCAATGAGTTTATTAAGTTCCATTGTTGCGACAATTGATACAATAATAAACAAAAACATTAAAATGGAAGCAGCAGTCGTTGGTACAACTAGACGGTGCGGTCCATTTTCCTAACGATTTTATTTCGTAACTTGTATAAGAACCTAAGTTGATATATGCGAAATATAATTATTTCGCATTATTTTAAAAAAAAGCTGTCAAAGACGGACGAAGTCTACCAATTCGCACTTGATCAGTGCAGTGGACTATGGCTTAATCTCTCCCATTCTGGAGAAGATCCATGCCCAGCAGTAAGATAATAATGCCTTGACAACGGTAGTAAACTAAATTGTATACCCTTATATGGGAGGACAATGAAGTCAAACACACGGGTGCCTTGCTAGAATTTGTCTAGCAATGCTGTTTTTCGATACTATCCTCCTGGTAGTAAGATTCCACTGTTCATAGTAATATGAAATCAACCCCTGATAGAATTCAAGTCCTACCTAACGTTGACCACGGATGCATTGTTACCCCAGTGTATTATATTAAAAATTAATGTAAGCTGAATCTTCTATACCACACCCTTCAAGTTAAAACAAATTAGTGCTTAATACTGCTATTATTAATGCATAAAATGAGTGTCTGCCAATTATTTGTTTCCAATAAGGCTTGTTAATTCCTTAAGAGATAATTTGACTTTGACGAGACTTCTACAGGATTAAAATTAATAGGTAATAACATTATAGGTTACATTCAAGCGGATGCTTTTAGCATAATAAAGTCGATATAGTAGAAGGAAATTGATTAAGGTAGGACAGGAAGTTACCTCTACGTACAGCGTTCCAGTAAAATGGAGATATTTGATAATAAAAGTCATTACGTATATTACATTTTATTCAATTTACATGTACTTTCAATGTGTTTGTGCCCATATCCTTTATCTGTTAAAACAAATATCAAGTCAGTTGTTGCATTTAGGTGGAATACTATAGATACTAGCTGACTAAAACATGAGGTGGCCATTTTAATCTTCAGGAGTAGCAACGCATCTGTGATTGGCTTCAAGTAGAGTCTCTATATTATATAGAGTTGGTTACAGATAGTTATGGATGGCAACGACCACTAAATACCAGGTAGACTTCTTGATTGCTGCTTCAAACTCTTAATTTTTTCCACAATTAGCATGTTATTAAATATCATTACCATTAGAACTGCAAAGAAAAACGTGAGTCTATAACATATACTTATGCAACATTGTAGACTCATTTTCACTGGCAAAACACACGTAATATTTAAATATGGAACAATAATGTGTCAATGGTAATATATTTATCACTGTAAATTAAACGTGATTTAAATTTAAATCCAACAAAATTGAGACAGATGAATATCGCATATTTGTACCGAAATTAACTGAATAATTTGGCGAGCGATCCATCAGAGAGTAGTAACGTCGGGCGCGACATTTATTCGTACAACAGTCAGTTGAACAACAAACAGGCAATAGGAAAGATTTCCCGAGAGACCACTGTATTACGACTTTCCATAGCGGAATGAACACACGGACGTTCAGCGAATTGCAATTATAAATATCGTTATAATGTTATATTTGAGCACCGGAAAAAATACATTTTA
The DNA here is from genome assembly GCA_949699795.1 of Spicauda simplicius. Classification (NCBI taxonomy): domain Eukaryota; kingdom Metazoa; phylum Arthropoda; class Insecta; order Lepidoptera; family Hesperiidae; genus Spicauda; species Spicauda simplicius. The sequence continues at coordinate 12,102,219 of OX453066.1, read as the reverse complement.
TGTACCAGTGAGTACATTTTTAATTAAAATCGCTTTATATCACGCGTTGTACTAATTGTACTGAAGTTAAAAGCACTTCAGAGAATTCAGTTTAATATTTAATTAAAAATATTAATTTATTCGTTTAAATCGAGTTGGACATGAGCGAAGTGCGCACTTAAGCTTATAGTCGTTGAATGAATTTCGCTTTTTCTGTTACAATAAGTAATTTTATGTACTCAAGTTACGTGCGAATTTATAAAGAGGTAGAAAGCGTATTGTTCGATCTGTGAGGTACTACCGCAACACCTACATATTTTTTCAGTATAAGACAGTTTGTTTCAGAGAAAGAGTGTGATTAACGGCGCACTTAAATAGAGGCAACCGTCTTAGTCTTCGGGAATAGTAACGCTTTCGTGGTTAACTTCAGAAATTAATAAATAAATTATTTATGAGGCAACGTTTTTTTTCATAACATACTTAAAAGTACGTAAAAATGAAAAACTTCGTCAGGTTAGTTTTTAAGTGCAATATAGCGAACAAATGTTCTAAAAAGATTGGATTTTTTAAATTCGATAAGAAACAATCCTCAGCGAATGGTTTAAATTTCAGTATGTTTTCATTTGTAGCCGTAATGCAAAATTATATATAAATATTTTTATCGCAGTATAAACAGGAATAAGCGACTTTTTGAAGACATTGCCACCGTCTTCGAAATAACAAACATTTCGTACCCGTTAACTTTTATTATAATCGTCTTTATTCTTTTAACCTATATACCAGGTTTGTTCTGCACTTGCTTCTTGACATTTACAGTCAGCAAATAATGTAAATGCCATTGTTTATGGGCTATATTCGCAATGCTATTCAAAAGAGAGGATTTTAACTTAACGATGGCAATAAAGGCTTTAGCGAGCTCGTTTACACCTTCATATTATATTCGTAGTGGTCGGAAAGGATGCGAAATGTTAGAGGATTGTATACACCTTAACTGTAACCCCATTTTATCTAACGCTAGGTTTAAATTGCATTTACATTTTGAAAAGCTTGTTCTGTTGCAACAATGTAACTTAGATACTAAAAGTTCATAATGCTTTACGTAATAAAAGTAGAAAATGGGAATACAATCTACTTTGTATTAGATGGTTTCTATCGACTGTATATTTGTTGCTAAGTTTAAATCTAATATATAAGATTCTCGTATCACAGTTTTTTGTTGCCATACTCCTCCAAAACGGCATGATCGATTTTAATGAAATTTTTTGTGCTTATCCGGGATCTATGAGAATTGGCTAACATCGATTTTTCATACCCCTTAAGGGTTGTCTACCCTTATTTTTTTATATAGCAAAACAACGTTTGTCGGGTCAGCTAGTATATTATAAGTCTTATCTGAAGGTCAGATGTGTTTCTAACTTAGCGATCTTATTTAGAATACTTCATTATATAGACTAGATTTTTACTACGCCTTCCAAACCTGTATTAAAAAGATTTATAGAAACGTAGGTACATTCAAAACTGGAAATGTATTTCTTTTTACGTAACACGGCACGCGCTGTGTTGCGTTGTTAGCGTTTTGTGTTTTAAGTCGACTTTTTTAGCGGACTCCAAAAAGAGTCAGTTCTCTTTCGATGCCTAACGGTTTTTGTTTGCGTACCAATAACAACTGAATCGCCGTAGCACCGATTCGTGTTCGATTTTTGAAAATTTTATACAAAATGCAATTGAATTACATAAGGGTTTTAAAGTCAGGTTTAAGGCAGGCAGGCCTTGACTTGACTTGACTAAGAACACACGAGAAAAAAATTGAAATGTTTATCAGAATTATAATTTTATCATTTCAATTTTATGAATTTTTTATATCATCATTCACGTTTGAACGACCTGCGTGGCGGAGCGGTCACCATACCGGTTTAGCACGCAATTGGTTCTGAGTTCGATTCAAGACGGGACAGGCATCTGAATGAATTTAAATTTCTGTTCTAGATCTGGGTGTTTCTGTATTCGTCTTTGTATGTCCACGGCACCCATTACACACGAGAAAGTCCTACTGTGGGGCTGTGAGTGTAAAAAGTGTATGTGTTTATCATACATCGACGTGATTAACCCCAGAGTAAATTGGATTGTCCACCAATTCGCACTTGTCCAGCGCGGTGGACTATGGCCTAAACTCTCTCATTCCGAGAGAAGACCCGTGCCCAGCAGTGGGACAGTAATGGGTTGACGACGACGAAATTGGATTCCAACTAAGGTCGGCCACACTCGCTCTAAAATACCTAGTTAAATATAGTACCTATATTTAATTTAGCTTGGCAATCTAAGTATATTCAGAAGGCATTCTACCTAAATATGATCCTACATAACTTGCTGGGACTCAATTGAAACGATTCGTGCAAGATGTTTATCTTAAATTACTCATTTTAAAATATAAGCTGTGTATTGGTAGACTCATATTACCTGGTTATTTGAGCTACAACACTTTATGTATATTTCGTTATGAACTAAGCATATATCTTTTGCTTTGTATTTTATCAGCGACAATGAAAATGGACCGATCAAATTTTCCTTAATACGCTCAAAATACTAAAGCGGTATCGAGGACAGCTCAAGCAAAGTGCAGTGGTTTAGACAAGTAGAAAAGTGGCGACATTAATCTGATCTCTGCAGCCAATAACTCTTTAATGCGGTGGACGGTTGTAATGCACCGTATAAGATAGTTCGAGCAGAAACTGAGCGGTTGGGGCGTGACGTGGGTGTTTTTAACCGACTTCATTCGAGGTACGTTCAAGATATACGTCCTTCCTTTTTTTGTATGATCATCGATTCTCAGAAATATTGTAACCGGCTTGTATTCTTTACGTTTGAACGTATTTATTAGCGATAGTACATAATATGTGGTGATGATCGATTGATGATGAATTCCAGAGATATTTCGTGCTACTTCCTAGGAAATTGTTTGAGAACCTAACAGTATGTGTTAGAATATGATATCACTTTGATTAAAACTGTTTTAAAAAGAATGCTAAAGTTTCTAACGTTATTCTGGATAGATTAAAAGGAGACGAGCCGTTCTAAATTTGTGGTTAAATAAATGACATTTCTGTGTGGAAGCTTTACATTCACTTTAATTTCCGAAACTGACTTGGTATACATTGTAAACCTGTGAGGAGCAGAATGTATGGATATTCATAAATTCATGTGTAAATTATTTCATAAGAAACGTAGTCTATGTTTATTTATCATATCAGGTGAACTGTTTTGCTAGTAATTTAAAGACTAGCTTTAATCTGAAGTCGGTTATATCTTTCAAAAGTAGGTAAAAGTAATAAGCATCGTGTGAACAGCGAGCTGAGCGGAAACTAACCAGTTAAGGCGTCACCCTCATGTTTTCTCTAGTTGGTTTCTCACTACCTATTTTCAGTGTAAAACATGTATTAAAATATTCTTGATATTTGAACCTTTTAGCTACCAAAAGCATTCTGAACAGAAACTAAGCGGTCGACACCTCTACGTTCTCGATATTTGATTTCTCATTACTTTATTACAATGTTAAACTGAAGAAAGAGAAGAAGAAAATGCAAAATTATCCTACCAACCGCAGCAAATAGTTTTTAAGAGTGGACGAGAGTATTACACTGTGTGACAATAGGAATTGCCATGCAGTTATAATTATACGTTTCCGTTCGCTCTTTATTTCTCTATTCTTTATCTGGGTGCTTGACAAAAGATTTGAATTGATTAGAAATGGTTACACGTTATCATTAATTTGTGCTACAAATAATCCAAAAGTGGATGAGAGCAAGGGTCGTTTCGAGCGGAAACAATGTAGTCACAGCGTCCGTCATAATTTGTACTACATTACCTTACTATTTTATCTTGAGTAGGGCCAAATGTTAACAAATAACGAATATTTACAGCAAAGTTCTTAAAAATGGAAAAGTAGTAGATTGGGCGTCGGTATCTGAACGAAAACTGTGTGGTAAAAGAATTGTCCCTATGTGGTCAGTTTGCTACTTACTGCTTACTTTAATTATGTAGGCGATAATTTGGAGTGAAATTAAAAGGTGGTAACATCAACCTCACGTTTTCAAAAGTACCGATTTCACTTCTACCACAGTTACAAACAGAAGAACTATTCTTAAGCGCTTTAATTTAATTCCTCACTTAGATGTGGGAAAGGAAAGGCATATATAAAACAAGATTAATTTGATCCCGGGAGGAAATATCTCTTGAATGCGGCTGACGTGGTTAACGCACCATGTGTATAGTTGTCGGAGCGTAAATTGCATTGAAGTATTATACTGGTGCTGGAAGCAGTCTGGTTTCAATTACTGTTAGTTCTTATAGTACAAAAATGTCGTGTTCATTACAAAGCGACATAAACGTTATTGAAATTTTTGAAGTGAAACTTCTTTATCGGGGTTGGAAAAAAATTTAGTGTAACATTTTTTTTTTACGCGCCATCTTTTTCTGTTACGCGCCATCGTTTTTTTCCGTTACGCGCCATCTTTTTCCTATCCCTACCACGCGTGATATTAGATAGATTATTATAGATTAGATTATTAGATAAAGTTTAATAAAAGCCTTTTATTAAACTTTATCTAATTTAACTTTATTTAACCAATTTCTGTAAAGTCGCATATAGTAAATTATTTTTTGAAAAATAACGTCATAAAGAAGTTTCACGAGTGTAAGCTAGTACACGCACACATTTTATTTTTATTTTATGAAATATGAGCTTGTAGTCTAAGGACATTTTTGTAATTAATTTTTAATAGGACTTGGATCGGCCCCTTAAAGCAAGCCAGAACGTTTCATAAGTGTCTTCCCTTAACTTAATACTAGTGTTATAATAAAGGAGCCTTCGAAGCAGAGTCCCTAGTTCTATAGATTCTCAAATCTTCCGAAGTAAATTTTATTAACAATGAATTCATCAAAAATTCCTTATACTCGATTTACTTTGGTTTACGGGTACAAGAAATAGTGACATTAGTTTGATATCCGCAAGAAATAGCCGGTGAATATCGCCGTCGAAGGTAATATACTATGTAAGAGTAATTTGAGCAGAAACTAAACAATCACAGCGCTACGCTGACGGTCTTTTTGGCTAAAACGCTTTACGCTATATCACAAATAAGATTTACATCCGGTAAAGTTATTCAAAATAATTCATATTGAATATGTATTTATAAAAAAATTAAAACTTTAGTTAGTGAATTTTTACAGCACTATCTATCCATTATAGTTTATAATTTATCTTCGTACTGAAGTCTCCATAAAAAAGAAATGGGTTTAGAAACGAGTAACTAAAAAACTATTAAAACTAGTGATTTAATCTAATCCTACAAAGATCTCGAATGCGGTGCACGAAGGTGTACTAAGCAAACCAAGTTGAAACTCACACCTAAAATACATTAGTGAGTTTAAAAATTTAAATACTAGTTGCACTAGTAGTACGGTATGAAGTGTATTATCTATTAAAGATTATTATAGATCACTGAATGCAAAGGTGAAGTTACGATCGCTTAGTTTCCGCAGAAATGATCCCCACGATGTAATATCCTCGCCACTTTTGAAAGCTATTTTCTGCGGATATCAGATTAATGTTGCCATTATTCTACTTGTCTTTAATCTAATACTGCAATAAAGTTGTGGAAACTCAATCGCTTGAAACGGGGCGACATTGTAAACGTTCAATTTACGTTAGTAAAAATATTTAGTTTCACAAACTGTAAACTACTAATATCAAACTTTACTCTTCCTTCAAATTAAAATCTTCATCACGTGGCTCTATTGGATTTGTCAGAACACATGTTAAGAGAGCAAAGTCTAAGGTTTTACTAATGGCCATCGAAGAGTTACCCCTGCTACCTATGCATCTTCTAATCTCTTATCTATTATATCTTCTATTAGGTCAAATACAAGATACTAATGTATAGTAATACTTAATGTATAGTATAATCATCCATTTACATGTACTTACGTGTAAGTTTGTGAAGTAGTGAAATCTTAATACTAAATTGTATTGTAAACTAACACTTCAATCTGAAACTTAATATGTTTAGTATAGTAATCACAACTCAATTACATGTAATGTGATATATAACATTGAGACACACAATTACTTGATCTTAATAAAATATAACGTGCAACTTAAGAGTACTGTTAAAAAAAACTCAACATCAAACTATAGCACTATTAAGACATATATATTTTACTATGCTGTTATTTAAGCGTCCTAATGAGCAGTGATAGCCTAATGGTTGAAACTTGCCCTCTCGATCGGAAAGTCCGAGGTTCAAACCCAGACACGCACCACTGATTCATGTGTGTATTAGAAATTAATTATCACTGCTTTTTGGTGAAGGAAAACATCGTGAGGAAACCTACACACGCGAGAGTTCTTTAAAAAAAAAAGTTCTCAGAGGTGTGTGAAGTCCACCATTTCGCTCTTGGCCAGCGCGGTGGACTATGTCCTAAAACTCTCTCATTCTGAGAGAAGACCCGTGCCCAGCAGTGGGACAATAATGGGTTGACGAGAGAAGCGTCCTAATGTACCTACATGTTAATGTAATGAAATAATATAATCTTATAAATTTGTGCAGTTTTATGTACTGTTAACTGGAAGTAGAAAAACAGTAGATTTAATTGATCTTAACATCAAGCTGTCGAAAGCGCTGCACGAGATTAATGCACTTCAGAGAACACTTCAAATTGAAACACCGTTTAGAGCGTCATGCTCATAACATATTGCAATGTACTAAGATGTTATAATGACATTTTCCGTTTGAAAGTACTTATCTTAAACCAAATTTTATAAAATTATAGAATGAAGAAACATTAGTGAACGTTACTTTCGTTGTATCTTAATATTAAATTCTCCAAAGTGTTCACGAAAGTAACGCACTAAGGCAACTTCTAGCAAAAACATCGCTTACCATACCACGCACTGTTCCGGTATATTAAGTCGCCACGATCCCAGACACGCTCTAATATACTAAAATCTTATAGTAATTTAATAAAATAATAGAAAGGAGGAAGATTAGTGGGGAAAAGTGGCGACTTTAATCTGATCTCGACAGCTCTCGAACGCTGTGGATGAGGGTAATGCACCGTGTGAGGAATAGTTCGAGCGGAAACTGAGCTCACGCTGAGCTCTAACTTGGCTCAAAGCGGCCACTGCTTGTTAGGTTTAGTTGTTTTATGTACATATTAAAGAATTTTCGCGTCTTCGGGCCCAAAAGTATGAATGGCAATTTGGCGTCTTGTACATTGTTTAATATAAAATATAACAATAATTTAACAAAGCAACGAAAATATTTGTATCATTAATTATTGTATATTAATTTTGCCTGGTTCTTATACGTAATGGTATTTTATGTAGAGGCATCAAGAAAATTAAATAATTGCACATTTATTTTCGTTTAAAAAGTGCATACCGAGAAAGTTCTTTAACTAAAATATAATTTCAGGTTAATTCGCTCTCATATATTACAGCTCTCAGGTATCATATTATTGTATTGACGGCAGGTAAATGTAGGGTTCTGCTATTCTCATTTTACTTGCGAAATGAGGTCATCAATTAAGTTCAGTTAAGTCAGATCGATCATTTAAGTCGTCTTTCAGTCTCCTTTTTTTCATAAGATTAAAGTAAGCAAACGTGCATACACTACCGCCAGTGGACATCTATAAGCACTTCATATAGAACATGGGTTCTACCTGAAGTCAATCACAGATCGCCTCATGGAAAAGTGTGCCGGCAAGGTGTGCCTTCTATCGAAAAGTGGCAACAGCTTTGCGCTATCATCCGCACGTTCATCGGTTAGTAATTTCGTCTATTAATAATTATGTACACTAATATGAAGCAGATTGGTTAAGTTTACTTCAGGACAACTTTGTTTTAGGCAGTATATACGTGTTTTAGGCAGGTCATATAGAAAGAGTTGAGTTATTGCAGAAATGCACATATCCTTCGTTTGTTAGGTACATAAAAATAATTTATACGTTGGAAAGACAATTTGAGAAACCACTCGGAAATTGATTTTTAAATTTATTACCTACCTATGACGGAAATCTGACGATCGAAAATATGAATTATGGTGCATAATTAAATTCGACTCTCCTGGGAGGAAATTGTATGGGATTAATCAACAAAATCGCCCTGATATCGTTAAATTTACATTAGCTTCTACGTCTATAAAAATTGACAATTTCAAATTTTAATACGTTTGATGGTCAGGTAAATGATAGGTACTAATAAATTACAATAAACATAATCTAAATTTCAATATTAGAAATAATTTTACTTTCCTAACATAACTTTCAATATCAGCAAGAATATTTTCAATTAGAACGTGTACCCTATGTATGTATTCTCTTAGATGAGTAGTTTACGGTGGTGTCTTTAGGGAGTTTTTTATTACATCTGACTTACTCTTAATGTGCTTATCTTCAATAGAAAGTGGTGTAGTATGTTTACACATTAATTTTACTAGTACTTATTCAAATTAATTTTCGTTTAGTGTTTAGTTATTACAACTAAACACTATTGCTTACCTTGTTTTTTAATTACTTTGAAGTAGATAACAAGCGTGCAGTCCACCTGATGATAAGTGGCCACCGTCGCCCGTTAACATCTATTAGCAACTTCATATAGAACAGAGATTCTATCTAAAGTCAGTAATAGATCCATTGTCACTCCCGAGGACTAAGATGGCCTCATATTAAAGTGAACGGACAACTACACCCTTCTACCGAAACACAAAAACTGCTTCACGCTAGAAATAGGTGTCTGCGGTATCAATTCGTAAATTATATTTATGAATTGACATATATATTTTATGCAAAATATGTGCGTTTTAAACTTTATTTTTCTTCGTGAACAAATACCATGTGAAATGTCAGTAAATTACTGAAGTTATAAATCATTTGTAATTAAAATATTTCCAACTATATCTTGATCTGGTTTACTTCTTATTTTTATAATTGTGTATTTCACATTTAGTTAAGGTAACTTACTCTTAATTATTTTGAATAGTCATAATTTACGAAACCATAACTAATATTTAGTTAAATGTGGTAACTGAACAAAATGGGATTCGATTAAACGATTTTACAGAGATTTGTGGCCACGGAAAATGCGTGTTTGACACCTCCATTATTGCATCGGGCTTAAAATTGGATTGGATTGGTGCAATGGATTAGAACCGAGTTAGATTGCTTTACGTGCGCGTAATTGCTCGGGCTCCAACACTTCGAACCGGAACGGCACAGAGCTCACTGTGCTGCTTTCCGGCAGGAACGGGTAAGTATGAATTCATACTATATGTAAGTATGGTTTCACACGATTTATATATGATATAGTTGTTTATTTTATTTTCAATTGAAAAGATGGGTCAGTAAGTTCGTAAATTGAACTACAGCTCAAATGTCTACAGATATATTTAAAACCTGACAGTTATGAAGTATTTTAGTTTAAATAGGCTATAAAAGGTTAATCTTACTTTCTTCAGATGTCTGATATTAAAATCAATGCAATAAACTTTTCTTCCGACAATGTTCTAAAGTGCAACTTCATCTTCGAAAACTGAGTGAACGAAACTCGTATAGTTAAGTAGGAACTACGTCTATCTATACTAATACTAATACGAGGTAAAGTTTGTAACTTTATTTATAAGGGTAATCTTCGGAAATACTGAACCAATCGTGAAAATTCTTTCAGAATCAGAAAGCTACACAATTCAGATGTGCTATCTATTACGATTGAACAAAATATAAATAACGCTCAACGAAGTGGGAACGGGTCAGCTAGTCACTTCTTAGTATAAAACATGCTTAGATCTTTAAAACTACGGCATGGATTTTAATGCAGTTTTTTTAATAGATAGAGTGATTCAAAAGGATGGTTTTTATGTATTAAACATGTATAATGTGTTAGAGAAACATTGATGGATACTATAATTATAGAAATATCTATTACTTCTGTCTGTATGTTTGAAATTGAATCAAGACTACTTAGTCAATATTTTGGGTAACATTTATTTATTTAATATAATAATTCCATTTCCTTTTTCAAAAGTCATCGCAATTAAAAGTTACGTTATTTTTTTTTAAACGCGTATAAAGCCGCGGGGCACGACTAGTATTATATATGTCGGGGTCATTATTCCTAAATTATTTATTTATAGTAGTGACACTTTGTACCTTTTTTTTTTTTTTTTGTTTTCGAGGGGGAAACCTTCCAAAGGTACCCGACGCCGTGGGAGCGACGCAGGGTTATGTGGGATTTTTTCCGCACTAAAACCCCCCCGGTGGCCGTCCTCGGCGCTGAAAAGGAGGACTCCGGGATCTCGAAACGACTTCAACCGGAATCCTCCGAGCGTGCTGCCCCATCGGGCTCCTCCCAGATGGGCGGCTGGGCCCACCGCTCCGTCTAGTCTTTACGACGGTATGCGACCACACATACCGCCGTCCTTCCCGGGATTGCCTTACCGAATGGTTCGAGCTCACACTCTAGCCGTCTGCAACCCCGGAAGCCCCTTTTAGTCGCCTCTTACGACAGGCAGGGGATACCGTAGCCCTATTCTGAACCCGAGGCTACAGGGACGACACTTTGTACCTAAGGATTTAATAAATATTTGATAATACTAGCATGAAAATTACTAAAATTTTAATTAGTGGACTTCACTTCAGCAAATCACAGTGTAATTAATAAAACAGTTACTTTTCCTTAAACTTTTAACTACTTCGGTATCTTTTTGACCCAATTAGCGACTGATAACAGCTTAATAAAACAACAAATTGAAGTTCCCCCATTTAGTTACCCTATTTTAGGTATTAGTGTAGACGGATGCAATCACTCGCCGACACCTTATCGTCAGCTAGTTAAGCGTTTCGTTGATTGCTGGATTGAGTTATAAATCTCCTGCCGCACGCGATCCGTTCCTTCGACCACGAGCATAGGGCGGAACAAGAAGTGGTTTATCTATTGCGTATAACAACCGCAACAGCCCATTATCCACTATAAATTATAGGTATTCAACTATGTAAGGGGATATGGATTTACGAGTACCGCGTATTTAGAACATGCGTCAGCAAATTAACAACGCCAGCAGTCAAATGTAAGGTAGTTAATATCTGATACTTTAGTGTAGTAGCTAAAGTTCTTGAGCTTAGAAATATATAGTTCTTGTACTTAACATCTTGCATAGACAAATTGTTAGGCTATCAAAACTAGAACTGTTATTAAAACAGTCTTAAAATACTTATGAATTATAGGTTTAAAACAGTAAACGTGCCTCTGCATTTGAAAATTAATATTTAAACTCTATACTATTATATATACATTCTTATTATATATATTTCTTTATATTTCACCAAGAAGCCATCAGTTCATACCTAGTTTATAATTTTTAATTAAGACTTAACTGTATATATGTGTATGTTTTCTATTACGTATGACATCGCTTTCTTTTTAAATATATTTATAGGTTTAATTTCTTTTATATTTTTGGGTAATTTTTTACAAATCCTGATCCTTTTAAACATTAAGTTTTTAGATCCATATCGAGTTATCGGAAAAGGTGGGTTAATGTTTTCGGCATTCGTCTATATCTTATTATGTGTTTGATGATTTTTGGTGAAAGTTATTTCAGAATATATTTTATTGTTTATGATTTTATGAATTAGTAGTAATGTTTTATATGTGTACATTTGTTTTAAATTTTGCAATTTTGTTTTGGTATATAGAAGTTTTGTTGGTATTAAGTAGTCATAATGAAACAATATAAATGTTTAGGTACATTATTCGTATTATGTTCACTTTTAAGTAACTTTTTATATTATTCACAATTATAAAATTACAACGACATTCCATTAAGATCCTATATCTAGGTCAATTGAGCTCTTATGTCAATTGAGCTTCTTGAGTGGTAGAGTTATGAAGATAGTTTTTCAGTTTCATACTAATAAAATAAAAAAACGTTAGCATGGTTGCATGTATGTTTGTTTCTGAATCTCGTTAAAGGACGTGAATTAAATTCGACTCAGAGATAGATCAATGGATATATGGTTTTAACAACATATTATATGCTAATTTAAAGCCGTACAAATATGCGGTTCTTGTAAAAATCTTTTTTTATATATCAAACACATAGAAGTATTGGATAGTAATTTGTTAATTATATTGCACTACTAAATGTTGATCTTCACTGATAATTTTTGGGGTATATAGCTCTATGATGATTCAATACGAATTATTGGAAGTAGGAACCAGCTTGTGGTTATAGAAATAATTAAATAATGGTTAGTGATAAAATAGTTTTAGCAATAATTTTATAAAAAGACACAATTGAATAAGAACCAACGACAAGTTTTTTTTTTTTTATCTGACTGAAGTAGCAAATGAGCTTGCAGTCCATCTGATGGCAAGTGGTCTCTGCCGATGGACATCTGTAATCAATTTCATACAGAACAGGGGTTTCATCTGAAGTCAATCACAGATGCGTTGCTACTCCTGAGGACTATGATGGCCGCCTCGTGTGAAAGTGTGCCGGCAACTACACCCTTCTATCGAAACGCAAGAAATGCTTCACGCTTGAAATAGAACTACACTGGTTCTACCGTCTTTTAATCAATCAAGTACCTACCAATCGATCGTATTCAAGAATACGTATACACAGAAGTCATAAACATTACGCAATACAATTAAAAATAAAATTCCCGTGTATTTTATGAATAAACATTTTGTTTATATGAAAAACGTGCCTTTCATTTCATGCATCCGTTTTTCTAATCAAGGAATATCAATAAAAATGTTTGAACTACAAAACTGGAAGCACAAACCCGTGACTAGTTATAAAATCAATACACACGTAGCGTAAACTGATAGTTAACATGAAACTGTGTTGTTAAATTTTATTTAAACTACCTCTGTAGCTGTTTCACAGACTGTGATATTGTTCAATAGAGGTAAGTACTATTTTTCCAATAGATCCGCATTTTTCGAAGTACCAAAACATAAATGGCAAAATAGAACTACTTGCGATTTATAGACGACAGCATTATTATTATATTTTTGCAAGGTGATACAAGGGTATGCATCGACCGGGGACCGACCACCACACTTTTTTCTCCTGATGGTAATTGGTTGGAAATATATATGCACCATCATATCGATAAGGAGTTTGGTTTGAAGTCTATCATAGATGCGTAGCTATTCCAAAAGGAATAACGTGGCCGCCTCCTATGTCGCATATGAACCAGCACCAAAACCCTTCCATCGAAATGCAAGAACTGTCTGACATCAGAGATAGGTGTGACGCTGGTACCTCTCCCGTCAAGTCATACTCGTTCTACCACCTTGAAAGGTGTGTTGACGACCCGCGTGGCAGAGCGGTTACCATACCGATCTGACGAGCAATGGGTCCCGGGTTCGATTCCCAGCCAGACAGTTATCTTCAAATTCACGTTCTGGGTCTGGGTGTTTGTGTATTCATCCTGTATGTGTCAATGGTACCCACGACACAGGAAAAAATCCTAGTGTGGGGCTATAAGTTTAAAAAGCGTGTTTGTTTTTGTTTGTTTGTGTAGTAGTAGCTTACGGGCTTAAGCTGCATCTCCATCAATGGTACGTGGCAACTGCTATCCATGAGTTTTTGCAATACTAGACAAGATTTAATTAATTTCTTTATGTGACAGCCACAATTTTATCTGCCTTACTACATCTTTCAAACCAAAACATACTAATACTAACTAAAATATATTAACACAATTGTTACAAAGTATAGGTAACTAGGAGTGGAAGTGGTGCCTCTGGCGTAAAGCTATGAAGATAAATCCACCATTAAAATATACTGCAAAAATAGTTAATAATAAGCTTTAAAAGAAAATAAAACTAAATTTCTAGCTACAACTAATTCTGTGAAGGAAAAAATTAATCGCATCAGCTGAGACCTCACGAGATAAGCCCATGTCTAAGTAAATAAGTTCATTCAAGTAAGCCGCAACTTTCTTTTTATATTAATGCGTTTTAGAGTCTAATCCAGCTTAATATTGTCACAGGGATAATATTTGAAATATCCTTCACATTTTCATCATAATAAATAACAGGATCAAATATTTGTTAGAGCTCTTGGAATTATTATAAATTGTTATTGATACTTTATGATTCTTGACATTATAATGAAAACCGACTCTTGAAAATAAATTCAATACCCTCTGATAATGTTTCATATTAATATTTACTTAACTATTTCTGATGAAATAGCTCAGTAATTTTCTATTTAATGTTAACTATTTTTAATTTCATTTATTTGGGAGCGATTGACATACACAAGCATACACAACGGCACATACGGCATACACAAGTAAGAAAAAAAATGGTTAAGTGCGAGTCAGACTTGCGCGCAAAGGATTGTTCGTTGACGTTCGTTGTATTGGAGACCCCCTCAAATATTTATTTAATTAAATTTGTAGTTATGCAGCAATAGAAATACATCATCTTTCTACCTATCACAGCTCTTAAGATACAGCCTGGCGGAGTATAGAAGGAGTGACACAAAGACGGATAGCGGAGTCTTAATAATAAGGTTGTATTTGTATCCTTTTGGTACAGAACCCGAAAAAAGGGCAGTACCTTATACAGCTCATCGTAACGGTATTTTAAACAACTCAAAATATTTCCATAAATACTCTACTAAGAAAACAAATCCAATAATAATATTCCAAGCCTAAAAAAGGAATTTATAAATATTGTTACCATTTTAAACACTTTTTAGTTTTGAAGTATCCAGTGTTAGTTGTGCTACTTAGTGGAATATTCAAATGATACTTCATGAGTACTCGTACAATAAATTCTTCAGGATTTTTGAATAGTGGGGTACAACCTATTATTGTCCCACTGCTGGGCACGGGTCTTCTCTCAGAATGAGAGAGTTTTTAGTATAGACCACCGCGCTTGCCTAATGCGAGTTGGTGGACTTCACACACCTCCAACTTTTTTTTTAAAGAACTCTCGGAATACTCAGTATCTTCTCTACTCTTGAATAGTAAAGCGTTAAAAAGAATTGACCTTGCCTATGTGAGATTTATTATCAAAGTAATTAACAAACTAAGCACATTACTCCCTTTGCTTGAAAGGGGGTAATAATCATAAAAATGTGACAGAGAGTAAATCCTTATTATGGTAAGGATAATTTACACATTTCTAGACTAAAAAATATATCTTTTCATAAACATATAAATCTTTAACCGCGTATTACAAGCTACGATAAGTAACTCGTGTGTTATCTTTACACGGCATTTGAAAATGCTTTATCTGAAAAGTATTGAATAGTATACAATTTAAATCTGTATCGTGGGTTCGCCACACAAGATTTTATCTACGCTTTTACACTCATTTACGTATATTCAGGACCGCCTGAGGGTCTGAGAAAACAAGATTTCTATCGCATTCAATATCAAGAACATGATAGGAATCTTTTCTCGGAGCCACTAGCTATTTAACCCTTGAAACCATATTACACATATCGGGTCACCCAATCCGGAGCTCGCTTTCGGAAAATTAAATTAATCCGACAAAAATAGCGAGTAAGGAGTATAATCACGGTATAGCTGACAATTCATTTATTTTAAACGAAGTTGTTGTACTAATATATGAGATTACACCTATTTCTAGCGTGAAACAGTTCTTGCATTTCGTTAGAAGGGTGTGGTTGCCGGCTCACTTCTATATGAGGCGACCATCATAGTCCTCGAGAGTAGCAACGCATCCGTGATTGATTTCCGATAGAACCTATGTTTTATATGAGGTTGCTTATAGATGTCCATGGGCGGCAGTGGCCACTTACCATCAGGTGGACTGCATGCTCGTTTGCTAAAATCATATAAAAAAGAGATGATCACCTTATTCGTCAGAAGTCAAAAAAAAACATTTTTGATTAGCATCAATTTGAATATCTGATAAATATAAAATTGGTTTCAGATGTCCATAAATAATAGACGATTGATCTGACAAATAAATTTAGTTGCTTAAATTTTCATTTTTAAATTACGATACAGGCATTGTCATGACTGGTTATTTGTTTTTTCGACTTTGTATATCCATAGCATCAATGACGTAAATAATTAAATATACCCCAATGAACATGGAAACGTTATGCAATAAATAATCCATGTCATGGAATAAGAAGAGTCCACTGTGAGATATTCTCACAGTGGACATATAGACTAATATGTTCTTTTCAGCTGTTCACTGTACCAAAATAATTAATAAGGGAATCACTGATAATAATATAGATAGTAAATACCAATAGGATATCGGGAGTATGCTTGAGACGAGGCCATCGCGTATATCTAGTTTTTTTGTGAATGCAGTGAGTGTTGATTTAATCTCTTTTATTGTGTCTCTTAGTGGCCTCCTACGACATCCATGGGAAGAGAGAGATAGTTCTACTAAACACTAACACGATATTACAAATATTACTATTACTTGAGCTATTATCATATTCCTAAAGATTTTTTATTATAAAAATAACATGGAATATGCAACGTAAATGCATTTCGAAATTTAATTGCAGCGCAAATTAGTGAACAAAACAGCGTATCTGAGCGTTAAATCCCGATAGAAACAATTGTGCTTTAAATTATTTAGCTTTAAACTTGTCAACTGCAAATACGAGTAAATTTATGAAGTAGCACATTAAATCAAACCGTTTACAGATTAAATGCAACTTGTATGTAAGAAATTTATCACAGAAATCATTTTCAAGAGCAATTTATTAACTTTTTATGTCAATATGTACGTATATTCTGTATGGTATAAGATTTATTTTTTCACCATTTTGTTTTGAAGAAATTCATCTACAATTCGGAGAACTTGTGCAATTTCTAAGTCCCACTGCTGGACACTGGCTTCCTCAGTTCCCTGCCTGGCATGTACGAATAGGTAGATTTTACATACATTCCATTTAAGAACTTTAATTTGTTATAATTCAATACAATAATTATATCCTACATTACAGTAAATGTTTTGTTTAAATTACCTCGGGATTTTATTACAATGAAACCGCAAATGTAGCCGCAAAGTAGGTGTGAGTAGGTCTGATTAAAATTGTTATAGTGGAGAAAATATATTCGAAATGCCTATTTACAAAGTAGCAGTCTAATATATTCGGGTTTTACTGTTATGCTAAATATGTAGAAATATTGCGGAGAAAACTTTTCAGGCAAGTTGGGTGCTTTTCTGATTAGGAAACCGCCATTCCTGTTTCTAGTAAACGCATATAATAAGCGCATAAACGCTGCTATACTCTGACTTGAATAGAGTGGTAAAGGAAGGTGGTAGAACCAGCGTAGTTCGACCGGGGAAGTACCACCGCCACACCTATTTCCAACGTGAAGCGTTTCTTGCGTTTCGATGGAAGGGTATGGTAGCCGGCACACTTTTATATGAGGCGACCATTTTAGCCCTCCAGAATAGCAACCCATCTGTGATTGACTTCAGATAGAACCCATATTCTATTTGAAGTTGCTCACAGATGTTCATGGGCGGCAGTGACCACTTACCATCAGGTGGACTGCATTCTCGTTTGCTACATCTACAAAAATTATAGCAAATAATAATTATGTTTAACATGCAACGTAATACTTTCACTTCAATTTCATATCATTTTGAGATTATCTGCCTGCCTAAAATTCCTATCTATGTCGAGTTAAAAGAAAATTAATTTAAAATATCCTACAGTACATAAGTGGCATTGTTGCAAAATGCCAACAAGGCATTACACTTTGAAGTTCAATAAATAATAACTAAATCATTTAGAATAACTAATGCATACTAGATTTGTGATATCATGATACCATAGATACCATGTAAAAACATAACTATATTAATATTAAAAAAATAGATATAAATAACAAAAAAGACAAACCCGCTGCGTTTTTTGCCGGATCTTCTCAGATAAGGTCGTATTCGATCCGGTGGTAGTGTAAGAAAAAAATGTAGCTGACAATTTATAAGTGCCCCCGTAGGCCTATACAAGACAAAGACATTTCATTTCATTTAATTTTAATCTAAATACATGGAATGTTCCAACTCTAATACTATCATCACCATAAAGTTCTGACTAAGGAAATAAATAAGAATACCGGCAAAGCAGACACGGTATTCAATAATACGTTTCTCTTAACATTAACACACAATACACGTATTGCCTGTCAGTACGTCCATCGGATATCGAGAACCCGACGATGACGCATGAGTCGACTGAAAGGAGCTCATATGGCACCATATGTGGGAATACAGTCGTCATCTTCATTACATCGTAGGATATGAATTTATATAAAGTTATTAATCTTATTAGTATCCCTACTAATATTATAAATGTGAATGTATGTTTGTTTGTTGCGCTTATACGCCAAAACTATTTAAACATAAAAAGTTTATGAGGATGTATGTGGATTTGTAACTCCTTTACGCAAAGAATGACCGGTCGGTTTTTTTTTATTTGATTGAAGTAGCACGCAGTCCACTTGATGGTAAGTGGTCACTGCCGCCCATGGACATCTATAAGCAACTTCAAATAGAACATGGGTTGTATCTGAAGTCAATCACAGACACGTTGCCACTCTTGAGGACTATGATGGTCGACTCAAATAAAAGTGTGCTGGCAACCACACCCTTCCCTCGAAACGCAAGAAATGCTTTACGTTGAAAATTGGTGTGGAGCTAGTACTTCCCCGGTCGATCTACACTGGTTCTACCAACTGTAGACGACGATACGACTCTGATCTTATTTGGGGTTGATTAAATGGGCGTGGCCGTGGGTCACGTGCTATCAGATGGACTACATGCTCGTTTGCTACTTCTATGTTATTAAAGAAAATATACACTATTATAGAATTTTCTTTAGTTAAATATCTTTGTGCATGATTTGGGTTTTTTCTTTTGGTGTACTTAGCGTATTATGAGATTAGTAATATACGTTGTAGTGGAAAGTTGAATGAGCAATTAAATTTTATCTGCATTTACCCTGTTTGGAGGACACGTTGAGCCTTCAGTGACAGTTCTTATCATTTGATAGCAATCGTTAACCCTTGCTGGAGTCTTTACGGGCGGTTTAAATAATTATCACGTACCGTAACCCGTAGCATCTCATTGGAGCAGTGTGGAAGTGTATACTCCAAGTGTTTTTCAGATTTGAAAGAGGTCTATTCCCAGGAATGGGATAAAAAGTGTTGTAGCGTGTCGTCAGAATAACCTGCCATATTTAATTCAGAAGAATATTTTCCTTACCTTGAAATTCTGACTTTAAGTTAGTTTGCCAGACAAAGCTTTTAGCGTTAATTCCATCTTTGTTTTTGTATATTTTTTGCAAGAGTAATTTTGTTTAAATATAAAAAGTTAAAAAGAAACACTAAGAAAACAAACCTAAGTTTGACAAGATTTTTCGGCGTTTATTACCACTTTAGTCGGTAGGCATGTAGGCGTAGTTTGTTGCTCACAAAGTCACAAAACTAATTTACTCAGACATAACATGGAATACCTGTTGTTCTACCTTCTTCAGCCACCCGCGTCACTCACAGTACAAAAATGTTTTTTTAAGTTTTAAGGTACTTTTGTGCCGTAACACATTGCAATTAGTCGTTCTCTCGTCAACCCATTATTGTCCCATTGCTGGGACAATAATGGGTTGACGGGTCCTCTCTCAGATCGAGAGAGCTTAGGCCATAGCTGGCCAAGTGCGAATTAGTGGACTTCACACACCTCAGAGAACTTTTTAAAGTGAAACTTCTTTAGGCGCATGAGGGTAAAATTTTTACAGATGAAACGTCACGCCGGTATGCAACGGAAGTGTCGGAAAAGAGAGAGAGAGTGATCGAGACCGATTGAGAGAGAGTAAGACAGGGCGAACGTAGCATGAGCAACTAGCCGTGGAGTGAGAGTAGGGAGCAAGCGAGTGAGAAAGATTGAGAGAAAAAGTGAGACAGAGCGAACGTCGTATCACGCCTTTTTCCCTTCCTCTTAATCTTGGAAATTTAAAGTTTTAGATTTGTATAAATATAAACAAGATTTATAAATTAGTTCGCCAAAGAAGTTTCACTTCTGACATGTGTACTTTGTACGCACGCATGTTTTTTTATAATGAATTTATATCTCGGGTGTGTAGATTTCCTCAAGATGTTTTCCTTCACCGAATAGCAAGGGTAATTAATATCTAATACTCACAAAGTTTTTGAAAAATCAGTGGTGCATGGCTAGGTTTGAACCTCGGACCTCCCGATCGATAGGGTAATTCAACCATTAGGCTATCACTGCTCTCTGCTGCAGAGTCATTATTGTATGTTTAGTTCTATTTAAATTTTTATATGCTATTTATTTTTAATTTCCTTTGACCTTTGCATAAATTTTGGTTTATCATATTGACGTTGTAATTCGCGTAAGGGTGATTTAGGGTGGATAATTGACATTAATGTGGGAGTGAATCGGCCATAAAAACCTATTTAACGGGCAATGGGAAAATAATAGGGGTGGGGTAGTAGTATATTAATTCTTGCTTATGGGGTAGCTACTATGTGATGCCCTGGAGTATTTAGTACATATTGGTACATATGTATTTTTACAAAAGATAAGTTACTGAACGGATTTATAACGGTGTTGCCTAAGTTAAAAATATAAACCTACAGGTAAAATTAAATTAAGTTTGAAAACTATTTTATTAGTTTCTTAATTACTTTTCGCTTTAAATATAAGCTTTCTACATTGTAATAAAATATAGCAGCATATTTTATTACAGGGCAAATTTGTCGGTCGGTGGTCGTTGAATCACGTTTTTATAAGTAATAGCAAATGAGAGCAGTGGTAATCGTTGGAACTTGCCTTTACAATTTGGAGGTCCGAGGTTCAAATCTCAGGCCAGGAAATGAAATATCCTTGCTTTTCGGTAAGGTATACATAGTATACGAACCTATACGCCTAAGAGTTATTAAAAATATTCTCAAAGTTATGTAAAATCTACAAATTCCCACATTGGATCCACCTCGAAAGAACCATGCTTAGAATTGGGACAATAATAGGTTGATGACTACGATAAGAACATTATATCTACTGGGAATAAGTGTTTTATATAAAATCACACATTCAGATACCCAAGTGTTTGTTGGTGTACTCAATATGCAGCAGGCTTTACAGCTAATAAATTGATAATTATAATACTATGGCCTAATCCTCACTCATTCTTTGAGAAGACGTGCCCAGCAATGGGACAAAAAATGAGTGGTCGCCAAATAGTATCTGAATTATTTAACAAACTGCACTAACGTATTGAATTTAAAGCCGATAGAAATTTAGGTAGCCAACGCACCCACGATCCAGATTATTTTAGATATATGGAAAGCCCACTAGTGTCCCGTTGCGTTCATACAACGCGTTATTACCTCGCTGTAGGGATTGGCAACAGTTTTGACGCTAACATGTGACTAGAAAAGCTTTTTGTGAAACTTACTCGTTTTTTAACATGTCTAACGTTGGGAGTTTTATGGCTAAAATAAATTTATCACTATTCAAACAAAGGTGACATTAATAATTTCCGTGTATTCAATAAAAAAAGTGGATACCAAGGAGTAGTTTTTTTCTCTTATCTAATAAAAACCAGCGTAGTTCGACAGGGAGGTACTACCGCCAAACTTATTTCTATCGTGAAGCATTTCTTGCGTTTCGGTGTAAGGATGTGGTTGCCCGCATACTTTTATATGAGTAGTAGCAACCCATCTGTATTTGACTTTAGATAGAACTTATGTTCTATATAAAGTTGCATGCAAATAGTCATGGGCGGCAGTGACCACTTATCATCAGGTGGACTGCATGCTCGTTTGCTACTACAATCAGATAACAAAAAAGTGGTTTGGAACAACCTACTTCCATTATTTATTAAAAAAAAATAACAGCGTAGAACTACGCTGCTCATGGCAAATACAGGTACTATAATTTTTTTTTACATTGGAGCCCTTCAACTGAGAATGGTCGTCACGCCGCATTGCATTTAAAGCGATTGATATTCCGCAATAGCCGGCGCATCCACAATCTAGATAGATGGAGAGCCCGCTAGTGTCGCGTTACGTTCATACAGTGCGCGTATATTACCTCGCTGTAGGGATTGGCAACAGTTTTGACGCCCACGTGTAACTAGAAAAGCTTAGTACAACGCTTTTAACGCCGATTTTTTAAAGAATCGAAGAATTAATACATTTGGTTACGTTTGTACTAAGGAAAGTTTTGATGATATTTAAAGCAATGTTTATACTTTAATCACAAGATCAACAAATATGACGTCGTAAAATATATGTCTAACGTGAATTAAACATTATTGTTTTATTGTGGTCTTATACTTGTTTAAGTTTGCGCCTAACGGGCCATTTTTGTTTAGTGCGTGAAATGATTTATTTTTTTTTTCGTTGAAGCCCTTTAACTGAGAATGGTCGTCACGCCGCATTGCATTTAAAGCGATTGATATTCCGCAATAGCCGGCGCATCCACAATCTAGATAGATGGAGAGCCCGCTAGTGTCGCGTTACGTTCATACAGTGCGCGTATATTACCTCGCTGTAGGGATTGGCAACAGTTTTGACGCCAACGTGTGACTAGAATAGCTTTGTACAGCGTTTTTAACATCAATTCTTTGGTGAACTGTAGAATTCGTAGATTCAGAAAGAATCATGGTAACGCAAATTTAGATGATATTTGAAGCAGCAATTTTGAAGCCTACATGTGACTAGAAAAGCTTTGGTACCGTCCCTGTAGTTCTGGGATCAGAATAGGGCTACGGTATCCCCTGCCTGTCGTAAGAGGCGAATAAAAGGGGCTTCCAGGGTTTCGGGCGGCTAGAGTGGGAGCTTGAACTGTCCAGCCAGGCGATCCCGGGAAGGACGGCGGTAAGTGTGATTGCATATTGTCGTAAAGACTAGACGGAGCGGTGGGCCCAGCCATCTGAGAGGAGCCCGATGGGGCAACGGGCACAAAAGCTTTGTACATCGGTGCTTTAGACGTAATTTGTTTGATAATGCGTAGAATTTGTAGATTCATTAAGATTCATAGTAATGGATTTTTTAAAGATATTTGAAGCAGTCTACGCTAGTTAGAACTTTTATACCTTTAACGTAAGAGCAACAAATGTCTTCAAAAATCTTAAAATATATTATTATGTCTAACGTAAATTCAGTATTATTGTTCTTTATTGTGTTATACTTTTATAAGTACCTATGTTTTCAACGGCCATTTTTTTTTATTTAGTACATTTTTTTTTAATGTTTATATATAGTCAATAGTCCTTAGTGAGCACCTATTGAACTACGCTATATTTCTCATAATCTTTTACTTCTCTTTATTCTATCTGTATTCCAATAGATAACCCGACTTTTATCCAAAAACATTCCCAATAGCTAAATGAACCTGTGAACCAAAAGTTGCAGGCTCCCGAACTAGTCTATAGGGAAAAAACTGTTGTTACATACACGGATACGTATCTCTATCAAACATTATACACAGCTATTATTGCATATAACAGTGAAATATTGCAGCTGCATTGAGCGTGCGAAAAAGGCCAGTTATTGAGGAGTGAAAAATAGATACTGTTGAGAGTATATTTTAAAGCCAAACCATGTTTATATTACATATCTGTTTGTATTTTGCGGTACTCAATAGTGTAGTAATTAACTGAATTTAAATTAAGAATCATTAAAGTCTAAAAAATAACATGAGATTGGCTTTTTAAAAATACGCAATATACAACCGACTTTTACGACATTTCAAAGTAAAAAAATAACAATAAATTATTGTTTTTAGTTGTTATTTTTTTCGCTTTTGGTCGTTACATATTAATCTTTTTTTTATTAACTTTATTAATAATTTTACCGATAAATGTAAATATAAACAATAAAAAACATAATCTTAAACCTAAATGTGAACACAAATTCGTCATTTAACCTAAATCCACACTTTTACTTACATTACCTACATATCTTCTCCTTCACGGACAATTAACATAAAAAATCTGATAAAACATTTTCATGGAATAGTACCAACCCACAATCGAAGATGCTATTTTAAAACTTACAGCCTCTTTGCTAATGATGCAGGCGTGCATTATCAAGATTTGGGAGATGGGATCCTACATTTTACGAATATTTGACAATTTACTATTTTTATTATAAAGATAACAAGTAGGTATCGAGTTTGAAATCAAACATTTGTTGAATCATCGTCATTCCAAGTTTCATCTACCTCATAACTCAAACATTCCACTATCATAAAATATCCATATAGAGGAAAGAAAGTACTGCAAAATTAAAATCGGTTCGAAAACACTCGAGTTGTTCATGGTTATTGACAAAAAGAACTCTTTTCCAAATGTCCAGAAAAACTGCCAGATTTTTCCAATTTTCAGGTAATGGAATGCTCTCTACAATATGCATATTGTTTGAATCATTTGAATCGTTTGAGACTTGGGGCATCACAGAGATATCAATTAACATGCAAAAATATATATAACCTAAGGTGAAGTCTCCTTTTGCGCAGTTCGTTAAAATTATAAAGTATTTTTTTATTTTTTTTTATTTTTTTTTACGCTCATAGCCTCACAGTAGGATTTTCTCCTGTGTCGTGGGTGCCATGGACATACACAAAGACGAATACACAAACACCCAGACTCAGAACTAGAATCTAAACTCATCATTCAGATACCTGTCTGGCCGGGAATCGAACCCGGGACCCACTGCGTGTCAGACCGGTACGGTAACCACTGCGCTACGCGGGTCGTCAAGTGATTGGAGTGAAAGCAGTATTTCTAATGTTATACATATAATAAGTTCCAATATAGTATACTTTACAAACATTTTATTTCGTTCTTACAATCACTTTAACACTATATTGAAAATAAATTAAATAGACAAACTTTACGATTCAAATTGAAGCAATAAAAGTAGGGCTTCACAATTTTGATGTAAAGGGATAGCGAGACCGTCCAATAACGCATGTACTCATTCGATGCGGTCGCTTTAACTTTTATCAGTTTGCGCAGGTAATGATGGAGGCGGGCATTTACTCACGACACATCGGAGTGTATGCCGATAATTGAAATTTGCTCTTAATAGCTTCCTCTATTTCATGTGGTTACAAATGTTCCCACATTGCAATCATAGCATTTATGTACTTTATATGCTCGTTTATGACCTGTTCATGTTCAATTTTGTTATAGATTGTGTTGTTCATATATCATGCGGAGAAATTCAAGTCATGCTGTACATTAATAAAAAAGATAGATTTATACGTGAAATACTATCTATGTATTCAAAATAAAACAAATAGACAAACGTTTACGATTCATATTGAAGTGACAAAATCAGGGAATATTGCTTCACACATTTTGATATAAAGGGATAGCGTGACCGTCCAATAATGCATGTACTCGTGCGATGCGGTCGTTTAAACCTTTATCAGCTTGCGCAGGTAATGATGAAGGCGGGCATTTACCCACGAAGCATCGCAGTATATGCCGATACTTGAAATTTGCTCTTAATAGCTTCCTCTATTTCACGTTGGTTACAAATGTTCACACATAGCAATCATAGCATTTCTGTACTTAAAAGGCTCGTGTATGGACCTACCTGTTTAATTGTTACAGGTTGCGTTGTTCGTGCATTATCCGAATAACTTGTTGTCATATTTTACTTTAATTATGCGGATAAATTTGTACGTGACAAATAATTGATCCGTTTAAAGTAAGTACCATTAAGCATGTAAAATATTAATAATGTGTTCAACATATTTTTATTCATTACCAGTTTAAAAAGTATCAGCAAGGTAAAATTTTTAAAATACTGTTTATGTCCATTCACTTGAAAAAGCAATATTTTACACATTATATATATATATATAGTGTGACCGACTTATAAAGTATGTAGGTACGATACACTAAAATTTTTATCAGCCCGCGTGAGTAATGACAGAAATGGGCTTAACACAGCGCAACACAGTATGTGCCACTAATTGGAATTACCTCATAATAGCTGCTTCTATTTGAAGTTGAGGTAACATACATAAGGTTGCAATAATCACTTGTTTTATTCACGTCGGTTTGATAGCAACGTTTATACTTTAGTAGGCTGCAACTGTTTATCTATCATGTAGTATGAGAAAACTTTAATACTTTAAAAATGGGAATAACAATTTTGAATTTATATAAATAACGTACAATTTTTAATAACTCACTTCTTACTTATCTAACATTGGTCTAAAAAACTGTAGGTTCCTAAATATTTATTCACTAATCATAAATTTGAACTAACAATTTATTGAATTCAAACAGTAGCTATTAATATAATATATGTAGGTAAATTTCCTTCATACATTTTAATATAAAGGGTAGCGAGGTCTTCCGATAAAGTACGTTGCGGTCGCCTAAGGCTTTATCAGACAGAGCAGGTATCAACGGAAGAGGAAATTTACTCGCAACCCATCGAAGTGTGACCGGTAATTGGTATTCGCTCTTAAAACATTAGGAATCTATTCAAGTAACTTTGAGTAATTTTGATCCCCATACCGGTAATAAATTTCAGATTGACATGTGTATTTCAACGGCCTGTAATCATCGTCCATACAATTAATATATTTTGGTTCTTATAACATAATTACAATTTTGATATAAAATTATATAAAGATTTTTTTGTTTCTGATTTCTAATTTACTCATTGTAATTATTTCATGAATCTTTCTATGTATCGTAAACACTTCAGACGAGCGTGCTGCTATCTCAAAAACTAAGATAGAAGACATTTTCCAATAAATGTAGGAACGTTGCGGTCGTTTAACCTTTATCAGCTCGTGCAGGTAATGATAGAGGCGAGCGGGGACCACCGAGCATTAGTCGTTGTGCGCTAGTAATTGACATTTATCCTCGAAAGCCAAAGGAAGTCTACAGTAGTATTTACACTTTTTACAGTATATGTGTAGTTTGATCTGGTAGTATGTTATCTTGTAGTAATATATACTGTAGTAGTAGCGTGTAGATATAAATGGATAATCAAAATACATATCTATCTACTTAAAAAAAAGTATCTATCAATAAGTCGTCGCACAATTAATGAATCCATGGCATATAGTGACTATAGATAATTAATTTTTGAAAGTCACATTTTTGATAAAATGTCACATTTCTTTTCATTGAAAGTTTTTGTTTCTAATTTCTAATTCACTTCTTGTAATTAATTCATGAATCTTTCTGGGTATCGTAAGCACTTCATACGACCTTGCTGCTATCTCAGAAACTAAGAAAGAAGACATTTTCCAATAAATGTAGGAACGTAGCGGTCGTTTAACCTTTATCAGCTCGTGCAGGTAATGATAGAGGCGAGCGGGGACCACCGAGCATTAGTCGTTGTGCGCTAGTAATTGACATTCATCCTCGAAAGTCAAAAGAAGTCTACATTAGTATTTTGACTTTTTACTGTATATTTGTATTTGGATCTGGTAGAAGGACATAATAATGGATATGTTTGTGCTCCATCCATCCATCCATCCATCCGCCCTTTGATGTCCACTGCTGGACATAGGCCTCCCCTAAATGGCGCCACTCCAACCGGTCCTGTGCCCTCTGAATCCAACGGTTTTCCGCTGTCTTCTTCAGGTCATCGGTCCACCTGGTAGGGGGGCGACCTGTACTCCTTTTGCCTAAACGTGGTCGCCACTCGAGGACCTTTCGTCCCCATCGGTTATCCGTCCTTCGAGCGATATGGCCGGCCCACTGCCACTTCAGCTTGCTGATTTTGAGAGCTATGTCGGTAACCTTCGTTCGTCTACGGATTTCATCGTTACGAATCATGTCTCGTAGCGAAATTCCGAGCATAGCCCTCTCCATAGCACGCTGAGCGACTCTGAGCCTTCGAATGAGGCCTTTAGTGAAGGACCACGTTTCGGCGCCATAGGTCATCACTGGCAACACACATTGCTCGAACAATTTCGACTTCAGGCACTGAGGAATTGTGGACGAAAAGATACTACGAAATTTCCCGAACGCAGCCCAGCCGAGTTGGATTCTTCGAGTGACCTCCCTCTCAAAGTTGGACTTACCCATCCGGATCGTTTGTCCCAGGTAAATGTACTCGTCGACTGCTCCATATAACATCAAATTCATAAATATATATAAAGTTTAATGTATCTTAGAGTTGAATAAGAACACATCGCTGGCTTTTGCGTGTTTCTATCAATACTCATGTAAATCGCATCATTTATAAAAAGAAAACAAAACTATATACTAGTAGTATTTCAGAAACCATGCTTTGTGCATAAATTTCATTCGTTTTAGTCAAGTTAATTAAACAAAATTTAATCAACTTACAAGACCATATAGTGCACTATGTATGTATGTATATCGGGTGAAATCGTCCAACAAGCGGTTCCGGTGCGGTTACTGGAACCTTTATCATCCGCGCAGGTAATGATGGAGGCGAACATATCCCGTGTTATGTGCTCTCAGCGCATCGGTCGATAGGTTCTGTTAATTGCTGCTTACCTCTAATGGCAAATGAATTCGTGTAATCAAAAATACATGCCATTATTATTATTGTTATAAGGCGACAATTTTGAAAAAACATATGCATATGTTTAAATTATAGGAATTTGTTTATTACGCTTGCATACCTAAGATTTTAATGCACGTTAAAAAGGCTTACAAAAGTACGTCACCAATATGTAAGAAGTTCTACAACTTCGAAAGTACATTCTACGTAGATAACAAACACATAACTTTCAACATTCAGCGTTGTAGTGAATAAATTTAATCGCAGCAGTCCCGTTATGACTGCATTAATTCAGGGCTTTGGGAAAAATATTACAAGGCTTGAGACCTCAACAATACTTATAGCCAAAGTTAAGAACGAGGATTTCCGAAACAAATAGGGGTTCCGCGATAAGACACTCAGTTTATATCCAAGTACTTTCATTGTTAAAGAACAAAGGATTTTGTATTGTCTGAAAATGTGTTTTGTGTAAAATGGCTAACAAGTTCCGCGAATTAAAGGGACTGTCATACGCAATATTATCAAAGTCATGTTAGATTCGTAACGTGATACAAGAACGATCAAATAAACGTGTAGTGACCTAATTAACAGCTCACCAGCTTGTTCGATACGAGACGAGAAGCGATAAACGAAAAAACATATTATTTTTAGTTTATATTTTTCTATCGGTATGATTATTATCCCTTTAAAAATACTGGTAAATATTCATGTTATCTATATTCGAAAGTATCTATATTCGTAAGAAATAACTATAAATTAAAGGCTGGTTTGCTCTTTATGCGAGCTAGTATCATATTTTTTTTTCAGTATATTACTCTGTATATATTATAGTATAAATAAAATGCAATATATCTGTAATATTGTTATTTATTTTGTGTTAACTACTCACTATCCGTAAATAAAACGTAATCGTTATATTCGCTGATGGTAGGCAAATAGCGTGTAAATCTGAAGATATACATATATAGGTACGTTAACTGATACGGGAAGTAATCGAGTCGACGCCATCACTTGTTTGGTATTATCAGTAATATTAATCATTAATATTATTTACTGTTTATATGTCGTGTAATGCCCCTATTGAATAGTACCACTCTCTTTTACGTAGATAATGTAGAAAGGGACTAAGATATAAAATCGGGGAGTTAGGCAGCGGGGTCTCTCTGTTAAACATCGACATTCTGATGTTACCAACTACATATTGGTTAGGCGCCGTGAGCAATAAGCCCTCATAAAGGTAAAACTTATTTCGTAAACTTGAAAAACGAATCTATCTATCTAGGTTGGTTTTTCATCCATCGTTATACTATGAGAAATATTTATATTTTTATAATGGCATTTCTGTCTATTCCGGCTTATTTAAAGCACACATAGTTAATTGTTATTAGAAAGCACTTGATTAGTTCCCATCCATCCATCAGCCTTTGAAAGTCCACTGCTGGACATAGGCCTCCCCTAATCTGCGCCACTTCGACCGGTCCTGAGCCATCTGAATCCAGCGGTTACCCGCCGTCTTCTTCAGGTCATCAGTCCACCGGGTCGGGGGCGGCCTGCACTCCTTTTGCCGAAGTATGGTCTCCATTCGAGGACTCTTCTACCCCATCGGTTATCTGTCCTACGAACGATGTGGCCTGCCCATTGCCACTTCAGCCTACTAATTCTGAGAGCTATGTCGGTAACTTTCGTTCTCCTACGGATTTCATCATTACGAATTCTGTCGCGCAGATTGTTTGATTAGTTGAGCAAAAGAATTGTTAAATTACAACTGAATTCTATGTCACAAAAAATAGTCGAAAAGGAATAAAGAAACATGTGTTCTCCAATCAATTCATATTAAGTTTCGAAAGAGTTCGTAGACATAAATACACATTGACAATATAAGATCACTGAAACATATAATACATACGTATCAAATTTAAAGCACCCTTTTCCACGTCCCTTAAAAATAAGTATACACATTTCGACTTAATAGTTTCTTGTTATTCTGCGGTAATACAATTTCTGGATAGGAATTTCGCAACCCCTTTGACACGTCTTAGTGTTGACAATATCTTTCCTTGCACTCTGCAAATATTTGAACACTTCCCCTCCTAAACTCGTAGAACGTGGTAGTTCGTGATGACATCGGATATGTTTAAAGGCCAAAGAAATAATAATGGAACTATTGTAGAAATGTAGAGCAAACGTGTACAAGAAATTGATAACAGAAACAAAATATAAAAATGTTTCAGATAATACAATGTTATTAATGTTTGTGTAAATACATTACTATTTCAAAAATAGATATATGATTTAAAATAAAATGTTGTTGAAACTTTGTGCTAATTAAAATTGTCATACTCATAGCTTAAAATATTATGATTCCTAAATATATAAATTTATCGTCAACCCGTTATAGTCCCACTGCTGGGCACGGGTCTTCTCTCAGAATGAAAAAGTTTTAGGCCATAGTCCACCACGCGGCCAAGTGCGAATTGGTGGACTTCACACACCTCCGAGAACTATTTTTTTAAAGAACTCTCGGGTGTGTACTGCGTAGGCTTCCTCGCGATGATTTCCTTCACCAAAAAGCAGTGATAATTAATATCTCATACGCACATAAATCAGTGGTGTGTTCCTGGGTTTGAACCTCAGAACTCCCGATTGAGAGGGCAAGTTTCAACCATTAGGCTACTGCTCTTGAAATAAATAAAATTATGTTTTATTACTGTGCATAATAAAATCAGTTATAAATTCTTTTAAATAACTTCGTGCAAGGATTTTTGCCATTGATATAAAATTGATTTTATTTATTTTGACTTATGTGGAGTTTTGACAGACGAGCTAACAGACAGATGTAGCTAAAATATAAGAGTACCTTCTAAGGCATTAAAAAATATCGTCATCACAATAATATTACAACACAAAATTCACCTAAATGTATATGTCCTCATACGTACACTAAAGAATAAATATGGACCAGTATAGCTTGCTCTTTTCAAAGTAACGTCGCTTATAACATAAACAGCTATTTTACCCTTTTACCTTCAAAACATGTTCTTTGTGTATCCTGTATACGAACATATTTTCTGCGCCACTAGATTAGCCGTGGATTGTTAAAGCAGTCTTAAAGCGCAATATTAGGTTCCAGGTAAAACTCATAAACTTTATGAGATTCTCTTGCATATGGGTTTTACCACTATGTCTTTTGGGTCTGTTTATACACAAAGATGATTAAAAATACAGGAATGCTAATAACTTTTTTGTAGCTGTACTAGCAACATTGTTTCAGAATTTTTGGCGTTTTACTTTCAAAACAGATTTTTTATCTTATTGAAAAAAGCAAACGTGCAGTCTATCTGATAGTAAGTGGTCACTGCTGCCCATGGACATCTGTAAGCAACTTCACATAGAACATGGGCTCTATCTGAAGTCAATCACAGATTTTTTGCTACTCCCGAGGACTAACATGGTCACCTCAAAGTGTGCCAGCAACCACACCTTTTTATCGAAACGCAAGAAATGATTCACGCTAGAAAAGGGTGTGATGGTATTACCTCCCCGATCGAACTACACTGATTTTACCACCTGGAACAACATAGAATATTTTACACAATGGGGTTTAATACTGTTTTATTCTGTAGTACGTTACATTATGTTCAAAACTGTTATATTAAGTTATACTATATAATTTTTACAAATTAATTGGTGAGCGATGTAGTTAACACAATATTTTGTATTAAAAATCTCTAAAACATCTACAAGGGAGGATGTTCCACTTATTAGATCCTTTGCCGTTAATTGGCAGTTACCTTGTAAATAAATGAGGAGTTCGGAAAATTTGGGTCAGTGGCGCGATTCGACAGCGTTCCATGCTTGTTAATGGAAAAGACAAGAGGCGGAAATTAATTTGATTTGGATATTTTTCTTTAACATTTACACGTAATTTTAAGACCGTATTTGGTATGGTTTTGGCCGGATTCCATATAAATATTTTTTTTATTATGATTTTAATACACTGCAGTAATTTTGTTAAAAATGGTAGTTTTAAATTCTTAGAAAATGAACAGACGCGACCGCATTCATTAAATATACTAAAAATAAGTATACATGCACATATGCTAGTAGCATTGTTACACAATGACTGATATACAATTCGTAATATACAATATATTATTATACATGTTCTTACGACTTCAATATCCAATCTTGCCAATCTTATAAGGCCCTGCAATAACGCTGGCTTGATCGGTATCAAAACAGATGCCACTATTATTCCATATCTTTCGTTTTCCTCGTACGCTTCAATATATCATTGATGACAAAATCATATAGGATTTCATTTTGCTTATGGCATTTCTGCGGTTGCCATGATATAAATAGGGGTTTGTTGGTAACCATTTTGATGAAAATTTGCCTCGTGTGCGTCAAATTTTACTAAATAATTTATTGAGCTAATTTAATTGTGAAATTTGCGTAGTATTACGAGTATGTAGACTAAGGAATTTCAAGCATCAGTCAGCTTAGTTCGAGCGTCAATTATATTCTATATCGTTGTATATAATTTCTTGTCGATATAGGTATAACCGGGAACGTATGCTTGCAGGGTTTTCGTATGTTTTGACGAACCGCGTGGCGGAGCGGTTACCATACCGGTCTGACGTGTAGTGAGTCCCACGTTCGATTTCCGTCCAGACAGGCATCTAAATGATGAGTTTTGAATCAAAACTGGATAACTGAGTCTTTTTTTTTGTTTTCGAGGGGGAAACCTTCAAAAGGTACCCGACGCCGTTGGAGCGACGCAGGGTTATGTGGGATTTTTACCGCACTAAAACCTCCCCGGTGGCCGTCCTCGGCGCTGAAAAGGAGGACTCCGGGATCTCGAAACGACTTCAACCGGAACCCTCCGAGCACGCTGCCCCATCGGTCTCCTCCCAGATGGGTGGCTGGGCCCACCGCTCCGTCTAGTCTTTACGACGGTATGCGACCACACATACCGCCGTCCTTCCCGGGATTGCCTGACCGAACGGTTCGAGCTCCCACTCTAGCCGTCTGCAACCCCGGAAGCCCCCTTTAGTCGCCTCTTACGACAGGCAGGGGATACCGTAGCCCTATTCTGACCCCGAGGCTACAGGGACGGGTAACTCGGTCTAGGTGTTTTTCTAGCGTCTTGTGTGTGTTTATGGCACCCACGACACAGGAGAAAATCCTAGTGTGGGGCTATGAGTGTAGAAAGCGCTATGTTCCCTTTTATTCGTTAATAATTATTTTGTAAAACATAAAGTTCTTCAGAAAATCAGAGGAATTCATAGCTCTACAATAACCAAGGACGTTTGCCGATTGAAGTAATTCTGAAGCTATCGTATATTAGCTCGATAAGTTAGAAACTTGTTAATTAGTTTCAATCAATTTTGGGTAAACACTTATCTTAATAAACGAGTAATTTCAATTTATCAATTACGATATTTTTGAAAGTACTAATTTGTTTGATTGTCAATATGCTTCTTCAAAGTTCTTTATTGGTCACATAAATTCTGAAATCAATGGATGATTTCGGCATAAGATTATCAATAATTATCAATAATTATTGTTATGTTAATTATTATTATTATTATTTTTAAAGTACTTTGTCTGAAACTTAATTTCTTAATTTGTATGTTGCACTCATTTCCTTAACTTAATTTTTGCACCCTACCTTCCCTTTATTTTTCTCCTAAAACTTAACTCCGCACCGTGAGGTTGCCTGGAAGAGATCGCTGTTGAGCGATAAGGCCGCCTTTTGTATTTTATTATTGTAATTTACTGTATTATTTTTCTTTTTCCTGGGTACAATAAAGTATATTATTATTATTAATAATATATTTTTTGACCGAAGTAAAATTATGAAGGCCAAACTGCCTTCATAATCTTCCTAAGTCGAATTTGTAGTCATTCTCACTGAATGTCGATCCCACGGCGCTTACGATGAAATTGAAAATTTTATTTGCCCCTATCAGAAAGTTCGTATTCATTGCATGTTTAAATTTTGACCACTTTTTTTACTTAAACTAAATAATAGTAAATTGACTTGCATAAACATCCATTATTTTCTGTCTTATAGTCCGGTCAATATAGACATTTTAAATTACAAAAAAATGGTGGAGAGCTGGGGTTTACCGTTTCAAATAAAGTTTTATAAAATCTATTTGTGCTATAAAAGTTACTCAAGGTCAAATGTCAAAATTTGAGGTTTTTTGGATTTTTTCAGAAAACGGTAAGATTTATCAGAAAAAAAAAAACAAATCAAAGTTATAGTTAATTATCATCTTAATAGTAAGTTATCGTCTTAAAATTCTCTACAAGAATGGTATTCATATTTTTTTCCTAAGAGTTACCATTCCGCATCGCGATTCAAAGAGTCACATATGCACACATAAGCCACGTATATACACACCAGGCACTTAAGACAAGTATAAATACCTATTTATGTTTTTTTATATATTATTTGTAATAGTAAACCCCAGCTCTCCTCCAATATTTGGCTTTCCGGGATTTTTTGTTATTTGTACAATATTTTTATGTCTAAATTAACCAGACTATTATTAAAAAGCCTCATATAAAAGGCTCAATCAATTTGAGATCCGCTCATGGATTTAAGAAGCTACTAATGATGTCACTTCGATCGGCTCTATTCCCCTTAAACTCAGTTATACTCTTTAAGGCACAGTGAATTCTTGCTTATTTTATCACGTTGTTGTCAATCCCATTGTTTGCCTGGTGCGGGTTTGAACCTGTAATGGTTACAATAAAGTTCAAAATGTTTTGTGCCCCTATTACAAAAAATCGTATCATTGAGTATTTGATTTCTGTTTTTTGTAAATGGATCCAGTTGCAAAAAAACGTGTTATTCACATATCAGTGAAATTCTAAATCTATCATACATCTAAATGGTCCTCCGTCAATTACGAGGTGAATTCTGCGTTCACCCATCTAACAGCGATTGGAGTACCACATGTTCTATATTCTTTAAAGCCAATAAATTTCTGTTTTTTCTTTATTTCATTCAGTTATCGGATTACTTTTGCATCTATTTAAGGTGTTGACCATAATTGGAACATTTTTTCATAGTCAATTTTCTGCTTTTTTCGACGTGGCTTTACAGCTCAAACTACATATAAAGAGATCAGCGTTGATATATGAATTTCGTTTGTTCACTGGAGGTTTGTTTAAAACATTAAGTCGAATAAACCTTAAGAAAGTTAAATATTGTAATGTTATTTGCCTCTAATCAAATGAAACTAAAAACACGTGTACAAAATTGTGTAATGTAAGAAAGTTTAAACTTTGGCAGTAAAATATGGCGGCAATCATACTCGAGTCGACGTTAGTCAAATTCACAATCAATCGTTCTGTTTGTCAATCAAACACATGTGAGTGTTCCTGTGAGTTATAACATTGTTATATTGTCTTCGTTGTTTACGAGTAGCTTTGCAAGTATATTATAATTTTCCTTTTACCCTTGTAGGTTTTGCGATATGCAAGATCCTTCACGAAATTATTGTATACACTACATAGTCGGGCAGATTTGAGTCGTACCAAACCGCGGACCTGTGATGCTAAATAAAACCGATGTGAAGAATAACTTTCCTCGTAGAAAAACAAAATAAAAAAATAGTAAATTAAATAGTCTGTGAAGTAAATCGTTATAAAAAGTGTTTATTTGCTCTAATAAAAAATGTTATTTAAATTTCCTCCGTACGTATGTTTATTATTGTACGAGTATATTTCATTCTCATTTAAAGTTTAAAGTGCGACGAGGCGTTGATATGGCTTTATGATATTCTCAATTTCATATATCGTTAGGATGTTATTTGAGGTGGGAGTTTGTGAGGCAATATAGCTACAACGATATTAAATGTACATTCGGCTTGTATTTACAGTGCTCCTTTGTGTAATGATTTTACTATATGAAGTTAATAATTTTAAATAACAATTCTTATTCAATTATAACATATTTTTTAACATTAACAATTATAACGAGTATGCATTTCACCTAGTGGTAAATGCTCTTTTCCGCCAAATGTACATTTTGTAAGCAATTTCATATAGAATATAAACATATTTAAGAATCAACACCCATAACGAGCTGTCTAACAAAAAAAAACCGCATCCAAATCGGTTCACCCGTTTCGGAGTTACGTGTCCATAGACAGACTCACAGACAGACTTACCAGTCTAACTAGCAATAGCAATAGCATAGCATAGCAATTTTTTATTTACGTCGGGGGTTAAAAAAGGTCCTATTTGAATTCAATTATAGACGCGTTGCTAGTCCCGTAGACTAATATCGCCTTCCTCAAGTGTTGTGGCAACCTTTCACCGAAACACAAGGGCTGCGTCACATTAGTTTCTAGTAGTAACACTCGTTGTTATGACGGAGGTGGTTTCTTTATAGTTCTTATTTATTATCGTTTTTATGAATAGCATGTTTATCAATGACGTATCTGTGAACAGGTTTAGGTTTAAAAAAAAAACAATTTCTTAACTTTTAAAAAGTTAATTAATAACTTTATTCCATATGATGACAAAAATATAATATTACATGGTAGGTACAGCCTGTTATAATTTCAACTCCTAATTTATTCAGAAGAGGCTTAGAGTCTGATACATATACTATCTTCTTAATACTTTTAAAAAGTAAATTAATTATTTATTATTTTAGACTATAAAATATTTTTTGAAAACATAACTAAAATTTAAATAGTTAATTAATAAATTTATTCCATATTATGACAAAAATATGTTTACATGGTAGTTTATAATTTCAACTCTTAATTTATTCAGAAGAGGCTTAGAGTCTGATACGTATACTATCTGATCTACCGAGAACTATTCCCAGAATCGAGTATTTAGATACCTTGCCCACCATCTTGGCCATTATTGTGTTCGATCTGGCTTGCTGCTATACGGGTAAATCCTATTATTATGGGAATAGCAGGCATTGCCTTAGCCTGGCAACGTGTCTGTTTACAACTTGCATAGGATTAGTGAAGGCTAAAAGCTAATCGAAGGTAATTATATCATGAGTAGGATATGTTTATAATGTATGTAAAGGTGTAATTGAAGAAAAGGTAAAATAAACTAAAGCATACTTAAGACTTAAAACACTTGTTCTCAATAAATTATAACTATTTTGTTACTGATTTCATTTGATCATCGATATTAAAATATTTATAATTTCTGTATTATTTTTTTATTTATATAATTCATAGAGCAATGAATATCTTGCTATATTACCTCTTCTATTCGGGAATATTAGATGAGTGTTACGTTTCTATTATCCCCAATAGTAGAAAGTGCCCAACAGTAGGAAGCACAAAACTGTTGCAGCTGTATATGTCACATATTCTTTTAAATAAATCAAATGATTAGCGATAAATTTATATCCTTATCATTTACACCTTCGGACTCGAATAATACAAAGGTAGCGTACCCTAAGCAACTATAATACAAGTATTTTACTGTGCTCCAGAATCAATTCTGCAAAATGATAATTTTATTCATAGAGTTCCCGCTAGAATCGTATCGCTTACTTTGTCCGTGATTTGGTTTAGAAATATTTTATGAAACAGCCGTGCGAACCCACTTCGCATGCACATGCTACTAATGTTCCTCATGTGTCCTTATGCGCCGTTCTACTTAAATACTTAGAGGTACTTGTACGCTACTAAATGGCAGGCGGTGAACGAATGTATTTAGATACAGTCATTTGCTTGCCATTGGCTTTTGTAGGCATGTTTACAAATGTAGTACGTGGTGTTCATGTATTGGTGTAGAAATATAGAAATTATATTTATTGACCGTATATAAAATGAAATTTAAGAAAAAAAAGTTATACAATTAAGTTGTTGATTTTCTACAGTTAAAAAAGTAAACGATTAATTCAACTAAAGAAATGTTGAAAATGTTAATTATCAATTTATATATCTATTACTTGGCGATTTCTGAAACATCACCATATACACATCTACGTATACTGTGTGGTCATCTAGGTTATAAACAATCTGTGTGCTAAATTTAAGCCAAATTAGTTTTTGCGTCAAAGAGTAACAAGCTGTTTAACACGCTTACAAACTTTCCTTTTTAATATATTAATACGATGCTATGGGTTTACCAAACTAATTGGTAATATAAGTCGAGATGGCTGCTCATCGACATTTTCTAAATTTAATTTGAAATCGCCAAGTTGAAGTGACATAGGGGCTTCGGGACAAAGAAATATTGCAGCCCATTACCTCCGCAAACAACAAGTGCCATCAGTAAAAGTGTGACCTCGCGAATGCAAAGTAGTTTGGTATACAACAAAGTAGCAGTACGAATATGCTCAAGGTACCAATGAGTAATGACGTCATTTCTCTTCCACCTCCTTATGAACTCTAGTATATCCAAGTCGAACGAAATTTCACTTGTTCTTTTGTTAATAGAAAGTTGGGATTCAGACGAAAATATTTTATGATGAAGCGTTTTATGAGCGCCGTTTGTTTCGATATGCCATTTAGGGTACGACTGTATTGGAACAATTTATGGACGCCGCTTGTTTGTGGCTTGAAGAATCGTGTTTTGTAACAAATATGTACCGTTGTTCAGAAATTTTCCGAACTGTTTCTACACAATTTCGTATATTGAGATTTTATCATTGTATTGTTATACATTGTTAAAACTAAAATGCTCCGTGATTCCACGGCAGTGGTATCTCCTTGGGATGTAATATATAATAAATAGTGCTTTTTTTTCGAGGAGGAAACCTCCAAAAGATACCCGACACCGTGGGAGCGACGCAGAGTTATGTTGGATTTTTACCACACTAAAACCACCCGAGTGGCCGTCCTCGGCGCTACAAAGAGGACTCCGGGATCTCCAAAGAAACGCAATCGGTATAACGATATATAGTGCTACTGTGCTTAAGATGTACCGATTTGCAAGGACAATCTTAATTTCGTAGGAGTAGCAATGCGTCTGTGGCCAATCTTAAGTTGAACTTTAGTTCTCCTTGGGGTCTACTAAAATCGTTCGTTTCATCTGTTAATCATCCGGCATCCATACCCTTACACCAAAACGCAACATTATTTCACACCTCGGTGCAGCCATACTGTTTCTATTACCACCGTTTCTATTACAACCATCAATATACCACCACAGAGTAAAACCACATTATCTTTTGTTCTATAAATAATGCACTCAAAATGTTCTATAAGTACGTTGGATGATTAGATGGGTGCCGGGCCACGACGCAAGTGATAAAAAGCAGGCATGTGCTAAATTGGATTTCACCTAAACGTTTTCTTATTACGATAAGTGCTCTTTATAGGTACATTGCGATAATATTGTTTAAGCCGAGTTACAAAATGTTTCAGTATAGTAGTCGTTCGAAGAATTGGGCACTTAACCATATTTATTATTTACCTAATATGCCAATTATATTATTTTAGTAGAAATATCCCTTTAATTTTAGAATCAATTGAATAAGAAAAGATGTAACGGCTACGCAATTTATTTCATTACGATTTGAACTAAATGTCTTTTGTAATCATTTGAAATGTGTTAGAACATAATACATCTGGTTTGGTCGAAGAGGTATTACTATCACATTTATTTTTAACGAGAAGCACTTATCGCAATTCGATGGATGAGTGTGTCAGCATAGTTCTAGTGGTAGTGATCACCTTACTTCTAGTAGTAAGGTAATCACTATCACTATATATATCAGCTGTCGTCTAGCGCAGGCTAGACGACTTTCAGCCTCCCGAACAAGCCGGTTTCCGAAAAGGCTACAGCACCATGGACCACATTCACACGCTGCGGCAGATTATACAGAAGACCGAGGAGTATAATCTGCCGTTATGTGTTGCTTATGTGGACTATGAGAAAGCCTTCGATTCTATCGAGCACTGGGCGGTGCTGGAGTCCCTTCAGCGATGCCAGATCGACTATAGGTACATCGAGGTGCTGAAGTGTGTATACACAGCCGCCACCATGTCAGTCCGAGTACACGACAGAAGCACAAATCCAATCCAACTGCAGCGGGGAGTCAGACAAGGCGATGTTATATCGCCGAAACTGTTCACCGCTGCGTTGGAAGATTTGTTCAAGCTGATGGAGTGGAAAGGTCTTGGCATTAACATCAATGGCGAACACGTCACGCACCTTCGATTTGCCGATGATATAGTCATCTTGGCAGATTCGCTGACGGACCTCAGCACAATGCTAGGCGACCTCAACAGTGCCTCACAACGGGTGGGTCTTAAGATGAACATGGACAAGACGAAAATCATGTCTAATGTCCATGTCACACCCGTACCGGTAGTTGTTGACGGCACTCCTCTCGAAGTTGTCGACGAGTACATTTACCTGGGACAAACGATCCGGATGGGTAAGTCCAACTTTGAGAGGGAGGTCACTCGTAGAATCCAACTCGGCTGGGCTGCGTTCGGGAAATTACGTAGTATCTTTTCGTCCAAAATTCCTCAGTGCCTGAAGTCGAAATTATTCGAGCAATGTGTGTTGCCAGTGATGACCTACGGCGCCGAAACGTGGTCCTTCACGGTAGGCCTCATTCGGAGGCTCAGGGTCGCTCAGCGTGCTATGGAGAGGGTTATGCTCGGAATTTCGCTACGAGACATGATTCGCAACGATGAAATCCGTAGACGAACGAAGCTTACAGACATAGCTCTCAAAATTAGCAGGCTGAAGTGGCAGTGGGCCGGCCACATCGCTCGTAGGACCTATAACCGATGGGGAAGAAAGGTCCTCGAGTGGCGACCACGTTTAGGCAAAAGGAGTACAGGTCGCCCCCCCTACCAGATGGACCGATGACCTGAAGAAGACAGCGGGAAACCGTTGGATTCAGAGGGCACAGGACCGGTTGGAGTGGCGCCATTTAGGGGAGGCCTATGTTCAGCAGTGGACATCAAAAGGCTGATGGATGGATGGATATATATCAGCAAAATACTTTTATTACCGCTTATCGTGAGTAATCGTTACGTATTAAGAAGTATCCATTTCGCGTTAATATAAGTCTAAAATATTATATCTAAATATTTCGGAACTACGTAATATGTATATTACAAATATAGCAAGTACATTTCAAATTGAAATAAGTGATGCTCTCATATTTCAAACCACAATATAGCAACATGAAAATATCATTTGTGCACAAAGTCACATCAAAGCACATGCGGCGGTAGTGATGCTACAGTGCAGAAACGACGAAGTAATTATGCACTAAATTATTTAAAACGTATGTAAGGGGTACAACCATTTATTGTCCCACTGCTGGGCACGGGTCTTCTCCCAGAATGAGTTTTAGGCCATAATCAACCGCGTTGGCCAAGTGCGAATCTGTGGATTTCACACACCTCCGAGAACTATTTTTTTAAAGAACTCTCGGGTGTGTAGGTTTCCTCACGATGTTTTCCTTCACCGAAAAGCAGTGATAATTAATTTATAATACGCACATAAATCAGTGGTGCGTACCTGGGTCTGAACTCGGACCTCTCGATTGAGAGGGCAAGTTTTTCAACCATCAGGTTATCACTGCTCTATAAAAGTATGATATAATTAATTTGTTAAATAAGTAGTCCTTTTCAGTTCAGTTCAGTTTCAGGTTTTAGTGGTCGGACCACAACAAGTTCTACTTCTTCTAACATTGCGGTTATTGTTATTTTCACATTATAAAATCTAAAATGAAATATATTTAACTTTTTATTTTCTATAAATTTATTTAATAAATTGTATTAATTGTATTATAAGAAACTAGTAATGATATTACGTTTAATACAAGCTTTATGAAATGTTATATTTTACCTCTATTTGATCTTGTTAATGAAAGTTGTAAATTCAAAATGAAATACCTTATAGGTATTGAATTTGAACTATTCCTCATTTCGAACAATTAGGGCGTACCTAGACTCCCATTTCAAAGTCTTAGCTGCTTAATTTAGGACCTGCATCTTCCAACTTTGGCAAAGGCATAATTATGTTAATTTACTCTTCCAGTGAACTACAAATTCCTAAAGATATTCCAATAATTAATTTAAAGGGACTCATTGCTTCAAAGCTCAACTACTACGTTATTAAGTAAGTGAACTAATATTATAATTATAGTTAATCATCAACTTAGCTACCCCACTTTTGGGAACTGAAACATATTTTTATACGCAAAGTCGAGGTAATTTTATATGTGGTAGAATCAGTGTAGTTCGCCTGGGGAAGTGCCACAGCCACACCTATTTCTAGCGTGAAACTTTTTTTTGCGTTTCGATGGAAGGATGTGGTTGCTGGCCCACTTTTATATGAGGCGACAATCTTAGTGTAGTAAGTAGCAACACATCTGTGATTAACTTTAGATAGAAAGCCATGTTCTATATGAAGTTGCTTACAGATGTCCATGGGCAACGGTATCCACTTAACATCAGGTCGACTGCATGCTCATTTGCTACTTCAATCGTATAATAAAAAACAACCACGTATGCCGTTCCTGATTACTTTAATCATATTTGAGGTAGACTATAGGTGAATCTGTGAAAGACAGTGGTGATCAACTTTCAGCATATAAGTTAAGTTTATTTAAACAATTCTATGTACATTATATACAAAATAAATTATTTAAAATAAAATAAAAATCTTTAAATCTAAAAAAAAATAATAAAAATTATAAATAAAACAAAGAGTCCATACCGCTGCCTTTTGGGAGAGTCCCAATAATGCTTGCGGCATTTCCTCTTTATAACTTTCAGCTAAATTTACATGCTTATTAATACAAAAGTTTCAAAAATATTATAGTCAACTCTCGGCATAGGTTTCTGTATAAGGCCTTTATCACTGTCAAAACAGTTCACAACTTCAAAACATATAACTACTAATTTTAATGTACCTAAATGCATTGTAGACACAAATAGAAAAAGACCGAGAATGAAAATGCATACGCAGTATCTACATCAGCTTGAAAATAAAGTGGTCACTTATTATTTACATCTATATTTTTGTCCGCGTCGTTTATTTGGTGTCGATAGTAATCATATAAATGTCTCAATAAATGGTGAAGTGGAATTTCAAAGTGAGTTAACATTTATCATCCATAGCTATAAATTGAAATAAAATATGTACCTAACACCTACTTCGTTGGGATTAGAATAAAACCTTTTATCCAAGCTAATACTTATTTGCCTGAAAATACCTTTTATTCAGATATTTAGTCCTAAGCCTTGGAAATAGTTGACTTTAAGCAAAATGTATTAACCTCAAAAAACGCTAGTACATAGAATTGCGTGCAGAAATTATGTGTTATATTTTTTCTATAGATATATATATTTACTTTATTACACTTTGTAACACAATTATCGTAGTTATGTCGCTAGTGAATTCAAAAAATTGTGAAATCTATCGCTTATTTAACTTATCGTCATTTGTAACTGAATTTTAAACTAGATAACCTTAACCAATTGAGCTGATATTTTAATGATAATGCTTGTTTAGCTTAGTAGTTTTAAATTGTAATATGGTGGACGCTCCAAGATCCT
This sequence comes from Spicauda simplicius, assembly GCA_949699795.1. Classification (NCBI taxonomy): domain Eukaryota; kingdom Metazoa; phylum Arthropoda; class Insecta; order Lepidoptera; family Hesperiidae; genus Spicauda; species Spicauda simplicius. The sequence continues at coordinate 12,058,135 of OX453066.1, read as the reverse complement.
ATTATTTTTATTCACCCTTATGATATGGGTAATCATTGTTCTTTTTTCCATTAATACAAGATATATGTTTAGATTATATTTATTAAGTCTAGACATGCTCTCGATTTCACCCTATATTTGGACCGATGTTAAGATCAGCAACAACATCAATAGCTGAAACATAATAGATTGCCTAATATGTGGGCAGTAGACAGGCTAGCCTTCTACTCTATACACTTTAACCTTTAATCTCCCTAATGTACAAGTCCTCTAAAGAACCTTATCAAAGTTCAATGGGTATTTTACTACATCATTAACTTGATAGTATTAAATAACATAATGAATGTCAATCACTCTATATCTCTTCATTAAATAGTATTAGTTATATTGTTATATTTTTTTATATATAATACCAGCTGTTGCCTTCGTACTCGCAGAATGTAATCTAAACATTCAACCACCCATTCCTACTACACCCATTTCACCATTTTAGGAAAATAATATTATAAAAAGGTTGTTTAGTGTGTCTACATTATAAATTAAATCTATTTTCCAAACTGCACGGTACTATCCTAAGTTGAGATTTATTAGTCGGAAGTATTTTTCTGTGATGCACCTAGATGGTATACTGGAACAAAAAGTATTTTTTTATCTGATTGAAGTAGCAAACGAGCATGCATTCCACCTGATGGTCACTGCCGCTCATGAACATCTGTAAAGAACTTCAAATAGAACATAGAATAGAACATGGGTTCTATCTGAAGTAAATGCACAGCTATACGTTGCTACTCCCGTGTCATCGAAACGGAAGAAATATTTCACGCTAGAAATAGGTGTCGCGGTGGTACTTTCCCGATCGAACTATACTAGTACAAAACTAATAAACATATATTACAAAAAACCGGTCAACTACGAATGATGGGTTTCGTACCATTTAAAAACGGCAAAGAGTCACGTTTATTGTATGGGAGTTATAATTTTTTAAGAACCGACAACACGCTATCACATGTTTGGATCGAGCAAAGGGAATTATTATTTTTCAAGAAATTAGCAATATGTCGCGCCTTTTGCTATATGGGAGCCCCCTTAAATATTTTTTATTCTTTTTTTAGTAATAGTTGTTTTATCGGAAACAGAAATACATCAAGCATGAAAATTTCAACTGTCTAGCTATCTTAGTTAATGAGACACAGCCTGGTGGCAGATATTCAGCGGAGTCTTATTCATAGGGTCCCGTTTTTACAGAACCCTTAAAATGCAACAAAATACGCATCAAACTATGAAAATGAGAGGACTTACCTAAATATTTTTTATTATTTAAATACTATAATTCTATGAAATTATCTTTTAACCTGGTGCCTAAGAAATATTTATGGGTTGCTATGTTGGTAGCTAACAAATAAAAGGGAAATAAAGACCTAAAGTTAAATATTATGGTAAATAATTCAATATAGATCTTCAAGTTCTACAACTAGTGTGGACTGTTAGCATTAGAGTGTTGGGACGTTTTGACCGTAATTTGTTTAATGGGTAAAGTCCGAACCAAACCTCGCAAGAACTCCGTTAAACTGTGGTTCAACATGAGACCGGCTTATCATTCACTTTGTTTTTGGCTGGTTAATATTATAACACGTTTATGATATAGTAATATAGTATATTGAATATTTATGATACGCTTTTTATATGTTGGATATTAGTCTTCATTAAAATTATATGTATTGTAAATGTAGACAAAATTCGACAAAGATGTCATTTGCTAGTTTTTCTCAATTATGGGACTTACAAAGGTTTTATAATTTAAAAAAGGGACAAAATATTTTTTATCGTAACAAGATGGATATCAAATGAAAGCTAGTAAATAGGAAATTACAATTTACAAAAATATTATATGTGTGTATAAACGAATTCCTTAACTGTGTTAAAGAAAATAGCATGGCAAAGTCAACTGCTAATAAAAATATAAAAAACGGACAATTATACATTGAAAGGACATACAAGTCGATTCGAAAGTTATAAAAACCTTTCAAAACTATGGCTGCACCTCGTTCAATATTATTTTTTAGTTCAATATTATAAGACATATAGTGTTTTGTTTTTTACCATTTTTTTATAAATATAAGATACTTAGAAAAATATAATGACATGGTATTGTTATTATGTTTGTATACTAAATAAATTTAATACACAGGCTGGTAAATAAAATATTGTAATTCATGGAATGAATCTCGTGAGATTAATATTCTGAGAATCATCTTTCCTGCATCCGTTTAATATACATCCATCTAAACAAACAATAAATGGATACATACATAACATACCTAATACATCTCAATTGTTAATGGAGGTGACATGTGGAGAGTGGTTCTATAAACATCACTAATCAGGTAAACAGGTGGTACTTGAAGTTACAATTACATCGACAGGTATCAATTTCCTGTTATACATAGGTAGTTCTGCTTATACAATGTATGAGCATGAAGTTATTTATATAATTCTAACTGATTGAAGTAGCTAGCGAGCACGCAGTCTATATGTTTGTTAGTGATCATAGCCGCCCATGGACATCTACAAGCAACTTCATACAGAACAAGAGATCTATCTATATCAGGGTTTCGCAAAGTGGGGTACGCGAACCCCTAGGGGATCGCCATTCGATGGCATTCGATTCGATGGCTCGCGACAAAATTTGCGTAATTGTGGCGTAATGACTGGCAGGTACGTGGGGCATACATTGTAGCTCGGCAGGTGGCATGGTAGAAATCGACTTGATGCTAAGTCAGGATTAAGGTTAAAATTGTCCAAAATTATTCCTAAAATTGACTCAATTTGTGACAACAAACAAACACACCCCTCACATTAATAGCAGTAAAAATATATTTCTTATAGCACTTTATTGTTACTTTTAATTTTATTGTTTCCTTTGTGAGAGAGAGATTGATTTAATAAGGCGGTTCGCTGTCACTACACTGGCTCTGCTAACTGATGAATGTTCTATCACCTACTTTTACACATTCTTCAACAAAATAAGCCTTTTTGAGGTATTGGGCCTTTAGAAAACACGTATGCTGTTTACCAATTCCTATCTAAATTTATTTACAATCGAGTAGGGTGTATGTCCTTCTTCAAATAATAAAAAATGCCAGGGTCCAGTGGTGAAATATAAATGAGTTTCAGCCATGCATAAACAACCTTTACGAATATTAGGTCACCAAAAATGTAGTTTATTACGTATAGTGCTGTTCAGTCGAGTGCTTTTCGACTTTTAATTTTTTAATGCAAATAGCCTGTTATCGAATATCGCGAGGCAGTTGGAATTGAAAATGGAAAAATACAGACGCCTTTCGGTTTTCCATTACCTCCTCCGGGAGGCCGAAGAGGGAATAACCCAGATAGTATTGTAACAAAACTGTTTCTTATTCGCATTTTGCGGGCTTATTAACCTTTTGTAGATTAAGTATGGAGCCTATTTCATAAATATGTTTTCTTATAATATACAAATTGGTTTTTCGCCTACATATTCTACTACAAACCTACATATACAATACATACTTATGTACTTATTCGGGACATTCTAAGCTAGTTCAGGGCTAATTAAATTCCATGAGTAGCCTTATAAGTTATAAGTAATTGCACACTCGAATGATAAAATAATTTGCGGGGATGGCATTATAATTTATCTGGTAAATTAATATATCTATTTGAAAAATATGAGAATTTTTAATAAAAATTGTGTTTTTCTCAATTTCTACTACACATATGGATGCAATTTCATTACAGCTTAATTTTTTCGGCTTGATTTTGTTCATTCAAATAACAACAGTATTTTATATTTGCTAGAAAGGAATATTCCATCCGTACCCTTATACCCTAAGTATCATAACGGTGGTACTTATCTCAACAAAATTTCGGAACATCAGTAATCCACTTACTAAACCAGTTAACTCAGCTTTTTGGCTTATAAAAGAAACCATTTGCGCAATTTTTGCGGGTAAAGGGGTCACGAAGCACGCACTAGAAGCGTTGCTTGGAGAAAATTAAAACAATTACGAATGATGTTCAGGGGGGTATCCATTAGGCGTTCCGACCGGCGCGTTACAGATAATGCTGGCAACGTGGGGTTATTGTTCGGAACAACAATGGCTGTACTTACGCGAACGCTCTTAT